>CP136064.1:168423310-169888209 GCA_032622095.1 Siphonodentalium dalli
AAAACGCGGACAATATTCGTTATGCGACGATGGCATACAACTCTTTGATCCCAAGATACGTACCAAGTTTTAGTGTGCTACTCCTGGTACTTTTCGAGTAATAAGGGTTGCAAAAGTGTCCAGTATAATAATGAAAAATAATCGAAAAAGGGCCATAACTCTGTCAAAATATATTGGACCAACATCCGGATAGCATTATTTTTAGTAGACCTTAGATGCCTACATTCGCTAGAGATTTCGCGGTCCTCCTCCCATTAGTTTCTGAGTATTTCCAATTAAACAGAAAACGGCCGCAGTAGAAAAACAATATACTTCCTTGGTTACACCATGGAAGTATAATAATAGGGCAAATCATGAGCTCAATAAATCGCAGTTAAGGGACGGAAAATATGAATTAGGATGATTATATCTTTCCCTTAACATGTGTGGGTTGATCTCAAGTGTTTGGGAGTGACCCCACCCCTGCCTCGAAATTGGGTGACGGGATGGGGAAATAGTCAAACCCGGCCCAAAATGCGAATTTGAGAGCCCGTAACTCCGTTATTTTCCAATGGATTTAAAAATTGTTTTGAGTATTGTGATCAGCTACTTACATTGATTATTTGTTATAAATTTTGTCTGATTCAGAGACGAATAACATTTTGTTTATTGGAAAGAATACGGGCCCACATTCAAAGTTTGAGGGCCCAAATCTCCGCCATTTTTTAACGGATTTACAATCTGTTTTCAGTTTTATGATCAACGTGTATGGTATATGTTATATATCAAGTTTCATATGATTCGGAGACGAAATAAATTTTGGTACCCCGGACCACCCCTCCCCTGACCCACAACACTGAACCGACACTGGCAAAATTTGGCTCATCGCGTGCTCTCTTCAGACCGCACGCATTGGCGTATCAGTTGACATCCAAAGTTTGACATCTTCGGAGGAGATGTGATCACAAGCATATGGGGCCAAATTTGCATTGTTTGAAGGCCCACAACTCTGACATTTTTCAATGGATTTTCGAAATTCTTTCAGTTTCTAGATCGGTTGGCGGTATGGATGTTATATTCCAAGTTTCATCCGATTCGGAGAAGAATACAAAATTGGTACCCCGGACCACCCCTCCCCTGACCCACAACACTGAACCGACACTGGCAAAATTTGGCCCATCGCGTGCTCTCTTCAGACCGCACGCACTGGGATATCAGACGACATCCAAAGTTCGACATCTTCGGAGGAGATAGGGTCACAAGCACATGGGACCGACACTTGCAAACTTTGAGGGCCCGTAACTCTTGCATTTCTTCTCGGATTACAAAAATCCTTTCCGGTATGGGTTTGTTTTCGTTCAGGGAATCTACATACTTAAATAGATGAATGTCAATAATAAAAAAAAATTGCGAAAATATTGCCCCCACCCCAGTGTAAAAATATATGTCCAACCCTGTCACATTTTCTTCCTCGGACTAAGCTGACAACGGTCAACACGACTACAAAAACCAAATACAGTTATCTGGAATGATACGGGAGGACAACAGAGTACAATAAAATAGAGGTTTGCCAACTATGGGCGGTAACTCTTCAGGGAAAGGGCGGACCCAAGTTTTTATGCCCGTGGGCAGTAGTGCATATCGAGATGTGCATACGGTCTAATTTTCGATGCTCTGCTTCTTATAATTTCCGAGATAATAAAATGACATTTTTTCAAATAAAGGGAGATAACTCCTCGGGGAAAACGCGGACAATATTCGTTATGCGACGATGGCATACAACTCTTTGATCCCAAGATACGTACCAAGTTTTAGTGTGCTACTCCTGGTACTTTTCGAGTAATAAGGGTTGCAAAAGTGTCCAGTATAATAATGAAAAATAATCGAAAAAGGGCCATAACTCTGTCAAAATATATTGGACCAACATCCGGATAGCATTATTTTTAGTAGACCTTAGATGCCTACATTCGCTAGAGATTTCGCGGTCCTCCTCCCATTAGTTTCTGAGTATTTCCAATTAAACAGAAAACGGCCGCAGTAGAAAAACAATATACTTCCTTGGTTACACCATGGAAGTATAATAATAGGGCAAATCATGAGCTCAATAAATCGCAGTTAAGGGACGGAAAATATGAATTAGGATGATTATATCTTTCCCTTAACATGTGTGGGTTGATCTCAAGTGTTTGGGAGTGACCCCACCCCTGCCTCGAAATTGGGTGACGGGATGGGGAAATAGTCAAACCCGGCCCAAAATGCGAATTTTGAGAGCCCGTAACTCCGTTATTTTCCAATGGATTTAAAAATTGTTTTGAGTATTGTGATCAGCTACTTACATTGATTATTTGTTATAAATTTTGTCTGATTCAGAGACGAATAACATTTTGTTTATTGGAAAGAATACGGGCCCACATTCAAAGTTTGAGGGCCCAAATCTCCGCCATTTTTTAACGGATTTACAATCTGTTTTCAGTTTTATGATCAACGTGTATGGTATATGTTATATATCAAGTTTCATATGATTCGGAGACGAAATAAATTTTGGTACCCCGGACCACCCCTCCCCTGACCCACAACACTGAACCGACACTGGCAAAATTTGGCTCATCGCGTGCTCTCTTCAGACCGCACGCATTGGCGTATCAGTTGACATCCAAAGTTTGACATCTTCGGAGGAGATGTGATCACAAGCATATGGGGCCAAATTTGCATTGTTTGAAGGCCCACAACTCTGACATTTTTCAATGGATTTTCGAAATTCTTTCAGTTTCTAGATCGGTTGGCGGTATGGATGTTATATTCCAAGTTTCATCCGATTCGGAGAAGAATACAAAATTGGTACCCCGGACCACCCCTCCCCTGACCCACAACACTGAACCGACACTGGCAAAATTTGGCCCATCGCGTGCTCTCTTCAGACCGCACGCACTGGGATATCAGACGACATCCAAAGTTCGACATCTTCGGAGGAGATAGGGTCACAAGCACATGGGACCGACACTTGCAAACTTTGAGGGCCCGTAACTCTTGCATTTCTTCTCGGATTACAAAAATCCTTTCCGGTATGGGTTTGTTTTCGTTCAGGGAATCTACATACTTAAATAGATGAATGTCAATAATAAAAAAAAATTGCGAAAATATTGCCCCCACCCCAGTGTAAAAATATATGTCCAACCCTGTCACATTTTCTTCCTCGGACTAAGCTGACAACGGTCAACACGACTACAAAAACCAAATACAGTTATCTGGAATGATACGGGAGGACAACAGAGTACAATAAAATAGAGGTTTGCCAACTATGGGCGGTAACTCTTCAGGGAAAGGGCGGACCCAAGTTTTTATGCCCGTGGGCAGTAGTGCATATCGAGATGTGCATACGGTCTAATTTTCGATGCTCTGCTTCTTATAATTTCCGAGATAATAAAATGACATTTTTTCAAATAAAGGGAGATAACTCCTCGGGGAAAACGCGGACAATATTCGTTATGCGACGATGGCATACAACTCTTTGATCCCAAGATACGTACCAAGTTTTAGTGTGCTACTCCTGGTACTTTTCGAGTAATAAGGGTTGCAAAAGTGTCCAGTATAATAATGAAAAATAATCGAAAAAGGGCCATAACTCTGTCAAAATATATTGGACCAACATCCGGATAGCATTATTTTTAGTAGACCTTAGATGCCTACATTCGCTAGAGATTTCGCGGTCCTCCTCCCATTAGTTTCTGAGTATTTCCAATTAAACAGAAAACGGCCGCAGTAGAAAAACAATATACTTCCTTGGTTACACCATGGAAGTATAATAATAGGGCAAATCATGAGCTCAATAAATCGCAGTTAAGGGACGGAAAATATGAATTAGGATGATTATATCTTTCCCTTAACATGTGTGGGTTGATCTCAAGTGTTTGGGAGTGACCCCACCCCTGCCTCGAAATTGGGTGACGGGATGGGGAAATAGTCAAACCCGGCCCAAAATGCGAATTTTGAGAGCCCGTAACTCCGTTATTTTCCAATGGATTTAAAAATTGTTTTGAGTATTGTGATCAGCTACTTACATTGATTATTTGTTATAAATTTTGTCTGATTCAGAGACGAATAACATTTTGTTTATTGGAAAGAATACGGGCCCACATTCAAAGTTTGAGGGCCCAAATCTCCGCCATTTTTTAACGGATTTACAATCTGTTTTCAGTTTTATGATCAACGTGTATGGTATATGTTATATATCAAGTTTCATATGATTCGGAGACGAAATAAATTTTGGTACCCCGGACCACCCCTCCCCTGACCCACAACACTGAACCGACACTGGCAAAATTTGGCTCATCGCGTGCTCTCTTCAGACCGCACGCATTGGCGTATCAGTTGACATCCAAAGTTTGACATCTTCGGAGGAGATGTGATCACAAGCATATGGGGCCAAATTTGCATTGTTTGAAGGCCCACAACTCTGACATTTTTCAATGGATTTTCGAAATTCTTTCAGTTTCTAGATCGGTTGGCGGTATGGATGTTATATTCCAAGTTTCATCCGATTCGGAGAAGAATACAAAATTGGTACCCCGGACCACCCCTCCCCTGACCCACAACACTGAACCGACACTGGCAAAATTTGGCCCATCGCGTGCTCTCTTCAGACCGCACGCACTGGGATATCAGACGACATCCAAAGTTCGACATCTTCGGAGGAGATAGGGTCACAAGCACATGGGACCGACACTTGCAAACTTTGAGGGCCCGTAACTCTTGCATTTCTTCTCGGATTACAAAAATCCTTTCCGGTATGGGTTTGTTTTCGTTCAGGGAATCTACATACTTAAATAGATGAATGTCAATAATAAAAAAAAATTGCGAAAATATTGCCCCCACCCCAGTGTAAAAATATATGTCCAACCCTGTCACATTTTCTTCCTCGGACTAAGCTGACAACGGTCAACACGACTACAAAAACCAAATACAGTTATCTGGAATGATACGGGAGGACAACAGAGTACAATAAAATAGAGGTTTGCCAACTATGGGCGGTAACTCTTCAGGGAAAGGGCGGACCCAAGTTTTTATGCCCGTGGGCAGTAGTGCATATCGAGATGTGCATACGGTCTAATTTTCGATGCTCTGCTTCTTATAATTTCCGAGATAATAAAATGACATTTTTTCAAATAAAGGGAGATAACTCCTCGGGGAAAACGCGGACAATATTCGTTATGCGACGATGGCATACAACTCTTTGATCCCAAGATACGTACCAAGTTTTAGTGTGCTACTCCTGGTACTTTTCGAGTAATAAGGGTTGCAAAAGTGTCCAGTATAATAATGAAAAATAATCGAAAAAGGGCCATAACTCTGTCAAAATATATTGGACCAACATCCGGATAGCATTATTTTTAGTAGACCTTAGATGCCTACATTCGCTAGAGATTTCGCGGTCCTCCTCCCATTAGTTTCTGAGTATTTCCAATTAAACAGAAAACGGCCGCAGTAGAAAAACAATATACTTCCTTGGTTACACCATGGAAGTATAATAATAGGGCAAATCATGAGCTCAATAAATCGCAGTTAAGGGACGGAAAATATGAATTAGGATGATTATATCTTTCCCTTAACATGTGTGGGTTGATCTCAAGTGTTTGGGAGTGACCCCACCCCTGCCTCGAAATTGGGTGACGGGATGGGGAAATAGTCAAACCCGGCCCAAAATGCGAATTTTGAGAGCCCGTAACTCCGTTATTTTCCAATGGATTTAAAAATTGTTTGAGTATTGTGATCAGCTACTTACATTGATTATTTGTTATAAATTTTGTCTGATTCAGAGACGAATAACATTTTGTTTATTGGAAAGAATACGGCCCACATTCAAAGTTTGAGGGCCCAAATCTCCGCCATTTTTTAACGGATTTACAATCTGTTTTCAGTTTTATGATCAACGTGTATGGTATATGTTATATATCAAGTTTCATATGATTCGGAGACGAAATAAATTTTGGTACCCCGGACCACCCCTCCCCTGACCCACAACACTGAACCGACACTGGCAAAATTTGGCTCATCGCGTGCTCTCTTCAGACCGCACGCATTGGCGTATCAGTTGACATCCAAAGTTTGACATCTTCGGAGGAGATGTGATCACAAGCATATGGGGCCAAATTTGCATTGTTTGAAGGCCCACAACTCTGACATTTTTCAATGGATTTTCGAAATTCTTTCAGTTTCTAGATCGGTTGGCGGTATGGATGTTATATTCCAAGTTTCATCCGATTCGGAGAAGAATACAAAATTGGTACCCCGGACCACCCCTCCCCTGACCCACAACACTGAACCGACACTGGCAAAATTTGGCCCATCGCGTGCTCTCTTCAGACCGCACGCACTGGGATATCAGACGACATCCAAAGTTCGACATCTTCGGAGGAGATAGGGTCACAAGCACATGGGACCGACACTTGCAAACTTTGAGGGCCCGTAACTCTTGCATTTCTTCTCGGATTACAAAAATCCTTTCCGGTATGGGTTTGTTTTCGTTCAGGGAATCTACATACTTAAATAGATGAATGTCAATAATAAAAAAAAATTGCGAAAATATTGCCCCCACCCCAGTGTAAAAATATATGTCCAACCCTGTCACATTTTCTTCCTCGGACTAAGCTGACAACGGTCAACACGACTACAAAAACCAAATACAGTTATCTGGAATGATACGGGAGGACAACAGAGTACAATAAAATAGAGGTTTGCCAACTATGGGCGGTAACTCTTCAGGGAAAGGGCGGACCCAAGTTTTTATGCCCGTGGGCAGTAGTGCATATCGAGATGTGCATACGGTCTAATTTTCGATGCTCTGCTTCTTATAATTTCCGAGATAATAAAATGACATTTTTTCAAATAAAGGGAGATAACTCCTCGGGGAAAACGCGGACAATATTCGTTATGCGACGATGGCATACAACTCTTTGATCCCAAGATACGTACCAAGTTTTAGTGTGCTACTCCTGGTACTTTTCGAGTAATAAGGGTTGCAAAAGTGTCCAGTATAATAATGAAAAATAATCGAAAAAGGGCCATAACTCTGTCAAAATATATTGGACCAACATCCGGATAGCATTATTTTTAGTAGACCTTAGATGCCTACATTCGCTAGAGATTTCGCGGTCCTCCTCCCATTAGTTTCTGAGTATTTCCAATTAAACAGAAAACGGCCGCAGTAGAAAAACAATATACTTCCTTGGTTACACCATGGAAGTATAATAATAGGGCAAATCATGAGCTCAATAAATCGCAGTTAAGGGACGGAAAATATGAATTAGGATGATTATATCTTTCCCTTAACATGTGTGGGTTGATCTCAAGTGTTTGGGAGTGACCCCACCCCTGCCTCGAAATTGGGTGACGGGATGGGGAAATAGTCAAACCCGGCCCAAAATGCGAATTTTGAGAGCCCGTAACTCCGTTATTTTCCAATGGATTTAAAAATTGTTTTGAGTATTGTGATCAGCTACTTACATTGATTATTTGTTATAAATTTTGTCTGATTCAGAGACGAATAACATTTTGTTTATTGGAAAGAATACGGGCCCACATTCAAAGTTTGAGGGCCCAAATCTCCGCCATTTTTTAACGGATTTACAATCTGTTTTCAGTTTTATGATCAACGTGTATGGTATATGTTATATATCAAGTTTCATATGATTCGGAGACGAAATAAATTTTGGTACCCCGGACCACCCCTCCCCTGACCCACAACACTGAACCGACACTGGCAAAATTTGGCTCATCGCGTGCTCTCTTCAGACCGCACGCATTGGCGTATCAGTTGACATCCAAAGTTTGACATCTTCGGAGGAGATGTGATCACAAGCATATGGGGCCAAATTTGCATTGTTTGAAGGCCCACAACTCTGACATTTTTCAATGGATTTTCGAAATTCTTTCAGTTTCTAGATCGGTTGGCGGTATGGATGTTATATTCCAAGTTTCATCCGATTCGGAGAAGATACAAAATTGGTACCCCGGACCACCCCTCCCCTGACCCACAACACTGAACCGACACTGGCAAAATTTGGCCCATCGCGTGCTCTCTTCAGACCGCACGCACTGGATATCAGACGACATCCAAAGTTCGACATCTTCGGAGGAGATAGGGTCACAAGCACATGGGACCGACACTTGCAAACTTTGAGGGCCCGTAACTCTTGCATTTCTTCTCGGATTACAAAAATCCTTTCCGGTATGGGTTTGTTTTCGTTCAGGGAATCTACATACTTAAATAGATGAATGTCAATAATAAAAAAAATTGCGAAAATATTGCCCCCACCCCAGTGTAAAAATATATGTCCAACCCTGTCACATTTTCTTCCTCGGACTAAGCTGACAACGGTCAACACGACTACAAAAACCAAATACAGTTATCTGGAATGATACGGGAGGACAACAGAGTACAATAAAATAGAGGTTTGCCAACTATGGGCGGTAACTCTTCAGGGAAAGGGCGGACCCAAGTTTTTATGCCCGTGGGCAGTAGTGCATATCGAGATGTGCATACGGTCTAATTTTCGATGCTCTGCTTCTTATAATTTCCGAGATAATAAAATGACATTTTTTCAAATAAAGGGAGATAACTCCTCGGGGAAAACGCGGACAATATTCGTTATGCGACGATGGCATACAACTCTTTGATCCCAAGATACGTACCAAGTTTTAGTGTGCTACTCCTGGTACTTTTCGAGTAATAAGGGTTGCAAAAGTGTCCAGTATAATAATGAAAAATAATCGAAAAAGGGCCATAACTCTGTCAAAATATATTGGACCAACATCCGGATAGCATTATTTTTAGTAGACCTTAGATGCCTACATTCGCTAGAGATTTCGCGGTCCTCCTCCCATTAGTTTCTGAGTATTTCCAATTAAACAGAAAACGGCCGCAGTAGAAAAACAATATACTTCCTTGGTTACACCATGGAAGTATAATAATAGGGCAAATCATGAGCTCAATAAATCGCAGTTAAGGGACGGAAAATATGAATTAGGATGATTATATCTTTCCCTTAACATGTGTGGGTTGATCTCAAGTGTTTGGGAGTGACCCCACCCCTGCCTCGAAATTGGGTGACGGGATGGGGAAATAGTCAAACCCGGCCCAAAATGCGAATTTTGAGAGCCCGTAACTCCGTTATTTTCCAATGGATTTAAAAATTGTTTTGAGTATTGTGATCAGCTACTTACATTGATTATTTGTTATAAATTTTGTCTGATTCAGAGACGAATAACATTTTGTTTATTGGAAAGAATACGGGCCCACATTCAAAGTTTGAGGGCCCAAATCTCCGCCATTTTTTAACGGATTTACAATCTGTTTTCAGTTTTATGATCAACGTGTATGGTATATGTTATATATCAAGTTTCATATGATTCGGAGACGAAATAAATTTTGGTACCCCGGACCACCCCTCCCCTGACCCACAACACTGAACCGACACTGGCAAAATTTGGCTCATCGCGTGCTCTCTTCAGACCGCACGCATTGCGTATCAGTTGACATCCAAAGTTTGACATCTTCGGAGGAGATGTGATCACAAGCATATGGGGCCAAATTTGCATTGTTTGAAGGCCCACAACTCTGACATTTTTCAATGGATTTTCGAAATTCTTTCAGTTTCTAGATCGGTTGGCGGTATGGATGTTATATTCCAAGTTTCATCCGATTCGGAGAAGAATACAAAATTGGTACCCCCGGACCACCCCTCCCCTGACCCACAACACTGAACCGACACTGGCAAAATTTGGCCCATCGCGTGCTCTCTTCAGACCGCACGCACTGGGATATCAGACGACATCCAAAGTTCGACATCTTCGGAGGAGATAGGGTCACAAGCACATGGGACCGACACTTGCAAACTTTGAGGGCCCGTAACTCTTGCATTTCTTCTCGGATTACAAAAATCCTTTCCGGTATGGGTTTGTTTTCGTTCAGGGAATCTACATACTTAAATAGATGAATGTCAATAATAAAAAAAAATTGCGAAAATATTGCCCCCACCCCAGTGTAAAAATATATGTCCAACCCTGTCACATTTTCTTCCTCGGACTAAGCTGACAACGGTCAACACGACTACAAAAACCAAATACAGTTATCTGGAATGATACGGGAGGACAACAGAGTACAATAAAATAGAGGTTTGCCAACTATGGGCGGTAACTCTTCAGGGAAAGGGCGGACCCAAGTTTTTATGCCCGTGGGCAGTAGTGCATATCGAGATGTGCATACGGTCTAATTTTCGATGCTCTGCTTCTTATAATTTCCGAGATAATAAAATGACATTTTTTCAAATAAAGGGAGATAACTCCTCGGGGAAAACGCGGACAATATTCGTTATGCGACGATGGCATACAACTCTTTGATCCCAAGATACGTACCAAGTTTTAGTGTGCTACTCCTGGTACTTTTCGAGTAATAAGGGTTGCAAAAGTGTCCAGTATAATAATGAAAAATAATCGAAAAAGGGCCATAACTCTGTCAAAATATATTGGACCAACATCCGGATAGCATTATTTTTAGTAGACCTTAGATGCCTACATTCGCTAGAGATTTCGCGGTCCTCCTCCCATTAGTTTCTGAGTATTTCCAATTAAACAGAAAACGGCCGCAGTAGAAAAACAATATACTTCCTTGGTTACACCATGGAAGTATAATAATAGGGCAAATCATGAGCTCAATAAATCGCAGTTAAGGGACGGAAAATATGAATTAGGATGATTATATCTTTCCCTTAACATGTGTGGGTTGATCTCAAGTGTTTGGGAGTGACCCCACCCCTGCCTCGAAATTGGGTGACGGGATGGGGAAATAGTCAAACCCGGCCCAAAATGCGAATTTTGAGAGCCCGTAACTCCGTTATTTTCCAATGGATTTAAAAATTGTTTTGAGTATTGTGATCAGCTACTTACATTGATTATTTGTTATAAATTTTGTCTGATTCAGAGACGAATAACATTTTGTTTATTGGAAAGAATACGGGCCCACATTCAAAGTTTGAGGGCCCAAATCTCCGCCATTTTTTAACGGATTTACAATCTGTTTTCAGTTTTATGATCAACGTGTATGGTATATGTTATATATCAAGTTTCATATGATTCGGAGACGAAATAAATTTTGGTACCCCGGACCACCCCTCCCCTGACCCACAACACTGAACCGACACTGGCAAAATTTGGCTCATCGCGTGCTCTCTTCAGACCGCACGCATTGGCGTATCAGTTGACATCCAAAGTTTGACATCTTCGGAGGAGATGTGATCACAAGCATATGGGGCCAAATTTGCATTGTTTGAAGGCCCACAACTCTGACATTTTTCAATGGATTTTCGAAATTCTTTCAGTTTCTAGATCGGTTGGCAGTATGGATGTTATATTCCAAGTTTCATCCGATTCGGAGAAGAATACAAAATTGGTACCCCGGACCACCCCTCCCCTGACCCACAACACTGAACCGACACTGGCAAAATTTGGCCCATCGCGTGCTCTCTTCAGACCGCACGCACTGGGATATCAGACGACATCCAAAGTTCGACATCTTCGGAGGAGATAGGGTCACAAGCACATGGGACCGACACTTGCAAACTTTGAGGGCCCGTAACTCTTGCATTTCTTCTCGGATTACAAAAATCCTTTCCGGTATGGGTTTGTTTTCGTTCAGGGAATCTACATACTTAAATAGATGAATGTCAATAATAAAAAAAAATTGCGAAAATATTGCCCCCACCCCAGTGTAAAAATATATGTCCAACCCTGTCACATTTTCTTCCTCGGACTAAGCTGACAACGGTCAACACGACTACAAAAACCAAATACAGTTATCTGGAATGATACGGGAGGACAACAGAGTACAATAAAATAGAGGTTTGCCAACTATGGGCGGTAACTCTTCAGGGAAAGGGCGGACCCAAGTTTTTATGCCCGTGGGCAGTAGTGCATATCGAGATGTGCATACGGTCTAATTTTCGATGCTCTGCTTCTTATAATTTCCGAGATAATAAAATGACATTTTTTCAAATAAAGGGAGATAACTCCTCGGGGAAAACGCGGACAATATTCGTTATGCGACGATGGCATACAACTCTTTGATCCCAAGATACGTACCAAGTTTTAGTGTGCTACTCCTGGTACTTTTCGAGTAATAAGGGTTGCAAAAGTGTCCAGTATAATAATGAAAAATAATCGAAAAAGGGCCATAACTCTGTCAAAATATATTGGACCAACATCCGGATAGCATTATTTTTAGTAGACCTTAGATGCCTACATTCGCTAGAGATTTCGCGGTCCTCCTCCCATTAGTTTCTGAGTATTTCCAATTAAACAGAAAACGGCCGCAGTAGAAAAACAATATACTTCCTTGGTTACACCATGGAAGTATAATAATAGGGCAAATCATGAGCTCAATAAATCGCAGTTAAGGGACGGAAAATATGAATTAGGATGATTATATCTTTCCCTTAACATGTGTGGGTTGATCTCAAGTGTTTGGGAGTGACCCCACCCCTGCCTCGAAATTGGGTGACGGGATGGGGAAATAGTCAAACCCGGCCCAAAATGCGAATTTTGAGAGCCCGTAACTCCGTTATTTTCCAATGGATTTAAAAATTGTTTTGAGTATTGTGATCAGCTACTTACATTGATTATTTGTTATAAATTTTGTCTGATTCAGAGACGAATAACATTTTGTTTATTGGAAAGAATACGGGCCCACATTCAAAGTTTGAGGGCCCAAATCTCCGCCATTTTTTAACGGATTTACAATCTGTTTTCAGTTTTATGATCAACGTGTATGGTATATGTTATATATCAAGTTTCATATGATTCGGAGACGAAATAAATTTTGGTACCCCGGACCACCCCTCCCCTGACCCACAACACTGAACCGACACTGGCAAAATTTGGCTCATCGCGTGCTCTCTTCAGACCGCACGCATTGGCGTATCAGTTGACATCCAAAGTTTGACATCTTCGGAGGAGATGTGATCACAAGCATATGGGGCCAAATTTGCATTGTTTGAAGGCCCACAACTCTGACATTTTTCAATGGATTTTCGAAATTCTTTCAGTTTCTAGATCGGTTGGCGGTATGGATGTTATATTCCAAGTTTCATCCGATTCGGAGAAGAATACAAAATTGGTACCCCGGACCACCCCTCCCCTGACCCACAACACTGAACCGACACTGGCAAAATTTGGCCCATCGCGTGCTCTCTTCAGACCGCACGCACTGGGATATCAGACGACATCCAAAGTTCGACATCTTCGGAGGAGATAGGGTCACAAGCACATGGGACCGACACTTGCAAACTTTGAGGGCCCGTAACTCTTGCATTTCTTCTCGGATTACAAAAATCCTTTCCGGTATGGGTTTGTTTTCGTTCAGGGAATCTACATACTTAAATAGATGAATGTCAATAATAAAAAAAAATTGCGAAAATATTGCCCCCACCCCAGTGTAAAAATATATGTCCAACCCTGTCACATTTTCTTCCTCGGACTAAGCTGACAACGGTCAACACGACTACAAAAACCAAATACAGTTATCTGGAATGATACGGGAGGACAACAGAGTACAATAAAATAGAGGTTTGCCAACTATGGGCGGTAACTCTTCAGGGAAAGGGCGGACCCAAGTTTTTATGCCCGTGGGCAGTAGTGCATATCGAGATGTGCATACGGTCTAATTTTCGATGCTCTGCTTCTTATAATTTCCGAGATAATAAAATGACATTTTTTCAAATAAAGGGAGATAACTCCTCGGGGAAAACGCGGACAATATTCGTTATGCGACGATGGCATACAACTCTTTGATCCCAAGATACGTACCAAGTTTTAGTGTGCTACTCCTGGTACTTTTCGAGTAATAAGGGTTGCAAAAGTGTCCAGTATAATAATGAAAAATAATCGAAAAAGGGCCATAACTCTGTCAAAATATATTGGACCAACATCCGGATAGCATTATTTTTAGTAGACCTTAGATGCCTACATTCGCTAGAGATTTCGCGGTCCTCCTCCCATTAGTTTCTGAGTATTTCCAATTAAACAGAAAACGGCCGCAGTAGAAAAACAATATACTTCCTTGGTTACACCATGGAAGTATAATAATAGGGCAAATCATGAGCTCAATAAATCGCAGTTAAGGGACGGAAAATATGAATTAGGATGATTATATCTTTCCCTTAACATGTGTGGGTTGATCTCAAGTGTTTGGGAGTGACCCCACCCCTGCCTCGAAATTGGGTGACGGGATGGGGAAATAGTCAAACCCGGCCCAAAATGCGAATTTTGAGAGCCCGTAACTCCGTTATTTTCCAATGGATTTAAAAATTGTTTTGAGTATTGTGATCAGCTACTTACATTGATTATTTGTTATAAATTTTGTCTGATTCAGAGACGAATAACATTTTGTTTATTGGAAAGAATACGGGCCCACATTCAAAGTTTGAGGGCCCAAATCTCCGCCATTTTTTAACGGATTTACAATCTGTTTTCAGTTTTATGATCAACGTGTATGGTATATGTTATATATCAAGTTTCATATGATTCGGAGACGAAATAAATTTTGGTACCCCGGACCACCCCTCCCCTGACCCACAACACTGAACCGACACTGGCAAAATTTGGCTCATCGCGTGCTCTCTTCAGACCGCACGCATTGGCGTATCAGTTGACATCCAAAGTTTGACATCTTCGGAGGAGATGTGATCACAAGCATATGGGGCCAAATTTGCATTGTTTGAAGGCCCACAACTCTGACATTTTTCAATGGATTTTCGAAATTCTTTCAGTTTCTAGATCGGTTGGCGGTATGGATGTTATATTCCAAGTTTCATCCGATTCGGAGAAGAATACAAAATTGGTACCCCCGGACCACCCCTCCCCTGACCCACAACACTGAACCGACACTGGCAAAATTTGGCCCATCGCGTGCTCTCTTCAGACCGCACGCACTGGGATATCAGACGACATCCAAAGTTCGACATCTTCGGAGGAGATAGGGTCACAAGCACATGGGACCGACACTTGCAAACTTTGAGGGCCCGTAACTCTTGCATTTCTTCTCGGATTACAAAAATCCTTTCCGGTATGGGTTTGTTTTCGTTCAGGGAATCTACATACTTAAATAGATGAATGTCAATAATAAAAAAAAATTGCGAAAATATTGCCCCCACCCCAGTGTAAAAATATATGTCCAACCCTGTCACATTTTCTTCCTCGGACTAAGCTGACAACGGTCAACACGACTACAAAAACCAAATACAGTTATCTGGAATGATACGGGAGGACAACAGAGTACAATAAAATAGAGGTTTGCCAACTATGGGCGGTAACTCTTCAGGGAAAGGGCGGACCCAAGTTTTTATGCCCGTGGGCAGTAGTGCATATCGAGATGTGCATACGGTCTAATTTTCGATGCTCTGCTTCTTATAATTTCCGAGATAATAAAATGACATTTTTTCAAATAAAGGGAGATAACTCCTCGGGGAAAACGCGGACAATATTCGTTATGCGACGATGGCATACAACTCTTTGATCCCAAGATACGTACCAAGTTTTAGTGTGCTACTCCTGGTACTTTTCGAGTAATAAGGGTTGCAAAAGTGTCCAGTATAATAATGAAAAATAATCGAAAAAGGGCCATAACTCTGTCAAAATATATTGGACCAACATCCGGATAGCATTATTTTTAGTAGACCTTAGATGCCTACATTCGCTAGAGATTTCGCGGTCCTCCTCCCATTAGTTTCTGAGTATTTCCAATTAAACAGAAAACGGCCGCAGTAGAAAAACAATATACTTCCTTGGTTACACCATGGAAGTATAATAATAGGGCAAATCATGAGCTCAATAAATCGCAGTTAAGGGACGGAAAATATGAATTAGGATGATTATATCTTTCCCTTAACATGTGTGGGTTGATCTCAAGTGTTTGGGAGTGACCCCACCCCTGCCTCGAAATTGGGTGACGGGATGGGGAAATAGTCAAACCCGGCCCAAAATGCGAATTTTGAGAGCCCGTAACTCCGTTATTTTCCAATGGATTTAAAAATTGTTTTGAGTATTGTGATCAGCTACTTACATTGATTATTTGTTATAAATTTTGTCTGATTCAGAGACGAATAACATTTTGTTTATTGGAAAGAATACGGGCCCACATTCAAAGTTTGAGGGCCCAAATCTCCGCCATTTTTTAACGGATTTACAATCTGTTTTCAGTTTTATGATCAACGTGTATGGTATATGTTATATATCAAGTTTCATATGATTCGGAGACGAAATAAATTTTGGTACCCCGGACCACCCCTCCCCTGACCCACAACACTGAACCGACACTGGCAAAATTTGGCTCATCGCGTGCTCTCTTCAGACCGCACGCATTGGCGTATCAGTTGACATCCAAAGTTTGACATCTTCGGAGGAGATGTGATCACAAGCATATGGGGCCAAATTTGCATTGTTTGAAGGCCCACAACTCTGACATTTTTCAATGGATTTTCGAAATTCTTTCAGTTTCTAGATCGGTTGGCGGTATGGATGTTATATTCCAAGTTTCATCCGATTCGGAGAAGAATACAAAATTGGTACCCCGGACCACCCCTCCCCTGACCCACAACACTGAACCGACACTGGCAAAATTTGGCCCATCGCGTGCTCTCTTCAGACCGCACGCACTGGGATATCAGACGACATCCAAAGTTCGACATCTTCGGAGGAGATAGGGTCACAAGCACATGGGACCGACACTTGCAAACTTTGAGGGCCCGTAACTCTTGCATTTCTTCTCGGATTACAAAAATCCTTTCCGGTATGGGTTTGTTTTCGTTCAGGGAATCTACATACTTAAATAGATGAATGTCAATAATAAAAAAAAATTGCGAAAATATTGCCCCCACCCCAGTGTAAAAATATATGTCCAACCCTGTCACATTTTCTTCCTCGGACTAAGCTGACAACGGTCAACACGACTACAAAAACCAAATACAGTTATCTGGAATGATACGGGAGGACAACAGAGTACAATAAAATAGAGGTTTGCCAACTATGGGCGGTAACTCTTCAGGGAAAGGGCGGACCCAAGTTTTTATGCCCGTGGGCAGTAGTGCATATCGAGATGTGCATACGGTCTAATTTTCGATGCTCTGCTTCTTATAATTTCCGAGATAATAAAATGACATTTTTTCAAATAAAGGGAGATAACTCCTCGGGGAAAACGCGGACAATATTCGTTATGCGACGATGGCATACAACTCTTTGATCCCAAGATACGTACCAAGTTTTAGTGTGCTACTCCTGGTACTTTTCGAGTAATAAGGGTTGCAAAAGTGTCCAGTATAATAATGAAAAATAATCGAAAAAGGGCCATAACTCTGTCAAAATATATTGGACCAACATCCGGATAGCATTATTTTTAGTAGACCTTAGATGCCTACATTCGCTAGAGATTTCGCGGTCCTCCTCCCATTAGTTTCTGAGTATTTCCAATTAAACAGAAAACGGCCGCAGTAGAAAAACAATATACTTCCTGGCTACGATATAACGGATCTGACCTTACCCGGCCCGCCAGATAGAGCGCGCAAACGCGCTGAGATCGGCGCTGTAGCTAATTACGCTCCAGATTCGGCGCGCGTATCGGAACGGTGTGCGACGAGAGCGCAGTGCTTATGAACGCATCGCTGTATGCGTGAGACTGTTCTTATTTCGGTCCTATCTGGTTGTTCTGTTGATGACATGGTATGCACGGGCTATGCATTATTCCAATAAAGAGCGTTCATCGCAAGTTAATGGTAAAATATATGTTCAAATAGGACGCCTGTTTTTTTAAATAATTTTTGACTGTCCCCGACACAACACAATGCAAAATATATGTCTACCTTACTTTGGGCATCAATATAATACAGTATGGTTATATTGAATCATATGTTCCCGACTGTTATGTGCTATTTTAACATTGCATGATGTTGAGTTGGCAAGGCAAATTTCGGAATAGTATTAGCTTGATGCCAATACATAGCATTGTATACAACCTACATGTACATCGTAACTATATTTATCACATAATTAACTCACAAAATCAACTTCATAATTATTGGTAAGACACACGTTTAATATTAGCGCATGCGATGACGTCACGCCGAAGATTTTCCACTAATTGATAGAGATTCTCATATTTACCCCAAAACTCCCACTTTATTTAACTAAAATGCATAAAAATAAAAAAAACTAGGAGATATATAGTCAGGGAAATTTCGCACAATTGACCCCACCACCCCAAATACATATATAAGTCTTATATCGTGTCTTTTTTTTAAACATATTTTATTGTAATATAATTTTAACAACTTACATCCACCCCTCTCCCATTAACATTTTAACAAATACAACGTAGATGACGAAGATAACATACATGTATATACGGGATGACGTTTTGTGTGTTTCTAATTGCTGTCTTTATGGTGGTGAGGTTAATTGTACCAAATACAAGTGTATAGAGTTATTCACCTTCCATCAAAAACTAACAGACTGGCTCTTAGTCCAGATATGTGTTTGTCTGTTCTCGAAAAAATTCCTATGAGTTTACTCAATATAACACAATCATGCCTCGTGGTACAACCAGATAGTCGTATACCCAAGGGGCATCATTATAAATCACTTTGCTGTACTATCGTATGCCGAGTTGGGTGGTCAAAGGAAGCACATGACCCATGAACAATGGTAGTCTGTCCTCATTCCCATATTCCAGCATACATGCCAGTGGACTGTTATCTTCTTAACATTGCATTTTGTTGAGTTGTGGGAGGCAAATATCGAAATATTATAAGTTGTATGTCGATAAAGAGCGTTTATAACTAATATACTTCCCGTGAGTGGAAACTGATTTCTAAATTACACACACACCGGATTGTCCTAGTTTGTCTGAAACTTTGGTTTCAGTCTTTCACAGTTAAGTGCAGGAGAACACTATGAACATTATTATACTGATGTACATGTATGCATACCATACGACCATAGTTGAATATAATTCATGTAAATATATACATTATGCATTGTAAATAGATGCACAAATATTTTTAATGAAATGCCGGCTGCGATGGGACACCCGGGAACAGACACGCGTCAGACGAAATTATCACTTCATGGTCATTAGACATGGTAATTGACACCTCCCGGTGGACCAATATAAATCGCCCGAGTGTACACAACAGATTAAAATATGCTAACAGTCAGTCAACGATGGTGTGATATAATAACCACACACTGGTTAAATGGTCTTGCAAATTTGCTATGATGCTGGTGGGATCAGGTGAACTGTCATGCTGCTGATATGGCGAACTGATGCTGCTAAGACCACATGACCAAATAACCAGGGCGAACCAGTGTTAAATGAATATTTATAGCAATGAAGAGCGGCGATCATCATCTATACACACACACACCAATCTATATCGAAACGGACATCGAGACAACAAGGTGACACCCGTCAGGTCACGGGCGCGTCGACAGGGATGTGAGCTATGGTAACTCCGTGTGTATCATTAGTTGTGGGAGCAGGCCACAGCGGTGAAAGTGACCACCTTACTATAAGTGTGACACAGTGCATGTATGTCATAGGTGAGATAGAGCTGATTTCAAGGTCCAGTCATTGCAAGGCAAACACTTTCCATCCCGGTTAAGTTATCCTGCTAATTTGATCTGATGCTGGTGGGTCCTGCTGACTTGCCATTGTGCTGGTAGTGACAAATATTGGTGTTAAGAAATTGTTCCGTTATTGTATATATATCCAGACACTGCAACATGTATGTTCCGAAAGAATAACGGTACATTTTCTTAACAGAATCAGTTTACCATATCAGCATATTTCAACTCCGTGGTATACCCACCAGCATCGTAGTAAATCAACAAGACTACTTAAATTCGGGATATCTCACTGACGTACATGTGCACGTACGCATCGACATTAACATTTGAGTTTGTTTATGTGTCTATATTATATTTTACTGTTTAATTTAGGTTTTGTGCGCCCATATGGTATTATAGAAATATATCACAAGATTACATAAAATAAAAGCTTCCTCCATATAGGCGGCATATGAATTATTTTAATAAACGCCATGCTGTCTCCAAATTTATGCGAATGTCACGCAGCGCGGACATAAGTAGTTTGCATGCAGGAGTTCCTTTAGATATATAAAATGAAAGTTAATCCCACTTATCCCACAATATTACGAGGCAATTTCACAATTATATTATTTATATGCCGTTCCTTTAGAATACTCTCATTATCCTCATCTCCACCCATTGAAACATGTCGTAATCCGTATGTCTGTCAGTATTTTTATTTTCGGAAACGGCCGAATAAAAATATTTTCCAGCCACATCGATGAATCCAAGATCATCCTTCTTGATTCGCCATTTTCGACTGCATATTTTAACGAAGAGTATGTGTCGTAATTTGTCATCAATTTAGAGCACTTCAATACAAATCTGTGGAACTAATCACGCATGATTGTGGTTGTTTTGTTTGTATGACGACAACAGCATGAATAATATGGATACCAATGTCCTAGTGTGATATATTCTGCAGGTATCGATCATACGCGATGCCAATAATTATTTTAAAAAATAATACATTTACGATTTGAGATAGACGGGATCAGTTGTGACTGTGTACGTACATGTACATATGTGGATGTTAATATAAGCAAACTATATATAGGGACTATAACATTGCATAGCAATATACTGACCTATTAATTTTAAACCCAGAGTGTTTGCCGCCATCTATGGCGTACCACCCCGACGGTGTATACAAACACAGCCATATAGAAGGGAATAATAATTCCTATTAACCGCCAGGGCAGATATATAGCGCACACTATGGGCTGAGACAATTTGAGATATCTGCCGCCGCCCCTAAGGCGCGCCATCGGATTATATTAGTTATGGATGGGCTAACACGCGCCGGCAGGCGATCTCACTGCTCAAGATAGATATTCCCTCCTGTTTGGCTTTTGTAGTAAATCGCCAAATGTATGCGTGACACAATGTGATACATACATATTTTACCCCAGTTATTTTAATTTATCAGACGGTCACCATATCACCAAGTTACAACGACAATATTTCTTCAATCGGATAATGCATCTTAAAACGCACTTAATCGGATAATGCATCTTTAAAAGCACTTAACATTAACAATGATTAGCGCACCACATATAAATGTACATTCATGGCACCGACAAACAAGATTTCATGTTCAACACTATGAAAGCGTACTGAAAACATAAAATTCGTAATTATGGTGATCAATCACGCATATAATCCATCGATATACTCAACATCTGCTTATGTATGCATTGCATGAAATCATTGGTTATGACCAATGACAAATAGAGTGCGTCGCCCCCTGTCATGGATGCGATCAACCAGCATCGTGTACCTTACGCCGTTGTAGGGACGTGGCAACAGTATATACACTGAAAATATTGTTGACTTAACTGTTTGCTCAACAATTTGACTCCTATTTCTTTTTGCTAAATATGACGTGTACCGCCTCCTCTGGTCTGATCTCACCCTCGCGCGCGCTTCGGCTACTCCATTAGCAACTTTCCTCCATTATGGAGAGCAAATATTTATTTTTTGAACATTCAGGGGCGAGTAATTCGCTTACAAATTTTTCATGGCATCGTTATCGGGGTGACATGTGACCATGCCATGTAAATTTGGTCGCGTTCGGAGATAATTCACTGCAACCTGGTGTGCAACCATAAGTGGTAATACGGTGCACCATCTTCGATTTCTTTCGAGCTACAATATGACTTACATGTGGAACAACACTTTTCGCACCTATTCAATTTGAAGCCAAGTAGTTTGCATACAAAGCACGAAATGGTTGAATTTTCGAAACCTTATCAAACTGAAATGTACAGCAAATTACGAGATACAAAACATTTGAGTTTATGTCGACCAATTTGATCAGAATTATTTGGTGTCTAGCAATGGTTTTGGTATATCGACACCATTGCAAATCAATGTACATGTACATAGATGAGTGGATAAGTAGAGGTTAAAGCGTATATCGTAGCCATTTAACAATATAGAACGAAATCGCTGTTCATTTGACAGGTCATATATAATTGAATAGATGTATATTGTGTGTGTATGTAAATGGGGGAAAAAACATTACTGCTATTGTATTGTGTTTATTTCAGGCAAGATATGCCCATATATAGTCATAATCCAACATATAATTACAAATTTTCGATATACTATATAGGTATGATTTCTTTACATAAGTTAAAGATACGGGCGGCGTTGGTGGTGGGTATGCTGTTAAAATAATCACATCCGTCCAAAACCGCCATAAACAGAAGGATTAGTAAAAATATAGAGCCTTTGTTCTTATGTCAATCAGAAATATGGCATAAAAAGTAAACGAAAGCAAAAACGTTACGTTTCCTGGTTTTTTTTATGTCCGGATATGGTAAACACAAAGAGCCTTATTTGTTAAGGTTTTCCTGATATGGAAATAATAAAGAGCGTTTATATCATTTGTGTGTGTTAACCAATATAATTGCACTGTGTTATATAAACAGAAGCACAACTTCTGTAACACGAGCAGTCTCTTGTTTACGTACAACATCGTACGTCTTGACGACAATATACTATCTACGCGCTGATTATGTTTGGCATCGAGCGGAACTGTATATATTTTTGTGTTCCTTCTGTTAATGCCGATTTGGACAAATATAAATATTTCTGCAAAAAACGCCGCCCGTGCCTTTAGCCTCTGGTGTTCCTACTAGCAAGTCCACTCGTCTGCTTACAGTGTTAAATGTATTCCAAGCTACATCGACCAACACTTATAATACACATGAAATATTGAGCAACAGTATAAAACTAGGCGGCTATCCGGGTGGATATGCTGATCTATTCGACTTGACACTGATATTAACACACATGGTGGTCAAATGCAGTGGATTTCTGCCAGTCATTATTCATCATCAAAGAAGCATGGAATTCCGTGCTGTCTGTATCGGCCAGAAATTCCCACCAGATGATACATTACGTAATACGAACGCCCCGATGCTTGAAAGTTGCTCAATGTGTTGAGCAGATGTTTCTGCATTGGAACGCCGGGCTTTATTAGCTTCCGTTTTGTGTCTGTCTTTCATGAAAGTTATCCGACCTCCTGATATTTTAATTATCACATAAGAAACTAGATCGCACTATCGACTTCAAATGAGCCTTCTCAAATTAAATTATATTGTGTATATATGTCACAAGTTAACTTTTGTATATGTATATACATGTATTGTACAATAATGGTCCCCATATTTGGAGGAATAAATATCTCTCTCGTGGTATGGCATTACACCTGAATGGTAAGCCCTAATGAATTAAACCAAACGGATCAGATTAATGGCAATGACACATAACAGGCAAGTATATTATTTATATTGTAAATACTGTTTATATATTATAATGTATCATTTGAAAATTTATGATGTAAGTCATGTTCATAAATGTAATATATGTTATCTCAATATCTATGTTTTATTGGTCGATAAGATTAAACAAATTGAATTGACATGTGGAATAGAAAGTAGATTGCAGGACTGGGAAGTATATCATATATAGGCAGGGGTGCCGGAAGTGGGGGGGGGGGGCAGAGGGGGCAGCTGACCCCCCCTGCCCTTGACCAAGGGGGGCGAGCGGGGGCAGGACTTGCCCTTTTTCTGGAGACAGAAAATGCTTTTTGTGTGTTTAATCTCATGTTTTTATAGCAAAATGTGACTTTTTTGGTCCAAATACCACCAATTTCACAAGGAATATAAATTTTTTGTCAATTTTATCACAAAACGGCCATAAAAACCGACAAATACCTTTAAAATAGGGATTTTGCCACAATGAATTTATGGTTATTTTCCCGAGTTTGCGGAGAAAATGCCCTTTTTTGCGGAAAAGTGCCCTTTTTGTAGGCTCTGCCCCCCCTGTCCTTGGATGCTTCCGGCGCCCCTGTATATACGCAAATTTGAGAACGTTCTAAACATTCATAAAATGGCAGTTAAAACAGTTTAAAAAAAACTCTTGCCAGTGTGACTCCCCCCCCCCCCCATATTGCGTGCAAACAACAGTCGCTATCTTGGAACAGCATACCACAACTATAAGCACTGATCTCAGGTTATAATATGAAAGGATCAATTGTGTTAATGCCATACTGACTAATATTAATGACAAAATTAATGCTGTGTCAGCGTAACACAACACAGCCGACCCATAACTATAATTATACAGTATTTCTCGCATTGTCGTTTATTTGTATGCCGTGATAATGGGTGGCTGAACACAACAGTCGGTTAAAGGTACTAAATCCGAATTAACGCTCGCAAATTAAGATTTCTCAGGCTCCGGGGTTAAAACATATACGATTCGAGTCGAGAAGACTAAATTGTCTAAAATCAAGTGGCTTTTTGTGTCAGATACTTGACAAACTGGCAGAATTTCGTTGAACAAAAAAATTATAAATAACAGGGTATATATATATATATATATATATATATATATATATATATATATATGTCGATGGTATATATATATATGTATCTCTTTATTAACCTCCATTAACGGAGATCATACATCAATACATTGTATGTGTTGTATAAACGAATTGGAGCGTTTTGTACACATAAAGGTGAGAGTGGTATTTACAAACATTATTTAGTATATATACAAACAACATTTGAGCATAGAAAATGGCGGCAAAAAGTAACAACACTGAATTCCCCTACATCACAGTCGTATGAGCCGTATGGTCTATGTACCATATTAGAGTTTGATCACATTTAGATAAGGAAAGTGTATATCGCATGCGTATAGATGTTGATCTTATGTTCACTAAGCTATGGTCCTTTTCACCCTCAAATATTTTAATGTCAACAAGACTTGCTTTTCTGGCAGGCAGCAAGCACACGCAAGAAATCGGGTATAGTCTTAACGGGCACTGTTTCGTAAAAGTTGGCATCATTTGTACATGAATTTCGCGGCGAAGGTGAGAATATCTCCCCAAGCATTGATGACAACGAGTGGAGGAACGAAGGCTGTGCCGCCGATTAGGAAGTCACATAGATGGTTTTGCGAGAGTGAATCGAGAAACATAAAACATTCTACCCCAAATAAGTCAATGGTGATTGACCAGAAACTGTATCTCAATTGATGCATGGCTGGCACATTACATGTAAATAATACATGTTCAATTTCTTTGTGATACGTTGATCTGCAGGCACCGCAATTCGAGTTGTTATTGAACATCGATCTGGCTTTTCAAAAAATGTTGTTGTTGGAATCGGATGATATGGGGACCATCGAATCGGATTGAGTACCTTTAATCTGGGTGGAGGAAATAAACCGGGTATCAATCCACGTTCTTCCTCGGAATATTGCTTCATTGCCGCGAGATATGCCACTACTGTGATCTCAATGGCGAGGCATGACAATTGTGCCAGTATGACAACTGAAGCGGCATTTCAAAAAATGTTGTTGTTGGAATCGGATGATATGGGGATCATCGCATCGGATTGAGCACCTTTAAATTGGGTTGAGGTAATAAATCGGGTTCAATCCACGTTCTTCCTCAGAATATTGCTTCAATGCAGCGAGGAATTATGATATGATATTTATTAGCATAAAACACTCATGTGAGCCGTATGCAGTACATAATAATAAGACATATAATTTACACATACATAGTTCATATAATAAACTTTCCACATATTCATACTACAGTTATACAATGACTTAGTAGAGCTCAATAATATAAGCATGCAAATAAACTGTATGCAGGCCTATGATATCGTGTGGAATAGAAATTAATTATTAATTTATTCATCAACTTCGGGCTTCTTTTCTCATTTCAAAGAATTCTTTGAAAGCTCGACTGATCACATTACTTGTATTTGGTTGGTCGTTTCGCATTATGTATTGGCATTTTGAGATACTACTGGCCCTTAGAAATTTAGTGATTCATATAGGCCTTTTTCTCAATTTGTCGTATTTGATACAATGGAGAACAAAATGCTTCTCGTCTTCCACTGAGTTAGTATTGCACATCTTGAATATCCGATCATTGGCTGGCGTCGGTGGGCGTTTGTGTTGGCCTTTTTCTATTTCTAATGAATGACAGCTGATTCGAAGTCTTCATAATTGTTCACGGTCTTTGATAGAAATTGTATGTATTAGATATGGTTCGAGTCGAAAAATGGTTTTGAATTGTTTGTATGGCCTTCGTTTACTGTGTGGATCGTCTGCACTGGTAATATACTTATTTATATATTCATCCTTCAATCGTTCTGTGACGAGATTAATATATGCCACTACTGGGGTATATCAATGGCGAGGCAGCTGTCAGTATGCCCTGTGGAGCAGCTTGAAACTAAATCAGTTACATTAATTAGTCCTGAATAGACAATAATGATTTGACGGTTAAGGCGCTGCATGACGTCGCTTCTAATGGCTCATACTTTGGTCTCCCAGGGTCGATGGAAAAATTATAATAAGCTGATTGTGTCATAACGTGAACAGACGAAAGGCCAAATTTCAATTTGGTCAGAACGTCACAGTCTTTGGTCAAACGCCACCTATTTTAATCACAGATTCTTACCCGCTTTCCGTCATCCAAATAGGTATAATTTGGGGAAAATATTATGTCATGTACAAAAGACTTATTCGCGATATCGAATTTAGAAGCAATAAAGAGCGTTTCTATGCCATTTATATGCCATTTGACTGATTTATGTGAATATGTTAGAATAGGGCCCTTCGGTCATTTCACATTTAACAATTAAAGCTGAAATTTCTAGAGTAAGCACGCGTGACATTTTTTCTCTCGAAACAACTCCAAAATCCGACTCGACTCTAAATAACCAACAACGACATGCGTGTAATTGGCCCATCGTGCCACTTATCCCACCCGGGGTCAATACTATGAAACTTTTTCTTTGTAAGAATCTACAATTGTTTGTAAGAAATAACAATTTATCATTCCGCCAATACTATGAACTTACGATTACAAACATAAATCACAAATAGTACGTGTTCTTTGTATTTACAAATATCTCCAATCACAAAGAATGTTCGAGTACTATAAAACATAATTTTTCAGTTTTCGCACCCTTAACACGGATAATATATATATCTATGATACGCAGGGACGTGCCGACAAGGGGTCCATTCACCCCCTCGGGGAAAATATTTTGTCAGCTGGAAATTTCAAGTACAACCCACAGGGACGTCGCGACAAGGGGGTTTGGTTATGTTTCTCGCTCCAAACATTTTATCAACACGTTCAACAGCTGGAAATTTGATACCTGAAACAACATGAATTGGAAATTTTACAACAACAATAGGTTGAACTTGTTCTGTTATTTTGTTTTTTCCAACAATTTATTAGGGGGTATGTTTTGTTTTAGACCAACATTTGCATATTTACCTCCTTTGGTCTATATTTAGAAATTGTCAAACCTTATGGGGTGTCAGCTTGGATGTGATGTAGCAGTATGTGTTCCTTGTAACTACTGAAATTACCCAATTTATTGAAAGTTACAACGTTAAGAACTTGTCTAGAATGTCTATATAGGGTGTCAAACATAAATTGTCGATTTTCACATCCTTAAGCCAGAGCATATAACCATCTGATTCGCAGGGATGTAGCCCCCTTATGAAAATGTGTTATCAATGGAAATCTCATAAACAGGGACATGGCGATAGTGGTCTTGGGAACACGATGCCTGGCACATTACAGCTGTTCAGAATAGGATGGGGCGAGTAGCCGCCAAATCGTATGAGTCACAACATCTCTGACAAAAGTTAGTGATTAATACAAATAGTGAGTGATACTTGCGGATTATAGACAACATTAGCATGTAACATGTACTTATCATAATCAATGATATATCCAAGAATGGATAAAAATGACGCGTGTTCCCAATGTGAGTATGATTTTTCGCTCAAGAATGCATTGCGGATTATCCTTTGAGTTTCAATCGTCGACGCGAATGCATTTGGTCACGGTAAAGAACACGAATACGAAGATGCAAGCACATTTTTCATAAATGACTAGAGCATAAATGCAGTGACGTGGCAAAATGCTCTCTTTTTGTTTTCGAAACGTCGATATCCAACTGTATCCCCACCCCTCAATTATAAACAATTATAAAATTGTTTACCCCGGTTGGCTTCTGATTTTCAAGCTGTAACAGTAAGTTGTGCACCCCCGCCCCTTGGATTGGACATATTGACTAAATATGACTAACTTAGTGTTAGTCACAAACGTTTTGAGTAACTTTGGTCAATTATTGGAATTATTTGCACATAATTCAGCAACTTTAATTTACGCCTTCCAATTGACTAAGAAAAGTCCCCATTTCTTAGTCGTTATGACTAACATCACCCTAGTAATTTTGATTAATGTTATGCCTCAGTCATGTTGGCTGAACTAAGTCAGTCATCCTGAGGAAAAACGTTTGACTAACATATGTTAGTCATATTGACTAAGTTTTGTTATCAGCGTAGAAAAATTAAAATACTTTCCTCTTGATATACGATTCCATCGTTATGTGGAATTTATAGGCATTGTTTTGTTCAAAGGGTGCATATGGAAATTATAGGATGGACACCCCGTCGCCAAACTGAGCCCATATAGCCACGTCCCTATCTAGATATATTATAAGATATCGGAGCAGTTTGAAATTATAAAATGACACTCCTATTGGTTTGGTTTGGTTTATTAGGGTTTATCAACGTTCTAGCCGCTATGCCACACACGACGTTGTAAATTTTACGGGTGGAGGAAAGACCACCCAGAGGCTCGATTTCACCGAGAAATCGCCCCACTGCGTGTAGAAACCACCGACCCCCGGAAAGCAACTGACAAACTTGCCCAGATACACGATTCCGGTCACCCTCCATATGACGGGGTTAGAACCAGCTTCGTCAGCGCTGGACGGTATGTAACAGTGTAGTGCACCTGTCATTCTACCGACTGGCACTCTATCACACCACTCCTATAACCGAGACCATTAGCACGTCCCTGCTTCGATACACCCCATCCCGATAAAATAGAGCCACGTTACTGTCTCGATGTGTTATGATAAGAGTAGCGGATCAGTTTGAAATAATAGGATGGTCACAATATATATAATGCTATACCATCAAAATATAATATTTTATTTTCACAAACTGAATGATTGTAAATTTGTAATTTGTAAAAACAATGATACCAAAATGTTTGTAGTACTCGGTATTACACTGACTTGTACTTACATACACACACTACAAACGAACCGTTTAATTGTTAACTTGCGCAGACAAGTGGTCATCAACTTAGCAATCCGTGAACCGATTGGATAGCTCTGATAAGCGTTCACCTCTCAACTTATGATTGGTTATTTCTTTTGTAACTTTGGCCCGCCGTGATTCAATATATTGTTAATCACTCACAGGCAAAAGTTTGTCCGTAAGCAATCTACAATAATCAACAGTAGATCTTTGTGAAATTTGCGAGATTTTGTTAGCTCATCGTTTCATAGTACCGGCGTTCTCACTAATCACAATATGATAGCACGCATTGTAACTTCCCCATATAAATTGTTGTGGTATTCAGATAACACTGATAACATGTGCATGGGAGCAGAGTGGGGAGTTAGTTTTTTCTAAGTTTTACAGCTGCCTTTTAGGGGTTTCACCTCTCGCCCAGTCTAAGGTATTACAATAATACGGCTAAATTTTCCCTGTACTATGAAACCACTGTGATAGTTAACACAAATTTGTAATTACAAATTAATAAATACAATTTGTATTTACAGGTATAAAATTGTTCATAGTATTGACCCCCGATCACATCAAACCGAAGCCAATCAGGTTTATATGCGCTTCTTTCATAGAGATATGATAAGGTACGGGAGCTTCCAATTCGTTCTGACTTCACATCGCCATCATTGGCTCATTTAGTAACTTCTACAGTCGTTCCGGGTCTGTATAATCAGGGGGAGTTTCCTGCAATATGTCCATTAACCACTAAAAAGTTATTGAAGAGCACACTGATAAAATACACATATTCATTGCAAGTGGCAGAAACACAACGAAACTGACTTTTGTTCCTTCTGGCTATTCTGAAATAAATATAGGTATAAATACACGAAATACTATTATGATGACTATATATGCCATAAACAAACGACTTATTCTAGATATAGAATATAGAAAAGTCGAGATCAGCACGAAGCAGTAAAAAGCGTTCGTTGCTAACACATTTATGGTATGGATACAGATAGGTAATTTTAATTATTTTTGTCATGTAGTTAGACACCCGATCAAATACCACTCACTCCTTTTAAAATTGTTATTTCAAATTTATTTCTATGTATATAAAGCACAGGACTCTTTTTCTTGAAACAAACCCAAAATCCGACCTACCCAAATGGCCGACAAACAAATGGGTGCAATTGGCCCAGCGTGCCAATTATCTGCCCCATGACAGATTTTGTCAAAATGTTAGAATAGGGCTCTTCTTTCGTAACATATTTCGTCAACAAAACATCATGGTGGCCGCGGACCAAGGTTCTACGATAAATGCCAAATAGGGTCAAGCAAATGGTATGTTATAGGTTGTTTCTAAGCCAAAGACACATCAAAACACACCCGATCAACTCAAACACCAGGGGGGGGGGGGGGGTCAAATATCGCACCATGCCATTTCTGGTCGCCTTGTACGATTTAGTGAAATCAAAGGATGCTGATGGCTGGCCCCACGACGATGCGCGTGCCACTATGCCCTGGGGATCCGCGTTACACTAAATCAAATACATTAACTAATCCCTTAGTGTATCATTTGCCAATTAAGCCGCGGCATAGCATTAATTGTAATCTCTCATGCTCAGGTTTCCCAAAAGTCGATGGAATAATTCGGTTGAAACCGTGTACATTGAGTTGTCGGTATTATTCTCATAACGTCACACCGATAGAAATGTCACATTTCAGAACTGTGTCTGGCATACACGAACGTCATACCCCGTGCTACCCCGAGGGGGTGAAAATGGGGTATGGACCATCTTCGAGAACCGTAGGGGTTTCGACCGATTTGACTGCATGGGTGGGTAGCCCGCCCCACATACCACACAGAAACTCCCATCCCCACCCATTACCCACGGGGGTGCCACCCCGATTGGGTAACAATTGGGTATGGACCATTTTCGAGAACAGTATTGGATTTAAACCGATTTGACGGCACGGTGGGTGGCCCACCCCAAATACTCCCTAGAAACAACCGACTCCCTTCCAATCACTTCGGGGTATGGACCATTTTCGAGAACAGTAAGGATTTGGACCGATTTGACGGCATGGGTGGGTGGCCCGTCCCATATATCTCTCAGAAACACCCCAAATCTCTACCCAATCACCCCGGGTGTTACCACGCGAAGGGGTGAAATGGGGTATAAACTATTTCCAAGAACGGTAAGGATTTCGACCGATTTGACGGCATGGGTGGGTGGCTCGTCCCAAACACCCATAGAGACGACAGACCCCCACTCAGCAAACCCGGTGATTGCCACCAGAAGAGGTGGAAATGGGATATGGACCATTTTCGAGAATAGCATCGACCATTTTCGAGAACGGTACAGATTTCGACCAATTTGACGGAACGGTTCGGTGGCCTGCCACAAACACACCGACCCCAACCTATCACCACCGGGGGTGCCACCCCGAAGGGGTGAAATGGGGTATAAACCATTTTCAAGAACAGTTGGGATTTCGACCGATTTGATTGCATGCTGGGTGGGTGGCCCGCCCCAAATACCTACTAGAAACACCAGACTCCCCACTCATCACCCCCGGGTGGTGACAACAGAAGGGGTGAAAATGGGGGATGAACCATTTTCGAGAACGGTAAGTATTTCGACCGATTTGACGGCATGGGTGGGTCGATCGTCCCAAATACCCCCTATAGACACCAGATCCCCGCCCATCAACAACGAAGAGGTGAAAATGGGGTATGGACCATTTTCGAGAACAGTATCGACCATTTTCCAGAACGGTAAGAATTTCGACCGATTTGACGGCATTTGTGGGTGGCCCGCCCCAAATACCCACTAGAAACACCAAACCCATCCCATCAACCTCTGGGGTTGGCACCCCGAAGAGGTGAAAATAGGTTATGGACAAATTTCGTGACGGCATGGGTGGATGGCCCGCCCAAATACCCCATACAAACACCCCAGCCACACCACCCCGGGAGTGACACCCCGTAGGTGTGAAAATAGTGTATGGACCATTCTCGAGAACGGTGAATATTTTTACCGATTTGACGGCATGGGTAGGTGGCCCGCCCCAAATACCCAATAGAAACACCCGACCCCCACCAATCACATTGGGTGTGCGACCCAGGGGGGTGAACATGTGGTATAGACAACTTTCGAGAATGGTAAGAATTTCAACCGATTTGACCGCGTGTGTGTGGGTGCCCCACCCTAAATACACAATTTAAACACCAATTTGAAACAACCCCACCCATCACCCCGAGGGGGTACAAATGGTGTTTGGACCATTTTTGAGAACGGTAAGGTTTTCAACCGATTTGACGACATGGGTGTGTGTCCCGCCCATATACCTTCCAGAACACCGACCCCCCGCCCATCACACCGGGGTGCCACCCAGAGGGTAGGAATTTAGACCGATTTGACGGAATGGGTTGGTGGCCCACCCCAAATACCACATAAAACACCCCGACCACCCACCCATCAACCCTATACTATAGAACACAATTATTGTAATCACAAGCTTCAGTGGGGCACACAAAAGGTGTCGATTACCATAGACCTCAACTCTTATTCTAACAGTGTATAGGCGACTTCTTGTAATTCCGCTTTCACATGCATGTTGACCAATACAATAATTGGTGACCAATAAAATAATAAGTTTTTCACATGTGACTTGATTGACCAATGAAAAAAATGATTCCTCGGAGACACTCATTGAGATGTTATCGCTAGTGCATGGGTGAGCCGTGTTCAATTTGATTAGTGGTAATCGGTATCCTTTAAATAATCGCCCAGTGAGTACACCGCAACCGTTCGTGCATTGTGTTATATTTCATCAATGGTTATCGTCTGTTCCAACAATTCAAGTAGTACGATGTATTTAATTTCTAGTTGGTTTGTCATTCAGAATCGCTGCAGTATTCTATTGCTAATATGTACAAGAGACGTATAGCTAGAAGGTCTCAGGTGCAGGTTTAAACTCCAAGTTGTGTACCCACAAAGGAGACCCTCTAACAACGTCCCTGCACGAATGTCATAATTGGTCAATACTCCAATACAGACTTTAGGTTGTTTGCCACGAGACAACCGCTTGATTGCCGCAGTGTGAATGCCATTCTGATCAAACCCAATCACCCATCGGCAATGAGCCCACATGCACACGGGTATAATCTACACTATTACAATACAGTGGTCTATTGCACTTGCCCGCCTCCTGTGTACATCCCTTAACCTTGTGATTAAAATTATTATGGTCCATAGTACAAGGCCCCGGGGTGCCACCCCGTGGGTGTTAAATGGGGTATGGACAATTTTGGAGAATGGTAAGGATTTCGAGCGATCTGCCCCAAATACCCCCTAGAAACAGCACAATGCCCCATCCATCACCCCGCGGGTGCCACCCCGAGGGGCGTAAAATGGTGTAAGGACAATTTGGATAAAGGTAAGGATTTCTACCGAATTGACGGCCTGGGTGGTGGCCCGCTCCAATTATCCCCTAGAAACACCCCGACCCCACCCATTTCCCCGGGGTGGCACCCAAGGGTGTGAAAATGGGGTATGGATCATTTTCGAGAACGGTAAGGATTTTGACCGATTTGACGGCATGGAGTGTGGCCCGCCCCAAATACCCACCAGAAACACCCGGCCTCCAACCATCAGCTCAATGGTGCCACCACGACAGGTGAAAATGGGGTATGGACTATTTTCGAGAACGGTAAGAATTAGCACCGATTTGACGGCGTGGGTGAGTGGCCCACCCCAAGTACCCCATAGAAACAACCCGAACCACCAATCACCTCATGGGGGTGCCACCCCATGGGGTGAACATGGGGTATGGACAATTTTTCGAGGAGAGTAATAATTTCCACTGATTTGACGGCACGGTGAGTGGCCCACCTCAAGTACACCATAGAAACACACCGATCCCATACCAATCACCTGCGGGGGTGCCACCCCAAGGAGGTGAAAATGGGGTATGGATCATTTTCGAGAACGGTAAGGATTTCGACCGATTTGACGGCATGGGTGGGTGATCTACCCAAAATACCATAGAAACTCCCGGATCACCCACCCATCACCCGGGTTGCCACCCGAGGAGGTGAACATGGGGTAAGGACCATTTTCGAGAACGGAAAGGATTTCGCCCGATTTGATGGCATGTGTGATGGCCCACCACAAGTAACACCTAGAAACACGCCGACCCCCGAGGCATCAACCCCAGTGGCTGCCACCCCAAGGGGGTGAACATGGGGGGGTATGAACCATTTTTGAGAACGGTAAGGATTTCGACCGATTTGATGGCATGGGTCGGTGGCTTGCCCCAAATAACCCCTATGAACACCCGATTCCCAAGCCATCACCACGAGGAGTGCCGCCCACAGGGTGTGTGGCCCGCCCTAAATACCCACTAGAAAAACCCCACACCCACCCATCACTCCGGTGGGGGTGCCACCATAGGGAGTGAAAATGCCGTATGGATTTGACGGCATGGGTGGGTGGCCCGCCCAAATACCACCTAGAAACACCCGACTCCCACCTATCACACCGGTGGTGCCACTCCGCAGGGGTGAACATGGGGTATGGACAATATTCGAGAATGGTAAGGATTTCGACCGATTTGACGTCGTGGGTGGCTGGCCCGCCACAAATACCCCATATAAATACCCGAACCCGACATCACCCCTGGGTGGTGCCACCCGAAGGGGTGAAAATGGGGTATGGACCTTACTCGAGAACGGTAAGAATTTCCACAGATTGGACGCCATGGGTGAGTGGTCCGCCCAAGTAACCCGAAGAAACACGTCGATACCCCACCAATTACCTCCTGGGGGATGCCACCCCAGGGGATGAACATGGGGTATGGATAATTTTCGAGAAGGGTAAGAATTTAGACCGATTTGACGGCATGGGTGGGTGGCTCGCCCAAAATACCCCCTAAAAACACCCGACCCCACCCATCACCCGGGGTGCCACCCAGGGGGTGAACATGTGGTATAGACAACTTTCGAGAAGGGTAAGAATTTCAACCGATTTTACCGCAGGTGGTGAAAATGGGGAACGGACCATTTACAAGACCGGTGTGGATTTCGACCGATATCACAGCTTGGATGGTTGGCCCGCCCCAAATACCCATAGACACACCATACCCCCACCATCACTCGGGGGTGCAACTTCGATGGGGTAACATGTTGGTAGCCCGCCCCAAATACCACCGATTGGACGACACGGATGGGTGGCCCGCCCCAAATCCCATCTAGAAACACCCCGAACCCGACCGATCACACCGGGGGTGACACTCCGTATGGGTGTAAATGGGGTATGGACAATTTTAGATAAGGATTTCGACCGATTTGATGGCATGGGTGGGTGGCCCGCCCCAAATACCACCTATAAATTCACCGAACCCATCTATCACCCCTGGGGGGTGCCACCCCGAAAGGGTGAATGGGGTATGGACCATTTTCGAGAACGGTGAGAATTTCCACCCATTTGACGGTATGGGCGAGTGACCGCCCAAGTACTCCATAGAAACACACTGACCCCCCCCCCCCCCCACCAATCACCTCCATGGGGTGCCACCGAAAGGTGAATATATGGTATGGACAATTTTCGCGAAGGGTACGAATTTTGACCGATTTTACGTCATGTGTGGGTTTCCCGCCTCAAATACCACCTAAAAACACCGACCCCACCATCACCCCGGTGGTGCCACCCCGATGAGGTGAAAATAGAGTATGGTCCTTTTTTCGAGTACGGTGAGGATTTCGACCGATTTGACGGCCCAAAATACACTAGAAACTCCTGGATCCCCCACCATCACCCCGGGGGGGGGGGGGGTAAAAAACGGTATGGACCATTTTTAGAACGGTAAGGATTTCGACCGATTTGGTGGCATGGGTGTGTGGCCAGCCCCAAAAACCTACTAGAAACACCCGGACACAACCTATCACCCCGGGGGGTACCACCCTTTTCGAGAACCGTAGGGATTGCGACCGTTTTACGGCATGGGTGGGTGGCCCACCCCAAATACCCCATAGGAACACCCGAACCCCCATCCATCACCCTCGGGGTGTGCCAACCGATGGGGTTAAACTGGGGTAGGGACCAGTTACGAGAAAAGTAAGTATTTCAACCGATTTGACGGCATGGGTGGGTGGCCCTCCCAAATACTCATGGAAACACCCGACCCCCACCCATCACCCCCAGGGGTGCCACCCCGAGGGGATTAAAATGGAGTAAGGACCATTTTCGAGAAAGGTAAGGAATTCGATCGATTTAATGGCATGGGTGGGTGGCCCGCCCCAAATAGCCCATATAAAGACCCCGACCCCGCACGTCACCCACGGGAGTGCTACCCGGAGGGGGTGAAAATGGGGTATGGACATCTTCGAGAACCGTAGGGGTTTCGACCGATTTGGCCGCACCCATCACCCACGGGGGTGCCACCCCGATGGGGTATCAATGGGGTATGGACCATTTTCGAGAACAGTAGTGATTTAGACCCATTTGACGGTATGTGTGGGTGGCCCACCCCAAATGCCCCATAGAAACACCCGAACCCCCAGCCATCACCCTCGAGGTGTGCCACCGAGTGGGTTAAACTGGGGTATGGACCAGTTTCGAGAAAGGTAAGGATTTCAACCGATTTGGGTCTCTCACCAAGACAAATGTGTTAATGTATAGCAACTTCCATTTTCGTTCTGGCCTTTCGTCGCCACGATTGGCGCATTTATTGGACTTCTATAGTCGATCCGGGACTGTATAATCAAACTCAAATCGACTTAAATATTATAAGTCATTATTATTACGAAGTTGAATTTTTGTGGGATCTTCTTATTTTTGGGACCAACAAACACAGGAAGTCATTCGAAGTGTTAGTATAGGATATGTTTTCGAAAGACAAATTTATGTCAAAATGTTACAATAGGGCCCTTCGGCCAATTCACATCTGACCACTAAAACATTATGATGACCGTCGCCCAATGTTTTTGGAATAAGACCAAATATGGTAAAACAAATGGTTCCTAATGGTGCCCCTAAACCGAGGAAAATTCAAAACCCACTCTATCATCTCAAACGCTATCAAATGAATGCATATATACTTCTTTCTGTCTCTCCCCAAGACAAATTTGATAAGGCTGGTGGGTGGCCCGCCCGAAATACCCCATAGAAACACCACGATCCCCAACCTTTCACCTTTCACCCACGGGGTTGCTACCCCGAGGGGGTGAACATTGGGTATAGACCATTTTCAAGAACCGTAGGGGTTTTGACCGATTTGACTGGATGGGTGTGTGGCCCCAAATAAACACCCCGACACCCCACCCATCCATCACCCCGGGGGTGCCACCCGAGGGGGTAAATATGGGGTATGGACCAGTTTCGAGAAAGCTAAGGGTTTTCAACCGATTTAACGGCATGGGTGCATGGCCCTCCCAAATACTCCAGAGAAACACACAGACCCCACCCTTCACCCACGGGGTGCTACCCCAAGTGAGTGAAAATGGGATAAGGATCATCTTCGAGAACCGTAGGGGTTTCGACCGATTTGACTGCATTGGTGGGTGGCCCGCCCCAAATACCACATAGAAACTCCCCAACCCACACCATTACCCACGGGGGTGCCACCCCGAGGGGGTAACAATTGGGTATGGACCATTTTCGAGAACAGTAGGGATTTCGACCGATTTGACGGATGGGTGGGTGGCCTGTCCCAAATACTCCCTATAAACAACCAACTCCCTTCCAATCACTTCAGGGTATGGACCATTATCGAGAACGGTAAAGATTTGGACCGATTTGACGGCGTGGGTGGGTGGCCCGTCACATATACCTCCCAGAAACACCCCAATCCCTGCCCAAACACCCAGAGTGGTGCCACCCGAAGAGGTGAAATGGGGTATCAACTATTTCCGAGAACGGTAATGATTTCGACCGATTTGACGGCATGGGTGGGTGGCCCCAAATACCTCATATAAACACCCCGACACCCGACACCCATCCATCACCCCGTGTGTGCCACCCCGAGGGGGTGAAAATGGGGTATGGACCCTTTTCGAAAACCGTAGGGATTTCGACCGATTTGACAGCTTGGTGGGTGGACCACCCCAAATACCCCATAGAAACACCCGAACCCCCACCCATCACCCTCGGGGTGTGCCACCGAGTGGGATAAACTGGGGTATGGACCAGTTTCGAGAAAGGTAAGGATTTCAACCGATTTGCGTCTCTCACCAAGACAAATATGTTAAGGTATGGCAACTTCCATTTTCGTTCTGGCCTTTCATCGCCACGATTGGCGCATTTGTTGAACTTCCATAGTCGATCCGGGACTGTATAATCAAACTCAAATCGACTTACATATTATAAGTCATTATTATTACGAAGTTGAATTTTTGTGAGATCTTTTTATTTTTGGGACCAACCAACACAGGAAATCATTCGAAGTGTTAGTATAGGATATCTTTTCGAAAGACCAATTTATGTCAAAATATTACAATAGGGCCCTTCGGCCAATTCACATCTGACCACTAAAACAATATGACGACCGTCGCCCAATGTTTTTCGAATAAGACCAAATATGGTCACACAAATGGTTCCTTATGGTGCCACTTAGTCGAGGACAATTCAAAACCACCAACGCACCCGAGTGGGTTAAACTGGGGTATGGACCAGTTTCGAGAAAGGTAAGGATTTCAACCGATTTGCGTCTCTCACCAAGACAAATATGTTAAGGTATGGCAACTTCCATTTTCGTTCTGGCCTTTCATCGCCACGATTGGCGCATTTGTTGAACTTCCATAGTCGATCCGGGACTGTATCATCAAACTCAAATCGACTTAAATATTATAAGTCATTATTATTACGAAGTTGAATTTTTGTGGGATCTTTTTATTTTTGGGACCAACAAACACAGGAAGTCATTCGAAGTGTTAGTATAGGATATGTTTTCGAAAGACAAATTTATGTCAAAATGTTACAATAGGGCCCTTCGGCCAATTCACATTTGCGTCTCTCACCAAGACAAATATGTTAAGGTATGGCAACTTCCATTTTCGTTCTGGCATTTCATCGCCACGATTGGCGCATTTGTTGAAATTCCATAGTCGATCCGGGACTGTATAATCAAACTCAAATCGACTTAAATATTATACGTCATTATTATTACGAAGTTGAATTTTTGTGGGATCTTTTTATTTTTGGGACCAACAAACACAGGAAGTCATTCGAAGTGTTAGTATAGGATATGTTTTAGAAAGACAAATTTATGTCAAAATGTTACAATAGGGCCCTTCGGCCAATTCACATCTGACCACTAAAACATTATGATGACCGTCGCCCAATGTTTTTGGAATAAGACCAAATATGGTCAAACAAATGGTTCCTAATGGTGCCCCTAAACCGAGGACAATTCAAAACCCACTCTATCATCTCAAACGCTATCAAATGAATGCATATATACTTCTTTCTGTCTCTCCCCAAGACAAATTTGATAAGGCTGGTGGGTGGCCCGCCCGAAATACCCCATGGGTATAGACCATTTTCAAGAACAGTAGGGGTTTCGACCGATTTGACTGGATGGGTGGGTGGCCCCAAATAAACACCCCGACACCCACCCATCCATCACCCCGGGGGTGCCACCCCGAGGGGGTAAACATGGGGTATGGACCAGTTTCGAGAAAGCTAAGGGTTTCAACCGATTTAACGGCATGGGTGCATGGCCCTCCCAAATACTCCAGAGAAACACCCCGACCCCACCCTTCACCCACGGGGTGCTACCCCGAGTGAGTGAAAATGGGATAAGGATCATCTTCGAGAACCGTAGGGGTTTCGACCGATTTGACTGCATGGGTGGGTGGCCCGCCCCAAATACCACATAGAAACTCCCCAACCCACACCATTACCCACGGGGTGCCACCCCGAGGGGGTAACAATTGGGTATGGACCATTTTCGAGATCAGTAGGGATTTCGACCGATTTGACGGATGGGTGGGTGGCCTGTCCCAAATACTCCCTATAAACAACCGACTCCCTTCCAATCACTTCAGGATATGGACCATTATCGAGAACGGTAAAGATTTGGACCGATTTGATGGCGTGGGTGGGTGGCCCGTCACATATACCTCCCAGAAACACCCCAATCCCTGCCCAAACACCCAGAGTGGTGCCACCCGAAGGGGTGAAATGGGGTATAAACTATTTCCGAGTACGGTAAGGACTTCGACCGATTTGACGGCATGGGTGGGTGGCCCCAAATACCTCCTATAAACACCCCGACACCCGACACCAATCCATCACCCCGGGTGTGCCACCCCGAGGGGGTTAAAATGGGGTATGGACCCTTTTCGAAAACCGTAGGGATTTCGACCGATTTGACGGCTTGGGTGGGTGGACCACCCCAAATACCCCATAGAAACACCGAACCCCCATCCACCACCCTCGGGGTGTGCCACCGAGTGGGATAAACTGGGGTATGGACCAGTTTCGAGAAAGGTAAGGATTTCAACCGATTTGCGTCTCTCACCAAGACAAATATGTTAAGGTATGGCAACTTCCATTTTCGTTCTGGCCTTTCATCGCCACGATTGGCGCATTTGTTGAACTTCCATAGTCGACACGGGACTGTATAATCAAACTCAAATCGACTTACATATTATAAGTCATTATTATTACGAAGTTGAATTTTTGTGAGATCTTTTTATTTTTGGGACCAACCAACACAGGAAATCATTCGAAGTGTTAGTATAGGATATCTTTTCGAAAGACCAATTTATGTCAAAATATTACAATAGGGCCCTTCGGCCAATTCACATCTGACCACTAAAACAATATGACGACCGTCGCCCAATGTTTTTCGAATAAGACCAAATATGGTCACACAAATGGTTCCTTATGGTGCCACTTAGTCGAGGACAATTCAAAACCACCAACGCACCCGAGTGGGTTAAACTGGGGTATGGACCAGTTTCGAGAAAGGTAAGGATTTCAACCGATTTGCGTCTCTCACCAAGACAAAGATGTTAAGGTATGGCAACTTCCATTTTCGTTCTGGCCTTTCATCGCCACGATTGGCGCATTTGTTGAACTTCCATAGTCGATCCGGGACTGTATAATCAAACTCAAATCGACTTAAATATTATAAGTCATTATTATTACGAAGTTGAATTTTTGTGGGATCTTATTTTATTTTTGGGACCAACAAACACAGGAAGTCATTCGAAGTGTTAGTATAGGATATGTTTTCGAAAGACAAATTTATGTCAAAATGTTACAATAGGGCCCTTCGGCCAATTCACATCTGACCACTAAAACATTATGATGACCGTCGCCCAATGTTTTTGGAATAAGACCAAATATGGTCAAACAAATGGTTCCTAATGGTGCCCCTAAACCGAGGACAATTCAAAACCCACTCTATCACCTCAAACGCTATCAAATGAATGCATATATACTTCTTTCTGTCTCTCCCCAAGACAAATTTGATAAGGCTGGTGGGTGGCCCGCCCGAAATACCCCATGGGTATAGACCATTGTCAAGAACCGTAGGGGTTTCGACCGATTTGACTGGATGGGTGGGTGGCTCCAAATAAACACCCCGACACCCACCCATCCATCACCCCGGGGGTGCCACCCCGAGGGGGTAAACATGGGGTATGGACCAGTTTCGAGAAAGCTAAGGGTTTCAACCGATTTAACGGCATGGGTGCATGGCCCTCCCAAATACTCCAGAGAAACACCCCGACCCCACCCTTCACCCACGGGGTGCTACCCCGAGTGAGTGAAAATGGGATAAGGATCATCTTCGAGAACCGTAGGGGTTTCGACCGATTTGACTGCATGGGTGGGTGGCCCGCCCCAAATACCACATAGAAACTCCCCAACCCACACCATTACCCACGGGGTGCCACCCCGAGGTATGGACCATTTTCGAGAACGGTAATGATTTCGACTAATTTGAAGACATGGGTGGGTGGGTGGGTGGGTGGCCAGCCCCAAGTGCACCCTTGAAACACCCCGACCGCCACTCGTTACCCGGGGTGCCACCCGATGGGTTACAATTGGGGTATGGACCATTTTCGAGAACGGTAAGGATTTCAACCGATTTGACGGCATGGGTGTGTGGCCCGCCCCATATACCTCCCAGAAACACCGGACCCCCACCCATCACCCCGGGGTGCCACCCCGATTGGTGAAAATGGGTATGGACCATTTTCGAGAACGGTAAAGATTTCGACCAATTTCATGGCATGGATTGGTAGCCCGCCCAAATTTACCATAGAAACACCCCGACCCAAACTCAGGGGTGAACTTGTGGTATAGACAATTTTCGAGAAGGGTAGGAATTTAGACCGATTTGACGGAATGGGTGGGTAGGCTACCCCAAATACCGCATAAACACCCCGACCACCCACCCATCAACCTGGGTGCCACCCCGTGGGTGTTAATTGGGGTATGGACAATTTTGGAGAACTGTAAGGTTTCGACCGATTTGGTGGCCTGCCACAAATACCCTCTAGAAACACCACGATGCCCCACCCATCACCCCGCGGGCGCCACCCCGAGTGGTGTAAAATGGTGTAAGGACAATTTTCGATAAAGGTAAGGATTTATAACGATTTGACGACATGGGTGGGTGGCCCGCCCCAATTACTCCCTATAAACACCCCGGCCCCCACCCATTACCCCGGGAGTGCCACCCGAGGGTGTGAAAATGAGGTATGGACCATTTTCGAGAACGGTAAGGATTTGACCGATTTGACGGCATGGGTGGGTGGCCCGCCCCAAATACCCCTCATAAACACCCGACCCCAACCATCATCCCAATGGTGCCACCCCGAGCGGGTCAAAATGGGGTATGGACAATTTTCGAGAACGGTAACGATTTCGACCGATTTCACGCCATGGGTGGATGGCCCGCCCCAAATCCGCTCTAGAAATACCCCGAACCCACCCATCACCCCGATGGGTGAAAATGGGGTATGGACAAGTCGAGGAGGGTAACAATTTCCATTGATTTGCCGGCATGGGTGAGAGGCCCACCTCAAGTACACCTTAGAAACACCCCAATCCCATAACAATCACCCAGAGGTTGTGAAAATGGGGTATGGTTCATTTTCGAGAAAGGTAAGGATTTCGACCGATTTGACGGCATGTGTGGGTGATCCACCCAAAATACCCTAGAAACTCCCGGATGCCTCACCCATCACCCCGGGTTGCCACCCCGAGGGGTGAAAATGGGGTAAGGACCATTTTCGAGAACATAAAGGATTTCGCCCGATTTGATGGCATGTGGGTGAAAATATGCCACCCCAAATACCTCCTAGAAACAAGCCGACCCCGACGCATCAACCCCATGGGCTGCCATCCCAATGGGGTGAACATGGGGTTTGAACCATTTTTGATAACAGTAAGGATTTCGACCGATTTGATGACATGGGTCGGTGGCTTGCCCCAAATACCCCATATGAACAACCGATCCTCCCACACATCACCACGAGGAGTGCCGCCCACAGAGTACTAGAAAAACCCCACCCCCACCCATCACTCCGGTGGGGGGGGGGGTATCACCCATAGGGAGTGAAAATGCCGTATGGATTTGACGGCATGGGTGGGTGGCCCGCCCCAAATACCACCTAGAAACACCCCGACTCCCACCTATCACACCGGTGGTGCCACTCCGTAGGGGTGAACATGGGGTATGGACAATTTTCGAGAATGGTAAGGATTTCGATCGATTTGACGATATGGGTGGGTGGCCCGCCACAAATACCCCCTAGAAATACCCCGAACCCGCCATCACCCTGTGTGTTGCCACCCCGAATGGGTGATAATGGGGTATGAACTGAATTCGAGAACGGTAAGAAATTCCACCGATTGGACGTCATGGGTGGGTGGCCCGCCCCAAATACCCCCTAAAAACACGCGACCCCACCCATCACCCCCGGGTGCCACCCGAGGTGGTCAAAATAGGGTATTGACCATTTTCGAGAACGGTAAGGATTTCGACCGATTTGACGGCATGGGTGGGTGATCAGCCTAATATACCCTAGAAACTCCAGGACATCACCCGCCCCTCCCGCCCCCGATGTGCCACCCAGGGGGTTGAAAATGTGGTAAGGACCATTTTCGAAAACGGCAAGTTTTAGACCAATTTGACGGCATGTGTGGGTGGCCCGCCCCAAATTCCCCTATTAACACCCGACCCCCACCATCACCACGCGGATGCCACCCAATGAGGTAAAAATGGGGTATGGACAATTTTCGAGAACCGATTTGACGGCATGGGTGGGTGATACGTCCAAAATACCATATAAACTCCCGAATCACCCATCCATCATCCCCGGGTTGCCACCTCGAGGGGTGAGAATGGGCTATGAACCATTTTCGAGAACGGAAAGGAAAGGATTTCGACCGATTTGACGGCATGAGTGGTTGGCCAGCCCCAAATACCCCTAGAAACACCCCGATCCCTACCCATCACCCCGGGTGGCAACCCTTGGAGTAGGAAATGGGGTACGGACCATTTGCAAGAACGGTGTGGATTTCGACCGATATCACGCCTTGCATGGGTGTGTGGCCCGCCACAAATACCGCTAGACACACCATACCCCCACCATCACTCGAGGGGGGGGGGGGTGCCACTTCGATTGGTGAAAATGTGGGTAGCTCGCCCCAAATACCACGGATTGGACGACACGGATGGATGGCCCGCCCCAAATACCATCTAGAAACACCCAGAACCACACAGAACCCGACCGATCACACCGAGGGTGTCACTCCGTAGGGGTGAAAATGGGGTATGAACAACTTTCGAGAACGATTAGGATTTCGACCGATTTGATGGCATGAGTGAGTGGCCCGCCCCAAATACCACCTAGGAATACACCGAACCGAATGGGGTTTGGACCATTTTCGAGAACGGTGAGAACTTCCACCCATTTGACGACATTGGCGAGTGGCCCGCCCCAAGTACCCACTAGAAACACCCTGACCACACCAATCACCTCCATGTGGTGCCACCCGAAGGGTGAACATATGGTATGGACAATTTTCTAGAAAGTACGAATTTTGACCGATTTGGCGTCGTGGGTGGGTGGCCCGCCCAAATACCCCCTAAAACACCCGACCCCCACCCATCATCCCGGGGATGCCACCCCGACGAGGTGAAAATGGGGTATGGACCGTTTTCGAGAACGGTGAGGATTTCGACCGATTTGACGGCACGGGTGGGTGATTCGCCTAATATACCCTAGAAACTCCCGGACCCCCACCCATCACCCCCTGGGTGCCAGCCGAGGGGGTTGAAAATGTGGTAAGGACCATTTTCGAAAACGGTAAGGTTTTCGACCGATTTGACGGCATGGGTGGTTGATCCGCCCAAAATACCACAGAAACTCCCGGATCCCCCACCATCACCCCCGGTGTGCCACCCCGAGGGGTGTAAAAACGGGGTATGGGCCATTTTTAGAACGGTAAGGATTTCGACCGATTTGATGGCATTGGTGGATGGCCCAAATTGCGAAAATATTGCCCCCACCCCAGTGTAAAAATATATGTCCAACCCTGTCACATTTTCTTCCTCGGACTAAGCTGACAACGGTCAACACGACTACAAAAACCAAATACAGTTATCTGGAATGATACGGGAGGACAACAGAGTACAATAAAATAGAGGTTTGCCAACTATGGGCGGTAACTCTTCAGGGAAAGGGCGGACCCAAGTTTTTATGCCCGTGGGCAGTAGTGCATATCGAGATGTGCATACGGTCTAATTTTCGATGCTCTGCTTCTTATAATTTCCGAGATAATAAAATGACATTTTTTCAAATAAAGGGAGATAACTCCTCGGGGAAAACGCGGACAATATTCGTTATGCGACGATGGCATACAACTCTTTGATCCCAAGATACGTACCAAGTTTTAGTGTGCTACTCCTGGTACTTTTCGAGTAATAAGGGTTGCAAAAGTGTCCAGTATAATAATGAAAAATAATCGAAAAAGGGCCATAACTCTGTCAAAATATATTGGACCAACATCCGGATAGCATTATTTTTAGTAGACCTTAGATGCCTACATTCGCTAGAGATTTCGCGGTCCTCCTCCCATTAGTTTCTGAGTATTTCCAATTAAACAGAAAACGGCCGCAGTAGAAAAACAATATACTTCCTTGGTTACACCATGGAAGTATAATAATAGGGCAAATCATGAGCTCAATAAATCGCAGTTAAGGGACGGAAAATATGAATTAGGATGATTATATCTTTCCCTTAACATGTGTGGGTTGATCTCAAGTGTTTGGGAGTGACCCCACCCCTGCCTCGAAATTGGGTGACGGGATGGGGAAATAGTCAAACCCGGCCCAAAATGCGAATTTTGAGAGCCCGTAACTCCGTTATTTTCCAATGGATTTAAAAATTGTTTTGAGTATTGTGATCAGCTACTTACATTGATTATTTGTTATAAATTTTGTCTGATTCAGAGACGAATAACATTTTGTTTATTGGAAAGAATACGGGCCCACATTCAAAGTTTGAGGGCCCAAATCTCCACCATTTTTTAACGGATTTACAATCTGTTTTCAGTTTTATGATCAACGTGTATGGTATATGTTATATATCAAGTTTCATATGATTCGGAGACGAAATAAATTTTGGTACCCCGGACCACCCCTCCCCTGACCCACAACACTGAACCGACACTGGCAAAATTTGGCTCATCGCGTGCTCTCTTCAGACCGCACGCATTGGCGTATCAGTTGACATCCAAAGTTTGACATCTTCGGAGGAGATGTGATCACAAGCATATGGGGCCAAATTTGCATTGTTTGAAGGCCCACAACTCTGACATTTTTCAATGGATTTTCGAAATTCTTTCAGTTTCTAGATCGGTTGGCGGTATGGATGTTATATTCCAAGTTTCATCCGATTCGGAGAAGAATACAAAATTGGTACCCCGGACCACCCCTCCCCTGACCCACAACACTGAACCGACACTGGCAAAATTTGGCCCATCGCGTGCTCTCTTCAGACCGCACGCACTGGGATATCAGACGACATCCAAAGTTCGACATCTTCGGAGGAGATAGGGTCACAAGCACATGGGACCGACACTTGCAAACTTTGAGGGCCCGTAACTCTTGCATTTCTTCTCGGATTACAAAAGTCCTTTCCGGTATGGGTTTGTTTTCGTTCAGGGAATCTACATACTTAAATAGATGAATGTCAATAATAAAAAAAAATTGCGAAAATATTGCCCCCACCCCAGTGTAAAAATATATGTCCAACCCTGTCACATTTTCTTCCTCGGACTAAGCTGACAACGGTCAACACGACTACAAAAACCAAATACAGTTATCTGGAATGATACGGGAGGACAACAGAGTACAATAAAATAGAGGTTTGCCAACTATGGGCGGTAACTCTTCAGGGAAAGGGCGGACCCAAGTTTTTATGCCCGTGGGCAGTAGTGCATATCGAGATGTGCATACGGTCTAATTTTCGATGCTCTGCTTCTTATAATTTCCGAGATAATAAAATGACATTTTTTCAAATAAAGGGAGATAACTCCTCGGGGAAAACGCGGACAATATTCGTTATGCGACGATGGCATACAACTCTTTGATCCCAAGATACGTACCAAGTTTTAGTGTGCTACTCCTGGTACTTTTCGAGTAATAAGGGTTGCAAAAGTGTCCAGTATAATAATGAAAAATAATCGAAAAAGGGCCATAACTCTGTCAAAATATATTGGACCAACATCCGGATAGCATTATTTTTAGTAGACCTTAGATGCCTACATTCGCTAGAGATTTCGCGGTCCTCCTCCCATTAGTTTCTGAGTATTTCCAATTAAACAGAAAACGGCCGCAGTAGAAAAACAATATACTTCCTTGGTTACACCATGGAAGTATAATAATAGGGCAAATCATGAGCTCAATAAATCGCAGTTAAGGGACGGAAAATATGAATTAGGATGATTATATCTTTCCCTTAACATGTGTGGGTTGATCTCAAGTGTTTGGGAGTGACCCCACCCCTGCCTCGAAATTGGGTGACGGGATGGGGAAATAGTCAAACCCGGCCCAAAATGCGAATTTTGAGAGCCCGTAACTCCGTTATTTTCCAATGGATTTAAAAATTGTTTTGAGTATTGTGATCAGCTACTTACATTGATTATTTGTTATAAATTTTGTCTGATTCAGAGACGAATAACATTTTGTTTATTGGAAAGAATACGGGCCCACATTCAAAGTTTGAGGGCCCAAATCTCCGCCATTTTTTAACGGATTTACAATCTGTTTTCAGTTTTATGATCAACGTGTATGGTATATGTTATATATCAAGTTTCATATGATTCGGAGACGAAATAAATTTTGGTACCCCGGACCACCCCTCCCCTGACCCACAACACTGAACCGACACTGGCAAAATTTGGCTCATCGCGTGCTCTCTTCAGACCGCACGCATTGGCGTATCAGTTGACATCCAAAGTTTGACATCTTCGGAGGAGATGTGATCACAAGCATATGGGGCCAAATTTGCATTGTTTGAAGGCCCACAACTCTGACATTTTTCAATGGATTTTCGAAATTCTTTCAGTTTCTAGATCGGTTGGCGGTATGGATGTTATATTCCAAGTTTCATCCGATTCGGAGAAGAATACAAAATTGGTACCCCGGACCACCCCTCCCCTGACCCACAACACTGAACCGACACTGGCAAAATTTGGCCCATCGCGTGCTCTCTTCAGACCGCACGCACTGGGATATCAGACGACATCCAAAGTTCGACATCTTCGGAGGAGATAGGGTCACAAGCACATGGGACCGACACTTGCAAACTTTGAGGGCCCGTAACTCTTGCATTTCTTCTCGGATTACAAAAATCCTTTCCGGTATGGGTTTGTTTTCGTTCAGGGAATCTACATACTTAAATAGATGAATGTCAATAATAAAAAAAAATTGCGAAAATATTGCCCCCACCCCAGTGTAAAAATATATGTCCAACCCTGTCACATTTTCTTCCTCGGACTAAGCTGACAACGGTCAACACGACTACAAAAACCAAATACAGTTATCTGGAATGATACGGGAGGACAACAGAGTACAATAAAATAGAGGTTTGCCAACTATGGGCGGTAACTCTTCAGGGAAAGGGCGGACCCAAGTTTTTATGCCCGTGGGCAGTAGTGCATATCGAGATGTGCATACGGTCTAATTTTCGATGCTCTGCTTCTTATAATTTCCGAGATAATAAAATGACATTTTTTCAAATAAAGGGAGATAACTCCTCGGGGAAAACGCGGACAATATTCGTTATGCGACGATGGCATACAACTCTTTGATCCCAAGATACGTACCAAGTTTTAGTGTGCTACTCCTGGTACTTTTCGAGTAATAAGGGTTGCAAAAGTGTCCAGTATAATAATGAAAAATAATCGAAAAAGGGCCATAACTCTGTCAAAATATATTGGACCAACATCCGGATAGCATTATTTTTAGTAGACCTTAGATGCCTACATTCGCTAGAGATTTCGCGGTCCTCCTCCCATTAGTTTCTGAGTATTTCCAATTAAACAGAAAACGGCCGCAGTAGAAAAACAATATACTTCCTTGGTTACACCATGGAAGTATAATAATAGGGCAAATCATGAGCTCAATAAATCGCAGTTAAGGGACGGAAAATATGAATTAGGATGATTATATCTTTCCCTTAACATGTGTGGGTTGATCTCAAGTGTTTGGGAGTGACCCCACCCCTGCCTCGAAATTGGGTGACGGGATGGGGAAATAGTCAAACCCGGCCCAAAATGCGAATTTTGAGAGCCCGTAACTCCGTTATTTTCCAATGGATTTAAAAATTGTTTTGAGTATTGTGATCAGCTACTTACATTGATTATTTGTTATAAATTTTGTCTGATTCAGAGACGAATAACATTTTGTTTATTGGAAAGAATACGGGCCCACATTCAAAGTTTGAGGGCCCAAATCTCCGCCATTTTTTAACGGATTTACAATCTGTTTTCAGTTTTATGATCAACGTGTATGGTATATGTTATATATCAAGTTTCATATGATTCGGAGACGAAATAAATTTTGGTACCCCGGACCACCCCTCCCCTGACCCACAACACTGAACCGACACTGGCAAAATTTGGCTCATCGCGTGCTCTCTTCAGACCGCACGCATTGGCGTATCAGTTGACATCCAAAGTTTGACATCTTCGGAGGAGATGTGATCACAAGCATATGGGGCCAAATTTGCATTGTTTGAAGGCCCACAACTCTGACATTTTTCAATGGATTTTCGAAATTCTTTCAGTTTCTAGATCGGTTGGCGGTATGGATGTTATATTCCAAGTTTCATCCGATTCGGAGAAGAATACAAAATTGGTACCCCGGACCACCCCTCCCCTGACCCACAACACTGAACCGACACTGGCAAAATTTGGCCCATCGCGTGCTCTCTTCAGATCGCACGCACTGGGATATCAGACGACATCCAAAGTTCGACATCTTCGGAGGAGATAGGGTCACAAGCACATGGGACCGACACTTGCAAACTTTGAGGGCCCGTAACTCTTGCATTTCTTCTCGGATTACAAAAATCCTTTCCGGTATGGGTTTGTTTTCGTTCAGGGAATCTACATACTTAAATAGATGAATGTCAATAATAAAAAAAAATTGCGAAAATATTGCCCCCACCCCAGTGTAAAAATATATGTCCAACCCTGTCACATTTTCTTCCTCGGACTAAGCTGACAACGGTCAACACGACTACAAAAACCAAATACAGTTATCTGGAATGATACGGGAGGACAACAGAGTACAATAAAATAGAGGTTTGCCAACTATGGGCGGTAACTCTTCAGGGAAAGGGCGGACCCAAGTTTTTATGCCCGTGGGCAGTAGTGCATATCGAGATGTGCATACGGTCTAATTTTCGATGCTCTGCTTCTTATAATTTCCGAGATAATAAAATGACATTTTTTCAAATAAAGGGAGATAACTCCTCGGGGAAAACGCGGACAATATTCGTTATGCGACGATGGCATACAACTCTTTGATCCCAAGATACGTACCAAGTTTTAGTGTGCTACTCCTGGTACTTTTCGAGTAATAAGGGTTGCAAAAGTGTCCAGTATAATAATGAAAAATAATCGAAAAAGGGCCATAACTCTGTCAAAATATATTGGACCAACATCCGGATAGCATTATTTTTAGTAGACCTTAGATGCCTACATTCGCTAGAGATTTCGCGGTCCTCCTCCCATTAGTTTCTGAGTATTTCCAATTAAACAGAAAACGGCCGCAGTAGAAAAACAATATACTTCCTTGGTTACACCATGGAAGTATAATAATTGTTTATTCTTTCGCCATGTGTACATGGGTTCAAAGAATTACATAGAAGAAAAAGAAAAACACAAATAATCATCACCATTTGCAAGAACACAGTGTGGACATGAATTTCACTGAAACGTATTCAAATGAATATATGATGGATGTGACAAATCTATGTATATATAGTAATATACAATATCATTTGATTTTCAACGTTCGATCTGTTGTCACTGAAAACTGAGGAGAACGGCTATTTTTCGGTTGACTACACAGAGAAACATGCAAATCCTCTTCATGAGACTGGGCTTGCTATTTGACAAAAGAATGCGGAATTTGGCTTCATTGGGGAAGTTATAATATCCACGCGGTATGTATCGTTTCCTTTCATCTACAAAAGCACCACAGCTAAGAAGCGTGTGGTGTTCATCACCAATCACGTTATGGGTACATAGTTCACATCTACGTTGAATATACGGGGTTTTGTTCCAACGACCGCGTTCTACCGGGAGTACACGATTTGCTGTTCTGAATATCGCGAGAGTCTGCACACCTTTAAGGCTCCGATTATGTATGTATTTTTCGATTCCAAAGTTTGGTTTGATTGCCTTATATGTCAACCCCTTAGTGGAGGCCTCCATTGATGAGGCCCAATCTTGCTTAAATTGATCCTGCATGAGGGTTTTTACTGCCTTAATGATTATATCGTCTTCTATGTGGTGTTGGCATAACCATGCATATGACATTCCACATTTGTTTTAGATAGACCTTATCCGTGGTAGTTTGTAAGTTTCGTCCTCTGAAAACTGATAACAAAGTTTATAAATTTGAGAGGTTAGTTTATTTCCAGAAGCATTTATTAGTTTGGTCCAGAGGTTCAATATTCTAATTTTAATGTTCATGTGGAGAGGAAATCTACCTACTTCTCCATATACCATATAACTTGGTGTTGATGATTTCAAACCCAATATATATAGCATCTTACAAATTTTAAGGTGAACACGCTCGATAATTGAGTTGTCGCCCGTACCCCAAGTTTCGCAACCGTATAGACAGAAGGACAGGGGTGACCATAGTGTCAAATAGTTGTAAATGAGCTTGTATAGAAAGCTTGTTTTTACAACCGATTTTCAATACGTCATACATAGCTCTTAGTCCTTTGTTTGTAGCATATCGTTTCATTTCAAGGAAAGATCCACTCTTACTGAAAATTATTCCTAAATAAGTAAATGAGTTAACTACGTCCAAAATTTTATTATTGTATCTAAATGCCATGTGCTTTGGTTTACGTCTAGCGAAACAGACCACTTTAGATTTGGCAATATTGACTTTTAACATCCACGTGGTACAATAGTCCCCAAAATAGTCCAATTGTAGCTGTAGGTCATCTTGGTCGTCTGAAAATAAGACCGTATCGTCTGCATATAATAACATGAATAATTTCAAATAACTGTCAAGTTTCTCTTCGCATTCCTGCGATATACATGTTAGACCTCTGATATCAGTCGACGCTAAGAAGTCAGTTAAATCGTTTATGTACAGACAAAATAAAAAAGGTGAGAGATTGTCGCCTTGTTTTAGGCCAATGAATGAAGGAAAACTATTGGATGATTGACGATTATGATAAACTTTAGACGTTATGTCCGTATACATGTCGATGATAATATTATACATTTTACCATTGATACCATTTAATAACAATTTGTACCAAAGCGCATCACGGCAAACGGTATCAAAAGCTTTTTCAAATTCTATAAATGCGCAGTATAACTTTTTCTTTTTAAATTTTGTCAATTCAATCAAAGTATGCAAAAGAAATATGTTGTCATTTGTGGAATGGCATTTCCGAAATCCACTTTGGTTATCATAGATTAAGTGTTGTTGGTCAGAGAAATGATTTAAACGTTTGTTTATGATGGCGGTGAATAGTTTGGCCAGGCAGCTCAATAGAGTGATACCGCGGTAATTATTCGGATCACTAAGCGATCCTTTCTTCTTGAAAATTGGGATAATTGAGCCTTCTCTCCAAGATTCGGGAATAGTACCAGATTCAAAGATAAGATTGGATATATCAACATAAAGTGGCATAAGCCTTTCTACAGTGACCTTCAAGTACTCATTAATAATTCCATCTTCGGACGATACTTTGTTGTGTTTGAGATTTTTTATGCAAGATACTATTTCATCTCTAGTTATCGGGTCGTTAAAACTATATTCTATGGGTTCACCCGGTTGGTGTGTGTGTCTATTTGGGGAAAATGAAGTTCTCCTAGAATTTAGTTCTTTAAAATGTGTGGCAAAATCATCTATGGATAGGCCAGCTTTATGAGAACGAGTTTTCCCTTTAAGTTCGGCCCAGAATGCATTGATGTCAGTTCTGAAAAGATTATCAATTTTTATTTTGATCTCAACGTCATAAGTTTTAATTGCATTATTTAGGGCTTTCTTGTATGTTTTCTCAGTACTTCTCATCTCTAATTTGTCTTTAGGATCCCGCGAATGTCTGTATTTATTCTGCCATTTTCGGAATTTGTTTTGCAGTTCCCTACATTTATTTGTAAACCACGGTTTTGTAGAAGAAGATCGGTGGTTAGTTAACTGGGACGAGAATTTTCTTTTCTGTCCAAATGTTTTGACAGCTGAATTACGGAACAAATCTGCTAAAATTGATGCCACATCTGAAATTTCGGTTCTATTTGGAGCATCCTTAACTCTTCGAATTAACTCGGATAGTTTACCAACTGCGTCAGTATCAATATTTCTTACGAAATCCTCTGATCGACTACCATCCCATTTCGCGGTTGCGATGAAAAAACTAAATTTTCTTGACTATCATTGCAAGTGGCGACGTCCGGTGTTATTATTTTAAAGCATAACATTGTCAAAAGTGCAGAATGTGCATCACTAAATAAAGAGGAGAAATCCAAAACCTCAAAATCATCAATGAATGACATTATATGAGCTGAGCCGATTGCATAATCAACAACTGAGGCATTTTTACAAGTTAGCTCGCCAATATCCTTATTGCAAAGCTCGTTATTCTTACACATGCTAAGTAATAGGCGACCGAAAGCATTTGTAACTTTGTCTTGGCTCGTTCGATGTACCGAGTGATTCGAATTCAACAACACGTCAAGATTATGGTTAGTTATAACTCGGGAACCACGGGTGTCCAGTTCTGTTTCTTCAAAACTATGAAAGTCATCTTTACTTGCTGTACGCGCATTAAAGTCACCGGTCAACATTACATATTTACAATCAAGCGACATGCTCATATATTCGCAATGAAGTTCATTGTACACGTCCTTATTGGAATATTTTGAATTTTCGGGCGTTATGTAAATCGAACCTATCAGAATATCGGAATCGAGTTCAATGAATTCTTTTGAAATTTTCAACCAATAAACATGTTTGCTATTTGATTTTACGACAGTGGTGCAATCGGCTATAGAATCTCTATAGGCTAACAGTATTCCACCAGATTTTCGTCGACTAAATTTGAATCTATTTTTCATATGTAGTACATAGCCAGGTATAATCAATTCATCACAGTCATCACATTTTGTTTCAGAAAAACAAAGAATATCAAAATCATTACATAAAGAAATAAATTCAGGACACATGATTTTCTTGCGTAACCCGCCCGCATTCAGTTTATCACATTGTATACATTTTGGAAGAGGCCTTGTCGAATTTCGATCTCCTCGTTTGTCCTAGTGTGCTGGGGGTGTTGAACCAACACGCGTGCGTTTTCCGGGCTGTCCTCTGCCACGGGGTAGAGGTGTAGATGTAGCCTGTACATCGGCCGCTGGAGAACTGGGAATGTCTTCGTGGTCTATAGGCTCCTGGTACAGGGCATCATTTATGTACAGTTTTCCGTATACCGTCCTAACCTTCTTTCCATCATTTAATGCTTCCCTCATTATTGGCCCCAGTCGTCTACGCTCTTCACGAACTGATTCTGGTAGTTGTTCCGTCACGTTAAAGTTGCTGTGGGCTAGGGCATGATTTTCGGCCAATACCCTGCTTTTGTCATTCCAGAATAGACATTTAGCCACGATAGGTTGATTCTTACCAACACGCCTCCTTCCAAACCGATGCACGTTCGATATTTGAATGTCTTCACTATCAGATATTCCCATTTCCTGCCGCATGAACCCTTTTATCACTTGCTCGGTGTTTTCTCCCTGGAATTCGAAGATTCCATGAAATATCAAATTATATTTCATGGAGCGACATCTTAGATCGGTCACTTCATCCGTAAATTTATTGTTAGCAAGACTGAGTTTCGTTAACAGTTTCCTGTTGCTTCTGCTTGAAATCTTGCAATTGGTCGACGAAATATGTGTCCATTGCAATTAAGTCGCGTTTATTACCCCCCGCGACCACAAACACTCCATCAACTTCACACTCAAGCTTCTTAACCGTGGACTCAGTGGCATCACATCTTACTTGAACGGCCTTCGCGGTGGATTCCATGCTGTCCAACCTACCAGTCATCAGCTCGAGCTTGGTGTCGATGTTTTTCAGGGAACCAACAACCTGCGTGTTCATGTTAGTCAGCATTTGGGCAATCCCTTCAAGTGATATCGGTTGGCCTTCAGATAGTTGTTGTTGTTGTTGTTGCTCTTGATGTTTAATTGTTGAAGGCACATCGTTCCGAGATAGTATTCTCTGTCTTTCCTTGAGCAAGTCGGCAGTTTCTTTGGGCGATGCCATGTTTTACCATATAGCAGCGACTTGAGGTAAGCGGTAGATACCCTCACTACGAACGACAATCCAACCCGGCCGACGGGACTTCTAGTTAACACTTTCGCCTATGGAAAATAATTAGGTGTTTGTAACCTACACACATACTACGGGTTTTGTCCATTAATTTTTACCATAGTTACGGCCCTTGTTTGACTTTGATTTCGTTTTAATACTGTGTCTACGAGCATTTCAGCTAGTAACTCGGACATGGACCATCGTATTTGATTGTGCTTTGGTATGGTGATAATACATAGTGGGGGAAACTGTTACCCACATACTACGCGTTTCGTCCATTCATTTTTACCAGAGTTACGGCCCTTCATTGACTTAGTAATTTGTGAACATTTCAGCTGGCAACTTGGGCAATGGCAAACTGAATTGCAGAAGACTATGCCCTCTTTTCCAGTAAACCAGCAACAATGTGAACTGAACCATCTGATCGAGTCAAGACAAGCAAACCATACCCGCGTGATATCCAAATAAATTGTCACAAAATGAGATGACTACCACCAAGGATGAATAGAAAATCAGATTGCAGTAATGTGGAATTACCACGATGTTCTTGGCCATTAAATTTCGAGCTTCCTGAACATCGTCAAGTTTTAACAAGTAAGGTTATTGACCGTTATTCATATAAATTATTCACGTAGCAGGCACTCCAAACCATAAAAAGTAACATTTGGCAGCGACCTTATACACCACAGTATAGACATGTCCCGGGACAGACAAGTGTATGCACAGACAACTCAAGAATTCCAATAGTACTATAACCAGAGTGCGAGGTAATTGAGTCACAAGCACTCCCAACTCGTCTTTTTTTTAGACAGCGACCGAGCCTCGACCGAGAGATGGCCGACATACACGTACCACAAAAGTAACTCACGTTAATGACCATCATTGCCAAAAATGTGATCAGCGACACCTTATTCCAGGACCAGCTAAATAATGCAGATATAATTTGCGTACACGAGCACTGGTTATTTAAATTCCAGCTACCTTTTACGTGAGCAACCTCGCAACATCCCATGCAGTATTCCCCAAAGCAGTCGATGATGACAACCATAATAGCCCTCATCAAGTTCTAGGAGGCTATGGTGATATTGCCATATTTTACAAAACATAGAAGAACTTCCAGTATATGGGCCAGCCTGATGGAGAATCCAGGGTAACCGCACTGGAGTTACCATGTCAATCACCAACATGCATGCGCATCATTTCAACATACCTGCCAGCTAGAGGAAACTTGACTAAGGAAGAGTTGACCACATCGTCGCACATATTAATATTCTGTGTGAAGTCAACTACGCTCATGTTGAGTATGTATATGGAGACTTCAACTCTCCATTAGTAGGTCACAGGGACAACGACATGAATGTGGAACTAAAGAAGTTCTTCGAGTTGCGGTAGCTGCACACAATACACACTGGAAACAGACATTCATCCATATATTAATGGTAATGATACTGCCGAGATAGACTACATATTCTGGAATAAGCAACTGGGTGGTAGCAGAACAATATGTGCCAGTATTAGCCAGTGTTCAGATATCATCTGAGATGAAGGAGTTAGACATTTTTATAAATCCAAAGCCAAAGTAGGATAGATGCAATCAATTTCAATATAATGAAATTATGCAGAAATAATGAAGCCATTTCCACAAAATGTGACTAACGAAATTGAAATTACCTCACCAACTCACCACCTAACAACTATACTGGACAAACTGCTCAACGGAGCAATGTTGGTTACAAACTTCGTTTGAACTTGAAAAAAATTGGACCTCAGATATAAAACTGGCTATTCAGGGAAAAAAGAAAGCTTGGTGGAAATGAAATGAAGTTGGGTTGTCGTATAAGTTAAGCAAAGCATATGACAGAGCGAAAGAAACAAAGAGGGCATTAGAATAAGAAGGGAAATGCATGAAGAGCAAGTCAACAATTACAAGTTACAAGTTCAAAATATATTTTTCAACTTTTCAAGATTCAGCGGTCAACATCCACATTTGCGGTCTCTGAACTAATTGTAGATGGTCAAACACTCCTTCCAAATAGTTAGACATAATAATGTGGAACTGCAAATGAGCTACGTACATGTCCGTATGTGTCAACCGAAAGTTAATGATACGCCGCCGCAAATTTAAATGGTCCAAGGGTAGTAACCCCATTTAAAAGAAGTGTTAGTATGATCACTACCCAGTGGTGTTCAAATGCCGGCAGATAAGAATCATTTTCAAATTGACAATACGTGATGGCCACAACGAACTATGCACAGCAAACGGTATATTCGTTGAATATATTATAAATTATATATATCAATTGAATTTAGATTAATTATTAGAGAGAAAATGCAATCGGATTACCTCTTTTCTGAAATCATAAACCACTTATATATGTAAAAGGTAGGATATGCCTGTCCGTACGTCAGTCTGTGCACTATTTATCTAGGTTATAGTACACCAAATATAAAAAAAATTACCCCCCCCCCCCTTGGTGTGCTGTCACCCACACTCAAGTCAGCATAAATTCACATCTGGCAGCTGAATGGTTGATTATGATTGGGATAAAATTAATGCAAAAACAATAAAACATCAAAGCCACCATGGAAATATTATACCTAGATGAATATTGATCCAGAGTTGGTGAAATAATTAACCTGGCAGTTAATGGGGGTATGTTTGAAAATTTGGTGATGATTTTTTGTGCGGAGTTAGGGCAGTATCAAAAGCAGTACATTTAAAGACGGAAAAAAACACACGGACCTATTAATTTTTTTGGGTCATTCTTCAAAATTGACTAGGTTAGAAAGTTCCTGCATTCACAAGGAAACGAGCATAGCCCCGGACATTAACATTGTCGCCTATGTACTGTAACCTATAGCAAGAAATGGTCGTTTTTCAGATTTCTGCTCTGGAACATGTCCCGTGATCATTATCCTCGGAAAACAAATTGGGAGCTTGAAGCACACGATACGACAGATTACTAAGGCACAGGAGCAGTCAAATAAAATTAACCCTCCATACCATTTCTGCTTCTCGTTGTAAAACCGAAAATCGCCATTTTCGGCATATTGCGGGCCAATGAATGCCTCTTTAATGAACGTGAGACCACCTATTGGGGCTCCCGACATTCCAGATGAATGCAAAGGCGGATTTGTCGGGATTGAGCACGACATCGGCGTAAATCATTGTTTCATTATGGACCACACTCTAACACATGATGCAAAATCGGTCCAGTATCTGGTCAAACAAAGTCGAATTGCCCCTTTAAGATGACAGTTTGACAAAAAAGGACAACCCTGGAAATTTGCAGAATTGGTTTAACGATCTATCGCGCCCAAATTTCCGCCAATAAATGCATTCTTGTGACGGGCAAATTTGGGTTTTCTGTCGATTATTTTCGAAAATTTGGTGGGTGCGTCCAATGTGAAACCCAAGTGCGCCCAATTCGCCTGGCGAATCGTATGACATATTTTCTGGAAGTGATATCAACAAGCTATCAGATCGTCCACATGTATGTACGTCGTCATTGTTTACTTTGCCAAAATGAAAAAAAATCACATTCAAGTCAAGATATTTTTTTAGGACATTCAGATATGGGTGGTGGCAGAACAGGGTTAATGAAGTAAGAACAGACACGTTTCGAATCAAAGTTATTTATTTTGACGTCGGTATATAAATGGCCGCAATATAATATCATTTGGGCAAATTTATTATATGTCCATTGCTCACTATAGGTTATAGTACACCAAATATAAAAAATTATCCACCTTGGTGTGCTGTCACCCACACTCAAGTCAGCATAAAATCACATCTGGCAGCTGAATGGTTGATTATGATTGGGATAAAATTAATGCAAAAACAAGAAAAAATCAAAACCACCATGGAAATATTATACCTAGATGAATATTGATCCAGAGTGGGTGAAATAATTAACTTGGCATTTAAAGGGGGTATGTTTGAAAATTTGGCGATGATTTTTTGTGCGGAATTAGGGCAGTATCAAAAGCAATTCATTTAAAGACGGAAAAAACACACGGACCTATTAATTATTTTGGGTCATATTGGGTCCGAAGAGTCATTCTTCAAAATTGACTAGGTTAGAAAGTTCCTGCTTTCACAAGGAATCGAGCATAGCCCCGGACATTAACACTGTCGCCTATGGAGAATAACTGGTGTACTGTAACCTCTACCAAATCATTGGTCCGATTTCAACCAAATTTTACGTGGTGACTCTGGGTACCCAGGTGGATGTTATAAAACAAAAGTTAAATAGATAGTTTTAAAGAAATTAGTTTTGTGTTAAATTAGGCAAGGAGTTTAATCGAAAACAAATTATATTAAATTAATACACCAGGGCGGTTGTAAAACTATTTCATGAAAGTATGCCGGTTTTTGCATGTCATATTCTCAACACTGTAGCCCCCCTGCTGCTGACATAAATTTATACCCGGAATCGCCAATGATGCCGCCAAATCCAGATCCGTCGCCTGTAATTCTTGTGCCAGCCGCGCCCTCCCTTCTTCAGAACTACATGTAGGAGAATGAAAATGATTTTATTCAAGATACAAGATTCAATTTGAATGTTTGAATGTTTGAATGTTTATTTTCAATATACTTTATTTGATATTAAAATGAAATCTTCGTTCACGGTTTCAAATAAATTATAAATATATATCTGATTTTGAATAAAAGGCATTACTATCATCCGCAAATATGATGCGTTTCAGGTGATGACATGTCAGGTAGGTCATTCATGTAAAATAAGATTAATAAAGGTCACAATATATATCATCGTGGTACTCCACGTGTCACCTGTTTTTCATCGGATAATATACTGTCATGTTGCTCATATTTCTTCCTTTCTGACAAATATGTTGTAATCATTTCAAAATAACACCAAGAAATCCATAATATTTTAGTTTAGTAACCATATGTCATGCAATTATACCAACAGCCTTTGATATGTCAAGAAACATTCAAGGAGTGTATTGCTTATTGCCAAGCGCTTTATAAATATATGCCTATATGTCACTCATGGCTAATATAGTCGAATGGTTTGCACGAAAACCATACTGTTTAGAGTAGAGAATTTTTCCATTCGTCAGATATTTCATTGTTCTGTTAGAAACAATTCCTTCTGACATTTTGGGGGGAAAAGTGTTAGGACTGAAACTAGCCTATAATTGCTGAACAATGCAGTATCTTTTGATTTATATATAGATGATACTCTTGCAATTTTCAGTTTTGATGTAAAAAACACATTCAGAGAGAGAACGGTTTCATATCTGAGTTAACGCTGTGCTTACGTAATACTTACATTGAAATATATCATATTTGAAACCATCTATTCCAAAATCCTTTTTGGAATAAAAGCTACATAGAATATCCATAATTTCCTGTTCATGCATATTGAAGATGTGTGCCCTTTAGTAAAATAGCTTACTGGCAGGTTTTTTTTCGCACTGAATTGTTATGCTAAATTTGGTCCAACGTTGACGACGTTTTTATTAAATTGGATGCTGATCATGTTTGTGTCAGTGATATATTTATTCTCGTGAAAATAAAATTTATTTTCATTTCTCCGCACAGTATTTTTATTCAGCAGAGATTTCAAAATTTTCCAAGTTTGAGTGATATTATTCTGAGATTTTTCATGTGAAAATATTGTTGTTTAGTTTATCTTAATATTTATTTTTCTTATTTAATAGATATAACAGCCTATGAGGAAGTTCTAATATAAAGATATATAGCCGGACATAAGATCAACGAAGTCAAATGATATATAGAAAAGAGCCACATAAGAGGACAAAGAAAATTTGGAGAGTAATCAAAAGAAACAAAAGAATATTTTGTCTTATGTTGAGCAGGAATGTGACTTGACAAGATATGTATTTAAATTGTGTAGCTGGACATGTGGATTTTCCATTACATGGAGGTATGAATTGCGTTGATATGTGATATCATGCTAAAAAGTCAGGGAAGCTATCGGATCCATACGCTCCGATCAAGACATAAGTGGGTTTTGCCCTAGATAACGTATGGTCCACTAGAGCTTTCAAATTGCCCAATATGGTATCGGTTTTATAATCGTCGATGCTACATGTATATGAGATTATCATCTCCCATGCCAATAGTATTGGTTTCTGTTGTGTTTATGTCAACATAAGATTGTAACTCATCTATAGCTTTTCATCTATAATTTTCTCAATCTCATAATCTGAGAACGTTAGGTGCTGTGTATTTTCTATGAGGGTTACCAGATGAGTAAGTGTCTCTTGTGTTGGTATTTTGGGTTCTTTTGGGCTCATTTACCACTGCATTATAACTATCGGCTGTTAGAACTGCTACCCTGTTTGTGAGCAGTGTGTATCATTTATCAACGCAAAGTCCACTTAATTCTCGAATCCCCAGATCACAGTATATACAACATATTCCATAGAATATGTGGAATATACCATTGGGAAGAGGAACCAATGTATGTATATGTTACCGGAATACGGAACAGCTGTGGCCTAGGAGTGTCCACCAATTGACAGATTGACAGATTCCCACCAGACTTCCCCTGTTACTCACCCGAGAATGCATCATTATTCACAGATAAGAGATATAGTTATTCCCCTTGCATTGAGAATATTAGATTTCGCAGTACAAACCAGATAGAAATTAAGCACATAACACATTTCTGTACCTTGACAAAAAACATGTTCACAGTTTATACGTCCGGATAAGCTGATAACATGTTTTGAGCTTCCTTTTTCAATTGGTATACATGGTATGTTGTATATAATGTGATCTGGGGATTCGAAAATTATGTGGGCCTTTAATATCCAAAATATCCTATTGTAAATACGCACATAATCGACCTATAATGTGCAAGTAGGTTCATGTTGGACTATTTGATTCTGAAATAAGAAGATAATGGACTCATATTAGTTTAATGGGGTGGGCCACAGACAAAACAAGTTTTAAAGAACATACACCTGATAAGTCGTCAGTTGGTTTATTTATGTCATTGTCCGCATATAGGGAACATATAATGAAGTCATTATGAGTCGAAAATATTACTAAAACAATCTAATTTTCAGTTCACCGTCGACTCAAAATGAGTAAATTCTATGCATATTATCGACCTAAAATATTATAAGCAGATAATGTGCGGATGTTGGTTTTCGTGAGAACAGGCTGTAATACCAGAATTTATCGAAGTAAGATGGAGGCTAATATCCGCAACACCATTAGAAATCTCCTTTAGGGGGGGTGTAATAACGTCACTGGACTGATTGTATGCGTTGCGGTTTGGATGAGGGGGTATACCGTGGGGTTGGAGGTCCGGAAAACACATACACGGTGTGTGCTCTGAAGTGGAGGATGGTGGAGGTTTTCTGTCTTCCACTGAACCTACACTTTCTTCATCATGGGAGAGAGGACTTGAGATCCGTACCTGCATATGTGTGTTGATTATAATCTCCACTGGAATCAGTGGACTGGCGACTTAGGTTAATTTGCGGGTTAGTCTCCGAATGCCAGTCAACTTAATTAGTGGGATGTCCTCCTCGACCTGGATTGACGCATGCCATTATCCCAGCCCAATCTTTCTCCCAAGTGGAAGTTTATGATAATTGTCGAATGAACAATTGGATGTTAAGTCGAGGTTTTTATTCATATCCATTACTTACATAGCTTACTCATTTTATATTTATGAAATTATATACAACAGTTTAACAAAATGACATATTTTCACAACAATATAACTTCTAGTCTAATGTCCAGACAAACGAGCCATTGCATCGAGAAACTCCATGTTGTCAATTTCTCCTCCTCTATGTACTCGCTTATAGTGGCCGATGCTGTTCTCGATGGCTCTATAGTTCCTTTTTATTGGAGCAACTTTTCCACCACATGCCAATTGAAGAATCGTCGATTCTTTGTAGCTCTGTTCTTGTCTGATGAAGTTGACGAGGGCATATATATTAGGATGGGACCCTGCGATGGACTGTTGCAATTTTCTATGCCAACCCTCAATATGGTTGGTAGTCCTGGGTCCATTGGTATCTGTATGATTCCATAGGACTAAAGGCAGTAGGAGGTCACGTAATCCATGAATCTCAGTACCCTCTGATCAACATCATCACTGGGGTACTCATATTCTTCCATAGCCTCAAATCAGGCACCACTAACTTCGATAACTGACAGGAATGGAAGACCAATGGCCCGTCTGATCAAGGATTTGATAGGCCCATCTTGTTGATAATCTGTTTTCAATCCAACCTCGTTTGCTTTTCTCCACACACTCTGTGTGAAATGGAATAAACATCCTTTCAAAGTTGTTGTTGGATGGAATTTTGGATGGCTGTTTCGAAATCTGTAAACCATACATCTGGCGAAAGTGGAATATCGAACGAGAGGGCTTCGCTTGTCTCCAATGGTGTTTAGTTCTATTCTCTTCCTGCTCATTCGTGGATTCGTAATAATTTTGCTATAGGTATTTGAAGTCGATCCACTCTGTTTCAGTACTCATTTTTTCGCATGAGATTTATTTCCCAAGTATTTAGTCCGGGGAATCTTAACTCTTTAAACGGGCTCTATAGTGTATTGTAACGCTCTACTTGTCTGCAGTTTTATGAAAAACATATGAATCCTCAGTTGAATCACATTATTTCCACTTCTTTCCAGTCAACAGCAGACACATATTCCCTGATCTTGTCACGATTAGTTTCTAAGAAGTCTCTATAGGCTATTTTCCCTTTATATTTATTGTGACCCCAATTGGAGTTTCAACCACAGTATTTCATTACATATACAGGCAAATAATCTGATATACTTTCAAACCAATTCTCCAGTTTTGAGATCAATAGTGATATTACAGTTGCTGTAAATTCAAATTCGAATTAGTTTCAAATTAGTTTATTCATCAGATAACTATACATAAATAAAATATAACAATACATATAGAACAAACAGATATATGATGGGGAGGGATATGACTATTCAGTCGTCTTCCTGTCCCACCCCTAGGCCACTTCATCTACACATACATCACTGCTGAGTCACTGTGCTATAAACAAAAGATATATTAATTGCAATTGTAGGTTGTTTTTGTTAGTTTTTTTGTTGTTTTCAGTGAAAAGCGTAAGTTTAAGTATAAACTAAAAAATTCTTAAAACTAATTCTTACAGTCAGGACAAAAGGCGTTACTGCATTGAACTGTGTGAGGATACTTCTCTACAATTGAGTCTGCAAGACGTTTTTTGAAAGAATTTCTTAATGAGATAGAGCGTATATTTGACTTTAATAAATTCCATTTATGTGGAATAGCATGAAATGGCAAAAGAGAACTAAATGCGGTTCGGGGTACTTTTTCTTCTACATCCCTGGAATGTCGTGTTTTCCCTTTCTTTTTCCATACCAAATAAGGAAGAAGAGATTGTGGTATTGTTTTGTTTCTACAATCGAAAGCGAATAGGTTAACTCTTAAAGTATATAGGTCATGGATCTTCAGTATTTTACATTTTGCAAATAGGGGGTCTGTATGGCTCCTGTATCTTCTTAAATTTATAATGCGTAAAGCCTTTTTCTGAATTGTCAGTAATCTGTTACAGGATTTAGCATTCCCCCAAATCTCTATGCCATATAATAAATGGCTTTGTATTAGTGTCAAGTAGAGGGTTTTCAGGCATGGATGGGGTAGAATATTTTTGGCTCGGTTTATAAAATACAGTGATTGAGAAATCTTTGATGCTATTGATGCTACATGACTTTTAAAAGTTAGATTATCATCTATGTGGATTCCAAGAAATTTAAATGATTGTTTAGGGCAATCGTTACCAATTCTCTCTATCAATTGACCATCTAAGGTCAACTGGTGATTTCCACATCGATATTCCCCTCCGGTAGGTTGAATCAACATAGATTTGGTTTTCTCAATATTTAACGATAATTTGTTAGCTTTACACCACTGGCTTATATTATTTAGTTCATTGTTGGCTCTCTTGAAGATAATATCGAGGTTGTGTTGTGACAGATAAGCTGTTGTGTCATCTGCATATGATAATATATTAAGATCTGTACTTCTGTGCATGTCATTGACATATAGTAAAAAAAATCAAGGGCCCAAGAATTGAGCCCTGGGGCACTCCACATAATAAGGGCATTTTAGTGGATCTTGTATCATTTATTTCAACAAATTGAGTGCGATTATTTAGGTAACTCCTGAACCACTCGTTTGCAGTACCTCGTATACCATAGTTAGTCAATTTTGATAAAAGTATTTCATGATTAATGGAATCAAAGGCTTTTGAGAAATCTAAAAATATAGAAAGTGTACACGCCTTGGTTTTTTTATTATCATTATTCATAGCGACATCATTCAAAAATTTTAAGACTGGATGGATGGTAGAATGGTATTTTCTGTATCCAAATTGATTCTTGAAGAGTATATTTCTGCTATTCAAATAGTTTGTGACACGTTTGTGAACAATTTTTTCTAGTACTTTAGAGAAGGTAGGCAGAATACTTATTGGGCGATAATTACTTATATCTTCTGACTGTCCAGATTTATAAAGAGGAATTACTTTTGCAATTTTCATGCCATCTGGGACAGATCCTGTTTCTAAAGATCGGTTGATGATGTGGGTAAGTGGGAGGGCAACTTCATTAACAATTATCTTCATAAAAGAAGTAGAAATACCATTTATATCTAAGCTGCGTTTATCTTTCATTTGCTTGATTATTGAAACAACTTCTTCATGGCAAGTTGGGAACATAAACATGCTAGTTGATTGGGGTTTGTCAATATAATCTGTAAAATGATGTTTTGCTTGTGGTATGTTTTTTGCAACAAGATGTCCGATATTCGCAAAATATTCAATATATTCATTTGCAATTCTCTCAGGTTCAACAATCTGTTGTCCATTAAGTTTAATATTTTTTGGGACAACTCTCTTAGGATTCTTATACTGTAGTGCTTCTCTCATAATATTCCAAATGCTATGTGAGTCATTTTTGTATCTTGTTAACATAGTTTGATAGTAAATTTGTTTAGCCTTTCTTCTCTCTCTATTGAATAATTTACAGTGATCTTTATATCTCGACTCATTTTGTGTAAAATTAGTATTTTTTAATTTTAATTGAATTAATTTATTTTTTTCCACCGATATTTGTAGAAGTTCCTTTGTCATCCATGGTTGTTGTTTTTGAAATCGTTTCGGTATTGTCGTCGACCTCAATGGGAATGCTATTTCAAATGCATTTTGATAAATTTCAATATAAGCATTATAGCTCTCATTTGGGCATTCACGGAATAGTACGTTTTGGTAATTTTCAGCAGATAAAATTCTTTTAAAGCAAGAAATATGTTCATCACTAAAGCTTCTTTTTCTCATTGTTTTTTGGGTGCAATAATAATCTTTCTGTTCTGTTTCTCGAGTATAAATACCGAAGTGATCACTGACTTCACATACAATTATACCCGATTCTAAATTTTGTGCGGTATGGTTAGTTAGAATTTGGTCTATTAGTGTAGCAGAATAGTTTGTTATTCTTGTTGGCTTAGTAACAGTTGGTACAAAACCATCAGAAAATGAGTTGTCAATGAAATAACTGGTCTTTTCGTGTTTGCCATAATTCATATAGTTAACATTATAATCCCCCATTAAAAAGGCTTTCTTATTCTCTTCATTAATTTTTGTCATTATTTCTTTCATATGTTCAATGAATTTGTTCAAGTCTGCTTTTGGAGGTGAATTTGGTCTATATATAGATCCAATTACATATGATTTCTGATGTGGGATAACTATTTCGACAAATAAGGATTCAAATATATGTGGGGAAAAAATTGATAAGTCTTCACGTATATTATAGTTTAAGTCGTTCCTGATATAAAGACCAACTCCTCCTCGTATACCATCACCGTCAGGGCTTGTTTTACTCAATAAAGGATGGTATCCTTCTATTGTAAAATTTTGGTTGTCTGGTATTCGAAATGTTTCCGACAACCCTATTACAGCCAATTTTTCTCGATTGTTTTGCATTTCAAATATTAAGTTATTAAGAGCATCCCAATTTGCATTCAAACTTTGGCAGTTAATACTGAAAACACTCATGGTACTTGATTTTTTGGAGACTTTCGCATTGTATTCTTGTGGTGTTAAGTAGTCACAATTTGGAAGAACTTGTGTTATTTGAATAGAATTCTCATTATCATTCTCCTCATAATAAAGGTCTGTAAATTCATTTCCACTGAACAACATGTTGGTTGTATTACCTGCCATTGATAAAATAGCAATTGATCAGAAATTTGACATTAAGGCTAATTGTAAACACAAGAGACACAGCAGTGATGGATGTAACAATAGTAACAAAAATTATAAAGAAAAATAAAGAAAACATAAATGGATACGTCCGATTACAACCTCCACACGGGAAGGGTTATGTATAAATCCTGAGTTTACCATAGGAACTTTATAAATGTAACATTCTTCATTGGTTGTTTCATAGCTATAGAAATGTGAACATCCAATCAAATAGATATTTGTATAAATGCTTCTTGAAATTTATTATTATAAATATGTCAAAAATTGTTTCCTCGTTATAGAAATGCAACTATTAAACGCTTCAAGAAATCTGGTAAAAGAAAGAAAAAAAAAAAAAAAAAAAAAAAAAAAAACTCAAACTCTTAAGTTTCTATAAATAAAACTACTTGTAAATAAATTTATCATAGGTTAATTCCTTGAACGTTTGCAGAAATGCGAACAATAAATAATAAAGATATCTGTCTAAATCTGATTTAGAAACATTAAAGTTCATTACTTCAATAGAACATAGAATATGTTTAATAAGACATAGAATATGTCAGAGGTCGCTCCCTGATTAAGAAATGCCAACATTCAAAATCAAAGGATCAGTCTTTAATTTTCAACAGAAACTATTTTTATATAAATTTAACATAGCTTGCTTCCTCATCACAGAAATGCAAGTATTAAATACTTCACAAAATCTGTGATAAGAAATTCAAAGTCTTAAGTTTTCTGCAAAAACTACCTGTAAATAAATCTATCATAGGTTAATTCCTTGAACATTCGCAAAAATATTACCATTAAATAATAAGATTATTTGTCTAAATCAGACATACATGTAGAAACATTAAAGTTCATCACTTCAACATGACAATATAATTTGTTTAATGAGACACTGAATATGTTGGAGGCTACTCCCCGATGCAGAAATGCGAGCATCCAATGGTAAGGTCTTTCATCTAAATCAGACATAGAAAAAAAGTTCATCATTTTAATAAGACATAAATATGTTAAGAGGCCGCTTACAACAAGCAACAAGGATACTTGTCCAAATCAGACACTGAAGCAATAAAGTTACTTCAAAGCGTCCACATCTGACTCAGACAACCACCCCCATCACTCAACACCAACATCCCTGCCAAAAGGAAACAACCTCCAACATTTAGTTAATCACTAAGGAATATGATGGCACTCTAACTATCATGAAGTGTGACCCATCTGCCTGCCGAATTTTTCGTTTGAAGAACCACATTAACTCCTTCTACTCGGATTCTTGTTTTTAAGTTTTTGTCTTTCATTCGAACGGAGTAGGCTTTCTTGGCCAATTGAGCGCGCTCCCGTTTCAGTTCTGGTGGTAAATCCTTACGGATAGAGATCCTTTTCCCTTGAATTGTGTCTATAAGGTTCATCACTGCTTGTTTGCCAGTTATTCGTGTTGCCTTGGATATCAAAGAATACAATTGATATGACTGCATTAAGTTATTAAAATCTAAAATCTAAAATACCCAGATTGCTGTTGAAATCTCCCAAGATAAAACACTTCTTTTTCTCGTGTAACATTGTAAGAAACAATTCCAGAAATCCCTCAATTTTGAATCGAACCAACGATCGATCGTATCAACTATCGTTTTTCCCCCGAATGAATCAGCTATTTAGATTTTGATTCAGTGAGAATGTATTTAATGCAAACTGTTTCAAGTTCTCTATGGTCACATTATAGTCCTGACTTTGGTAAATGATTGATAGCATGAAATTTGTTTCCTATTTTGTTCGAATGTTTCAAACGTTCAATGGAAAACCCTCTCCTGTTCTTGGGCAGTGCATACGATAACGTTGACTCTGACGTCAACTATAACGGCAATGGTGTTCACTACTATGAGGGGAGCATGTGTGCACATATACTCATCCTAATTAACTTTATTTTTCCAATTATTTGAAGCAATATCAACCATATTTTCAGTCTAACTGGCTTCTTTTCGGCGGTGTAACATACACACGCAGACAATGACCCGAACGCCATTGACCTCGTTGGTTGTATCATCTCGGCAAAATTACGATAACCAGTTCATGCACTAAAGTCTTGTCGTTCTATATATTGAACGTATTGCACGCTGGGCTAGAGTCGTCACTCCTTATTTTACATTTTAATATATAAACATCGCTCGAGGACACGAAAATCATATGCGATGGGAAAAGAACACCCATCAAGTGAACAAAGTTTGACTCACACATGCTCTCTATCGTTTGATTTCCCTAACACTATATTTATCACTCTACCTGTAGTTTGAAATATGAGAAAGACAGCAATCAATTCTAAGCCAGTTATTTGCAACATATGCTCGCGCAAATACGCACATAATCGACCTATAATGTGAAATAAGTACATAATGTGATTATTTGATCCTGAAATAAGCAGATAGTGGACTCGTACCCGTTATTTCATTTTATGGCGCGGGTCAAGGTGAAAACATGTGTTAAAGAGCGTAAACATGAAAAGTCGTGAACTGCTTACTTGTGTCATTGTCCGCGCATAATCTGCTTAGAATCGACTCATTATGAGTCGATAATGTGACTACAATGCACTCAATTTCATCACATTATCGACCCAAAATGAGGCGATTATAAGCAGATTATCTACCTAAAATAAGTTCTATTCTAAGCAGATAGTGTGCAGGATTTCGGGAAAACAGGCTGGTTATTTGAGAAGTAATAAGTTATACATGTATTAATTCCTCCTCGGGATATTAAGCAAGTTCACTGCATGGGTATATCTAGTGACGTTGTCAATTCATTAACGCCACCGGTGTATACTGTTGGCCAAATATTAGAAAGACGTGGGCCGATGTAGGTTTTATAAATAGATTGGGTCGCTTTAAAAGCTGTAGTGCTACCCGGAATGCGGTTATTTTGGGACGCGTTAAAGATGTACTGCGACGCCGAGTCCGATAAAAGCTGTAGTTGGAATGTCCAAGTTCGTGAAAGTTCTATTGACTATGCCGATGATTTGAGAAGCTTTATTGTTTTAGGATATTGTGGAAAAGCTAATCTGGCCGTGTCAAATTGAGCTATAGCGATGGGATATCTCGCAGGACAACACATTTCGGGTTTTCGTGGGGTGTGTATTCGCTGGATGTCTTATCGTTGCAGTATGTAACCATTATGGCCGCGTTAATTGCTTTCGACGTTTAGGTATGAACAATGGCTGGGCCATGCACTCTTGGCGGGAACACAATACCTCCGATTTTTGATCCGCATTTAGAAGCTTTCTGGTGTGGCGAATGAAAACCTGCAGTAATAAGCCGTAGTTTTTTGTAATAATTTGAAGGATTAGTTGTTTTAACGGAATTCTGAGGCGCACGGTGCATTCATGTAACCAATATATTTTATATTATAATTTATATTTATGGCTAATAATATGATATTGGTAGCGTTACCATTTCTGACTATAATATGGTGTCTTATGTCCACCAAGGAGGTGATATATGGGTTCTGTATTGAAACGCTTAATTAGAAATGAGAACTGTTTTGTGCAATAAAATGGTGACTACGTGAAGGGAAGATGTCGCTTACCATTATCTCAAACTCGATCGGTAAGTAGAGAAACTCTTGTCTACAAAAATACATTTATAACCGAACATTTGCACATGTTTCGGAAAATCATTTATAGGCCCGGGGTAGAATAGGCCTGCCGCCCCACTGCGAGGGGTAAGAATCCCCTAATGTGGCACCCTGTTTGCTGTGGGGTGCATCCCATGAGGTACGGTTTATGAGTCCTTGTATAGTACTAGGGCGCCGTGATGCGGCATTGACATGCGGTTTTAGCTTAACTCATGATCCATTTTGGTCCTGTATCTCTTCAAGTCGGTGGGGTGAGTTCACCCGGCTCAATCAATCGGCTAGTTACGCCTCTCCCACGGTGTTTCAATTTGTGTGATCTGTTGTATTGTTCGTCTGATGTTTGGAGTACTGTTTTCTGTTTTTTCACGTATGATGTTTCTGTTCTCCCATGTATCGTTGGCGTTTGGCCTGATGATTGTTGAATCCTGTATTATGCACGCCTGTCTCACTGTGAACATTTAACTATAATTAATGGATCGACGTCAAGTGGAAATCGTGTAATTATCAGTATTTGGTCACATTTCCCCAAAACAAGAATTGACTCCATCCCGCCCAATAGTACTTAATCCTATAGAAAGGTATCCAACTTGGCCCGGCCTAATTTTGTTATCATTTTTCAAGTCCACAAACAGGTTCAAAATACAAAACAAAATATTTGTTACATAAATATATATATGCCTCATAAGGTAGAAAGATATTTTATTACTCTTCATTTATAAGACCGGGATACATTAAATTGAAGAGTAATAAAATATATTACTACCTATATACGAGGCATTTATGTAACAGATATTGTTTTTGTGTATAAAATGATAAAAAATTAGGCACGGCCAAGTTGGATTCCTTTCTATAGGATTAAGTACTACATGTATTACGGTGGGGTCAATTTTTGTTCTGGGGACCTGTGTATTTGGTATGTATGGTAATTGTAAAGAATTGTAGAAGGGTCAGACTCAACTCCAATGGAACGACTATGATGGAGCTGTTTAACCCTTTCAGTGACAGGGGCCGATCTCATCGGCCCTAATTTACAGTCGGTAAAATCGGCCCTAAAAAAATAACTCAAAACTATCACCAAGTATTCATAGTAATAATTTTGATGCCCATGAAAAACGTAAGATTCCCTGGCACAAACCTACAAAATAAGTCTGGCACTGAAAGATTTAAAGAATATAAGAAAAAAATTATTAAAATTGTAAAAAATAATAACAAATGATGAAAAATTGTTAGGCCAATTCATTCTCTTATATACGCGAGGCGACCTATGGTCGACTCGCATATATAAGAGAATGCATTGGCACAGGGTATATGGGTTGATACAAAAATCGGACTTGGCACTGAAAGGGTTAACTCGGATATATCATAGACTGGGCGATATTATAAATACACTCCAGCACAAGAAGTGTATTATATTTCAAACTCTACTCGTTACTACTTTGACAAACATCTCTAATGGATAACTACGTTTGCTGCCAAAGTGCACATTCGGTGAGGGGGTATTCATAATCTCATTGAAACAATCACACATCTACCCCCTCACTGAGATGAAAACAGTCTAGACCTAAATGGAGCATTGAGTGCTGATATACCTGACGAGTGTCAAGATGATAGGAAGTTCCCTCCGGAACACTTAACTCTCTGTTTGATTTGTATTTGATTTGATGTGTAAAACGGGGAGTAGTCTTGTCATGTATTCGCTAGACAATTGTTCAAAGTAATCACCAGGCCGAGTGCATATTGATAACCAACAAGCCGTGCAACTTATCACGTAATTTTCATCATACATTTTTGCGGTCACATGGCACAGGTGTCATAGCTACTTTCGTTATAAAGCTGACGCGACCAATCAGCGAGCGAATGTTGTGGAATTTCCACGAACTATGAATTGTGTCACGTATAAACAAACACACGCGGTGGCGGGTTTATCGCTTACAGAATTTCGAATCAGATAGTAACAAACGCATACATACGCGATGCAATGATCGTGCAGTTGAGTTGATGAATACGTTTACTTTATGATGATTCTAGACAATAATCCTGGTCATGTGAAGTGTGTCGTGGTGGGCGATGATTCTGTCGGCAAAACGAGCTTACTAATGAGCTATGCAACCAACAGGTTTCCGTCACAGAGGGTTCCGATGGTATTCGATAACTATGGAGGTAAGTCAAAGAAATGTTGACCTGTTTTTGCAGCCGGAATGATGTCCCCCCCCCCCTCATTTTGTTGATATACCCATGCCCTGGAAGTTGGTATTCCACCCAATCTGCTGTGAGATATATTGTACCCCAATAATCGCAGTTAATATATGGTCATATATGTTTGCGAACCTGTACATACGTAGAATTTGTTTAAATATAATACTAGAAACATTCTAGTGATCTCTGTTGTCATTTTATATGTATTTTGCTGAAATCATTGCGGAAGCCACAAAAAGTTATGATTTTTCAAATTTACCCACTGAGAGTGCCCTATGTCCCTTTAATTAATGGGACTATAATGTTCAAATGAAACTTATATATGCATTGTGCATCGTGTACACCACGTAAAAGTGGGTTATAAAAAGTACGTTCATGAATCCAAAATGTTCCCTTGGTTTATTTTCTTTTAAAGTGACAAACTGTTTTGCTCTTCATACTTTGGATTTTCAAAGTTCATCTCGTTGACTTTTAAACGGATATGGCTACACGCATATAGAATGACAACAGTCATCATTTTGGGCAAGGAAAAATATGTATAATTTTTTTTTTTTTTTATAACTCTTCAGTGACGAGACTTCTAGTTTTAAATCCTTTATGTAAACATTACTGTTACAGTGGAATTATCGATAAAAATCCAAGTAGTCAAATAAGGTACCAAAGTTTAATCAAACATTGTAAAATGTCAAAGCATTGAAAAATATTCTGAAACTCATATTCAGAAAAATATATTTGAACTTACCACACGTATCGCTGTTTGTTCACAAATAATTTTAACAGTTTTTTTTAACATGATGGCGACGATTTCAACACGTGAAATATCGTTATTGCAGAACTGTCAATAATGATGAATATATGAACTGAACAAAGTATATTGATATTTCTGCGTGGTCTTCTTCATGTTCTTAGTGGTGATGTTTTACCGACTTTCATGTTCCGATTTGATACTAAATAATTCAGAATTTCGTAAGCCAATTTTCAGATTATCGGGCAAAAGAAAGTGAAAAATACTTGCAATTACCATCAAACAGTCATCGCTAAAATCCACAAAATACATCATGCCATACGTCGAAACCGCCACAAAAACTCATAATTGAGAACATCTTTATATTATCTACCGCTTGTTTGCGACGGAAGCACGGTCACTAAAAGATGCATGATCCGATTAAGCTCCCCGCAATCAGGGGGGGGGGGGGCGGCGTAAACAAGTTACGAGACGTGGGGGTGTTTTTTTACATTGCCAATTTTTTTTTACACCCACCCACCCTTTCTTGCATTTTTTTTTTCATAAAATTTTAGACACCCACCCCAAAACCCCAAAGCTTTATGTTGGTCCCCTCTGTAAAAACGACCAACCGCTCTATATTGGTCCCTTCTTTGAAAGACCAAATTAAATGTTACTTCCTGTTTACAAACATGTACAAGACAAATATTTTGTTGGCTGATAAGTATGCGATAATCAGCAGTAATCAGCGATAATCTCAACCAAATTGAACTCTAAGCAACAAACAAAGGTAGAATATGATGTGATTATATTAGTAAATTTATAACCCAGCCTATTCATCTGTGTGAGTAAATGAAAAATATGTTGAATCCCCTGGAATGACAATAAAAAATAACTAGGGCCAGTGTTAGGGCCTATAATAGAATAAAAAATTACTCAAAATTAAATTTATCTTTTTTGCAGACATCAACCAGCACCAACTAGTAGGCCTAGAGCCTATAGTAATACCAAAAAGGAAAATGTGCATATGAATTAGCTTTAATGTATGCCCACATGACCACCAACCCGACCTCGAATTACGACTTAGGACTAGGCCAAATCCATATACACGGATGTGCACTTTAGTGACCGTGGAGATGAGGTCAGATTAAGCGTAACGTCATTGTGTTGGTGTAGGGAAGATAACTCCAATTTGGTCTTCTGTTTACAGTATACCGTCTGTACTCTTGATTTACTATTATATGTCTACCTGTGTCTACTATATATTATTAACTATACATTATTCTGATACATTATGAGAATACCGGCGGTTATTTGAACGAGTGGGAGCCCCGCGCCAGGGTCCTACTAATGTTCTGGGGCCATAGTGTTCGAAGGGTTAAAAGCAAAATGAGTTGCCCCGCGTTGAGGGTCACATGGCCATAATTGTATCACATATGCTGATATGCAATCAATTTTAGTGTACAAACACTGATACAAATACTTATTTCATACAATACACTCATGCATCAACTAACTGTATGAATAAAGAGTATATATAATAATTATTGTAATTAATATTCTGTCATGAGTTGTTAGCTGATATTGTCAGACTGCATTAAGTTCACCCTACCCTAGAGCTATCTGAAGTATTTTTTTTATTGAACTACACCGTGAACTAGACAATTTTCATTATAAAAACTGCCAAGCAAGCTGAAACAGACACAATAAAAAAAATTGCGCGCAAAAAAAATCAATGAAAATTTTGGGACCCACCCCCACAATATTCACTATTTTTCCATTTTATATCAACTTATGGGGGCAATTATGACAACATTGAATGTACTAGTGCTTCTCATATTGCAACAAGCCACAACATATAAACAAATATGTTTAAAACAGTTGAAAATATGTCAATGAAAAAAAAATGCAAAAAAGGTGGTCAAAAACTGTTTCCGGCCTCGGGTACCCACCCACCCCCTACCTTACGTCTCGTAAACAAAATTCTCCCCCCCCCCCTTGCCGCAATTACTATTTATTTGGATTCGGGGGTAAAACATATTTGATTCGAGTCGAGGAACCCACCTATCAAAGCTCAGAGTTATTAGATATCGATTTTTGAAATCTAGTATTTTTCACCATCGATAATTATTAGTCGCCCAGTAAATAGTCGACGAGCCAACGGTCTCGGACAAAATTGCGGATGAAGATGGATAAATCTAAAATCAAGAGGCTTTCTGTTGATAATAAGGCCAAATTTCGTCGAACAACATGTTGATAAATAACACGTTTCGTGCAATTTTATGCTATAGATGACAGTGGCATTGGCCTAACAATTTTTTTTAAATAAATGTTTCTTACAATTTTTAGGACATAAAATAAAAAAAACATCCATTACCCTGCATGGAGCCCCACACATATATATAGAAGCATATAGAAGAGTGTCGTCTGCTCATGTTTGTCTTGGGCTCTGTATGGGTGAAATTATAAAATTGTTAAAGAATACAAGAACAAATTATTAAAATTGTAAAAAATTGTTAGGCCAATGCATTCTCTTATATATGCGAGGCGACCTATGGTCGACTCGCATATATAAGAGAATGCATTGGCACAGGATAAAAAAATCCCGACTTACGACTGGATGTGATATGGCGGGTCACATATGGTGAAGTTACATCATCATAAGACAAATAAAATACGTGAAACAAAAGTTCGTTTGACTCATATATCCATAAAAAGAAGCAATGCGTGATAGTCTGAATGGCAGCCTGGATTATCTTATCATTGTCGAAGTTTCCGCCTTCCCATCAACAATTGAGAGCATGCAACATTCCGAACAAAACTTAATAAATCACTTCACCCTTTCATGACGGGAGCTGCGCTGGTGCATCATTAGAGACCCCGTGCTAGTGCATTATCTTACATATGCGTGTCTCCCATAGGGAGCCTCGCATGTATAAGAGAATGCGCTGGCTCACAAAATCAAGGCAAATATTGTTAGGCCAATGCATTATCTTATATATGCGAGGCGCCCTATGGGCGACTCGCATATATAAGAGAATGCATTGGCACAGGGTTTTCGCAACATTTCAGGAAGCTCCAATCATGAAATGGTTAAAACCCCTAGTCCACGACAGTTTTAATTTGTATTGTAAGATTATTGTAATCACAAATGTAAACCAGATAACTTAACAACTCATGCACTGAGACACTCCGATATATGCGGAAACAGTGACACCGCCAACACGGCAGCAATGTGGGTCTAACAGCTCTGTGTTACTGTGTATACTATTTCCGATACCCAGTTGAGTCAGGTGGTGCAGCACAATTTACATACTGTTCTATTTTGCCAAAAAAATTAACTAGTTTTGTTTATTTCATGTACCTTAATTAAACGGTTTATTATGGCGATCTAGTTTTCAACTTTAAACGTACGCATTTATATTTCTTGGCTGTTGTCATGTACATGCCAGTACAGCATATATAGGTCGACCAGTACATGACATATATATGAATATTGTATCTCACGTGACATTGTTATTGAAATCAAGCTTTCCGATTGGTTGGCTACTCGACTCTATTAGTCGTAGTCTATTAGTCTATTAGTCAAGTCTCTCCCATCGTGCACTATGCATATGTAGTTTTGACTAATAAAAATAGTAACGAACACTACATCAAACTTTGTTCTGAAACTACTTGTTATTTCGCCGCTGATCCAAATTAAAGCTTCAGTAAGGCGAACATCAATTGTCTGAACTTAGTAAAAGTTGAAAATAGCAGTTTCCTACTGCTAAATCAAAATTACAAAGGTTTTCTCTGGAGTCCCGTTGCGTTTCCTGAGTTCGCGATACCCCATTCCTATACCGGTAACACTAAAACGTGTGATCGGTTGCCGTACCCGAACAACTAATAAAATGAACCGAGAATACAATTTGCCGATTACAGCTTGTTTTAGCTGTCTCTTGTAAATAAATAATACCCCTATGCTGTATACTAAGCGTTGAAAAAACACGCTACTGCAGATGTTCGTGGCCCAATAACACCAATCATACATGTACGTTCATGTTTCCGGAGTTGGGTACACTTTTTTTTGTAGCCGTAAATTCTTTGCTTCCGATCAGAGTCACGTGACCGCTCGGTTCGAAAATAATCAATAATGGTGTTTGCCCACTGGTTTGCCTTTAATTTCTGCATTTGTTCGATACAATATAATAATTAGAGCATGACTTGTCGTGAAATACGCCGATATAGTGCATAGTGCGGTTGTGTAGTTCACTCCGCTTCGCGTCGTGAACTACACAACCTCACTATGCACTATATCGGCGTATTTCACTCCAAGCCATGCTCTATTTATTAAGTATTTCACTCCAAGCCATGCTCTATTTATTAACTATATACGGACATCATGTCACACATAATCTAACTAAAGTGAAGGAAATTATTGTCTCAAAATGTTAACCTGGTCCCGGTTAATCTACATCATGTTCGACTGAGAATGTTATTTGTTACTCAATTTTTTCCTAATACAGCCTGATGCAACACAAATCAAGGGAGGATGACTAACTGATATGAGAACAGTTAAAGATCCGAGGTTCGATTTGTCACCAAATTAGTTAAACTTTGCCGAGGTAATTTTCAGCTAACTTGAACTAGGCGAAAGAAAATACTTGCAATCGACACTATTTATTTGGTGCAGACATCGCGAAAATCCACAAAGCATCCACCAGTTTCACGTTGGAAACGAGTACAAAATACCATAATTGAAAACTATCTTCATTATCTACTGCTTTTGGGAAATTAACTTGACAAAAATTAAAACCGGTGTATCTGTTCTCAGTCATTACTAATGTCCGCCAATCCACTGAGCACGTTGCCGAAAATTTGTTGTGATAGGCCGCCCCTAACTGAAGTTATGTCGATTCATGCAATTGAATATTACATTATTGATTATGCAGTCTGAATCGTTAATCGTCCCTCATGTGACGTCACATGAGGGACTACTAGCGACACGCAGTGTCAAACTTGAAAGGCTGTCGCAATTGACTGTTATCTACTGATTGTTTATAAATACAGAAATGAATGGACACTCGGAACTGAAAATGTGTTCATTTATGTAATTAGACCCTGGGAATCTCATTAGATAGGTCCCGTTTACATCAACCGAACATAAATCCGATGACGAATTACTGAAAGAAAGCAAACGTGCAACATCGAAGTGCGCGTACATGTGAATGACAAGGAATTCGTATTCATAGATATCGGATAACAAAACAGATCTCACTATATATGGCTTTCGCGAGGCACATATTTTTCACCCTCTCTCGACAAGAATGTCATCCAAGGGCCTTCGGTGATCGACATTCCGGTCTTGAGCCGGTGACACACATCCATGTCTCCCTCAAGCGCAGGCGACACTATGTACAAGTATATTGGCACGGACACAATGGGTGTATTCCCAAATAGGGCCTACACCTCGAAAAAATACACTTTCAAGAATACGTCTAAAGTTCAACTTGTGGGAAAATTGTTATATCTTGGAGGAAGATAGTTTTTAGTGACTTTTTTTTCTTCAAAATTTGTATTAAAAAAAATTAACGCTGACCGTGGACACGCTGTAAAGTACATGCATGTGTACATGCAATACTACACAGTGTAAACGCACTACCCTCTGGTGTTAAGTCATTTTCAAGTGGCAGTCTCCAATAGCCGTTCTATGACTTCTATAACTTCAACAAAATGTATGAATTGTGCATCTTCGAATCCCTGCATGATATATACATGGTTTATTATATTGTTTTGATCAAATATGATAACATGTTTTTATACAAATTGATTGAGTAAAAATTTGTTTTGGTAAAAAACTAATTTGTCACAACTGTTGCATCATTGATCACACAAGCACCCAACTTGCCTGTAATTTTATTAACACCCACGTGTTGAGTACCGTAACTTTGTGTTCAAATAGATACCCACAATACCCTCTTTCACGATGTTTCATTGGTGCACTATTAGGATCGACGATCAAACCCATCTGGATTTAACTTACAATTCACCAGTGCAACGGGCATGGGTGGTAGATACCGCAGACTCCTTTGATGATTAATTAAGGAGACGGTTGCATATAAACTAGTCTGTGTTAACATGATGTCTGTACCGGTAACACCACCCACGTGTTCCGGTGATCGTGATCACCAAAAAGCCTGCTGACGTGACAAAGTTCACGTAGAATGGTGGAATTTATATGTGTTGTAAAATTAAACTGACATGGCTGATTTGAACCTCATACTTCGTAACTTTGTAATTGGGAATACCGACATATAGATTGACCTTAGCTGTAGATAGATAATATAGTTTATTGGATGATATAAGAAGTACATGTATAGGTGGAAAAATACCTGCATATCTGTATAATACATTTATAGTATCCTGGCGAAGCCTTGGCCATGTTCGTCATCTTCCTGAGTGACAACGCCCGTGCATATTAGCACAATGGCACTGCACTCCCCGACTCTCCAAGTATACTGTCTTGCTAATTCTCAAATAATTCTTACTAGAATTCATAGGTTATATGGGATACAAATGAGCCATCATATGAATTATGTGATTTGGTTAGAATTTCATATGAATACAATTATCATGAAGTGTAGTGGATGGGTTAAGAACTCTCTTTCTTAAAGATACGGGCGGCGTTGGCAGTGGATATGCTGTTAAATATTCACCTCCGTCAAAAACCGCCATAAACAGAAAGGATAGTAAAATATAGACATACTTTGTTCTTATACCAATCAGAAATGTGGCATAAACAGTATGTTATTGTCAGATGTTTTTCCTTTGTTATGTAAACAAAAGCAAAAAACGTTACAGAACCTGGCTTTTGTTTAGATCCGGATATGGTAAACATAAAGAGCGTTATTTTTTACTGTTTTCCTAATATGGAAATAATAAAGAGCGTTTTTATCATTTGTGTGTGATTAACCAATAGAATTTCGGTGTGTTATATAAACAGAAGAAAAACTTATGTAACACGAGCAGGTTCTTGTTTACGTACACTATCGTACGTCTTGGCGATCATATACTATTTACGCACTGATTATGTTTGGCATATGAACAAAACTATATATATTTTAATATTCCTTCTGTTGATGGCGATTTGAACAAAGATGAATAGTTCTACAACGAACGCCGCCCGTGCCTTTAATTTATATAGAGTGTTCTCATTTATAATCTTATTACTAGTCTTCAACGTAAAATTCACGAATATTTGCGAATTCTGTGCCACACACATTCATTGTGGCAGTGAAAAATTTCTTTTAACTGTTAAGCCTGGTATGCTATGCCAAATCGGATAGTGGATTTTTAAAGCCCGCGTCGCGGCTTGAAGACTGAAAATATGCCTGGTTTTGTTGCACGGGGTGGGAGGGGGGGGGGGGGTGACCGACGCGGATATACCCTAGTAATGGTAACGATTCACACTGGTTATTAGTAGAAAACATGTTACATGTGGTCCAGGCAATTTAGTGCACTATTTGTTTATTATAGAACACCGTGACTTTTCCAATTTCTTCATTGAATTGAATTTTCGTCAAATATCACCTTGTGTATTATTTGTATAGCTATTATATATCTCCGAACGAGATCTCTCAGGTTCGCATGAAACTACTGAAATTAGAGGCCATTTGATAACACAATCTGGTATTTATGCATAATATGTTAAGACAAATAATTTCTAAATATCTTCCTGCAATCCTGATCTCCTTGCGACAAGTGTGAAATTCACAACACTTTGAAAGTTGTTATATACCCAAGGAATATTAGGGTAACGATGCAACTGGTTATTATCACGGATTTACGCAGATACCCAATAACCAGTGAGCATCGTTGTCCCAATATTTCGTTGGTACATACATTGAAGTCACACACAAATACAAATTTGAACATGTTTGGGTCCCAATAAAAAAAACAGTTATTTGTACGTCATGGAATAGAAAAGAGCGTTATGTGTTAGTCTATTCATGGTATGGTAGAAATAAAGAGCGTTTGTTTCACTTCTATGCGAAAAATTGAAAACAGCTGGACAATGGCTGTGACCATATGGAAAGTATTTTTCAGAGCACATATTAATCCGGTATATCACAGTGTATATCAACATTATTTCCTTGATGATCAGAATACTAATAAATTGAATTGAATTGAATTGTATTTGTCAACCTATGTATAGTTTCGAGCGTACTTTATATTCCACAGAAAGGCTTAGTCAAGCTATATAATAAGTAAAGAGTTGGGTTTATCACTTGATAAGACTCGCTGTCGGATTCACACCACATCGGAGATGGCACTTTTCAGCGCTTCCGCTCGCGCAACACCCCCCCCCCCCCACATGGATTATATTCCTCCTGAAATTCGTGAGATATCACACCTACAAAGCAAAGCCTAATAACACACTACCAAACATTGCTGTGACTGAAAGAGAACTGGACACACATTTTATCACAGAACAGGTTTACTGTTACATCCATACTCGATACAAGCCGTTCAAAGAACGATGATCGCAACTTGAAGAACTAATCCTCTGAGTGATTTTTTCGAAGCTCGCTAATTAATTGTACATTAATATCATACTGGTATAACTTTCATTCCACACCGCCTGATGTTCCGACTTCCAATACATATATAACAAGAAAACCAATGTCAGAAATGGTAACGCGCTCAAGATCATACATTATATACCGTATACGCATGATTGTAATTATAGAATACTAGAAGGGTTATCCGGCGTTGCCCAGGTTAAAGTGATGTGAAACCCTCTGCATACTGTGGATATATGGCGGGAATAGAGGATACTCTTGTTCAAAGCGTTACCCATATTTTCATGAATTATATATCCAAATAGCATCACAAAACATGATTCTTACACACGAAATATAAGTAGTAGCTCACACTCTTATAACTAATGTGTAGAAACGATTACACATCAAATGTGTAAACCCGGTTAATACACATAGCAATGTGTAGTTTTACATACAAATACATTGACCAAGTGCCGTTCTACACATAATGTGTGTATTTTGTTACACACAATTGTGTAGAACGTAGAGCATGCGCATTGCGGTGCCATCAGTTTCATAGTCTGCTACGTGACGGCCATATTGTTGAGTATATTGTTTGGAATCTACAACGATCGTAGACAAGGATGTAAGTTCAGAATTCCAATTTGTGGGTTTAGTATTAATAGTATATGAGGATTTATTTGTTAAAACTTTCATGGCGATTACTGACCTTAGACTCTTGTTATGATTGTTGTAATAATACTAATATTATGCAATCACGCCCCGATCCTGGTTTGTTCATTCAAAGCAAAAACTCACAGTACAGAACAAAATACTACATACCACTACGCGCCATGAAAGTTTTAACATATAAATCTGCATATATCTTTAATACTATACCCACAGGTCGGACTACTGAACTTGCATTTCTTGTCTACGAACTGTGTGTGTAAGAACCTACACAAAATGTGTAAGGGATATGTGTTGATTTTATACACACAGTTGTGTATAAACGTGTAAAAATTTACCCATTTATGTGTAAAAATTGTTACACAATTTGTGTACGAATATGAAACTACACATATACTACACAAATATGTTTAAGATCAAAATTGAATAATGACAACTCCGATCCCACATATGTTTATACAGTGTCGAGTATATATGACTCGGAACTTTATTTATTTCCATTGCTACTCGTACATGTAGGTACATGCTACCCCCCCCCCCCCCCGCACACAAACACGCTCACATGTTAAGGAAATTGTCCACTCTATATATGACACGCCAAACACATGATTCTCGGCAATCAACTTCCCCATGTATATATCCAATATAGCGCTGATTCACCCCCCCCCCCACATACCTATCCTCAATCTGACGACCCTTTGATCTACCCCCCCCCCCCCCCCCCCACATAGTCGCACTCGACTATCCGCGCTATTGATAAGTTTAACATAATTGTATAAACCTTAATGAGTATATACGCACGCATGTGCAATATCAATATGAATATGATTATGCATGTCCACATCTATATATATCTCTGTTATGTCAACATGTACGACGATTTGAGATTAATTAAATTCTGAATTCTGACTGTGTAGCAGGGCTACACATTTTGTGTAGAAAACATACACATTAGTCATAAGAGTGCACCTTGTTGGATCGGAGCGATTGTCAGGTTGTTTATCGCGATTAATCCGTCCCACCAATAAAGAACTATGTATTTATTTACAACTGCGTATACTTCAGACGTTATAACATGAACATCATAAACGCATTAGTTCGCAAAAATAAAAAGACGACAATTGGGTTTCATATAGAGATGTATCAATCAATCTAGTGGTTTGACTAAGATTTTTAGGACACCTGGTTATCATATTTCCATGAAGGTACAGATATTTTAAAGAAATATCCAGGTGCTCATCTTTTCATGGTGCTATATACTGGCTAATTATTCTCAGTTTTAAAGAAATGTTGCTATGGTCTATATCAGCTGCATGTGACCGATTCAGAGCGAAATTTTGAGTTGTTTATGTTAGGCGATGAGTCTGTTCTAAAACATGAATATATCTTCTGTATATTGGGCAGATATAACCTTGTCAGATGTCAGTATTGGAGGATCCTGAAAAGTTATGTTCCTCTGACTCCGTTTTCTTTTATCTCAGAAGAAATTATATTTGACGGCACACTGTGATCAATATTGTTGAACGGGCCTTCTATATATACATTTCCTCTTGTAACTTTTGTATGGAAACTATATTGAATGGGCAGACTCAATTGTGTTATAATATTATAATGTAACTAATATTTTAACATGTATACCATTCTCTTCCTCGTAAAAAGTTACCACTTTTAGAATGCCTTGGTGCCATCTCGTTTGTATCCCGTGAAGTTATATATAACACACATACAGACAGACATATATCTGCATATATATTTAGGCATCAAATGTGACGTTCACGCACGATTTGATTCCTCGTATCATTTGAGAAGAACGTGTATGAATTTGATGTTAATTTGCACTAAACATAATTCAATAAGTTTTGGTAATCCGCCCGTCCCTATTTAGGACTCAAGACAGTGGCACCACATTTGACATAATTAAACCCCAAACTTACGACTCATTATAGAGATGAATATATATAAAAAAAATTAACATTGGCGAGTATACAAATTCGTATCAATTTAGGGCCCCCACATCTCTCACCGAAATGGCACAAATTTGGCGTATTTAAACCACACGATTAGATTCCTCGAATCACGGAGAAGAATATGTATCAGTCTGGTGGAAATCGGCACTAAACATAATTTATTGTTTATCAATTGTTGTGTCTCTCTCACCCTGTCTCGAATGGCACCACTTTTGACATCTTTAAACTACACAATTAGACTCCTGGTACCATGGAGATGAATTATTTATAAGTTTAGTGCTGATCGGCGACTAAACAATATTTTTTTATCAAATTTAGTGCCCACCTCACACCATCTCTCACACAAACAGCCACCAATATATCGTCTTTAAATCACATGATTTGATTTTTCATATCATGGATAAGAATGTTTATCAATTTGGTGAAAATTGGCGCTAAAATTATTGTGTATGAAATCACACAGTTAGAATCCTTGTCATGGAGAAGAATGTGTATCAATTTGGTGGAAATCGGCGCTAATATCATTTGTGGATGATTTTGTAAAAGTTTTTGTATAAAATTGCGAGTATACAAATCCGTATACAATTTAGGACCCCATATCTCTCAACCAAAACGGCACTAATTTAGCGTATCTAAACCAAACGATTATATTTCTCGTATCACGGAGAATATATATCAATCTGGTGGAAATCGGCGCTAAACATATTGTTCATCTTTTTTGTGTTCCTCTCACCCTCTATGCATCCTGACTCGAATGGCCCATGAGTGACAGTTTGCGACATCCTTAAACCACCCACTTAGACTCCTCCTATCATGGAGATGATTATTGATAAGTTTGGTACTAATCGGCGACTAAACCAGTGTTGATCAAATTTAGTGCTCACTAACCCACAACTGTCACCCAAACAGCACCAATCAGACGATCAGACTCCTCGTATTATGGATAAGAGTGCGTATATCACTTTGGTGGAAATTGTCGCTAAACTTATTGCTTATCAATCTTGGTGCCCCTCTGCCTTTCCCTGACTCGAATGACGCCACTTTTGACGGATTTAAGCCACACCATACCATGGGGATGGTAAGTATAACTGTGGTGGCGACTAAACCCATTCAAATTGAGTGCCACTTCCACAAACTTTCATCCAAATGACAGCAATTTGGAGTCTTTAAATCGCACAATTAGATTCCTTTTATCATGAAAAAGAATATACATCAATTTGGTGGAAATCGGCGCTAAAATTAGTTTTATCAATATTGGTGGCCCTCTCCCCTTCCGTGCATCCCTGACGCGAATGGCACCACGTTTGACATATTTAAACAGCACCATTAGATTCCTCATATCATGGCAATGATTATATAAAAGTTTCGTGGCAATCGGCGGTAAAAAGTTTGTCTGCCCCTCTCCTGTTCTGCCCCTGACAACGGCGTCACTTTAGAAAATTCTTATCTTTCTCGCAAAACGTTACCCCTAGTAGACCCGTTTGGCGCCATCTAGATGGTTCCTCGGCGCTAAACTTAGTTTATCAATTTTGGTGCCCCTCTCTCCTTCCATGCGTCCCTGACTCGAACGGCGCCACTTTTGACATATTTAAACCATACCATCAGATTCCTTATATCATGAGGATGATTATATATAAGTTTCGTGGCAATCGGCGACATTTTTCTCTCCTGCCCCTCCCCATTTTTTGCCCCTGAAAACAACCGCGTCACTTTAGAAAATTCTAACACGCACCATTATCTTTCTCGTGAAAAGTTACCCCTAGAAGACCCCTTTAGTGCCATATAGATGGTCCCCTGTGAATTTCTATAGAACACAGACAGACGCAAATATAGATATAGATAAAATATATTGGTTTCGCGAATGACCAACTCTGAATTCCGTTAAAATAACAATAACAACCAGCACAACTAGGCCGTTTCCGACCACAACCACCAGTGGGCTGCAGCACGAAAAATGTCTATGAAAGTTGAAATATAAGACTTACAAATTATCTTTTTATTTTCTTTTATTTGTAATTGACATAGCTTGTCACAAAACAAAAATCAACATTATTGACATAATAATGTAAAGAACAATAAACGAAATTGAAATTCCCAACTACACCTTTTACCGGACTCGGCCTCCGCGTCGCAGTTCGACTTTTAAATCCGTCCCAAAAATTCCCATGTCTATAAATAAAACCCCCAGTGCCCAGGCGAAACAGGAATCTCTACATTAGTATACACGCGGTGCGCGCATAATGACTATATCTTACAAACTTCTTGTACATATTTGTCTGCATAGTATATGGAACGTGCTGTGCTCACACACTGACAGTTTTGCCAGACAATTTTCTGGTAAATTAGTGACAACGGCTATTACTTGGATTGCTTGAGAAATTGTGGGGGCGAAATTGTCAGTGTGCAAACCAACACTTTTGTTTGGCAAATATAAATCATTCAATGTGATCCTAGGTGAAATTTATTGCCGCGTTTCATATATAGAACCGATGGGTATTTTATGGTATGCCAAAATTCATCCCGATATATAGTATGTGCAACAAATAATTTAATTCGATGATAAAGAGTGATATCATATAAATATATTTGAAACTATATAAGAAATTCGTGTACTCCAACCCACCCCTTAAACATAAAAACAGACAAATGATGTAAGATACATATATTAGGTTCGCCATGCTCTGATTGGTATTTGTAAACTTCATGTTCTATATTTTGAGGATCTACAACGAGTCCCCAGTTTATTGCGGAATTAACAAAACGAGTCCAGTAAATTGGGTCTGGACGGCAGAGCCTTTGACGAGGTCCAGACCTAATTTACTGGACGAGTTTTGTAATTTCCGCTATAAACTTGGGACGATTTGTAGATTCTATTTAGTACATGATCCAAAACATAGACAAAACATACTTAAATTAACAAATGGGACGCGAAACTAACATTGGGACGCGAAACTAACATCGGCTTCTATAAGGCATGCGACGACGTTTCGTGTAACTATTCGTTGTTCGCCCGCGTAACGAAATAGTCACAGATAAATAAAGGTTCCTTGGCGCATTTAATGGCGTATATTTAATGACATAACTTTTCAAACACTTTAGGGCGCGTACATGCACATGGCGGGCAAGAAAATATCAGGTATGCCCCATGTGACTTACTTGACCAATGAAATAAATAATACCGGAAAATATCCGACGAAGGCAGCGCGCTGATATTTTATCGCCAGTTGGTGATATGTGTTCACCTTGATTGGTGGCCATCGTTATCCGTTAACTAATCTCTATAAGGGACACGCTGGTAACCGTTCACGCACTCGAGTTATGATCCATCAATATTATCGCCTGTTTCAACAATTGACTTCGTAATTCCATTTTGGATTGTTTGACATAATCGCTGAACTATTATATGGATATGTGTGGGGACGTATATCTTTTGAGGGTTTCCGCTGACGAAGGATGTCCATGGATTTCTGACCCCCCCCCCCTCTTGAACCGGACCAAATACCCAAGATAACATCATTTAATTTTCACACCTCCCATCGTCTTTAAATTTCCCATCTGGTACCTCACATGCCTTGAATTTTGACTGGACACTGGGGAGGGAGGGGCTTAGAAGAAATTCCAAGCTATTATTTTGACCGAAGTAGGAAAAAATGCAAATATTGGTCTAAAACCACTAATTCCACATACATTAATGGTTGAAAAATCAGACTACCAGAACAATTTCAAACCATTGTTGGTGTAAAATTTCCAACTGATATTGTTTCCAACTGGTGAAAACTTTTACCATAGTTGGCGGAGGTCTCATGACCCCATATGCACCCATGTAAGTTCGGTAACGTAATATACACCACAGCCCCATGAACCAAGCAACATTCTCTTGAAAACTTCATATGGGATCTCAATGGGGGTGGGGTCATCCGATTTGCCACAAAACCATAATAACTTTTGTCACCCCACATATGCATGCACTATGCAATTATAACATTTCCAAATAGCGTGACCACTTTCTCATTATGTAGAATGTCTTTATGCATGAGATCAGCAACGTTGCTACAGGTCGGTGGGTGCCTCATTCCACCCGACTTCGGTAATACATGTTTAACAGTTGGAAATTTCACAAAGCTATGAATTGCCAAAATGGACTATAGGTTATTTAACGGACGCAATTCACTTGAACCAGCATGACCAATACTGTTATGTTTGAGCTCAATCAACGCCGTCTAAACCGCCGCGTTCTCACGGGCGTAATCTTTGCAGCAAGAAACTATCAGTGTGCAATTTTACCTGATATTTTCTTGCAGCTTCATGTGTACGCGCCCTTATTCATGATAGTTTGTTGAAAAGGCATTGGAAGCATAGTATTTTGGCGAACGGAATGTTAACAGACGACAAACCGGAAGTCAAAAGTCACCTGGCACTATTTCCTGTTATTAAACGAACGTTGTTATTAAACGAACGTTTAATATCGCAATTTATAGAATGGGTTTATTGAATGGAATAACGGTGGGATCATGTAATAAATACTATGATGTATTGTCTGAATAAAAACATCTTTCAACAAATAAAAACTATATAATTTTGAAATGTCGGTGTCATATTTTTCTTCAGCATGGACCATTAAAGAGCGTACATTGGCATTTTAAAACATAAAGAGCGTGTATCTCACGGTTGTGCGAACAAATTATAACTGAAAAATTTATAATGGAAGTTTTTTTCAGTGTATATAAAGCTTGTAAATCGGTAGTTCGTGTATTTATCGACACATCTTATTCCTTATAAGCGTGGTCATGATTTGGATGATCAAACGAGACATGTCCCTTTAACGTGTCTAACGTGACGACGATAAACATTTAGTTTAAAGTGGCACAGAGATGGCATGTTTCAGCATTGGTACACATGGAATTTGTTTTTCAAAAACTAAATTTTCAATATAAAAAACCTACATTTTATGATTCATTGAAAAGATTGAGTACGTAACTATGTAGTACTAGTGCGAGAACTGGTCTATTTTGTCAGACAACACTTCGGTAATTGCAGTTCTCCCAAAATTACACTTCCTGGTTTTCAAGACAAAACATTTTTCTTCTTCTATCAATACAAATCTAAATGAAATAATAATTCAGTGAGTGTACTAAACAACACTATCATCTCTCAGTGTTTGCGAGTTTCGTAAGGTTTCAACCCAAGTTCAATTTAATTTAGTTTTAAGAAATAGTTTTCTTTTGAAATACAAAATGTACATGTCACCTACTTATGTGTCATGAATTGTCTCTCTGTGAACCTCAGCAATACCTATATATATTGTCCATACAATGTGTCTATAGTTTACTTATATGAATTCATTTCATTTGCATCAAGTCTTTTGACTTTCCATCTGTATGTAAGGAATTGGTATGTCTGTACGGATGGAAATATTAGTCCCCTTAGCGCCATCTTAATCCTTTCTATACTAAACACTCATTGACGAGTAGTTATCCATTAGCAGTGAATGTTCAAATAATAAGATAATATGATGTTTGGTTGAACTTATTATCTGAACAATTCCATCCAATACATAGGACTCATTCTGCACTTTAATTATCTGCCGTCTGCTTATTTTTCCTGAAAACCACTCCACATGAATAATACTCCATTCCAATAATGTGTTATATACTGTTGTAACTTGGTGGGAGAATCCTATTTGTATCAAAAAGGTTAAGTAGAACTTGTGTATCTCTTTCCAGCTTCAATCACCTTCAACGACCAGACATATCACTTGCAGTTAATCGATACTTTGGAGAAGGTTGGTAAAATATCTAGCGCTAATATAGTATACTAGCAGGTTAGCCCGCCACTGGCGTGGTTGGTCAGAAACATGACATTTAAAAAAAAAATTCAAATTGTTTTTTGTTCAATGAGTTAATTCTGCCTTTTTAATCAAGAGAAATAATGGTACCCGTCCCTAAAAGAGTTATGATTTACGGTACATCGGGCGGAAAAACTGACCCGATGAAAATATCCCCCTTTCTTAGGAACGACAGACACAAGAATCACACAACACGCATTTTTTGTTAGATTCAGATAAATGCATATAGTCCGTCTGTATATATATAGCAACTTTGGAGCTCTCGATCTCAGACATCACAGGTCGGATTTGAATGATTGGCGGCACGCTCGAGACCACTACGAGGGAAGTGATTTCCGCGTGGAACGGGGTTCCCCCATTCATGTGTTATTATCCTTATAAAGATTGAAAATGCATCTATGCCAACTTTGGTTCTATATATATATCTCAGTCATCGTATATGTCATGTTTGAATGACCTTTAGTATATATATACATGCTCACGAGTCAGCATGAAGGCAACAATATACTCGATCATGATTGTGATAAGTTTTGTTCATTCATTTCTTCTGAAGTTATGGCCCTTATCGAGTCAAATACGTCCATCCCTGCAGACTTATGTCTGAGTCATCTTAGATCGGATGTGAATGGTCTTTGGTATATTCATGAACCACAATGAGATGAAGATTGTTCGTTTGGTCTGTCATCACAGGCCAGTTTAAGACATCATTTGAATTAAGCCATCTCCGAAAATAAATAAATCCTCCGTGAAAAAAAAATATAGTGCGATGCATGCACTGGCGTTCTATATTGGCTTTCCCATCGTGGATGACACACACAGACGCGCATTGCACAAACGATGGGCTGCCCCGCCAATAAACAGAACGTCACCAAATTGTATTAATTTTCTCTTCGGTTTACTACTATAATGGACACCTTTCGCATAATGGACTACTTACTATACTGATAAGAATTACGAATATAGGGTATAACGTTACTAGAATTTGTGTTCTTTCTATCAGTTGTCGCTATGCCATATCCGTACCGTAATTACTATTACGGGTTCAAGAAGCCAAGCATGATGGGAACGCGAGTTTTGCATTTCATTGCTGAACGAGAAGAGACCATTCGCGGGTTGAATCATTGTGACATTGCTGTTGATTTCAGTCAGATATATAGCCTGGTTATTAACGCGCGATAATGAACGACAGTTTGCCTGCGTATATATATACTCCAGATACATAAATATACAAAATCGTCACATAAGTCATGCAATCTCGAGATCGGATCTTCATCCATTGCACATGTGAAATAAATTATTACGGAACAGGTATTAACTTAGAAATAAAGTTCCCTGTAAGAATATCCAAAAGTAATTCCCATATTTGAACTGGCGGATTATGATATCTATGTTCTTTTGTAAATGCTTCTTTCTTTGTACTTCTCGATGTTCATGCGAATTATGAGAATAAATCATCATCATCACGGACGTAGCCAGAGTGGAGATTCATGACATGATCTTGTGACGGAGAAAATGAGGAAACATTATTGCAACGTGGTTGAGTATACGTTGGATAAACTTAAAGCTATGTAGACATATATACCTGCATAAAACGCATTCGATTTACGTATACGTATATGCATAAGTCGCAGCAACCAAGACTCTAACCCAAATATTTTTATTTTAAATTTGTTTCAAACATAATTTATATAAACGTTTGTCTGACGGGATAAACTATATATATAGTACATGAGCTGTTTAAATTCACATTCAAAAATTAGTTATAACTGAAATCTAACAGGAAATAGGTATTGGTTGTGCCCCATTTTGAACATTAAACACACGTCAACCATTTAATAGCTATTCTTAAAATGCACATATATAACCCATTTCACTCGTACAGTACAGTACAGTACAATAACTCCTTCAATAATTAAATGTCTAGCTCAACCACTTGATGAACTGTTTAGATAGTACATAGTGACGTAGGTTCATGGCCCTGTATAACCACAGTCCCCTGGGGAATACATGTACCAGATAAGTCTAATATATACTTTATATATAACAGTGACAAGGTTCACAAGTCCGATTTTGAAAAAAACACATCATCTATCATATTCCTCATAGATTCTCAAAATCTTTCTTCTCAGTCACAATATGTTTCATTGTGACTTATATGCCATGGAATTTTCTTTCTTTTGGTGTATAATTCGATAGTATAAAACAAAGGGAAGTCGAGATATAGTATCGAAAACAACAAAACCTACCGACGAAAAGCGGTCGTCAGTTTCCCTGTCCGGTAATAAGTAGTGATTATACACAATTCAAATATTACAGATTGCAATTGCCGAACTTGCGAATTCCCCGTACAATATGTCGACTTAGTTAAATTATATATCAAACGAAAGACAATTGTATGCCCTATAAAATACACTGGGTCATATTTTGGCCGAGTTGGCAATTTTTTGAATTATTGAAGATATTAGGCGGACAGGGAGACTGACGATCCCTTTTACTCCCAAATTTCCAGTAGATATTGCACATTATCGGTACGATGTCTCGACTTCCCTTCGTGTGATAAAATGGAATTATACAACAAAATAAAAGTAATTTCATCGCCGTTAAGACACACTGAAATATATTGTGACTGATTTGAACGATTTTGATAATCTATTAGCAAAATGATAGATGGTGTGTTGTTCCCAAAATCGGACTTGTGAACCTTGTCACTGGTATAGTATATGTTGGTATATCTGCTAATTGTCCATAGGGGCCTGTGCGCATAACTATCAAATTCATATTTCTTTATTATATTATAATACATGTCGGTACCGTACATATATCATGCATGTGTGTGTCGGGTTACAAACCGACTCGTGATATGGCGACTTGTGACATGGGTCCTGATAATAAGAACATTTATTCAAGCCATGACAGGTTATCTCTTACGACGGAGGAATGCATTTCACTATCTGTTTACAATAACATAATAATGTCTTTATTGTAAACGATCTACGTAGAATCCAGTACATGTGATAAGATATGGGCAGTTATAGGTCATGGTCACTCTCGACATTTGGTCAATATATCGACAAGATAACAATTTTGGTTCAAGGCTCATTTAATTTTCGAGTCACCGATTATTTTGTTATGGTCCCTTGATATACGTTTTAATAACAATCTATGCCATAAAATATGATTAAAATACTATAATTCATCACAATTTGAAACGTCTGTGTCTCAGACGATGCCCATAGAGAAATAGAAAACAGCGGATATCATAGAAAAAAATCCGCCTTTATGGCTCCCAGAATGCAACAAAATTTAAACTAAAAATATATTTTCAATGGAAGGGGAATAACTCTATTTATCATATGATTCAATCATTATTTACGTTGGAAAGTATGTCATAAATCAATTTCATATCAATTACTAGTTCATATCACCTTCCGATAATTTGATTGGTTTGTTGACAAAAAGTGTGTTCTGATTGGCTGAATGGCAGCCGGGGCCGAGCCACATCTCTAACTAAATGCAGGTCAAATTCGTGCGCGTCAATCAACGCGATGCCGAAATTCTCGCAATTATAATCTTGAAATATATAGTTTTGGACATTGTTATACGATAAATAGAATATGTAATTCGTATTTATCTAATAAACATACGATATAATGTCACAAACTGAGAACAGAATAGGGCACTATATCTTCGCGTGCATATTTGTTATGCTAGTTCACCAGGTGTAATTGGACTTCCGGTGCAATGAAGTGACGTCACATTAACCTTATGCTGCCGATGTCATATAGCTATTTAGTGATTTGTGTGCGTTTTGGACATCATAATCAATTTATAGGTGTCATATGATAAATAGAATATGTAATTCGTGTTTTTCTCATATGATATTTATGAAACTCGTCACGATTTTTCAGTTTTCTCTCGCCGGAGGCTCGAGAAAACTGAAAATTCTTAGACTCGTTTCATAAATATCATATGAGAGAAACACTCATTTCATATCCTCTATATCTGAACTTGAGCACAGAACGCAGAAGTCGGTATCTCAAAAAATCAAAAAAACAAACAACATGTTCTCAGTTTATAACACCGAATAAGTTGATAATACAAGGTTTTGGAGCTTCCTCTTTCAAATAGTATATAATAAGGCATATATTTTATATAATGTAATCTGGGGGTTCGAAAATTAAGTGGGCCTTTAAAGGGACACCATGTACTCGCAGTGGGTATAATGAGCAAAACAAATTTAAATCTGTGAAAACATCTCCATTACAAGTAGAACGTGCAGAAATATGTAAACTTTGTTCTTATAGTTATTATTGGTAATTTTTCAACAACGCATGCAATGTCGCGTGTTGCAACCAAGCAGTGTTATAATATGAAAACAAATGTGATACAGTGATTTATTAAGTTAATTTAGTCATTATGATTTTCAGAATACTTTTCAATTCTTTGATATTTTCCAATTTTTACTGTCAAGTTCTGATTACACGTTGGTATCTTATTGGGCTGTTATGGGTAATTCCACTGTAACAGCACTGTTTACATAGTAATGGTTTTGATATGCGAAATCTAATTATTAAAAAAGTCAATCTATTTTTCATGTACTTTTTTGATGATAGTTGTTATACAGACGTTTATATAATTTATCTGTTTCACACGAACTTACTTTGAATGCATTGAGTCCCTTTAATGTTTTAATTGTTTATAATGCAGTCTTGCATGTACGTTGTGGTGGGTGCCTATTTGGTAAGATTTTCTAAAGCATCGTGCGAAGTCTGGAAGGATACCAAGGATGAAAAGCAGTATTAATTCAGATGTTGCCTATATATAATGCACAGTCGATGTGATTGGAATTTTCGAAAATCTAGTTGATTGCTACACGTGGAGTTGGTGTTTGGGTAGACTTGTCGGTTATAATCAATGAAATAAAACCACCATATTATGTCTTTAATATATAGTTAATTATATGCTTGAAGAGTATATGACCATACATATTACATGCGTTTTTATACCTGTTAATGGTTGGATTCCTACGGAAGCGTATTCGGGACATGGTAGAAAAAAAATAGTCAAAATTTTGACTTTTTACTCAAAATTTTGACTTTATAAACTCAAAATTTTGACTTTTTATCTCGAAATTTTGACTTTATAAACTCAAAATTTTGACTTTTTATCTCAAAATTTCGACTTTCTAAGTCAAAATTGACTTTTTATCTCAAAATTTTGACTTTAAAAGTCAAAATTTTGACTTTTTAGAATTTTCTAAAAATAGATTCACACTGCTTATTCTATTTTTAGAAAATTCTAAAAAGTCAAAATTTTGACTTTTAAAGTCAAAATTTTTAGTTTGAAAGTCAAAATTTTGAGATAAAAAGTCAAAATTATGACTTTGAAAGTCAAAATTTTGACTTTTAAAGTCGAAATTTCGAGATAAAAATTCAAAATTTTGAGTTTAAAAGTCAAAATATTGAGATAAAAAGTCAAAATATTCAGTTTGAAAGTCAAAATATTGAGATAAAAAGTCAAAATATTGAGTTTGAAAGTCAAAATATTGAGATAAAAAGTCAAAATTTTGACTTTCAAAGTCAAAATATTGAGATAAAAAGTCAAAATTTTGACTTTGTTTTTTTTTCTACCATGTCCCAAATACGCTCAAAATTTTGAGTTGATGAAGTCAAAATTTTGAGTTTATGAAGTCAAAATTTTGAGATAAAAAGTCAAAATTTTGAGTTTGAAAGTCAAAATTTCGAGATAAAAAGTCAAAATTTTGAGTTTATAAAGTCAAAATTTGAGATAAAAAGTCAAAATTTTGACTTTGTTTTTTTTTTCTACCATGTCCCAAATACGCTTCCGTACAATCCGATCAGACGCTCCTAAATTCTTATTCCTTTTCCTTCGGGGTAAAACATATTTGATTCGAGTCGAGGAACCCACCCACCAAAGCTCAGAGTGATCATGCATATATCGATGTTTGAAGTTTGTTATTTCTCGAGATGTGTAATAATATGTGGCCCAGAAACACGTGGTCAAACGGATGGTCTCCGACAAAATTGCGGATGAAGATGGATCACTCTAAAATCGAGTGGTAATACGATAAAACATTTCGTGATAATTTAGTGGCAATACGGTCATATTTTGTTGAACAAAACGTTGATAAATAACAAGTTTTGGGAAATTTGATACCATATTGGACAGTGGTTAGCATTATTTTGTTGCAATAAATCGATTCTGATAACTATAGCTTATTTTGAAGAAATATTTTTGTTGTATCTTGATGGTATGGGGACCGTCTGATCGGATTGATTACCTTTAATATTTTAATTATAGTTGCGCTGCATGGTTTAAAAATGACAGTAAGAGCCATTTCAATCATGGTCGGTTTGCAACAACAAACACAGATATTATTATCATATTTCACAATATGCAGGCTTCAATTAAAACAAAGGTACTTTTTCTTAACAGCATCGCTTTGCCCTACCAGCATCATGTATGGGCAATTTTATATCACAGTGGCCGATTTTTTTCCATCACTCTTTTTCTGCGAAAAATGTATTAATGGTGAATTTGTTTTAGCTTTTAGATATAATTAGTGTGACATTGTTTGATTTTGCAATTAGTAATGACATGTATTTGGGAATTTGTTTTATACCATCATTAGCATATTTTTCTACTTTATGCCCGAAATGGCCATCAATCGGAAATTGTCCAACCTTAGGGAGTTGGAAAGCTTGAGACACGTGCTAACAGAATTCTCCGAAACTTGTTATTTTGTCTGGGTCAAGGGTTCAGTTAGGGGGGGGGGGGGGTGTTTGATTTGAACATATTTATTGTGACCCACTATATACAATATATATTACACAGATTAGATATAACAATGATGATATGAGTGTGGGCACAGAGGATCGGAGCACAAGTTGCCGAACTTATCGGAGCTCCTCTCCCCTGGCATTCAATTGCTAATAAATTCAAATATCGGAGATGGTTTTAATTCAGTTGTATTGTAGAAGTTACTGTTTAAGTGTGGCTGTTGGAGTGGCTGTGGTCTCGCAGAATTGGGGTAAGGGAAACTATAACGAGAGAATTTTGGGGTGTGCGTGGATGCAATTGAAAATTCCAATGTGGACATCCCTCTAGCCACGCCCCTCACGCCCTGCTTACATCCATAACACTGATACTGTCTAGATCATGCCATGAATATCTACTTTTTTGGCTAACGCCCGTAGAGATCATATTACACCAGTACAAAACCTGGGAACTTTTTGAAGTTTTGACAGGGAGCCTTATAATGTCGAAAAAATAACTCGGGGGGGGGGGTTTATTAGCCATTATCTGTTCCTTAAAATAATGTGCTTCCTTGTAGGTGAAAGTTCCAACTCGAAAGTGAATGTTTTTCTGTGACTTATGTGAGCCGATATAGCAATAATCATTGATTTAATTACCAAGGAGAAATTGTCATAATTGTACACAACGCAAAGCAAAATCGCTCACAAAGTCACTTAAATCGGGAAATTTCGCGTTGGAACCTGCACATACAGTGAACAGATCATAACAGATCATAACAAATCATAACAAAGAAATATATTCCCCGCTATATTTTTTCGACGTTATAAGATTCCCTGTCAAAACTTCAAAAAGTTCCCAGGTTTTGCATGTACTGATGGATTATGATCTCTACGAGCATTATCCATAGTAGAGATTCATGGCGTGATCTAAGATACTGTCGTGATATAGCCCAGTGACTGAAACGCGGCGATAAATCCAAAAATAAACCAAACTAATGATATGTTCTTCGGTTTTCAGTGCCGGCAAGATGAGAGCCGACTGACGGACTACCCAGATACGGACATATTCGTAGTATGTTTCTCAGTCGTGAAACCAAACTCATTCTCAAGTGTGGAACAACAATGGATTCCAGAAATACGGAAGTACACTGACAATATACCATTCGTCCTAATCGGTACACAGACAGACTTGAGGAATGATCCCGATGTCGAATCGGATTTAGCGGAAAACAACCAAACATCCATCTCCTACCATGACGGAGAAACTCTGGCCAGGCGAACCGGGGCTGCATGTTACGTCGAGTGTTCCTCGGTTCTAAATAAACGTTTGCGAAGACTGATAAACAAAGCCATTTCCAGGACATTGAGTCCAAAACCAGAAAAGGGTCGCCCGACAGATTTCCAATGTACTCTTCTTTAAAATATGCACCCTTGGTTAAGCGGTCCTGCTAATGTTCAATGATGTCGGTGGATACGTACACGCTACGGAATAAGTCACGTCACTGAGTCGCGAATATATTGGACACACCCTGATCCCCTTCCGCGGTTTAAGTGCTACAGGTCAAAGTTCTGGAGGTGCATTCTGTGTATGGAGTTTTGAATATTCATAAATTCCCTATATGTAGATTATTGAATATTCATGAATGCACCTCCAGAACTTTGACCTGTAGCGCTTCGAACACCCTAGACGGATTCAATATGGCAGCGACTTAGTTATCTCGCTTATTGCTATGATGCTGGCGGGGGGAAAGTGATGCTAATGTACCGTTATTGTAACTCAAGTTGCCATCTTCGTAGTGTTTGGCTAATCCAAATATAATTCGAGAAAAAAAAAACCAGTGTATATGTATGAAACGTGCATGAACATATATATTGAAAATAGTTTAGTCATGGCTGCTCTGGTGTTTGCTAATCGACATGAATAGCCATCTTAATAGATGATGATCAGTTTGCAAAAACGAAAAGTGCCATTATTAAATGTTTTTTAATGTTTTATGCACATTAGCCAAAAGCCATGCAAATTACAATTTCAGAACAAAGAACGCAACATTTTCTTAACAGCATTACTTTGCCCCACCAGCATCATATAACATTAGAGCAGGACCTCTTAACCAGTGTGATGCAATTGTTGCAGAGTGTAGTGTGAAAAAAGCTAGCTGTGATTATTTACTGAATTACAAACTATACAACATGTTACATTACTATGCAATTCATTTTATCCCTGCATGCTACTGAATTGTATACAGACCCAGGGACATGGCTAGAGGGTCTCTATTTGTGAGGGGGGGGGGGGGGGTCCACCTCGAAGTATCGAACTGGGGCTGCATATTACACCAAGTGGAATTTGTCCAACATTAGGGCGGTGTGGTGTATACAGTAAATTCTGCCATTCATCGGAAGTACTCAGTGAGAGCTTTCCAATGAATGGCAGCAAGCCATATTTCCGACTAAATCCAGAAAAGTTACTCATAATTCTGCTGTGGTTACGGAGTCGATTATTTAGGGCATTACTGTACTAGTTGCGATGCTGGGATATTGCAGCTTCCAGTTTCATATCTCAATTTGTTTCCCACCAGGTCAAACCAAAGTGACCTGGTCCATACAAAAAAACAAAACAGATTGAGAACAGTGATGAGGTAACACCAGTTGGGGGGGGGGGGGATTCCAAGATAAAGAGCAAGGTTAGGTTACTGGTAAAATGAAATTACATAAACTTGGGTTTGATCTGGTTCAAGGCAGTTCAGGTGGAAATTTTCTCACTGAGAGCTTTCCGATGAATGGCAACAAGCCATATTTCCGACTAAATCCTGAAAAATTACCCATAATTCTGCTGTGGTTAAGGAGTCGATTATTTAGAGCATTGCTGTACACCCACAATGGAGACCCTCTAGTCACATCCCTGCCATGGTGTAGAGGCTATTTGACTTACAAGTAAGCTCATGTATTTATAGTGTCAAACATGCCTAGCAATTTCATGAACACACTTGTATCACAATATCATATATATATCTTCAATAAAAGGGTCTCAGATATTCGTGTGATCTCTTTTCTAATGATAAGTACTATATTTTTAATATGTATATATTTTGTTATTTCGCATTACAATGTTAGCCCTTTTTATACAAAATACTCACTGAAGTTTCCCGTAATGAAATGTTCAGATAATAAGTTCAACAAATGACATGATAGGTCATTTGTTTGATATAATTTATTATATGAACATTTCCCACCAATTATCAGAAATCCTTCTGAACTTGTATTATCATTTAGTCTGTCTGTCATCTGCTTACACTTCCTGAACATCCCTGTCGATGAATAATAGACCATCCCAATTGTATACATTTATCTATGATTGGATAATCCATTTAGTAAAGAAAGGGTTAATAATATTGCTGTTGGATTTCACTAATAATTTATTAATAAATGATTGAATTTAATTGCATTGAATCATCGAAAATACACCCCTGGTTAAGTGATGCTGCTAATTTGCTATGATGTTGGTATGATGATGTTATGGAAAAGTACCATTAATATTTTATAAAGTTGTCATTTTTGGGTGTTTGGCTATCCCTAGCGATTTTGAAAAAAAAGCCGGTGTCTGTATGAAATATTCAAGAACATATTTTTAAAATAATTAATAATGGCTATGTTGGTGTTTGCAAAATGATGTGAATAGCCATCTTGATTATGGTCGGTTTACAACAACCATAGTATATACTAGCTGATGTGCCCGACTTTGTGGCTATTTAGAGATTTCTTTGTGATCGCCTCCGTCTGGGCAGAATATACAGCGTCTGGACAAAATATTGTTCGATAGGTCCATAAACATGCCTATATGACCAAGGTCAAGGACACGGTCGCACATGAAATTGGACCGCCCGTATTGTTCCCGGGATCAAAGTAGCCCTACGTACAAAATTTTAGTCGGATCGGTCGAGGTCCAGAAACATGCCTATATGAGCGAGGTCAAGGACACGGTCACACATGAAATTGGACCCACCCATATTGTTCCCGGGATCAAAGTAGGCCTACATACCAAATTTGAGTCAGATCAGTCCTGCAGTTTTCGAGTCTATAACACACACACATGTACGCACATTCAGACAGAAGTTCCAATATATATAATAGACTAGAATGTGGACCCGACTTCGACCGGGCTGTTTCGCCGAATTGCGCGATTTGACCTTGAATTCTCCATTTTGAAGGTCAATGTCAGGTGGGGTCACGATTTGACCCGTCCAAAACACTGCCCGGACAAAAGTACCTGTCGAAATCCATCCGGTTTTACCCGATTTGACCTTGAATTGATCATTTTGAAGGTCAAGGTGAGATCGGGGTCACGATTTGACCCGTCCAAAACACTCAGTGGACAAAAGTAACCCCACGTATAAAATTTCGTCGAAATCCCATCAAAATTCGCGATTTGATCTTGAATTGACCAGATTTAAAGGTCAAGGTCACGTCGCACTGGCAAATGAATAGGCTTATAGCAGTCCCCATACGAAATTTAACCCTAGACACTAATTTCCATCGAAACCCAAGTACCCGACAAAAGTACCCGTCGAAATCCATCCGGTTTTACCCGATTTGACCTCGAATTGATCATTTTGAAGGTCAAGGTCAGGTCGGGGTCACGACTCGACCCGTCCAAAACACTCAGTGGACAAAAGTAACCCCACGTATCAAATTTCATCGAAATCCCAGCAAAATTCGCGATTTGACCTTGAATTGACCCGATTTCAAGGTCACGTCGCATGGCCAACGAATAGGCTTACGTCACTCCCATACGAAAGTATCCCCGGACACTAATTTTCATCGAAATCCCGCGATAATCGGGCGTTTGACATTGAAATGACCTGATTTCAAGGTCAAGGTCACGTCGCACGGGCAAATGAATAGGCTTATGAGACTCCCCATACGAAACTATCCCTAGACACTAATTTTCATCGAAATCCCGTGATATTCGGGCTTTTGACCTTGAATTGACCCAATTTCAAAGTCAATGTCACGTCGCACGGGCAAATTAATAGGCCTATGTCACTACCCGGCCGAAAATACCACCACATACCAAGTTTCATCGATATCGGGTCGGCCATTTTCGAGTTCATCGCGAACACACAGACACACACAGACAGACCTTCCAAAATATATAATAGACTAGAAGGTGATCCGACTTCGCCGGGCTTTGACCTTGAATTGTCCATTTTGAAGGTCAAGGTCAAGTGGGGTCACGATTTGACCAGTCCAAAACACTGCCCTGACAAAAGTACCCGACAAACGTGCCCGTCGAAATCCATCCGGTTTTACCCGATTTGACCTTGAATTGATCATTTAGAAGGTCAAGGTCAGGTCGGGGTCACGATTTGACCCGTCCAATACACTCAGTGGACAAAAGTAACCCCATGTATAAAATTTCGTCGAAATCCCATCAAAATTGGCAATTTGACCTTGAATTGACCCGATTTCAAGGTCACGTCGGACGGGCAAATGAATATGCTTATGAGACTCCCCATACGAAAGTACCCCCACATACCAAGTTTCATCGAAATACCGTGATATTCGGGCGTTTGACCTTGAAATGACCAGATTTCAAGGTCAAAGTCACGTCGCACGGGCAAATTAATAGGTTTATGCCACTCCCCGGCCGAAGGCACCCCCACATACCAAGTTTCATCGAAATCCCGTGATATTCGTCACTGTCGCACGGGCAAATTATTAAAATATTTCATAATATGTTTTTAATATTTTATACACACCAATTCAGCAGGACACACCAACATCATAGCCAATTAGCAGAACCACTTAACCAACCAGGGGTGAAATAGGATACACATTAGTGTAGGTAACAAAACCATGGGTGTCTATTTGTGTCAGATGGTTTGGGATCCATCATTTACTTGGATAGGTATAAATATCAGACTGACACATAAAGTATTGCTTTGGATAGCATGTGTTCATGTCATGATTAAAGGTAGGGTAAATATTTTACCAATCAATCGATATCAAAATCTATACAGGTGAAAAATGTGATTATGAGAGTGATCTGGTTAAAAATATTTTCTTATGACATTGAGTCAACGTTAATATTTTTAAGCAAATCAACCAAATGACCCTCACTATACAGGTCAGGGGTGTGTCATCATAAACTGTGCCATGAAATATAAACACAATCAATGACAAATATTTGAGTTATCAAATCAGATAGCAAGGGGTTAATCTTACCCAAACTAAAAAAGGCCGCTCGGCCACAGTGTCCCCCGAACCGGTGGCTTCATTTGGAGCGGAGGCTTTGTAGAAGTATACTATATGGATAAGACACTTGTGCATTGTCTCATTACTGACATGCATACAAATAACCAAATCTTAAAAAAAACTCTTAAAAGTCAAAATATAACCTCAGATTGGCACAAAATGAAGAAAATTACAAGAAAAATTGAATTTTCTAAGTCGAAAAGCCCATAACTCTGAAAAAATCATTTGAACTTGACCTGTATCGTGATATGACTGATCCACATAAAAACGGTATTTGCAATTAAAGGATCCAAACTTGAGATATCATCCGGAAACCGAAAAAATGAGAAATTTTCTAAGTAAAACAAGTCGAATAAAATGTCGGTAGACCTCATGTCCGCCTCTAAGCATAGGCTTGATACAACCGTTGTTTGCGCATAAAAATTGGCATGGCGGAACACGAAATCGAATTTGATCTGTCTTTTGTGCTAGTGAACCTACATATACCAAATTTAATTTCATTCAGTACACATTTACTAAAGTTATCATCCGGAAACCTCAAATTGGCAAAAATTCTAAGTCAAAAAGGGACATAACTCTGGTGAAAATTGGTGGGCGGAACCCGAATTCGAACTTGACCTGTGTTTTGCTGGGAGAAAGACACATACCAAATTTGGTTTAAACTCTACTAAAGTTATCATCCGGACACCAACTTTTGGGGTTTTATATGTCGGGTCGGCGGACAAAAAAGGGGCCATAACTCTCGCAAAAATTATCGGATTAAACCGAAATTCGAACTTGAGCTGTATTTTGATATAAGTAATCCACAAAAAAACGGGTTTTGCATATAAACAATCCAAAATCAAGTTATCATCCGGAAACCAAAAAACAGAAGAGCAACTTAATTTTCTATGTCGAAAAATGGGCAATTTCGAACTTGACCTGTGTTTTGCTGGGAGAAAGTAATATAACAAATTTGGTTTGAATCCGATTAACTCTACTAAAGTTATCATCCGGAAACCAACTTTCAGGGGTTTTCTAAGTAAAAAAAAGGGCCATAACTCTCGCAAAAATGGGCGGAGCAAACCCATATTCGAACTTGTCCTTTATTTTGGCCTGATAAACACACCTATGAAATTTGCTTTTGATCTAATAACCGAAACTAAAGTTATCATCCGGAAACCATTTCCGGACGGACGGACACACGGAACGACGCACGGACGGACGGACGGACATCGGCTATTTTAATAGTCCCCTGAATTTTTGTTTTCGTGGGACAATGAACTGATCAACACTACATGTCACTGGATTTAGAAACCCATACAATAAGTGTCAAAAAACTGTTATGCAGCCAACATGCTATTGAGTGAATTTCTAAATATATTATCGCGTCTAGTGATATAAAAATATTCAATAGGTGGTTAATAGAGTGTTCATTACTGAAAGTGGAGGGTTAATTTAATATCTGATTCTTGGATAGCACTTAAATGTTTCATAGACACAACACTAACATTTCAGAAGTTTTGGAAAAACATACACAGCAGAGCCCGATTCTGACAAACATAATTAATGTCTGCATTGGGCACAACAGTAGATCTACTGGTAGTTTATTTATCTTTACCAGATATATGGAGGCCATGTGCATGATATGGCTTTATGATGACCTGATATAAATATAACCAATAGAATGTAATCAATTTCAATTAAACCCAAGATGCCAGTATTTAATTAGAGTAGAGATATGAGAATGGTCAGATTGAAACTAGAGGAGGTGGGTTGTCCCAATGGGGGACAGCTAAGGATACCCAATCGACAAAAACTGCAAACAAAATTGCCCAATCGGCCTCTGCTCAAAGTTTAAAAAAAAATGACAGGAAATTGTAGAAATACAAGCTCGGACAAAGTTCTGCATGTTGCGAAAATTTTCTAAGTCGATAAAGGGTGATAACTCAGCAAAAACATCTGATGGGCCTCATAATCGTAGGTGCACAGGTTCCCATGGTACTAAATAACTGTGGCAATTTAAAAAAAATTGACAAAAAAATGTAGGAATAAAAGTTCAGACAAAATTATGTATCTCAAAAAAGTCTAAAAAGGGAGATAACTCCACAAAAAAAAAAGTTCTCATAATCACAGGTACTAAATATAAAAGCTGGGACAAAATTGTGTCCATGGATGGACAGACAGATGGACAAGCTGATTCCAGTATACCACCCCACATCTCTTGGCGGAGAATATAAATATTAGTCATTACATTGTATAGCATATGTCTATGGCATGGGTGGGTTAATTTTCTTCTCACCTGATTATTGGAAAGATTCAATGTCTATAAACAGCAGAAATATAAAAAAGCCATGCTCATATAGGGCAGCTACCACCAGTACATGAGAGTAAACAGTATGTAGAATTACTCACCTTTGATCCCTTGAATAAATACATACATGCCTATGGGTTGAAGGAAAGTGTTAATATTTTCTAAACCGATCAACCACTCAACCAAATAACTATATAGGTGAGGAGTGTATCGCCATGAACCTGCCTATAAAATATGGATATGTTCCAATAAAAAATACTCCAGTTATCGCATCGGATAGTATGTGTATTTGGACAGACAAACGGACATATGAATGTTTTGGATCTGGATTATGGCATTATGTGTACCATACATGATATGGGTACACATAAAAATGAGTTTAATAATGGGTGTTTAACAAAATTGACTCATGAGTGGGGGTGGGGAGTTCTCCTGTTACACCCGTGGGTTGGGGCTTATATAAAATTAACCAGAAAGACATATTAACAAAGGACAGACAGTTAGATGAACAAATTGTTACATCTCCACCCCAGAATTTTGTTGCAGTATGAATAATTTATGCCCTCTGTAAATGTCACAACAAGCCATATGAATCCCAGAAGCATAAATTAAAACATGAGTCAAGGTGAACTGTTTACATTACTAAACAAAACATTTATTCAATGATTATCACATATAATACATAAAATCACTCGACATCATCCTCTTCTAAAACCTGAATCCTTGGCCCTGAGGGTACTGGTGGCTCTGATGGCGTTGGTGGAGGAGATGACTTTGGTGGTCGCTGCCTGGCAATTTCCTGAAAGACAGAATGCAGAAAAGAGAATACAGAAAATTACCTGTGTGACCGAGATATATTTATATTTCCGCAAATGGCTTACCACAAACACAAAATTATCATTTGCCTTAGTCATTAATAATGAGATAATTTTCATAGAAATTCACCATCTCCAATGATAAATTTTCCTTTACAATCACCTTCAATCAATGCATTCATGAGAGCAAGTAGCTTATCAATTATCATAATATATTAGCACTAGCTGAAACAGGCTCCCTTTGGGATCCTTTATTCAGTGTCAGAGGGGCAATCACTTAAACAGTTTGATTCAATTAAATGTTGAATAAATGTTTTGTTCAGTAACAAATAATTTTTTTTTTTTATTTAATTATTTTTTAGATTGAGCTATTTGTTCAAATTATCAAATATTTTTGTTTTTATTTTAAAGAAATACGGTCCTGAAAAAACAATATTATTTTCTTTCAATATACCGATAATATATATATAAAATGTCCATTGGGCGCATATAATCTAATATTCGGCCGCCAATCGTTATTTTTATAACGATTAAAAAAAATTCCGAAGTTAGCCGAAGATTTTGTTGTAGACGAAGTCACGTGATCATCAGCCCGATCACGTGATTGTCACATGTAAACAGAAGCATAGCACGTGATCGATCACGTGGTAACTCATTGACAACGCATAGATACGCGACGGCGGTATTTTAAGTTTGCATGTAGTCGATCGCGGCCTTTGAAGATTGTCGCGTTATCACACTGCGAATGCAAAACTTCGCCGAAAACATCGCCTTTCTCGTAATTAAATGTCTTTATCGTGTTATTATTACTATTATTATATGTATCGCGATGTGTTGTTACTATAAAGCCATGCCCGTATATTATTCAGTTTTGCGCGCATTTATCTATATAAACGCGTGCTCGTGTTTATATATATTTTTTCGTTACCGGAATAGTCCAAGTTATATTATATATGCATATCAAGATTGCATATATACGCGAAGACTTGCACAGTTATTAGGCAATTATCATCTCGTAAACATTCCAATTTCCAGATGCCATTAGTCGTGTGTCAATAAAGAGCGTTTCGTTTTAATTTATCGTAACGCGGTAAAACAACACAAAATTGGTTTATTGCTGTCGGATTTATTCAATTATAATCAAGTCATTCAATATGATATGATAAGTTCATTTTTCCTTGGTTATGAATCATGTATATATTTGGGCAATATGGTGTTTATATATATTTCGGAATATTGCTTCCCCCACCCCAAAACAATCTAGCCGACTGTCACTGATGGAAATTCACTGCATCTATGCATGGTTATTTGCCTATAAAATTAGCACTCTAGCGATGCGGTCTATTGAATAAGGTCATAAATCGACCTCTATGTGTCAATTACGCATAACAATAGGGTTATAAAATATATAAATGTTCGCCGTGGTTCGTTTAAACATCCAATCATATATAACACTTTTTGAAGGAGGGATAATAATCCGGTTTAATATAGAATCACATATTCAAGTGCTCTTTATTCGCAATATATCGTAATAGTGAACGCTCTTTATTGCGTCAAGGTAAAGGGACTCGACTTAGAACAGTTGTTCTAGTGATTGTTTACTGATTACAACAATACAGGTCAATACATGTACATGAACTTCCGATATGCATGCTTTATATATCCTTCCATCATTGTCATAGCAATTTCCGCTTTATTAAACTCTTTTTATTCGTACCATATTAGGAAAACTCTTAACATGGAACGCTCTTTATTGAGCCATGGTGAAGGAAATGGGGACTCGACTTAGAATAGTTGTCATCGTGAATTATTCATCAACATACTCCCCACTTTAACTGCAATTGTATGTATTCGTAACCATGACTGACTCGTCAAATTAAACGCTCTTTATTTGGTATATGTAATCGGTTTCTGATTTTGCGCAACGGGTTTCCCACAGAAATCCTGCCAAATGTCACGTAAACGAACATCGGTTGGAAATGAATACAGCATATGCCTAACTGAGAGTCACTAGAATGAATGAATGATTGTAAATAGAGAGTGAGTAGATGGGCGCGAAGCGCCCGGGATGGTCGAAAAGATCGAGTGATCTTCTCCTTCACCCCAATGATTGTAAATACGGGACAATCGGGGCATATATACGGAAAATTAAAACAACATCGTGAACACGCACCCGAACAAAGTTCACATGCCGGCTCGTGTTTTTATAAGCTTTATACGAAAGTGTTATCTACCCCGCTCAATCGTCCCTCTATATTTTTTGTCAAAACAATACCGTAACTTTCCAAAGAGCACTTAAGACAAATCACAAGTGAAGATAACTCACCGCGCGATGACAATTCACCATATAGGTAGACATACTTAACTCCGACTCCGATTCCCTGTTTTTAATTAGTTTACCTCGCTTGACGTCATGCGAGGTTTTGCGACGGAGATAGCCGACAAGCGGTGGTGGTATTATTTATTTATTTCTCGGCTTATTTATTACGCGATTTTTATGGGACTTGGATCATTGTGATCACAATAGGGGTGGCTTTCCGATAGAGTTTTGTTGTTACATGAGGATAGTAATCCTTTAATTAAAAAAAAAAAAAAAATTTAATTAAAAATTTTGAAATCAAAATTTTGAAAAACTAATGCTGTTATAAACTCTGCCAGGGTACCTCAGGTCACCACACCAAATTTGGTTGCAATCTGGGAAACAATGCGGACAGACAGGCAGATCCTACTCTTTTATATATATACATGTAGATAACATTATTTCAATGAATGCCACTGTTCAAGCCTGAGTGAGAAGAGGTGGGTCCGACATGGGCGTAAATCGAGACCAATTTTCAAGATTGATCTGAGTTGAGGGATATCTTAATGTGCCATTCCCATCAATACATGGCCAATTCAATAAAAATGAGAATTTGTTTGTGCATATTGAAGCAACGAACACAAGTACGGAGACAGTGCCTCCATAAAACTGATACATAAATATAAGATTTATGGAGACATAGACTCAGTATGAGAGCTCATTGCTTCAGTGAGCATGAACAAATTCTCATTTCATATATATATTATAAGTTACAGGACGATTAGTGGTCGGATATGGTGTTATGTGAGGCAAAGTGAGATCAATATTAGGCGAGGCCATATATCCCTTTAATTAATCGTCACTAATTTATTTTAATTTGGCAAGTTAAATGTGTCGTCTATGGCCATTAACTTATGTAACGTCACAGTGATGCGCCATGGGCATTGAACGTCAACGCATTGAGACAATGGCTAATCACTGTAAGTAGGACAACTTTTTGAGTTTAATAGTTAATTTATGAGTCTTTAGAATTCATCAAATATATCACATGCAGGTTTTGGGTACATGGTACTATGTCAGAAAATGATTTCCGACAGATATCCCCTTTCTTGGCGAAAAATACACCAAAAATGATATTTTTAAAAATATAATATATATTTCCTTAAAGAAAGCCTGAACACTGAACTTGCTTGCTCGGATTAGTCACGCATGCGCAGTCCCAATATAACCGACTGAATTCGCCAGTTTATTTTCAACTCAATCAGGAGATTGGCGAGTTGCGGGGTTGGGAATGGCACCGCCATGGGAGGGCCCTATGATAGTTCAGTGTTCAGGCTTTCTTTAAGGAAATATATATTATATTTTTAAAAATATCATATTTCCGCTAAAGGAAGCCGTTCACACTGAACTATATGGATTAGAATGCAAGCCCAGGAGGAGGCACGAGCAATAAAGTTAATAGCCAAATTTTGGAGGGAATGCACTCTTCTAAAACAGATTGTACCTAAATATGAACTCTTTAATGAATCTGTTATGATTAGGTACGTGAAATAACTCATATAATTAGAGTGCTATATTGCCCAAACATGTACCTCCCCCCCTTGTTTTTGGAAGCAACATCCCAGGTGGTGCCATTCAATTCAGAATTGCGAGCGAACCGAGCAATTCTCTGTTCTTCATCCGTCAGTTCTAAGAATCCAGCCGATTTGAGATGCGAGGAGATTAACTCCCTCTCCGCCTTAGCGACATAACGACCTGCACTGGAGGAGGCCCACTCCAAAGATGGCAAGACAACCAACATTAAGAGTTTAACTAACTGCTGTTCACCAATGCAAATGGCAGATAACCTGATGCCCAATCTGTGGCACAGGTATCAAATGGAGAGCCCATTAGCCCAAATGGGTTATACAACTATAAGCGAGTCAAGCCATCGGATCAGAGGGAGCCCCCACCATCGCATGCTGCAGGTGGTCATGCCCAAGCTAATATCCTGGCCAAGCTGGAGGGTGGGGAAAGGTCATTTTTCTCCGATCCCTTCACGGAGGAGTGGCAGGCAAGGCCGTGTCGGTAATGCGAGCGTGACCAGGGGGACTCGGCGCTTTACCTCATGGGTACGGCCCCTGCCCTACGCTTAAGCTGCCGAAGGCCATCCAGCCGGTGTCGATATGTACGCACGCGATTTTGGCAGCTTTAGCGCCCAGAACCGCTAGCGTCTGGTGGGGGCCAAATGGCCTGGAGGTCCCAAGTACCCCGGCAGCTCCACCAGACGTATCCCCACGAATTGGTTGAACCGTCGAGACGTAACCGGAGGAGCGTGAACTGGTCCTGCCCTTAGAACAGTTATCACACGTTCACATGTCCCTGAGGTACCTATGTATCACAATATACACATTGCGTATATATATATATAAAATGATATAATATATATATCCGGGGGATATACATATTAAGTTTTCCTCATGAGACCATGTCAGAAGGCCCTTCCAAAGCTGCGCCCATCAATCTAATGGGCGGAGCCAGATCACAGCTCCCTGTCATGATCCAACGTATCACTAAATATAGATATACAACCCCACAGAGAACATGTCTCTGAGGTACCTATGTATCACTGTTTCACAAGATATCATTGCAGAAACCCGGTGACACAAATCTTTCACATATATAGATATATAAAATGATATAATAGATATATCATGGTGATATATAAGTCATCATGAGATCATGTCAGAAGACCCTACTAAAGCTGCGCCCAACAATCCAATGGTCGGAGCCAGAGCAGAGATCCCTGGCACAATCCAATGTATCATTAAAGATATATATATAGCCCCTCAGAGAACATGGCCGAACACCGCAGGTGACCTGAGCATCCAATGAGAAAGCAAACCGCTACTCTCAGGTGCCAAAACAATAGTGTCGGTACGAGTATTAATTTTGGAGAAATTTCCCAACGAGCACCATCCTTTGGAATGGAGACAGACAGCAAAATGTGCAATCACAAGTATTATGTTCAGCCTAAATCCACACACATTACTATTATTAGGCCATCACGACCACTAGGCACCTGAGAGCAGCCCGCGTTCCCAGTGGAATACCCACCGCGATCCGATTCTAAGAAATGAAGGTGCGCCTTCTACAACCGAAATCAGTTCAAATGATGTACAATGTAGTCAGATGATGAACACAGGTAAATTTTCACGGTCACCATACGGAATATTCAGGTCTGAGCCTCTGCCCCCCCAAACATGCAGCAGAATGACCTAGGTGTGTGATAGGTCAGTTAGTGTGAAGCATGCAGCAAACTAGGGGAAGACCCGCTCTAAAAATGGCTCCCCTAGGAAGGAAACGAATGAAATTATCATCCTCCTAGTAAAGGATACACATCCCTTTATAATGTTGTTTTATTTTAATATTAAGAGCCAATATAGAGAGGAACTCCCCCCACCCAAGTGGTCCTGCTTATGGCATGTTTAAAGAAGAGAGGACAAACCCAGCATAGACCGAAATGCGTAGTTGGCAGCATGGTTTCAGGCCCTTACGATCGGGCATCTGGTGCCATGGGGATGGGATCCCACTCGTACGGGGTGGTCCCCTGCCTGCGTCTTAGGAAAGGTCGGTAATGCTGGTCAATGAGCTTCCTCGAAAGCTTAGCTGGACAGCGCAAACGTCTTTGCCTGTTTTATTGTCTATGTGCCAGATAATCAAATTGATATGGGCAATAGAAGTATGAAGAGCCATGCTGATGGCCTCTTGTCGGAAAGGCTATTGGCAGTGGTCGTGGGACACGTGACAATATAAATGCTTTCCATGTAAATATGCTTCATTCGTGTGTGAAGTATATTCGCCATATCAACGGTATGAAAGTTCGGGACACGTATATATTTGAACATTCATTGAGACTCCAGCTAGTCCATGAATACCTTCAAAACACCTACCATGCCCTTTATGAACAATGCATGCTGTATTGGATGTACAGCCTGTTCTTGTACCCAGCTCACATTTGATATGGTTACTTGCCATAAATAATGTCTCCCCCCACCTTCCTCGTCTTGGAATACCACTGCTATTATATCGTTATTCATTGGGGAACGTCATCCAGGCCACGGTCACCAGTTATTGCCAGTGGGCCAGTTACCTGGAGGGGTCAAGTCACCACGATTCTAAATACCTGTCAGGCTGGAATCATTCTCATAATTGAATCAAGAAGGGGAAAGGTTTTTCAAACCAAAGTATCTTCAAATATATTTGTAGATAGTGAAACCATGATTAAACACCGTCAGAGTGACGATAAGCTTCTTGCCTTACTCTAGAGAATGCAAACCGGAGCACCCATGATTTGTAATTTTGTGTCCCAATTAGAGCCATATCCAGAATCGTAGTAACTCAGCCCCCCCCCGCTTCTTTTCGGTAAACATACACAGGAAGGAAAGCAATTATGTTTGTATTCCGGAAGGAGACACCATTTAGTCGAGAAACAACCCAGCAATTTTGAAAGGATGTGTTAATTTTGGATACAATTCAGAATAATAACTAAAATCTGGAATTGAGACAATAGTGAAACTGTCATCACGATTAATTTTAGTGTCATGCTTGCAATCATTAAATGCTAGCAGTTCAAAAATTTTTGACAGTGAAGTTGAAGCACTGTACGAGAATCGAATCATGTACTCAACAGAATTCTGACTCCTGTCAGATGTCAATCCCTGTCTGAAATTAATGACACTAACGAATCTTAGTACGACGACAGTCATTATTTTTCTGATATTGATAAACTGTAGTCTGATAACTTCAAGCGTCGACCAACACATCTAAATCATAGGAGACATGTGTGACAGTATTAAAACAGAACACACAAAGTATTTTGTGAAAACATGTTGTTTTGATGAGATCTAGTGACTCCAGTAGTGTTCTGTAACATGCACACACCTAGGTGTGTACATGGGTCAGCCATTAAGTTTTTATTGTCCACACCCGATTGCACAGCGTAGTGCACCCACGACAACATACCTGAACAAGTGTTGTAATGGGGAAAGTCAGCATTTGCATTCGGATTTTATTCAGTAATCTCGAATGGGACTTGTTAGCCTGACAAACTTGGTATCGGACCGAGTTCTGATTTCTGTCAGAATACCCTGACCAGGGTGCGATCCCTGGTCCGCTAGCACATGGCTGAGATTGTTACATTGAAGGTGATGCTCCGTTATGAGAATCAAACCATGAACAGAATTATAACACTTGTCCAATATCAATCTCTGTCAATTTATTAAAGTAATAATGACACTACTGTTTTTACATTGATAAACCCAGATGTAAATTGTAATCAACTTTTAAGTTCAAATGTGACCAACACATCTGGATCAGTTGTATTGAACCATAAAACAACAAAGTATTATGAGAAAGAATGTTGTTCATAACATTATGATAGATAGCGTCAGTAGCGATGGTAATTATTGCTAAATAAATGTCCACGCGTAAATAAATTCCCACGAAATTAGGAGACTTCCGGTAGCGAATCACGTGGCATTTATATCTGACAAATTATATCATACCTTATAGGTGCTATAATAATTACATAGATGTATTGCTCACAATAATCTATGCGCCTCGTAAGGCCTTGAAATGGCGGCTGATTATGGCGAAATGTCAATTTTCATATTCAAATTTTTTTTTTTTTTAAATCCGCCGCCTATTCGAAAACACGGAACAATTGTATGTTTGAAGCGAAACGGTCCGTGAATTCGAAACAATAATTCTAAAAACTAACGCGTAGGCGACCAGTAATTATTGTATCGATAAATTGAATTTGTTGTCTAGTTGTTAAACGACAAATTCGGAACAATACTCCCTTTAGACTTCCGTTCGGTTTGGTAGCAGATAATAAACTGGCGAATTCAGTCGGTTATATTGGGACTAAGCATGCGTGACTAATCCGAGCAAGCCATTGAAGACCGCGAGGGATCGTAGGCGACCACATAAAAGTTAACCCCTTTTCTACTATGGTTTACAAACGCAGGACATATATCCATATAGTTCAGTGTGAACGGCTTCCTTTAGCGGAAATATATCCCTTACTAACTTAAAGTAATGTGAAACACTCCAGTTGGGTGATCAAATAGAATAATCTTGCTCAAAGAAGTTATTTTTACGAATATTAATCCAACTAATTAAATACAATGACTCTCGATGGCGAACTAATTTGCGTTATTGCCAATTGTCGCGTCCCAAATCAAGATGTAAATATTTACAATTAAGAGTAGTTGAGACGATGATTTCTATGGAGTGGTATGGTCGATTTCTTTGAGATTTTCGGTGATGTTAATAGAATGCTACATTCCTACAGTTGGCATAGTATCTGAGTACTACTTTATCAGTTTCAGGCACCAGATTAAGTCCATAATATGTCTTTAATAATCCTACATAGAGGCAATAAGCAGGCTTTATGTAGGCAACGAGGTAGCGGGTAGTGGATACATTTTCAATATCACAGTGGGGGATAAGGTACACTTGTCAGTAGTGTATCATTGAATGCAAAAACAAGTAGTGATGAGCCGATAATCGGGAACGACAATCGGAACCGGCCGATTGTGGCCCATTGGATGACAATCGGTACTCGGGTTTCAACAAAAAAAAGCTGGTACATTCATTATAGTGATGAGCCGATTGTCAAATATATAATATTTATAAATAATATTTCTTTTTCCTTAAGGGAAGCCCGAAACTGAACTATATGGATTACGTCTCCGGCCTTGTGTCAATCAGGAGGGTTAAAATTTTATTGCTGTGCCGACCCACTCACACCCGTGTCCAGATTAGTCTCGCATGAATACACCCGCATTCTATCTATTGTCTAGTCAGTTTTTTATTTCCGACTTAATCATGAGATTTGCGAGTCGCGGGGTTGGGAATGGCACCACCATGGGAGGGATCTATGATAGTTCAGTTTCGGGCTTCCCTTAAGGAAAAAGTAATATTATTTATAAATATTATATTTTTCCGCCAAGGAGAAGCCCTCAACTGAACTATATGGATTAGAATGCAAGCCCAGGAGGAGGCACGAGCAATAAAGTTAATTAATATCCAAATTCGATGGGAATGTACTCTTCCGAAACAGGATTCATGTAAATGTGATTTAGTCATGAATCAGATATGATTATGTTACGTGAAAGAGCTCCAGATTCAGATTACGACATTGCTCAAATGTGTACCGCCCCCCCCCCCCCCCCCCTTGTTTTTTGGAATAAACATCCCAGGTAGTGCCATAGAATTCATGCTAGCGAGACAACCGAGCAAGTATAACTTTGCTGCATCCTATTCTCTTTGTTATCTTCTTCGCTCTCTCGACAGTTCACATTATGAACTGATGTCACATGCAGCCATTGTGTAGGCCATAAGATATCAGAATGCTTATGATACACCAGGGAGCAAATTAACTGGAATCGCATCGCGATTTGCCACTGAAATGTGGATACCGGTAATAGCGAGGAATTTTTTATACATGTATGATGTTATAAAAATGCTATCTAATCATGTCAATGTGAGATTATTTGCTAATCAGATATTGAAAGTAAATTGCTCCCTGTGATACACAAACCAGATATAAAAATGATATGCTGCAGTCTGCCTGCAGATATCATAGCGAGGTATGAGGTTTCATTATATCATGCCACACATCTGTACTCCAGCCTCGTATAATGTAGAGAGCAGGGAATGCCATCATGATCCAAGGTATCATTGCATACCAGTATATATGGGATTAGAGAACACCACTGAGGACTTGATGAACAAGCATAGAAGCATCAGTGATCTATGATGGCGCACATAACGAGTGTCGGGTACATTTCGAAATGATCAAATGTAGCAGAAAGATCAAAATTGCAAAATGACCGGTGAAGGAGTGGCCTGGAGGTATCCCGAAGGTATGACGATTCCAGGAGATTGGACCCCATCGTGTGGAGATGTGGGCCACTGCACCGTGGGGAAGAGATAGAAGGCTGGTTGGTGCAGCTCTTGGAGGCACGCAACAAGTCTTCCCCACCAGATCATTCAGCCTTTCTTTCCTACCGGTGAAGGAGTGGCCTGGAGGTATCCCTAAGGTATTACGATTCCAGGGGATTGGACCCCATCTTGTGGAGATGTGGGCCCCTGCACCATGGGGAAGAGTTAGAAGGTTGGTTGGTGCAGCACTTGGAGGCACGCAACAACAAGTCTTCCCCACCCAGAACATTCAGCCTACCGGTGGAGGAGTGGCCTAGAGGTATCCCGAAGGTGTACGATTCCAGGGGAGTGACTGGACCCCATCTGTGGAGATGTGGGCCACTGCACCGTGGGGAAGAGGCAGAAGGCTGGAGCAGCTCTTGGAGGCACGCAACAACTCTTCACTTCCCCACCCAGAACATCCTCCAAAGGCTACAGTGCTGGATCTTTCCTGACTGAGATAAATACTCGCAAATTGTTGAATTAAATGAAGCAATATAAGATATCAACCGGTATCCTCATCCTGTACAAAATCACTTACCAGCGGAACATCAGAATCCTCATCCGACAGTGTGCCTGGTGACCCACTGTCGACCCGCGATTCTTGCTCATCGTCGTCAAACCTGCCGACGCCACGCGATGCAGAGAAGCATGTCAAGATCGACGCCAGCCAACAGAATTGGCTGCATCAGGTTGGGATACCAGACTGTGGAAGAGGCCTACTCTGAAATGGTTCGACGCAAGACAAATGCTCTTGCATTTGGGATAAGTAGCTATGTCCTGTCCAAGGTCACCCCCTCAAATTCTGGGGCATCATCAAGCTGCGCCCCCAAGGCCAGAGGGAATAAGTTCTGATGAGCCACTTGATCAGAGGAAGCCCCTTCCATGGAATCCCCCAAATGCAGGTGGTCCTGACCAAACTGGAATAAATGTCGATGACATACCACTATGATCACATGACGGCGGAGGAGCAGGCCCGGATGTATCCCGAAGGTATTACGATTCCAGGGGATCGACTGGACCCCATCTTGTAATGATGTGGGCCACTGCACCATGGGGAAGAGTCAGAAGGCCATTTGGCTGGTGCGCTATGTCTATGAGAGCAAGAGCGTCACGTGACAACGAGTCTTCCCCACCCAGAACAGCCGCCAAAGGCTACTCCCAGGTGCCCAATAATTGTGGTGGCCTATAAACAGATCTTCGTGGCAGGAATCCAGGCCGAAATCAAAATACTGATGGAAATTTCACTCTATGTGGAATAATAGTATATCGATGTGAATTTTTTCGAAATTTAATAATCTTATTGCCACTACCATTAGGCACCTGAGAGAAAGGTGCCGGAGCAATCGCCCGTGAAGATTGGTTTCCCGAATCAACCACTTGCAGCACCCGCCTACCATTGGTTCACACTGCCGTAGCAGGACCTGGGGGGCCAGAACTGGTCCTGCCCGAGGTAAAAACTGGTATGGTTGCTCAAAGTAGGTAATCATTGACTAATATGCCCTTACCCAACTATAACAAGTAATACACCCGTGAATGAGCAACCCGCACGGTGTGTGGCCATCAAATTCGAATCATGTTCGACTGCAAGACATGCTGTTAGTTATAACAAAGCAAGGTTAATATACATAACACAATACAACCTAGGTTATTGAGTATAAAGTAAGGTTAATATAAAATCACGTTATACCCCTGGCCACGTGATCTTACCTGCTATGACAGGTAAGATACTGTCTTTTCTCGTATATGAGGACGATGAGTTCCGAATGCACATAGGCAAGAACTAGGCGGTTTCCTTTAGGAAAGTGCGCTTACAGCGGACGTGAAGATACGAATGCCTTCATTTTCGTCATGATTGTATCGAATCGTTTTGTCACATAATCAGTGGATATGTGACAATAGACGAAAGCCATGTCTTGGCCGATACGGAAATATATTGGCAGTAGATGTGCGCAATATAAACGCTGCGCATGTGAGCTCGCTTTAGACATGTAACAATACAAATGCAGTCCTTTCTGATATTATGCGCAATATAAATGTGTTGCATGTAACTGCGCATCATACACGAGTGAAAGCTATTTGGCAGAATATCGTTTTGATATATGTGGAAATAGAAGTTAGTGAGCCAAGTGATGGTCTCTACTGGAAAGACTATTGGCAGTGAATCTGGAGCACGTGACAATATGTATTCTTTCTATTTCGCTGTTTGCCGTTATCATTCACTGATGAAACTGCAAAGTATGTCAGTATTGGGATGAAAACTGTTCACCATATGTAAGCATACTAGTAGTCAGTTCTGACAGCATACATGAGGCCCTGATACCATATGATTGTCATGTACAATGTATGGAACTATTACGGCGTGCAATACATTATTGCAAGCTCGCCAATGCCGAGGCATATTAGATCCGACGGTAAGATGGCATTGAGGCACTTAAAGTCTTAAACCATAATATGTCAATGGGACCGAGAAATTGAATGTATCGACAAACACTAATGTCTGAGGATAGAGGTCAGATGTGTCAAGTTGGTGACATCTGCTGATCACAGTCGTTACATCACAAAGATTGTCAATTCTAAGTGCCAACCCATGTGTGGCGTAAATCTTAAATCATCTGGCGAATGTTATGAAGGAGAAACATCAATCGAATTAAAATTCAGTGAGATGCTGGCAAGCCAATAAATCGTTGCAACACCCTGACCATGTTGTGAACAAGGTGTGCCATATTGAAGACGAAGCTTTCCCTTATTGGCCAAGTTCCCATTGGAGATGGTTACTCTCCACAAGTAGGCCAGTGGTCTCACTTCAAGTCGAACATCCAAGAAGGCTCCAAAATGTTTTTACCATGGGTAGAATCACAATTGTTTAAGTAAAGTGAGCCAAGTGTAGCTGGAGTGTCAGGCTACAAAGTTTTCACTTCATTGCAGTTGGTGATCAATATTTCGTAGTAACCCAAACTGTACCTACATGGATGTAAAGAATGCAACACAATATTTAGATCGTCAGACAACACATCAATTTGAAGTGTGGTTATATATGTGATAACAAATACCATCCCCCTGTTACGGAGTGTTAGTAACTATTGTACTGATGATACAATGAGTTATATGATATTTAATCGTGATAGACAAGGCAGAATTTTCTAAATACCTTGAAGTCGCTGTAATGTTTTATTACATTTGCCTATGTGTCTAACAAGACCACGCGCTCATACATACTGGCGGGCGTAGATTCGCAGGTATTGATCGTTAAAACAATGTTACAGATCGCTCAGTCGAAAGAAATGTGAATTGTCATCTGATAGTGATAACAAGTACTATCTTTCGTATTTATTCATGTAAATTATTACAAAGGAGGATATGGCTGTCCTGTGCAACTTTCTGCAAATTAACAGTGCAGTGCCATGTATGATTTGGCAGTATACATTAGGATACAAAGCAACGGAACTTACGAAATAACCGAAGCGAGTCGACGGAAACTTATGTAAAGTGAAACACGTGTAGCACGAAATTAGGAGATATCGCATACAGTACTACATTGCGTCCTCAATTGTAAGTCATGATAGTCATCACGCCGTATGTGTGGCACAATATGCACTATGTGGTTTTGCCACAAGTAAGCTATGTGCTTCTTTAGTCATTGTCAAGATGGCCATCTTAATTCCAATTGTTGGAAGATAAAGCCGTCTTGAGGAAAACAGAAAACACGGAAACAAATTACGGATACAGTGAAACGAAAAAAGTTCCCGTTTCGGATGTGAGAAATATTAATTAACTATCGGGTACAATAAATTGCAAGTTTGTAATATCAACAATAAATATTGAGTCGATAAACTCGCAACACAGAAAGATACAACCTTGAGAAAATAGAAACGATCCTGTCCTGGCGAGGAGGAATAAAAACTGACTAGACAATAGATAGAATGCGGGTGTATTCATGCGAGACTAATCTGGACACGGGTGTGAGTGGGTCGGCACAGCAATAAAATTTTAACCCTCCTGATTGACACAAGGCCGGAGACGTAATCCATATAGTTCAGTTGAGGGCTTCTCCTTGGCGGAAAAAGAGCCTTGCGCCGATTATTTGAGATCACAATCGGCCGATTCAGGTGCCGATTCCGATTATTGTAATAATTATACCAGAATATGTTATATGTGTTATATAATACTTAGAATTAGAAGTAAGCAACAACCGTAGTAATATGCCAGTAAACAGTATACATAAGTATACGTTGGGTAAGTATATAGGTAGGTATGGGCGGACTTGTGATCGAATATAGGCACATGTCCTGTAGAGGCTGTGGTACGGGGCCTCGGTGTATTTATTGTATTTAAATGTATTGTATCAACGATTCGATGATGCAATGCATTAACTTACCCATGTATTCTAGGCTATTCCATAACAAATTGTTTGAAAGTTTGATGTAGCCATGTACATGACGACATATCCACGGCCGTTTTTGATAACAATTCATCAAACAGCATTTTTCTTTGATCCCAATTCAAAGACATCACATCAAAGGAAATGAGCCGACTGAACTAGTTGCAAGTTACACCATGTTCATGTCAATTTCGCAGACACGATTTGATTGTCGATTTCGGCATGGCCATCAAAATAATCATTCAAGTTGGTGGTGACCTATACGTGACGTCAAACGAGGCTGACTGGATGGAATGACATTGTCTTCGACTATTTAAAGTTAATCATTAATGGAAAGTTGTGTTGGGTGAAAGACTTTGAAAAGATTAATTACAGATAGTAAAATAAATAAATAAATTTCTTTAATTCTTTTTAATATTTGACTAATGCTTGTACAGTTTTTATTCCTGCGTCCTAACAACTGATACACGTGTTATAATATGCTCAATTTAATTGAACAAACCGTGCAGTCAGCTGCGCAATTAAATGTCACGTGACATGAACATGGATGAGAATCAACTTGGAAGATTTTAGATATGTATACTACTAAACTATTAAAATTAATGCCTGGGTTATCCTGCAATTATATATGGAAAACTGGATCATGATGAGGGAGTGAGGCTTCTTGTTTTTATACTTCCTAGAATTCTAGATAACTAGTTAGTTAATTGAGGTTTAATAACACTTTCAACAGCTATAGCCATATTGTGACCTATATTCAGGCTACATCATTTATTTACTACTCCCCTCACTTTTAGAAGACTTTCACTTCAGGCAGTGACTGTATACTGTTGCCATTTTCTTTACATCATGCTGGAACAGATCCCAAGTATAAACTTGGGTCATCATGCTCACCCAGGGACCACATGGGGGTCTAGAATAAAATCCAGTTTTCCACGAAATCCATAGAAAATATATTTCAATACCCTTCAGCTGTACCATCTTCAACAGAAACCTATCGATATATTTGGGAAATTAAGTTTCAAGGAACTCTTGTTCTTAGAATTCATATATGTATATATAGATATATAGGATATATATATACATATATAGGATAGGGTATATATAGGATAGGGTTTGTATGCCTATCCTGGGAACTGGAAAATGAACTTCAGGAATTCCTGGAATTTTTTTAGTTTTTTCAGCAATACCGGTACTGGAAAATATTGGAAAACCCAGACATTATGTTGTTCTGACTAAATTTACAAATAATAAGTTTTGATGAGGAAGATGCCTGAGAACACAAATTGTTACTGATAAGGCTCAAATCAGATAAGAATTTTATGGTTCTTGTCAATAAGAATTCATGAGAACTATTATCATCAGCAAAAGAGTTTCTGTCAAGCCAATTCTAATTCAATCTGGATCTGTGCGTGTGACAAAGGAAATTTTAGGCCATGCAAAGTAAATTTCCCCTTTTCTCAAGCCAAATTGTTTTTTTAAACAAATGTGAGTGCGTATTTCAATTTTATTATTTATTTCTGGGATCCATGCCAACGAAGCTTTCCACCTCCGTATTGGCTAGCTCGGCTAGAAAAGAGACCTCAGAATATGCCAGTCAAAAGAGCTGGCCTAGTTTTGATTATTTGCAATGACCAGTGGAGTACTAGTGCAACAACGTCTAGATATTATAACTTCACTGGCGAAACACTCCGAGAGTTAAATGTCTAACCTATCTATCTCTGTATACTGGTAGACCCCCATTTGGGTATTACATATATCACCAGGCGCGTCAGTGCAACTGAGTAGGAAGTTGAGTGGATAGTAGTGACAAGTTTGTCAGTTAAAAGAATATGTACAGATAAAACCATGTTAAAAACAAATGTTGCTGTTGGGTTCATGGTTGAAGCTGATAAGGACTCCTCCTGAACTGGTCAGGGTCAGAGAGCTTAATCAGATCAGATGGGAGTTGATTCCAAAGAATAGATGTGCTCGGGAAGAATGGAAGAATTCGACGATAAGTGTCAGCATTGCTATATCTGCCAAGTCTGAGTAGTTTCTGGAGGTAATCTGGAATAGTGATATCTACTTGGTTATGGACTATTTTACTGAAGATGGATAATTTTGAGATGGTTCTTCTATCCTAAACTGGTTTCAGTTTTAATTCTTCCCTCATTTTTGACATACATGAGAATCTTGAATAGTCATTAAAAATGCAATGGATGGCCTGGTTTTGTACTTGCTCAATTTTAGTTTTAAGTATGAGGGGACCAAATTGCAGCAGCATACTCTAACTTTTGTCTAACCATGGCCTGATAAGCTGCTTTCTTGAGTGCCTTTATTTTGTGTTTTAACATTCCTTTTTAGGAATCCCAGGGACTGATTTACACTTGGAACTTGAACCTGGGAGATTATGCCATGTGATCATATCACAGCGTTTGGTAAACTGTCCGAGCTAACGTGAGTTTACCTGCATGAAATTAGTGCATCATTGTTCTTAATAGTGAGCCAGGGGCAAGGACGGGGGCGAACAACATTATGTTACATCATTCTGAGTGACTGGGAGCTTCACTAATTTAAGATATACTTTTTAGGGCTAAGGACTTACAGCAACAACACCAGGTAGCCTCGTGACCATCAGTTGGAATACTTGTGGTGGAATAGTCTGCTGAAGGACCTGCATGAGTTGTTGTGGCTGCCCGCACACAGCAACTGCTCTGCACAAGTGCTCAATAGCATTCTCTATGTCACCTATATGAAAAAGAATGAAACAAGATCAAGGTTGCTTGACATAGCTGTACTTTCGAAATCAAAGTTGTGAAAAAGTCAATGATTAGAAAATATATGCTTCATTCAAAGCAGAAAATCTGAATTTTGAGATGAACAAAGAGGGATAACTCTAGAACATTTAGTGATCTACATAATTCGACACTCCTTAGAAAGCACCCTTGATGGTGAAAACTCCATGCCAAATTTCATTAAGATCTGATAATGCATGGGTGAAAATTTCCAATCATTGGCAATGAAATGGACCAGTGTAATTTTTCTTAAAAAATTGGGGTAAAATGACTGGCATCCAATATTTGGCAAATTGCTGTGATATCACATAAATTTTCTTATTTATTAATGTAACATTAATAATGGATGCATTTGTGAAGTACATTCTAAAGTAATTTAAATGTGTTTTACCTAATTCAATAATGGTATGAGATAAGTTAACTCAGCCATACAAGACTGTTCAGAGGATATGGGGATTGGAAGAGATGTACACCTTGTAAGGCTTATTTACTTCAAGGTAATACATGCTCTATAACATGGTGGAAATTAAGACGGAACACAGTTCTTCTGATTTGTGCTTGCAAAGTAGCTTTGTTTATGTAGGTGGATTACAATCTCCATTTTATGGACGGCAAAGTTATTTAGCACTGGGAATCCTGACTGGTGGATCAGAGCATTTATTGTATTATTTGTAACTTCTGTTTGCGATGACTGTTCCAATGGACACACAATAACACATGCAAGTTACGACTCGAAGAAGAGGGAAATGGCATATATTTAAAATGGTGGTTACTAGCATGGTATGAGATGGTAGTATTGTTTACCCTGAAGGCAACAGAAGTATTACTTTCTAAACATACCCATTCCTAGCAAGTCTTCTCCCTGTTTGATTTCTTGCATGAAATATTGTTGTACAGCATGCTGGTCTGTTAGGTCTGGCAGCTATGAATGCAGACATGTGTATAAAGTATTATTAATTAGATTAGATATGACATTTTAGTCCAAATAGCATGTTATCGAACTAGACTAATACTAGGCTAATATCGCCCTTAAACTGAGTAATATCGATTTGCAGCATCTCCAATCCAAGTAGTATGGATTTACGACATGACGAAAATCTACTTCACTGCTATAAAATAACAAGTTGTATCCTTTTTTGCGACGTCACTCATATGAAAGAGTCGTCAGTTACTAAGAGGCGATCTAATTAATGAATAGGATATTACTTGGTTGGTTTGATAATATTGGCCTGATATAAGCCCTCGGTAGCCTCAAATCAACATTTGACCTTCCGTCTCAGGCTGATATAAGGTTACCTTTGGTCGATATCGGGCCTAATATCAAACAAACAAAGTAATATCCTCTAAATACAAGTCATTTGAGTATAGTCCATTCCAATTGGGAATCCAGGGAAATCTGTGATAGATGGGTGGAGTCCGGTGGACTAAGTAAACAATCTTCAACCCTTTCATGACTGGAGCTTCCTGAAATTTTGCTAAAACCCTGTGCCAATGCATTCATTATATATGTGAGTCTCCCATAGGGAGCCTCGCATATATAAGAGAATACATTGGCCTAACAATATTTACCTTGACCTTGTAAGCCAGTTCATTCTCTTATATATAAGAGGCTTCCTATGGGAGACTCGCATATATACAAGAATGCACTGGCACATGATCATCAATGCTGCACCAGTGCAGCTCCAGTCATGAAATGGTTAAAAAGTTGTGTAACGCTACGCTGAGGTGTTCAGAATGGAATAACATATAATCTTGCAAAAATAAGTATTTTTCATAATTGATACCCAAATAGGCAGAAAAAAGTATCATTGTTATATAAAACAAATTAAATACAGTGATAATTGTTGGCAGAATAATTGTCGTAATGTTTATGCCAAATAATTTGTCCTGCATAAAGTAGTAAATATTTACATTTGTGCGTAGTTCAAATGTTGAGGTCACTGAAATGGTACAGTCGATGTGGTTGGAATTTTCGACAATCTCAGTTGATTATTACATTTTTCCAGTGGAGAGGGTGTTTGGATACTAACATCAGTTTTATACATGTATGAAACAAGATGTAATTGTAACTTTCCGTGATACGATTTTGATAAAGGTCAAGTGGCCAAAAGCTACAGAATTAAAGAGTGTTTACTTACTCAACCCATGAAATACAAGTCAGTTGATATCTTTCAAAATATTCTGTTGCCTGTTGGACATTTGCAGAATGAGGTCCCAAGAGGTTGAGTTTACTGATGCTACCCTGCAAAGTGGGCTAGCACACTAAATTCACCTTCTGGGTACCTCATTCTGCTTAGGCCTCATCTCCTCCGGAAAGTATATTTACTTTAAATGAAAACTTTTTTTTAGTTTCTATAGAAACTTCTATAGAAAGTTTCTTATTCTTTTTTAGTTTAAATTTCTCAACATCCCCAAATTGGCAGATGACACAATGCATTATTGAGGTACCCAATGGGGGCACATCACCATCTTGGAACTAGTCTAGGTCTTAAGTCTAGGTATTATGTTCTACCATACCAGATGATGCTATTCAGAATGAGGTCCCCAGAGGATGAATTTGGCGATGCTCGCCTGTTGTGTGGGGTAGCATCAATAAATTCACCCTCCGGGGACCTCATTCTGCAAATGTGCGGCACCATATTTTGAGATCTGTTTCCATGACATGTCTGTTACAGAAAAGTACTCCCATTCTGCATGAATGCTTTTAAGTAGTTAGTATGTCACTCAAACTAGTGATGGTAGAATGATAAACAATTGAGGCCTCGTGCTATCCTTATGGCATAGCAAGACTGCCAGTAACAAGAGTGCAATTTTTGCAAACATTCACAAACAATACATTTGTTACGTCTTGTTCTAGTCTGAATCTAGGGTCTATTTTTTATCTTACTGACCTGTTGATTCTTTGCCTCGTCTATTGTCAGACAAATATTTTACTAATACTGAGTGGCATTGTGCGGTACTAGTACATGTATGTACTATCTGCAAAAGTTATTCACTCCGTATTTGAGTGATCACGGTAAACAATTGGTTTGCACATTAATTTCAAGCTGCTGTAGAAACAACAGGGTACTCTCCAGTTAATGCGAACCATGCATTTTTTAACCCAGTTAAAGCATTTTCTATACTAAATACTCATTGATGAGTACCGAAGTTGTTCCCTTGGGATATGTTCCGATAATATGTTCTAACAAACGTTAGGCCATGGACTGTTTGTTGAACTTATTATCTGAACATTTCTCACCAATGAATAGGACTTCTTCTGCTCTTGTATTATCTGTGTAAATAATTACCTGAAAAATCCCTCCAAATGAATAATTTACCTAATGTTCTAAATAATCGACCCCAAAACCACAGCAGAATTATGGGAAATTTTGCAGGATTTAGTAAGAAATATTATGGCTTGTTGCCATTCATCGGAATAAGCCATATTTCTGACTAAATCCTAGTGATGCGGACTGGACCGCTTTGGACCGGTCCGGTCCGCGGTCCATGGGTGGACCGCGGTCCGGGTGTCACTGGACCGGACCGGACCGATTTTTGCCGCCGGTCCGGTACTATCCGGTCCGGTCCACTATTGTACTTCAGTTATAATAAACTATCGCGAATATTATTGCGTATTTGCCGTCATATCAATTAGCAACGATGTATTGACACATTCAAGTGGTTAATATCGATTAAGCGTTTGATGCCACAAAAACAATGTATATAATAGATGTACTTTGTACATGTCACCACAGGAGCTTGGAATTTGGTCAAAACCCCTCTTTTATTGGCGGAACCACCACCCGGGACCAAAGGTCCTGTGGTCCCGGGTGGTGGTTCCGCCAATAAAATAGGGTTTTTGACCAAATTCCAGGCTCCTGTGATGTCACTTTCCTTAAAATGTATTAGTGTAACACTGGCCAACACTATGTAGCACCCTATCAATGCGACAAACATGCAATTGAATGAGTATGGAACTATTTGTCATAAACAGTGTACAACATGGCATCAATTAATCAATTTGGATGGATATCGAATTGAGTATTCTATTGTTTTTCACAGTTATAATTATCGAAGAAACATGCAAACCACATTACATAGTACATACACAAGAGTCACATTAATCCAATAGTAGTTGTACTTAGGTATATAACTGTAATTGTCAGGACTATACAATCAGGGGCGCCGGAAGAGGGGGGGCAGAGGGGCAGCTGACCCCCCTGCCCTTGACCAAGGGGGGCGAGCGGGGGCAGGACTTGCCCTTTTTCTGCAGACAGAGAATGCTTTTTGTGTGTTTAATCTCGTGTTTTTATAGCAAAATGTGACTTTTTTGGTCCAAATACCACCAATTTCACAAGGAATATTATTTTTTTGTCAATTTTATCACAAAACGGCCATAAAAACCGACAAATACCATTAAAATAGGGATTTTTGCCACAATGAATTTATGGTTATTTTCCCGAGTTTGCGAAGAAAATGCCCTTTTTTGCAGAAAAGTGCCCTTTTTGTAGGCTCTGCCCCCCCTGCCCTTGGATGTTTCCGGCGCCCCTGTATACAATCAGCCATCACAATCTCCAAGACTCCAATATTAATGTAGTAGTCATATTAGTACACATTTGTATAATTGTCATCAGTATATTACTATATATAGTTATTTCGTTTAAAGAAGTATGATACAAATCATGCATACGATCAGTTGAGTGCCATGTTAGATTGGTTATAACACATTCTGGCCCTAGCTATAGATCTGTCCAATACATTTAATTGTTATCCTTCATCCCATTTTCCTCTCTTCTGATTGGCTGAGAGTGCGTCACATGGCGGGCCGTAAATCACCATATTACCCTCGAGGGTAACATTGTCTCAGTTATTGACCGCTCAGCTAGCGCTGTTACCAGTAAACATAGAACTAAGAAGAACTCACCGCGCAGAGATTCTCTGACAGCTCTCTGATAATTTCGAAAAACACTGTTTTTATAAACCCCACTGTTTCATAACAACCGCGAACTGTGGTGTTTGCTAATTTGCATAATTGTGTGTTTTTTATTTGCAATTAAAGCACGCTATGTATACTTGGTGTTATCACAGACACATATTTGTTATAAGGTGTAATATTCATATTGGACCTTTTTATATCAATAATAAAGACAGTGGGACAAATAGATAAACCTTATTATGCAGTTGGTATGCTGCAGACAATTGGACATACGATGTGCATACGTTACAACTACGTTTATGTACTAGATCAAATAGCCACTTTTTGCTGTTTATCAATTGATTATTTCTTTTCTTCAATACATTCCTCAGACTTCAGAGAATACCCGTATGTTGCGTAACGATCTGTGACAGATGTCAATTTTTTTTTGCATTACTACAACGTGTTAGTTCCCCATTTTAGCATTCTGGAAATTACCACATCTGTCGGCGTCTTCACGCTCATTTGAAACGAAACCGTACATTTCGCTGCATGGCTACTCAACTTCGAAATTGCTTTACTCCACTTTCCGTGAACCGATTTCCACAATGCAACCAGCAAACTGACCGGAGAATATCTGCGCAAATGACGGGTCTGTTAATTGATCCAGATTATGAATTTTTTATTTCCTAAATAGCGATGATTCCAACATAAAATTAACTTTTCGAACTGGATTAAAGAATATATGCGCGCATTTATGCCTGCTATTAAGGAGGTTTGTGTGTACTCCTTTGTCAGATAACAAAACAGTTATCACCCTTGTTTTCGTGAGACACAGGGATTTGTCACCGCTCTCGACCTGGAATGTCACCCTCGGGCCTGGCGGCCCTCGGGTGACATTCCAGGTCTCAAGCGGGCGACAAATCCCTGTGTCTCACTCAATCGCGGGCGATAACTGTATATTAGTGCATGTTCGCATTACTGGAAATACTATTATCGCGCATTGTTGCCAGTATATCCCACCAGAGACAGAAATGATGCATACAATCGGCAAACAATGTAAGTTTTAACATATATGGACTCATTGCAATGCACTGAACTCAGTAACCTTATAGTTTGTACTATACAGAGTAAAAACTTTGGGAGAAAACAGAGAATTCATTAACATATAGCCTATTATAGGTGGACCGGACCATTTCGGACCGGTCCAGGATGCTGTGGTTAAAGTGTCATGTACTTCAGGCATTACTGTACTTTTATATCTGAATCCATTTAGTAAAGAAAGGGTTAATCTATAGTTTAAAACACAGACAAAGGTATACCCGTGTATTGAACATTTTCTAAGTTGAAAAAGGGGGATAACTCAACAAAAAAGTCGGACAAACCTCATAATTGCAGGTGAACAGGTTCGTATGGTACTTAATATCTGTGCCAAGTTTTAAAATAATTGACCAAAAAGATTAGGAATAAAAGCGCGGACAAAGGTATACCTCTGTATTGAACATTTTCAACCGGCACACAGGCAACTTGTTGTGGGGGGGGGGGGGGGGGGGGGGGGGTATAATAAGCATATTTTAAGATAAATGTACATACATCATCACTGTTACATGTAGAGGTGTTCTGTTTCTTTGCTTTTCTTCTCCCTGAAACAAAAATAGCCTTTAGTTTAATATTCTGTCACCAGGGAAAGAACACAATACCACACACATAATTAAATTAAAAGAGAGTATGCCACAACAGCACATACCTCTAATGACATAAATGTAATACCTTACTCGTATTTAAATTCGCGCAGTACTATTGGTGCGCGAATTTAAAACTGAGCGAAAATAGTACGACTCCCAAGTTTAATCTAAACCACAGTCCATAGGTACCATAATACAAGAGGGTGATGTTGCTGAGTTTACATATATATTATGAAGGGTTGAAATAATTACGCCTATATGTATACATGTATATGACTATATGCATATATTTACATTCGGCCAACCGCTATCAAGACCATATGCCAAGCGACAAATCATGGTAACAGACATTGTTGAACTTGTATAAGAAATACTAATATTTCAGGTTGCCACAAAATGATGCATGTAAATACTAGTTTATTGTCTACACGATGTAAATCCAGCGCCCGCGTATGGTGTTTAATACACGCATATACTATCTCCAGCAATGACTAAGAACATAAACTGTCATCAGCTCAAAGATGTACGAAACTATCACGCAAATATTAAGAAATTATTTTTGTAAGTTTTGAATTCGCGCAGCTAGGTGTGCGAATTTAAAGTGCGCGAATTCAAAACTGAGCGAAAAATAATACTGCGCGAATTTAAATACGAGTAAGGTAGTGATAATACACATGTATTGTTATGTTTATAGAGGCATGTGTTACAGTCAACTGCGTGAAAGGTTTCATTTGTAATTAAATGTGTTTTTGAAATGTCTATTATGCCTTTGTCATAAATCATTATGGAATATAAGCTCATTAGTAAATTCATTTAACAAACAGTTACCGGTATATTCAATTTCACTGTTTATCATGGCGAATCAAATTGTCATCAGATTGTCGCTGCAAACACTAAAATATATATGAATATACTACATGTAGCCTTTTTTGTAGGTGTGGATTCTCCATGCAGGACCATGCAATAGCTTAACATCTGGTCTCACATCTAGTTGTACATTTGATCCCAGTCACCACAAATGGCCACCGAAATAATAATATTAAAAGTTTGCATCACCCCACAAACAAAATGTAGGCCTAAAACAGACGTTTGTTTGCGCTGTTAATGAGCTGGAAAAAATTATGGATGGTAGGTACTCAAAACTTTAAAAATAAATTATTAAATACTAGCTGGGGTACCTGGTGGTGCTCGGGTGAAGAATGCATAATTTAATACATGTAGTGGCAATTCAAGTCATTTAAAATAACTGAAAGGGACCTATTGAATGGCTATCCAGACAAAGTTACAATTTATTTTTTAAGTTAATAATAAATGCTTTATTGCTAATTATTAGTGCCTCTTTTGGACATTTAAGGTCAACAGCACCTATCCTGTGACATTCCCCGTCGCATTTTACTTTTGTGCACCAATTTTCCCACATATCGTCTGGGCCGATAATAAATGCTCTTTATTTATCATATAATTTATTAGATTTGCTTTATGTTATCTGATGTCACAAAGATGGCTATCACATGAGAATCTCCTGGTCAGGTGACCCATCTGTATCAATTTTCCCTCATATCTGCTAAGCTGATAATAAACACTCTTTACTGCTCATATTTGCCCCTTTAAGTCATCTGAGGTCCATGGCATATATCTCTGTTTAACAGTGTGTATTTCGGTGTCTCATGACAAAAAACTGCAAAATTAACTAGATACTATATAGTATATAACAATGTTAATCGCATTAAACATCCGTTGGAACTTGTGTTTTATTTTCAGGAAAATCATGACATAGGTATTCACTCTCAGTCTCATGGAGGGTTTGGGATATGTAGCATTGGATTTCTATTTAGCTGCGTCATGGCGAACATGGCACAAGAAAAAACTGACAGTAAGACACTTAAAGACAGTTCAATCAACATATCACAAACCCCATGGAATGGATATCACTTGTCAACATTATTTAATAAAGATAATAAACTGTTGACACAATTTGACATGGGTACACCATTCAGCTATATAATTGTTGTCCGATCCCAATGGTAGTTATCTCACAATAGATCAAACACCTACATCACATATTCACAGTAATTGTCTTCAATAGTGGGTCCCAGAAAACAGACACAAATTACAAGTATTAAATGTTATCATCAAGATTCAACGGATCAAAACTTGGTGCAACACGCTCGATTTCCCGGGAAACAGAAACTTAAAGACATATTATGTACTTGGCAGGGTGCGTGAAACTGATAAGTTAGTAATCTGGTACTATGCCAACTGGAGGAATGTAACATTCTACAAACACCAACGAAAATTTAAAGCAAATCGACCATCCCACTCCATACAGTCTACTGTACACTGCCATGTAATTGCCTCAGATCTGTGGAGAAACACAGTGCAAAGCCATTAAAATTATTCCTTCCACAACACAGTTCCTGGGCATATACGCTATACTGCATAGAAAACATCGTTTGAAGAACGCTAAATTGTAAATATTATTTTACTACTTGATTCGGGGCGCATCTATCGGCGATAAACTAATAACAGTTTCGCCATCGAGAGTCAATGCATTTAACTAATATATAAGAATGACTGTATGTGTTGTCTATTTGGATATTATAATTCTAAAAATTACTAAATTGAACAAGATTATTCTCAATTTCTATTTCATCACCATGCTGGGGTGTTTCATATCACTTTAAAGTAAGAAATTTGTAGGAATTATGCTGCAGTATCGCAGATAACTGGTCGCATTTAAGATGGTCCGTCCAAATGGATGTCCATTTAAAAACGTAATAGACCGACTAATAGACGGTTCTAAGGTTTATCACCGTTTCTGTTCATTCCAATCTACGTTTTGTCGCTCATAACGGCGGCTGACATTGAATTTTATTCATGTAATCATAGTTGGATATCAGAAGTTCTAAACATATGGTAATCAATTGAGTTCCACATTTAGCGACCACGCACCATGTAGATAATTTACATAGTGTCGATACAGATTACAAATATATGCGGCGATTATACACATAATTAGCATAATGCACGTCTATTCTTAACGGCATACATCCAAACTTAGCTACGTTGGCTAACATGGAAACCTTGTGCTTAAATTTCTATGAGTTCAGGTCATTTGGCATGTGTTATCTAGATGCAAATCAAGAGACTAACACCGATTCGAAAATATCCGAATCAGCGGACCGATCGGTGTCGATCTCAAATCGGGTGCCCGATATCGACATCGAATCTCGAATATTCGCAGGTCCTATATGAACCTTACTAAATTTTAGTCTCCAGGTGATAAACCCAAAGTATAGAGAAACAAGAAACTCAGATTCAAAGTTACAGATGATTTAATATTTACATTTGCAAATTGCTACTCTTGTGTCCCGAATAGAACAGACCGGAATAGTAGTACAGGGCGGACAAATGGGCAAATTTCAATAATAGTACAGACCGGAGTAGAAGTAAAGGGCAGAAAATTTTATATCTGTATCACACCGACCATTCGAAAACGTGCATCTCTGTTGCCAACCGCACTTCTGATGAAGATGCAACCGCACATCTCCTAGTTTTATGTTGCAAACTGTACCGGTACTGCGAAATCGACAGAAATTGAGTGTTTTAAGTTAAAATATAGAATGGAATGGTTGGTATAGTAGCAGTTTATATTCGCTCAATACCTCGACATTTGCTGAGTTGAATTTGATACAATTCTGATGTATTTGTCGGCAAAGCAATGGGGAAGAAATAGGCTGCAGAAACAGCCCGGGGTCCTACCTTTGAAATAGATTTTTTCACAAATGTATCGGAATTGAGTATTATTGGTTGAGTATTTCCTCGTTTAATTTTTCGAATTCCTATTGAGTATTGTCAAACCTTCCCGAAATCACCTTAATTTGAAACGAATATTCATCATGGCGCCAATTTCCATAAATTGAGTCGATTTTGGATTTGGATTCTCGCCGAAATATAAGCCCTGGAATCTGGATGCGATAAGTCACTCGTCGCTAGTGGTGAAAAATTAAACCTGACGTTGCAGGGATATAAAGAGAACATATGGTGATCAGGGTGATTATATATAGTCAATGCGATGCTAAATGTAAGTCACAGGCAGTCAGATCGATGTATAAAAGTCATAATAGCAATGAATCTGGAAATCACCATGTTCGATATTAAGGTGTTTATACAAATCATGGCAATTCATTGCCAAATGTTTCTGATTTTCGTGTTACCAATTTGTTTATAAATATGATCATGATGCAAATTTATTACTAATCTTCTAGTTTCGACCCTATTCCAGTCCTTCGAATTTGAAAAACGTAGGTGCGCGATATTTCGCTCGGAGCTTTTGGGATTTGCGTGCGCCTTTTTTGAGGGAGCACAATTCAAATTAACATTGATGAAATGATTACTGAATAAAGACAAACACAAGTATAATGACACACACATATAATTCCAAGTGTGGCAACAGAAACAGAAATAAAAACATATGTTTATATTGTACAATAGTCCACATGATAATAACATCAACAATCCGGCAATCCCGGTGAATCTGATCACGGTAATTAGTCGACTTCCGCGTCTGAGAGCGCATGCTCATATCAGACGCGCTTAAAGCTTTAAACTCGGAAGTGGAATCTGAATCGTTACCGCAATCAGATTCTCTGGAATCCGACAAGTCAACCCTCTTTCGCTTTGATAGTATTGGAATTTCAAACTTCCCATATTCCATTTTTCAAAGGTGTGAAATTGCACACTTTTGCCCTTTTGGGCAGTGTCACCATCACTATCCGACATGAATGACGATACAGTTAAACCCTAAGGCCTAAAAAAAAAAATTATTTGTTTCCTATTACGGTGCCAAAAAATTCCAGGTAGGTAAGTACGGATTTTTTTTTTTTTGGTAATATTTTTTTATTTTTCCCCCGAACAGTTAAGAAGTACATTAATGCTTACTCTTTATACTTGTGTTAAGAATGTCCATGTAAATTGCAAGTAAACAGTTAATGTAACACAATAATATGATAAGTATTGTCAATGCATGTGAACAAACAAATGCCTCCCAGGCACTCAGTTATGCAGCTCTCTTGTAATTATTCTCTCAGTTTAGATTGTGGTGGCACATCTTCCTCAGAGCACAATATTGACATATCAACAGGCCCAAGACATACACCATAATAGGGCTTTTCTATTACTTTATAATAACATAACTTGTATGATATTAATTCAAACCTCACTTAAATATTTGGTCATACACCTCAGGACCTAAGACACATACATGTATCTCACATGCGCCTCAGACACATTGCACGGGGTGTAAATGTTCCTCACTGAAATATAAAGTCCCACACCACACTGAAAATGGTACCACAGGCCACACCTTGACTGATGTACCACACCTCAGCATTCAAATTGGCCCCAACTTTGAAGTTCCTTATACACACTGGCATATGCATGCTTGTAAGTTTGATACACCCAAACAAACCAGTAGATAATTTCATGTGCCTTTTTAGTGCCCATCCCAGAAGGGTGTTTGATATGGTAGACATGCAGTCATCTTTATACTGTCTGTATACATACTAGTAACTATGCATGAACACTATGAATCCTTGGTGAGATTGGGATTCATCTGCAACCACAAATGGACATGTATTTTAATAGAAGGAAATTGTTTTTGAAAATTCCATCTCAAATTATTGCTGCTTAATGTAAACATAGTATATTATATATTTAACAATATAGATGTGTTTACATGCCAATTACATGCATTAAAAAAAAAAAATTGGGGTTGAAATTTGAAAAAAAAAGTCCAGGTCCGCGCAATTTCGGCAGGTCGGTCGGGTAACCGGAAACGCAGATGTTTTTTTTTTTTTGGCCTAATCTAGTATTCAAATGAATCGGCGAATCCCGCATGCCGAAACATCAAACGAGGCCGCCAAAGAATTGACACACTTTTTGCGGGAACTCGCACGTGCAGCAGTTGTGACGAGGTGTCACCCCAATCATTATCATTGATCATTGATTCATTGTTACCAGGTTTGTAATCAACGTCATCACTGCTGAGAAAGATACAATCATACATGGTGAATAGTCTTGTCAGCGTTTAACCATTGGTGTTGTTTGTTAAAATCTCATTCACTGGTTGCAAATTCCGAGGCGCGCATTTCAAATTTTCGGCGTGTGCATTTAATAACTCGCTGGTTTTTATATCTATAATCTATACGCGCCAAGGCGCCGCGTAAGCGCAATTGCGCGCCTCAAAATCGAAGGACTGCTATTCTTTATATTAGCCTACATATATGTATTATCCATATTACATACGTATTTACTAGGCCTATCATCTTGTTAAACCCCTGTGATTGTACTATTTACTATATAGTCAATTTTGGGCTACACATTTTCCAGACCGTCACCTGGTGTCGTCACTGTCGTGACCAAAACAAATCCACGAAAATACTAACTATCACGTAATTTCTGTTTGAACAATGGGTCTTTGTGTCTTTTGTAGTCGAAATATATTGCATAGCCTAAGAAGCACAAGCCTGCCCCAGCTGCAGCCATTCCCACGTGAGCCTTTGTTAACATTTTTCGACGTTTTGAAAATGAAATGTGCTATCTTTTATACCGGAAGTTGAAATTTATTTGGTATATCAAAAACACAAACTCTACCTCATAATCTGGACGAAATAACTGCAAATAGTCATCTATTAAACAGTTTAATATATCAAATAAGCGTACACAATTTCATTATAATTCATTTATTTATATAACATTTCACGCACACAAACCGAACTAATAGCAAATTTGTGGATTTAAATCACAGTTTGTTTGTTCCGCTTCTGCAAGTTCTGGTCCCTTAATCCAAACATTGTGGTCGTCGACATTGAAGGTCAATAATTACTTTCGTTTTCACGCAAAACATGGACGGTGGGGATATTGACGAAGAAGTAATGTATCTAGCTAGGCCGACAAAATTTTTGAGGGTGGTGATCGTTCATTTGTGTAATAAACTTCCTATACAATTTTAACATTTAATTTTAAATTTTAATAGGTCCCTATCAAAATTAATAAAAAAAATAACAATTAACATTTTAAAAATATCGCGGTGTCACTCACTGTCAGACTCAGTTAGTGAACAGGTGAACTTAGTCATTGACAGTATTATTAGTATACTAAATTTTAGGTGTAACCATACCATGGTATGGTACACATAGTGTCAACATCTGGATATATAACACACTCGTCGTTTGTCTGTCTGTCTGTCCGTCAGCCCTCATAATTGGCTACGTCAATCAGCAATGCCGAAGCCATTTGCCGAAGCATTTGGGCCCCACATCAATGGTTGCCATAGTGGATTGCCGAAGCTGAAAAATCTGAATTATGAGGGCTTGTCCGTATAGACACTTTACGCCGCATAATGCGATAACTCGAACATTTTCTATCTGATCAGAACCAAATTTTGTATATGGTTTTCTCAGCCCAAAATACAGATCGATTTCGAATATGGGTTTGATCTGATTTATTTTAAAGGAGTTATGACCCTTTTTCTTTTATTTTAAATTGGAGAGAAAAAAAACAATTTTGATAGAAAACTTCAAATTATTATAATCTATTCAAGAACAGAAAACTTTTTTTAGATTGGTCAAATATTTTTTGTGTTATGGACATTTTTGTACCCCAAAAATAGGTCGTTTTTAAGATTTCGGAGTCCCCAATTTTGCCATATTGTCAAAATAGGCTAAAAAGCAGATTTTAGGGGCAATTATTTTTAAAAATACACAATAATTTTGTTTTGTTTTTCACTATATAAGTGGCAGGTTTTATCCGCCAGGTTTTGGGGAACGGGTCCTGTATCCGCCGAGGGGAAAATGCAGTCAATGTTTTCAATGTCGTGGAATCACTAGTGGACCTACTTTTGTTGTATCAGCCAACTGAATAATCAGAGAGTAGATGTACTGAATATTAGTCACTCTCACCAGTTTTCTGTGATAAAGTTACTCAGATTCCTGAAATTGTGATAGTTACCCAGGTTGGAGAGGATTGTGATAAAGTTAGTAGTTACCCAGGTTAAGAATATTTCATGTTTAGCAACCAATTATTAATTTTTTGAGATCAAAATGACCAACTACAGTACTAATATATATGTCTTAATGTGTGCTTAATAAGGGCTATAACTGTCAAAACAATATTTCCCTCAGTCACTTTTAAATCAAGTTCTTTTTGGGAGATTTGCTTTTAACCTGGGTAACTTTCTCACAAATCTCTCCAACCTGGGTAACTTTATCACAATTTCAGGAACCTGGGTGACTTTATCACAGAAAACCGGTGAGAGTGACCTATTCAGCCCAAGTTACTATGCTATCAACCGCAATAACTTTAAAACCTAGAAAATTTATTTGATAAAAATTAATTGCCAGGTTATAGATCACCGGTGGTGAAGGCCTTGCGTTCAATGTGTTGTTCCCAGTATATGGAAACGCGCCCGTTGAAGTTAAACGACTCACTATTCAAGACTTAGCAGGGCGATTCTCCCGTTACGTGCGTTACATCTGAACAACTTTTTTGACATTTGAGACCTGACAACTGCCATACTAATATTTCAAATATGGAACAATTTAACTTTTTCCAATGACAAACCTGCTCATCTTTGATGCTGATCTTCATTCAACTCAATATTGGCTAATTCTTCAGAGTTATAGCCTGCCAATTTTTGTTACGTACGTTACATCACAGAAATGCATTTTTTGGGACCACGTGTCTTTGAATGGATTTTTCTGTGAATTCTCAAAGTGCCAACTTATTAGAGTAATTGTGGATTGGGGAAGAATAATTATGTTTTGAGGTCAGGGAAATCAATTCTATGGAAACGAAAAAGTATATGTGATGCGAATGAGTTTGCAGCGTTACGTGCATTACAAAAAAATGTTACGTGCGTTACATGTTCAATTCAAAGTAATAATTTTGGAATGTTTCTACTTAGAAAAGTTTATATATATATTATTTCTTTGAATAACTCCTTCTTCAAAAGATTTAAGTGTTTTTTAAGTATATAAATGACTGCATTTTCAAAAACATGTGCATCATAATTTCTGTGGTTGAATCTTACACAATAAATATAGTGAGATCAGGACAAAATACGCCAGCCTCAGACTGCAACTTATCTGAGTAGTCCAAATGCATCAATAAAATAAATTGAATTTCAAGATCAAAATTAATCATCCAAAGTGTAATGTCTAGTAATGCTATTCAAAACTAGCAACGCCAAAATCACAAGTAGGGTGATACCTATGCTAAGAACAATAATATAATTAAATTACCCCCCCCCCCCCCCCACACACACACACAATTTAGTTTTAACCTTCATGACTACAAGGCTGATTTGGAAAATCAATCATGTATTTTAATTGTTGCTATTAATATACTCGTATGATATAACTCATATTAAAGATAGTGACCATTCATAAGTATTAAGGATCATGTCTGTCAGGCATTCATTTAATATCGATCCTTTATCAAACCCATTGCCAGTGAGTCTAATTTCACGTGACTCTCTTTAACCATATTCACACATTTGTCTGATAAAAACTTGTTGATTCAGGAACAGAATGCATTATGTATTAATGTATAATCGCCATTTTATTACTAAATAGAGAAAGATGTAGATTCACTATCAATTTAAATCAACATAGAATTCTTATTTGAATTTTATTGTCACATAATACTCGTTTTATCATGTTCTAATTTAACACTTTTAAACAAACAAACAGGCTTGTAAACCATCAATATTATTGTTCAATATTTGTCATTGAAGCACCTACGGTAACAAGATAGGATTATTAGTAGTCCTGTGCCAAGTTTGAAATAACTAAATTCCATGAATTTTGCTAAATAATGATTATTGACATGAAGAGATACTCATAAGTACTAGTTTTAAACTGTACAATGCAAATATTACCCAATTAATCTATCATTTTCAGAAAGTCTGTACTACAAATCGTGTAACTGTCAGAAAATATGGGGCCATATTTATGAGAAATGTCATTATAAATGGAAAAGATGGCACTATCCTTCACAAGAAAATATAATTAGATCTTATAATATCAATTTCTTGTTTCTAAAAAGATTTTTCCTGGTTTGGACTATTTATTCAACCTTGAATTTCAACAAGACTGGGCAGAGTGATATGTAACGCACGTAATAATGTTATGTGCGTTACACAGATGGTCAGTGAATATTCGTCGTTAATTGGATAGAATTGGGGGGAAATTTCAGGATATGAATAAGGAATTAAGTTTAACTTTTAAAAACAGGTTTTGGAATTTTAAGACTGTCCTTTAATATGACTCACACAGAAAATAATCTTATGAATTGCGTTACGTGCGTTACATCAGATACAATTTAACATGAAACCAATTTTTCCGAATTTGTGTTTGAATTTACATTTTACAATTTATTTATCTGATAAAGTTTTGTTACATGTGTTTCAAAAAGTGAACTTGAATAAAATTACAACTTTTTGCTTTTTAAATATTGTAGCGTGCTAAAATGATGCTAAATCTAAGAAAAAAAATTAGATTTTAAAGGGGTACTGTACGCCATTTTCATAAAATTTCCGGTGACAACAACGATCTAATATCGATAATATATAGAAACATAAGTAATTTGAGTCGAAGTTGTATTCTGTAAACGCTCAGGTTAATAGGCTATCTTAAAATTTAATAATTTAAAAGTTAATAATTTGATATAAATTGAATTTATGACTGGAGCCATAAAATGGCGTCAATTAAATTACGAATTTCCGTAATCAAATCAAGTAATTGAGGGATACTGGATTGTTAAACCGATCGCACACACGATCGCTTAAAATATTATGATAATACGGGGAGAACACTCAAGCCACTCACTGACTAGCGACGATACAATAACTTAATTGATTATATGGGACTAGTATGCATATAATATAACTTTTATTTGATTCATTTGGTTGAAAACTGTACAAAAATTACTCGACAACGACAATTTGTATTTTTGCATTCCGGTAAATTTGTCATCCGTAACACTACTTCGTACTCAACAGACTTTCAAATAATGAACAAATTGTTACCTTATTCTCCGACTCGGAGACTATAAAAACCAACAACAACATTTGGCGTACAGTACCCCTTTAAATGCAAGGTTCTCAGGTCCATATATTAATTTCTAGAAGCCAACTGGTTAAATTTCTGTTCAAAATGAATAATTCAGAGACTTCTGGAGAATCGCCCTGCAGATAGTTCGGATGCCGGAATATAACACTCAGCAGATAGACGATTAGCAGGTTGGAAGCAATGAAGGAATAGAATAAAGGCGCAATGTTTTAGTCCTAAATATCAAGCTAAATTATAATAAACATAGATAAGAAAAAAATGGAGTGATATATATATTTTACGACATGAAGATAGAATCAGTGGGTATGATTAAATTATCAGCAGTCATTTTTCGTAACCTAACTGCAGCAACGTAACCAGCAGACTCCAAAGCATGTGTTCTAGCGATGTCGGGTTTGATCACTTCCTCAGTTCATCTAACTGTGTCTGCAGGTTGGAGCTAGCGTGCAACGTGCAGAGCCGGGTGTGCTCGTTCAGAATCCAGAGCATTTCATTAAAAAAAATATATCAAATAAAGTTGTCAACTATTTAAATTTCTTAGTACTGTCCCAACAAAATTGAGAAGTAAACATCTTTATACCTTTATACATATGGAATACATTTGTATGTCCTGTGGTATGACAGAAGGGGGGAAATTGGCTGGGGGAATGGGACAGGGTAAAGCCTGTACGTGGTTAACCTACTGGGTAGAGCACAATAATAAATTATTTCATACCTTTATGGTCAAGAACGAAAAAAAACCTGCTGATGAAATGTGTGTTCTGTAACATGGACTTAGTCAAATTTGGCTTTGTGACATGGGGTTTTGTTACGAAATGCCATATTTGAGGTCTTGTAACTCATTAAATTGATTTCCATATATAGTGATGTTTTCACAACATATTCTATATGTTAGACTTACTATATTGTGAAAAAAATTCTATTATTGGATGCAAAATATTTTTGTTATGGCCCTATGGGTTATTGAAATTCTCTTATTTTCAAAATTGTCAGTTTTTGGGCATTTTTTGCCATTTTTCTTGGTTTTTTGTTTATAAAAATTAAAAAAGTGATGTTCAGTTGTTAAAACTAGTTGGACTTTCATCTGAAGACATATCTTAGTTGAAAGTAAGGCATTTTGTTGATTATTCTATGGTAAGTTTATGGATTTCACCACTTTTTGTTGTCAATGGACCCCAAATTTGACTGCTGTTCTATAAGGGTAGGGCAAATCAGAAAAATCATCCATGTTCTAATATACTTATTGGAGACATAGGGTTATTTTTTTCTGCTTAGTTACACTATTATTGTTTTATATAAAACATACTAAACATTATCTCATGTTTATTTGGATTTTTAAGGCTATATGATCAGTATATGATGTTGAAAAGTAGCCAAAACACCAAATTGCCATCTCTCGGAGTAACATTTGTCATAACTTGAAGACCGTACATCGAAAATGGATGCAGTATGGTTTGTGAGGTAGTAAAATATATGCTTGGTTTGTTTCCCAAAATGTTTTATTGAACTCCTTGCTTAATTTAAAGACATATTATGTACTTGTTCAGGCGCTATGACAATTAACTGGAGGAATGTAACATTCTACCAACATCGCCAAAAATTTGAAGCAAATCAACTGTACCACTCCATAGAAAACATCATCAGAACTACGCTCAATTGTAAATATTTACTACTCGAGTCGGGACGCATCTATCGGCGATAAACTTACGAAAACGATTTCGCCATCGAGAGTCACTGCGTTTAATTCATATATAAGAATGATGGTGTGTGTTGTCAATTTGGAAATACTATTTGTAAAAATTACTACTTTGAACAAGATTATTCTCCATTTCTATTTGATCACCATACCGAGTGCTTCACATCACTTTAACAACAAAACTATTATTCAATTTTTTTTTTAACTTTTATAATAAAAAACAATATTTAAATAATAAAAAAAAAATTTGTCATTGACACTTTCATTTGTTTTAGTTTTATACATTTAATTAGATGTGATGTCCTGTTTTGAGTGAGTGAATACTGTGATATTAATCAGCCTGATTTGGTGGTTAGTGATGTGCTGTTTTGAATTTCATTTGGTTTGGTTTCGGTATGGTTTTTGTAGAAAATCCAGGTTTTGGTTATGGTTTTAATCAATATACCAATTACTATATGCAAAGAGTAGATTTGATAATATTTGACATAATATTTTCAGCCACTTTCCAGTGATTTCCATGTTCAATGGCAATATGTGCCATTATCGTTCATATGACACCCAAATGTTCCAAATTTAAACTGCCACTACTTGTAGTAATGTTGGCAAATAGCAGCTGACAAAAGCGTGCACTAACCACACGGCTTGTAATTTAAGCGAAATTCAGCGAGGAACCAGTGGTGTCGGTTAATTGAAACCGTAAGAATAGGTTTTACAGCATATATCGGTTGCAGTTTGGATTTGAAATAAAACCAAAAAAAACTAACTGTAAAACTGCATATCACTAGTGATTGTACACAGTTTGATATAGGAATGGTTTATATAGTGCCTTATTATGCCCCCGATCTCCGATGGAGATTTGGGGGTATATAGTGGAGCCCTCCGTCCGTCCGTCCTTCCGTCCGTCCTTCCGTCCGTCCTTCCGTCCTTCCGTCCGTACGAACGTTTCAACTTGTAACTTTGGTTTCGCTAACTCAATTCAGTTGATCTTTGGTATGCTAATAGACCAGCCGGGGGGACAAGATTTCCCCATAACTGCGGTTTCGTCCGCCCATTTTTTCCAGAGTTATGCCCCTTTTTGGACTTAGAAAATTCAGGTTTTCTGCTACTTTTTTTGGTTTCCAGATAACTTGATTTTGGATTGTTTATTTGCAAAACCCGTATTTTTGTGTATTACCAATATCGCAATACAGGTCAAGGTAAAATTTCGGTTCAATCGGATAATTTTTGTGAGAGTTATGACCCTTTTTCGACTTAAAAAATTCAGTTTTTTTTTTAGAAAATTCAGTTTTCCTTCTATTTTTGTGGCACCAGACCAAATTTGAAGCTAATATAGAACAACATCTGGCATTTTTATAGCGCTTAACCAGAAAGTTTCTCTGATTGTACAGTCGGGGGCGTTACCTCCGCCCAGCGGTGCACTTGTTTTTATTGTGATCCTGTGAGTCCGATAATGTTAACACATTGTTCCAAACGAGACAGCGGGAAGCGGGGGTGGGGGGTGCGTAGAATTCATCCCAGCCATCGGACATCACAGTATCCTCTCTATGTTCCTGTAAACTTGCTTGAATCCCACTTCAAAATTTATTTATCAAATCATATGCTGGCCATTCTGAAATGCATTTCAATTTCAGGAGAAGAGCAGGTTAAGGCGGTTCTTTGAGCAGCCATGTCTGAGAAGGTCACAGTTATATGGTATGAGCTCAGGGCTTGGAATTGGTCTCGCCCATTTCATGTTCACAAGTGAGTATAGAAAACTGGAGTTGTTATTCTTTTGTTTGTGCTCAAATTTGAAAATTCAGCTATGGATTTATATTTTCACTACATCCCATGTTTAGATAATAAATACAACAAACATTTCCTAAGAGATAACTACTCATCAATGAGTATCAGGCCTTAAAATCCATCAAATGTTGCGAAAATCAAAACATAGTGTTTCATCAGGGAATCAAGTCTTTTTACGAGAATCAGAATGATGATTCTGATTCTCGTCGAATTTTATAGGGCCTGAAGTATTGAGTATAGTAAGGGTTAAACGGAAATTCATCAAAATGATTCCTTGGTACATTTCTCTGCCTGCTGTTTGGTTATTTTAGCTGGGTACAGTAATGCCCTAAATAATCGACCCCTTAACCCTTAACCACAGCTGAATTATGGGTAATTTTTCAGGATTTAATCGGAAATATGGCTTGATGCCATTCATCAGAAAGCTCTCACAGAGCTTTCCGATGAATGGCAACAAGCCATATTTCCGATTAAATTCTGACAAATTACCAATAATTCTGCTGTGGTTAAGGAGTCGATTATTTAGGGCATTACTTTAGCCTGGGCCTGAACATGCATACTGGGTACAGGCCTGAAAATCCTTATATTTTTGCCTGAATCCAAATATATTTTGTTACATCGAATCAGAGCGAATCAGCTTTTTTACTAGAATCAAACTGAGAATAATGATTCTGATTCTCATCGGATTTGAAGCCATGCACCGGGTACCATTCTGGACAAGATCCTTCAATCTTATGAAAATTTTTCTATTGTAGCTACCAATCTTTCAAATAAATGCCAGACATTGTTTTTGGAAAGGCTATACCCCAATGTTCAGTATTTTTTATATGCTAGTTTAATAAAAAGTGACATATTATGTTATTGGTACATCCGTCCATCTGTTTGCTGTTGTTATCTGGATATTAACTTTAGATACTCTCAACTGAATGGAATAAAATATGGTACATGTATGTGGTTTTACCAGCACAAAATACAGGTCAATTTCGAACTCTGGTTCCACCTGCCAATTTTCACCAGAGTTACGGCCCATTTTGTTGGAATTTGCACTCAATTTCCATTCCGGATGATAGCTTTAGTAAGTCTGAACTAGGGTCCTGCGAATTGGAGTTTTTGATCGAATCGAATATCGAATCGAATTCAGGAAATCGAATCGAATATCGATTCGAATCATATCTGTATGTTGTATTCTCAATTGGGCATGTTTTGTCAACGACTAGACGATTTGTGAAACGTTCCATGAACTACATGCACGAAGTTCCATCATAACTTATGTGGCGATGAACCGTCATTTGCAATACTATTAACTTCAATTGATAATTGATTAAAACGTCCATGCGACCGTCACGACGATTAATATATAACCACTAAACGGATTATTGGAACTAAAATCACGCAAAATTTGTACAGATTGCATGTGCATTCAAAATTGCAAATCAACATTCGGAATCACCCGTTGTTATAAACTTGAAGATGCAACAACAGTCGCAGTGTAGCCTGTTTATGTAGTGCTGGATGCTTCTTGGACATATGATTCCATAGGTGGGTCGTTGTCCCAGATGCTTGCGATTTATACACCATGTTGCATTCATCACATGTGTAAGCATGCAGCTTTATCATGTTTAAAATAAACATGAATAACGGATGACGTTTTGTCAAGACTTAGTGTTAAAGAACGCTCCAAAATTGAAAGTAAACTTCAAAAGAAAACACCGCCAAAATGCAGTTTTCGATGCCGGGAACACGTGTTGTTTAAATTCTGAGCTATATTACATAACGCAGAATCTGAGACGGATAGATGGCGGATAACGCTAGCGGTTGATCAGTCTCATAGCTATTATAATTTACGCGCATCGTCGGTCCATCGGCGATCTCCGAGCTTTTGGCTACCATGTTCAAAGATAGAAATCAGACGTATTTAGTTCTCCTATAGTGGCTAATTGCTGTCTATACTTATATTTAATATATATAATCGCGATGTACAATGAGAATTATAAGGTACATATATACATCATTTTCTGTAATTAAATGGCACAAAACAGCTAAGACCGACGTGTGTACCTGCCCGTAAACAGCCTACTTTTCCATCAGTGTATATTCGAAATTTCGAGTTGGCAATTTCGAATCGAATTCGAATCGAATTTGACTTTCGAATCGAATCTCGAATATTCGCAGGACCCTAGTCTGAACTGAATGGAATGAAATTTAGAATGTGAGTTTACTAGCCCAAAATACAGGTCAAGTTCACCAGAGTTATGACCCTCTGTTGAAATTACCATGGTCATATTTTGCCATGCCCTAGCGATGCTCTTGTTCAACTACTATTTTTAAAAACTTTTTCACTCTGTCTCTTTTAGCTCAACTTGCCCGAAGTCAAGTTTGAGCTATTCCCATGGGTTGGCATCCGTCATCCGTTCATCTGTGCATCCGTCAACAAGGTTGTCATGTGAAGCTTTTTAAATACAGCCTAATATGGCCCAAAAACACACTTATGTGGAGTTTATGCTACAAACCAAGGTGTGCCGTGTCACAAGGCATCTTAATGCTCAAGACCTTGTTTTAATCATTTTCATAACATATTTTGTCACATGCCTAGTTCCTTCAACATGGGCGAAGTATTAAACCATGAAATAAACCATTTTACAATTATACAATGAGTTTGAGTTAAGAAACAGTCATTTGTAGATCCAAATGAAATAGTTAGTGTTATAACATATGTAGTGTATACTTATTTCATTTAATTTACAGGTAATTCTCCAAGATCAACGTTGTATGGTATTCTTGGATATAGCGGAGTAACGATGGCTATATGGTGAGTATAATAATTAAGTACATTGTTTGGTATTCTCGCTAGAATAATGATAGCTGGTCATCAGAATCGGCATCTATCAATATCAGCCCATTATTCACCATCATCAGTTGGGATTCTTCAGACTCAAAAAATATTTGAATTTTCTATGAATTCATGTTAACCAACACTTAGATTTATTAAAAGTATCTATCTGGTAGATTTTGATGGATGAATGCAGAACAGATTTAGTGGCAGAGAACGAGGTTATATTTATGGATCAAGTTGTCAGCCTTGAACAAGTTTAGATGCAATGACATGGGGCAGCTCAACTCCAAGTTGAGATAAAACAGAATCTTGATGTAATTGACTTCAAAACTGAGTCAAAGGGCAAAATTAACCCTTTCAGTGCCAAGTCCGATTTAAGGGTTATTAAAGTTGTTCTGTGTCGAATCAGTGAATGCACCAGTATTCAGTTTTAGCATGCACTCCGGAATCTGGATGATTGGAAAAGATTTTTCTTTATCGACTGAACACAATAATAGAGAACACTATAATAGATTAGTTATTTGGTAATACAATACTATTACAGATCATCCTGGTTCGATTCTGATTATTAGTGTTTGTGCTACTCCCCCACCAGAGTTAACGGTGTCGGCTATTTTATATTTCGAAAACGGTTCAATAAATTTTTATTTGGCCAAAAAAACTTTTTATGGTTATTTAGTCGCATCTGAAACAATTTATCAAAAGTCACTCATGCTTACTTTAACCCTTCCATGACTGGAGATGCGCTGGTGCTGCATAAAAGATCCTGTGCCAGTGAATTCTCTTATATATATAGGGAGCCTCACATATATAAGAGAATACATTGGCCTAACAATATTTATCTTGACCATGTAAGTGCATTCTCTTATATAATGAGGATTTCTATAGGAGACTCGCATATATAAGAGAATGCATTGGAACAGGGTCTTTAATGCTGCACCAGCACAGCTCCCATCATGAAAAGGTTAATATCAAAACAATGATGGTAACCGCTAGAATGGGGGTGATTCTTAAATCAAGTGATAAAACTTCCTATTGAAGTTTTTAGCTCACCTGAGACAAAGTCTCAATCCACGGCCATCGTCCAACTTTCAGCAATTGTCTTCTTCTCCAGAACCGCAAGACCAAATTGTGTGATATTTGGTGAGAACAGTTCCTAGGTGACTGGGAATCAGATTTGTTCAAACGGGACACCAGGTTATACATGTATAGGCATAGGGGCCAAGCCAGTGACATATACATGTAACTCTTTCTTTTTATAGTAATTCTTAAAACGTCATCTTCTCAAAAACATCAGGCTTTAATATTTAGTTAGTTTATATTTGGTATGAACTATGAAGGGTTCTTGGGTGACTGAGATTCAAATTTGTTCAATGGGTGACTGAGATTCAAATTTGTTCAAATGGGGTTCCAAGGTCAAATAAGGGCAAAGCCAAGCACATAACTATTTCCCACCATAATAACTCTTAAAATGTCTTCTTCTCCAGAACCGAAAGAATGAATGTGGTCAAATTTCGTGTTGATTGTCCCTAGGTGACTGGGATTTAGATTTGTTCAAAATGGGCTGCCGGCTCAAATAGGGCAGAGCCAGGGACATGTCTGTTCCCTCCATAGTAATTATTAAAAGGTCTTCTCCAGAACTGCAAGAATTAATGGGGTCATATTTCGTGTTGATGATTCTTAGGTGACTGGGATTCACATTTGCTCAAAAGGGGCTGCCAGTTCAAATAGGACGGAGCCAGGGACATAGCTGTTCCCTCCATATCTTCTTCTCCAGAACCGCAAGAATTAATGGGGTCATATTTCATGTTGATGATCCCTAGGTGACTGGTATTCACATTTGTTCAAATGGGGTTGCTAGTTCAAATACGACAAATAGGACAGAACCAGGGATATTACTTGTTCTTTCCCTCCATAGTAATTCTTAAAAAGGTCTTCTCCAGAACCGCAAAAATGAATGGGGTCATATTTGGTGTTGATGGTCCCTAGGTGACTGGGATTCAAGTCTGTTCAAATGGGGTCACCAGATCAAATACTGCACTATGATACCCAGGGACATAACTCTTGCCTTTCACAGTAAGCATCTTCTCCTCAAGAACCATCAGGTATATTTGGCATGGAGATTCCTTGGGTGACTGAGGTCCACTCCCAAACAGGGATGACAGGGCAGGTAGGTATGAAGAGGCCTCAGCACCTGCACATCACCCCCCCCCCCCCCACACTCCAACCCATTGCCTTTGTCTGCTTCCTGTACAAATGCATAATTTCATTGTGGGTGGGGGGAATGCCCTTCTGAAGGTTGTGCCCCTTGCCCTTCACTGCTTCAGTTATCCATTGTCCCCAAACAAATTCTTGACAAGAGTTATCTCTCTTCAGCTGTGTACCTGTTACATGGCATACTGAGCTTATCTGCCATTTCTATAAACATTCTCCAGATTTCGCCAGGGGGTCATTTATTTCTAATTTTACGCAATGGCTCATATGTATTTGTCCAAATATCTCAATAGGAGATATAACATCTGGTGCCCACCACCCCAAAAGAGAAAATATTTTTGCTGTTGAATTCAAGTTTGATACTGTCAGTTTTAACTAGGTGTTTTAACGTTTTAAGTATGAAGTAATGAGTAATGAACTGTCTTTGGAAACCATTAGGCATATTCAGCTTATATTTGCTACGTAGGGTCCTTGGGTGACTGCGATTCAGATTTATTCAGACAGGGTCACCAGATCAAATATGATCGATTGAGGGCGAGGGTCATAACTCTTTCCCTCCATATTAATTACTGAAATGTCTTATTTGCAAGAACCATCAGGTCTATTTAGCTCATATGTCTGTTCAGGTAATAACTTGAACAGTAGTGCTCGGTTCTCAATGAAATTTGGTATGGATGTTCACTACTATGAGGACATTTAATGGAGCGTTCAATTGTTTTGTTCGGCTTTTTCCATTCTAGTGTTATTCATCTTTTTTAACTGGAAATGTTGAATTTTTTGTCTGCCCGAGCAGATCTCTACCACCAGTTAGATCTCAATGATATTTGATAAGTACATGTATGTTCACTATTACATTTATGAGGACATTCAATGGAGTGTTCAATCGTTTTGTTCGAGTTTTGTGTTCTAGAGTTATTCATCATTGTTTATCTGGAAATGTTGGCTTTTGTCTGTCCAAGCAGTGGAGCGGATATCTCCACCACTAGAGTTATTAATTATTGGTCCGTCTGCCGGAGTATCTCAGTCATAGGTTATAGGTATGCCCACACTAGGTTGTATGCCTCATGGGGGTATGCACCGGACGACAGTCCATTTCTTATTTAGCATATATTTGGTATGGAGGGTCCTTGATTGACTTGATTTGTTAAAATGACCACTGGTAAAATAGCGGCCGAGCCAAGGACAATACTAATTCCCTTCATAGTAATACTTAATTTGCTTCCTATGCAAGAAACATCAGTTCTATTTTGCTGATATTTAGTATGAAGGGTCCTTTGATGACTGGTATTCAAACTTGTTCAAATAGGGTCACGAGGTCGAATAGGGGCGAGACCATGTAGATACATAATTATTTTACTCTATAGTAATTCTTAAAACGTCTTCTCAGGAGACATAGGATTATTTATTATAGCTTATAATATATAATGCCTGTTCCTTTCTTGACTGGAATACAGATTTGTATGGAGTGAAGCAGTAAAGAAATGGCAGTACTAGGGAGAATTACCACTTTTCTGTTCAAGGTGTGTTGGGTAACTTTGGATTCAAATATGTATAAATGGGGTTGGCCAGTTAAATAACAAGGGGTACGCATATAAGATGCTTTTGTCGAGTTTTTTGGCAGTCGAACCAAACTTCTGCCAATAAGGTGCACAACCCCCGGGAAAAAAAGTTGGACGGTGGTATATTATTGCAATAGACCTATATACCAAATATCAATTGAATCCGTTAATATTTCATTGAGTTATCGCACGAACGGTGATAAAATTTTGATTAAATTAGACAAACTAAGACCCATAACTCCGGAAATAAAATTCGGACAAACCAGGTTTTCGAACTCGTCAAAGATATTGTTGCAATAGACTCATATACCAAATATTGTTTAAATCGGTTAATATTTCATCGAGTTATCACGCTAACAGTGATAAAATTGCTAAAAATAGACAAACTAAGACCCATAACTCCGCGAAAAAAATTTGGACAAACCTGGTTTTCGAACTCGTCCGAGATATTGTTGCAGGACACTCATACACCAAATATTGTTGAGATCGGTTACCGAGATATTGTTGCAGGAGACTCACATACCAAATATTGTTGAAATCAGTTAATATTTCATCGAGTTATCGCGCTAACTGTGATAAAATTGCTAAAAATAGACAAACTAAGACCCATAACTCTGCGAAAAAAATTCGAACAAATCTGGTTTTTGAACTCGTCCGAGATATTGTTGCAGGAGACTCATATACCAAATATTGTTGAAATTGGTTAATATTTCATCGAGTTATCGCGCTATCGGTGATAAAATTGCTAAAAATAGACAAACTAAGACCCATAACTCCTCGAAAAAAATTTGGACAAACCTGGTTTTCGAACTCGTCCGAGATATTGTTGCAGGAGACTCATATACCAAATATTGTTGAAATTGGTTAATATTTCATCGAGTTATCGCGCTATCGGTGATAAAATTGCTAAAAATAGACAAACTAAGACCCATAACTCCGCGAAAATAATTTTGACAAACCTGGTTTTCGAACTCGTCCGAGATATTGTTGCAGGACACTCATACACCAAATATTGTTGAGATCGGTTAATATTTCATCGAGTTATCGCTCTAACGGTGATAACATTTCTAAAAATAGACAAACTAAGACCCATAACTCCGTGAAAACAACTCGGACAAACCTGGTTTTCGAACTCGTCCGAGATATTGTTGCAGGAGACTCACATACCAAATATTGTTGAAATCAGTTAATATTTCATCGAGTTATCGCGCTAACTGCCATAAAATTGCTATTAATAGACAAACTAAGACCCATAACTCTGCGAAAAAAATTCGAACAAATCTGGTTTTCGAACTCGTCCGAGATATTGTTGCAGGAGACTCATATACCAAATATTGTTGAAATTGGTTAATATTTCATCGAGTTATCGCGCTATCGGTGATAAAATTGCTAAAAATAGACAAACTAAGACCCATAATCTTCGAAAAAAAATTGGACAAACCTGGTTTTCGAACTCGTCCGAGATATTGTTGCAGGAGACTCATATACCAAATATTGTTGAAATTGGTTAATATTTCATCGAGTTATCGCGCTATCGGTGATAAAATTGCTAAAAATAGACAAACTAAGACCCATAACTCCGCGAAAATAATTTTGACAAACCTGGTTTTCGAACTCGTCCGAGATATTGTTGCAAGAGTCTCATATACCAAATATTGATGAAATTGGTTAATATTTGCGTGAGTTATCGCGCTATGGTGAAAAACTTAATTAAAAACCATCCAAGATGGATAACTCTTGTAAAAAAGTTCGGACATGGCCCATTTTCTACAGGCAGTAAATAGTCATTGGGAGCAACTGCCATACCAAAATTTTTTTGAATCCGTTCACAAATGTCAAAGTTATAAGGCATTCTTTAGGTCCGCCCGCCCGCCGCCCGCCCGCCAACCGTCCCTCGCCAAACCATAAGTCGAGTTTTTGAAAAACTCGACTAAAAAAGGAGCATGCCGGGTTGGAAATTTCCAACAGTTGAGAAAGCTTGAGGTCTCAGTTGGAAAACCTAAGGGAGATGTGCGAAAAGAATGTTACAAACTCGGGGTTTTGTCCGGTTTGGAAGGCGACTGATTATTAGCTGGGGAGGGGTGTGCAGTTGGAAATTTCAAGGTGGATATTCCACCCCAAACTACAGAGACCCTCTAGCTACCATCCCGGTTCAGAACTACTGGTACTTCTTTTAAAGTGATAATGCAAGTACTGACTGTTGTGGTCTCCCGAGTCCCAGTCTTTTCTGTCAGGTGAGCATCTGAACAGTCTTGTTGCAGTTCCGGTCCATCTGTGCACCTTTCCATTGTCCCTTTTGTCCATCTCCAAATTTATTAGTTATTTCTCTGTACACTACTTCCCAAGTGTCTTCTAGCTTCGTTTTTTTTTTCTCAATGATCCCATATTTTGGTTTTTCATTTTGGCCAAATTAACTTTCTGAAAAAGGATTTAAAATGTCCAAACCAATTCAGACATACATGAAGCCAAAAGAGTTTTGTGACCAGTGTGAACCCTGTCCTGGACCCTACATGTAATTACTAATTACCTCATCCTAGTATAAAACAAGCTACTACTTTACATTGGCGTACACATCATAAATCAGAATTTCTATTCTTTTATTAAACTTGTGGAGGGCGTATACAATCTACATTAGTTACATTATACAGTGAATATTTCACTTCAGCCTTGTATATCCTTCAACTGTCAGGGGTCCAACCTCAACTAATCTGATAAAGGCTTCTTGATTCAGATGTGCATTGTATTCTGTCTGTGTATACTATTTGTCTTAGTGTACATGCATTTCCTTTTTCAGGCTACCATGTCGATATAACTACTATAAACAGAAGCGAGAAGTTAGAATTAATGAACTGAGAAAGAGGCATCGGATAATGTTCGAGGGTACTGACATAGGACGGGAATATGGGTATCCTGAGAAATCAGGAGATGGCTCATGACACAGGCTACTTTAGTAGGCCGGAGATTACCTGGAAAGTGATGGAATACAGAAAAAAACTTCAAATAGTCTGGTTCCTATTCCAGAGAGACTGGCAGGCCTTGTCGAGATAGTGTGTCTGCCATTTACAGAATGAGTTCCACTGAGGGTGAATTCAGTTTTTTCTATCTTGCATCGTGGGCTAGCATCACCAAATTCACCTCTCTGGGAACCTCATTCTGCTGAGGCCTCAACTGCTATGGGAGACCTACATGTATAGGATCAGATTGAAGTTCCCCAGTTGAATCTGGTGATTTTCACTCATTAGTCACCTCAATTATGCATTGTATCTTCTGAAAATTAGGGGATATAGAAACCAAACAGAAGGTGCATAAAACTAAAACAATGTTAATTTGAGACTATATATACTTCCTAGAAGATTAGGCCTAAGCAGAATTAGTGATGCCAGCCCGCTGTTTGGGGCGGCGTCACTAAATTCACCCTCTGAGGACCTCATTCTGCAAATGACAGAGACACTATTCCACAGAGAGACTGGGTTATATTGAGATGTCTGTTGTTGCAAGAAGTAATCACAGGGACAGGTATCTTATCAGATTCTTTTTGCAATAGTCACTGTCGTGAAGTTTGCTGCACAAGGTACCTGACTTTACCATAAACTGTACAGGAGTACCTTGTGGACCTGAGAATTGGAACTGATGTATATTTACCTGGGACATCGAATACTGAAAGACTACAAGTACATCATTTTCTTTGATCATTGGATTTCCACAATAAAGTTGTCGGGACCAGCTACTAAGTACTATCCATGATGCATTATCAATGGTTTTGCTAACTTTTAGACTGTCTGGCATCCTATTTTCATGATGTGGGGTACTGGTATACAGCAATGATTTTATCTGTCATGCAACCACTTTCCCTGACATATTGATCGCAAATAAAATGGATGCCTATGCAGGGTTTCGTGACCATGCACGCATGTCTGATAAACCGGAAATTGACTTTGCATGGTGTGATTTTGTGACATTACAATTTATGGAAGCAGGGAGCAAATTAACTGGTATCGCATCGCAATTTACTACCCAAATTTGGATAAAAGCTATGCAATTTGGTGTGAATATTGTATGATTTTAGAACAGTGCTATCTAATCATGTCATATTTGCTAATCAAATTTCAAAAGTAATTTGCTTCCTGTATGGAAGCACAATGTTTTTCAGACTTGAATACTATGTGAGGGATAAACATGAGGAGCTTAGGGATCCGGCCACATAATGTTCGAGGGCGCTAGCCCAAGAACATTATGTGACCGAATTCCTATTCTGTATTGTGGTGAGCGGATGTCCATCTTTATAGTTTCAAGAACGTGTCCTCCAATCCCCCAGTCTCTGTATCATATTATATTATAAAAATGTTTAAATCAAACAAACAGAGTCGTGTACATAACTCGGCACTAACAGAAATAACATATAAAGCATAAGAAGCTTTATAGATATATAGCTAAGTATATATATATTGATGTTTTTGTTAAAACAGTTTATTGTTATATAATATATAATTGGTCATAATATACATGTCCAATTCGTTGAACAATATCTTTGTAACATGGATAACAGAAAAGTATAAAAATAATAATATACTAATGCATATATATATATATAGGTATAGGAAACAAACTATAAAGGCACGTTAAATGAGGAGATTCTTGTCGGATGTGTTAACAGGAAATATTGAGGTTATGGTAGGAGAAGATTAGATTTATTAATTATAACACCTGTTATTTTCTAAATTATTTGTCGGTGGTTGAGTCAAGTAACCCTGAAAATAACCCCCAAACTTTAAGCTAGAATCTGGCAAAGTTGAGTTGACTAACCTCAATTCATTGTCATGCACTTGGGTGACAAAGTTAACATTGATTTATGAAAGAATATGTTACCCAGATGTAATATAGTAACAACTGACGAAACGTGAATATTTTTAGCTGAATTACTTGAATACGAGCTATTTGATTCATTGTCATATAACGGAGACGTTAATATGCGTAACGTGAACATTGCATTTCGATTAGACCATCGAAATTATAAACTCTGTATACATGTGGCGGAAAACCTATATTACCCAATGGAAGCTGAACTGCAATCTGTCAAAAAGCCAACTTCAGAAGCATCATACTGGCATTACTGCGACAGAAAGGGTCAGGTTATGAGTGTAGTTACGTTTTAAACTTTACGGTGAACAAAGACAAGGACCCGTCTATTGCGTGAATTTCGACAACAACTGTCTAAATTTCTCGATCATGGAAGTAAAAGTATATTTTAATGAATGTTTAATCAAAGTTGTTCTAACTGTTTTGTGAATGAAAATTGCTATCTAGCTGTTGTCTGTCATTGTTTTTGGAACTCTCGTGCCTGTTTATTTGTGCGCACTCAATGTCTCTTGTTGGATAGACTGGTTCCTGGTCGAAAGCTGCAAAAATCTTAAAACGTAGTAACTTGACCCCTCAAGCCATACTGAGACTCATTTCGCACAAGTGTAGATGCATGCAGACTATACTGTGGTAGTATCATGATTTTGACTTGAAACATATTTGATTAGCATAATAATACAAAAGGGATCTGGGCACAAGTTGTCTCAACTTATGAAGCCACTCTCCCAATACAAACAGTTAAGCAAATGTTAACAAGATGACAGCTGAGCATATCTACATGCATGGTTTGTGATATTATGGTACTTTGTGTACTGTCGAGTTTGTAATGCATTCCAGAGGTCATTGCTATGGTTATGGTTGATTTGGTAGCAATGCAGAAACGTATCATGTCTTTTTGTAATATATTATGAAACCGATGGACTTCGTGAAGAAATAGAACATGGAGATGTATAGCATATTGATGCTTTGAAATGCGACATTCACGTTCTTCATTCTAAACGCCGCAACTAACGCTATAGGACTTATCAGTTGGAGCTCTAAGCGAGTCGTCATATATTCTAGTTCTTTTGCGGAAGCTCATATGTGTAGCACATCATCTTCACATGTAAAAACTACATACATGTACTCCAAACGCGTCTCACTACTGATAATACAGAAATTTATAAAAATGTTATAGTCAGTGGATGCCTCAAAGTTCTGAGTGAGACATATTGGGACCTAAACCTGGCTATTAAATAATCTCAGAACTTCGATGTTTCGCTTTCGTTATTGAAAGTCACTGGGATCATGGAAACGTTCTTTGGTTTTGCTGTTGAAATACCATAACTCTGTTGTGGTGATTGTTGCTTAAGTGGAGGTAGACTGTATGCAGGCGGTGGTTCAGCAGTCTTCTTTTCCGGTTGATGGTCATCTTTTGGGCTATCCACCATGTCTGGAATAATGGGACCTTCCCTCAAAAATCGTTTCCTCTTAAATCTCAGGTATGGATTTCTACCGAGTGTTATTGCCAGGAACCATCTGTTCCTAGCTAGGGTTCTCTTAGTTTGTCCATCTGAAACGGAAATAGAGGACATTTTTTTATTGACTATTAATGGCCCACACAATATTCGACCCACCTACTGTGCGTCTACATAGAGCTGTTAATTTACAATTAGTTTTGAGGATATGTATCATTAAATAGCAATTTTTTAACAAATACATATGCCACCGCGGGATACAGAAAATCTTTTGAATTAAGTTCTTATCAAGTGTATAACATCTCCCGAGAATTTCCCTTATCTCATAGAACCCATTGGGTGTTTCTGCAATGCTAATTACAAGATAGAGTTGTCTTGCTTCTATATCGGTGAGGCCAACAGTTACTGGCAGTCGCCTGATAAAAAATAAAAGATCATCACAAATATGCCTTGATTCTTCGACAAGAAAACATTAACATTTCTTTTTGACCTATGATTTTGATATATCAATTATGTTGCGGACCATCCGCTTTCAAATGGTATACTACATATATATCAAGTTAATGCCAATATCGATCAATTTAATGAGGAATAGGCCATTCCACTTACAGTCCTAAAGGGATTTCATTTAGTTAATGCTACATCACAACAATTTTAAATGGGCCCTAAAAGATATATCTCTGTTGGTATAATTATAAACAGGAGTCAATAATCCGTTTGGAATATGCTAATTATATATACAAAATGTTGGTGTTGCATCGAGCCATGTCCTTTTTATGAATATATTCTTGGAATTACCTGCATGCTTATCTGAGAATTCAATACCGCCATTTTCATGAAGCTCATGTCTGCTGTGTGATGTCTTTGGTTTTAGTTTGAGCAGCAGAAGTTTAACAAACACCACAAGGCATGGATGTCCCTGAGACGCGTCCACATGCAGTAACCCCACATAGGCCATGAAACCTGAAAATAGTTACATACACTAATATACAGTAGTATAGATCATGCCATGCGTCTCTTCTCTAGCTTCGCCGTAGATATCATACTCTGCCAGTTTATGGGTAGGTTAGATTAGACCCCGAAGCCACAACATATAGTTTTTGCGGATGGCTCAACAATTTCGTGGGTGGTTAGCAAGCTAAGCGGCTCAATAACGGCGTTCGTGGCTGACGAAATATGGCGGCTCAGCCGGCTGAGACGTTATTATTCAGCGTATTTTCGTGTCCGAAATTGTCCTAATCCCCAGTTATAGACCCCAAGTCCTTCGTTTATTTTTGCCATTATGGAAAATCCTGGCCAACACCAAAAAGAATACGTGCATGTGGTCTGGAAATATACGGGTTCACCACAAATGATTAAACAAGAGGTGGCATCAGAGATGCTGTGTCTCGTTTTCGGTGGCTTACCGCCGGTGGCTACCGCCAATTGGTGTGCATCAGTATCGGTAGACTAATTAATAGGTAAAATCGAAAAATGACTAATTAAGGGCCATAACTCCATCAAATTTTATCGGGCCAGGCTGGTTTTCGAACTCGTCCGAAATATTCTTGGCAAGTATGTCTATTCCAAATTTTAAACAAATCGGAGGATGTTTGTTGAAGTTATCGCGCTAACGAGCTAAAAATTCACGAAAAATGACTAATTAAGGGCCATAACTCTATCAAATTTTATTGGGCCAGGCTGGTTTTCGAACTCGTCCAGGATATTATTGGAAGACACTTATATACCAAATTTTAGTTGAATCGGATGACGTTTGTTGAAGTTATCGCGCTAACGAGCTCAAAATTCGTACAAAATGACTACTTAAGGACCATAACTCTATCAAATTTTATCGGACCGGGCCGGTTTTCTAACTCGTCCGAGGTATTCTTGGGAGACACCTATATATCAAAATTTCAATCAAATAGGATGATGTTTGTTAAATTATCGCGCTAACGAGCTGAAAATTTGTGAAAAAATGACTAATTAAGGGCCATAACTCTATCAAATTTTATCGGACCTGGCCGGTTTTCGAACCCGACCGAGATATTCTTGGGAGACACCTATAAACCAAATTTCAATCAAATCGGATAACGTTTGTTGAAGTTATCGCGCTAACGAGCTGAAAATTTGTGAAAAATGACTATTAAGGGCCATAACTCAATCAAATTTTATCGGACCAGGCCGGTTTTCGAACTCATCCGAGATATTCTTGGGAGACACCTATATACCAAATTTCAATCAAATCGCTAACGAGCTGAAAATTCGTGAAAAATGACTAATTAAGGGCCATAACTCTATCAAATTTTATCGGACCTGGCCGGTTTTCGATCTCATCCGAGATATTCCTGGGAGACACCTATATACCAAATTTCAATGAAATTGGATAACGTTTGTTGAAGTTATCGCGCTAACCAGCTGAAAATTCGTGAAAAATGACTAATTAAGGGCCATAACTCTATCAAATTTTATCGGACCAGGCTGGTTTTCGAAATCATCCGAGATATTCTTGGGAGACACCTATATACCAAATTTCAATCAAATCGGATAACGTTTGTTGAAGTTATCGCGCTAACGAGCTGAAAATTCAAAGGGCCATAACTCTGTAATAAATGTGCGGACGAACCCGATTTTTTGTCTGCAGCTTACGTGCATGGATATGTACTCACACACCAAATTTTTAATCTGTCAATAAACGGTTGAGTTATAAGCAAAACACGTCGCCCGCCCGCCCGTCCGCCGCCCACCGTCCCTCATCAAACTATAAGTCGAGTTTTGGAATAAAACTCGACTAAAAACTGCAAGAATGTACTATGTAGATTCCCACCTAATCGGTAGGCCTATAAGAGGGTGACGACCCCCCTTTTCGGATGCCGGATGCCGGGTCTGTTATGGCGTATTCCGGATGCCATACCACCGTACGCCGGATGCCGTCGGGCACGTATATCGGATGCCGGATGCTTCCATCGATAATTTTTCTTGACGTTAAACAGCAAAAACACAACGAAATTACGTCCGCTAATTTATATTTCTTTGCTCAGACACTCTATTTCCCACAATTTAGCTAATTATACGTCTCGTTATCACATCTGACATATCTAAATATTGATAATTAATATAAAGTACCTACTGTTAAAATAAATCGCAATGCTGATCTGCGATATCAGTTTGTTATATTATCCGATAGAGTTGTCGCCCATCTGATGTCTGCTTGGCAGTAATTTTTAATATTTAATTAATATTTATTAAATTTTTAAAAATGTATTTAGAAGCCTGTATGAGACTTCAATTTACCAACACAATTAAAAAGTCTGAAACTCGAAGCTTTGGACTTAACATCGAAGGAGAAGATAATCTTAGTACGATCAGGGCGGTGTTGGTAAAAGAGTATGCCCTTGGCGAGTGGGTTAAAACACTCGGGGTCTCGAACTATAGGTTCAAAATTGCACTGAAGAGGCTTGAACGAGACCCCGAGTACCCAAATGGACGATTTTTACAGGCAGAGACAGAGAAAGAGTGGCAGAACATTAAGCCGTCTCTGACAAACGAACCGAAGACCCATTCGTTCTATGGTGAGTATGAAAAACTATGTCAACAACATTGTCAACAACAACAAACAAACAAACAATTGCATCAAATCCATACCAATCATGATCAATTACGGTTTCAGTAAAAACAATTTCATGTCGGACACAACCCTGACAATATATCTGTGTTTAGCTTTAGGGTTTCCCTATCTGATCTATCTACCCTAGAAAAATGTGCCTACCCAAAACTTAAAAAAAAAATTTATTGGACTGTATTCTGTAAACACAATCTCACACTGAGTCACAGATAATAGTCATAAATTCATAATATATTGTTTTTGTTCACAATCGAAAGGGCATCGAAAGGCATCTTACCCATTTTCAATTTCAAACCAGTCCTATAAATAAACATTTATAAGTTTTATTACTAATATTAGTATCAAATTAATATATTTAGTATTGAACCTTTTAATTACCATTAATCTGAATTGGGAAGCTTTCTACAAATTGTCAATGAAAATGACTCGAATGAGTCAATGACACAATGGAATTCAGAATAAAAAATTTGAAGAAAAAAAATTCCCTACCTACCTACTAGTACCCACCCTAATTATTTTAGACCATGTAACCCTAAATACGGACCTGTATTTTTTTATGAACATTGAAATCAGCGCAAACTCAACATTTGTATATTATTCTGATACCAAAATGATGAGCTTATAACTTTATGCATGTGCATATACAAGGATATCACTATATGATCCTATATGGCATACAAATATTGAAGAAAAAACACCACATGACGCATACTATGTTGATTTCTGTCATTCACTTTTATATTGATAATATGCACTGGATAATGTAATAAATTTGTGAAGTGTTTTAAACCTGAGGGATCCCCCACTGGAATTTACACACGCACACCCCCCCCCCCCCTCCCTCGACCAGACCGAAATTCCAACTGCTTGTCTTGCTTGGGTTGAAATTTCCCAAATTTCCAACAGTTTATACATGAATCCATTTATAAAAGCATGGCCAATGAATCAGGGGAAATACTACCATGTGTATAGGCCTACGTGCATAACCAAACCAATAAAAAATATAACCCACAAGCAGTAACCGCACTGCAGGTATGCACGATACACGCGTTAACTGTGTCACGATATTTCGCCAATATTTCCTTCACAAAAAAAACACACACAAATACCTTGTATTCCAATCCAATTGTCCTGAGAAATCCTTTACGAGACTCCGACCTAAATCTGTAACTACGAATGACCTCATCATTAATTGAATATCAACCGATCGAAATAAAAACGTATTTGATTTTGAATTGCGAAAACGAACAAATTGCGAGCATGTGACCCACATCTGCGAACACCAACGTCATGTGCGTGTACATATCCATGATCGTCGATACACAACAACGATGACGTCAAATGTGCGTCTAAAGTAGACAATAACACTCCTACGATAATAAAGTATTGATCAAATACAGAACCATATTACCTTTTAAATATGAATTCAGCCCACTGTATATATAAGTATTATTTCAAAATTTGCGCAACAATCCCGAGGGACTATTTTGTGGTTGCGAATGTAGAATGCGTACATAATCGTTCGATTTGTGATCAAAGAAGTACGGCGCGCATGGACAGGAACGCCCACATTTTAATCGAACTAGATAGTTGGTGGGCATTGTGCGACACTGCAACACAGTACATTTGGAACATAATAAACAAAATAAAAATAAAATTAAAAAAATACTGAAAATATTATCCGTATTATATTTAAACGCCTTTTGTGCAAACTTGTCCCGAATTAGAAACCGTATATATATATATATATGTCATATATACTGTATAGGCACCCCACACACAAACAATGCAACCATTTTGAATTCATGTTTACTGAGACTGTCAATACATGCAGGTTTCATATCATTTAGCAATGCCATTATGCCAACCTAGTAACAGTTGGAAAGCTTGTTTTGAAGTTGGAAATTCTAAATTGGACACTCACCTCAATTAATACTATTACTCTCACCTGCCGAATAATAGTGCCGGGCTGTAGTTTATGCTGAAATTAATAATACTGCATGTATGCATGCATGCCCATTGCATAATAATCAGTGAAGGGTGGTATTTTTTACTGAAATTAAAACATGCTATGTGACGTCACTTCGTTGTTCATCGAGTCCAATTTATAGGATAATGAATGTTTTTTGTCGAGATCCTACATTATTTTTCAAACAACGATTCATTATTTTAATATCGTACTCTCAGTATCCAATTTAAAGGTACTCAATCCGATTAAGCAACCCATAAATTACTATTTATTTGGCTTCGGGGGTAAAAATGTTTGATTCGAGTCGAGAATCCACCCTTCAAAGCTCAAAGTTATCAGATATCGATTTTTGAAATTTGATTATTTTAAAGATCTGGTCCACTTACATGTACTCAAACGGACAAATATCTGACACAAAAAAGCCACTTGATTTTAGAGTTATCCATCTTCATCCGCAATTTTGTCCGAGATCGCCTTCTCGCCGACTGTTTACTGTGCCCTTAAAATTATCGGTTGTGAAACATAATAGATTTAAAACATTGATATCTGATCACTCTGAGCATTGAAGACTGGGCTACTCGACTCGAATCAAATATTGTTTACCCCCGAAGCCAAGGAAATAGTAATTTGCGAGCGTTAATTCGGATTATGCAACTTTAAATGCTGATTAGGACAGGTGGTTGTGATGATCTATAATAGGTCACAAGAAGACTCAAAGAAGACTTGTGTTCTTATTTTTCAGTATTGATTGAAGAGCTGTCATCTTTCCTCGCCCCTGCCAAGATACAGACTGTTGCACGCGACCAGGCGAATACGAACGATGTCACTCATGAAACTCACAAGAAAAGATGCCGTGGCCGTTCAAATAAGAAAGTTATGACTGAAAATATTGCGAAGAAGCTGCGAAGTGACTTTCCAGATGATATACAGAGGACCAAGAAAGACGAGGCTATCCTCGAAAAATTTAAATCCGGTAATACCCTACTATAGTAAAACAAATTACAAATGTTTGTGTTATGTATATTTACCAATACCAAGCAACTACTCATCAGCTAGTATCCAGTTAGCAAAGGGTTTAATAACGTGCACCTTCTTAAATAATCTTATCTATAGCCATAATTTAAAAAGTCAATTTCATAATTTAATGAAAACACATCAACCCCACCCCATTTGTATTAGTCTAAACACTGGTATCATTTTGTTTGGCCAAAGGAATAATAGTACATTTGTGTTCTATGGCGAATTATCACCTTGCATTGTCAATTTGTGCAACATTTCAATACAATTTATCAAATTTATTCACAATAATCCAAACAGCGTGCAGAGACAAACATAATTGATATTAAAAATTTAGTAATTATAGTTATATTATATTATCGTATCCTTTTTTATAGATATTGCCAATATTCACCAGGAAATGATCGTGATTAACGAAGTGACTGTTAAGTGCCCTTGCAAAGCTTTGCTAAAACTACCCATTGAAAAAGCAGCGAGAGCATCCTACATCAAAACATGCAGTGAGTAGATATTTTCGGATTCATCATTTGTTGCATGCAAGGTATGAGATCTCGATGAATACTTGATCGAATGATCTAGAATGATTTACAAAGAATGATGTGTACAGGAATCCAGGTTCTCAAAATGCGCATTATGATTGGCCGAGAACATGTGTCATTAGTTAAACATTTAACGTCCAACCCAACAGGGCGCGTTCATCTCACACTGATATAACCTCCACTCATTCGAGGTTTACCGAGCCCGGCTAACATCGTGAATTATTTCACATAATCATCGGGCAAAGTATCTGATATGTCGCCTTGGTGGAAAGAATTAGTTTTGGCAAGTTCTCACGTGTGCGTAAACAATTAAGAGCACTCCATCTAATAAGCTGAGATCGCATTAAGTTGCATGGCTAATCTGTTCTAAAAATAACCCATAAAAATGCACCACTTGATTGTATCTTGACCAGAAAATTCGAAATGGCATCAATGTTAATTGATAGAAACATTTCCGGACCTCTTCAATTCATATTTATTATTTTGTACACCGTAAACTATATAAATCGTGTTATATGAAGATGTAGACAATCTTCAAGTGTGGCCACACAGGCTATTCATTATGAACTGTTTTTGACCAAATTACATGATTTTCATCCCATGTATTATTGGGGCCGACTAGTCAACTATTAATCAACTAGTAGGGAATTCCCCATTCTTTCAAACACCGAATGAGAACGGTATATAGAGTCGCTCGTCTGTTCTGAACAGCTCTCTGATTGATCCTGATTCACTGGTCTCATCTTTGTGTGAACTTGTATGTCTGTGTTTTCAAATAATTGTTATATTTATATTTCTATATATATATATATCAATACGCATCTTTATTTGTAGAACATGTGAAGTCTTGCATTCGACACACCCATATCTCAAAGAAGAGTGAAGCTACTCCATTAAGACAGCTGACACTAGATGTTGTCCTGAATAGGACTGCCAGGACTGATAAAAATGTTGTTTTAAACCCAGCTGCTATATGTGTTGATGATGAGAATGCGACCGAAGTTGAGTCGCTGGACAATGCTGATAATTCAATGTAATTATACAATTCAATGTGAAAATTTAATTTAATTAGTTCCAGCAACTTAGGGCATGTTTACATTACTGTAGATCTGTATTCAGTCCCACACGCATACTAGTGTAAGCGGATTGATATAGAAATGCACACAGAAAAAACGACATTCGTTCGTGTGAGCAAAAATCGTGTCCGTTATAATTGACGGTCAACTTCGAGGCATTGCGACACGCAAATCTGATTTGATTAATTGTTACCCGGGCTTGGCGAATGTGCGTCATCTTTGTCATTTCAACCCATGCATTTCATATGGAATACAACGAGCATCGAGACATTTGTCAGCAAAATCCGGTGCGCTATCTTGCTGTGACCGTAGCCCACCATCGCGAGGTATCACAGAATGCAAGAGCATTATGAAGATTCAATTTTTACATATACATTTAACAGAAATCATAAATATAAATTCAAGCTACAAAATTAGTGCACGAAATAAATTGACTCAAAATCGTCTGAGTGGCGCATTTTTATTAAATCTCCCCCCACATTCACAGGATGCATTTTTATTGTTCATTCAGTTGGTTCAAAGTTGTATCCAAATGATATGGTAGTTGACTGGATTGTGTTTCTTCTCTTTTCAAAGATGAAAGAATCGAGGACTGGCAAGCGATTGCACCACATGGATGCAGAACAACAACAAGATCAGGAAGAGCTGTGAAATTCAATAGAATTTTGGATGACTTCTGGGCATGATAGATCATGCTAATTCGGAGAATCATTCATATTTAATTATACTCAATCCGATCAGAGGCTCCTAAATTATTATTTATTTTGCTTCGATTGGGGGGGGGGGGGGGGGTAAAATATTTGATTCGAGTCGAGGAACCTCAGTACACTTCATAGTTCATAGTGATCAATGTTGATAAATAACAGGTTTTGTGCAATTTTATACTATAGTTGATTGTGCTTTTCGTTATATTTGTGCAATTATTAGATTCTGATAACTGAAGCGGCATTTCAAAACAATGTTGTTGTTCTTGTTGGAATGTGATGATATGGAGACCCTCTGATCGGATTGAGTACCTTTAATTTGAAATATTAAATATTAAAAAGATGTTAGTTTTCTATTTGCGTGTCCCTAGTGTTCAATACTACCTTGTACGACCATGAACCGTCACCCAAGATTAGCAAGGTGGTTTCCGCACATGCCACTTCAACTTCTCCTCATTCAGTATATAATACCACTCCTGTCATTTGTAACATGAACATGGTCTATGCCTCTCACCCCACCCAATACGCCCTATCATGTCAATAAATCCCGGCCATATTAGATCCACCATGCAGTCCCGGTTCCGTGTTTTTATTGCTACAGATCAAAGTTCTGGAGCAACATTTCCATATATGGAGCTTTTGAATATTCATGACTTCCATATATGTCATATATGGTAATGCTACTCCAAAACTTTGAACTGTAGCACTAAAACAACGGAACCGGACCTGGTGGATCCAATATGGCCGCGAGTAAGTCAGACAGGGCGTATATATGTATGATTTGAGATCATACCTTTAGTAAACAGTTTAATCTTTCCGTAAAGCTGCTAAATAAAACCATTACTAGCCAATACAGAGACTAATTCCAATACCTCATGCCAACGTTCACTTCGTTCCCGAGTCTGTTTTCAATAAATTTAATCAAATAGTATTCCGGATGCCACCTCTGTTATGGCGTATTCCGGATGCCGGGGGCCATTTTAAGCCGGATGCCGGATGCCAGGGGGAGGGGGGTCGTCACCCTCCTATAAGTCACATTGGGACTTCTGTCGACTTCAGACTGCTATCATCACTGACATCTTACGATATATGCATGCATCATTGAAGGATGAATCCTTATATATTATTTTTCAAACTATTTTCTATTCTATTCTACAGGTTATGTGCTTGACAAATGCCAGCAATGTTTGAGACTGAGTCCTGTCGAAATAAACAATTCATATTTTAACCCTTTCAAGTTTTAATGATGAATGGATGCTCCCATTCAGCTGAAAGCGTGCATTGGAATAGTCTATTCCACATTGAGAGGCCCATGTGTTCTGATAATATAACAACCAAGCAGTGTCCATAATACATGTATGCCGATATTATCAATCTTTGTGATTCACAGTACAGTCATGTACCTTTATCCAGATTATCTGGATTAACGTACTTGGTACAGTTTAGATCATGCCATGAATCTCTACTCCAGCTGACGCCCGTAGGCGTAGAAATCATATTCCACCAGTACAAAACCCGGGAACTTTTTTTAAGTTTTGACAGGGAACCTTATAAAGTCGAAAAAATAACGCGGGGAATGTATTTCTTTGTTAATACCTGTTGCTTAATGATTTATTCATCGGTACATGAAGTTCCCTGCTCGAGATTACATTATTTACTTGACTTTTGAGATCCGATTCCGCGATAAATATTTATTTTATTCCCGGTCACGAAATTCATTGTCTTAAGCGACCAAACGCGGAAGCAATTCTGATTGGTCGATGGCCAAAAGTATAACTTCCCTCAACCGAACCGGTTGCAAAACTGGTCAAGCTCCCCCTGCGTAACACTCACGCTGGATTAATACTCAATATATATAATTATATCTACTGTATATTGACATTGATTTGGAATAAAACATTGTTTCGTGCATGAATCGTTTGTCTGTCTCCTTTGTGAGGAAACTTGTATCCTACGGCCCGCGGTGTCCCCGATAACAGAGACAACCATCGCATTGGATTGTGTATTAATCCATCGTGAGCGCTACGCAGGGGGAACTTGACCCAGAATTGCTTTTGCGTTGTTAGGTCGCTTACGACAATGATTTTCGTGACAGGGAATAAAATAAATATTTATCGCGGAATCGGGTCTCAAAAGTCATGTAAATAATGTAATCTCGAGCTGGGAACTTCACGTACCGATGAATAAATCATTAAGCAACAGGTATTAACAAAGAAATACATTCCCCGCGTTATTTTTTCGACTTTATAAGGTTCTCTGTCAAAACTTTAAACAAGTTCCCATGTTTTGTACTGGTGGAATATGATCTATATCGGCGTCAGCTGGAGTAGAGATTCATGGCATGGTCTAAGTACAGTTGTGCTTGATATATAACACATGCACATGGTTCAGCCATTATTAAATTCCGGTGGCGGAGTTTTTTTTCATGTGGCTGACGTTAGGATAATATGGCTGGCGGCCGCTTGTGGCCAATATGGCAGGCGATGGCGGCTTCGGGCTCTAGGTTAGATAGTAGTTACAATTACGCTTAAGCACAATTCATTACGCTTAAGCGTAAATGCCCCATTTGTGCTTAAACACAATATATGTGGTATTTGCGCTTAAGTGCAATTCATGCAATTATTTGCGCAATTTATTATTGAATGTGAATTGGGTCTATTTTACAGAAGTTCTTGGTACCGGAAAACGGTTATTTTAAATATTTTTCATAGCATAAAAGTTAGTAAATGAGGTTATAATATCCTATGGGTTGATGGTTCTTAAATATTATGCCATAATAATCGCTTGTACCAAATTTCACAAATAAATTCCTGACAGATTTTGAGAAAATCCATGTTGAAATACCAGGAAATTTTGTGGTTTTTGTGCGTCTGACCTCTTAATCTCGCGTGTAAATTCCATGTACAGCAGCTGTGAACAATACGAGTATGTCAAATAGCAGAAGAGGATAACAGAGAGATTCCGATTGTAGCATTTTTATTGGAGTCTAGGGATTGTAAGCATCTGAGTGTGTGTCCCTGATAACTGCGTACTACGTAGATATTTATGTGTGGCATGTGGGTGAGGCTAGACATGGATAATGTTACTTGTAAATGTGTAATACAGACGATGAAACATAGTATATACCATAATTGATTATTGACATAAAACGGCGCAGTTTGCCTCAATCCACAAATGTTGATTGCAGTTACATGTTACTTTTAATCCACTTTTTCCACGCTATAATTATGAGTTGATATGTGTATTATCTTAGTTTAGTGATGTTACCTAGCAATTAAACGTACTCAATCCGATCAAACGCTCCTAAATTACTATTGTTTTTGCTTCGGTGGTAAAAAATATTTGATTCGAGTCGAGCAACCCACCCATCAAAGCTCAGAGTGATCAGATATCGATTTTTGAAGTTTGTAATTTCTCGAGATGTGTAATAATATGTGGTTCAGAAACACGTGGTCAAACGGACGGTGTCCGACAAAAATTACGGATGAAGATGGTTAACTCTAAAATCAAGTGGTAATAACATTAAATTAATATAGATGAAGCTCTTTAGATATTTTTTTTTTTAAAGAAACTAAATTGATGATGAAATTGAATGAACGAAACATGAACAATTCACTGTATTTCTAGACTGATGCTGGTGATAGAAAAACGGCTTGTGCTTCTTTTTTTTGTGATTTCGGCTTTATGCATATTCGGTTAACTGCGTAAGAAAAGCCATGCACCGACGCTATGCAATAAAGCGAAATTGACTGTACAGTCAAGTTTTGTGATACTTAATGATATAAATACGGCAATATTTTGTTGAACAAAATGTTGATAAATAATACATTTTGGGAAATTTGATACCATAGTTGACAGTGGTTAGCATTATTCTGATAACTAAAGGGTAATTTGAAGAAATGTTGTTGTTGTATCTTGATGGTATGGGGACCGTGGTCCGTCTGATCGGATTGTATGAGTACATTTTAACCAACAAGATTTTTGTCACTAAAACCAAAAAACTCCCCAACTCTAAGCAAAATTGTCATGTCTCAAAACAGCAAAACCGTTGAACAATTCTTGTTATAAAATATAAGTTCAGTTTGTTATAATAATTTGTTATAATCAATGTAACATAAATTCCACCGAACAAATAGGCGTTGTACATGTGCGTGCATGTATGGTTATATCAGTAAATCGGATGTGGTACCGGGCTGGCGGTACTTTGCATGGTGTCTATCACCGCACATAACCCAATTTCCTAGTAAAATATAACCACATAATTGGTCAATGTCATGCCTGCAAACAAGAGTATTTAGAAATTTCACAGAGACTGACATAGTTTCGATAGTTCAATTTTATACTCAAAATTTGGCATCAACTATGTGGATTCCAAGTGTAAAATATTTACCTACATATTCAACCAATTTTCTGATACAATATGGTCATGTCAAACTATTAAATGAGGTTTTTATCAATAATCCACCTATGCAGAATCATAGAGTTAGAATAATATGCTTCAAAAATAAAATTGTACCCCGTGTTTGCAAGTGTAGAGAAAGTCGTATTCATACAAGTCAGTCACTTATAGACAACAAGTGTGTAGAACCATCGAGTTAGAGAAAGTCGTACTTGCACACGTCAGTCACTTATAGACAACAAGCATCTAGAATCATAGAGTTAGATAAAGTCGTAATCGCACAAGTCAGTCACTTATAGACAACAAGCATGTAGAATCATAGAGTTAGAGAAAGTCGCAATCGCACAAGTCAGTCACTAATAGACAACAAGCATGTAGAATCATAGAGTTAGAGAAAGTCGTAATCGCACAAGTCAGTCACTAATAGACAGCAAGCATGTATAATCATAGAGTTAGAGAAAGTCGTAATCGCACAAGTCAGTCACTAATAGACAACAAGAATGTAGAATCATAGAGTTAGAGAAAGTCGCAATCGCACAAGACAGTCACGTATAGGAATCACTGAACTAAATGGTTTCCCATAGGCGACAGTGTTAACGTTTCGGCCAAATTCACTGAATTGAAGCCTGCAGGCCATACCAGTGATGTTTACCCAGCTAGATTGACACCAGTTGATCACGAAAATGCAAGAAAAATCATAGGTCATGTGTTTACTTTTTAAAATAAATCCCCAAGTGTACGACAGGGCTATCCCACAGCCAAATTTGATCTGGAAAAACCCAGATCTACAACAGCTAGTCAAATACATTTCCCGCTCACAAAAATCCGTTCCCCCATTCAATCACCAGTTTAAATTATTTAGATATTATGTACAAATCAAATAAACGCGATGTCATCCTTTAATAACGTGTCGCATGTATCGGGTGAAGGTCATTCTTCAGTTACCTTCACCTTTAGCATTCCACGGTGTGCTCGCTCCCGGGCTCCCCGACTCTAGAACACATTTAGTTCCCTGATTCCTATAGACAACTAGTGTGTAGAATCACATGACCTGTAACGTTAGAGTTACAATCACCCACACTCGCTAAAAGCAGAATCTCTCTCTTCTATTGCTTATTGTTTACATTTAATTAACCTATTTTAAAAGTGTCCTGTTTCTGCCACATACATTTTTTTGCTTCCTTCGTTTGTTTTTTCTCTTAAAGGTACTCAACCCGTAAAGAGGGTCCCCATCTCAACAGATTCCAACAACAACAATCCGATCAGAGGGTCCTATATTACTATTTCTTTGGCTTTGGGGGTAAACAATATTTGATTCGAGTCGAGGAACCCATCAAACAAAGCTCAGAGTTATTAGATATTGATTTTTCAAATTTGTTATGTTCTCGAGATGAGTACTAATAACTGCCGTAATCTGCTCTGGATGTGTACTCCAAATCTATTCAAACAGACAAGGATGAATAACTCTAAAATCAAGTGGTAATTTTAACGCAATTTTGTCTGAGTTCTGGGCCAGATAGTATTCCCGATAATGAAAAATAATAGATTTCTAAAATCGATATCTAACAAATCTGAGCTTTGATGGGTGACTTCCTCGACTCGAATCAAATATTTTTGACCCCCGAAGCCATTGAAATATTAATTGAGAGGAGTTTTATCGGGTTGAGTACCTTTAATTGTCTTGGTTCCTTCGCGGCGAACAAACATCATTGTTATTTCCCTTGCTTTATTTGGTTCTTTCTCTTCCTTCGATTCCTGTGACATTTTTTTTTTTTTTTTTCGCTTAGACCACCGAAACCCAACAACAACAACAACAACAACAACAACCAAGAAATAACTGCCGAATGCCGCGAATAAAACCAAACGAAGCAAGCGAAATAACAAGGGTCTTTTCTTGAAATCGTCTTTTGATTTTTTCGCTTGCTTCGTTTGATTTTTTTTCGCCTCTCTTCGGTTCTTTTGTGGCGAAGGAACCGAAATAATTTAGATTATTTCGATTGCTTCGCCATGAAGGAACCGAAGCAAGCGAAAAAAAAATAAGAAGGAAGTGAATAACGTATGTGGTGGAAACAAGACACCGTATTATTCTGACCAAAATCATGGAAAATAAAACAAAATCAGTTTCGTCTTGACTAACTTACATGTATATGGAACATATATCATTGTGGATATGATCTTCATTTTGACGCCAAACCGGCATGAAAAGACAAGTACACGTCAATTGTTTCTATATTTACTCATTGGTGATATACACCTACTATTTCGCAATATATATATATATATGTGCATATGTTCTACATTTATGCATGTGACTGATGTTAATTTTCCTTGTACCATGTAACAATGGATGGAATAAACAATCACTAAATGCTCATTGACGAAGCTGGTTGAACGCAACTTCTGCCACAATGCTGAATGCCTGTGTCAATGACCCCTTCAGTGTTATAAATCTTACCTGGATCAAGGAATTGGAACCTCCGCGGGAGCGTGCTGTGGTCCAGACGACCCAGGAACAAGGCCCCTATCACAATCGCCTTAATTATGCGCAGAAGGCAGGATATCAGACCGACGAAGAGATTGTAGAAAAACATAAAGTAAACAAAGTTGAAGAAAGCTCGCCTGAAATAAAAAAAATAGAAGAGCGTCATTCAATCCACTGCATTTGAGTCTCCCTTTTTCTCATGATTACTTCTATCCATTACCGCAAATAGGGTGCCCCCCCCCCCCCCCCCCCACTTCTGATACGCGGGATTCTGGTGGTTTTGAAGTAGTACGGTACCTATATATATGTTAGCTGATACTCGGGATTCATATTCCCCTTTAAGCCGATATTTTGTATTCAACCACACGGAGGTTTTATAGCATAAAATTGTCCATTCTTTAATGGAATTCAGTCTCATATACATCTTGATATGTTGAAATTGTGGGCATTTACTTCAGCAAATATGTGAAACATATCATATTAGTGTGAAATAACCATGACTTGTATTCTTCATTTGTTTAACGGCTGCGCAGGATTCATCCCGCTCTGTTAACTGGCATTCGGGATTCATGGGGGTAGAATGGCTACTTTTTAATTGAACAACGGGTCTATAAATACTTAAATATATAAGTATACTTTCTTAATGAACGACGAAAAATGAAAAAGGTGAAAGGTCACCAATCCTTTGAAAATAATTATATACTGCAGGTAAATTGTATCGACATGCCAGGTATAGTTTGGCAACATATATATTGCATTACAAAAATGTTAATAAAGATGTCACCTTTACCTGTTTACATGATGCATGCACAACTAATAAATGGCTGTCAAAAGACGATACATTTTCATGTCCTTTTGTCATAAAACACCTTTCAACTTAAAGGTACTCAATCCGATAAAACTCCTCTCAATTACTATTTCAATGGCTTCGGGGGTAAAAAATATTTGATTCGAGGCGAGGAAGCCACCCATCAAAGTTCAGATTTTTTAGATATCGATTTTAGAAATCTATTATTTTTCATTATCGGGAATACTTTCTGGCACAGAACACAGTCAAAATTGCGTTATTATTATCACTTGATTTTAGAGTTATCCATCCTTGTCTGTTTGAATAGATTATGGTGTACACATCCCGAGCAGATTACGGCAGTTGAAAGTAATTATTAGTACTCATCTCGAGTAAATAACAAATTTCAAAAATCAATATCTAATAACTCTGAGCTTTGTTTGATGGGTTCCTCGACTCGAATCAAATATGTTTTTACCCCCAAAGCCAAAGAAATAGTAATATAGGACCCTCTGATCGGATTGTTGTTGTTGGAATCTGTTGAGATGGGGACCCTCTGATCGGATTGAGTACCTTTAACCGGCTCAAGGGTGTCCAAATATACTTGTTGCTGGTGAGAAACCATTTGCAGACATGGTGTAAACATTTAATTCCAACTCCTACACAAATTGGCATGACGTATGCGATTGTGATAAAAGTCTGACATGATTTGGCATGAAAATTCTGGGCGCTATATGGAGCCACCTCCTCTAGTTGCAGACATCCATATATTATATAGGCATCGGTGGGAATACCCAGACTATCAAACCACGTAATCTGTCTCACCTGTTATTGAGGTTCATGCCATTATCTAACTCCTGTAGGAAGCATAATCGTGCCAGCAATATCTGGCCAACCATCACCCCGATAATAATGAGAACAACTGGCCTGAAAAATATATAAAAAAATGACACTTCGACGACATGCGTCGGTAAAGGGGAGGTCAAGCGATTAATTTTTTGGATTTTCATGTAAATCATGTGCCCTGATGGGGTATTTGAAACAATAGATATTTATCACGCGGATGGGCTTGGTAACTATAAATGTTCCATTATGATATTTTATTAAAGCATGTTTTTATTTTTTAAGTTTACATTGTGGATTAATATTTTTTTAAGTAGTCAAGTGTTGTAATGCAAGGGGGAAAAAATCTCAAAACTAAAAAATAATAAAAATGTTTACCTATAAAGTCCACCGCCAGTTGAACGCCAAGAGAGTTCAATGGCATATCTGATTTAGTTCCCAGAAAACTACTTCATATATAACTTTTGCATGGAGGCGTGCATGGAAATTTCCATTCAAAATCGGTCGTTTGACCTCGCCCAGGGACGTGGCTAGAGGGTCTCCGTTGGGGGTGTCCACTTTGGGGAATTCCAACTGCACTGCCCACCCCCCCCCCCCCCTGAATCCAACCAAATACAAGTTTTGCATAATTCCATTTGCACCTCACTGCTCAGGCCTAATAGCATAATTCATATATAGACCATGGATCTATATATACCCGGCATGAGAACATTCAGATAATTGAACCTGGAAATTTCATAAATCCTAACATCTAGTGGTCCAACTCCAGACAAATGCACACGGCTACGGACAAGAGACCATGATTGTTCGGCCCGGTGTGAGAAAATTTTGAAAAATAAACAAGAAAATCACAAAATCCTAGCATCTAGACTGGCCTCAAGCTTTCCTAGTGTTGGAAATTTCCAACCTCATATTCACCCTTAGGTTGGAAAATTCTCCAACTGATGACCATTTCAGTCCACAATTTTGACCAAATGTAGTAAAATATTGTTTTCTTAAACTAATATGCAGTTTTTGACCATGCAAAAACTGAATATTGGTGGCAGTACCATAATCATTATCTTTATCCCCGCCGTTGCCATTAGGATACATTAACAACAACAGCATCCACATCACCAATAATAACACATATACGTCAGCAGTATAGCATAGGCATTATATGATAATGTTGGTATCTTGTGCCACAATTATTTTTATGAAACTCGTGTTAACTATATTTGTATTTTTTCGACTGGTGACTTTAATTCAAAGTTGACATTCTACTGCCCTATATAATAAAAATGTGAAGGAATGACCAAAAATGCCAGACCAGGTTCTCGACGGAATTCCAATGGGAGAGGCAACACCTTTAAGGCTTGGTAACTCAACAGGCCACACTGTTGGAAAAGTACGGACCCATTTAGTAGAATGTGGGTTACTGGGTATTGTGGGAAAACTTACCATAAATTTTGGAGTATGCTAAAGAACCAACCAGAGAATCCGTTGACGATTAACGTTCCAACTATGGCAAGAACGTACGTCACTAATAGTAACAATATAGTTTGGAACAGAAGAGCTGAAACAGAGAGTTATTATTGTGGTTACGAACAGTTAACCAATTAAGTGCATGAGTAATATAATATAGTACATATACGAATTATTCGAGTTATGCATGTCGCGGGATGAAAATGTTTTTTCAAATACACAACATTTTTGGTACACGGAATCTATTTTTCTAACACTTACGTACACTGTTATCGAAATTAAAGAAAAATGATCAGTTGCTGTTAACTGTCGACGCAACACTCTTTATGTTTATCGTTTGAAGATTTGAAGAAAATAAAAAGATTGTGTATTGGTTACCTAGAAATTGTCTCATTTTATATGCTTTTATTGGACTGAAATTCTTCCAAAATCACAGTTATATAGGCCTAAAACATATAGAATAGAATTATAGTTGTTTCAAGATATACAACATGAATTCTAGTTACACTAATTTGGAGTTCGTACACAATAACATTGCTTTTTACCGTAACCGTTGCTGGTATCATTTCACGTGCATGAACAAGTCCTTTTTTGTTTTTAAATAACTGCACATGTGAATGTAATGTCGGTATTGGTATACCATGCAGTACCGCATAATCAGTAACGACCGTATTACTAAGCCGATATCACATTGACTGGCATGTAAGGTAAACTCTAACAAAACGGCTCCAAATTTTGTTCTCGGAGAACCAAATACCAACATAGAACCAAACAGTTAGGTTCCACACTGCTTTGGTTCCTAAGTTTGGTTCTTCAAAGAACCCACCGAATTCAAAATGAATGCTTAAATGTCCTATACGGGTAGGGTTCTCTATTCCGAAGGTTCGCTATTCCGAAGGTTCATTACTCCGAAGGAGAACCTTCGGAATAGTGAACCTTTGGAATAGCGAACCTTCGGAATAGAGACATGTCCCCGTCCTATACATGTACAATGCACTTTACGAACCCCGATGTATACGACGTATACTTACCCCAAGCTGAATAACCCACTTGGTATCCGGCATATTTCGAAAATCCAAGCTGAAATTAAATTTACAATCGATTTTATTATAATAGAACCGTTACGACCGTCTATAATGCATTCTTGAATTCTCAGATCGATAAGCAATAGAGGGGTATTTTAAGTATTATATAGTTATGTGGATCACTTACTCCATTGTGTTTTCGAATGGGAGTGGAATGCTACACTCTTTCGGTGCATATACATGTATATGGAATGGCGCATTGGTACTCACTTATCAGTTTGGTTCACAATATGTGTGTTTAAAGCTAACTCAATTTTAAGGACGGAACGAATAAAGCCGTTGTTCTTGGTTCTGATAAACAGAGATATAGTTTAATTTGTTTTATTATGAACATACCTTTTCTTGTGAAATTATGAATGAATGAATGCTTTATTCTCAGCCATTGGTACATGGGACATGAGGCAACTTTATACACTATTTACACACAGAACAAACATTGGCGGTTAAAGAAACATTACGAAACTACGTGTAATACAGTGGACTATACAAACGTGCAACATTAAATAAAATACACACCAAACATGTACAATAAATGCAAACGAGTAAAGCTAAAATATAATTACATTTTATTTTCGTTGAAAAAACATGGGGGTTAAATCCATGTCTCTACACTTTGGCATTATGGGAAGCTCTCGCATATATGTCCATACATGCATGCATCAAGCTAACTCAGGATAGCTTGATGGGGCTTCACTATGACTGCGGACACACGTATCACAGTAGCGATGGCATAGTAGATGTGACAATTTATTATGGTGGAGTTTGTGACAATTGGCCGTTATAATTAATTTGACATATAGCCAGCCATGTTGCCCGCTGAGTTTCCACACAATGAGTTGACCGGACCAATTAACCCATTGCGTTTCACCAAGGTTAATCTCTACTCATTACGTTTTGCTAAATTGTATTCGCTACGATATATATAATTGCACGATATATCGTCCAGAATTGTGTTTGACCGTGGCCTGGTGGCAATTCCTTATTGACTCACATACCATGCATGTGGTACGTATTTTTATATGATCTCAATGCATGCATGTTTATCTACTTATAATGGGTTCATTAGTAAGAACAATCATGGCTGTTGACAGAAATGTGTTATTCATTAAGTTATCAAGTGGACTTGTGTGTTAGCATGCAAAATATAACACTGCGTGTTGAGCAAAGATCAATAGCGACAAGACATTCGGGTAGATACATCCTTGATAGGTCGACCGTCGCTGGCAAAGCTTGGTGTAGTAGACTCAATGTGCAAATTTGAAGAGGGCGACATGGCTTGCTATGGCATACTAATTATGACGACCACTTGTCACCAAACTTCACCACAATAAATTGTCACACCTACTATGCCATCGCTACTGTGGTACGTGTGCCCGCCGCCTATCATGGCTGATTGTGGTATAGAGCTTAGTCAGGTAAACGAACCAGAGCTAATATATATGCCTAGATCAATTCATGATTCTTTACACTGGAAATTCCAGTGTATATTATACTCCATCAGTTCAAAACCTGAGACATTTTTGATGTTCTGATCCGTTCTGACATTGAACAGTCTGCATGCAAACAGTCTTGCAGGGATTGTGATACATACGTTTTCTGACAAAATTGTCAACACAATCATGCTGAGGGTGTGCCAGTGCTTATGTCGACAAGAACCACAACACAAGATTTATGCGACATCGGAGAACCCTAACGTACCGGAACGAAAAGCAACGGACGGCGCCTTTAACACACTATCAGTGTACAAACATGTATAATATACATATGTGCTTGTGTAAGTTGTGTATGCACATGCAAATTTACTCACCAGATTTCCAACGGGCCCATTGTTTTCCATAGGAGGTATATGTGTGAAATCTCCTCGGTACATATCCAGTATATGTTTCCTGTAATGCATAATAGTGGATATTTAACAGTGCGCTTAATCACACAAGTCTCCATGTGCTTGAACTTTTACAGTATTGCCACAGTCGCTAAATTGCGGTCACATAGCAAGGTGCCTGTTTCACACATAGGTACGACGATGGCGTCACAGTACGAGGGATCTTGCTCAAGGGTCACAACTAAGTCTTGGTGCGAAATTTGATCGTAGTGCCACTCGACAGTCACAAGACGCTCAATCCGACCAAGCTATGCACAGACCGAAAAGACTATATTACAATGGGACGTATAGCTCCTCGTAATACATATATTATATCTTATGTTTCATACCGAACATTATGGGAATGTGCAATTAATAGTCATTAATTGTGAGACTGGCAAGTTTTATTTATTTTGGCAAAACAAATAAATCAGAATTGGCCAAATAATTGGCCAAAAGATTTTTCGGCTCAGCGTTAACACTGACTATAATAATAACAACATCGAAGGATAACTCACAAAGATTTTTTGGAATATTCTGGTTGCACATTTGTATACAGGCAGGTGAATCGGTTGCACGCACAAGATAGTGTAAAAGTGAAAACTTCCATATCCCCTTCTGGGGGATATCGAAATTTATTAAACCACGATTTCTTCTATAAATCACCGTTGAGCTTATAATAAATATAGACAACATCCGGATTGATGATACGGTGAATCTGTTACAGCACATGCTGAATTGCTTTATTCTCTGATCCAATTAAATAACATGAATGGATATTGAGAAAACGAAATATATACATAAGATGGACAGAATAACGAAAAGTATTTATATACAAAATATACAGTGACCTCCCAAACGTCTTCATCGTCACCTCTATCTTCATCTTCATCAACATCATCATCATTATCATCGTCGTTGTCGACTTCGTTGTTGTTGTCATCATCGTCATCACCATCGTCGTCATTATCATTGGAACATCATCATCATCATCGACATAATCATCATTAGCGTTCCATCATCATCGTCATCATCATAAGCTTCATCATCATCATCATCATCATGTATATACCCCATAGTTACCGTTAACGCATTTCCATCCGTATATAGACTAAAAGTTATAATGTCCATTCATTGATAATAAGGAGGTTTGGATCAGAAAAACAAAATCATTATTTCAATTACTCTGCTGTGCATGTATATTTCTTAACGCTCAGGTATGAATTGAACAAGTTGCAAACAGGGTATTGTGTGCATTCCGGGGACAGTCAGACAACGTTGTCGCATCTTCTATACATAGATTGCCAAAAGCTGTATTCTGGAGGTGAACATGCATGATTTAGAACAGCAAATAAAAGTGGTCAAAACACGGAGTGATTGTCATGTATTGATCTGGGCTTCCGTACGTTTGTACTCAGTTTGTGACGTCATCGAGCTGGTTGTATTTTAGGAGCTGTATTGAATAAATCGATCTCTTTCGCTATAAACTGTGTCGCTGTTAACATGTCCGACAATCACACCAGGGACCCAATATGTAACAGTTTGCCGACGAGGATGGGATTGAGCTAAGTGAACGTATTCGCTGAATGTCGTTAGAGCAGAATACTAGCGGAATGTGCATTTAGTTGGCCGAATTAATTGACAATTGATCAAGAAATAAAAAAAAAAATGGCCGCTGCTTATTTTGGCAAAATTGAAGAAGCGTTCAGTATAATATTTGGCATAAAGAAGTTCCATCAATATTTATACAATAGATCATGGGTTTTAATTACAGATCATCAACCGTTAGTATCCATTTTTGGTTCAAAGTCTGCCATTCCTTCATTAGCCGCAGCTAGATTGCAAAGATGGGCCTTGCTTTTGGCAGCACATGATTATACCATACAATATAGAAACACTAAACAGCATTGTAATGCTGATGGTCTTTCTAGGTTGCCATTGGAAAGTTCAGATTCTAAAGGCGAAGAATGTGGTCAATTGGATACAATTTTGCATTATCTCAAATGGAAGTTTTACCAGTTACTTCCAAAGTTGTAAAGAAGGAAACACGGAATGATCCAATTCTGTCAAAGGTTGTCGGTAAAGTTTTGTCTGGGTGGTTTCATAATTCTGAAAGTTAATTAAATCCTTATTATTTGCGTCGAAATGAAATCACCATACAACAGGGTTGTTTAATGTGGGGTATTAGAGTTATTTTACCTGTGTCATTACAGTCTAAGATATTGACGGAACTTCATCAAGGCCATGTTGGTATTGTTAGAATGAAATCCTTGGCCAGATCATACGTATGGTGGCCAGGATTAGATAATGATATTGAAAATATGGTGAAACAGTGTGATATATGTCAACAGAATCAAAACAATGTAGCAACTGTGCCTTTACATCCATGGATGTGGCCAGAAAAAATCTTGGCAGAGGATTCATGTGGATTTTGCTGGTCCGTTATTCGGACACATGTTTTTAGTAATTGTGGATGCACATTCCAAATGGCCGGAGGTAATTATGATGAAGAAAACAACTTCTCAGAAAACTATTTCTGTTTTGCATAAACGTTTCTCACAGCAAGGTTGTCCAGAAATTTTGGTTTCAGATAATGGGCCACAATTTACGTCTGTTGAATTTCAAGAATTCTTACAAAGTTTTGGTGTGGTTCATGTCAAATCTGCTCCATATCACCCTGCGTCTAACGGCCTTGCTGAACGTTTTGTGCAAACGTTTAAGAATTCTATTAAGGCAGTTGTAAAGGAAGGGAAGTCGGTTCAGTCTAGTTTAAGTAACTTTTTGTTAAGTTATCGTAACACTGTGCATCCAAGTACGAATGAAAGTCCAGCAAAGTTACTGATGAGTCGTCAGCTACGCTGTAAATTGGATTTGGTAAAGCCAAATGTATCAGAAACTGTAAATAGTTCACTTGTGAAGCAAGTCTTAAGTAAATCAAACACATTGAGAAATTATTCTTTTAATGTTGGGGATAAAGTTTTAGTAAGAAACTATTCACCAAAGGCTGAAAAGTGGATTTATGGAGTTATTGTGAAGAAATTGGGGCCTGTAACTTATAAAGTTGAAGTGGCTAACAATGTAATTTGGAAGCGTCATGCAGATCAAATACGTAGTTCTGGTAAATGTGTGGAAACTGTTGTAACGCATTCAGCGGATAATGATAAAATATATGAACAAATAAATGAACAGTGTAACACAAAGACAAATGAAGTGGTGAGTGAAAGAGCTCTCTCTGAACCAGTAGTAAGGCCAAATAAAAAAGATAATATGTTTCCGTACATCGACCGACCTAAAAATAATCCGCCAACCCTAATCTTTTTATTGATATTTTGAGAAAAAGTCAAATTTTTCTAAAAAAAAACAAAACACATGGTTTCTAACATAAGCCTGTGATAAGTGACATGAAGTGTGACAGTTGTCTCAAAAGCCACAGGTGTATCAAGAGAGTGGATCTGCCATTATGGTAAATATTCACATTGACACCCTAACACTATAAACTACACGGAGAAATGTCACTTTACCATTATGCCTTGTTTGGGACTTATGGAACATATTCATGAGTTCCAAATAAACATGCATGCCCATTTATTATTTTCTTGACAGCATGAGAAATGTACATTTCCATTTCGTTTGACACTTAATATTCAAACAACATTTTACTGGTACACTTCATTGCTTCACCCACCATGTTTCTTTTGCACACATTTAAAAATGCTGGGTGCTATCTAAAGGGGTACTGAATCTGCCAATTATGGGACCATCTCCTTTTATACTCAAGAGAATATATGCAGCAAATTAATGCATTTGAGCCATGGATTAGTGCCAAATACACTGATGTGTTCTATGAGAACGATGCAAACAACATGGTAATTTATATGACTGGAGTCATAAATTCATTTTCAATATACTTACCATGTTGTTTGCACCATTCATAGAGCACATAAGTGTATTTGGCATTAATACATGCCTCAAATTCATTCATTTGTTGCATATATTCTGTTGAGTATACAAGGAGATAGTCCTACAAATAACCGCATTCATGGTACAGTACCCCTTTAATATATTATTTTGTTCAAAATAAATGTTTTGTTTTGATAAACTTGCTTTTATAATTGACACCAACTAATGCTACACAGGTTTTGAAAATGTGCTGAACAGTATATTCGTGTCTTGTCATGATTTATGTTAGAGGATCTTTGTATAGGTTGCAAGGAAATTTAAAATTAACTGAAGACGAACTGCTGGTGGCTGCCAGACTTTCGGGAACACACTTAAAGTAACTGAATTAGTGCTGATCACAAACCCTGTGTACCCTTCAGCAGATTTTCAAAACCTGTGTACCGTAAAATACCCTTCAGCACTTGTATTTGGTGAGTGACCCCCTTCAGCCCAACTGACATCTTCAACAATCAGGCAGAATATCCCATATGAACAATTCAAATATATAGGTTCTATAATATTTTCGGACATAAATTCCGAGCCCCATCCCTCTGAGTTTATGGCCAAAATCAGTATGTGAATACTGAAACACACTATTAAGAATAACAGCAAGTTTGATATCTTGTTCAATGTTAATGTATATTTCCACAAGTAATACTTTCCCTACAACACAAGTAGGTATTTTATGTCATTTCGGTCGAGGTAGTTCAATATTTCTGCAGCTGGAAAAAAATATCAAAAAATAATTTAAAAAACAAAATTCCCTACCTACCTACCCTAATTTTTTCTCTCCGTTATCGGAAACATATTATCTTTTTTATTTGGCCTAACTACAGAGACCAGGGATCCTAAACTGAGTGGTAAAGAAAGTGAGCCAGAAACCAATGTTTCTGGGCATATTTCTGACCAAAGTAGTATTGTACAGTTACAGGATAGAATCCCTTTAACTTCTGAGTTAAGTTCTGTTTCGGAGAGAAAATATCCAAAGAGGAATACTCGACCACCAAGTAGATTAATTGAGCAGATGTAGAAATGTAATACTTAGCAATATATATTATGTGTGTGTGTTTGTTTGTATTGTATATATGTTTGTTTTGTTGTGGGTGAAAGAGAGGAAATTGTCATGTATTGATCTGGGCTTCCGTACTTTTGTACTGAGTTTGTGACGTCATCGAGCTGGTTGTATTTTAGGAGCTGTATTGAATAAATCGATCTCTTTCGCTATAAACTGTGCCGCTGTTAACATGTCCGACAATCACACCAGGGACCCAATATGTAACAGTGATGGCATCGGAACGGTATTCTGATAAGAGAAGTTAAGTGTAACAAAATAACATGTGTTGGAGGGGAAGTGGCGAAGAGCTGAGATGGTTACGGAATTAGATCAGACAGGCGTGTATAAGTATTTGTCTAAGTGTATGAGTATTTGGGGAAGCACGAAAAAGCCGAGGTACAAAGGAGTGAGATGAAAATCAAGGTTGTCAGAAGAATACACTAAGGTGACATTGGTTACTTATCCGAAATTCGACATATTTATTACTTATTCGAATATTCGCCATTGGGTCGATACACAACGAATAAAGACTACCGTGGCGTGGCCCCGACCATACAAACAAAATGATTCCAAAATGTTGCCAATAATTTGCCAAAATATCGCCCAAATTAGGGGCCAAAAATCGAATGTTCCAGTTTTCGTAGTTTTGGTCTGATTTTGACCGAATGAAGACTACCGTGGGTGGACCCCGACCATATAATCAAAATGACACAAAATAGTTGCCAACAATTTGCCAAAATGTCGACCAAATTAGGGACCAACTTTTCCATTATGACGTGAATGACGGCCATTCCGGTGGCCATCATGGCAGCCATTTTGATATATTTCGATCGCTTAGTATATTTGCTTCGGGTGTTTTATGCCACACTTAAGCAGATACATTCTATGAATTCTTCAAAATATTTAAAAAATCGCTATTTTCGTGCATTTTTAACAAATTCAACACCGAAAACCAAAAATGTGCTTCTTGAGAACATTATTGAACAATAGATATCTGTGTTATGATATATCGAAAAATGGCATTTAATATTTATCAGGATTTTCGTGATTCGACCTTCCCCTGTCACTAAATGCGTGACTAGAATGTAGAGGTATCTCTGTACATGAACCTGTCGAATTGTTTCGTAATGAAGAGTTGACGTTATATTTTATATGTCGATTTTTATTTGTATTTTATACTTTTAAAGGGGTATTGCATACACTAAATCCGACCATTTATGGGACCATCTTCTTTTATGCTCAACAGAATATATGCAACAACTGAATGAATTTGGGTCATGAATTAGTGCAAACGATGCAAACAACAAATGAATTTATTACTCCTCCAGTCATAAATTCATTTTCATTATAATAACAATGTTTTTTTCATCGTTCATAGCGCCAATTGAACAGATAAATCAGATAAAACACCAATTTTGGCTATTACTTTGTTGTCAAGTTTTGACTATTAGTATAAATATTCGGACATTTGCAAAATTAGGAACACATTAAACACCCTAGAAGATCAACGCTGTTACAGTGAGCGAAGGCAGTTTCTTATATACTTAGCTGCACTCGAGAACCATATGTATGTCTCATTATATATACAGCTGGTGGGGGGGGGGGGGGGGGGCTCGGTGGCTCAGTAGGTAAGGGTTACAACCCCTGGCCGTCTCGCCGTCCAGCGCTGGCGATGAGGGTTCAAATCCACATGTTTCCATCGTTGACTTTGTAACTCGAAATCGTTATCTGGCGTTATTAACGCCCATCGGGTGTATCCTGATGGGCAAATTATAGATCGCGGTGTGTCTGTGGAGCTTTTGTAAATAGACAATTGGTTTTTCCTTTTTCCGGTTGTGACAATTCGCAGTAGGTCCCTGTTTGCGGAGGTCTATTTGCGGAGATCCCGAATTCGCGGAGATCCCCTAAAATGGTCGAAATATGTTTATTTTAAAGGCACGTGAGGCCTTAGTTGTCGAAAATAGTCATATTTGTTCCAATCACCGTAAACAGAAAAACATTAAAATGCATAGTTTCGTTCATATATATACCATGACTATCGCGTAAACAGCATGTTAGCATAAAGACCTACTATATTTTACCTAAGCAAGAGCCTGATTGTGTTACAGAAGACAGCACAATGCTACTGGCTAATCACACACAAATGGCATAAACGCTCTTTATTTGTTCCATATCAGGAATTCACCAACAAAGAACGCTCTTTATGTTTACCATCATAATATAAACAAACACCAGAAAAGTAACTTTTTATGCTTTTGTTTACATAACAATGGTCAAACAAATGACAATAACATACTGTTTATGTGATATTTCTTATTTGTATACGGACAAAGTCTGTCTACATTTTGATGTTCTTTCTGTTTTTGGCGGTTTTTGACGGGTGGAAATATTTTTACAGGATACCCACCGCCAAGGCCAACCGTTCCTTTAATGAGGGAACGGGTGCGTATATGTCAATTGATACGTATTTTAAACAAATAACGACACAGTCATGATAATAGTGGTTTGTTCTATCAATCATATCATATTCGCTGGATTGAATTTGATAGTTGCAGTATATGTAACTATTATGACCGCATTAATTGCTTTCAATGTTTAGATATCAACAATGGCTGGACCACTGTTGAAGATTTTATGGCGGGAACACAATGACTCCGATTTTTGATCCGGATTTAGAGACTTCTGGTGTGATGAATTAGAAACCTGCAGTAATAAGCCGTAGTTTTTTGTAATAATTTGAAGGATTAGTTGTTTTAACGGAATCATGGGAATTCTGAGGCGGTGCATTCATGTAACCAATATATTTAACATTTTTTTTATAATTTATAGTTATGCGTAATAATATAATCTTGAGGGCGTTACCATATCTGATTATGGTTTTCTTGTCAGTTACTGCTGAAAGAACGAACGAGTTTTACGTGTGTATACCCCCCCCCCCCCCCCCCCCCCCCAGACGGATACACATTGGATAATACACAAGCTTCGTTCATCTTGCCGCCGATGTTGTATTCAGCCGCGATGACGTAACACATGCATTGTAAGTTTACGATTTCTGCTTCGATTTAAAAGTAATTCACAAGCTATATATTCGTAAAATGCCATGCAATAAACAGGTGTGAGCTTTAAAGGCACGTGCGGCCTTAATTGTCGAAAATATTCATATTTGTTCCAATCACCGTAAACAGAAAAACATTAAAACGCATACAGTTTCGTTCATATATACCATGACCATCGCGTAAACAGCATGTTATCATAAAGATTTACTATATTTTACCTAAGCAAGTGCCTGGTTGTGTTACAGAAGACAGCACAATGCTGCTGGCTAATCGCACACAAATGGCATAAACGCTCTTTATTCGTTCCATATCAGGAATTCACCAACAAAGAACGCTCTTTATGTTTGCCATCATAATATAAACAAACACCAGAAAAGTAACTTTTTATGCTTTTGTTTACATAACAATGGTCAAATATATGACAATAACATACTGTTTATGCGATATTTCTTATTTGTATACGGACAAAGTCTATCTACATTTTGTTGTTCTTTCTGTTTGTGGCGGTTTTTGACGGGTGGAAATATTTTCACAGGATACCCACCGCCAAGGCCAACCGTACCTTTAAAGGTACTCAATCCGATTAAACACTCCTAAATTACTATTTCTTTGGCTTCGGTGGTAAACAATATTTGAATCGAGTCGAGGAACCTACCCATTAAAGCTCAGAGTGATCAGATATCGATTTTTGATGTTTGTTATTTCTATTGTTTGTGGCCCAGAAACACGCCATCAAATGGATGGTCTCTGTCATAATTACGGATGAAGATGAATAACTCTAAAAATCAAGTGGTAATACGACTATAAATATCGTGAATACTCAAGGGATAATACGGCCATATTTCATTGAATATAATGTACGTTTTGTGAAATGTTATACCATAGTTGACAGTGGTTAGCATTATTTTTTTTGCAATTAACCGATTCTGATAACTGAAGTGTAATTTGATGAAATGTTGTTGTTGTTGTTGTATCTTGATGATATGGGAACCCTCTGATCGGATTGAGTACCTTTAAGCTCGACCTCTCTTACATATTCTCACAATTTTCAGATATTGCATCTACATTTCCAAAATGGAGGAATAAGCACTATTATTTCCCTACCTGTAGGATGACAAGGATTGAAGGAGACAGCCCGCCTGAATAATACCAGCAAGCGACACGCTGACATAAAAGCAAACTGAAAAAAAAAGAATGTTCAATTTGAAACAATATTTTTTTACTTCGAAAAAGTTTGTGGTAATATGTAATAGGTAATAAGTAACTTTTTTATAAAAGCCCTATCCAATTTGACACCAAGTCAAAATTTCCTTAAGCTAATTTTTCACTTACGTGTATAACAGGCGAATAAAATATGATACCTGAATAGCAGTCAAATCCATCCATAGCACACAGGCATCATGAACATCCAGCAAGAATATTCAGAAATAATGCTATGGGAATAAGAACAAAACATATACCAGAAACAATCTTTGTCGAGTGTTGCATAGCGAATGAAGAAACCATAGCAATGTTCATTATCATTCAGCAATGGAGAGCATACAGGGGGTTGCGGATTGGGTGGTCCCTCCGAAATGTTGTAAACATTTTCAGTACTGTAGTTGGAAATATCACGCCCGACACATCATAAGTTGGAAATTTCAGACAAAAACAATATGTTCTGATATATAGTTTGATTTTCCAAAAAGTATCTTAAGTGCGAAATGTCTTGTCTTTAGATAAATTGTCGCACCAGTTGTTATTTGCAGTCAAACGAATTCCAGGAATAAAAAATAGTATACAAGGGATACTTCTAGAGACGTTATCCTGAAAGTTTTTCTCCGGATAAATTAAAAAGAGACAATAGCCAATATACATATAATTAAGTACTTACTGTACAAGCACCACCAGAAGTAGTAAGTCAAGTAAATAAAAACTCGAGCCATTTCTATGCCACTAGCTTCTCCATCAACAGGATAAAAGCCAATGGCTCCCAGTGCTATTACGAAAATTTTGTAGGGAATTTGGTTGAAGTAGTACCACAGGAATATCAGCTCGGCAACTGTCTGGAAAAGAGAAACTAATTACAATAAATGATGTGCAATAATATATGCAGTACGTTCTATTGTTGCTATATGCACATATACATTACCCGGGACTAATACAGTGACTACACTGTCGGTGGGAGCTACATATAGTTTTTTTCTTAAACTACCCTCTGTTCATTTCCCATGCCAAAAATTAATTATGTGGACCTTTAAAGAAATGTACAGTACTTGTATAACATCCATTGTAAAGATGCGGATTAGAGCGAATCATAAACGGTAATTTTCAATGTTGTTGTAAATGGAGCCTAACCGACGCAACGATGCAACGTGAACATATTCGTTGCTCATGCATGTAGATCTGTGTGGGGGTAGAACATTGATTACCTAATCATGATGCCCACCGTTCGCATTGTGTACGCTTATTGACTGTTCCACACCTACATACCTCAAGCGATATCGTAATTTTAGTAAAATAACTTTAAGTGTTCCCAGCCAGACCCCCAGTAACAACTTAAATCTAAACAGGATATTTCGAAGAGAAATTTATATTTGTTCATGCCACACACGCCAGAAAGTAATCAAGAACGTATATAGACATAAACACATCTAGATATAATTTTGACGGGCAATCATAGGGAATGCTCGGATAATAAGTTCAACAAGTGGTCATATGTTGTTTGATGAACTTGTTATCTGAACATTCTCTAAGTAAACTATTCGTCACTCACTTGAGTATATTCAAATGGTTAATGATGTCCTGTCTGATATTGACACCATAAACCATGCACCATATTTACGTAATCAGATCGGTACACCATAAACCATGCACCATATTTACGTAATCAGATCGGAGCACCATAACACATGCACCATATTTACTTAATCAGACCGGAACACCATAAACCATGCACCATATTTGCGTAATCAGATCGGAACACCATAAACCACGCACCATATTTACGTAATCAGACCGGAACACCATAAACCATGCACCATATTTACGTAATCAGATCGGAACACCATAAACCATGCACCATATTTACGTAATAAGATCGGAACACCATAAAACATGCATCATATTTACTTAATCAGACCGGAACACCATAAACCATGCACCATATTTACGTAATCAGATCGGAACACCATAAACCATATTTACATAATAAGACGGGAACACCATGCACCATATTTACGTAATCAGATCGGAACACCATAAACCATGCACCATATTTACGTAATCAGATCGGAACACCATAAACCATGCACCATATTTACGGAATCAGATCGGAACACCATAAACCATGCACCATATTTACGGAATCAGATCGGAACACCATAAATCATGCACCATATTTACATAAACAGACCCGAACACCATAAATCATGCACCATATTTACATAAACAGACCCGAACACCATAAATCATGCACCATATTTACATAAACAGACCGGAACACCATAAACATTGCACCATATTTACGTAATCATACCGGAACACCATAAACCATGCAATATATTTACATAATCAGATCGGAACACCATAAACCATGCACCATATTTACGTAATCAGATCGGAACACCATAAACCATGCACCATATTTACATAATCAGACCGGAACACCATAAACCATGCACCATATTTACATAATCAGACCGGAACACCATAAACCATATTTACGTAATCAGACCGGAACACCATAAACCATGCAATATATTTATATAATCAGATCGGAACACCATAAACCATGCACCATATTTACGTAATCAGACCGGAACACCATAAACCATGCACCATTTTACGTAATCAGACCGGAACACCATAAACTTTGCACCATATTTACAAAATCAGACCTGAACACCATAAACCATGCACCATATTTACATAATCAGACCGGAACACCATAAACCATGCACCATATTTACGTAATCAGATCGGAACACCATAAACCATGCACCATATTTACATAATCAGATCGGAACACCATAAACCATGCACCATATTTACGTAATCAGACCGGAACACCATAAACCATGCACCATATTTACGTAATCAGATCGGAACACCATGCACCATATTTACGTAATAAGATCGGAACAGCATAAAACATGCACTATATTTACATAATCAGATCGGAACACCATAAACTATGCACCATATTTACGTAATTAGACCGGAACACTATAAACCATGCACCATATTTACGTACTCAGATCGGAACACAATAAACCATGCACCATATTTACATAATCAGACCGGTACACCATAAACCATGCACCATATTTACGTAATCAGATCGGAACACCATAAACCATGCACCATATTTACGTAATCGGATAGGAACACCATAAACCATGCACCATATTTACGTAATCAGACCGGACCCATTAGTACATTAATAGAATGTTTTGATTGCAAGATATCGACTTTCAAAAGAAGAAGTGTTAACACATTTTGATATTTTGTCAGGCTAACAAAAATTCCAATGATCGTCTCTCATAAAGAGCGATTCTTCCTTATCCCAAAACCGGCAAATAACAAAGAGCGTTCACAAAATTCCGAGAACTTTTTGTGGTCATTTACTTATGAATGATTTTGTGGATTTCCACGATGCCTGTGCAACACGAATGGTGTTAATTTCAATGTACTTTTCATTCATTGTTCTTTTGTATGGTAAGCTGAAAATTGGCTACGGAAAATTTGTGGAAATGTTGCTTCAAATCGGACCGGTCAGCTTTAACCGTGGATGAACACACATCCCAATAACATGTTCACAGTGTTCAGTCACAAAGAACTGATATAACACAGCACGGTGATGGGAGTGACCACAAGGACATAGATCAAACTCGGTCCTCTTCAATATCTTATATCCACGTACCTTGTAAATTAGAATTAATGTGATTACATATGATGCCACCACTCTTGCCGGAAACTGGAAATCTGAAAATGTAACACATTTGATAAGTTTGCACGCAAAGACGGGTGTGGGTTAATGCACGTTGAGTGGAGTTCATTACAATGATTGTTACGCCATGTTTTGATGTAACTGACGACTTTTGAGGCAACTAACGAGTTTTGATGTAAACTCGTCAGCCTTTGATGTAAATTAAGGTAAACACTTTTGAAGTAAAATCAACAGGGTTTGATGTAAAAAAAACAGACAACGAGTTTTGAAGTAAAAAAACGCCAGCTTCTGGTGTAAATACAAGGTCCATTGTGGACACATTTTACGTGTATCGGAAGGAGTTCAGTAATATCTGGAGTCTGACCATGCACAAGAGGACCCACACCGGGGATCGCCCATACGAGTTTGACTTGTGTCAGACGGTATATATTCGGTCATATCTGGAGAGGACCAACACTGGTGATCGACAATACGAGTGTGGCGTGTGCAATAAGACATTTCGTGATTCCGAAAACCTGACAGCACATAAATAACTTACATCGGCGATCCCACATATACGCGTGCATGTGACGTGTGTCAGAAGGAATTCAGTCATATCTTGAGTCTGACAATGCATAAGAGGACCCACACCGGCGATCGCCCATACTAGTATGTGGCATCTTATATATTGTGTGTGCCATATATAAGACATGTTGTGATTCCGATAACCTGGCAACACACGCGAGAATAAACACCCGGGGGAGGGGGTCGCCCATGCGACCATCCTGCTTATACAGAACCATTCTTATTTGACTAACCCACTTTACGAGATAATTCAATCGAATGTATCATTCATTTGGGACAAAAAAGAAATACGATAACTGGCGAACACACGCTTGTGGCATGGCATATTGTATCACATTCGTATGGGGGATTTCCTGTGTGGATTTTCATAAGATCTGCAAGGTTTTCGGACTAATTAAACTCCGTCCGACACACGTGGCACTCGTATGGGCCATCGCCGGTGTGTATTCTCTTGTGTGTTGCAAGGTTTTCTGAACCACTAAATGGCTTATATGTGACACGTGTACACGCCACATTCGTATGGGCGATCGCCGGTGTTGGTCCTCTTATGCATTGTCAGACTTCAGATATGACTGAATCCTTCCGACACATGCGTCATGTAAAAAGAAACAAGACAACGAGTTTTAAAGTAAAAAAAAGCCAGATTTGATGTACAATCACCAGTCGATTTTGGACACCTTTGACGTGTGTCGGAAGGAAATCAGTCATATCTGGAGCCTGACCATGTGCAAGAGGAGCAACACTGGTGATCGACCACACATCTAGTCTTGTTGTTCATAATTGGCTATATTTGGCTGCAGTACACATATAATGAATGCAAACTTTATGAAACATTGCGCTGTTCTCGGATTGATGACATACATGTACACACCAAAGTCCCGTGCACATGATGATGATGCATGGTTGCTTTATCAACACAACAGCGGCACCGGCTCCAATCGCAGAACAACATAGGAGTGTTTGGCAGGAGTCAAGGAATCATTATCCACCTAGTTCAATTTCATGAGGTCCTAAAAAATAAATTAGGAACCTACCCTTGTCTTTGTGGTAGTACCAACGATGCCAGATCCCACATATAGCGCCTTTTAAACCGCTAGATCTTTCTGGCCTGTAAGTGACGCAAATATTTTTAAGCGGACATGCATGGTTCATCTGAATGTCAAAATATGGTTTAGTAATTATAAAGAAAGAGCGACAAAACAAATGTAGGTCGACAAATACACTAAAATTGATATGTGGGCTTTATATTTACATAGCCCGTCACCCGTTTCATACCGCACTAACGCAGACCGTAACACGAACATGACGTCACAAATTGTTTACCTAATCTGACCTAATCACTAAAAGCGGAATAATTGGGTGTGCTTTTCAAAGTTCAGTCGAACGACAGTTATTTATAACAATGACGTTATCGTTGCTAAGTGCTTGGAAATGTTATATTGGGTTGACTCAATGTGCTGCGAGTGCTAGTCTCAAATTCTCGTCAGATTTTTTGAAAATAAATAAGTATAATACACTCAGCTTTTTTATGGGAATAAATCATCAAAAAGTTATATAAATATAACAAATGAATGTAGTGGTGTGTGTTATTGGCGGGACATACACACGCACGCGCACAAGCACGCACATAAATCATGAGTGAAGAGTAATCTGATTTGTGTATCTGGGCGGAATTATCAGATACTTGATGGGGCGGATGGTCTCATCGTACAATGGTGTAAATGCGAAAGAAAACAGGACCTGATATGTATTCGCGATGAATTTTACTGAAGTGCATGTTTGTGTACAGTTTAAATATTTATTACATGATTCTACCATTATTCCATTCAATAAACCCATTCTATAAATTGTGATATTAAACGTTCGTTTAATAACAGGAAATAGTGCCAGGTGACCTTTGACTTCCGGTTTGTGGTCTGTTAACATTCCATAAGCTATATACGTCTCAAAATACCATAGCTTCCAATATTTTTCCAACAAACTATTATGAATGAAGAGTTTGAAAAATTATATCATTAAAAATACGCCAATATATGCGCCAAAGAGTCTTTATTTATCTAGGACTATTTCTTTACGCGGCAAACAACGAATAACGTCATCGCATGTCTCATAGAAGCCGATGTTAGTTTCGCGTCCCATTTGTTGATTTAAGTATGTTTTGTCGATGTTTTGAATCATGTAATAAATAGAATCTACAACTCGTCCCCAGTTTATAGCGGAAATTACAAAACTCGTCCAGTAAATTAGGTCTGGACCTCGCCAAAGGCTCGGCCCAGACCTAATTTACTGGACTCGTTTTGTAAATCCCGCTATAAACTGGGGACTCTTTGTAGATCATCTATATATTATATAGTTATCTCCCATAGCGTGAATCTTCATATATAGCTCGCGTGGTTATCAGTTGTTATATATTTGTCTGCATGTGCTGACTATATTGACACATAATCAACAGTTGTATATGCTATAGAGATGTATAGTCTAATATATATTTGAGGAAAGTTTTTATGTGTGTATGTGTGTGAGGGTGTGTGTGAGGGTGTGTGTGTGTGTGGGGGAGGGTGAGGGAGGGTGTGTGTGTGGGGGTGTGTGTGTGTGTCCGCGATGGACTCGAAAACGGCTTAACCGATTTTGACGAAACTTGGTACGGGTGTGTAGTTTGACCCGAGGAGTAACATGGGCCTATCCGTTTGCCCGTGCGGCGTGACATTGACCTTCAAAACTTATATATCGGGATCCGCTGAGCCGCAGTGCTAAATTGCCTTATACAATAACGCTCTTTATATTTCCCATATTTGTGTTGGTTAACCGAATAACGCTCTTTATTCCCTTCGGCTTTTGTATATGAGGCTGGCGAAGCGTTTGTTTACAATCAACGCAACGCTTCTACGAATCTTCCATTTAATTACTGTGACTGTTCAGGTTTTTTTTTTTATTCCCTTCGGCTTTTGTATATGAGGCTGGCGAAGCGTTTGTTTACAATCAACGCAACGCTTCACTGTGACTGTTCAGATTTGTTTTAGTATGCGCATTGTTTATAAACTGTCTATCGAAATGGTATTCTCGAAACATTGACATTCTTTTTGTGAATTCAGACTGTTTTATAGTTTACGATGCTAAATTGCCTTAATACTGTGACTGTTCAGATTTTATAGTTTACAATGAGCCGCAGTGCTAAATTGCCTTATACAATAACGCTCTCATTCCTACGCCATGCAACCATTTACTCAATTTGTAAATATCAACTTTGCTTGGCACCAATTTGAACTTTCTCAATGTATTCTGATGACCTGTTGACTGGGCGATTGGCGTACTTAATTATGTAAATATAAACTTTGCTTGACAACATTGTGAACATTTTCAATGTATTCTGATTACCTGCTGACTGGTCGATTCACATGCCTCATTCTCACGCCAAGCTACCATCGATTTGTAAATATCAACTTAGGTTGACACCAATTTTAACAATCGAGGACGATAGACCTCATATGAGTCGCTATGGCTGCTCGGCATATAGGACATTCCTTTTTAACTTTCATCCACTCAAGAATACAAACTTCACAAAAGGAATGAAACTTTTTCGTCACACCGGATGCCCGTGCGGCGTGACATTGACCTTTCAAATGACCTTGAACCTGTTTCTCGGTATCCGCTGGGCCGATTTCCACCATTTTTGGGGTGTTGGTGAGTTAAAACATAACTATAATAAAAACAACACAACGACTCTCCCCGTCAGGACGGGTACCCAGCTAGTATATAATATATAGCAATACATGGATTTACACTTTGTATTATGTCTACCGTAACCATATGTTTAATTGTTTAATGTCTTATTCTCTTATTCATTAAAAATGGTTGTCTATCAATATTGGAACCCATGTTCAGATTTGTACTGTTCTAAACTCTCGGTGATAGGGCTTTCTTTTAAGGATGTCCTCGTGGCCGATGTGGTATATAGGTCGTGAACAAGATCATCGCGCACAGGGCGAGATGAGGTTGGTGCGGGTTCTAACCCCCGACGTGTGCGAATACTGGAATGATACTGCATGTCCTTTGTGTGGTATAACGTTTCGAGTCCCAAACATAGCTGCATGCATGGTTGACTATATTGGATGTTAATTTCCCACCTCGGGCAACGCGAATTATAGTCATTTATGCATGTTGGCAGGGCGGCCTTAGAAGTTTTATCAATCTGAACCTCCCTGTTATCTGAACATTTCCCACCAGGAAAAGGAATCCTTCTGTACTTGCATCTTTCGTCTGCTCATATTACCTGAACACCCCCCAGAATTAATAATATACCATTTAAATGTATTTTTATAACTGAATGCACACGGCGTAATTGATCCGAGGATTCGTTGTGAGCGCGGATGATTCGATGTGATCTGATCAAATTACAAAAACTATAAAGTTATCATCCAGAAACCAAAATACATGTAATCGGCAAATTCTAAGTCGACAAGGACCATAACCCCGGCAAAAGTGGACGGACCGAACCAATATTCGAACATGACCTGTATTTTGAACTGATAACCTGACATACCAAATATGGTTCAGATCCAATCCCACAAACTAATGTTATCATCCGGAAACCTCAAAACGACAACATTCTAGGTCGAGAAGGGTTCATAACTCCGGTAAAGATGGGCGTATCGAACCCATATTCGACCCTGACTTGTATTTTGAGCTCTTGAAATAATTACTTACCAAATTTGGTTTGGATCCCATAACCCAAAATAAAGTTACCATCCGGAAACTTTCCGAACGGACGGACGTACGGGCATATTCTAAGTCGAAAAGGGGCCAGAACTACGGTAACAATGGACAGACCGAATCCATATTCAAACTTGACTTGTGGTTTGAGCTGATAAACTGACATACCAAATTTATTTCGATCCGATAGACCAAAATCAAGTTCTCAACCGGAAACTTTCCGTACGGACGGACACCGGCTATTTTAATAGGCCAAAAAAAAATATTCGGTGGAAAAATTTAGAGCAAATTCGATATATTTTACATATACTTGTTAGTGACAGTTATTTTACAAACTTTATGCCATTATAATTGAACCCATTTCGAAAACCTTGAGCCTCTTTAAGGGCTCCATGCAGACAAAACTTTTAAGTGTTTATAGTTTATCAAATAACGCGTTTAGAACCTGATAAACACATATCAAATAACATTAAATTTTATAAACATTTGCTTCGATTAATTTCGGTATACACAGGATCATTATTGTTTTAATTTATTATTCACCCGGAGTCCAGATATTTTTTATAAAAGGCATATTGGACTCGATTCGAGTGCAATATGACTTTCGGGAGTGCAATATGACTTTCGGGATCCATGTAATATGAATTATCATGTGACGGCTTTTGCCCTATCAGATATAGTGTTAGTTAAGGGATGGATAATAATGTTCCGTATTGCAATGCAATTTGATATGGGAAACACATTATAAAATATAGCAGTACATACATACCTTGCCGTTAGACTCCGAATGAGCGGTCTCGGTCCGAAGAACCGTAAAACTAGTTTCCATTCATACGTCTGTTTTAGTTGATATTCCAGGTCAGAATCACGAGCATCTGGCTTGATTTTCCTTCTATGTAAAATATCCTGCACAAACTTTATGGGAAAGATAATCGATAGGTAAACCAAACAGAAAATAATTGGCAAGTAACGCACCAAGAAAAAGCCTGCGCCGCTCTGAAAATAAAAAAAGTGCTTCTTGGATTAATTTTATTTTTGCAGATTGTCGTTGTACAACACGCTATACGTTACAGTATACATATATAGCTGCATAGAACTACCCTTGTCGAGAAATATGGTACTCATGTGAATAAACGTCAACCACACGTACCGTTGGGTCGCACTCGACTTTCAACGGGATCGTTTCTTCGCTTGATATTCATGTAGGCAATTAACCACAAACAACAGACACATTTTTGAAGACCAACATCATAATTAACAATATATGCCATAAAATATTATTAAAATACTATAATTAATCACCATTTTGAACGTCTGTGTCCCAGAAGGTGCCCATAGATTAATAGAAAATAGCTGAAATAATAAAAGAAAAACATTCCCCCCTTTGTGGCTCCCAGAATGCATCACAATTCAAACTATAGTTTATTTTCATTGGAAGGGGAATGACTTTATAACTAAATTTACAGTTATTCACCTTCCATTGCGAATGATAGACTTTGTGCAGAAACTTGAGCACAGAACACACGTTGGTTTCTCAACAAAAACAACATGTTCACAGTTTATTACATCAAGTAAGTTGAAATACAAGACTATGGCATGTGTTTTATTTAATGTGATCTGTGGGTTCGAAAATTAAGTGGGCCTTTAATTATATACTCGTCGTCATTTTGACATATAAAGTGGAATGTACACAATGTTACAATTTCAAAATTGTGCATGCGTGCAGTGCATTATACATGTATGTATAAATACACGACAATATAAAATGGGTTGTGTGCATGGTCAGTAAGGGATCGTTTACACTGTGTATAGATCTGTATACAGATCTGTATGAAGTCACGTGTCGTGCATTACTGTCATCACAACATGATGACTAACAGTGAACGCGTGCTGACCAGTACTCTGGTAATTGACAACTCACTACGAGTCGTTTCGGTTTAGGCCAGACATAAAAATGGATCAACTATCAGTAGACAACAGCGATTTGGTATGTGCCGTGTCAGCATATATATATAGGTATCCTGTTTGACACCATCTGGGCGGTGGCCATTTTGGATCGGTATGGAGTGGGTATCCATGCTACAACACCCTTTATTTGACCAAATGTAGCAAAATTTCCAACTGATGACAATTCCAATGACAATGTTGACCAAATGTAGGACACTATGTTTTTCTTAAAATAACTAGCATTTATGTTTTGTCAGGTATGATATTTCCAACTGTTGAACATTTTTACCAAAGTTGGGGTGAGACCCCCCCCCCCCCCCCGGTTGACACGTCCCTGTCCATCTTGAATATACGAAATACATGGGTTGAAATGAAAACGAAAACTGAAACACATTCGCTAAGCCCGAGTAACAATTAATCAAAACAGATTTGCCTGTCGCATTGCTTCGGCGTTGACCGTGACGTATAGCGGACACAATTTTTGCTCACACGAACGAATACCGTTTTCTTTCTGTGTGCATTTCTATATCAACCGGTTCGCACTAGTCTGCGTGTAGATCTGTGTACAGTTCTATAGCAGTGTAAATGCACCCTAATCAGATGGTTTGGGTCGGTTTGTTAAATGGTTTTTGGTATGCCTCAGGAGTTCATTGTTATTGATTGGGGTCTCTTAGTAAATACAGCAAGATTAGCAAACGTGCGTTTATTACCGCTATTAAATAGGTCGGTTATAGTTTCAATGTATTGAAATTCATCTCTGATTCCCTCTCCACACAACGAGCGCAATCTTTCGTCATGTGCTGTGTACGTTTGTCCATACAGGAACTAGTTCCACCGGCAGCCGGTGGTTTCTGGATCTGAACCTGGCTAACGGCACAAGAATATTGTTGTTGTCGATACCGAGGAATTTAGGTCGGGTAAACTGTGCTCTAATGAACCTATACAAAGTAAATTTGTTTGACCTAACCATTGGCCCATGTCTTGTGAGTCACAGTTCAACTAAGCCGTCTCCTCACACTGCACACTACAAAAATGTGGAATTGTTTGTCTTGCTGTTTCTATGTTACGAATTTATATATATATATATTATTTGTGACAGGCATACTCACCACCGAATGGCCACACTCGAATTCTTTGTAAAACAGCATGGCTGTCCAAACCCAGGCATAGCATGATCCGACGGCATATCCCAACCAGTGGTTTAATCCATGTGCCAAGAATAGGGGAAACAGCGCAAATCCATATATGACCATAGATACTATCGCAATTATTGCTGTGAATATAAAGCAACGCATAAATTAAAGGCTCACACAACATTCGGAGCCCAGAATTATGTTGCTTTTATATATATTATACGTTATACTATATACCATTTGGACTACAGAGGATCTCTATTGATACGCAATTCTATACGAAATTTATTAACCGAGTGGAAGAGATTAATAAATTTCGTATTTAATTGCGACGAATTTGAGATACATTAATTTTTATCAAATAAGCACAACTTAGCAAGGAAAAACGATCTCGAAACGGCTGGGGTTTAACAATATTAATATTGATTTTCTTATCACAACCAAAGAGGATGTAAAGGCACCTTCGAGAACAAATATAGTTACATTTTAGATGTGTCTTTTCGTGTTGACAAAATTGTTCAACCAATGTTTATCTCATAGTCAGCACTAAATAACCCAATACAAATCGAATATCATAAATAGATTCTAATTTAGATAATAATAAAGTTCCGGCATTGGCATCGACATCATTGCGATAAGCTCTTGTGTCACTGCGCATGCATATAATACACGTGTGTCATACTAAAAATATGAGGACGGGTTTAGGGGCTAATGTGATAAAATAGTTTTCAAAACAGATATATATATATACCTTTATATATACCTTTATTTCCTCCAATTTCGGAGAGCAGTGTTAACATAATTACAGGTTACATGTATATATATATATATATACATACATTGTTTGACAAAAGAGAATTGACATGAAAAGCACACAAACTATTAACAAATGGACCCAACACAAACAGAACGCAGTCTCGCAGACTAAACGTCCACATGCAGTCACAAACACGGACGCACATACAGGAGGGCCCTCACTTACATACTTAAATACACATATGCATACATATATACGCATACACATACATACATACATACATACAAACACATACATACATACACATACACACGTATACACACATATGGATACATACATATATATGTCCACAGATAAACATCTATACATACACACACATACTCACACACACCCTCTCACACACCAACACACACACCCTCCCCACACACCCTCACTCACACACACACGACATACATGCATCATTCATTATATGCTAACCTGATCATTCAAACCGACACTATTCGGGTCAACATATATAAATATACACAAACATGTGTTCATGCGGATGTGAAATAGAGCATGTACATCAGTTAGCGATGTTTTATCGGCGTCCTCATTTATAATATTCATGAATTATTACTATCATCACTGCATGTCAGTAATATAATACTAATATTTGAGTTTGCGTGGTAAGCTTTCCACAAACAATACGTACTGCATACTACAAAGTGTGAATAAGTCAGCTTCATCAATTAAATCAAATAACTCCGGTGGACGTGCAGTGAGAAATACATTGAATTGTACATCTGGGCAAAGGCTGTCTAGTTTGAGAATACATTGAATATTGAACTGATTCATTACCTCATACCATATGTCGTTGCGATATTCCGCAGTGGCGGGGCAGTTTATGATGACGTGTAGAGTGAGATCATCATAAGCAACACCATATTTGTTGCAAGCTACAAACACGGACTCAGTACAAGATATGATGCCGGCCACAGTCAAGTATGCTATTTGTGTCTAGGGAACTTTCGACAGCAACGCCACAAGTGGGAGACTGATAGCTGTGGGTGTATAACATGAAAGCGACTGAGTGCATGATTTGTCTCCGATCACCGCGCTTTCCCATCCGTGTTCTGAATATTCAGATATTGCCTTGCGCACTATACTTTTCCATGACGACTTTGTTGGGAATTCACTTTCAGAAACATAATTTGTAAAATACGACATCAACTGGTGGTTACCCAGAATATTTGCAATGTCGGAAATGAACGATTTTCCTGAAACCCCATCTATGAAGAACGAGTGCAGCCTTAATAAGAAAACCGATTTGGCTGCCTTCTCGGTTGGGAGGGCACATAGACTTCCGAAGAAGAGAAGCTTCTTTTTTTTCAATACAACTCTGAATATTACCTATTCCCAGCAATCTTTCTACAATGTTGGTCCGTGTTTTGGAATGTAAGCTTTGGATCTTTTTAAGGCAAAATCGGTGAGTTCTTTCCAGGGATAATACATCTGAATCGGTCAAGTCACACAGCAGTTCGCACCCGAAGAGACCTCTTGGCAATATTATAGATGTATAAATTGTCCTATAATGCTGACTGGAGTTATACCTCCAGCATACATACCGATGTTGGACATAGCAAAATAGCTTGACCTAAGTCTCTGTTTTATTTCGTCAATGAATTCACCGTTTTGATTATGCTTATGTATAGGGACACCTAAGTATGTAAGACTTTCAACTTCAGATACTTGATTACCGCACAGAGTCCATGCCCGGTTAGTACTCGTCTTATTGTGCTCATTTTTGCTTTCATTAAAGACAATAACAACTGACTTTTGTTCATTATATCAATACCTCCATTTTCGACTGTAATTAGTGCATATAGTCAGTAGCCGCTGAAGGCCTTTCTCCGAAAAGTGTCATATCATCAGCTTGTGTAGGGCATGAACAGTTTACAGAATACATATTCAGCCCTGCTCCCGAGTTTGCCAGTTCTACCAAAAGTTGGTCAACAAAGAGCATGTAAAAAAGAGGTGAAATAACGCCTCCTTGTTTTATTCCTTGCTCTATTTGAAATTGCCTGGACTGCCAATCTCCGTATTTCACGAAACAAGAGGTACCTTTAAGTATCTGATGAAAGAGTAGCCATGATTTTCCATCAAAGCCAAGCATATGCAGCTTATATAGCAAACCGTCAATCCAGACGGTATCAAATGCCTTATGGACACCAAGGAAACATGTGAATAAAATACTGTTGTTTTCTAATGCAAATGCTTTAGATTCGTGTATGATAAATGAGTCCATAAGACAGTTGACACCCTTCTGAAAACCGTGTTGCACTTTGTGTACTTTTACCATATTGGGTACGTGAGAATCGAGTCTTGATAAGATAACTTTTTCAAGCAGTTTGTAAATGACAAGTTATCGCGCGATAGCTGTCGAACAACTTTCGGGGTTTGTTGCCTCCTTTATATAGAGGAACCATTACCCCAATCTTAGCATGTTCTGGTATATAGGAGAATTTCATGATACCAGTCAATAGTGCAGCTAGGCATTTGATCAGTGCTGTACCACCAAGGACCAAGTTTTCATTGTAGACATTATCGCAACCCGCGGCTTTGTTTAAGTTGAGAGTTTTCAATGCAATCTCTATCTCATTTTGGTGTACGGCTTCTGTGACATATTTAGAGTTACTCCCCCTTTCACTTACTCGGTCGTTGGCGAGGGAATCGACAGTGTCGTTTACGAATTGAAAGTGGCTGTCAAAGCTATCGTGTGCCAGAGGTTTGTAAAGTGACTCGAAGTAGTCGGCCCACCCCTTTGAAATTTCTGAGGAATTTCGCAGGGTAGATCCGTTGTATTCAAACATCTTATTTGGTCTATTTTCATGGTTGCTCCGAGATTTCATTATTATAAAGAACGATCATTGATCCACTTCGGCGGCTCTGTCTAATTTAGTATAGCGTTCGCTTAAAAATTGATTGCAGCATTGTCTAAATTCACGTCTGAAAGTGCATTTTGTAGTTTTATATTCTGCATAAAATGCGTTGTCCGTTTCTCGTGGTTTACTAGCAGTGATCCAATTCCGTCTGTGTATTCTCATATAATGCAAGTCCTTCAATCGGCAGTTCCAAAAGGGCTTAAGGTAGCTTTTGAACGTTTATTGTTGGAATCGTTTCACTAGATGCTCTCTGGATAGCGAAAATTATTGAATTATAAAGAGCGTCTACATCATCTCGGTTGTTGAGGTTGTGGTTTTGTGGTATAGAAATGATTCCAGACTGCGTTTATATATAGTCATTGAATTTGGTGAGGATTTAAATTTCTTCCAGTTATAAAATTGTGTCGAGCTACCTCTCTGCCGTTCGGAACTGCTATATTGAATATCGCATTTGAATAAACATACAATGGACCTATGATTTGACACATCAGTAGCATCGTCATTAATTATTTCAGCATACACGAGAGTCATATTCATGTCGCTCTGCGAAGAAAAAACATAATCAATGGAAGTTCCCTCGCTACCAGAGGCGGGAATACATGTAGCTTGTCTACCAACACAAAGACGACTGTCATTGACTGGTGTAAATTGTTTTGGTTCAAGCAGTTTACGGAGTGAGTTGTCTCTCGGGCGTGATTTCGAAAGTGAGCAGTTAAAGTCGCCCATGATGATAACATGGCCTAGGGGAAATATGTATCTATTATGTCACCAAGCGATTGCACATGTTGTAAATGAAATTTGTCGGTGTAGTTGGTTGACAGTAGATAAACTTGGAATATATAAAGATAGTCTGCATCTGGTAATTCTACTTGGATACCGCAAATTCGATCGTCATCAATTTGTATTGTCGAGACGTACGGATCCAGTACTTCTTTCCAAATAAGGGCTACACCGCCTTTATGTCAAAACAGATATATCGAAGTTAACCAGTCGAAGAAAGATTATTACAAATACCGGTGTTTTACCAAGTAAAGTCTGTTCGCGCAAAGCAGCATTTGACACATGTGGTGGGGGGGGGGGGTGGGGCGGAGTTTCTCGGAAAATGAACTGATTTATTTATTAGCACCATATATAGACACTTCTATGCCACAGCTAGACGCCACCCATCACGGTACAACATGCATTTATATAGTCCTACCTATAATGTCACTTTTCACCAACCACCTAATATATTAATGGCTCCATAATGAACTAACCATTGACACGAACAGGTAATATGGACCTTTTACATATATTGTACATATAAATATAAATAATATTAGTAAACCCAGTAATGTCTCGCGTCTCCCGTTCGTTCATTACATGTAGCTGTACGATGTTACAGTTGAATATTGAATATATCATATCTGTTTCGTAATGTTTCTGTGAACCGCCAATGTTTGTTCTATATGTAAATGGTGTAAATAATTGTCTTATGTCCCATGTAAAAATGGCTGGGAAATAAAGTATTCATTTATTCATTCATTCATTCATTCAACCAAACAGTAGGCAGAGTTATAAGGTTACATATACACACCTTTAATAGATGTCGGACCATCATACTGGAATGCGAATTTTCCATCGAAAATAATCTCCCCAACTAACGACGCGAAACTTCCGACAATAGCAACAAATGTGAATTTATTGCGCCTGGTCAGTGGGTTTACTGCGCTGAAATATAATAATAAAACTAATATTTGGCTATACGTTCATACACTGGCAAATTTCCTGGCTATTTTTCAGATTTTCCGTCGCAGAGACCTATATATAGCACATGTATGTGTTAGTGAACGAAAGACAAACTGCTTATAAAATTAGTGTGCACCACCTTGTGATTCTAAAATGAATTTTGCTTATATATATACGGTGAGTCATGCAATATCGCCTCGCATGCAATAACAAGAAACTATAGCCAGAAATGGTCACGCCCCCAAGGTTACCACATAGCTCCTATATATATTTTTTTTATAAATCGTATTCGTCAAAAATAACACAAGTAACGAAATTTTAAACAGAAAACAGTTCATAATACAGTGCAAATATACATTACATTTATTATATATATTACTATTTGATTATTATACGTTATATATAATATATGCAACGTCAGACATTGTTGATTAATCCTTTAAGTTTCCGTTATCTGTTTACCGTCGCTCCGCTTTTTTGATTAGTCGTAATATTTGGCTATGCGGATAAACAATTTTTTTTATATTAACCGAAATTAAATTACATCTTCTGAAAATGATACCTGACGTTTTGGTTATATTACTAATCTTGGAAACTTTCCCCAGAAAAAACATTGGATGTCACCGTTTGTGTTACATTGTGCGAATATGATATTACTCTTCGTTCTACTACAATTTCCTAAAAAACTCGCATCGTGTGAAACCCGAATTACGTTGTCCTGCGATATATCCTCCATTGACACGACCAGATCAGCCTGGCAGTATACGCCAACAGGGCGTAAATACAACAATTCACTTTGTGTTATGTATTGGTTTGTGTTGTATTGTTTTGTTTGTTTTTCTCCGAGTGGGGCATGAAAGAGAGATATCTTTATTACCTCCAAGTATAGGAGAGATCGATACACATGACATATAAATACAGTTGGATTAAAGTGGGCTCCCCTGACCAATGTGGTGGGCCGTTATGTACAAGTATGGAGAGGTGTTGGAAACCACGAGAGTGAAGCATATATGCATTTGAATGTTCACAACAGCTTTTGTTGCAGGAAAATCTGATTTGTCCAACAGATATGACAGTTAGTCGTTACAACATGCGTGGGTGTCGAGAAGATAATTACAATGGACGAGGCACGGGTTGCTGTACGCCATTCCTTATCATTGTGCTGAGAACGTACAGGAACTTCGCAGAATATAGTACTAGTTCCTTGAGGCAGTGAGATATGTGTTCTGTTAGGATTTCCAGAGAACTTCCGAGGAGGGTTGCTACCAGGTCATCTCTGGCTAACGACGCAAGGTGAAAATATTCGGGTATGCCGAAACGAGAGATAATCCCTTCCCAAAAAGAGTTTCTAATAATGAGTGCGGCTGGAGAAGAGCATACGAACATGGCGTGGTCGATTTCGTTCGAGTACACTTCGCTGCAGAGATGACACACTAAATTGTTGGCATAGGTAGTCCTGTTGAGAAGCAGTACTAAGTTTTTGAGATATTTCAACATGTGAGCGTTTCCATGGAGAAGTTTCCAGACTGCCCAGTTTGATAGGGGATTAGGGTGAACTTTCCACAGAATTCGCAAGGATGGATCGGACGAAACTTTGGTCTGCCACGAGGAAATGAACGTTCCCCTGACAGCTGCCTTCACAAGAGTTATCCACGTTGACAGTTTTGGGAAGACCCCAATGTCCAGGTATACAGTCGTTCAAATAGTTCAAAAGATCGTATTTGGCTAATATGGAGAACATTTCCTGTACAAAACCACTGGAGCGACTGTATAGTCTGTAGAGGTGTGCTTTCAGGACAAACAGTCGTAATGGTAATTGATGGCCGAACGGTAGATGGATAAGACGTCCCATAAAGCAAAGTTTTTTGATATGCAGTTGATATTCAATTGGTAGAAATCCAAGAAGACCTAGCGATAGCCTAGTTGACGCTCGTTTTGGGAGGGATTGTGCGTATTTGAGACATGTTCTGGCGGCTTTGTTCATAATGGTGATGGCGGAACTTTGATAAAAAGGAACCACCTCGACACCGTAGAGAGCTCTCGGTAGAACAACAGTTTTGAGGACATTTGTCATGGTGATGGGTGTAGTGGATTTCATAAGTTTGTTACCCATGATATTGAAAAAGTTGTTCCTCATTTTTGTCGACACAGAAGAGGCGGAATTGACCTGCTTCGCAAACTTGTCCTGAATTAAACCAAGATGGGCACATTCTGTAACTTCCTGAATAGTTTGATTGCCCAACCTCCATATCCTTCCCGAGCGGTCATATGAGTTTTTATTCTCGTTGAATACAACAATTTTGCTCTTCGTGGAGGAGAATTCGAATCGCTACCGCCTGCTATATTTCACACATATGTTCAACAAGGATTCTAGACCGGATTTCGATAGCGACAGAAGAGCGATGTCGTCGGCAGTAGTAGGAGCGCCACATGGGATATTGCAGATGATTAGTCCGTATGGAGAAGTTGCTTGTTCGTTAAGTAGGTCGTCTATGAAGACGAGATAGCAGAGAGGTGACAGAACGCCACCTTGTCGAGTAGATTGCAGTATTTTGAAACTTTGCGACATGCGGCCGTCATATAGTACTTTGCTAGTCACATCCGAATGGATGTTCTCCAACAAACTGACAAAGTGTGGCGAAAATCCGAGCTGAATGAATTTGTACAGGAGGCCAGTGTGCCATACTTTATCAAAGGCTTTCTTTGAGTCAAGGAAGGCAACATATAAATTGGAGTTATTGTCTTTGGCATATGATACAGATTCCGTGAGAATGAATGACGTCATCGAACAGCTGATACCTTTCTGAAAACCCATTTGTTGTGCATTCGGAAATCGTTTCATTTGGTGGCTTTGAAGAAGACGGCTCAACAGAATGGACTCGAATAGTTTGTATAGGACCGATAGAAGTGTTATAGCACGGTAACTATCAGGAGATGTCGGTGGTTTAGGCGGTCCTTTGTATAACGGAATGACTATTCCTTCTTTCATCGTTGGTGGAATCCACCCCATGCGGAATATACTGTCATATAGTCTTTTGATGCATTCTATGAAGGAAGTCGGAGCGTGCAACAAATGTTCATTCAATAAGTCATCTGCTCCACCCGCTTTGTTCTTTTTCAGTTTCCTCACATGAAGAACGATTTCGGTGAGTTCGACTGGTTGACACTGTGGGCAGTTCGGTTGCACGGGATCTTTAGCAAGAGAAACACAGCTAACAACTTCTCTGGTAACGTGGTCCTCAAACTCTGGCTCAGAGTGGGGTGGTGGATTGAACAATTCTCTGAAGTACTCAGACCAGTCAGAAAGTGTTTCACCTGCGTCACGTGTCAGAGACCCATTGAATTCCATAACCGATCCGATTTGAGAGACATGCGAACGGTTTCGGTTGATAGACCGCCAGAAGGACGTTTGGTTGGAGGAAGCGTCGCACTAAAGTTTGTTTTGTTGATCGGATAGGTACGCATTGAACGCAGAGCGATGAGCATTCCTAAAATTCCTTTTAGCGTCTTTATACTGAACATACGTGGAGGAGGTAAATACTCGTGGGCGACCAGCAAGCGACCACAATTTGTATTTTGACTTGCAATCAGAGCTCAGACTGCTGAGTTGTTTATTCCAGTATGGTTTCAAGTGTGCGTGGTAGGACATTGGAGGGATAGTCTTTTCTGCGCTATCAATTAATAATGTCGACACAATTGCGATAATACGAATCAAGGTCATTTTTGTCGTTTATCTCTTTGGTCAGTAACGGTTTGCACAGGGAAGTTAGATTGTCTTGATAAGACTTCATGTATTCACATTTCCAGCGATATTTTTTCCTCGTGTAATTTGATGGTGGTTTTAGTGTAGGAGCTACATCTATACAACAGAACACTGGTCTGTGGTTTGAACTATTAGTTGCTGCATCTTCTGTGACATGAGTTTTAGATACACAATTAACCATCATGTCGGAGATGACAATGTGATCGAGCAGCGAAGGAGTCGCGCCGTCATAGTAAGGGACGTATGAGAAGTCACTGCCAGTACAAGATGATAATGTAGTGAGTGCTGTCAGGTTGTGCAGTTCGAAGAAGGCATCTAATGCTCTAGCACGTGGATGCGTTAAACTTGAAAGTATCGTTCTATAGTTTTTCCCCAAATTCGCATTCATATCTCCCATTAATATCACAGGACCATTCGGTTCCAGTCGAGAGGTAATGTCAGCTAAGTCTGATAAACAGTCGAGAAAATATGAAATATCGTAATTGGCACCGGGTAGATATACTTGAATCACGGAGAGAAAAGAACTATTATTCATCTTGATCTGCAGAGAGATCATTCTATCATTTGTAGATTCAATCTCGATACACTGGATACTTTTGTGGACCAGGATAGCTATACCGTCTTTCACAAGACAACCTCCATTCGCAGTTCGAATCGAACGACCCGGTTTCGCAATGTAAATGTAATCATGTGAGAGAAATCCGAAGTCGTAGTCGTAATATTTGGCTATGCGGATAAACAATTTTTTGTATATTAACCGAAATTAAATTACATCTTCTGAAAATGATACCTGACGTTTTGGTTATATTACTAATCTTGGAAACTTTCCCAGAAAAAACATTGGATGTCACCGTTTGTGTTACATTGTGCGAATATGATATTACTCTTCGTTCTACTACAATTTCCTAAAAAACTCGCATCGTGTGAAACCCGAATTACGTTGTCCTGCGATATATCCTCCATTGACACGACCAGATCAGCCTGGCAGTATACGCCAACAGGGCGTAAATACAACAATGCACTTTGTGTTATGTACTGGTTTGTGTTGTATTGTTTTGTTTGTTTTTCTCCGAGTGGGGCATGAGTTCGCTCTCCTTTTACTTCTTTTACTTATTACCATAATTTATGCATACACAGATTACAATTACAACTGTTTATTTCTCTCGTTCCGTGAGAACATTGAGATACAGAAGAGATATTTACAAAAAATAGTAAGGTGGTAATGGTAATGATAGCATGATGACTCACTCATTGTCTACATCGTTGCAAACACCATAATATTGAGATATAAAATACCTCTATATGTCACATATCCCACGAACAAGGTGGCTTTATTTGACCGGTGGCTTTTTTAGATATACAAAATTATGTTCTGGGAACAATTATTGAATAAAACTTTGCTTCCAACTCTCCATGTTGTTAACACACCCATAGTTCTCCCCCAAACAAAATTCTGGCGACTGTAGAGATCAGCGTTGTCTGGCCGTCCGTCCCAAATTATTTCCGGGTGATACAAGAGCAGTACGGAGGTTATCAATCAATCTGAGACTATTATTTAATACCTACTCTCTTGAGGCTAATAGGCAACGCTGGAACAACAACAACAACAACAACTCCAATGGCATATGTAATTATGTGGCAAGGAACCAAAAAGTTTGGAACACTTTATCCTAAAGTGTGATAAATTGGAGCAGTGTCGAAATGCAGCACTTTCAAACATCATGGCTGCACATCATACTTTATTTGGTGTACTATTTACAACCTTAAGCAATGATGACCAGATGCAAGCCATTCTCGATATATTGAAGCAAGACAGTGCAGTGATCTGGTGCGGATATAATAAAGGAGGACATTGTCAGGCTGCAATCACTAACTGACAGATTGTGTTGAAGAAGAAGAAGGTGATAGTTAACCTTAGTTTAATTTGTCTGATTGTTTTCAAATTTTGTATGTGGATTAGCCAAATGAAAATACAGGTCAAATTCGAATTTGGATTCGCAATGTTTGCCGGAGTTATGGTCCTTGTCGATTATTTTGGTTTCCGGATGATAACTTTGTAGTTTTAGTTATATGATTGTTTTTCAAATTTGGTACATGAATTACTCATTTGAAAATGCAGGTCAAATTCGAATTTGGGTTCCGTCCGCCAATTTTACCTGAGTTATTGTCCTTGTTGACTTATAATTTGACATTATTTTGGGTTTCTGGTGATAGCTTTAGTTATAGTTAACTGGTTGTCTACAAATTTTGCACATGGAAAACTCGTTGAACATAGAGGTTCAGTTCGAATTTGAGTTCCGTCCTCCTATTTTTACCGGAGTTATGGTCCTATTTTACCTGTAATTTGAATACAGATCAAGTTAGAACTTAGGTTCGGTCTGCCCATTTTACCGCAGTTATGGCCACTGTCGACTTATACTTTTTTCAACTTTAAGAGGTTTTTTTTCAGATTTGGCTGATAGTATTCAGCTCAGTTATGAGCCAATGGACACGTATTTTATACATATAATATATTTCTTTAAAGCCCTCGCTCCAAATAAAGCCGATATATTTGGGGGGGGGGGCAGTGTGGCTGAGCAGCGGCCGTTTATTTTACACCAGCATAATCAGAAAAAGTTATCATTCGGAAACCAAATGGGTGAAATGAACTCACATTCATATATACAAATTTTGTAAACAATCGGATATCTAAAACTAAAGTTATCATCCGGAAAAGCCCCCCCCCCCCCCCATCAAATTATAAGTCGACAGGGACCATAACTCCGATATAAATGGGTGAACCGCAGTTATATTCTAACTTGACATGTATTGTCATTTGAGTAATCCATATACTAAATTTGACAAAACTCAGAAAACTGAAACTAAAGTTATCAACCGGAAACCAAAATAATCGGAAAATTCAAAGTGACAAGTGCCATAACTCCGGTAGATATGGGCGGACCTCACTCTGGGACTCTGGAAGCCATCTGGGACGGAGGCACGCACGCATGCATGTACGAACATATGCGATTTATATAGTCCCCCCGAATTTTGTTTCGAGGGACAAACATATGATTGTGTAACTGGACTATAACACTCATCAATCAAAGACACACTATACTGGAGGACATATAATATGTCTACTATAGACAAAAACGTTCAGTGCTAACGCAAGAGTGTATCTACCTATCATCTTCTTTAGTTCGTGACTCTGGGACTCTGCCCAGAGTGACTAATAATTAGTCTATCGTTAATGGTTGGCAATCTATAGGGATGATGACGGTCGAATTTCCGCATTGAGTGTGGTTATAAGTTCGTAATGACATTGAAACAGTTGAAGCAACATGTGCTGTCTATACAATTATACATATTTTGTATTAATGGGTTATAATTATGACCAAATAAAAAAGACACGTTGGTTACATTGGAAGGAAATCGTCCGTATCATAACATGTGGTACTTACTAGAGTATTCCCGGTCGTCCACCCAGTTTATTTGGGAAGTGATGTTTTCGCTTGATCAGGAATGCATAGCAAATGATGATAGCAACCTGCAAGAAGTTATAGATAAGCATTATAATCATCAGTTTGGCTAGAGATGTATATATGCTTGGTTTTGCAGTTGTGGGGCGACACCACATACTGGCTAGTAAGTTTGTTTGTTTGTTTAGTTATGGTTTAATGTCGATTTAGCTGATGTATGCCATATCACGACTCGCAGAGAAACTAAATCAAGAACAAGCAAAGCGACTGTGTACAAGATCGCAATGAATTAGACTAAAATTAGCGTTAAAAATATATCACCCTTATGTCCGATGGTGCCCAAATTTTGACAATGTTCTGCAGCACATTTTAGAATGCGACCCGCAAAATTCCAGGCCAATCGGTACAAGATGACATTATATATAAGCGTTTCCCAAAGGTTATCAAGGCGATATTTTCACCCATGTGTTGCGTTTAATTCTCCGAAGACGAATGTGGGTCCAGCGGCGCCCATCATATAACACATTAAAGCCAAATTCAGTGCAATTAGCTCTCCGCACCGTTTGCCGATGATGAGCAGAGACACCAGCAACGCTCTTTATCGACCAATATTAAACCGCCATAAAACTGTATCGATTGAAAGTGCGTGTCTGATCATTAAAATCTCTCACAAAACGTCATTTAATGAATCAGTTTTACAAAACGTCAAATGATTACCCACGGCGAAGAACATTTGTTTTCACAAGCCCGTAATCGTGCCCCGGAATATTATGTATATAATCACACATGCATGTAAATAAGCGGGATAGTGTACATTGTACATGTATGTAATCTCATATTATATATATGTATATGCCAATAAATACACCGGTTAAGTGATTCTGCCAATTTGATATGATGTTGGTAGATCTTGGTGAAATAATCTGGTGCCAGTGGTCCAAACCGATGCTGTTATGAAAAAAGTATACTTATTTTTTTTATAAAGTTTAGTTAAAGATACGAATTTAGAAAAAAATCAGTGTCTGCATGAACCGCACAAGAACATATATATTTGCAAAACGACCAGAATAGCCATCTTGGTAATGGTCGGTTTGAAACAACCAACACGGCCGATATTTTAACAATTTTTACAATATATATATTCTTGTAATTTTTCTACAGATAATGACTTTTCTTCGGTTTGTTCACATTAGCCACAGGCCGCAAACATGACAACCTGAGAACTATAACTGATTACTTTTTTTCAAAATAACATTGGTTTAACCCACTAACATCCTACATCCAGCAAATTAGCAAGATTACACTTAGCCTTGCAATGGTGACAACGAATTATTGGGACATGACAATCTGCGGGATGGGATGGAATATGGAATATAATGACAATCTGCGGAACAGAATTTGAAATTGCGTGGAACGGCCGATATCTCGAGGAATACAGCACGTATATGGCTCATTTTGGTGTCTAACGAAAGGCGTATATTCGCCCCAGCCATACATATTAACCCCGTCACTGGCCGGATACCAGCAGTTGCATCATTCGGCCGACATAATCAAGGCCGTGGAGCAGCTGTATAAATGCAGTTTACAGCGATAACGCTATGCCCACAAGCAAACTTGGTACTAAAATAAAGTTTATCATCTATTGAACAACACAAATCTATTAATTCGAGCGAAGCTGTGATTTCTGCACATCTAGAGACCGGTTAACCCACCCATGCGATGGTGCCACGAAACATGGAAAACTGCGTTCGACATCAATGTTTAAATTTTAGATTTCTCGATGAATACGCTAGCAAACAACAAGTATTAGGTATCAATGACGCAGTGGAATACTGCGAATTCGTTTTTAGCTACAATATGGCTGTTTTAGTACGACACCAAAAGGATCCATCTACGTGCATTATTCCTCTAGGTTTCGGCCGTTCCACGCAATTTGAAATTCTGTTCCGCAGATTGTCATTCTATTCCATATTCCATCCCATCCCGCAGATTGTCATGTCCCGAATTATTTACTCACCGACGGAATGAGAAGGTAGTCGTAGAATTTATAATGGTTGTAGGTCGGTATGCATGCGACAGTAGTGGAACTGAAATTGATCGGTAAACGTTATATAGTATCACATGTGCATGTTTAACAGCTGATATATATCCACCGAGCTTTCCCACAAGTTTCACAACTTGGTGTAAACCATATTTATTTTGTATCCCAGATTTATACAATAATTTACAAGATGATGTACATATACTTAAGTATGGTAAATCTGAGAGAGAAGAGGATTTGACATCAAGCGTCAGGCGCTTATATGGAGCAATCTCCTCAAAGTTTCACAACTTGTGCACCGATCCACTGTGCACCCTCACTTCTGAATGTACTCTTAAACTGTTATGTAGTCTATGTATACTTAGGTCACAATAAAATATGTACAACCGAGATTTAAAAAGTTTTTCCTGGATAAACCGAACAATTAACAAACTTAACTTCCGAAGTTAAACATTGTGGAATGGTTCGGAACGTATATATATACATGTATATACATGTATGCTACAACGAAAATCGCCCAATAAATAAAACTTGGTCTATATGTCTCACAATACAACAATCAAATATACACATCATGAAGTGGATCAAGTGAAATAGATATAACAATGCTTGCAGAAATGTTTCTCGATATACCGAACAATTAGCAAACGTATACGTAACTTCCTAAATCGAACATTCTGAAAATGATTCGAAACATAGTGGCATGCATGTGTACGACCGTGTGCAACTATTACAGCGAAAAATAGGTCAACACAATACCTTATTTTATGTCGCATTATTTTCTGATATACAAAACGTACACATAGCAGTTGTAATCACCCCTGGCTAAGTGGTCCTGCTGACGGGCTGCGATGGTGGTTGGTCCTGATGAATTGCTAAGATGCTGGTAGGGCAAATTGATATCGTTAAGAATAAGTACCGTTATTTTTTTTAAAAGATGTCATTTTCGCGGTGTCCGAGCGATTTGGCAGTCCGAGCGATTTGAGAAAAAAGCCAGTGTCTGTACGAAACAGCCAAGAACATATATTTTAGAAAAAAATAATAATGACTGCGCTGGGGTTTGCAAAACGACGTGAATAACCGTCTTGATTATAGTTGATTCGGAACAACTAATACAATCAGTATTAAACTATTTCGCAATATATATGTTTTTGAATGTTTGATACACATAATGGCATGTTCAGACCATCGAACGCCGCGAAAATTACAACTTTATAAAAAAATAACTGTACTTTTTTCTTAAGAGCATCAGTTTGCACCATATAAGCAATTTAGCTGGAACCAGTCGCATCATATTATGATCATAGCACATTGGCAGGACCATTTGACCAGGGGTGGCATTGTGTAACATCGCATGGGACATCTTTATTGGTATAAACCATCACGCAACTTTCATTAATTAAAACTTACTTGGTCTCCTTTTCGAAATATTCGAAGAAGGCATCTTTTAACCTGAAGAATGCATCGGTGAGTCCCTCCAGATATTCCATAGTCTTCCATCAATGTTAACTCTGGAATTACATGCACGAAAAAGAAATTACACGCGAACGTATATATAGCAATGTACGACATTATAGCAATTTTTATAAAGGTGCACACAACAAATTACTATGACTATTTTGTGACCACAAAGAATATATAAAACACATGTTAAATACACACAGACTTCGCTCGCGCACCAACGTAAATGTAAATATATAGTCTAGACCATTAGTCCAGGCACATTAGGATTCACTAGGGAAAAAAATCGGGGAAAGCTGATATTTTCAGGGATTACTAAGAAGAGATTTATGGACAATATGGCAAAAGTCCCCTAGAATCCGAGTTGAGCTTTTTAAGATATCATGATTTTTCGTAATGGTGCAAATTCTGACGAAATTCCATCAGACCATATGCGAATGCAGTCATTTGTAGGCTAATATACGGACTCAATCTTCACACATACCCGGCAATCGTGGAGTAGGTGTCGCTAGGTATGTGTAATTGATGCTATAGCTTACTAACAGTCGATATTCAATAATTGTGATGACATTTATTGCCGAAGAGAGCATATAAATCGCATGATGATTCAAAATTTTCCTAATAAAAGAGGGCGAGGTTAAGATATTCAGACGACAATGATCTAAAATATGAACCATTATACTAGAACGGGGGTCAATTCAGAAAAGGAAATTGATAAGATATATCGAACCATAACCATCCTTAATATTTTATAGCCGGAAACTTAACACTACCCGCTAAAAAGTACGCCATGGCTTCGAGTGTATGAAAGGCAAAAATACCGCACAATACAATAGTTTGGCGTAACAATTGTGCAAATGGTGATAACACTATGAAACTTGGCATAGGTTCCTTAAACACTATTAATCATTTTCAGATGTGTAGACATCGCGGCAGGTCCATCCTTAGCAACGGTTGCTAGGCAACTATCCGACATCGAAGAAATACAAATATGACTGATATTATGGCAGTTTTAACAATCTATACTACGTCATGCAGCATTTTTATTGTGAAAATAATATTAGTTGTTGTTAAGAGTGGATCTGGCTGGAAAATTACCATATTTCTTACATACAGGGGTGGTAACGGTTGCTAGGGACACACCCGAAATAGAAAATGCGGAGCTGACTGATATCACGGTAGTTTTCACAAACTAATATAAACTACATCATTATCATTTTATGGTGAAACAATTGTAATAGTTGCTGTGAGAGTGGGTTCGACTTAAACAATTACTATATATTTCTGGTAATGGTTGCTAGGGACATACCCGAAATCGAAAAATGCACACATGACTCATATTATGGTAGTTTTAACAAACTAAACTACGTCATGTGACATTTTTATATTGAAATAATTATTATAATTGTTGTTAGTGTGAACATGACAGTAAAGTTGCCGCATTCGTTACCTAACGGTGGTGTAGTGGTTGCTATGGACATATCCACCTGGTAATTTAACTGATATAACTGTTTCATAATATGGTATGAGTTTCGGGCAATTTACATGATAATTTTTTTTCAGAATATGCCATATTATGCTTATATTGACAATAATGCACCACTAAAGGTTATTGAGGTTGTTGAGGTGTCAATGTTGCTAGGTAACCACCTACCATTCACAAATCTACTTAAAACTGACAGACTATTCAGTTATTTTTATCACAATGACAGACCAATCGATTGTTGGAATACATTTTAATGAGACATGTAAAAATATTGACCCACATTTATGTAGATACCACCTGAACCCCCCCCCCCCCCATGGAATCCGACAATCGCACTACATTTGACAATGGCATCAATGCAGAACACTCTATCACGGTGTGGTAGCACCCGCATACTAGTTGCTATACGGTAGGAATTAAATGTGTGTCCTTCCAATCCATGCCATAACTATATATATGTCAATACATAGGCATGGTCATTGACATGTCTACAGGAGCTCGTACATGAGCATGGCCTATATATTTCAGACTGAGATATCACGAACTACCTTTAGGAACCGGTGCCCATTTCCTATTTACATGGGCAGCCATTGGCCCATTACCAACCCATAGTTACCATGGTTCATGACCTATCTATATGGAACCGCACACAATGACGTGTCTTAACTACTGTGTCCATGTCATAAAAAGGGGCCTGGACCGATGATATACTATTTTGGGCTGGTACTATGGATTTGCTGTATAGACCTGGGTACACGCCATGAGTTCATATCTATAGACACCTGTGTAATTGCACTACATGTGGTGTTCACATGGGTCCATGGCTGTGATTAAAACCTAGATAGTCATGTAACATGTACATTAATGGGACGGGTTCATGTCTTACATAAAATGCCTGGTAATAAGGTCATAACTGTTGGATAATGTCATAACTAAATCAGCCTGGATACATGGGCTGTCCATACTGGGCCGTCTCAATTCCCTACCTACATGAGCCTGGGTCCACAGCCAAGCTATAGTGGTGCACACGGCCTCCATCCTATAGGGCGTTGGTCGAATGGCTGAAAACGGGCGTACGTATATGGTATACATATAGAGACGTGGATCCATACACAGGCATATTGGTCCACGACTTACCCAAGGGCATGGGGTCCATGTGTCTCCTATATACGTGGATCAGTCCATTGCCTACCAGCATATATGTGAATATATGAACTGACTAATAACGCCGGTTCCGTAGCTTACATTTAGGGACATGTGTCCATGTCCTACCAGGGATGTGGCTAGAGGGGGGGTGTGGGGGGGTGTATCACCCCCCCCCCCCAGCAGAGAGCTATATTTTCAATAGTTGGAAATTTCATACCTGCCACAACGAAATTTCACACCAACAATAGGTTGAAAATGTTCTTGTAGTTTGATTATAAAACAATTTATTGGGGGAATTTATTGTTTTTCGACAATATTTGCATATGTTCCTATTTTTGGTCAAAAATTTTGACAGAAATGGACATCAGTTGGAAATTTTCCAACCTTAGGGGGGTGACAGGTTGGAAATTTCCAACACTTGGAAAGCTTGTGTCCTGGTCCCTCCCCCGTGGCCAGTCAAAAACTTCTAGTTAATTTAAGAAAACAATATTGTCATACAATTGGTCAACATTGTCATGGAATTGTCATCAGTTGGAAATTTTCCAACCTAAGTGGGGGTGTAGGGTTTGAAATTTCCAACAGTAGGAAGGCTTGAGGCTAGTCTAGATGTTAGGATTTTGCAATTTTCTTGTTCAGATTTCAAAATTTTCGCACACCGGGCCGAACCATGGTCGGCCCGGTGTGTCATTGCCCCATCCACATGGCCAATACAAAACTGCTTATTAGTTTAGCAAAACAATATTTTACTACATTTGGTCAAACTTGTAGACATAAATGGTCATCAGTTGAAGAATTTTCCAACCTAAGGGGGAGCATGAGGTTTGAAATTTCCAACACTAGGAAAGCTTCAGTTGAGGTCAGTCTAGATACTAGGATTTGCGATTTTCTTGTATATAGTTTTCAAAATTTTCTCACACCGGGCCAAACAACCATGGTCGGCCCGGTGTTTCCTGGTCTGTTGTCGGTAGCTGTGTGCATTTGTCTGGAATTAGATCACTAGTTGTTTTTTTGGGGGCAATTTTCAGGTTAAAATATCTTAAATGTTCTCATACTGGGAAAATAGAAGCATGGCTTATGAATATATAGGAAATTAGGCCTGAGCATGAGGTACAAGGGGGGGGGGGTGCAAATGGAATTATGCAAAAAGTTGTGTTGGTGCAATTCCGACTCAAGGGGGGGGGGGTGCAAATGGAATTATGCAAAAAGTTGTGTTGGTGTGATTCCGACTAAAGGGGGGGGGGGGTGCAGTTGGAAATTACCAAGGTGGACACCCCCCAGCGGAGACCCTCTAGCCACATCCCTGTGTCCTACATATAGGCACCTGTATCCAATGCATACAATTATAGTCAACTGGTATTAGCACTACTTAAACGTGCCTGGGTCTTTGGTGTAGATATATCACGTATAAGGGGGTGGGTCCATATCCTACTTATAGATACCTGATTATGCCTGGATACAATACTATATATCGGCCTTGGGCCATGGTCTACACATATGCGCATGTGTCCACGGCCAACATGCAGTGCCATGTGTGTATGGGCTATTTATAGGGGCCTCCATTCTTAACATTCATATATGTGGCATCGGTCCAATATCTATATATAGGTTGGTCTGTCACAAAACTGTCCCATATGTTCATACCATATATAGGGTCCTGAATCCATGCTGTACTAATGTATTGTGCATTGGACTTGGTATATTGTATCTGAGTACATGGTATACCCGTGGGCACTTGGGTATTTGCACCATGTGACAGTGTCATGGTCCTTGACCATGCAGCTTAGATATCATACAACATGTATAATGGGCTGGGTCCATCGCCATAGAGTATACTATTATATTTCTATAACACGGCATCGCTCAATTGCGGCCTCGGTGACCAGGCATAACCCGTCTAACATCGTGGTTAAATGTTGTGTGCCTAGTCTGTAGATGCCTGGATCCAATGCCAATATATAAGGGCTTATATGAAGCGGTCTGGTTCATGGACTATAGATATCCTTTGTCCATAGTATATATGTATGGACAAGGGTACTATGACTATGTATATGTGCCTGGGTCCAAACCTAACTATTCTAGGCTAGGTCCATGGCTAACATATTGGTGGCTGGCCCTATGTTCATTATACATCTAGCTGTGTGGGTCTATGGCTTATATAACTTTTATGGTCATGCCTCATATTAAATATAAGCAACAACTACTCTCACTTTGAATTCCCGATATCTGAACTGATGGAGCATAGCGGATAATTATACCCATATGAAAACTAAATTAGTAGCACATTTTGGTCAGGCTCACACTAACAACATTTGTAATTGTTTTCACCATAAAAAAACGAGTTTAGTTAAAACTACCATAATATCAGTCATATGTGCATTTTTGTATTTCGGGTATCACCCTGGCAACAGTTACCAATCGTATAAGTAAGAATTACATGATATTTTTTTCAGCCAGCTGAACACTAACAACAACTATTATAATTGTTTTCAACATAAAAGTGTTATTTGGTACAGTTTAGTTTCTTAAAGCTACCATAATATCAGTCATATGTGCATTTTTAGATTTTGGGTGTGTCCCTAGCAACCGTCACCGCCCTGTAAGTAAGAAATATGGTAATTTATCAGTCAGGTCAAAACTGACAACAATTATTTTCACCATAAAAATGCTACACGACGTAGTTTAGTTTGTTAGAACTCACACATAATATCAGTCATATGCATTAATTCGATGCCGGGTAGTTGCCTAGCAGCCGTTGCTAAGAAGAGCCTGTCGCGAATGTCGCCACATGTGAAAATGAACAGTAGCGTATAAGGAACATATGTGCCAAGTTTCATGCTTTTATCACATTTATCACAGTTGTGATGTTTTCTACAACAAGGGGTTGGACTGGCGGAAGAGCAAAATGTGACGAGAGCCAGTTTAGGGGGTAGGGTTGTGTTGTTACAAGTAGTAGCCACTTTTCATAGGTATAGTCGCTAATTCTGCATATGATATTGAAGGAGTGATATCTGTGCAATTTCTAAAACAAATTACTCGCGCCTATGTAATGAGTAGCCCAAGAAATGTGACATCGAATACGACAGTTTGTCTGAAAAAAATCGTCATTTTTTGGGGTCATTATGTTATTTTATATCCATATCTGCGAAATTCATTCAAATCCCCCCGTTGAATTAATATCTCTGGTTCGAGAATTGTGTATTGAACAATATTGAGTACATTTGGTATATGTTTCGGCTGACAAATTGTTATAGCATCCCATTATTTCTATGATTGTGAAAAATATATAAGTTTTTTTTTATATGGAAAAAAATGGTTTAACTCAGAAAGCTCAACTCGGATTTTAGGGGACTTTTCGTGTCGCGTCCGCGATGATATGGCCTAAATAATATAAAAAAAAATTAGCTTTCCCCGATTTATTTCCTTACTTTCCCCTTTCACGTCTAATGTGCCTGGACTACTCCCATTCAGTTACTTAAGAAGTGAATGTAGTGGGGTGTGTGTGCGCGTGTGTGTTATTGGGGGATACGGCGCTGTGGTCGTTGGGGTACATTGTGTAAACCGCGAATGATAATCTTTTTTGATGTGCATATGATTATAGATGAGGTTGAGAATGGATCTCACTATTTATGGCAATGTTGTTAATTTATACTATGTTTCACGAACCTAAATCACAAATAATATACTTAACGACACCTCTTATCGTTGTCAATAACTTCAAATAACAGAAATTTCAAATGGAGAATGGTGTCGCATGCATCACTCGAAAAATAATTGTTTTCATTTTTACACGAGTCCTCTAACCATGAACATTAAGGCATGTTAACATTTTCTTTGTGCGTGTTGTATACATTCCGGTATTCGTTATGTATAAATGGCTATTTAGTATATATTCCATGATGGGGAGAGGAGCGGATGGTAAGTCGATCGTAATAACTATTGCTCCATTCCCTATTTGTCATCTTTCTTCTTTGTACTGTTATCACGAGTACTATGTGTGTGATGATGAATATAATATGTCAATAAAACAATTCCACCAATATTGTCCAACAAGAGATGTGGAACAACATATGGGCATTTAAAACCAGTCGTGGTACATATATAGGGTGCCAGTTAAAAATATAGTTTAACCCTTTCTTTAATTAATGAATTCTCCCGTCAGTTACAAAGGTATACATCGGAATGGTATGCTGTACATCTGGATGTGTATTCAGGAAATTAAGCAGACGATAGGTAGACGAAAATATCCTGTGGTTCCCACTCTTTGGTAAGACATGTGCAAATAATAATTTAAAAGAAGAATGAAACGAAAATTAGAAAATGAAGGTGGTTCGGCAGTTGACATGAATTATAGTATACACGTAAACGACTAAACTGTGTAATTCATGATTGTATGTACGCGTATTTACACATTCTACAAGTTGTTTGTGTATGGAGAATCATTGGGTTTAAATTTGAAAGCAGGTCGTCATTTCTGGATGACTGGAAAATGACATAGGTAGCAGCAACCGACTGAGGAACACCGACCCCTACCATTATATGGTGCAGTTCAGTGGACAATGTCGAATGGCGACGATCATTTTGGCTATCATCGATCTCTCAACATTGCACCAAAAAATGAAAGTTTGTCATTTGTCATCTGGATTATCAATTGTGTATATATTCATCAAACAAATGAATGGTTTGTCAGTTACCAAATATCAGCAGTTTTCTTATCAGTGAATCTTAGGTGGAAATCTTAACTTTGTATAGTTGACACTTGCTTGCTTATTACGCATGATATACATCAGTCAGTTGTTCTGTGATTTTGAGACGTAGTTATAAGTCTAGTGACAAAATAAAAACCTTTATACGGGCAATACTTTATAGCGAAGGCGACGATCGCGTTGTTGAACAAAGTCAATCAGGGTTTATATTTGTCATTAAAAGGATACGGATTGTGAGTGACATTGTCTGAACGTATATAACACCTATATTTGCCCAAACAAGATATCCCAACCATGGACGAACACCTTTTGTCCTGATGTACAGACTACCACCTCGCGTATACATATAATTAAAGATGTACTCAGGGTCCAGACTCTTTCTAATGGTCCCGTGTATGTATCAGGAATACAATATTTATCAATGACTTATGGCCAAATAAATAACCAATAAATTCCGTGGTATGCAATGCACTCATTAATTGTAATATTATTTACAGATCCAGAGGGACATTCATATGACATTAGCTGGAATAATATATAATACAAGGCATAAACAACGACCCCGGCATGGTGTTAAGGGGACAGACCTTGTGAAGGATCGTGTACATAGTCATGAAACTCTATAGGCATATAAATATAGCCTATATGGTTTGGACATCGGTCTTTGGCAATACAGGCATATTATATATATAATAATGTATATATTGTGGATGTTATAAAATGTATGTCGCTGCAATTAAGCCGACAATTAAGGATGCACTGCCGGAAGTCACTTGATTTTTTCTCGAAAAAGTGTAGTCTTCGAAAGTTTCATCGATACGGTATTTTGTAAATTATGTGTGGCACAAATACGCACACCCGCCCGTCACTTTACATGACACATTTGAACATTTAAGAGGAAGTTTGCCAGCATTCGGCTTTCCTAAAGCTTATGTCGATCGACGTGTTACGAATATTTTTGGAGTCTCACGAGTGCTTAGATTTTTTGTTTCGTTCTTTCGTTCGTGTTTTTTGTTTGTTGACTGGTTGATTTTATAATTGTCAGGGGCACAGCAATAGGATGGTCTATAGCTTCCAGACAAACACAGTGTAGTGGATCTTGTTTATATTGTGTTAGATTACCTATGGTCGGCCGTTGGGTCAGAATTTACATGAAATAAAAGTTAATGGTGGTTTGTTTAAACAATTGCATGCACCGCACATTCAATATAAGTCCATTCCGTTTTAGTAGCAATCTTTTTCAAACCAATGGAGTCCATTTTCAAACCAATATCCGTTCATATTTTCAATAGGTGACAATTCAATTTTAATATATATCGTTTCATAATCATTGTTGATCGATGCGAAATTAATATTCTATTTCAATTTAATGTTATTCATTTTCAACCAATATATCTAATAACAAACAATTACTACAGCTTTCGCATATTCAATATATGTATATTCCGTTTCAATAGCCATATTTTCCTAATCAATATAGATATCCCCAATTAACGATGTTCATTTTCAAACCAATAGACGTTGTCAGTCTGATATATATCATATCCACATCAATTATCATCAAAGTAGAATTAATGTTATATTTCAATTCAGTATGTTTCATAGTCCAATCAATAGCTAACAGCAAATTCAATGATCAATTTCAGGTAATATTCGGTGATCGCAGTTGGCATTTTAATATATACCGTTTATAAACCAATAATCAATTCTCTAATTAACGCTAGGGGTGCCACCAGGGACTTTGAAGATACTTGGTTCATATGACGTAAGGTATACTCGTGGTGGGAACCCCAGATCTATTTGGTCATATTATATATTGCTGACATCACGTGAACCGAGGTCATCCATAGAATCTATATATAATTTGTGGTTCCGCCCTCCGATCATGACGCAGTGCCCTCTTGTGTATGTTTGATTATTTCGCCTATTGGTTACAAATCGACTCAGATAAGTTCGGGATTTGACTGTTAGAATTTCATGGACTGCTGTTAGTTTCGTATTATCGTTTATTTTTGATAGAAATGCTATTAAAAGGAAATTGACGCATACCAAATGTACAATAGCTGTATTAGAATGTATAAGTGTTGTACATGTGCTATAATTTGTGTTATATATTGGTTGGAGTATGAGTACTATTGAATTGAAATAGAACATTAATTGATTAGAAAACGATATATATTAGAATGAAATTGTCTCATATTGAATATAAGAAAGATTATTGGTTTGGAAATGAACACCATTGGATGGGAAATAATGTATTGATTTAGAACAGATTGCTATTAATATGGAATATACCTATATTGAATGCTTGATGCATGCAATTAGTTAAACAATCCACTATTAATGTTTATTTTGAAGTATATTCCGACCAAACTGCTGCCCATAATTACCATTCTAGCTGATTGACAAATTAATATTTACAAACCTTAGGACATGGATTGATTATTCCACTGAACGACGTAAGATATGCATGTATGCACTGGTTGTATACTTAATGTCCTTAATTGTGGCCATAATAGAAGCTGCAAAAAGTGTAACCAAGAAAGTTACTCGGTAAATATTCGTTCTATGAGAAAACGTTCGAAGTACACGGATATAGTTGACATGCGCATTCTCGCGGAATCTCTGGTATTGATCATATTGGATATAAATGCATGCGCATACTTCTTGTAGCATATGTATTGTTGTGCAATGGCATGATCAATAACACACGAGCAAGTGCACTCGCGATATGTGTGACTAAAGACCGCCCAGACCAGCACGGACCAGCCTGGACCGCCCCTGTGTTGTCTAGGGGTTATCTTATTGGCAATAACTGTGCGGTTCGCCCGTGTTTCTTTGTGAATGTAGTCGATGGTAGTTCTGCTACATATATTTGTTGCGTTATCAGCGTTATAGCTAGGGCGACAAGGGGGTATGGGCTGCACGTTTTGTTATTACGGGCTCAATATTGCAATTCTGTCTGAATCTGGTTAGTATCGGTCCCTCTGTTTGGCCGTGACCACCGTCCGTGCGTGGGTGGGTTTCCATGACCCCCGAACAGTTATTCACACTAAAACCACACCAAGACACCACATGGGCGGTCCGGGCTGGTCCGGGCTGCTTGGGTCTGGTCTGGGCGGTGTTTAGTCACACCCCTGGCGATTAATGCCATTGACCTATAAGAACACTGGTCTGTATCATACTCATACGGATAAACTCTATACTAAACTCTGGACGATGCATTAGAGACATGCACCATGTGGGATTTGACACCATATAACCACAATATTTTGTAATAGAACATTTTAGATCGGATTTATTATCCCATTAATATATGGTTTCGCTGACCAGATACTGACTTTCAATTTCCAATGATCGTCTTTTATAGAGAGCGTCCAGTCTTCCTTAACTAATATAAAAAGCGATACATGTAAATACTAAAGAACTTACGTCATAATTGTGAGCTTTTGTGATCTTTTTGGACGTATTATTTTTTGATTATTCTGAGGATGTTCGCGATGTCTGTGGCATACGAATAGTGTTCATTTCATGTATTTTTCAGTTTTCTTTTTTATGTTAAGCTGAACATTTTGTCAGGAAATCTGTACCAAATTTGACCGGGCATCTTTAATGGTAGACTCACAATCCTCATGCTATACATGCATACAGAGTCTTTTGTCGCTTTTAGTAACAACATGGCGATCAAAATAGTTCGGAAAATGCTTGATATACGAATACACCGTATATATATATATACACCATGAAAATAGTTACGGATGTCATTGAAATTCGTCAGTTTTTTTTACTTTCAGCACAAACGTAAGACAGTGCACTTTATTATTACCATCCAGAAAAACAACTGGCATCAAACGCTCTTCGTTACCTCATGCACACATGATGCGGTTAAACAGGAGTGGGATATATGTTTGAGAAAGGAACAATAACTATGTTTCGTATCTTGCCCCATTTTACATTAATATAACTGTGTATTGATGGCTAGTGAAAGCTATAGGAAATAGCTAATACTATAGAATAATAAATAATCGGGACTCGGAGATTATATGACCCTGTATACCTTTCATGATGCGAACTGCGCTGGTGCAGCATTTAAAATACTCAGCCAGTGCATAGTGTTATATATGCAAGTCCCCCGCAGGGAGCTCGCATATATATATATATATATATATATATATACGGGCTTACAACATTCAATGTAAATTTTGTTAGGCCAATGTATTCTCTTATATATACGAGGCTTCATATGGGAGACTCCCATACATAAGAGAATGCATTGGCACAGGGTATTCGCAAAATTTCAGGAAGCTCCAGTGATGGAGGGGTTTTAAATCATCTGTATACTGAATGGATCTCCAACTCAGTTTTAAAGATATACATTGGGAATGGTTTGTTATTCACCTGGAGGGTGACGACCATGATGAAATTATGATCTGAACATTTCCTAGGGGAACTACTCTTCAATGAATACTTAGTATAGACGGTTAACGATACTTACCTAACAATTGCGATAAATACATTAAATAGTTAGGCACGCTACATATGTAGTCTTGACATGCTCATATAGTCCACACAACCTGTATATTATCACCGGGATAAAAGTAAATAATAGGTGTACTTTATTTAAATTGAGGTCTGACGATCATTAGTTGCTTTAAGTATATTGTTCGGTGCCATTGGGCTGTGATAACTGCAAGAAATATAATTGTAACTGAAAACTCACCTATATTGTGAATATAATTATGTATTATGACTTATCCAAGAAAGCGGTACAATTCCATCGAATGGTTCATATATAAATCGAATTAAATGAAGGCTGCTCGACAGGCTGCCCCGAGATATCTATTATGAAGAGCAGGCAGGTTATTTGCAGACCTGTTGGTTGTTATTGTATATCAGAGGGTTCAATCAGGTGTAAAGTGACTTGCGTTAAAATACCCCCAGCAATATTCACGACTATTTAGCTTCGTTTGTCAACCGTGAGATTGGTCAAATAAAAACATGAATACATACACAAAAGAAGTCACTTTATAATGTCAATGAAGATCGCGCTGCTCGATGAATATAACTTAAAGAAGTAGCAATTGAAGAATATCCTGTGCATGAATATAGGAGATATGGTGTTGCGTATTATATATAATAAAAACGTACCCCGCTGGTGGTTTAGTTGGTAAGCCTAAGGTGCAATAAGCAACATATTAAGCCGTCGGCGATGTCGAAGCTGGCTCAAATCTCGGTTTATAACGCGATTTCGTGATCAACGCTAAGGTGTATGTATATAATCTCATTCATATATCTGGGCAAGTTTGTGAGTTGTTTTCCGGGGTATAGGTGGTTTATTATACGTGCATTGGAGTGATTTCATGTCTAATTTAACCTTCTGTTCGGGCTTTCGTCCACGTTACAATATCGTCATATGCCCTGACGGCTGCAACGACGATACACCCAATAAAAAATAAACAATAAACAAACCAATGTCATAAAATTTATATTAGGTTCGTTTGGTCCCAACAAATCGGCGTCGTGTAGTTGCTGGAGGGACCATTTTCTACCACAGGTCTACAGAAAAAAAAATCATATATAGAATTAAGTATTATTGCATGGGGGTGGGGAATTATTGTTCTGGGGTCCTGTGTATTCTACAGGAAAAACGAATCGGACAAGCTACTCAAGCTTTGACATACATGTATACGTGGTGTTCAATGAGTACACAGTCTCCAGCAAACGCAGTGGGAAATTTTTAAGTTTTCAGATTACAAAGGCTGCTTTATGAAAGTTATGCGGATCTTGCATTTACCGTATTATAGTTTTAAGCTCATTGACTTATCTGGACTGTCGAGATCTTCTGTAAAGAGTCTTGGGTAAACTCGTATATCACGATGCGCGCCAACAATATGTCGATTAGAACTTTCACTGGAATAATGCCATCAGAAAAGAAATATTCAGTTGCATGCTGCACCCAGGCCGGTTTGGCTTCAAAGATATTGCTGTGGAAGTACAGGTATAGATATGACCTCATTGCATCATCCTGCAGTACAGTCTTATATCCACCCATGCTATGACATCATGGTAGATAATCATACTGGATATGACCTCATTTCAGCCAAACCTTGGCTCTTTATTTCACAGTTGTTTCTGGGATGATCTGTGTGTCGACTGAGAACACATGGAGGATTTGTGTAAATGTTAGCCCAAACTACATTTCGAAGTAACGAGGACTTTGTTGTTTATTTCGAGGAATAATACCGCATCAGTTGAATTCAGCCCAAATATATTGACATGTGCCGAGGGTCTAACTCTATACTGAGCAATAAAAAAGTAATATAATAAATACCGAGTATATTTAATTTAACGCCAATGGGTCGTTTCTGTGCGTTTAGGAGTGTATTTATGGCTAAAGCAAAGTGAAATAACGATCTTAAAATGAATTGGCCGGTATATTTTATTAGTTATCATGGTTATCAGGGTCGTAGTTGCATAAATTACAATATATCTTATTTTTATGCTAAGATAATTGCGTGGTTATTTGTTATAGCTTGATCGGTATTGAGGTTAACATAAATCCCATATATGTAAATTCCAAATATGGAAAGTGACTTGCGCATGCGCAAAACAGATACAATGGTCTTACTAAAAACGAAGCAATAAACGATTGATAACAACAAACACCGACCCAGTTAAATAACGACATTAGATGGCGGTGTTTTGCGTCTTTAAGAGTGTGTTGATGTCTATATCATGTGAATAACTAATTAAAAATTATTTCGCCTACATATTTCGATAATTATCAGGTCCGCAGTTCGATCATGAAACAATATTTCTGACTTTATGTTAAGATTATTTCTTGGTATTTGTTTCAAATAAGATAGCTGCATCTCGGTAATCTTGATCGCCTTGAGCAGATATAGCGTCAGTTCTGCGAACGAAGCGAAGAAATGTTGTCAAATTCCACGTCTATATACGCGTCTTATTCACACTTATACCGTGTTTATATCAGTTGTATTCTATGTGTTGTTGTGTATTGTATTACTTTGATCAAGGTTGCGCTTTTGTTATTCTCACAAAAGGTAAATTTGATGCGTGTTTGATGCGTGTTTACATTTCACAATTGCGTCTGCCATGTACAGTCTGCGACGGAATTCCACATGTCCGAGCGCCATTGATTCCTTAATTACGAGACTAATTTATCGAATGAGGTAAATTTTTCGCATATAACAAGACTCGTATGTTATTCTGCACCATTCTGACGAGTGCCGACTTTCATTTCGCATTATTTTCGTTTTTATCGAAAAATAATCGTTTTCTATGGAGATTCCCATGTAAAAATTTTCAACCATAAAAAATTCATTGTTTTGCCAATTTCAAGCTAGTTTATAGCATGGTCATGGCATAATTTGGCCTAGCGAGTGACGGTAGACGTTCATTGAGTGTGCACAACAAATTTTGGTCCCAACGAAGCAGGCTAAAATCCTGAAATTTGTCAATTTTACTTTGCGTGTGAAGAAAATATTCATTTAAACTTCCAAAATTGGTTGAAATATGCTCAACAACATTCAGTTGAATGGTGACATTATTTATAGCCACCGACTAACTTCCACGATGAATCAAATTTGTTTTTATTGGTGACAATTATGTCGCGAGAGATAAAAATGTAAACAAAATTTAAGAAAATGTTAAATTTTGGCTCATTTTAAGACTTTAATTGCTTGGTAATTATTGAGATTGCAGTTTCCTTATATGGCAACTCCTTATTTGGAAGTTTCTTGCACGTGCGCAGAAATGATAGAATTCCATGAAGACGTCGCCATTTTTTGTTATTAGTCCAGGCATAGAAATTTTTGTTTCATTTATTTAATTTATGATGGCGATGTTATTTGATCAATAATAGTCAATTTTGTGTTGATAACACGATGGTAAGATCAGTTCTGCAAATATCCACCGCACCTGCGAAGTTGATTTGTATAATCGCAGATTTCAATGATCCTTTGTTCTTGTACTAATAATAATACTATTACGCGTTGGGCGGATCTACTGGTTATCCGTAACTTTTTGATTATCTCCCCTGATCTCGTAGGTGATCACGTGACCCAATACAAATGGCAGCTACCATGAAAATTAGAAGATTCATCGTTTGCGATACAAAACATAACTAAAATGGCAATTTTATTGGAGGAAAAATATAATTTATTTTGCGAATGCAATGTAAACCTCACCGCGAGGATATGCAATATATAAAAGTGTTTATGGGTGGCTAAATCAAGCAGATATCGCCATTATTGTTGCCTGCATTAAGTTGTCTCTGTTTAGTTTTTTGCCTTCTGGAAGTGCTGCCAAGTTCTGGCAGTTCTGCAACTCAGTGTACTTTAAAACCTGATATGTTTGCTCTGCTTCTTTCCATGGTGGTTAATAGAGAAGCAGGATACCAACATGAGATTATCAATATTAATCAGATAATAGCAGCCGAAAGACTGTCAATTACCTTAAGGTATTTGGCTACTGCCACTACTTTTACGTACTTCTCGTAGATCGGTGTTAATTATCTTCGTCAATGATGTCATGTCACGCTTGTTAATAATTCATTTGTTCGGAAATACTTATTGGGGGTCGAAACGTATAAAATTGAACTACCACCACTTCCAAAAACAACACCGATAAACAATAACGCTCTTTTCTGTTCCATGCAATGGAAATGGCTATTTATTGTCCTGATATCAGTGATATAAATGAATGCCTAAAATTAGTATTATCCTGAAATAAATTTATGCCACTTTGGCGAACATGGGAACCACGGTACAATTTATGCCATTTAGGCACACTTCAGAGTGAAATCAGGTCTTACCGGTATATTTCGGCGGGAATCCAATTCTAGATTCTCGTAAATATTCTCGCAAATTACCCTGGATTCTCGTGAAAAAGTATATATGGATTATCGCAAAATCAGATGAAATATATGCCCTGGAAATATAGCAAATCGTTTAATGCTTTAGAATTTTTGTTTTCGGAGATTTATATATATGCTTAAAGACATATTATGGACTTGTTATGGACTTTTTCGGGTGCGAGAAATTGATAAGTTAGTGCTCAGGCACTTTGCCAACCTGGGGAATGTTATCATTCTACTAACATCACTGAAAATTTCCAAAAAAATCTACCACACCACTTCATAGAGAACATCGTCTGAACTACTCCAAATTGTAAATATTTACATCTCGATTCGGGGCGCAACTATCGGCTATAATTAAACAAAAAATGATTTCGCCATCGAGAGTCATTGCATTTAACTAATATATAAGAATGACGTTGTGTATCATCCATTTGGATTAATATTCGTAACAAATAACTACTTTGAGAAAGATTATTCTTAATTTCTATTTGATCACTGTGCCCGGTGTCTTCCGGAGTGTTTCACATCACTTTAATCAAGGAAGACTGTTAAGAAAAACTGCATTTCAAGAAATCGTTTAATGCTTTAGAATTTTTGTTTTCGGAGATTTATATTATATGCTTAAAGACATATTATGGACTTGTTATGGACTTTTTCGGGTGCGAGAAATTGATAAGTTAGTGCTCAGGCACTTTGCCAACCTGGGGAATGTTATTATTCTACTAACATCACTGACAATTTCCAAAAAAATCTACCACAACACTTCATAGAGAACATCGTCTGAACTACTCCAAATTGTAAATATTTACATCTCGATTCGGGGCGCAACTATCGGCTATAATTAAACAAAAATGATTTCGCCATCGAGAGTCATTGCATTTAACTAATATATAAGAATGACGTTGTGTATCATCCATTTGGATTAATATTCGTAACAAATAACTACTGTGAGAAAGATTATTCTTAATTTCTATTTGATCACTCTGCCCGGTGTCTTCCGGAGTGTTTCACATCACTTTAATCAAGGAAGACTGTTCAGAAAAACTGCATTTCAAGATCACCAAACAACTTTCCTTTTTAGGGCCACCACATCTTTCCAAAGATGTACTTCTTCCAGTTTGCTATCAAAGACCGAAAAATGTCGTTAAACTAGAGATCCAAATACCCACTAAGGGCCCCTATATCTTGAAATATTAAAGACCGAAAATGTCGTTAAACTATAAAGACCGAAAAATGTCGTTAAACTAGAGATCCAAATACCCCCTATATCTTGAGATATTATAAAGACCGAAAAATGTCATTAAACTATTAAAGACCGAAAAATGTCGTTAAACTACAAAGACCGAAAAATGTCGTTAAACTAGAGATCCAAACAACCCCCTTCCCCTATTTTTTTAGACAATAAAGAACGAAATATGTCGTTACACCACTAATACATAATTTGTGTTTATGAAAGTCTGGCACCCATTAGCAGTTTGTTTTCAGTACATTTTAATATTCATTGGAACGTAAACAATTATTCGCTGACAGAAATCATGTTAATATCGCCTTTCGTTACTGGTTTCCTCGACTCAAATATGTTTCACTGCTCAATACTTATAATTTAAAAAAATGTTCTGTGTGTTGTGTCACTTCTTAATAGCATTATGTATTCTGCTATTGAAAAGAAAAAAAGTTGCAGTATACCTTAAAGGTACGGAAGGCCTTGGTGGGTATCCTGTGAACATATTTCCACCTGTCAAAAACCGCTACAAACGAAAATAATATTCAAATATAGACATACTTTGTTAATATACAAATGAGAAATATCTCATAAACAGTATGTTATTGTCGTAAATTTGACGATTGTTATGTAAACAAAGCATAACACGTTACTTTCTTGGTGTTTCTTTATATTATGATGGTAAACATAAAGAGCGTTCTTTGTTGCCCAATTCCTTATTTGGAAATAAGAAAGAGCGTTTATACCATTTGTGTGTGATTAGCCAGTAGCATTGTGCAGCCTCTATAACACAACCAGACTCTTGTGTAGGTAAAATTTAGTAGGTCTTTATGTAAGCATGATGTTTACGCGATAGTGATCGTATATTTGAACCAAAATGTATGCGTTTTAATATTTTTCTGTTTACGGTGTTTGGAACAAATATGAATATTTTCGACAACTAAGCCCCCTCGTCCCTTTAATATAATTAATATAACATCCCTCATCCAATAATCTCCAAATTGCATATCTAATTTCAACCCTAGTTACACGTCACGCCGCCCCTCATCATTTGCCAATTGTACACCCTTTTTTTTGCTGCTGCTGCAACTGCTCAATTTCTTAAAAAATTATTGAAAAAACGGCCCTCCCGCCCGCCGACATTTACTTCTGATTTTTTTTTTATCATCGGTCCGCACCAAAATTGAGCACACGTCCCTATATAATATACCTATTTAAGCCGAGTATACACGGTGGTGTAATTGATCAACCGTTAATTTAACCGTTTAGGTAGCATATTTGAAATTTCCACGTATACGTTACCACGACAAATCCCTGCTGATCTGTTATTTTAATGAACCAAACAATTAACATGTCAACACACTCTGGCCCGCCAATGCTACAGTGTATAAACGTAACGGGACAAATATGCACATTATATTGGCAGCTAACGAGAACATTCATCACCAGCAATCTGCTCACCCCTTTCAGCCGATACGATAGAAACTAAACGATTTGTTACTTCTAATTACCCGTACTTAATTACACTACTTGCGTGTTAATAAAGTACGACCCCATTACCACTAAAGGTGAAACATGGGATTTAGAACATTAATATTCACTCTTACATAGTTCCACATTCAAGGTTCGTCTTGTGTAATCGTATGTCAGTTGTAACGTTGTGAAACTGCAACCGAACTGAATTATTCTATGCTAAATAGTTCATGGCTGACCTGATGCATGCATCTTAGTTTTCTTGTTATATTAGTCGCAGTGCAGTCTTATATCTATCTACCCACGCTATAACATCATCCCAATGGACACGACCTCATTATATTACTAGCAGTACAAAAAGTGCCTGTTTTGGCAGAGACTACTGCTACTGCTACTGCTACTGCTACGAAACGACTGTATAAAACTAAGCAAAACGTTTTAAATATGGAAGTATTAAAAGACTAGATAGTGCATAAGTGTATACAATAAATTATTGGCAATAATCCATATATATCATATAATACTCCTTCGGAGGATATCATAGGTTTTAATATGCGATCTTTCTCTCTGTTTATTGATCTTTTAACAGTTTCATAGGATCAATATCAGCTCGTTCATATCCACGGATTCTAAATAGACGCCATTTTTATTTCTAGATGTGTGAGCTCCTGCTTCGAATTGGTTGGTCACATTACTTCGAATTCCCTACTCTCCCAATACCACAGAGACGTCAGATTTATTTTGTTTTGAATAAATCGACCGAAATCAATACCCAACTCATTCTCTTTTTTTTGGGGCATTTTTTATTTGTTTCCAAAACCACACCGACCATTCGAAAACGCGCATCTGTGTTGCCAACCGCGCTTCTACGACGATACAACCGCGCATCTCTATTTTTATGTTGCAATTTCTGGTTACGAAATAGAAAAAAAATACAGTGTTTAATTAATTTGGACAGAATGGAACTATTGGTATAGAAGCAGTTACATTCGCTCTATACCTCGATATTTGCCGGGTTGAATTCGATACAACTTTGTATATCTCATTAAAGCAAAGCATTGGGGTAGAAATGGCTGCAGAAACAGCCCGGGGTCCTAACTTTGGAACAGATTTTTTCACAATGTATCGGAATTTAGCAACACGATTGAGTATTTTCTCGTCGATATTTTCGGATTCCTATAGTTAAATCTTCCTGCAATCACCTTGCGTTGAAATTTGTGTTCATGATTTAGCCAATTTCCAGAAAATGAGTCGATTTCGGAACTGGGTATATCGAAAATATACGACAATGCTTCTTTGTGACCAACAACCAACCATCTATGTTGCCGAATTCCCGTCTGATTATAACTAAATTAAATAACACGTGTATATGTGTCCGAATCGATGTCTAGAGGAAACTATTTCGTTTCCTAAACGACTCGGAGATGTACTCAAATTCGTCTCGGCTCGTGATGAACGGACACATTCGACAAATTATATTATTCAAATCAGCTGATAAACGAGTCCCATATGTTATTGAATGTTGTAGCATGATATACTTACTTAATGAGCTGTTTCGAGTTGGAACCTTCACGTTTATAATGCTCCCTGTCAAAACTTCAAATAGTTTCCATGTTTTGTACTGGTAGAATATGATTTATACGGGTGTTAGTCAGAATAGAGATTCATGGCATGATTTAAACCTTTTAAGATCAATCAATAAGCATTCCAATGTTAAAAAGAAAAAATACCAACTATTATATAAACAACCTGTAATTGGTATGTTTCGCCCCATACCGTTATATAGTGAAACCGGCACACATATATATATAAGCGTGCACCGTGCAAACGCTGTACAATGTAGCCGTCCCTCAAACGGTTCACGTTTTCTATTATAGTCAATCTATATATGTCTTACCATTTTAATCCATCGTGGATTTATACTGGTTTCATTTGTTCAGCCAGGTAACATTTGTCATAAACACATAATATTTCGCCACCAAAACCTAGCGTGAATCAAGCGAGGTCACGATCAATCCGTTCGATTGTGACATAGCCAGTGGTCGCTGTTCTGGATTTAACCGGTACATGTAAGTGCTATAGTTATATATGACAATCTCGTAATCTCGGTAATACCATTTGGTCTACGCTATACTTACATCTGCCACCGATTTCACAAAAAAATAATCTTCCGATACAATTAATATATATTACGGTATAGATATTTCGTTAGACCATGCACATATCGTCGTAGTTTTTCTTATCTTAGGGCGAGATGATTCATACATTGGGAACTTTGTATTAACCACTGTGTATACTCGTGCTAGTTTAACTGTCCGTTAAGATTTCAGTCAACCCAAAGTCAATCACTTTTTACAAACAAGCTGGCTATATCGACATGACGACAAGTGCGGCCATATGGATGTAACATGTGCGAGAACGTTCTATTTTAATCAGCGCAACATAATGGACAATACTTTCTCCCACCCCCTACACACTTTAGCACAGGCAGCCAGTGTGAGATAGCTGGGTGAGATTTCCCTGTCTCACATAACACGTGACCATCTATCTCACATCACTCACGTGACTGCTTTACCTATTTAATTAAGAGCCGGAACTAATTTAACAATCCGTCATCATGTTTTGTGTGAACTAAAACAGATAAAAACAATGGCGACCAACCAGTTACGCTTCACGTTTCAAGTAAATAAATACGAACGAATTCGTGGACGCTAATACAAATGTAGATAAGCCTCAACTGTTAATCACGAAAAACCTTCAACATAACCTCACTTGCAGACACAGAGTTGCATATATAACATGAAATATAAACGACTAATTTGCGAACATATTCCATAAAACGGAAGACCCCAAGCGAAACTGGCACCACTGGCACATTTCGTAACAGGTAAACAATAGCCGCTTCACAAATGACGAACGAAATAATTCCACATTCGAACAGTTGTCATCGTCGAACGCGTCTAACTAACATTTGTCTGTCATATTTTCACATGTTTCCTTTTCTAATGGTATCGATATGGTCATTTCCGATGACAAACACGATTAGTCCAGTTGTATATACTTCATATCAATACGCGCGTGTCTCGGAATTTATGCAGGTGCAACGATGTGACGTATTCGTGTCGTTTTCACAAGACCGTGTCGATTTCACTCTAACGTATTAACAACCCTGCGCGCAGGGGTAACGCGCTTTGTTTTTACAGTATATATACCGAAATCATCCCAGTTAATCACGAATATCGCATCAGATTTCTTCCAAGATATACCGTTACGAAGCTACTGGAATGTGCCAAAGATTGGTATAAAACAAAAAATCGGAATGAGACTCTTGGGTTGGGAGAAAAATGATCCATCATGACCTGGGGTGTGGGATGGGAAAATCTCACCCTCGGGGCCAGATATTTGGTCTGGACACTCGGCAAGCCTCGTGTCCGGCCCAAATATCTGGCCCCTCGGGTGAGATTTTTCCATCCCACACCCCATGTCATGATGGATAATATTAGTCTCATATATTCACTTTTCATATATAGTCTTATTCTGTATTCGAGACAAATGTGAGTATCATCTAAATCGACGCTAGTCGATATAGTGTTTATGGGGGAGACTGTGCCGGTATATTTGTACTTTCATTATATTCTCATTTGTTTAAATGCGTTCCGTCCTAAAGTATAAATTCAAAAATTCTGCACATATAATTGGAGTTTACACCACATCAGCACCTAATGGGCCTGTTAGCATATTATGCAATATTAAATCGGGTTTGAATGCGTGTGAACCAATTTAAACTGAGCTTATGCTATCGGTTACATCAATTACACCATGTACAACAATACGAAAGTGACATAGTGAATAGTTGGGTATTACTTGTCAGTTTCGTGATATATGATGTCATTCGCATTTTTTCAGCAAAACGTGACACAGTGAGTTACATGACATAAATTCTTTCGATTGTGACATAGCCATGCAGTTATCGCTGTTCTGTTTTAATCACTGTTCTATTCTTGTTTTGATTTCTTTTAACCCGGAATCAGTTATTTATTTATTACAAAATTGTTATATCGACATTGCGCTGACATATATTGGCGAAAATGTGCGAGAACTTCGATTTTAATCAGGGCAATATCATTAACAATACTATCATAATTTCTACACCATTCGTTGTCTTACTCGGGATTCTTGAAAGAAATGTGAGTATCATCTTATGCGATATAAAGAATGTAGTATTGTAGCAAGTTATTCGGTCTACACGGCCCTAATATAGATTCGCATAGCATTCAATGTTGCAGCCAAACTCTCAACAAATATTATAATCATTGTGTAACATACAGATTTGACCTCGTGCTGATATAGCGAAAATGCGACCATACGATCGTTACATATATGTTGTAAAGTGTGGGTCATAGAGATCGTGAACGATATTTGGAGTAACGCTTAGAGCATGCTTCAATCTAAAACTCCATCGTTTCAAATGCATGCATACTATCTTATCGCAACCGGGAAACTCTTGTCCGTTCACATTTGCGACGTAAAGAAAATAGTTCCATAAACAACCCGGCGTACGATTGTGACATAACCAGTGGTTTGTTGTGCTGGATAAAATATATTGAGCTCCATTCACCCGGTGAGTCTAATCAAGCTTGAACCATTGCTCATTGCAATATTAATTAGTGCCCGCTTCCACAACCGACTCGTGGTATCGATGTATCATAATCTTGGGCGGCCACGATCTTGGAACATGCCCAGCGATGTGTGCATGACCATCAAACAATTAATGCTGCCTTGTCGAGACTATACAAATACTGCTGCGCCCTCACTCGTCAGCGCTTGGATTGTTTCATCAGATTGGTTTGCTGACATGATTGTTGGGTGAATGTCGGCACCTATTAGCTTAGGCCGTTTACGTGTGAGATATATCTACCACAAAATAGCATACATTTAGATTAGCTGTGACATTGTTATGAATTGACATGTTATTGAATTACACGATATCTTACCTTGTATGTTTTGTTTTTCAGAAAGAGAAAGCGAGGACACGTGTGGCGGCCAATTAAACGAAAAAAGATAGAATTGACCCTCGAAGAAGAAGTATGTTTGGAAAACAATGGTCAAGATACTGCCAAATCTTCTAAAGCTACAGACAATTATAGTCTGTTGCAAGCTCCGAAAAAAACAGTTGTGAAATATCACCGATATCACTCAAAACGAAGGCTCTTTTCATCGGAGCGTGCAGGGCCAAAACATCATAGTTTGTGTTTACCGCCCGGAGCAGCAAACGCTCTGAGAAAAGAGAACTTCCTTAATGATATTGAACAGTTTTTGTTATTGGTTGAATCGGGAAAATATCCTCTCACCAACCTGTCACATGAATATCGTAAATACACATGCTTTGCATTTAAATGTTGATTAAGTTCGTATGGCAACGTAAATTCCATTGGACACAGAGAACAATTCAGGGTTTTTTTTATCGAGTGCGTTCTCGCGTGTCTTTCAAGCAGCCAACTGCGGCTGAATATGCGTTTACACACTCGACGCACATGAGAGGACTTTTAAAAAAGCATTTTGCTTGTTGTCCAATCCTCTTCATAAATCTATATATTTCTATATGTATATTATGTTTATGTCATATGTTTGATTTGTTGAAATAAATATTGTTTACACCAATATTCGAGTCGCTTTCATCTTCAGCCATCGGTATTGTGACATCGGCTCCGCCGTCCAATAGGAAGCTTTCGACTTCTATGTCAGCATTCCCTGATATCGGAACAAAATATTTTAACGACATGGAAATCTCACTGTTCAACTTCTTGTCTCTGAAAATAAAAGTGCATAGAATTAATAAAAGGACAAGAATAATAATTGTGCAACTCTATATTAATCAACATGAACAATTTCATCATATAGCGGTTAAAATACACAATAACACTGGCTACTATATTGTATATATATATCACAACCGTAAGGCCGGATGTTATGAAGCAGTTGTCATAATTATGTATTTTCCGACAAAACTGTATTATATATTACGTATAATGCATACTAATTCGGGTATACATCTATATAGACGCACTGCATGTGGCTAATGAGTAGATTGATCTACACAATCTATACAATAGCGAGTTTGCTATTTCAAACCGGTACGGGTACGAGTACACGTACGGGTAGCTACCCGTACCGGTACACGTTTTGAAATCGCAAACTGTTTTACCGGTAGAATTAATCACATCGACTGGTAATGTATGGCGAGCCAACTGCAACAAAAAGATATAATGATTATAGATTGTTATTCGCGTTATTGGCAGATGTTATACTTAGCGGTATGGGTTGTTGGAAATTTGTATTTAGATTATATGAGCCCCAGGATAATCAGTTGCTTTCATCAATGACGAGCTAGGTGGCAGTTATAAGAGGATGTTGCTTTTCTTTCACTCATATTTGTAACATTTTCAACAATTGGATTCTACAAGTCATAGACCGATCGAGTGTTTACAATAAATCGGTTGGAATTTTTAACTTAGAAAATAGATTATGATAGCTCAAATAATTATACAATTACGTTATATATAGTTAAAATGTCCAACCAATATTCGGTGTAAAATGTATTGTTTTAGACCAAGGGTCTAATATTGTCCTACATGTACTTTCAGTTCGATATAATACCACATTTGTCCCTTATCAAAGCGCAGAGTGATCAGATATCGATTTTTGAAGTTTGTTAGTTCTGTTGAAAGATTCCAAACATAGGTTTATTTAAAGCTACTCAAACCGATCAGACGGTCCCCATATCATAAAGTTACAACAAGAACATTTCTTCAAAATACGCTTTTGTTATCAGAATCGATTAATTACAACAAAATAATGCTAACTGCTGTCAACTATAGTATAAAATTTTGGCCGCATTACCACTTGATTTTAGATTTAAGCATCTTCATCCGCAATTTTGTCCGAGACCGTCGGTTTGATGACTCTTTTCTGGGCCACAAATAATTACACAATTCAAGAAATAACAAACTTCAAAAATCGATATCTGATCACTCTGCGCTTTGATGGTGGGTTCCTCGATTCGAATCAAATATTTTGTTTTACCCCCGAAGCCAAAAAAAACTTGGGAGCGTTAATTCGGATTATGCATCTTTAATATGACTAAATATTCCCCAACTAAAATAAGGGACAAATGTGGTATTATATCGAACTGAAAGTACATGTAGGACAATATTAGACCCTTGGTCTAAAACAATACATTTTACACCGAATATTGGTTGGACATTTTAACTATATATAACGTAATTGTATAATTATTTGAGCTATCATAATCTATTTTCTAAGTTAAAAATTCCAACCGATTTATTGTAAACACTCGATCGGTCTATGACTTGTAGAATCCAATTGTTGAAAATGTTACAAATATGAGTGAACGAAAAGCAACATCCTCTTATAACTGCCACCTAGCTCGTCATTGATGAAAGCAACTGATTATCCTGGGGCTCATATAATCTAAATACAAATTTCCAACAACCCATACCGCTAAGTATAACATCGGCCAATAGCCGATGTCACAATACCGATGGTTGAAGATGAAAGCGACTCGAATATTGGTGTAAACAATATTTATTTCAACAAATCAAACATATGACATAAACATAATATACATATAGAAATATATAGATTTATGAAGAGGATTGGACAACAAGCAAAATGCTTTTTTAAAAGTCCTCTCCTCGTGGAATAAATGTTACCTCAAGTGACAAAAATATCACTTGGGGTAAAGCAGACGGGATATATAGCTTTGATTGATTGGAATATTATTTAGGATTGAGATACGGTATTACATTGTAATACGGAAGTTACGGGTGAGAAAGGGAATGAAAGAGAATGAGAGAGAGAGAGAGAGGGGAGAGTATGGAAGAGAAAGAGAAAGAGAAAGAGAGAGAGGTTTGACACAACATACATTCGATACAAAATAACACAAAAAACATCCGTTCAGTGGGGAAATCACTTGCACGAATGCGTCACGACCACGGAGGAGAAAAAGCGGTTCATGCAGATGGAATGGAAATCTAGCCGCGTCACCTTAAGTGATTATGAGAAACGGTATTATGGTATTATATCGAACTGAAAGTACATGTAGGACAATATTAGACGCTTGGTCTAAAACAATACATTTTACACCGAATATTGGTTGGACATTTTAACTATATATAACGTAATTGTATAATTATTTGAGCTATCATAATCTATTTTCTAAGTTAAAAATTCCAACCGATTTATTGTAAACACTCGATCGGTCTATGATTTGTAGAATCCAATTGTTGAAAATGTTACAAATATGAGTGAACGAAAAGCAACATCCTCTTATAACTGCCACCTAGCTAGTCGTTGATGAAAGCAACTGATTATCCTGGGGCTCATATAATCTAAATACAAATTTCCAACAACCCATACCGCTAAGTATAACATCGGCCAATAACGCGAATAACAATCTATAATCATTATATCTTTTTTGTTGCAGTTGGCTCGCCATACATTACCAGTCGATGTGATTAATTCTACCGGTAAAACAGTTTGAGATTTCAAAACGTGTACCGGTACGGGTAGCTACCAGTACGCGTACCCATACCCGTACCGGTTTGAAATAGCAAACTCGCTATTGTATAGATTGTGTAGATCAATCTACTCATTAGCCACAGTGCGTCTATATAGATGTATACCCGAATTAGTATGCATTATACGTAATATATAATACAGTTTTGTCGGAAAATACATAATTATGACAACTGCTTCATAACATCCGGCCTTACGGTTGTGATATATATATACACTATAGTAGCCAGTGTTATTGTGTATTTTAACCGCTATATGATGAAATTGTTCATGTTGATTAATATAGAGTTGCACAATTATTATTCTTGTCCTTTTATTAATTCTATGCACTTTTATTTTCAGAGACAAGAAGTTGAACAGTGAGATTTCCATGTCGTTAAAATATTTTGTTCCGATATCAGGGAATGCTGACATAGAAGTCGAAAGCTTCCTATTGGACGACGGAGCCGATGTCACAATACCGATGGTTGAAGATGAAAGCGACTCGAATATTGGTGTAAACAATATTTATTTCAACAAATCAAACATATGACATAAACATAATATACATATAGAAATATATAGATTTATGAAGAGGAATGGACAACAAGCAAAATGCTTTTTTAAAAGTCCTCTCCTCGTGGAATAAATGTTACCTCAAGTGACAAAAATATCACTTGGGGTAAAGCAGACGGGATATATAGATTTGATTGATTGGAATATTATTTAGGATTGAGATACGGTATTACATTGTAATACGGAAGTTACGGGTGAGAAAGGGAATGAAAGAGAATGAGAGAGAGAGAGAGAGAGGGGAGAGTATGGAAGAGAAAGAGAAAGAGAGAGAGAGGTTTGACACAACATACATTCGATACAAAATAACACAAAAAACATCCGTTCAGTGGGGAAATCACTTGCACGAATGCGTCACGACCACGGAGGAGAAAAAGCGGTTCATGCAGATGGAATGGAAATCTAGCCGCGTCACCTTAAGTGATTATGAGAAACGGCCACTATCCGAAATAAACTTCTGAACCGCCAAGAATATTTCGGAATTTAATTTGTTTGGAAGTTCGAGAGATCCGTACAATAGAACATCAGTTGTTATCATACTTACTGGTAAGTTACTTAGAAGTTCTGATCTAATTCTGGCGTAAAGGGGGCATTGAAAGAAGAAATGGTGAGCTGATTCAGTTTCAAAACTACCGCATTGACACAGTGGTGATTCTTTCAAGTGATTAATAACAAGGTCACGGTTCAGGTTGCTGCAACCTAATCTGATACGAGTATGATATATTTGGGCTTTCCTGGAATAACACTGAAGATAAAAATTTGCAATTTTCGCACGGTCAATGTTTAGTTTACGCTTAAATTCTTCGAGTGTGTTTGACGATTTTATTGAATTCGATAAACTATTCCATGCTCGTGTAGCCGAAGGCAGAAAAGTATTCATGTAAATGTCTCTGTTGCTGCCAGGCGGGTGGATACTAACATGCCTAAAATTGTAACCAGATGAAGTGGAATCGGGAGGAATCATATTTGATAGATGAGACGGAGCTTGGTTACTAGTCATTTTGAAAAAATTGTATCATTTTCTGTTTTGTTCTACGTGAGGCAATTGTTTCCCAGCCGGTTTCTAATAGTAAGTTGCGATCGCTGGTACTTCTCGTGGCCCCAGTGACAATTCGTGCCATTTCATACTGAATATCTTCGATATAATCGCTCATATATTTTGGTATGTTATCCCATACTGGTGATGCATATTCAAGAGTGGGTCTAACAAAAGCAAGATATATATTTTCAAGGGTCTTTCTGCTCAGTCTGAATTTGTGCTTCCTAATCATATTTACCTTTTTCCATGCCCTATTGGTTATGTTACTTATGTGAGATTCCCATGAACCGATGTTGTCAAAAGTGAGGCCAAGATGTTTGTGATTTTCTACTTCAGTTACGTGAGAATCAGCCATGATTAGGGGTGGGTGAACTATATTTGAAGATTTCTTTGATATCATTAAAGCTTCAGTTTTGAGGGGATTAAATTTTACAAGCCATTTTTTTGACCAATCGACAATAGTGGCAATGTCTCTATTAATTATTTCAGCTGCTAAAACAGGGTTCTCGACACATAAATATATTGATGTATCATCAGCAAATAGACGTATGTTGCACGTGATGTTTTCGGTTATGTCGTTAATGTAAATCAGGAATAACAGTGGGCCTAATATCGAGCCTTGAGGCACACCTGCGGAAACATTTTGCCACTCATAACTAGCATTATCAACTATAACTCTCTGTTGACGACCCTCAAGATAAGATGCAATTAGTTCATATACTTTACCCTTTATTCCAAGTTTCTTAAGCTTAAACAGGAGACCTTTGTGCCAAACCTTGTCAAAGACTTTGCTTATATCACAAAAAATACATCGAATTTCTTTACCTTCGTCCAGAGATCTGCTAATATAGTCATATATGTCAGTAAGCTGATATACTGTAGAGTCACCTTTTTTGAATCCAGATTGGTAAACAGAAAGTAACTTATTTTCGTCTAGGTATGTCCAAAGATATTTGTAAATGCACTTCTCATAAGTTTTGGATATACAGCTCAGAAGAGAAATGGGGCGGTAGTTCGCTATTATGCTTGGGTCACCATTTAAAAAAATACGTGTCACATTGGATTTTTTCCATTCATGCGGATAGTAACTCTTGTTTGTGAAAATATTGAAGAAATGGGAAAGTGGTTCAGAAAGAGACGAGGCATACTGTTTTAGCATACGTGGGCTAATATTATCAGGTCCACAGGCTTTGGAAACTTTTAACTTTTTAAGAGCGTTAAAAACGTCGACTGATGTGATTTTTATGTCCGCTAGTTCGGGAGCAGTTTCTGTATATTGAATAGTAGAGCTAAAGTGAGTATTGCATGAATTATCATCAACTTTAGATATTACACAAAAATAATCATTCAACGCATGTGCCTTTTCAGAAGGGGAAACTAGATAACAGTCGTTGCTTAAAAGAGGGGGTATTGCTTTTGTGGTGGGTGAAATTACTTTCTGCAGATTCTTCCACCATGTCGATGAATCAGTGTTTTTATCACTCAAAATGTGGTCAATTTTACTGTCATAATCGACTTTTGCTTTTCTGACAGCACTCACACATTTATTTCGAACAATACGAAATTTTGCCCAGGAAGGTGAGGAATTTTTTTATTTGGCGATTCTATGTAGTCTATTACGTTGGCGCATTAGTTTTCTTACCCCACACGTCAACCAAGGAGGACAGTCTTTTCTTATGCAGACTGTTTTATTTGGAATAAATTTCAGACAAGCATTTTGTAACATTTCTGTCAGTTCGTTGTTAATCTTAGATACATGAAGATTATGGCTAACAGTTTTAAAATCCCAATTAGATAACATGTTGTTAATGCTTTCGTAGTCGGCTCTATCGTAGTTCCAAATAACTCGTTTAGTAGATAACTGAGTTGGTAAAGTTAAATCGATATCGAGTTTAACTGGGGCATGGTATCGGATACGATCATAAAAAAATGGACTTATTACATCTGCGTAACATACATAATCGTCACAGTTTGCGAAGAACAGATCGAGGGTCGACGAAGATGTTTCCGTGAAATGAGTCGGCGAATGCACAAGCTGTTTGATGCCACAGTGCGTACATATACTATTAATCTCACCATTGGTATCTTCGACATAATTTTCATTGAAGTCGCCAGCTACGATTACCAAGTTTACGTCATCGATTGCGTTTTTAATGTTGAGTTCAATAGTATCCCAATGCGAAACTGGTGATTGAGGGGGTCTGTAGAAGCAGCCAAGAATAATACTTTTACTACACACTTTGATTTCGACCCATACGGACTCAAGGCCTGGAACTATCAGATCATTACGGAATTTATAAGGAATGCAGTCGCGAATATAAATACTCACACCACCACCGGATGTTTCGGTATTCCTGTCATTTCTAATTGGGTCATGAAAACCGTGAAGTAAAACTTCGGAATTTTCCACTGAAGTTTTAAGCCATGTTTCAGTGAAAAAGCCAATATCGAAATTAGCAGACTCAGCATTTAGTATTGTCATTTTATTTTTGATGCTCTGGGTGTTCAGAAGTAACATGGAACAGTGTCTTTGCATCGCATCTTTGTTGGCAGGACCCGGGTTCAGTTCGATATCGCCGCTTAACATTAGTAATAAGAATATAATGGAAGTTGCGGTTAAGTAACATAATAATTTTGCCTTGTGTGTGTGTATTATAACATGTCGATTTGTACTAACTTGCCAAGGGGCCTTATTTTCGCGGATGATTTTCAAAACTGTTTGTATTAAATGTGGACAAGTACATGATATCAAAAGTAACAGACTTAAAATTTGAATCTCTGGCAATTTTCTTGAACGTAAGAAAAGGTAAATGATGATAGTTTCAGACATATTCTGGTCAAAGCGTTTCCCCCTGGGTGGTCGAGACGCTCTCGACAGAAAGCTGCCAATCCAAGCACGATATTGTATTATATCAACCATTGTCCCATATATATTGTATGAATTTCAAAACATATAAATAGCTCGGCGGTTGGCAGATATGATTTACACACTGAACAAATGTTGGATCAGGATGTTTAAGATGTTGGCGTGATATACACAGTTTATCTTGGTCATGTGCAGTTGAGGGAGAGATTGGAAAGATAGCAGAAGATACGAGAAAGAAAAGACAAAAGAAATATAACTCTATTAGTGATCCCGGGATAGGGGGAATCATTACTTATGAGCTGTTGCTCGCATGTAGTTGATGGGTCAATGTAAATATATTAATAGATTAGTTCTCTACGTTATGGGGCCCAAGCATAGCGACCATAAAGGGAATAAACACCGATGGGAGTTTCTATATCAACATGACTATACGGGTTAATTGTGTAAAACAAAACAAAAATGTAATTTGACATATATAGAATGAGGTGTTTTAAAGAGATGGTTGTTCGATGGTCGACTGCCTAAATATACGCACTAAAGCAATCTACAAATATAAAATACGCAACAGTTTGGTATATATGGAAAACAATACGAACAGACGAGCGGACAGACGGAAGAGGAGACGCGTGGACCTGAAGGCGTACGTTATGACATATCCGGTATTTGATTTGAGATGCACAGACAGACGGACCGACGATCACGACACACGTGTTTGTGAATACCACTATGCTGACGACGGTGATCGTGTTTGGAAGATTACCGGTACATAATAAATATTGGAATAATAAGTAAACCGTTTAAGTATATTACCATGTGTCGAATCAAAAGATGATTGTCCAGAATGCGGCAAACTACCATTTGTTATGAAATAAAGACGGTGCATTCGTGCTTGTTTACGTCCAACATAAATGCGGTCAGTGATTAGGCGCCACAGTTCAGTGGACGTACGGCGACAGGTCACAGCTGTCAACGTATCTCGTGTGAGCGGTTCGTGATTGTACGGGTTACATACAATGGGTCGAACACAAAATACTCGTGGCGGTCCGTGTATCAGGTAATGGGGTCACTAGTGCATGTGAGGTCCTCACGCGGGCACGACGAATTTAGATAACACGAGAGGTGCATGACAGCATACTGGGTTGGTTAAACGTCTACAGACTGGAATTATAGTTCGCCGGTGTATTTTCGCAACAGATTTATTCGACAGAATAACATCAATTGGTGATATGTTATATAGGTTGGTGTGTATATGTTATATCCGTATATAGGTCGACATAAATCACTTGGAAGAGATTATAATCTTCTCATAAGTGCGATTGGCATTTTTTGTCATAAGGTTTATGGGCAATTAATGCAAGATATAATTTGGGAAGGGGTAGATCGAAAATACAAGCGTAACCAAGGTTAGGGAAGTACAGTTATGCATACAACAATTGCTATAGCTATATATAGATTGGTACCTTAGTTTGTTCTGGGTACCATGATGGTGGGAGTGGGTTTGCCTCTAGCTCAGTTTGATACTGGGGCAGAACAATTGTATAACTTTAACATATTTCACAGGCAGACCAAGATAAATAAATCACTGGACCCACGATAATATTTTCAGTAGTTGAGAATCCAGTGATTCATTCACATTGACATTATAATTAGGTTATCTATAAATTGTTTCAGATATATAGAGGCTTATCTGGAACTTATGCTAATCTAGGCTGATATATACAAAAAGGCACACTGTGTGTGACTCGGGTGGTGACACAGTTAGTAAACGCCCAACGATTCCTCCAATGTATCGATGTGTCTAGCAGTGGTGAGCTTTTCAACAGAACATCCCAATGACCTTCTGACATAGATGTTACCATCAAAGGTCCAACACTATTTTGGAATCCTTCTTTAGCTTACGTGCGCGTTTAAATATTCTCGCACGGGTAACGGTCAGGTCCTCATTTATGAACAGCCTGCCTGGATATTCAGATGAGTTGAAGTCATTCAGAGCACGTCTCATGTCATATACTGACTTTCTCCAACGGTAAGAAGGAAGCCGGAATATTATTTGGCGAGGGGGTGGAGAACTGGCTGATGCTCCTTGTTTCGTTGGAGGGCCTCGAATATTCAACCTGCAGCAACAATGGTGACATCAACGCCGGAAAACAAGGATCCTGGAAAGCATGTGCGTCGAGTGTGTAAACGCATATTCAGCCGCAGTTGGCTGCTTGAAAGACACGCGAGAACGCACTCGATAAAAAAAACCCTGAATTGTTCTCTGTGTCCAATGGAATTTACGTTGCCATACGAACTTAATCAACATTTAAATGCAAAGCATGTGTATTTACGATATTCATGTGACAGGTTGGTGAGAGGATATTTTCCCGATTCAACCAATAACAAAAACTTTTCAATATCGTTAAGGAAGTTCTCTTTTCTCAGAGCGTTTGCTGCTCCGGGCGGTAAACACAAACTATGATGTTTGGCCCTGCACGCTCCGATGAAAAGAGCCTTCGTTTTGAGCGATATCGGTGATATTTCACAACTGGTTTTTTCGGAGCTTGCAACAGACTATAATTGTCTGTAGCTTTAGAAGATTTGGCAGTATCTTGACCATTGTTTTCCAAACATACTTCTTCTTCGAGGGTCAATTCTATCTTTTTTCGTTTAATTGGCCGCCACACGTGTCCTCGCTTTCTCTTTCTGAAAAACAAAACATACAAGGTAAGATATCGTGTAATTCAATAACATGTCAATTCATAACAATGTCACAGCTAATCTAAATGTATGCTATTTTGTGGTAGACATATCTCACACGTAAACGGCCTAAGCTAATAGGTGCCGACATTCACCCAACAATCATGTCAGCAAACCAATCTGATGAAACAATCCAAGCGCTGACGAGTGAGGGCGCAGCAGTATTTGTATAGTCTCGACAAGGCAGCATTAATTGTTTGATGGTCATGCACACACCGCTGGGCATGTTCCAAGATCGTGGCCGCCCAAGATTATGATACATCGATACCACGAGTCGGTTGTGGAAGCGGGCACTAATTAATATTGCAATGAGCAATGGTTCAAGCTTGATTAGACTCACCGGGTGAATGGAGCTCAATATATTTTATCCAGCACAACAAACCACTGGTTATGTCACAATCGTACGCCGGGTTGTTTATGGAACTATTTTCTTTACGTCGCAAATGTGAACGGACAAGAGTTTCCCGGTTGCGATAAGATAGTATGCATGCATTTGAAACGATGGAGTTATAGATTGAAGCATGCTCTAAGCGTTACTCCAAATATCGTTCACGATCTCTATGACCCACACTTTACAACATATATGTAACGATCGTATGGTCGCATTTTCGCTATATCAGCACGAGGTCAAATCTGTATGTTACACACTGATTATAATATTTGTTGAGAGTTTGGCTGCAACATTGAATGCTATGCGAATCTTGATTAGGGCCGTGTAGACCGAATAACTTGCTACAATACTACATTCTTTATATCGCATAAGATGATACTCACATTTCTTTCAAGAATCCCGAGTAAGACAACGAATGGTGTAGAAATTATGATAGTATTGTTAATGATATTGCCCTGATTAAAATCGAAGTTCTCGCACATTTTCGCCAATATATGTCAGCGCAATGTCGATATAACAATTTTGTAATAAATAAATAACTGATTCCGGGTTAAAAGAAATCAAAACAAGAATAGAACAGTGATTAAAACAGAACAGCGATAACTCGCTATGTCACAATCGAAAGAATTTATGTCATGTAACCCACTGTGTCACGTTTTGCTGAAAAAATGCGAATGACATCATATATCACGAAACTGACAAGTAATACCCAACTATTCACTATGTCACTTTCGTATTGTTGTACATGGTGTACTTGATGTAATCGATAGCATAAGCTCAGTTTAAATTGGTTCACACGCATTCAAACCCGATTTAATATTGCATAATATGCTAACAGGCCCATTAGGTGCTGATGTGGTGTAAACTCCAATTATATGTGCAGAATTTTTGAATTTATACTTTAGGACGGAACGCATTTAAACAAATGAGAATATAATGAAAGTACAAATATACCGGCACAGTCTCCCCCATAAACACTATATCGACTAGCGTCGATTTAGATGATACTCACATTTGTCTCGAATACAGAATAAGACTATATATGAAAAGTGAATATATGAGACTAATATTATCCATCATGACATGGGGTGTGGGATGGAAAAATCTCACCCTCGGGGCCAGATATTTGGGCCGGACACGAGGCTTGCCGAGTGTCCAGACCAAATATCTGGCCCCGAGGGTGAGATTTTCCCATCCCACACCCCAGGTCATGATGGATCATTTTTCTCCCAACCCAAGAGTCTCATTCCGATTTTTTGTTTTATACCAATCTTTGGCACATTCCAGTAGCTTCGTAACGGTACATCTTGGAAGAAATCTGATGCGATATTCGTGATTAACTGGGATGATTTCGGTATATATACTGTAAAAACAAAGCGCGTTACCCCTGCGCGCAGGGTTAATACGTTAGAGTGAAATCGACACGGTCTTGTGAAAACGACACGAATACGTCACATCGTTGCACCTGCATAAATTCCGAGACACGCGCGTATTGATATGAAGTATATACAACTGGACTAATCGTGTTTGTCATCGGAAATGACCATATCGATACCATTATAAAAGGAAACATGTGAATATATGACAGACAAATGTTAGTTAGACGCGTTCACGTCCACGAATTCGTTCGTATTTATTTACTTGAAACGTGAAGCGTAACTGGTTTGTCGCCATTGTTTTGATCTGTTTATAGTTCACACAAAACATGATGACGGATTGTTAAATTAGTTCCGGCTCTTAATTAAATAGGTAAAGCAGTCACGTGAGTGATGTGAGATAGATGGTCACGTGTTATGTGAGACAGGGAAATCTCACCCAGCTATCTCACACTGGCTGCCTGTGCTAAAGTGTTACATCCATATGGCCGCACTTGTCGTCATGTCGATATGGCCAGCTTGTTTGTAAAAAGTGATTGACTTTGGGTTGACTGAAATCTTAACGGACAGTTAAACTAGCACGAGTATACACAGTGGTTAATACAAAGTTCCCAATGTATGAATCATCTCGCCCTAAGATAAGAAAAACTACGACGATATGTGCATGGTCTAACGAAATATCTATACCGTAATATATATTAATTGTATCGGAAGATTATTTTTTTGTGAAATCGGTGGCAGATGTAAGTATAGCGTAGACCAAATGGTATTACCGAGATTACGAGATTGTCATATATAACTATAGCACTTACATGTACCGGTTAAACCCAGAACAGCGACCACTGGCTATGTCACAATCGAACGGATTGATCGTGACATCGCTTGATTCACGCTAGGTTTTGGTGGCGAAATATTATGTGTTTAACAAATGAAACCAGTATAAATCCACGATGGATTAAAATGGTAAGACATATATAGATTGACTATAATAGAAAACGTGAACCGTTTGAGGGACGGCTACATTGTACAGCGTTTGCACGGTGCACGCTTATATATATATATGTGTGCCGGTTTCACTATATAACGGTATGGGGCGAAACATACCAATTACAGGTTGTTTATATAATAGTTGGTATTTTTTCTTTTTAACATTGGAATGCTTATTGATTGATCTTAAAAGGTTTAAATCATGCCACGAATCTCTATTCTGACTAACACCCTTATAAATCATATTCTACCAGTACAAAACATGGAAATCAGCGTATATCCAGGGGCCTATACTATAGAATTACAATTGCCGTGTTTCTCCACGTGGACAAACTGTCGAATACTATGGATACGATAATTTACAAGTGTGTGCAATTTCCCGTCATTTACAAGAACAGATAAAATCCAGTACTATGGATCTCCGTTTATCTGCGCGTGGAGACGAACGCTTGTTAATGGGTAAAGGGAACTTACTCTAATATTATACATAAATGGATAAAGTAATGCCTATATATATATATTTGAGTCATTTGGCGAGTGGTTTAGTGGATGTATAGAGTCAATGTTATGGAATCAGGGAGCTAAATGTGTTCTAGAGTCGGGGAGCGAGTACACCGTGGAATGCTAAAGGTGAAGGTAACTTAAGAATGACCTTCACCTGATGCATGCGACACGTTATTAAAGGATGACATCGCGTTTATTTGATTTGTACATCATATCTAAATAATTTAAACTGGTGAATGAATGGGGGAATGGATTTTTGTGAGCGGGAAATTTATTTAACTAGCTGCTGTAGTTCTGGGTTTTTCCAGATCAAATTTGGCTGTGGGATAGCCCTTTCGTACACTTGGGGATTTATTTTAAAAAGTAAACACATGACCTATGATTTTTCTTGCATTTTCGTGATCAACTGGTGTCAATCTAGCTGGGTAAACATCACTGGTATGACCTGCAGGCTTCAATTCAGTGAATTTGGCCGAAACGTTAACACTGTCGCCTATGGGAAACCATTTAGTTCATTGATTCCTATAAGAAAAATTTGAATTTTACGAAATTTCACGTCTCGCCATGATAAGTTGTTAATTTCATATTTTCTTATTTTCAAATGATAATGACCACATTTTGGACAGATTTAAAGAAGAAACGCATGGATTCGCCTGTAGATAGTAAAGAAAGTGATAAATCTGGGAGTTTTTGCATGGACATCAGGTACCATTAGGGGGTCTGGGGGCCTAAAGCCCCCCTAACCACAATTTTGAGGAGTGTTAGCCCCCCCCCCCCATTGGGAAAAGGTGGCAGTTGACATAATTAAGCTTCCGGCACCCAGTAGCGTTATCGGGGATCGTAGTCCCAACCCAAGTCGGGGGGGGGGGGGTGATGGCATCACCACTAGAGTTACTGTCGTGCAAGACTGTCATGGCAGGTTTGTTGTATGGACAGTATGCCCTGCCATCTGGTAAAATTTCGTGCCTGAGGCTTTGTTTGATGTTGTATCATTATGTTTTGATATTTCAATTGACTTATGGTTGCTTTATATTGCTATTAAAGTATTTTTAATTTTAATTTTCTTTTAATTTTGGTAAATGTTTATAAAAAATTGCCAAATTCTGCATGAAAAGGGTTAAAATTGGACAAGATATCCCTCTCAAAATGTATATTAACATTTCCTCTTCAATTTAGTAATATTATGGTATATAAGGGCATACTTAAGTTATACGAGATGCATCAGCTATTAAAATTGAAAAAAAATCTAATTTTTTTGGCTTTAGTTTGATGATTGACACTAATTTTCAGGATGCCTCATATTGAAAAAATAAACTACTACCCGATATAATCCATTTTTGGTTTCAGTAAGGTCTATATTTGGATAAAATACTATAAGAAACGCTGTGTTTTATACATATATATAGGAATCAGGGAGCTAAATGTGTTCTAGACTCTAGAGTCGGGGAGCGAGTACACCGTGGAATGCTAAAGGTGAAGATAACTTAAGAATGACCTTCACCTGATGCATGCGACACGTTATTAAAGGATGACATCGCGTTTATTTGATTTGTACATCATATCTAAATAATTTAAACTGGTGAATGAATGGGGGAATGGATTTTTGTGAGCGGGAAATTTATTTAACTAGCTGCTGTAGTTCTGGGTTTTTCCAGATCAAATTTGGCTGTGGGATAGCCCGTCGTACACTTGGGGATATATTTTAAAAAGTAAACACATGACCTATGATTTTTCTTGCATTTTCGTGATCAACTGGTGTCAACCTAGCTGGGTAAACATCACTGGTATGACCTGCAGGCTTCAATTCAGTGAATTTGGCCGAAACGTTAACACTGTCGCCTATGGGAAACCATTTAGTTCAGTGATTCCTTATGATAGGCAATGGGGAACACGAAAACTACTTGCGTGCACCATAATCCCAATGGCACAAGCATCGCGAAAATACACAAACGATTACAACATTTTACGCTGAACACGAGTACAAAATATCGTAAGCGAGAACGCTCGTTATAAGAGATATATGTTTTATTGACCTACATCATAGAAGACAATATATAGCTTTTCATGTCTTTCCTTGTATTTACATGGTTCATGGTCAAATATATTTAACGATGTATGTACGAACACAAAGGGATAGAGACGGATAGAGTGATCACAAATAATCCCCATCGACAGAAAAACCTACACATGGTGATTATAGTGTCAGATTGAGCAGGGAAATTTTAACTGAATGATTGTCGTATATGTACGATTTCGATACATGTACAATGTAATTGAAAACAAACTGAATTGCCGGAGATAATATACTGATAAAAATATTTCCAAGTTAAAAGGGTGAACATATATATTTCAAGTATATTTTCCAAAGGGTCGGTGTAACTTTTTGTTTAAGTAGAAACTTAGATTTAACAACCAAAATTACACTGAATGTAGGAAACATCATACTTGTGGTATAAATTATAATTTGCAGTTACATTAGCTGGAACATTTAGTCTCCAGTCTTAATTTTTAAATTCAATGCCATTTTCTACCATGGAATCGCGGTAACATTCACGTATAAGGTCTCCGCTGCCCGAGTACACCTCCTCCCTGAACAGGAAAACTATATTTGCACCCCATTCGGTTGAAATTATGCAATGGTTACTCAAGATTTCCAACTGTTAGAAATCCCCAAACCAACAATTCCAACCGATCGAAACTTCTCAACTAATTGCCATTTACCCCCATATATCAATCATCACTAACTTTGGGACGAAGATTATTGTGATGCGCCAACACCCATTGGACGTCGCTGCATGACATTCCCAATTGTTGAGTATTTTGCTGAGAATCGCCCCCGTCACAACATAAATTATGTGGAATCCCTTATTTCTCAAAGCCAATTTGTCTATATGTTTATGAACCCCATCTCAAAATATATCTATCTACACCATGCGTAATTTGAACCCATCATCCCAATATGACTACGATTGTATTGACCCGGTGAAACTTCGCACGTCGAGAAAGGGTTAATGCATGAGTGCTCAATACACAAAGCGATAATCCGACATATCGACATTCGCACGCGTTTCATTGCGGTGACAACCACTAATTCAGCCTCGTATACTTGTAATGTTAACACCATGTTCTACCCGATTTGTGTTATGTCTGTACTATGGAACTCCCTAAGTTGGTAATTTAACAGCCCGTCAAGCGAGTTCTTGTTTTTCCCCAAGTTAGACAATTCGAGTACTATAGAATAACAAAACGATGCAGCGTTGGGACACTCCAAACACCACAAAAACCGAGCAGCTTGCTGCTGAAATGAATCCCAGTTACAGAATGGCTCTCCCAGAACATTAAATAAGTCAGTTCACAACGATGTATGGTGTGAAAAAGGGTAATCGCCTATTGTTAAATTCCAATATCCAATGCAAGGAATTTACAAGAACACAATTGCTCGAGTACAAAAGAACACAAGTCTAGCTTTACAAGACTGGGAAATTACCGACTAACTCTGTCCACGTGGAGAAACACGGCAATTGTAATTCTATACTCTATAGTATAGGCCCCTGGACTGAAAGTTGCTTTCGTGGTTCGGATGATTCACACATTACTGCATAATTATTTTTGGCAAGAATATTGAAACCCCCACCTTTTGTATATACGCTTGAACACATCACTACATAGTTGTACATGGTGCAATTGACGTAATCGATATCATAAGCTCAGTTTAAAGTGGTTCACACGCATTCAAACATGATTTAATATCGCACTATATGCTAACAGGCCCATTACATGATGTGGTATAAACTCCAATCATATGTGCATAATTTTTTAATTTATACTTTTGGAGCGAACGCATTTAACAAATGAGAATATAATGAAAGTTCAAAGATACCGTCACATTCTCCCCCATAAACACTACATGTATATCGACTAGCGTCGCATTAGATGATACTCACATTTTTCTCGAATGCAGAGTAAGACTATATATATGAATAGTGAATATATGAGACAGTATTGTCCATTATGTTGCGCTGATTAAAATAGCACGTTCTCGCACATGTTACATCCATATGACCGCACTTGTCGTCATGTCGATATAACAAGCTTGTTTGTGAAAAGTGATTGACTTTGGGTTAACTGAAATCTTAACGGACAGTTAAACTAGCACGCTTTAATACGCAGTGGGTAATACAAAGTTCTTAATGTATGAATCATCTCGCCCTAAGATAAGAAAAACTATGACGATATGTGGTCTAACGAAATATGAATACCGTAATATATATTAATTGTATCGGAAGATTATTTTTCTGTGAAATCGGTGGCAGATGTAAGTATAGCGTAGACCAAATAGTATTACCGAGATTACGAGATTGTCATAACACTTACATGTACCGGTTAAATCCAGAACAGCGACAACATTACTGGCTATGTCACAATCGAACGGATTGATCATGACATCGCTTCATTCACGCTAGGTTTTGGTGGCGAAATATTTTGTGTTTATGACAAATGTTACCTGGCTGAACAAATGAAACCAGGATAAATCCACGATGGATTAAAATGGTAAGACATATATATAGAATCACTTAAGACAAAACGTGAACCGTTTGAGGGACGGCCACATTATACAGCGTTTGCATGGTGCACGCTTATATGTGTGCCGGTTTCACAATGTAACGGTATGGGGCGAAACATACCAATTACAGGTTGTTTATAATAGTTGGTAATATTTTTTAACATTGAAATGTTTTTTGAGTGATCTTAAAAGGTTTAGATCATGCCACGAATCTCTATTCTGACTAACACCCGTATAAATCATATTCCACCAGTACAAAACATGGACACTTTTTGAAGTTTTGATAGGGAGCATTATACACTCGAAAAAATAACGCGGGGAATATATTTCTTAGTTATTACCTGTTCCTTAATTATGTACTTCACTGTACGTGAAGGTTCCAACTCGAAACAGCTCATTATCAAGTATATCATGCTACAAATTCAATAACATATGGGACTCATTTATCAGCTGATTTGAATAATATAATTTGTCGAAATAGTTTCCTCTATATATATTGACATCGATTCGGACACATATACACGTGATATTTACTTTAGTTATAATCAGACGGGAATTCGGCAACATAGATGGTTGGTTGTTGGTCACAAAGAAGCATTGTCGTATATTTTTCGATATACCCACTTCCGAAATCGACTCATTTTATGGAAATTGGCTAAATCATGAACACAAATTTCAACGCAAGGTGATTGCAGGAAGATTTAACTATAGAAATCCGAAAAAATCGACGAGAAAATACTCAACCGTGTTGCTAAATTCCGATACATTGTGAAAAAATCTGTTCCAAAGTTAGGACCCCGGGCTGTTTCTGCAGCCTATTTCTACCCCAATGCTTTGCTTTAATGAAATATACAAAGTTGTATCGAATTCAACCCGGCAAATATCGAGTTATTGAGCGAATCTAACTGCTTCTATACCAACAGTTCCATTCTGTCAAAATTAATTAAACACTGTATTTTTCTCTATTTCGTAACCAGAATTTGCAACATAAAAATAGAGATGCGCGGTTGTATCGTAGTAGAAGAGCGGTTGGCAACACAGATGCGCGTTTTCGAATGGTCGGTGTGAAAACTTTAGCAACGAATGCTATGATCATATATTTGATCTGCTTCCTATTCCGGAAGATTTAACATAAAACGCAAGTTGGTATGTACGCCATATACGATGAAAACAAACAATTCATTCGAATCAATACTATATATACCGTGGTAAATAAATTACAAATTTATCACGAAAACTCGGATGATCGAGTTATGAATTTATACTAATTGGACATGCTTATAATACATTTCCATCGATTTTCAAACATGTTCCGTCGTCAAAGTCTTTATATAAACTTCTAAACTGCAATTTTCATGCGAGTCGACCATAGGTCGCTCGCAAATATAAGAGAATGCATTGGCCTAACAATTTTTTATCATGTTTTTTAAATAAATGTTTCTTACAATTTTTAGGACATAAAATAAAAAAAACATCCATTACCCTGCAGGGAGCCCCACACATATATAGAAGCACACAGAAGAGTGTCGTCTGCTCATGTTTGTCTGGGGCTCTGTATGGGTGAAATTATAAAATTGTTAAAGAATACAAAAGAATACAAGAATAAGTTATTAAAATTGTAAAAAATTGTTAGGCCAATGCATTCTCTTATATATGCGAGGCGACCTATGGTCGACTCGCATATATAAGAGAATGCATTGGCACAGGGTAAAAAATATATTTCATGTCAGACAGAACTGTATCCGATATACCATAAGAAAGGTCATACAAAACTAGAAATAAAACCCCAAGGTTGCATATTATTGATGCGGTATTCGCCCCGTATTAAATTGTTGAAAACTGCGGTCAGAGTAAGAAATCTTCTCAGATACAACCACATTTTCGGCGCGAATCATCGCGTGGAGGTCATGGAATTATATTCTGAAGAAATCGGAACCGCTCGAAAAATGACGATCGGCTGGCACGCACGGTTGACAGAACAGCCAAAACAATAGCCGGCATGTCGATAACCGAAAGTAGATTCAACAAAACACAAACTCGATAATGTCTTGATTTTTGCATCGATATCTCATATTTTCTAATTGAAATATCGAGAATTAATTGGCAACTAACAAAGTGTACACACTGTGTATATGTTATATATGGATTGTTTGCAAATTTAGGCGAGAATGGGTATTCACAGCATGCAAAATACGATTGGCACACCTCCGAACTGATCCAGGTGGTCATGCTTCTCATCGATTGAAAATAAACAAATCGGGGAATTCCTGCGTTTCTTATCAAACGTCAACATATTTGGTCGAATTTAAGATGAAGTTATCTGCAATGGCATTATTGACTTCTGTAAATGGAAATTATTAGCAATATTTGAAATGCAGAGAGTGAACCACCGATCGATCTATAAATTATTATAATAGCCCAATCGGTCTGAACTAGATCGATTGGTCTTCCTGGCATAGTGGTCGCTGCTGTAAGAGAGTGAACTCTAAATTTCTTAAATATTAAAATTTTGTTTGTTTTCAGATTTGTACAAGTTTATAATGAATATTACCAGTAAAAAATTATACTGTTAATAGTTTCAAAATAAATGAGAATTCTTTTTAATTGGTAGAAACAGCTGGTCGAAAGAACAATTTAGAGTACTCCCCTTATCCCAGATTCACTTTATAGTAGCTAATTACACTTAAGCATAATTAACTTACGATAAGCGTAATACATTTGAATTACGCTTAAGTGTAATTGGGTTCATCAGCTATCTCACCTCTATGGGAGGAAGCCAAATTAACATTTAATAAATAATTGAGCTAAAGCCCCCCCCCCCAATCAAGGAATCTCTAATTACACTTAAGTGCATAAGAATATTTCTTATCGCGCTTAAGCGCAATAAGAATATTCCTTATTGCGCTTAGAGATTCCTTATTGCGCTTAAGTGCAATATGATATTCCTTTTTGTGCTTAAGTGCAATAAGATATTCCTTATTTTGCTAAGCGCAATTAGATATTTCCTTATTGAACTTAATCGCAATTATATCTTCCCTTATTATATTGCTTAAGCTCAATTATATTGCTTATGCTCTATTATTTATTAAATGTTAATTTGGCTCCCCATATACCTCATGTATATTGGTATAACCTGATATAGGTTACTGGCATTAGTAATGCGGTTGCATCCATTTCAGCGTGAGGAGAGTTCAATGAGAGTGTATATGAATTACGTTTAAGCGTACTTCATTTACGCTTAAGCGCGGAAATCATTTACACTTAAGCATAATTAAAATGATTTACGCTTTAATAAGCACAAATATTTGAAAAGGGCCTCCCATACTATTTCCGCTAAAGCGCATATGATTTGGATTTAAGTATAAATGATTTGCTCTTAAGTGCAAATGATTTACACTTAAGGGTAAATGATTTGCGATTAAGCAGAATCAGAATAAATGTGAAAACGGCTTCTCGTATAATCGCTTAAGCATAATTCATTTACGATTAAGTGTAATTAATCTATCAATGAAAATGAATGACCAGTGAGCTTAAGCGTAAATCAATTACGCTTAATCGTAAATCAATTACGCTTAAGCACACTTAAATCAATTACGCTTAAGCACACTAGTCATAATTCTATTACTCATATATAGGAGTAATTCTTTATCTACAGCATACGGTTAAGCGTTAGTGAATTACGCTTTATATGTGTGCATTACACCTGAGGCTGAGTGTAATACATTAAGCTTACGTGTAATTCACTTACGCTAAAGTGCAATCAGCTAATACATGTGAAAAAGGCCTTCCATTATAGTTAAATTAGTTATCATCTATCAGAATGAATAGTGCTGACTAAAGCTTGACAACAGAATTTGCCCTTAAAAATATTTCATGGCCAATGAGCTAACAATGGTCAGTATTGGCATATTGAATACCAATTATTGTACTATTGTACAGGTATAATGTAATTAAACAGTTTTGAGTTACAAAAGTAAGACAACTCTTTCTGCACGGTACTGTGCTTGCGGCCAGATTGATGTAAAAATTCGGTCAATGCGCTTACAATGTTCTATAAATAGTAACATTTTGAAATTATTACCTCTCGATCACTGTTCGATTATAATCTTTGCCACTAACTCGGCCAATGTTCTTCCGTTTGTGATTTCACGCAACAATTCCATTTCTATTCCTTCCCTGTCGAATTGACTACCGATTGCGATGTCAATTAGTTTTTCGCTTTAATATTCTGATGTGACGCTATTCCAGCGAACGGTCATCCTCCCTAGAAGCCATTTCTGAGAAGTGAGAACGAAACCCGATTCAATCCCAAATCGAGTCGGAAGTGCTCGGGCATTTCCGTGACTGCACAAGACAACGATTCGGTTTGTTTTTTCGTGTTATTATGGCGAGATTAATCGGGACGATTGATGAAATATAAATAGTTAGCCGAATGGCCGTATAATGTGTACAAACTGACTTCAGGATGGGGGATTTCGTGTATCTGAGTTATTTTATTCACTCTTCCCACAGAATGACGCAGGGAACTCAATTGTGAGGTTCAATTTACAACGTTTCACATCACTTTAAAGCATTATTGGTGAATAGTTATCACACATGAAATATTCAGATAATAGTTAACCAAAAGACCATACATTTTTATCAACAAATAGGGCTCCTTGTGCAATTCTATTTATCTGTTGTCTACTTTTATCACCTTAACAACCTCCAAATCAATAATAGACCTTTCCGATGTACCCATTCAGTACAGAAAGGGTCAAACAACTGGTTTTGAAAGTTTCCTACATAGTCAGGGGTCCAGAGATAGAAAATCTATAGATGTCAATGAAAAATTATCATTTTGCCTGACTAGCCCACTATAGGCTCTCACCCCCTCTCCACCCCCACTAATTTTTTCCCGAACAAAATTGGGGATGAACCCACTTTCCCCACTACTGTATTATTATTAAATATTTTTTCAGCTAATAGTAAATTGACCCTTCAATTATATTTAAATATAATATTGCCTCTATAAGATGGAATTGTCAATTGCAATTCCTCAGACTTTGTTTCAGACAAAGGTAAATTAAAGCATATGACATTATGTACTCATCATCCACTGTTGAATGGACCGCACAAATAGCACATATATCACACGACGTGCATTTTTGCGTCCGTAATAGTTACTGACGTCATTGTAGCGAATAGATTAACCCATACTATTTGATTCTTCGTATCATTGGAGAAGAACGTGTATGAATTTGGTGCAAATTGGCGCTAAACGTATTTTTGTTGGTGACCCTCCCTTCCTATCCCTGACTCAAGCGGCGCCACATTTGACATATTTACACCACGCAGGGAGAAGAATATGTAATAGTTTGGTGGAAATCGGCGCTAGAAATATTAATTTTGGATTCCCTCTCTCCTCCGTGTACCACTGAGTCGAACGGCCCCACATCTTTAAACAACGCAATTAGACAGCTGATTTCATGGAGATTAGTATGCATAAGTGTGGTGGTAATCGGCGACTAAACTAATTATTATAAAATTTAGCCCCCCCCCCCATCCCTCACCCAAACGACACCAATTTTCGTCTTTAAATCATACGATTAGATTTATTGTATCATGAAGAAGAATATGTGTCAATTTGGTGGAAATCGGCGCTAAAAATATTTGTATCAATTTTGACCCTCTGCCCTTCCTTGCGCCCCGACACGAATGGCGCCATTTTGACAGTATAAACCACCCCATTAGATTCCGGATATCACGGAGATGATTATGTATAAGATTGGTTGAAATCGGCGACAAAATTGTTGACTGCCCTCCACCTTTTCTACCCCCGACAACAACACCGTCACTTTAGAAAATTCTAACCCGCACCATTATCTTCCTCGTAAAAAGTTAACCATGTTAGACCCCTTTGGTGCCATCTAGATAGTTCCCATGAATTTCTGTACAGAGACAAACAGACATACATTCACAAATATAGATGTAGATAGGAAAATACTATAAAGGCACGTTAACTGCGGAGTTTCGAGTCATTTTCTAGTCATTAACAAGAAACATGGAGGTTATGGTCGACGAAGACTAGATTTATTAACATCTGTTATTTTCTGAATTAGTTGTCGCTGGTTGGGTCAAGTACTCCCGAAAATAACCCCCAAACTTTAAGCAAGAATCTAGAGTAGGTGAGACGACTGACCTCAATTTCATTGTCATGCGCTTGGATGGCAAAGTTAACATTGAATTATGAAAGAATATGTTACCCAGAAGTATAATATAGTAACAACTGACGAAACGTGAATAGTTTTAGTTGAAACACTTGTATACGAGCTATAAGGTTGATTGTCATATAACGGAGACTTCTGCATGTCGATTACGCCATCGATATTATATAACTCTTTGTTACATGATCCTACCCTTATTCCATTCAATAAACCCATTCTATAAATTGTGATACTAAACGTCCGTTTAATAACAGGAAATAGTGCCAGGTGACATTCGACTTCCGGTTTGTCGTCTGTTTACATTTCGTACGCTACGTCTCAAAATACTATGGCTTCCAGTATTTTTCTGACAAAGAGTCTTTATAGAAGCCGATGTTAGTTCTGCGTCTCATTTGTTGATTTAAATATGTTTTATCGAGTTGGATCATGTATGTAATAAATATAATCTACAACTCGTTCCCAGTTTATAGCGGCATTTACAAAACTCGTCCAGTAAATTAGGTCTGGACGGTCTAATTTATTGGACTCGTTTTGTAAATTCCGCTATAAACTGAGGACTCGTTATAAATCCTCTATGTATGCGCGTGGCCGAACGGAAGCCGAACTGCAATCTAGCTGAAAGCAAACTTCAAAAGCATCATATATACTGCGGCAGAAAAGGTCAGGTTACTACGTTTTAAACTTTTCGGTGAACAAGGACCAGTCTATCGAGCGAAATTCGACAACAATTGTCAAAAATTCTAGATCATGGAAGTAAAAGTAAATTCTAATGAATGATTATCATCTCAAAGTTGGTATAACTGCATGCTTTATGAATGCAAATTGCTACAGTATCTCGCTATCGTCTGTCATTGTTTTTGCGACTCTCGTGTCTGTTTATTTGCTTGCACTCAATATCTCTTATTGGATAGACTGGTTCCTGGTCGAAAATGTGAAAACGTTGTAACCTTACCCCTCGAGACACATGCAGACTACACTGTGGTACGTATCATGACTTTGACTTGAAACATATCTGATTTGTATAATGATACAAAAGGGATATGGGCGCAAGTGATTCCAACTTATGAAGCCCCTCTCCCAATAAAAACAGTTAAGCATACAAATGTTAACAAGATGACAGCTGAGCATATCTATACATGCATGATTTGTGATGTTACGGTACTTTGTGTAAAATTTTGTAATGCATTCCAGAGGTCATTGTTATGGTCATGGTTAATTTGGTAGCAATGCAGAAACATGTCATGTCTTTTTGTAGTATTATGAAACCGACGGACTTCGTGAAGAAATAGAACATGTATGAAGATGTATAAAACATATCGATGCTTTGAAGTGCGACGTTCACGTTCTTCTAAACGTAGCAACTATAACGCATATAGGACTTATCAGTTGGAGCTCTAAATGAGTCATCATATTCTCATATATGTAGTACATCGTCTGCACATGTGCATGTATACAACGCACGTCCTACTCCAAACGCGTCTCACTACTGATAATATAGAAATTTATTTTGTTTAAAAGAAATGTATATAGTCAGTGGATGCCTCGAAGTTCTGAGTGAGACATATTTGGACCTAAACCTGGCTATTCAAAATCTCAGAACGTTATAGTTTCGTTTCGCTTTCGTTATTAAACGTCACTGGAATCATGGAAACGTTCTTTTGTTTTGCTGTTGAAGTACCGTCACTAGTTTGTGGTAATTGTTGCTTAAGTGTAGGTAGACTGTATGCAGGCGGTGGCTCAGCATTCTTCTTTTCCGCGCGGTTGATGGTCATCTTTTGGGCTATCCACCATGTCTGGAATAATGGGACCTTCTCTCAAAAATCGTTTCCTATTAAATCTCAGGTATGGATTTCTACCGAGTGTTATTGCCAGAAACCATCTGTTCAGAGCTAGTGTTCCCTTAGTTTGTCCGTCTGATATGAAAATAGAGGACATTATTTTTTTTTATTGACGATTAAGGGCTTAAACAATATTCGACCCACCTATTGTGCGTCTAAATCGAGCTATTAATATGCAATTAGTTGATGTTCCGTATCATTAAATAGCAACAAATACATATTCCACGGGAGTACAGAAAATCTCTTCAATTAAGTGTCTTCCTTTATCTCACAGAACATAATGTGTGTTGCTGCAATGCTAATTACAAGATAGAGTTATCTCGTTTATATACCAGTGAGAGCCACCTGGTAGACCCCGACTAAAACGTTAAAGATTATCACACACCTTCATTCTTCGATAAAACAATCATATCAACATTTCTTTTTGACCTATGATTTCGGTATATCAATTATGTTGCGGACCACCCGCTTTCAAATGGTATATTACATGCATATATATCAATTTAATGTCAATATCAATTTATCGAGGAACAAACCAATCCACTTACAGTACCAATGAATTTCGTTTAGTTAAGTCAATACACAACGATTTGAAATGAGCACCAAGCGTCATATTTCGGTTGGTATAATTATAAACAGGGGTCAATAATCCGTTTGAAATATGCTAATAATGTATACACAATGTTGGTGTTCGATCGAGCCATGTCCGTTTAATGAATATATTCTTGGAATTACCTGCATGCTTATCTGAGAATTCAATACCGACATATTCATGAAGCTCGTGTCTGCTGTGTGATGTCTTTGGTTTTAGTTTGAGCAGCAGAAGTTTAACAAACACCACAAGGCATGGATGTCCCTGAGACGCGTCCACGTGCAGTAACCCCACGTAGGCCATGAAACCTGAAAATAGTTACATGCACTAATATACAATAGTATGGATCATGCCGTGCATCACTGTAGGTGAAGTTCCAACTCGAAATTACGCGATTTAAATGACTTTTTGGGCGATTTTGCTTGCGTCACTTACAATCATAGAATTTCTCCCGGGTAACTATTTCAATGTTTATTGCGATTCTGCTCGCACAAGTTACAGCAAGCATGCAATCTCGAGCTGGAACCATTCCCTACTGTGAAGTAGATCATTGAGGAACAAGTATGAACAAAGAAATATATTCCCTGCCTTGATTATTCAATGTTATAAAGTTACCTGTCAGAAGGGGTCAGGACATCAAAAAGTTCCCAGGTCTTGTATTGGTGGAAAATGTTCTCAACGGGCGTAGCTAGGGTATATATTCATGGCATGATCTTATACAGTAGCAGCGAATTCATGATGTGTTGAGGAAACGTGCCACACAAGAGCGGCATAAACATGCACCCCATGGTTAAGTAGTCCTGCTAGAATCCTATGGTGTTGGTGGCCCGAAAAAAATGCTACTGTGAAAAGAGTATCGTTATTTTTCTCAAATCTATCATTTTCGCGGACTAAGACAAATACGAACGATTCGACAAAAGGCCAGTCCGTAGGATGCACAAAAGAACATATACATTTAAAAATATTTCAGTGATGCTTATTTTTTTATATCTATATATCCGTATACCTATATACTCCGTGCATATATTAACCTTGTCTTGAACAACCTAGACAAACATCTCTAAAATGACAATTTAAGAAACAGAACGGCACATAATAGCTAAATCAGCAGGATCCACCAACATTATAGAGTAAATCATCAGGACCCCACCAACATCATAGTTAAATCGGCAGGACCCACCAACACCATGCATAGTTAAATCATCAGGACTCCACCAACATCATATCTAAATCAGTATAGGACCAACTAATATAGCTAGATATTATTTAAGTAGATCCTACTAACGCTGAAGGGGTCACTCTCAGCAAAAAAAGTGCTGAAGGGTACACAGGGTTTGCCACTAACACCGTTACTTAAACTGTGTTTCTGAAAGTATGGCGCCCATTTGCAGTTTATTTTCAGTTAATTTTAATGTTCAATGGAACGGAAACAATTATTCTCTTACAGAAATCATTGCAGATACGAAAACTATACGTCATTGTGACCCCTTCAGCCCTACTAACATCACAGCTAAATGAGAAGGAGCCACCAACACTATAGTATAATAACTAAATCAGCAGGGGCTCACCAATAGCAGAGCTAAAACAGCAGGACCCACCAACGCTATAATTATAAAAGCAGGACCCACTAAAATCATAGCTAAATCAATAGAACCGACCAACATCATAACCAAACCAGCAGGGTCCACCAACATCAGAACTAAATCATTAAGTCAAACTAGTATCATAGCTAAATCAGCATGACCACTCGACGAGGGTGACACATACGCCTGTATATATAGCATACTCCACCGGTTCAAGACCAGGCAACATTCGCTTACAATCGTTGCATTTCTCCCTGATAATCAATTCAATGTTTAATGCGATATCGGCGAACAAAAGTCACAAACATTATGCAATCTCGACATGTAACCACTTATATATATCGTCACCATCCTTCCTAGTTTATCCGCTTCTGATTGGCACAAGTCATGTCACGTGTCGGTCGCAATAGACCTATATATACAGTTGTCGCCCGCTGTCGAGGGATATATTGAGATTTTTCACTCGCTTTAGAACGATATGTCCCCCAAGTGTGCGACGCTCCGTTGGGGAACGAGACATTCCATTCTCGAGTGGGTGACAAACCGCAATGTCTCCCGAGAAGAATGGCAACAACTGTTTTTACGAGTGTTAACCAAATATATGCAAATTAGCCAATACCACAACTTGTGAACCCGCGGGTACATGTATATAAGCTTTACAATGGCTTCTGATTGGCTCCCCGAAGTCCTGTCTTGTTCCGCATGACTAGTAGCACGGTCGCCCGTTGAACAGAATGCATGGCTTTGTTTATATGACCTTCATTTTTGTGGCTATGATCTTTTTACATTTATATACATGTATACCCCACGCGTTCATAAAAATACAAGTTTTGGTGTTAGCTAATTTTCATATATTTGGTTAACACTAATATTCGAACTTTTAAGTTGATACTCTTATCATTTGAAAACTGTTATTCTATACGTTTTACATTGAAACATCTGGGTAATTCAAAATATGTCCATGTCGAAATTATGGTGCGACATTGAACGAGTCGCTGGTTTGAGGTTGGTTGATTATAAATTATTGATGGTGTACAACGTAATACATATATACGTTTGCCGTGCATGAATTCGTCTGTACGATTATCCCGGCCTTATATCATATTTCTTCGGCATGTGTGCATTGTTATTATTGCAACATTAAATTATTTGTAGATGTTTTTTGTTTGTTGACGCATATATGAATGCACATTTATGAAATATACAACTTCCCATTAGCATTCGGAGATGATCGTAATTCAATTATATAACATCGCGTGTAAATTCCGTGTACAACAGCTGTGTACAATAAGATTTATTATACCTCATATTAAAAGCCTATGTTAATTTCCCATAGGGTGTGATTTTACAATTTGCAATGTTTCCCGCCCATGAAACATTGCCGGTCACCATTTTTTGCAATGTTTACCGCTCCGACCGAAAGAGCCCGAACATGTTCACGGAAGCAACCGAACGAAATTTTATGACGTATTTTGACCGTGATATTCAAACCGGAAACCCCAAATCGTCACGATTCAGACGACTTCCGCATTCTTCAAAGTAAACATCATGGATGCCGGTGTCAAATCGAAGCGATTCGCGGATGTTTCACCCGATGATATTTCGAAACTTATAGACGAAATTTTCAGAACTGCTGACATGGTTATTCGGTATAATAAAAACAATGGTGACCTGGCTCGAGGGCAACATTGCGGATTGTCTCCCCGAGGAACCAATGTCTCCCGAGGCGGAGCCGAGGGAGACATTGCTTCCAAGGGGAGACTATCCGCAATGTTGCCCTCGAGCCAGGTCACCATTTTTATAATGTCAAATTGCGAGATTCCGATTGTAGCGTTTGTAAGGAGTGTAGGGATTGTGAGTGTATCTATGGAATCCTATTACGGCCACTTGCTAATGGCGCTTTCGGAGCACTTTTTGTCGCTTTCGGCGCGCGCGCCGAAAGCGACAAAATGTGCGCCATTAGCGTTGTTTCGGCGCGCGCCGAAAGCGCCGAAAGCGCCGAAAGCGCCGAAAGCGACAAAACATGCGCCATTACGGCGCACTTTTTGTCGCTTTCGGCGCTTTCGGCGCACCGCGCCGAAAGCGACAAAATATGCGCCATTAGTGCAATCGGCGCGGTGCGCCATTAGTGCATTCGGCGCGGTGCGCCGAAAGCGACAAAATATGCGCCGTTAGCGCATGTACAATTAAGTATGTGATCACCCCAGCAGGGGTGCCGGAAGAGGGGGCAGATGGGACAGCTGACCCCCTGCCCTTGACCAAGGGGGCGAGCGGGGGCAGGACTTGCCCTTTTTCTGGAGAAAGAAAATGCTTTTTGTGTGTTTAATCTCATGTTTTTACAGTAAAATGTGACTTTTTTTGTCCAAATACCACCAATTTCACAAGGAATATAATTTTTTTGTCATTTTTGTCACAAAACGGCCATACAAACCGACAAATACCTTTAAAATAGGGATTTTTGCCACAATGAATTTATGGTTATTTTTCCGATTTTGCGGAGAAAATGCCCTTTTTTTTGCAGAAAAGTGCCCTTTTTGTAGGCTCTGCCCCCTGCCCTTGGATGCTTTCGGCGCCCCTGCACAGATCGGGCATGGCCATATGTACAATGTATAGGCCTATGTATCAATTTTAAAAGGGAGGGGCTGAATTTTGCTGTAGATAGACATCCAAATGCTATAATTTGTCATTATTCAGATTTAAAATTATTGTGGCCGTGTGGTCCTGGTCCCTCCTTTGTGGGTAGTTAAAGGTACTCATTCCGATCAGACGGTCCCAGGGATGTGGCTAGAGGGTCTCCGTTTGGGGGTGTCCACCTTGGGAAATTCCAACTGCACCTCCTTGAATCAGAATCAGACAAAACACAAATTTTACATAATTCCATTTGCACCCCCCCCCCCCTTGCACCTTAGTGCTAATGCCTGACCATTGTTGTTCAACGCAGTGTGAGAAATGTTTTTGAAAACTGTATCACAAATCCTAGCATCTAGACTGGCCTCAGCTGAAGCTTGGGTCTGCCCCCTCTTCCGGCACCCCTGCTGGGGTGATCACATACTTAATTGTACATGCGCTAATGGCGCATATTTTGTCGCTTTCGGCGCACCGCGCTAATGGCGCACCGCGCCGAATGCACTAATGGCGCACCGCGCCGATTGCACTAATGGCGCATATTTTGTCGCTTTCGGCGCTTTCGGCGCTTTCGGCGCGCGCCGAAACAACGCTAATGGCGCACATTTTGTCGCTTTCGGCGCACCGCGCCGAAAGCGCCGAAAGCGCCGAAAGCGCCGAAAGCGACAAATAGTGCGCCGTTACGGCGCACTTTTTGTCGCTTTCGGCGCGTTACTAATGGCGCACTTTTTGTCGCTTTCGGCGCTTTCGGCGCGATGCGCCGAAAGCGCCGAAAGCGCCATTAGCAAGTGGCCGTAATAGGATTCCATATGTATCCCTGGTAACTGCCTACTACGCAGCTATTCGTGTGTGACATGTGGTCGAAGCTCCTCAAATGTTGATTGCGGTTACATACGACTTTTAATCCAGCACGTGATTTTCCACGCTCTATATATTATCTTAGTTTAGTGATATTGCCTAGGAATTACATGTAACCTACAAGATTTTCGTCAATAAAATCAACAAACTCCTAATTCTAAGCAAAATTGTCATGTCTCGAAACAGCAACACCGTTGAACAATTCTTGCTATAAAATATAAGTTAACTTTGTTATAATAATTTGTTATAATCAATGTAACATAAATTCCACCGAACAATTAGGCTGTGTATATGTATGTGGTTATCAGTAAAGCGGACGCGAAGGTACCGGGCTGGTGGTGCTTTGGTGTCTATCACCTCACACAACCCCATGTCCTAGTAAAATAATCACATAATTGATCAATGTTATGCCTGCAACAAGATTATTTCGAAATTTCAGACTGTATCAGAGACTGACATAGTTCCGAAAGTTCCAATTTATAGTCAAAATTTTACGTAAATTATGTGGATTCCAAGAGTAAAATATTTACCTATATATATTCAACCATTTTCTGATGCAATATGGTCACGTCGAGCTATTAAATGAGGTTCTGATCCATCTATGCAGAATCATATATAGATTTAGACAAAGTCGTACTTAGTTACACTCTAAGAAATAAGGGTTCTTTGTGGTTCTTTGAAGAACTCAAGGGTTCTCTGTAAGACCCCATAGGTTCCTCGGTGTCAGAAAAGGTTCTCTGTATTCGATAGGGATCGTCGGTGTTTGACTAGGGTTCTTTTGGATGCTGAAGGGTTCATGACCAAACAATAATGCAGTTGTTACATGTACCATGGAGCCGAATTGAAGTGATTAACATGAATAAAACATCAACCAGAGAGAAAGGAGGAGTATGTGTTTGTTCGCAGGGTTGGAGAATAGTAATGTATAATAGTAATGCATTGCAATGCATTACATTTTCTCAAGAAATGCAAAGTAGTGTGTACTGCACACTTTTCTGCATTGTATAATGCAGACTTTTACGCGTAGCTAAAGCAAATAATGTAGGCCTACTACTAACCAAAAATGGTGAGTAATCTCATATATATTTTGAAGACCTCTGTCTGTATGTTTGTTTGTCTGTCTGACTGTCTGTCTGTCTGTCTGTCATTAATACAAATCTACGATTCTCGACCGATCGGGACGAAACTTGGTACGTGTGTGTAGTTTGACCAGGCGGTGAACGTTGTCGTATTGGCGAGCCCGTGCGGCGCCCGCTTCGCGCATGCGCAGACGAGATCTCGGAAACGGGTGGAGCTATCGACTTGAAATTTGCTATGTGAATGTATCTTGCCCCGGATACGAATTTTATCGGGTCGCCGAGCCCGTGCGACACCAGCTTCGCGCATGCGCAGACGAGATCTCGGAAACGGGTGGAGCTATCGACTTGAAATTTGCTATGTGAATGTATCTTGCCCCGGATACGAATTTTATCGGGTCGCCGAGTCCGTGCGACGCCAGCTTCGCGCATGCGCAGACCAGATCTCGGAAACGGGTAGAGCTATCGACATGAAATTTTGTTTTTGAATAGCCCGGACAACGTCGGGCTCATCGGCTAGTCTCATATATATTTTGAAGACCTCTGTCTGTATGTTTGTTTGTTTGTCTGTCTGTCTGTCTGTCTGTCTGTCTGTATGTCTGTCATTAATACAAATCTACGATTCTCGACCGATCGGGACGAAACTTGGTACGTGTGTGTAGTTTGACCAGGCGGTGAACGTTGTCGTATTGGCTAGCCCGTGCGGCGCCCGCTTCGCGCATGCGCAGACGAGATCTCGGAAACGGGTGGAGCTATCGACTTGAAATTTGCTATGTGAATGTATCTTGCCCCGGATACGAATTTTATCGGGTCGCCGAGCCCGTGCGACACCAGCTTCGCGCATGCGCAGACGAGATCTCGGAAACGGGTGGAGCTATCGACTTGAAATTTGCTATGTGAATGTATCTTGCCCCGGATACGAATTTTATCGGGTCGCCGAGTCCGTGCGACGCCAGCTTCGCGCATGCGCAGACCAGATCTCGGAAACGGGTAGAGCTATCGACTTGAAATTTTGTTTTTGAATAGCCCGGACAACGTCGGGCTCATCGGCTAGTCTCATATATATTTTGAAGACCTCTGTCTGTATGTTTGTTTGTCTGTCTGTCTGTCTGTCTGTCTGTCATTAATACAAATCTACGATTCTCGACCGATCGGGACGAAACTTGGTACGTGTGTGTAGTTTGACCAGGCGGTGAACGTTGTCGTATTGGCTAGCCCGTGCGGCGCCCGCTTCGCGCATGCGCAGACGAGATCTCGGAAACGGGTGGAGCTATCGACTTGAAATTTGCTATGTGAATGTATCTTGCCCCGGATACGAATTTTATCGGGTCGCCGAGCCCGTGCGACGCCAGCTTCGCGCATGCGCAGACCAGATCTCGGAAACGGGTAGAGCTATCGACATGAAATTTTGTTTTTGAATAGCCCGGACAACGTCGGGCTCATCGGCTAGTCTCATATATATTTTGAAGACCTCTGTCTGTATGTTTGTTTGTTTGTCTGTCTGTCTGTCTGTCTGTCTGTCATTAATACAAATCTACGATTCTCGACCGATCGGGACGAAACTTGGTACGTGTGTGTAGTTTGACCAGGCGGTGAACGTTGTCGTATTGGCTAGCCCGTGCGGCGCCCGCTTCGCGCATGCGCAGACGAGATCTCGGAAACGGGTGGAGCTATCGACTTGAAATTTGCTATGTGAATGTATCTTGCCCCGGATACGAATTTTATCGGGTCGCCGAGCCCGTGCGACACCAGCTTCGCGCATGCGCAGACGAGATCTCGGAAACGGGTGGAGCTATCGACTTGAAATTTGCTATGTGAATGTATCTTGACCCGGATACGAATTTTATCGGGTCGCCGAGTCCGTGCGACGCCAGCTTCGCGCATGCGCAGACCAGATCTCGGAAACGGGTAGAGCTATCGACTTGAAATTTTGTTTTTGAATAGCCCGGACAACGTCGGGCTCATCGGCTAGTCTCATATATATTTTGAAGACCTCTGTCTGTATGTTTGTTTGTCTGTCTGTCTGTCTGTCTGTCTGTCATTAATACAAATCTACGATTCTCGACCGATCGGGACGAAACTTGGTACGTGTGTGTAGTTTGACCAGGCGGTGAACGTTGTCGTATTGGCTAGCCCGTGCGGCGCCCGCTTCGCGCATGCGCAGACGAGATCTCGGAAACGGGTGGAGCTATCGACTTGAAATTTGCTATGTGAATGTATCTTGCCCCGGATACGAATTTTATCGGGTCGCCGAGCCCGTGCGACGCCAGCTTCGCGCATGCGCAGACCAGATCTCGGAAACGGGTAGAGCTATCGACATGAAATTTTGTTTTTGAATAGCCCGGACAACGTCGGGCTCATCGGCTAGTCTCATATATATTTTGAAGACCTCTGTCTGTATGTTTGTTTGTTTGTCTGTCTGTCTGTCTGTCTGTCTGTCATTAATACAAATCTACGATTCTCGACCGATCGGGACGAAACTTGGTACGTGTGTGTAGTTTGACCAGGCGGTGAACGTTGTCGTATTGGCTAGCCCGTGCGGCGCCCGCTTCGCGCATGCGCAGACGAGATCTCGGAAACGGGTGGAGCTATCGACTTGAAATTTGCTATGTGAATGTATCTTGCCCCGGATACGAATTTTATCGGGTCGCCGAGCCCGTGCGACACCAGCTTCGCGCATGCGCAGACGAGATCTCGGAAACGGGTGGAGCTATCGACTTGAAATTTGCTATGTGAATGTATCTTGCCCCGGATACGAATTTTATCGGGTCGCCGAGTCCGTGCGACGCCAGCTTCGCGCATGCGCAGACCAGATCTCGGAAACGGGTAGAGCTATCGACTTGAAATTTTGTTTTTGAATAGCCCGGACAACGTCGGGCTCATCGGCTAGTCTCATATATATTTTGAAGACCTCTGTCTGTATGTTTGTTTGTCTGTCTGTCTGTCTGTCTGTCTGTCATTAATACAAATCTACGATTCTCGACCGATCGGGACGAAACTTGGTACGTGTGTGTAGTTTGACCAGGCGGTGAACGTTGTCGTATTGGCTAGCCCGTGCGGCGCCCGCTTCGCGCATGCGCAGACGAGATCTCGGAAACGGGTGGAGCTATCGACTTGAAATTTGCTATGTGAATGTATCTTGCCCCGGATACGAATTTTATCGGGTCGCCGAGCCCGTGCGACACCAGCTTCGCGCATGCGCAGACGAGATCTCGGAAACGGGTGGAGCTATCGACTTGAAATTTGCTATGTGAATGTATCTTGCCCCGGATACGAATTTTATCGGGTCGCCGAGTCCGTGCGACGCCAGCTTCGCGCATGCGCAGACCAGATCTCGGAAACGGGTAGAGCTATCGACTTGAAATTTTGTTTTTGAATAGCCCGGACAACGTCGGGCTCATCGGCTAGTCTCATATATATTTTGAAGACCTCTGTTTGTATGTATGTTTGTATGTTTGTATTTTTGTCATTTATACAAATCTACGATGCTCGACCGATCGGGACGAAACTTGGTACGTGTGTGTAGTTTCACCAGGCGGTGGACGTTGTCGTATTGGCGAGCCCGTGCGGCGCCCGTGCAGCGCATGCGCAGACGAGATCTCGGAAACGGGTGGAGCTATCGACTTGAAATTTGCTATGTGAATGTATCTTGCCCCGGACACGAATCTTATCGGGTCGCCGAGCCCGTGCGACGCCAGCTTCGCGCATGCGCAGACCGGATCTCGGAAACGGGTGGAGCTATCGACTTGAAATTTGGTATGTGAATGTATCTTGCTCCGGATACGAATTTTATCGCGTCGCCGAGCCCGTGCGACGCCAGCTTCGCGCATGCGCAGACCAGATCTCGGAAACGGGTGGAGCTATCGACTTGAAATTTGGTATGTGAATGTACCTTGCCCCGGATACGAATTTTATCGGGTCGCCGAGCCCGTGCGACGCCAGCTTCGCGCATGCGCAGACCAGATCTCGGAAACGGGTAGAGCTATCGACTTGAAATTTGGTTTTTGAATAGCCCGGACAACGTCGGGCTCATCGGGTAGAGCTATCGACTTGAAATTTGGTTTTTGAATAGCCCGGACAACGTCGGGCTCATCGGCTAGTCTACTATATATTTTGAGACTTCCGTGTGTGTGTGTCCTTTATAAACTCGAAAACAGCTCGACCGATTGAGCCAAAACTTGCTATCTAAGGGTAAAAACCACAGGCAGCGCACTCAGACCATTAAAGTTTACGGAATGTCGCGATATACGCAAGAACGAAAACATACTATATTATCATCGTACGCTATTCCATCTGGAGTTCTCATAAATGTGCTCTAAAGAACCATGTTGGGATAGATTATGGTTCCCGTAAGAACCCTGTTCTGATATATGAAAGGTTCTCTGAAGAACCCTCGTGTGATAATCGTAAAATACACATAAATATATGTTAAAGTGCAGACTAATTCACCACCTTCGTGTATTCAAGAATATGAATCACACCAAAATTAAGCGAATTGTATATGGAACGTGTAGGTATAAGCTGCCTTGTATATATCATTCCCCAAATGCTTCAATATTATGACAATCTATTAGTTATTATAAAACACCTCAAAGTGTACTGAACGTCGCGATATACGCAAGAGCGCAAACATACTATATATTATCATCGTACGCTATTCCATCTTACAGGTTCTCTGAAGTTCTGTTGGGGTAGATTATGGTTCCATTAAGAACCCTGTTCTGATATATGAACGATTCTCTGAAGACACCTCGTGTGACCCTTATGATTGTGTCCTCCGAAGTACCATCTGGTGTTCTTATAAAGGTTCCCTGAAGAACCATGTTCATATTATGGTTCCCTTAAGAACCATATTGGGGTTCTTCTGTTGAACCTTATGCTATGGTTCTTCAGTAGAACCTTATGATGGGGTCCTTTGAAGCACCAAATAAGGTGCTCCTATTGTGACAAGGTGAAGAACCTTTTTGGGTTCTCTGAAGGACTTCTGGCTCTAAGGGTGTAGTCACTTATAAATAACAAGCGTGTACATGTATAATCACGTGACCTGTGACGTTAGAGTTTCAATCACCCACATGCACACTCGCTAGCATCGGAATCTCTCTATTACATATACTGCTATATATATTGCTTATTGGTTTATATTAAATGAACCTATTTTGACGATTTAATCACCAAAATCATGGAAAATAAATCAAAATCCGTTTCGTCATGACTCATTTATATGGAACATATATCCTTGTGGATATGATCTTCATTTGGACGCCCAACTGGCATGATACGACAAGTACACGTCAACTATTTCTACATTTACTAATTGGTGATAAAGACCTACTATTTCGCAATGTTTAGACAGTTCCGCATGTGAATGAACTCATTTTACTTTTGCACGGTGTATATTGATTCTTTATATTTTGGCACTGCTGGGTGTATGGTTTTATAATCAATTGTCGATGGTAATAGAAACTATATTCGTTTAATTTGTTCGCGGGTGGATACTTGTATATATATGTATATATGTTTTACATTTATGCTTCTTATGGATGTTATTTTTCCTTGTACCATGACTGGAATAAACAATCAGTCACACAATCACTCAGTGCTTATTCACTGATGAAAAGCTGGTTGTACGCAACTTCTGCTGTATACCAAAATGTTGGAATGCCTGCGTCAATGACCCCATCAGTGTTATAAATCTTACCTGGATCAAGGAATTGGAACCTCAGCGGGAGCGTGCTGTGGTCCAGACGACCCAGGAACAAGGCCCCTATCACAATCGCCTTAATTATGCGCAGAAGGCAGGATATCAGACCGATGAAAAGATTGTAGAAAAACATAAAGTAAACAAAGTTGAAGAAAGCTCGCCTGAAATAAGAAATAGAAGGGCGTCATTCAATCCACTGCATTTGAGTATCCCCTTTTCTCATGATCACGTCTATCCATTACCGAAAATAGGGTGTAACCCCCTCCCCCTTCTGGTACGCGGGGTTCGGGTGATTTTGAAGTGGTACCTATATATTAGCTGATACTCAGGATTCATACTGATTAATATTTTGTATTCAACCACACGCAGGTTTTATAGAATCAAATTGTCCATTTTTTAATCTAAATCAGTCTCATACATCTTGATGTGTTAAAGTTGTGGACACTACTTCGGCAAATGTGCGAAAATTATCATATTAGTGTGAAAAAATAACCATGACCTGTATTATTTATTGATTTAAAGGCTGCGTAGGATTCACCATTTTCTGTATTCGGGATTCGTGGGGGTAGGCGCTATTTTGAACAACGTGTCTATAAATACTTTGAACGACGAAAAATGAAAAAAAGTGAAAGGTCACCAATTCTTTGAAAATAATTGTATCGTCGTGTCAGGTATAGTTTGACAACATATTGCATTACAAATCTGTTAATAGAAATGTCACCTCTACACGCTGCATGCACAACCTTTTTGATAAATGGCTGTCAAACGACTATACATTTTCATGTGCTTTTGTCATAAAACACCCTTCAACTTAACGGCTCAATCGTGTCCAAATATACTTGTTGCTGGTGAGAAACCATTTGCAGACCTGGTGTAAACATTGTTTGATCCGTTCCAACTCCTACACGAATTGGTATGATGCATGCGATATGTGATAAAAGTCTGACATGATTTGGCATGAAAAAGCTGGGCACTTATATGGAGCCATCTCCTCTAGTTGCAGAGAGCCATATATATAGGCATGGGTTGGGATACACAGACTATCAAACCACGTCATCTGTCTCACCTGTTATTGAGATTCATGCCATGATCTAACTCACGAAGGAAGCATAATCGTGCCAGAAATATCTGGGCAACCATCACCCCGATAATAATGAGAACAACTGGCCTGAAAAATAGAAGAAAAAAAAAATATGACACTGCGACGGCATGCGTCGGTAAAGGGTAGGTCAATGATTCATTTTGAATGTGGATTGTCATGTAAATCTCCGCAGCAGAAGTTACTGAGTGATAAATATTTATAGGTGTGCCCTGATGGGGTATTGGAAACAATAAATATTTATCTCGCGGATGGGCTTGGCAACTATAAATGTTCCATAATATATGAGATTTTATTTTAGCATGTTTTTATTTTTGAAGTTTACATTGTGGATTGATATTTTTTTAAGTAGTCAAGTGTTGTATTGCAAGGAAAAAAATCGCAAAAATAAACAAAGTTAAATTGAAAATGTATACCTATAGTCCACCCGCCAGATAAATGTCAAATGTATTCACTGACGTATTCTGCGGATGGAATAGCGACTGTAGCGTGTATCACGTATTCTGCAGACGGAATAGCAAGTGTATAGTGTGTATCACATATTCTTTTTGCATTGTTGGTGTCAACACATGAAGTTGATTGTCGCTGTATTGTGCCATACTTCGGGTCCCGTGTTTTGTTTCTAATACCTTACTCGTATTTAAATTCGTGCAGTACTACTTTTTCACACAATCTTCGCCGCATCGGTGTGCGAATTTAAAACTTTGCGAAAAGTAGTACGACTCAATTAGTTTAGCGAACAAACGGGGAAAATACAGGGGTAATGTATTAAAGATACGGGTGGCGTTGGCATAGGCATTATATAATAATATTGTTATCTTGTGCCGCAATTATTTTTATGAAACTCTTGTTAACTATATATATATATATATATGCATTTTGTCGACTGGTGAGTTTAATTCAAAGTTGATATTCTGTGGCCCTACATGCATATAATCAAAATGTGCATGAATCCCAACAATTCCAGACCAAAAATCATGATGAGTTCATGACGGAATCCCAGAGACAACACCTTTAGTCGAATGTGGTTTACTGGGTATTGTGGGAAAACTTACCATAAATGTTGGAGTATGCCAATGAACCAGTCAGAGAATCCGTGGACGATTAACGTGCCAACTATGGCAAGAACGTACGTCACGAATAGTAACAATACAGTTTGGAACAGAAGAGCTGAAACAGAGATATATTACTGTGAATACAAACAGTTAAACAATTAAGTGAGTAATATAACATAGTACCTATGCGAACTATTCAAGATTTGCACGTCCCGGGTGAAAATGGATTTTCAAATACACAACATTTTTGGTACACGGAATCTATTTTTCTGAAAACACTTATGTACACTGTTATCGAAATTAAAGAAAATGATGATGAGTTGCTGTCAACTGACTACATAACGCTCTTTGTGTTTATCGTTTGAAGAGCATACAAAGAGTATTTATTAGTTACCTAGAAATTGTCTAATTTTATATGCTTTTTTTGTACTGAAATTCTTCCCAAATCACAGTTATATGCCTAAAACATATAACAGATACATGTATACTGTATCAAGATATACACCATGAATTCCAGTTACACTATTTTGGAGTTCGTGCACAATAACATTGATTTTTACAGTAACCCCGTTGCTGGCATCATTTCACGTGCATGTACAAGTCCTTTTTTTTTAAATAAATGCACGTGTGAATGTAATGACGGTATTGGGATGAATGTGCCTCAGAATCAGTAACAACCGCCGATATCGCATTGACTGGCATGGAAGGTACACTCTAAGAAAACAGCTCCAAATTTGGTTCACCGGAGAACCAAATACCAAAATAGAACCAAGCAGTTAGATTCCACACTGCTTTGGTTCCACCTGGCACCAATATCCTAAGTTTGGTTCTTCACAGTACCCACCGAATTCAAGGTTTGTGTGGGAACACGGTCAAGCATAAATGTCCTATACATGTATACAATGTACTCTACAAACCCCGATGCATACGACGTATACTTACCCCAAGCTGAATAACCAACTTGGTATCCGGCATATTTCGAAAATCCAAGCTGAAATTAAATTGACAATTTATATTACTATAATATGAAAGTGTCCATGACACTGTAGTTCAACTTCGAGAAGAAGTAAAATTTTTGTTATGAGCAATAAATGGAATGATGAATTGAATTTTGAAATCCAAGATGGCCGCGGGTGGCCATTATTTTTTGGCGAATAACCCCAAAAATGACTCGTTCCCATCTACTTGACAATATCAACAGCCATGACAAATTTCACAATGATCCGATCAAAGGCACGACTTGTAGCCCATGCCAAAGTATTTAGTCATACAAAGAGTAAAATCCAAGATGGCTGCCAGCGGCCATGTTTAATGGCAGATTGAAAATGAATCGATCCAATGTTGACATCCATGATAAATTTCATGATGATCCAATCAAAGTTACGACCTGTAGCCCGTGCCAAAGGATTAAGTCATGCAAAGAGTAATATCTAAGATGGCTGTCGGTGGCCATGTTTTATGGCCAAATGACCCCAAAATGATTCGTTCCCATCTAGATGTCAATATTAACATCCACGACAAATTTTATGATTCTCAGACGAACACTCCGGCCTGTAGCCCGTGCTGATGGATTGAATTGAAAACTAGCGGCCAAGTTTTTTGCCATAATTATCTCAAGAAGACAGGTTCCCATCTACATGTAAATGTCAACAGCCATGACAACTTTCATAATGATCCGAGTAAAGGTACGACCTGTAGCCTGTGCCAAATGATTTAATCATGCAAAGAGTAAAATCCAAGATGGCTGCCGAGAGACATGTTTATGGCCGAATGACCCCAAATGATTCGTTCTCATCTAGATGTGAATATAAATATCCACGACAAATTTCATGATGATCAGCCGAACACTCCGGCATGTAGCCCGTTCTAATGGATTGCATTTTGAAATCCAAGATGGCCGCTAGCGGCCAAGGTTTTTGCCATAATTATCTCAAAATGATACGTTCCCATCTACTTCATAATGATCCGAGTAAAGGTACGACCTGTTGTCTGTGCCAAACGATTTAGTAATACAAAGAGTAAAATCCAAGATGGCTGTCGGCGGCCATGTTTTTTGACCGAATGACCCCAAAATGACTCGTTCCCATCTACATGTCAATGTCAACAGCCATGCTAAATTTCATAAAGATTCAACCAAAGGTACGACCCGTAGCCCGTGCTAATGGAAATTGTTGACGGACGTCTCCACACGCACAACACGTGCACACACGCACACCCGGACGACGGATACCAAGCCATGACAATAGCCCAAACTTTACAAGTAAAGTTGAGCTAATTATCGTTACGACCGTCTATAATACATTCATGAATTCTTAGATAAGCATAACATTTTAATAAAGGAAGTTTTATACTTAGTTGTTAAGTGTTACAGATATGTGGATCACTTAATCCATTGTGTGTTCGAATGGGAGTGGAATGCTATACTCTTTTGGTACATATACATGTATAGGGAATGGCGCATCGGTACTCACTTATCAGTTTGGTTTACACTATATGTGTTCTTTTCTTATGAAATTGTCGCTACAATTTGGCTTTATGTGAAGCTCTCGCATATATGTCCATGCATGCATCACGCTAATTCAGGATTGCTTGATGGGGCTTGGTACATGTATGTCTGATTGTGGTATAGAGCTATATATAGTCAGGTAAACGAACCAGAGCTAATTTATATGCCTAGATCATTCATGAATCTCTACTCTGACAACTCACGTAGATACTATAGTCCATCAGTTCAAAACGTGAGAAATTGTTTATGTTCGATCCGTTCTGATGGGGATATTATAACATTGAACAAACTGCATGCGACCAATCTTGTAGTGATAATAATATATACGTTTTCTGACGCAATTGTCAACACATGCCGACAGTGTGCCAATGCTTATGTCGACAAGAACCACAACACAACATGTATGCGACATCGGAGAACCCTAACGTACCGGAACGAAACGCAACGGACAGCACCTTTAACACACTTTCAGTGTACATACATGTATAATATACATCTGTACTTGTGCATGCACATGCAAATTTACTCACCAGATTTCCAACGGGCCCATTGTTTTCCATAGGAGGTATATGTGTGAAATCTCCTCTATACATATCCAGTATATGTTTCCTGTAATGCATAATAGAGGAAGTATTTATATAGCGCTTAATCACATGAGACTCCATTAGACATTTACAGTATTGCCCCAGTCGCTAGGTGCCGATTTCACGTATAGGTACGACGAATGCGTCACAGTACGAGGGATCTTGCTCGGATATGAGAAGTTAAATGTAACAAAATAACATGTGTTGGAGAGGAAGTGGCGAAAAGCTGAGAGTGTTAAGTAAATAGATCAGACATACGTGTATAAGTATTTGTATAAGTGTATAATTATTTGAGAAAGCACGAAAAACAGAGGTACAACAGAGTGAGTTGGTTACTTATCCGAAATTCGACACATTTATTACTTATTCGAATATTCGCTATATTCGCCATTGGGTCGTTGCACAATGAATAAAGACTACCGTGGGTGGCCCCAACCATATAATCAAAATGACACCAAAATGTTGCCAAAAATTTGCCAAAATTTCGACCAAATTATGGGCAAAGAAATCGAATGTTCCAGTGTTCGTAGTTTTGGCCCGATTTTGACGGGATAAAGACTACCGTGGGGTGACCCCCGGCCATACAATCGAAATTACATCAAAAAGTTGCCAACAGTTTGCCAAAATTTCGAGCAAATTAGGGACCAACGTTTCCATTATGACGTGAATGACGGTCATTCTGATAGCCATCATGGCAGCCGTTTGATATATTTCTATCGCTGATGCGTTAGTATATTTGCTTCTGATGTTTTATGCCACATTTAAGCGGATATATGTACAAGAAATTCTATAAATTCTTCAAAATATTGAACAATCGCTATTTTCGTGCGTTTTTAACCGATACAAAACTGAAAACCGACTCAAAAATTTGCTTCTTGAGAACATTATTGAAAAGTAGATATTTGTGCATGATATATCGAAAAATGGCACTTAATAGTTGTCAGGATTTTCGTGATTCGACCTTCCCCTGTCACTAAATGCGTGACTAGACTATACAAGTATCTCTGTACATGTACCTGTCGAATTGTTATTAGTTTCGTATTGAAGGATAGGATAGGATAGGATATTTTATTTCAATATACACATATTAATACATGATACATTTGACAAATATTACATTGTATATTCGAGGGGGTGGCATAGTCAGGCTAGACTGTCTTACTGCCGCCCCCTTAAAGATGAAAAGATGTTACGATAGGCGGTCAGGATTCATTTTACAATGCACGGCTAAATAATTATGTATCTCACAATGGGTGCATTTAACTGGATGATATGCATGGAGGGTATACGTCTAGATAAATCGATTATTGGTTACTCGATGGTTTGTCTCTTTCTTGTCAGTGGGATGTTCCTTGAAAGTCGAGTAGGAATGTGTTGAGTGAGGTTGTGGATTGCGATATTGCGGAAGTCACTTATTGACGAGCTACCACACAGTCGGGACATCTTTGATTGTTGCATTTAATTGTGGCAGCATATTTTTTAATGCAATCGGCATGTAAACGCCGTTTGAATGTGTGCCTGGATTGGTATGATGTAAATTCGTTATCTAAGTTGTTCCAGATGGTTGGATAAGAACGGGATGGTAGTTGTTGGGACCAAGATGTTCTTGTTTTTTTTTTCAAATAGTGGGTGCTTTTGCCGGGTGTCTGGTCCGGTTTTGCGTTTCGTAAACATGTCGGTGAATGATTCTATTAAGCGCATATAATACCAATCATGCATGAAAACAGCCGCTTGTACTTTGTGGATGTCGTAGATTTTGAGTATATTTTCTTTTTTAAAAAGAGGTTCTGTGTGGCTTCTATATTTCTTATTACATAAAACTCGTATCGCGCGTTTTTGAAGCATGCACATTTTTTTGACCGCTGGGACGTGTCCCCAAATTTGAACACCGTAGACAAGATGGCTTTGTATTAGAGCATAATATAATGTTTGAAGTGCGCTACCAGGAAAGAAGTGATTAACTTTATTGATGTGGTATATGGCATTCACCATTTTAGAACAAACTGAGGACACATGTTTTTTAAAGGTCAGGTTTTCATCTATATGGATTCCTAAGAATTTTGTGGAGGATTCATGCTCAAGATTTCCCCTATCTTATTTAGTTCCGTATTATTTAAGTAAACCTTTATGAAGTTCCATTTGTTATCATTGTTCTCTGGGTGTATTAGCATATAGTTGCTTTTTTTGTATTGATCACTAGCTTATTGCTACAGCACCAATCAAATATGTTGCGTAACTCATTATTCACATAACTTTCTACAAGGATGCCATTTTTTCCACCAGTTACTAGAGTCGTATCGTCCGCGTATGACAAGATATCCATGGTTGTCGAGTTGGACATATCGTTAACGTAAATTAAGAAAATTATCGGTCCCAGTATTGAACCCTGAGGCACTCCACACGTCACTTCCGTTAATTTAGATTTGGTACCATTGAGTTCAACATATTGCCTTCTATTTTGCAGATAGCTCCGAAACCATGAGTATGCTGTGCCCCGTATGCCGTAGTGATCTAGTTTATGAAGTAAAATATCGTGATTTATCGTATCAAATGCTTTTGAGAGGTCGAGGAATAGAGCTAAAGTGGAATCTCTTGTCATGATGTCATTATTTGAGACAACTTGATCGAGGAGGTGTAATACAGGATGGAAGGTTGAATGATTAGGACGGAAGCCGTATTGGTGTTTATAGAGTATGTTTTGTTCATTTAAGAAGTCTAGTAATCGTTTATGCATTATTTTTTCGAGAAGTTTCGAGATAGCTGGAAGAATGCTGATAGGTCTGTAGTTGGAGATTTCATGAGTGGTATTATTTTTTGGGATCGGGACTACTTTAGAAATTTTCATTTTGTTAGGGACTATTCCATGCTCCAAGGACAAGTTAAAAATATGCAATAATGCTGGGGCTATCTCCTCAATTGTTTCCTTGATAAGTTTAGTTGATATACCATTGAAGTTCCTTGATACTTTTCCAGTCATAGAGAAACATGTGAGGATGATCTCCTGTATAGAGGTCGGAATTATTTTGAAATTGATGTCGTCTGGTTTGCGGTTATGAAGAAAATCTGTAAAATGTGAGTCATTTTCATGTTCATTAAGTTGGCTGGTTTCCCGCCCAATTTTTGAGAAAAAGTCATTGAACCTTTCCGATATGAGTTTGGAATTTTCAAGTTCTATTCCGTTTTCAGTAAAAGTCTTTGTGTTAATATTTGTGTCTCCATTTATATTCAATGCACCCTTAAGTATTTCCCATGTTTTCTTTAAGTTATTTTTATTTACTTCTAGAATATTTGTACAGTATATATTTTTACTCCTTCTGATTAGTTTATTATATAAGGTACGATAACTCAAATATTTATTTACGTTCGTTTCCGTGGGTTTATTCAATTTGCGTAAATATAGCTGGTTCTTAACAATACTTGACTTAATCAATCCAGATGTCATCCAAGGTTCGCGTTTTATGAATTTTTTGGGTGTATGTCGACTTTTGATGGGGAAAGCTAGTTCATATGCATTCATATAGATATCTAAGAAGATGTCATATGCTTGGTCGACATGTCTACAAGATGTGACGGAGTCAAAGGTACAAGATTTAAACAGATTTTTGAATTTAATTATGTTATTAGGACTAAAACTTCTTTGGTTAGTGATAGTTTCATTATTATTGGGGCTGTTTTGTCTCTTTTGGTTAGATTCTGAATAAAATATGCCGAAGTGATCGGATACATCGCATGTGATTATGCCAGATTTACATTCGCCTTGTAGATTATTGGTATATATATTATCGATAAGAGTTGCTGAATGATCAGTCATTCGAGTGGGTTTAGTTATCCTTGGCACGAATCCTCTTGTGAAAATGTTATTTATGAAATCATTCGTTTTTGTATGAGAGTTGAAATTGAGGAGGTCAATATTAAAGTCTCCTGATATATATGATTTGTGGTTATTAATTTTTTCTAGAATATCGTCGAATTTTTTAAAAAATTGATCAATGTTGGCCTTTGGTGCGGTATTTGGTCTATAAACGCAGCCGATTATCCGAGAGTCATTTTTTCCTGGGTTAATTTCCACGAATATTGTTTCTATCACGTGTGGAATAAATTCACTAAGGTCGTTTCGATTTTTATAGTGGATTGATTCTTTTATGTAAAGGCACACACCACCTCTGCCATCATCGTCGTCAGCTCTACACTTGAATTCCATAGGGTGATATCCCGGTATTTGAAAGTTTGATGCTTGACGTATTTTGAATGTTTCCGTTAAAGCTATAACGTCGAATGAATTATTATTCGACTTTAAGTCGCACAGGAGATTACACAATGAATCGAAATTCGCGTTAATACTTCGACAGTTGAGGCTGAATATTGAAAATTTAGATTTTTTATTTGGTTGATCTATAGCTTGTGATGGTGAAATGTATGCACATTCATTGCAGGTATTAATAGCAGAATTAATCAATTCGTCATTTTCCTGTTCCGCTTCGTTCCATTTCATTGTAAAGTTATATTCATCAGAATCCCGAACCTCACTCAGATTTACGTTATGTGTAGCCATGGATACGACCTATAATGGAATGAATGAAATATATAACCTCCACTTTAGAATGAATTAAAGATGCAAGCATGAATATGTATAGTCCGTGCACTGTTACTAGAGCTAACCGTAATATGAAGTACATATTATTTTAATGATGTGTTGTATTCGGCGGGTATATATGTTTCAAGTAAGTCCTCGAATACGATTCAAGTTCAACGTGTTATTTTCTGATGTGAGTATTGCCAAAAAGTGCACATTTGTGACATGACGTGCAATCTATCTTGATTCGCAACGAGGACTTACGGCATGATAGAAATACATAACTCCATAAAACATAGGCCTTTGTGGCTAAATGCATGAGGGTAGACTAAGCGTTGACGAAGAGTTGACGTTACATTTTGTATGTCGATATTTATTTTTATTTTATGATTTTAAAGGGGGAATTTACACTAAATCCGATCATTCATGGGACCATCTTCTCATATATACATATATACTCAACAGAATATATGCAACAAGTGAATGAATTTGAGCCATGGATTAGTGCAAAATACACTCGTGTGCTCTATAAACGATGCAAACAAGATGGTAATTATAATGAAAATTAATTTATGACTCCAGTCATAAAATCATTTTCATTATCATGACCATGTTTTTTTCACCGTTCATAGAGCCAAATTAAACAGATAAATCAGATAAAACACTAGTTTTTGTCATTACTCTGGTGTCCATTTTTGTCTATTGGCATAAATATTCGGACATTTTCAAATTAGGAACACATTAAAACACGCTAGAAGATCAACGCCGTTCCAGTGTGGGAAGGCAGTTTCTTATATCCCTAGCTGCACTCGAGAACCCGATGTATATCTCATTATATATACATCTGGGGGGGGGGGGGGGGGGGCTCGGTGGCTCAGTCGGTGAGGGGTACAACCCCAAGCCGTCTTACCGTCCAGCTCTGGCGCTGAGGGTGGTTCAAATCCACATGTATCCATTGTGGACTTTGTAATTCTAAATAGTTTTCTGGAGTTGTCAGATCCCGTATTGGCCTTGGGTAGAATAGGCCTACCGCCCCACTGAGAGGGGTAAAAATCCCCTAATGTGGCACCCTGTTTGCCGTGGGGTGCATGATGTGTGGTGTAGGAGTCCTGGAGGTACTAGGGCGGCTGTATCTCGCGAGGCGTCGACCGGCGGATACGACTTAGCCCATGGTCCTCTTTGGTCATTGCGGTTGAGTCGAGTTGACCCGGTTCAATCAATCGGCTAGTCACGCCTCTCCACAGTGTTTCAGATTAAATTGTTGTTATATGTTGTATTGCTCGTCTGATGTATGAATTATTGTTTTCTGTTTTTTTCACGTATGATGTTTCTGTTCTCTCCTGTCTCGGTTGTGTTCGTCCTGATGATTATTGAGTGTTGAACCCTGTATTGTTCACACCTGTCTCACTGTGGAGAGAGGTACCGGGATGCTGATATATGCAGTGGCTAAACGGGTCACCGCTTCAGCTATGTACCAGTCTTTGGCGCAACCAGAATTTGAAGGGTGGTCCATAGCGGCGTCTGGACTAGTTGTCGATTTTTTGCTTTTCATATGACAACCCAAACAAAAATACGTAGTGCTCGTAAGAAAGATGACACACCAAGTTCCAATGATGCTGTGATATTCCCTCAGTACTTGGTTCTTGGCTTTGACCCAAATGTGAACAGACTTCTATCTTTGTTTTTGATAAAATGCTACAAAGCATTGATGGACAATTGAAATGTGTTAAACCAATCAGGACTGGGCAATATTTGGCTCCATATTGATTGAATGTTCAAAGAAAGTTCAATCTGATGTTCTGCTGCAGTTAACAACCACTGCACAGACACAATGTTAGTTACTCCTCACAATACATTGAGTAGTAGCAGAGCTGTATTGCGGTCCCGCGATATAGTTGAGTCTTCGGAATAAGAAATATTTACGGAGTTGGCACACCAGGGAGTTACAGAAGTCCGTAGATTTACAAAGACTGCTGACGGACTAAGAGTTCCTCTTAATAGTTATCTTCTGACCTTCAATGTGTGTGAACATCTACCGACATTGAAGATTGGGTACATGAGGATAGATATAAGTTTCTATGTTCCAAATCCATTACGATGTTTTAAATGCCAGGGCTATGACCATGGCCAGGAACATTGTAAAAGTAAACTAACCATTTGTGCATGCTGTTCTGTTTCTGGTCATGGTCATAAGGATAGTACAAATCCAAAAAAATGTTCGAACTGTTAAGGCTCACATGCTTCAATGGATCGTTCGTGTCCCATATGTGACTATGAATTCCAGATACAAAGATGCAAGGCTGAGAAACATTTATCGTATATGGATGCTAAGAAATTAGTTGGGGCCAGACAATCAATTTCTCAAGTCACATACTGCCGTTTCTAGAAAAAAGTGTGTTGATGCCGGCTCTCAGACAGAGAATCAAACAGCATATCACTAGAAACACGTACCAGTTCAAGAGAATGATCTTACTCCTGTTCCAGAACCTGTCTCACAGGCAACGGATACAGCTACTGCAACGTTTACGTTTGCTCCGAAACCAACTAAGGAAGTTGATCCCATTGTTCCAAAACAGAATCTCCAAAATCTGTCAAAAGTTTCGACTCTGAGAAACACAGGTTGACCCTTGAGTATTCAAAGTTCACTACGATGTTTCGTGAGAAAGAGTTAACTTGGAAGGAAGGGGACTCCATGTATGTTGTGTGGAGAGATGCTGGCATTTGGGCGAGGGATCAACTAACTAGTCTACCACTCGATTGTCAACATGATGAATTGATTAAGATTCACGCCAGCTTCAACAGATATTATTAATATCTTATCAATCATCAGGATGCTTGTTTGACAGCTACTTCAAATATTATGATATGCCGGAGCCTTGAATTAAATTACTGATTTTTGCTGATTAATTTTAAGTATGTTTTATACCTTGGCTGTTCTCAAAGCAGTATTGATGTCATTTTAGATATTCTGTTTGATATGTGTTTGCACAATGGTCAGTTTCTGACCCCAATCGAGCACTCTCGCTCTGATTTGGGTGTTTTCACTCGTATATATCTTGTATCGTTTTAGTCTAATTCACTGTCATTTATAATCACAGTTGCTTCACTCGATTTTGATAATCTGCTTCTTCTCGTCGTGCTATGGATTTGTTGCTAAAACGACGTTAACACATGCATTGTAAGTTTATACGGTTTCTGTTTCGATTTAAAATTATTTCACAAGCTATATATTCGTAAAATGCCAGGCAATAAACAGGTGTGAACTCTAAGCTCGACTTCCCTTACACACCTCTCACAATTTTCAGATATTGCATGTACGTTTCCAAAATGGAGGAATAAACACTAATATTTGCTGACCTGTAGGATGACAAGGACTGTATGAGACAGCCCGTCTGAACAATACCAGCAAGCGACACACTGACATAAAAACAAACAGAAAAAAACCCAAGAATGTTCAATTAGAAACAATACTTTTTCCACTTGGCAAATGTTTATGGTAATATGTAATTAGTTACTTTTTTAAAATTCCCTATTCAATTTGACACCAAGTTGGTTCCAATATTTCCTTAACACGTTGAGTGCCGGCTACGAGTTATCTCGTACTACACTATATTCCAGGGTGTCACTACGAGTTATCTCCTACTTTATATGGGGTCTAGATGTTCTGTTGTAGAAATATAAGAATTTGAGATCCCCACGAAAACATGATTTCAACCATCTTAGGAAGCTCAAATATATATGTGATGTGAGTGATGCCTCTGCATCTCTGCAATAAAGCGAAATAATTGAGGCCGAATATATGCTACTATACTGACGCATTTGCCCCTAACCTGTTGTGCGTCTGAATTGTCATTTCATGATAACATCAACAGAAGACACTAAAATTCTGCACTCCAGAATAACGAATTAGTTCATGTATTTGAATAGTAGATATCAATTTTGAAGTAGCATGATCACACATGTAAGATTATATTTGTCAAAACTCGGCACCGCCCATATAAACCTGGAATGTGGGATACGATATTCCCCGGCTGTGACAACGAGTTGTGTCGTAGCCAGAACTAGCGCAGGTTACTCCAAAAGGTCAACTCATGACACGTTTATGATTTACAATATCGAACATGATCATCTGATGAAGTACTCATTAGAAACACGTGGCAAAGTGTGGATACGAGATAACTCATAGTCGGCACCAAGCCAAAAGACCATGATAATGATGAGATGGCGTTGCTCTGTGCCGACTACGAGTTATCTCGCAGTGCGTTTATGTCATGATTTTATGTTATCCAAGCTGAAACATGCCAAGTTTTGGGGTATGAGAGTGATTCTATGGTGCAATCTACCTATTTAATACTTAATCTAAAGTTGGCACCCTGGAATGTTACACTATTAGGTTCCGACACTCAACGTGTTAAGCTAAATTTCCAATAACGTGTATAACAGGTGAATAAAATATGAATAAATAGCAATCAAATTCATCTTTAGCACACAGGCATCATGAACATCCCACAAGAACATTCAGAAATAAAACGATGGGAATAAGAATAAAACATATATCAGAAACAATCTTTGATGAGTGTGGCATAGCGGACGAAGAAAACATAGCATTATTTAATTATTAACCTTCAGCAGTTGAGAGCACACGAGGGGGTTGCTGGTTGGGGTGGTCCCTCCATTTTCAGTAGTTGGAAATATCAAGCCCGACACAGCATAAGTTCGAAATTTCAGACGAAAATAAAAAACATGTTCTGATATATAGTTTTATTTTCTAACCAGTATTTAAGTGTGAAATCTCTTGTCCTTAGATAAATCGTCGCAAGAGTTCTTAGTTGCGGTCAAATGTTTGGCCATCAGTTGGAAAATTATTGCAATCTTAGGGGTTGTCAGGTTGCACATGTTCAAGAGTTGGAAAGCCTGAAATACTGGTTGGAAATTTAGTCAGATGGAGATGTAAATGGAAATTCCCGAACTTTGAAATTTAGGTCTGGATCATGGGGCGGATGCAGTTGTAAATTCTAAAGTGGACATCTCCGACGAAGACCCTCTAGCCACGTCCCTGACTGCCCATGTGACTATCAAACTATCAATTTAACTCACAAATGAATCCATAAATTCTATCTCAATATGTTATACAGAACCATTAGTTTTATAATGTCAAATCGGAAAGAAAATATTTCAGAATATATATAGAGCGCTTGACATGTCGGACCATATTGTTTGTCATCAATAAACATGGATGGCAAATGACATATTGGAAATTGAAACAGTTTCTGTAACCAACGAATTTACGAACTGGACTGCAAGTGCTTCTTCTGTACAACCCAATTTGGGAATTCCAGGAACACACAAATAATATACAAGGGTTACTTCGAGAGACGTTATCCTGAAAGTTTTTGTTCGGATAAATTTGTAAGAGACAATTGCAAATACATAGAAATAAGTACTTACCGTACAAGCACCACCAGAAGTAGTAAAGCAAGTAGATAATAGCTCGAGAAATTGCTATGCCCTTATCTTCTCCATCAACAGGATAATAACCAATGTCTCCCAATGCTATTACGAACACTTTGTAAGGAATTTGGTTGAAGAAGGACCACACGAATATAAGCTCGACAACTGTCTGGAAAAGAGAAACGAGTTACAATAAATGATGTGCAATAATATATGCAGTACGTTCTATGGTTCTATATGCACATATACATTACCAGGGACTATTACATTCACTGCAATTTCGGTGGGAGCTACATATAGTTTTTCTTAAAGGGATACTTTACACTAAATCTGGTCATTTATGGGACCATCTCCTTTTATACTGAACAGAATATATGCAACAAATGAATGAATTTGAGCCAATGAATAGTGCAAAGTACTATGAACGATGCAAACAACATGGTAATTATAATGAAAATGAATAAATTGCTGGAGTCATAAATTAATTTGTATTATAATTACCATGTTGTGCGCATCATTCATAGAGCACACAAGTGTATTTTGCACTAATCAATGGTTAAAATTCAGTCATGTGTTGCATATATTCCGTTGAGTATAAAATGAGATGGTCCCATAAATGGTCGGATTTCGTGTACAGTGCCTCTTTAAACTACCCTCCGTTCATTTCCTATGCAAGCATTTAATTATGTGGACATATACAGGAATGTACAGGACTTATATAACCTCCATGGTAAAGATGCGGATTAGAGAAAATCATAAACGCTCATTTTCAATTTGGTTGCAAACGGAGGCTAACCGATCAACATCGTAACGATGCAACATGAACATACATGTATGCGTTGCTCATGTATGTTGATCTGTGTGGAGGTAGAACATTCATTACCTGATCATGATTCCCGCCGTTCGCATTGTGTACGCTTATTGATTGGTCAATACCTCCAGCGACATCGTATTTTTAGTAAATTAACTTGAAGTGTTCCCAGCCAGACCTCCAGTCACAACTTAAATCAAAACAGGATATTTCGAAGAGAAATTGTAAGTTGCTCATGCCGGCACAAGCCATAAAGTAATCAATATACATACGCATATATACGCATACAAAACATAAACATGTCTATAATTTTGACGGACAATCTTCTATATTGTTATATATATTATTCGTTTGGAGGGGTATTTATATAGATAATACAGGCGGAGACGATACGCCCTGTATGGTTCATATTCAGTCATTTATAGGGAATTTTCGGATAATAAGTTCAACAACTGGTCATATGATGTTTGATGAACTTGTTATCGGAACATTCTCTAAGTAATTAAACTATTCGTCACTCACTTAGGTAGTCAAATGGTTAAATATTTCCTATCTTATTTTGACACCATAAACCATGCAACATATTTACGTAATCAGACCGGACCCATCTAACACTTTCTGAATTTTTTTCAGGCTAACAACAATTCCAATGATCGTCTCCCATAAAGAGCGTCCATTCTTCCTTATCCCTAAAGCGGTAAATAACAAAGAGCGTTCACGATTCCGAAAACGGTTTGTGCTCGTTTTACTCATTATATACTTTTTTGTGAATTTCCGCGATGCCCGTGCAATACGAATTGTGTTGTTTGCAATGTACTTTTCATGTTTCTTTTGTATGGTAAGCTGAAAATTGGCTACGGAAATTTTGTGAAAATTTTAATGTTGCGTCAAATCGGACCGGTCAGCTTTAACCGTGGATGAACACACATCCCAATAACATGTTCACAGTGTTCAGTCACAAAGAACTGATATAACACAGCACGGTGATGGGGGTGACCACAAGGACATAGATCAAACTCGGTCCTCTTCAATATATTATATCCACGTACCTTGTAAATTAGAATTAATGTGATTACAAATGATGCCACCACTCTTGCCGGAAACTCGAAATCTGAAAATGTAACACATTAGATAAGTTTGCATGCAAAGACGGATGTGTGTTAATGCACGTTGCTTGAAGTTCATTACAATTGATATTACGCCAGGTTTTGATGTAACTGACGACTTTTGATGCAACTAACGAATTGTGATGTCAACTCGTCAGCTTTTGATGTAAAATAAAGTAAACACATTTGAAGTAAAATCGCCAGCTTTTGATGTAAAAAAAAAAACAAGCAACGAGTTTTGAAGTAAAGAAAAAAAACGCCAGATTTTGATGTAAGATCATAGGTCCATTGTGGACATAATTGACGTGTGTCAGAAGGAGTGCAGTCATATCTGGAATCTGACAATGTATAAGAGGACCAACACCGGCGATCGCCCATAATAGGGTGGCATCTTATGTATGGTGTGTGCCATATGTAAGACATTTCGTGATTCATAAAACCTGGCAACACACACGAGAATACACACCGGGGGTCTGATTATACAGAAACATTCTTATATGACCAAGCCACGAGATAATATATGTTACCTCAGAATTTAAATATCAAACAGCTTGTTACAGAAACTTATCGTTTTTCTCGTAATCAAATCCACTATATATGTGTGACACGTGTAGATGATGGCACGTTTGCCTATTTATTTATATTCTTTTGTTCAATCGAATGTATCGTTCATTTGGGACCAAGAATCAATACGATAACCGACGAACACACGCGTGTGAGATGGCATATTTTATCACATTCGTATGGGCGATTACCTGTATGAATTTTCATAGGATCTGCAAGGTTTTCGGACTGATTGAACTCTCTTGTGTGTTGCAAGGTTTACTGAAGCTGAAGGGGTCACAGGGTTTGTGATCGGGAATAATGGAGTTAATTTAATTGTGTTTCTGAAAGTCTGGCGACCGCCAGTACTGTTGTTCGTTTTCGGTTCATTTCAGTTTTCCTTGGAAAATATACAATTATTCTCTGCAGAAATCATGTCAGACATGAAAACAAAAAGTCATTTAGAATGGGATTAAAAAACATGTGTTCCCTTCAGCACATTTTCAAAACCTGTGTACCCTTCATAACTTGTTTTGGTGAGAGTGACCCCTTCAGATTTACCGAATCACCAACTTTCTAATATATGGCACATGTACATGCCATACTCGTATGGGCGATCGCCGGTGTTGGTCTTCTTATGCATTGTCAGACTCCAGATACGACTGAATTTCGTCCGACACAAGTCAAAGGTGTCAAAAATCTACTGGTGATTTTACATCAAAGGTTGGTATATTTACTTCAAAACTCGTTGCCTGTTTTTACATCAAAAGCTGGCGATTTTACTTAAAAACTCGTTAGTTATACCAAAAGCTGACGATTTTACATAAACACTCGTTAGTTGCATCAGAATTCATTCTGACACACGTCAAAGGTGTCCGAAATGGATTTTACATCAAAATCTGCCGTTTTTTACTTCAAAAGTTGTGACCGTATTTCATATCAAAAGCTGCCGAATTTACATTGAAACTCGTTATTTACAACAAAAACTGGCGATTTTACGTAACTCGTTAGTTGCATCAAATGTCGTCAGTTACATCAAAACCTGGCGTAACAATGGTTCATTCCAACCCCACGACCGACCCTATTTTGAACCGCAGACCCTACACAGTTTACTGTGAACACTTTTTATTTTGCATTTATTTATTTAAAATTTGTAAAGGGGTACCCTAAATCCGATCATTTATGGGACCGTCTCCTTTTATACTCAATATATGCAACAAATGAATGAATTTGAGCCGTGGAATACATAATATTACACTCATGTGCTCTATGAACAATGCAAACAACATGGTAACTATAATGAAAACTAATTTATTACTCCAGTATACAAATATTTTCCCTCAGACTATTTCTAATCGTGCCTTTCAGTGCGCTCTCAATTGTTGTTCTTTCCAAATTTCCAGAGAAACATTCGTTTCTTTGTCTACTGTATATTGGGCAGTGGAATAAGAACTGGCTCGCTGTTTCATCGCTTCCACACACACAATGAGGACTTGATCTGAGATAATTTTCACACAGGTCTTTATTAAAAAAACTACAACTAAGTCGCAATCTGCAGTGATGTATTTGCGCTGGGCGTTAGTAATAGTAGTAGTGATATATATATAAGGTTCCCTATGGTTATTATCCGTGCTTCCTAGCTATTGCTGACTTAAAGTCACACAATGTTTCACACTTCCGCACGTTATCCGGGAGTGTGTTCCACATCTCGACGGCTGAAGGAAGAAATGACTTTTCGTATGACGCAGTATCACGAGAGGCGTTAGTTAGGTTATCGGTGCATATTCTCCGTTGATCTCGGAACTAAGGTATATAGATATGAGGGTGTCTTTTTATAGAACATTTTGTAGAATTGGCACAATTTGGAGATTTTCCGACATTCAGACAATTTTTCCCATCCAGTTTCCTTTATGAGGTTTTCATTACTGCAGCTTATTGTTGCCCCAGTTACTATTCTCGCTGCCCCATATTGCACTTTTTCGAGCATGTCGCTTTCACCATCAGTACAGTTGTCCCAGACAGGAGAAGCATATTCTAAAATAGGACGTATGTAAACAAAATAAATTCTTTCGAGGGTTCTCCTGTCTAGGACAAATTTGTTCTTTGCAAGCAAAGCCACTTTTTTGGCTGCTCTCTTTTGAATTTCCGTTACATGATGGCTCCAGTTACCTTTGTTATTAAATGTAACTCCTAGATGTTTATGATTAGACACAGTTTCTATTACTTCATCGCCCATTATTAAAGGTTTGTGTATAGGTTTGTTATCTTTTCGCGATATTATCATTGACATTGTTTTAGGGGCAACAAATTTGACATTCCACTGTTTGGACCACCTCATAATTTTTTCTAAGTCAGAATTCATGACATCAGCCGCTAAATATGGATCTTCTATTGATAGATAAATTGATGTGTCGTCGGCGAAGAGCTTTATATTACACGTGAGGTCATATACGATATCGTTTATGTAAACTAGGAATAAAATAGGGCCTAGTATTTATCCTTGAGGGAAACCTGGCAAGACGGGTTTCCATGACGATTGCACACCTTCAATGCATACCCTTTGCCTCCTCTCGCTCAAGTAGCTAGACAATAATGTCAAAATATTCCCCGCTACGCCACATTTTTGTAATTTAAAAATCAATCCTTTATACCAATCCTTGTCGAAAGCTTTACTAATATCACAAAATAGGCATCTGATTTCCTTTCCTTCTTCTAGATTTGAAATTATATACTGGTATATCTCAGTTAATTGGTATACGGTGGAATCTTTTGGAGTGAATCCGGATTGTAAATTAGTAAGGAGATTATTATCCCTTAGGTATGTGGAGAGACTTTTATAGATACATTTCTCAAAGACTTTAGAAATACAACTGAGAAGTGCGACTGGGTGATAGTTACTCGGGTCAGAGGAATCACCTTTTTTGAAAATAGGTGTTATATTCGCGCGTTTCCAATCGAGTGGTAAATATGATTCTTCAATATATTTATTTAATAAATATACCAAGGGATTTGCGATGGAGCTAGCACATTCCTTCAAGATCATTGGGCTAATATCATCGGGGCCACTGGCTTTTGCTATTCTTTAAATAATTTAGTGCGGAGCATACTTGTTCGCTCGTGATTATCATATTTTCAAATCTGGATTCCGTTCCTGTATGTAATGTTCGGTAACGCTGCATTTGACGAATCTGGCAAGGACGAGATTTTGCAAAAGAAATTGTTGAGTATTTCGGCTTTTTGGTGGGGATTGGAAGCAAATTCTATACCATCCTTAAAGGGTGGTATCGGTTTAGATCGTGGTTTTAGAAATGTATTCAATGTCTTCCACCATACCGATGTCTCTGTATCTTTGATACCCAGAGTGGTTTGTATTTTATCAATATGCGAACGTTTAGCTACTCTAATGGCGTGTACTGCTTCATTTCTTTTCGATCGGTAATTATTCCACGAGTTCTTTGTATTTTTGCGTTTTGCTATTCTATATGTTCGCTTTCTTTGTCTTATTAATTTGCGAATTGACGCATTCATCCAATCAAGTTCATTAGTTCGAATCGTAATTTCCTTGTGAGGAATATATTTTTCCATTATATTTTTTATTTTAGTTGTGAATATTGATGTGAGGTCCACTTTGGTTGCGTTTTCCATGTCTGAGAGGTAATTCCAGGAGGACAATTCCTCATTCATAGAAGTAAAATTTGCATTGTCGTAGTTCCAAATTGTCCTCCTGAAATTTCTCTCGTATTTCCGAGGGTTCAAATCTAAGCTCAGCACAACTGGGCAGTGGTATCTTACTAGATTAGGAACGAATGTATCTTGAACCTCCGTGCTATGAATAAATTCAATTTTGTTTGTCATGAAGATATCAATCAACGTTGAGGAAGATTCCGTGAAATGGGTTGGTTCTTCAACCAATTGGGACAGCCCTTTAAAGGTACGGGAGGACTTGGCGGTGGGTATGCTGTGAAAATATTTCCACCGGTCAAAAACCGCCACAAACAGAAAGAATATTAAAATGTAGACAGACTTTGTCCGCATACAAATAAGAAATATCGCATAAACAGTATGTTATTGTCATATATTTGACCATTGTTATGTAAACAAAAGCATAAAAAGTTACTTTCCTGGTGTTTGTTTATATTATGATGGTAAACATAAAGAGCGTTCTTTGTTGCTGAATTCCTGATATGGAACTAATAAAGAGCGTTTATATCATTTGTGTGTGATTAGCCAGTAACACTGTGCTGTCTTCTGTAACACAATCAGGCTCTTGCGTAGGTAAAATATAGTAGGTCTTTATGATAGCATGCTGTTTACGCGATGGTCATGGTATATATGAACGAAACTGTATGCGTTTTAATGTTTTTCTGTTTACGGTTATTGGAACAAATATGAATATTTTCGACAACTAAGGCCTCCCGTGCCTTTAAATGCACACATGTCTTTAATTTCATTTGTGCCTGGAGGAAGCTGGTTACAGTTCAGATAACCGGTTATGATAACATGAACATTGAGAGAGGTTGCCCTATCGATGGATATTTCTATATTGTCCTACACATTACTGGGGGCGTTGGGGGGGCCTATACAATGTACCAATTAATGTTTTATGTCTTTCGAAGTTAACTTCAATCCAAATACTTTCCAGATTGGGTATTTCTAGGTCGAATCTTTTCCTATATGGTAGGTTGTTTTTAATGTAAGTTACGACTCTACCTCCAGTGGTTTCTGTTGCTCGGTCACATCTTTCGGGGCAGTGAAAGCCGGGGATATTTATTGTTTCATCATCAATATTACTGGACAGCCAGGTTTCAGTGAAAGTCATCACATGATAGGCAAACGATTCGGCTCGAACCAAGTCAATTTTATGTCTTAAACTTTGAATATTCATGTGCATTATTTTAATTGTTGAATTATCTGATAGTGTGGAATTGTTGTTCTTAGGTCCTGGATGAGGGTGGACATCTGACGCAATTAGTAACAAAATAAATATTATTCCCGCTAGAGAAAATGTAATTGCAAATTCTGTGGTGCATATTCCCTTAATGGCAGTGCATGTTTTGTCAAAGATCGTTTTTATGTTTCGAGCCCTAGATCTCAGTGTTCCCAAGTTGTCTAAGACTTTTTCTACAAATGAATATAACATAAAATGAATTGTCAGGGCCATCAAAAATGCTGAGTAAATCGGCACGCCGTTTAGTCTTGATTGGACTATCGTCAAAGCAGCATATGAGGAGACAACACTTAATATTTTCCTATTTGGTAATTTCATCGATCTAGAATGATTGAGACCTATTCGCACCCCGTATGTCATTAAATCAACCATTATCATATGTATATGCACAATATCAATACATGCAATGAAAGCAAGAATGGATGGAAATGAATGGGCCTGAATATATTTTGTAGACACTACACAGTTTTGAAGCTACATATATCTCACTCGACATGTGACACGTAAATGCAGTGTTGTATTGCTCGTACGATGGTAAGGTTTTACTCTCACAAGGAACATAATAAAGAAAAGGAAATGAAACATATAAACAACAATAAAGTATATGCATGTATACATAAGTAATGGCAAGATGGTTGTCGTGACTGAGTTAAGGGGCGAATTTTCAGTAGATGGGTTAATAGTTATTTGCGAGGTAATATTCGATATCGGGATCAAAGAGTCGTGCGTTATTCTTCAAAATTCGAATTTTGATTTCTATTTAATTTCACATGCGGGAAGCCGTTTGATGGTTCAACTGGCCCCATCGTATCGATTCAATTAGCATGAAAGAGACAGCGATATAACTGTATATTGTGTAAGCTATTCGGAATGATATCATGCAACAAAAACAGTCTAATGGACGAGCGATAACTCTTGATTGTGCAATATATACAAATAATTTCAATAAAATTGCAAACTTTCGTTATGAAAGAGTTATAACTCCATCATCAGTTATAAAACTGCAAACTGATGAAGGAGCGATAACTCTCAATTGTGTAATATATTCACAAGGGGACGTTGTGCTTGTGGTTTTAAATTCCGCTATCATCGACGCAATTAAATGTAGTAGGTTAAAATATTCCATCCAACATATATGGTATAGAGAAAACAAAAATGTTACGATTAACGTATACATGTATATGAGGGGTCGTTGATCGAATGACCGCTATTCGAAGCGTTTGGACATGACACAGCGAACGTCCGACCATTCCTTCTAAAGCGAAGGAATGGACTGATGCTCGTTTATTGGCTGTCACATTGAATGGCTATTTGCCATATTATGACCAAAAGGCTATATTTGTAGAGGTATGCGATTTACCCCACCCCCCCCCCCCCCACGGCCCATTCCTTCCAAAGTAACCAAAAGAGAAGGAACAGGCAAGGGAGTGACAAGTCCAATAAAACAATATATTGTCTATGATATGACTTACATTTGCCTGTGTCCCTACTTCATCTTACAACTGGATTATTCCAAATAAAGACAAAAACTATTTGTTAAAGGGTTGATTGTCACTATATTTACCAGCATGATGGTGTTTGGGGGACAAATATTGGGGTTGGCATCATATTGTGGAAATAATTTGAAGATATTGAAAAATAAACCTTTCACATATCAATCAACCCATCGTATTTTTTCAGTCCGTTGGCGGAAACAAACGTTCTTTTTGTCCTAATTTCTAAATATATACTCAAACACTGTCACTGACATTCATTCTTGACGGTAAACATTTGACAAGTTCAAAGCATGGAGAAATATTTCGTATTCGTATTCTGACTAAAATATTTGGACTTACAACACGAATAGCGTTGTTTGTTGACAAATCAATGTAACCGTATTGTTCAAACAAACAATGGTTTCAACACGCAAACTTTCGTTATATACATGATGACCTATCAATATCGAATATAAGGACAAAGTTTATATATTTCTCCATGGGTTTCTCAGTGGTGATATTTTTACAGATTTTTATATATTTTTTTGTAGATTTACCGGCTAACTGGGGAATGATTGTATAACAGAAGAAGTACATTTTATTTCGTCCATAATAAGTTAAATCAGAGCAGTTTGAAAATGTCTGACAAATTCTTATTGTACAGCCTACACGCGTCTATACATCGATCAGAATGTAAGTTAGTCTTGTTCATAATTTGCTATATTTTTTCGCTGCAGTATACATATCATGAATGCACACTTTATGAAACATATTGCGCTGTTCGTTGATTAATAACACCCCAGAGTCCCGTGCAAATGATGCATGGTTGCTTTACCAAACCATAGATACAGCGAAACCGGCTCCAATTGCAGAAGAATATAGGAGTGATTGGCAGGAGCGAAGGAATCATTATCCACTCAGTTCAATTTCATGAGGTCCTAAAAATAAAAATAGGAACCCACCCTTGTCTGTGTGGTAGTACCAACGATGCCAGATCCCACATAGAGCGCCTTTTAAGCCGCTAGATCCCTCTGACCTGTAAGTGACGCAAACATTGTTGAAGCGCACATGGTTCTGATTTGATCTAGCCAATTTCAAAATGAATATGATCGAATATGGACAGCTCGGTTTTTCAGAATAATGCGGAATGATTTGCAACCGATCAAAGTCGTAAAAAATAAAAGGAGATTTCCTCAAATGTGTACGTGATGGCAATGGTCCGGTCAACGTAGCAGGGGACTGACCTCTGCCTTGCAGTTTGATCAAGTTGCCGTAAAGGTATTTATCGTAATTATTAACTTATTTTGACCCCGGAACAGGATCGAGATGTAAAAAAAAGCGAGCACAATTTTACCCTTACATGATTGGAGCTTCCTGAAATTTTGCGAAAACCCTGTGACAATGCATTCTCCTATATATGCGAATTTCCCATAGGGAGCCTCGCGCATATACGATAATACATTGGCCTATCAACATTTACCTTGATCATATAAGCCAGTGCATTATGTTATATGTGCCGTAGCCGTGCAGCTTTTTCAGAATGCGGGTTCGTCAATTGGTGTCGAAGGCATCATCGACACAAGTAGCGCCGATCATTGGTGCCATGTATGCGGGGGTGTTCCCACGGGGAGGAGTAGCTACATCAACGGCTAATCTAGGGGCCCGGGTGTCCCCCAGGGAAAAGTTTTAATTCTTATGCACTAAGAGTGATTCTTGGGCCACCAAAGAGCTTTACGTCGGAGTCCTATAGTAGGAAAAACAAACGTTATTACAAAGACAAAATATCTCTAATACTATAGGCTATAACCTATTATTCCACTTGAGAAGTGTTCCCAACCAGTGTGGATTTGTTATTCACATAAATCATGATTGAAGTGTAATCTGATTTGTGTATTTGGGCGGAATTATCAGTTACTTGATGCGGCAGATAGTCTCTTCGTGCAATGGTGTAATCGCGAATGAAAACAAGGGCCGACATGAAGTCACGATGAATTTTATTTTTGCAAGTTTGTGTGTAGATTAAAGGTACTCAATCCCATTTTCTGGTCGCCATATCATCAGATTCCAACAACAACAACAACAACAACAACAAATAAAATATTTTTAAATGCCGCTTCAGTTATCAGAATTGACCAATTGTCCAAAAATAATGCAAACCAGTCAACTATATAGTATAAAATTTCCCAAAACCTGATATTTATCAACATTTTGTTCAATCCAAAGCCACTTTATTTCAGAGTTATCCATCTTTAACCGCAATTTGGTCCGAGACCGTGGGCTCGTCGACTTTTTACCAGGCACTAATAAGTATCGATGGTGAAAACAGATTTCGAAAATCGATATTTAAAGTGATGTGAAACACCCCGGTAGCTAGGGGTGATCAAATATAAATTGAGAACAATCTTGTCCAATGTAGTATTTAAAAAAAAATATTATATTCAAATAGACAATACACACTGTCATTCTTATATATTAATTAAATGCAGTGATTCTCGATGGCGAAATCAATTTCGTTAGTTTATTGCTGATAGATGCGTCCCGAATCAAGTAGTAACTATTTACAATTTAGCGCTGTTCGAACGATGTTTTCTATGGAGTGCGATGGTCGATTTGCTTCAAATTTTCGACGATGTTAGTAGAATGTTACATTCCTCCAGTTGGCATAGAGCCCGATTACTAATTTATGAATTTCACGAAATTTCATGTCCGTGTGGCGCTTCGGAATGTGTACCTAGGGTTATTACGCACCTTTGTCCATGTTACCGAAGACAGGTTTACCCATGTATTCTACGGTGTTCCCAGCCCCCCCCCCCCACTGGATCTGTATATTGTTACAACGCACCCGAACATGTACATAATATGTCTTTAATAACTCTGAGCTTTGGTGGGTGGGTTCCTCGACTCGAATCTAATATCTGGAATGATACTGTCCTCGGTGCATGTGGTATAACGTTTCGCGTCCCATTGACAAATAATTAAATCGCTATGTTACTTTGCACGGACTTATTGGAAACTAGCTTAAACAGGTTCCCTTCGGGAGCCTTTATTCAGCGTCGGAGGGGCCCATAGTGGACTTATACCCTTTATTCTGTTGGATCGCGCGGGCCACAGTTAAAACACATCTATAAAGAGCGTACATCTGGTGCTGAAATAGGCCCATATTGAGCGTATTTGTTTTTCTGTTGTTATTTATTTTGAAAAACTAACGGCGTTATAAACTCCGCCAGGGTGCCCCGAGTCACCACACCAAACTAGGTTGAAGTCGGACAAACAGTCTGGGAGAGTTACTTTCCCGCCTCGGGCAACGCGAATTATAGTTGGAAGAGCGGCGTTATAAGTTTTATCAACCTAAACCTCCCCATTATCTGAACATATCCCACAAATGTATAGGAATCCTTCTGTACTTGTATCTTCCTTATGCTCATATTACCTGAACATCCCTCAGAATTAATAATACACCATTTAAATGTATTATTTTTATAACTGAATACACACGACGTAATCGATCCGAGGATTCGTTGTGAGCGCGGAGGATTCGATGTGATGTGAATAGATTACAAAAACTAAAGTTATCGTTCGGAAACCTCAAACCGACAAAATTTTAGGTCGAAAAGAGGTCATAATTCCGGTAAAAATGGGCGGACCGAACTCATATTCGAACTGACCTGTATTTTGAGTTCATGAACTTACATACCAAATTTGGTTTCGATCCGATAACCCAAAATAAAGTTATTATCCGGAAACTTTCCGAACGGACGGACGGACAAATTATAATTCGAAAATGGCCCATAACTCCGAACCCATATTCGAACTTGACCTGTGTTTTGAGCCGATAAACTCCTATACCAAATTTGGTTTCGATCCAATAGCCCAAAAATAAAGTTCTCACGCGGAAACTTTCCGCAGTGGCGGCCGGACGGACACCGGCTATTTTAATAGTCCCCCCCCAAAACAAAAAAAATTCGGGGGACAAAAATAAGAACAAAGTCCATCTATTTTACATGTACTTGTTAGTGACAGTTGTTTTACAAACTTTATGTTATTATACTCGATTCGAGTCCAATATGACTTTCGGGAGTCCATGCAATATGACTTTTTCCCGTATTATCATGGGACGGCTTTTGCCCAATCAGAAATAGTGTTGGTCAAGGGATGGATAATAATGCTCCATATTACAATGTAATTTGATATGGGAATAAAATTATCCAAAAAAATAGCAGTACATACCTTGCCGTTAGACTCCGAATGAGCGGTCTCGGTCCGAAGAACCGTAAAACAAGCTTCCATTCATACGTCTGTTTTAGTTGGTATTCCAGGTCAGAATCCCGATCATCTGTCTTGATTTTCCTTCTTCGTAAAATATCCTGCACAAACTTGATGGGAAAGATAATCGATAGGTAGACCAAACAGACAATTATAGGAAAGAAACGCACGAAGAAAAAGCCTGCGCCGCTCTGAAAATAAAAAAGTACTTCTTGGATATATATTTTTTTTTGCAGATTGTCTTTGTACAACACGCTACGCTACAGTATACGTATATAGTTTATTAGAAATACCCTCGAACATTGTCGATGAATGTGGTACTTATGTGAATAAACGTCAACCAAACGTACCCTTTGGGTCGCACTCGACTTTCAACAGGATCGTTTCTCGCTTGATATAATGTATGCATTTAACCACAAACAACAGACACATTTTTGAAGACCAACATCGTGCCCATCTATATCTGCATGGTTTGTACATGTACACTGCTGAGCTATATCGTATTTATTATTTGGAACTAACCTCAAAGGGGGTAGCAATTCAATTCAATTCAATTTAATGATATATATATATATATACTCGTCGTTATTTTGCCATATGGAGTGGAATATACACAATGTTATCATTTCAAAAATATTTTGGATTGTGCATGCTTGCAGTGCATTATATGTATAAATACACGACAATATAGTATGAGTTGTGTGGTCAGTAATCAGAGTGTTTGGGTCGTTTTGGTAGATGGTTTTGGTATGCCTCAGGATCATTGTTTAGATTAGTAAGCGTTTGTTTATTACCGCTATTAATAGGTCGGTTAGCTTCAATGTGTTTGGTCTTTTACATTAATATGGCTTTATATATCTAGATCTAAGATCTTTCAGGTTTGGGAACACTAGGATAACATTAAATTCATCTCCTATTCCCTCTCCACATAACGAGCATAACCTGTCGTTAAATGGTGTGTTTGTCCAGGAACCAGTTTTAAGTCCAGAAACCACCGGCTGCCGGTGTTTCTGGACTTAAAATTTGAACCTAAAACTTTTTTGAGCTAGCGACAGGGCCATGTCTTGTTAGACAGACTTCAAGCCGTCTCCTCACACAACACACTATACAATACAACAATGTGGAATTGTTTGTTTGACTGTTTCTATGATACGCATGTATATTGTTAACAAATAAATTATTCTACATGTCACCCTTTCCATGTGTTTCCGGGTAAACTCACCGCTGATTGGCCACACTCAAATTCTTTATAAAACAGCATGACTGTCCAAACCCAGGCATAGCATGATCCGACGGCATATCCCAACCAGTGGTTTAATCCATGTGCCAAGAATAGGGGAAACAAAGCAACTCCATATATGAGCATAGATACCATCGCAATTATTGCTGTGGATATAAAACAACGCATAAATTAAAGGCTCACATAACACTCGGAGCCGAAAATAATTTTGCATTTATATATATTATACGTTATACTATATATCATTGAAATATAGAGGATCTCTAATGAGTCTCAATTCCATACGAAATTTATTAATCGAAATTAGTGGAAGAATTTAATGTTATCACATAATCACAACTTACCAAGGAAAACGGTCTCGAATCGCTGGGGTTAAACAAATTTTTCTTATCACAACCAAAGAGGAAGTAAAGGTACCTTTGAGAAAAAATATAGTTCCACTTTAGATGTGTCTTTTCGTGTTGACAAAATTGTTCAATCACCCTTCTCACCCATGTTTATCTCAGTCAACATCCCCGTGTGGGCCCAGGGTAGAATAGGCCTACCGCCCCACTGCGAGGGGTAAAAATCCCCTAATGTGGCACCCTGTTTTCCGTGGGGTGCATCCCGCGAGGTGTGGTGTAGGAGTCCTGGAGGTACTAGGGCGGTTGTATCACGTGAGGCATCGACCTGCGGATACGACTTAGCTCATGGTCCTCTTTGGTCCTACATCTCTTCAAGACGGGTGGTTGAGTTGACCCGGCTCAATCAATCGGCTAGTCACGTCTCTCCACAGTGTTTCAGATTCAATTTGTGTTATATGTTGTATTGCTCGTCTGATGTTTGAAGTATTGTCGCCTGTGTTTTCATGTATGATGTTTCTGTTCTCTCTTGTCTCTGTTGTGTTCGTCCTGATGATTGTCAAGTTGAGTGTTGAACCCTGTATTGTTCACGCCTGTCTCACTGTGGAGAGGTACCGGGAGGCTGCTATATACAGTGGCTAAACGGGTCACCGCTTCAGCTATGTACCAGTCTTCGACCAGACCAAAATTGAAGGGTAGTCCACGGCGGCTGCTGGGCTAGTTGTCGAATTTTTGCTTTTCATATGGCATCTCAAAACAAAACAAAACGTCTTGCTCGTAAGAATGATGACTCACCAAGTTCCAATGATGCGGTGGTATTCCCACAGTACTTGGTTCTTGGCTTCGACCCAAATGTGAAACGACCTTCTATCTTTGTTATCGATAAAACGTTACAAAGCATTGCTGGTAAATTGAAATCTGTCAAACCAATCAGGACTGGGCCAATCAGTGGCTCTCTCTTGATTGAATGCTCAAAGAAAGTTCAATCGGATGCTAGAGTTACATGTAACAACTATTGCACAAACACCGGTATTGGTTACTCCTCACAAGACATTAAATAGTAGCAGAGCTTTGTTGCGACCCGCGATATAGCTGATACTTCGGAATCAGAGATATTGGCGGAGTTGGCACCACAGGGAGTTACAGATGTCCGTCGATTTACAAAAACTGTTGATGGTATTCGAGTTGCTCTGAATAGTTATCTCCTGACCTTCAATCGGTGCGAACATCCACCGACATTGAAGGTTGGGTACATGGAGATCGATATAAGTACGTACGTTCCGAATCCATTACGACGTTTTAAATGCTAGGGCTATGGCCATGGCCAGGAACATTTTAAAAGTAAAGAAACCATTTGTGCACGCTGCTCTGTTTCTGGTCATGATTATAAGGATTGTACAAATCCTAAAAAATGTTCGAGCCGTCAAGGTTCACATGCTGCAATGGATCGTTCATGTCCCATCTGGGACTATGAATTAAAGATACAAATATGTAAGGATGAGAAACATCTATCGTACATGTATGCAAAGAAATTAGTTGGTGCCAGACCATCAATTTCTCAAGTCAAATACTCGGCTGCCGTTTCTAAGAAAAAGTATGTAAATGCCAGCACTCAGACAGAGAATCAAACAAAATCCGTCAGTATATCATTAGCAACACACGTTCAGGAGAATGATATTTCTCCTGTTCCTGAACCTGTCTCACAGGCAATGGATACAGCTACTACAGTTTTTACGTTTGCTTCGAAACCCACTAAGGATGTTGATACAGTTGTTCCAAAACTAAAATCTCCAAGATCTGTCAATTCTTTTGACTCCCAGAGGCAGAGGTTGGACTTTGAGTTCTCAAAGTTTGATACGATGCTTCAAGAAAAAGGGCCACCTTTGAATGGGGACACCATTGAACATTGGAATTATGCTGGCTTTCGGGCGAGGGCACACCTAGTGGTGATCCAACCACCCGATTGTCAACTTGACGAATTAATTAAGACTCACGCCAGATTCATCAGATATCACAAATATCTGGTCAATCTTCCCTTGAGCGGGTGTGACATACTCAGCTACTGGCAATATTTTAATATACGAGAGTATTAATACAGTATTTATATTTGATGAAAATATTTCATGTAGGTTTTGTGTTTGCTGTTTTCAAAACAGTATTGCTGTGTTTTGGTATTCTATTTTAAATGTGTTCGCACATGGTCAGTTTCTAAATGATTTTGACCCCAATTGAGCACCCCTGCTCCGATTTGGGTGTTAATATTTGTATATATTTTTGTTTCTTTTTAGTCAAATTCACTGTCATTTCTATTCACAGTTGCTCGATTTCGATAATCTGTTTCTTCTCGTCGTGGTATGGCTTTGTTGCTAAAACGACGTTAAACACCAATCAATCAATCAATCAATCAATCATAGTCAACACTAAATAACCCAATACAAATCGAATATAAAAATTATATTCTAATTAAGATAATAATAAAGTTCCGGCATTGAAATCGATATCATTGTGCTAAGCAGCTCTTACGTCACTGCGCGTGCCTATAATACACGTGTGTCTTACTAAAATATGAGGCCGGATTTAGGGGCTAATTATGTGATAAAATAGTTTTCAAATCAGATATATCGAAGTTAAACAGTCGAAGAAAGATTATTACGAAAACCGTTGTTTTACCAAGCAAAGTTTGTTCGCGCAAAGAAGTATTTGACACATGGGTTTTTTTTCCAGAAAATGAACTGATCGATTTATTAGCACCAGATATCTAGACACTTCTAAGCCACAGACGCCATCCATCAAGGTACAACCTATATTTATATAGTCCTACCTAATGTCACTATTTAATAACCAGCCCGTATATTAATGGCTCTATAATGCGCTAATCATTGACGCGAAAGGGCAATGTGGATCTTTTACTCCATTTTACATATAAATATCAATCATATTTGTAAACCCAGTAATTTCCCGCGTCTCCCGTTCGATCATTGGAGCCAAACAGTAGGCACAGTTCTCAGGTTACATATACACACCTTTAATGGATGTCGGACCATCATACTGGAATGCAAATTTCCCATTGAAAATAATCTCCCCAACTAACGACGCGAAACTTCCGACGATAGCAACAAATGTGAGTTTGTTGCGCCTGGTCAGTGGGTTTGCTGCGCTGAAATATAATAATAAAACTGACATTTGGCCATACGCTCACACACTGGCAAATTTCCTGGTTATTTTTTCAGATTTTCCGTCGCAGAGGACTATAACACATGTGGCAGTATATACGAAAGACAAACGGCTTATACAATTCGTGTGCACCACCGCTATATATATGCGCCATTATATGAGCACAGTACTGTAGTCTGAAGTAAGCTCCTTACAATTCCAAATATGATTCTAAAAATGAGTCTTGCTTGAGGTTAGTCATGCAATATAGCCTCGCATGTAATAATACATACAACAATGTGTGTTATGTGTTTGTTTGTTTCGCCCAACGGGTGATTTAATAATACGAGAAAACATCGCTTACCCTTTGTCAATATATAGATTTCAGATGGGTATCGCGGTTTACGAACATGCATGAGTAAATGTTAGCCTGAAATTAATATTGCTTTTCTTTGTTTTCATATTGCATTGTATTAAACCATCCCCGAATCTCATAATACCAACCCAAATAAATTGACAGGGTGCCATGACTAAAAACCGCCCGGAGCAGCTAGGATCCGGATCAACCGAGACCGGCCACATAGTGTATAGGTGGGATTTTAGAGACCAGAACAGTGCGGAATCTCATACACTGCAGGCTAATTGTTATATGGGACTAAAGGAATATTATGTCGGCATGGTCGGCATGGTCGGCAATATGGTAGGTATGTTGTCATCAGTCATTGGATTCAATGATTCCAATTTTTTTTATTAAATGTTTATAACCTAATTATAATAATAAGATTGCAGTCAGGCCATGTACCTATATATGCATGGAGCTCATGACAAGGCGTCAAACCTGTTTCATGGTTAATTGGACAATTTACCTCATTAAAACTCAATATCGTGGTCAGCATTCATGGCATTTGGGCAGAAGAAAATTCAAATATGAGCCAGTAAGAACAAAGATTTTATTGCGTAAGTTATATTTGGCGGCGAAAGATGCATGATTCGAAGTGATATCTGTATAATAGATATGTTTCATAAGGTTTCCTGACGTTCTCTTTTATATTTTTAAGTGGCGAAATAAATTTTTAAAAATTAATAATAAAGCTATATGCCTGACTCAGTTGTCATTGTCATGGAATGCCATTGGTATAATATAGCTTTAGCCCCATAGAACGGTTAGCCATGCGTGAGCGACATGCGTACTGCACAAACAGTAACCCATGTAGTGCTATCTCACCCTTCCAGACATCAAACCATAGTTTCTGACTCTGTACTCCCGATCAGTCGCTCACATTCTACATAATACACATAGACCTGGAAGTCGCCTGGTTTTAAACTGGATTTTACAACAATATCATGCTCAAAATTATGTTGCATGGGGTTAGATTTGGATTTTAGACAGGTCTATGAACAGTTTTTTTCAGAGAATAAAGTACCTTACCTATATTAATATAATTGAAGCAGATTGGGATTTTTTAAGCTTTTTATTTTTTATCAATATCCCTATAATGGAGAAGACTAAATGGTATGGTAGGATGGCATATATATTTAGTAAATTTTAGTGACTTATAAAATAGATAGTGGAAGCAGGATTGGAAACAAGAGTGAACAAGTAATACATTTGGGATGGTATTTCCAATAAAAAAAATTTATTAAAAAAACATTTAAAAGTGTCAAATATGGGATAAGGGGGGTGGTCCCAAATTTTGCTGAGGAATAAAAAAAAAAAATTTCAAGTAGGGGGGTGGTGGGTACATTGAGGTCGGATTTTTTTTTTTTTGAGTCTCGTGTCTGCAATATTTTCCAGACCCCCACCCGGGTTACATGGAAGTAAATTGTCCGTACCAGAACATGTGATACTTACTAGAGTATTCCAGGTCGCCCACCCAGTATATTTGGGAAGAGATGTTTTCGCTTGATCAGGAATGCATAGCAAATGATGATAGCAACCTGCAAGAAAAATAATATATAATAATAAGCAGTATAATAATCAGTTTGGCTAGATATGTATATATGCTTGGTTATGCAGTTGTTGGGTTGTACATGTAGCTAGTAAGTTTGTTTGTGTGTTTAGTTATGGTTCAATGTCGACATAGCTGATATATGCCATATCACGACTGAAAGATACTGAATCAAGAGCAAGGAAAGCAACTGTGTACAACAACAGTGTGTAGGCTAATAGCGCATTAGACTGAAATGAGCGAATGTACGTCTGTCCGTCTATCTGTGTTATATAGAAATTCACGGGGGACCATCTAGATGACACCAAAGTGGTCTAACATGGGTAACTTTTTACGAGAAAGATAATGGTGCGGGTTAGAATTTTCTAAAGTAACGCGGTTGTCGCCAGGGGCAGAAAAGGGGGAGGGACAGCAAATTGTTTTGTCGCAGATTTCCATCAACTTTATACAGAATCATCCCCATGGTATGAGGAATCTAAGGTGTGGTTTAAAGATGTCAAAAGTGGCGCCGTTCGAGTCAGGGGTGTACGGAATGGGGAGGGGTACCAAAATTGATGAAAATATATTTTATCAATTTTGACGAATCCATCTTTTCTTCATCGCGGTTTAGAATTGTCAAACACTCAGTCAAAGGGTTGAGCTGTAAATAATCTCGAGTGAGTGCGTATCTAAGTGGCGACTGCAGACTGGTGTTATCATGTCACAGAACTTTGATTCATTCGCACGCGATAATTGAGGACGTGTCAGTAAGCATTACATCAGCCTGCATTTTGTTCCGCTTGGTAACAGGGTAGTTTGACTGCATGCTCATATCACCGACTGGAGTTGTCAATCAGCTGGCCACTAAACGATAAAAACGCCCTCTTAGACCCGGTTTGGTTGGACCGCCAATGTGGGTTTAAACCAGGTTTAAACTCGGAGGTTTAAACCGGAGATGACGAATCGTGCAAGATTGTCCATATTGCGCGATGGATTTTTGTCGACTCGAAATTATTGTATTAAATTCGTCGGTGATGCGACTGCGGTCAATTTTGTTTCAGACGGACGCATCTTCGTCGCATCGAATCTAATACATCGATCGATTTATTTAAAGGTGCGCTCCCGGTTACCGTCACAAAATTATCACGCGTAGATATAGAGGCCCATATATACCGGTATGTTAAACATATATATTAAAATACAGTATAAATTATGTATATGTATGCGCGCGATTGCATGCAGCGCGAATATATGTGCACATGTATACATATGAGGATGTATATTATAAGTTACAGGGCGAGTTGTTGCCGGATACGGTGTCATATGAGGCGAAGTGAGATTAATATCGGGCGGGGCGCTAGCCGAGCCCGATATTAATCTCGCTGAGCCTCATATGTCACCGTAGCCGGCAACAACGAGCCCTGTAACGATTTTATGATGTCACCCACATATCATGTTTTCCGTGTGAGAATTTGAATTACTTATACGAAGTTCATTACCTGCCAGTAAGTAAATTTGTTGTCTATGGCTATTAACTTATGTAACGTCACAGTGACGCGTCATGGGCGTTGAACGTCAACGCATTGAGTCAATGGCTAATCACCAGAGGCAGGACAACAAACTTGAGTTTGATAGTTAATTTATGATTGTTTAGAATTTCTCAAATATATCACATGCAGGTTTTGGTATATGGTACTATGTCTTTAAATTAACAGAACTTGATTTCCGACAGATATCCCTTTTCTTGGCGCCAAAATACACCAAAAATATACCTGAGGCGGACAAAATGGCGGACATCGACCCCATATGGGAATTCCATATGGACGGGCTACAAAGACGACATGATAATATAAGTTACGGGACGCTTAGTGGTAGGATATGGTGTCATGTGAGGCGAAGTTTAGTTCAAGATAAGAAATTAGAAAAAAAGTCTGTCTGTATGGAACACACATTAACTGATATATTATTAATTATATTAATAACGGCTGTGATGGCTTTTTGCAAAACGATCCGAATAACCAGCTGGGTAATTGTCGGTTTGAAACAACCAACACGGCCGATATTTTATAATATTTTTTACAATATATATATGTTCAGGAATATTTTCTACAGATAATGACTTTTCCTTGGTTTGTTCAGATTAACCAGAGGCCGCAAACATGACAACATGAGAAAAATAAAGCTATATATATTTTTTTCCAAATTAGCATTGTTGAACCCACTAACATCATACATGTAGCAAAATAGGATTGGTTTAACCCACTAACATAATACATATATCAAAATAGCATTGGTTTAACCCACTAACATCATACATGTAGCAACTTAGCATTGCTTTAACCAACTAACATCACACATGTAGCAAATTAGCATTGGTTTAACCCACTAACATCACACATGTAGCAAATTAGCATTGGTTTAACCCACTAACATCATACATGTGGCAGAATAGCATTGGTGTAATCCACTAACATCATACATGTAGCAAATTAACATTGGTTTAACCCACTAACATCATACATGTAGCAAATTAGCATTGGTTCAACCCACAACATCATACATGTAGCAAATTAGCATTGGTTTAACCCACTAACATCATACATGTAGCAAAATAGCATTGGTTTAACCCACTAACATCATACATGTAGCAAAATATCATTGGTTTAACCCACTAACATCATACATGTACAAATTAGCATTGGTTTAACCTACTAAAATCATACATGTATCAAATTAACATTGGTTTAACCCACTAACATGATACATGTAGCAAATTAGCAAGATTACACTTAGCAATGGTGACAACGAATTATTTACTCACCGACGGAATGAGAAGGTAGTTGTAGAATTTATAATGGTTGTAGGTCGGTATGCATGTGACAGCAGTGGAACTGAAATCGATCGGTAAACGTTATATAGTATCACATGTGCATGTATAACAGCTGATATATCTCCACCGAGCTTTCCCATAAGTTTCATAACTTGGTGTATATAAGATTTATACAATAATTTACAAGATGATGTACATACACTAAAGCATCATAAATATGGGAGAGAAGAGAATTAGACATCAAGCGACAGGCGCTCATAACTTGTGTCCCGTTCCTCTGTGCAACCTCATTTCTGAATGTGCTTTTAAACTGTTATGTAATTAATGAATACTTGGTCACAATCAAATATTTACAACCGATCTTTCAGAAGTTTTTCCTGGATAAACCGAACAATTAACAAACTTAAACTTCCGAAGTTAAACATTGTGAAAATGGTTCGGAACGTATATATGTAAGCCGTTAATAACACTGGGAGAGCTGTGTAAGCGGTGTGGACGAGTCGGGGATTTACATGTAAATATGATACAACGATAGCGCTCAATAGACAGAACTTGTTCTCGGTTTCACAATAAAATTATCAAATATACACATCTTGAAGAGGATCTACTGAAATAGACATAACAATGCTCGCAGAAATGTTTCTCGATACACTAAACAAAACATATACATAACTTCCTAAATCGAATATTCTGAAAATTATTCGAAACATAGTGGCATGCGTGTGTACGTACGTGAGCAACTTTTACAGGGAAAAATAGCTCAATACAATACCTTATTTTAGGTCTCATTATTTTCTGATATACAACACGTACAAATAGCAGTTGTAACCAACCCTGGTTAAGTCTTGCTAACGCGCTATGATGCTGGTTTGTCCTGCTGAATTGCTAAAATGCTGGTAGGGCAAATTGTTGTCGTTACGAATAAGTACCGTTATTTTTTCCAAAGTTGTCATTTTCGCGGTGTCCGAGCGATTTGGTAATCCGAGCAATCTGAGAAAAAGCCAGTGTCTGTACGAAACAGCCAAGAACATATATTTAAAAAAAAAATAATAATGACTGCGCTGGGGTTTGCAAAACGACGTGAATAACCGTCTTGATTATAGTTGATCTGCAACAACTAATACAACCAGTATTAAAATATTTCGCAATATATAAGTTTTTGAATGTTTGATACACATAATGGCTTTTTCTAGTTATCTCACCTTGTCCGAGTGATTATCATTTTGTTTATCGCGATTAATTCGTCCCACCAGTAAAGAAGTATTTATATATTTACAACTGACGTACTTCAGACGTTACCATTTTAAAATCGTACAGTCAACGTGGTTGGAATTGACGTTTATTTATTTATTTTTTTGCTTTTTTAAATATTTGTTATTGGGATCAAAACATGAAGATTTTATTTTTAGTTCAAAATGACGACAATTGTAATTTACATATAGATGTATAAATCAATCCAGTGGGTTAGACTGAGATTTTGAGGACACCTGGTTATCATATATCCGTGACTATACATAAGAAATATACAGGTGCTCCTCTGTTCATGGCTCTGTACTGGCTAATTATTCTCAGTTTAAAAGAAATGTTGCTATATATCAGCTACATGTGTCTGACACAGAGCGAGATGCTTAGTGGTTTATGTTAGGCTGTGAGTCTGTTTTAACCCTTTGAGTGCCAGGTCCGATTTTTGTATCAACACATATACCATGTGCCAATGCATTCTCTTATATATGCGAGTCGACCATAGGTCGCCTCGCATATATAAGAGAATGCATTGGCCTAACATTTTTTTTTTTTTACAATTTTTTACAATTTTAATAATTTATTCTAATATTCTTTAACAGACTTATTTTGTAGGTTTAGGGCCGATGAGATCGGCCCCTGGCACTCAAGGGGTTAAAAAAAAAAATCCTCTGTATCGGTAAGATGTACCGTTGTCAGATGCCAGTATTTGCTACTGACTGTTTTATCTCAGAAGAAACTATATTTGACTGCACACTGTGACCACTATTTTGAACAGGCCTTCAATATATTTCCATCTCTCTTGACAAATTGTATCCTTTTTTGTGGAAAATATCTTGAATGGTAAAGACTCAATTTTGTTATAATACATGAGCCATTCTAACATACCATCCTCTTAGAATGATAAATACAATTTTATGCTTTCTTCTATGTGTCTGTTTTTTTCTAGCTCAATATATGAATGCCCTGATTCCCCGTCCTCATATAAATATGACAGTTGAGAAGATATAATTGTTCAAGTGACTTAACTCTGTCACAATTTGTCGAGGTTGTGCAATTTGAACGCCAAAAACTCCTTAGAACGAATTATGGAGATGGCTTTATATAACTTTGGTTGATATCGGCGACTAAACAAATTCTTATCAAATTTAGTTGCCCCCCCCATCTCTCACCCAAACGGCACCAATCAATTCGGCGTCTTTAAATCACACGAATAGATTCCTTGTATCATGGAAAAGAATGGGTATAAATTTGATGGAAATCGGCGATAAACATATGTTTTTCAATGTTGGTTCCCCTCTCCATTCGGTGCACTCCTGGCTCGATTAACGCCACTGTTGACAGCTTTGTATTCCACACCATTAGTCTCCTGATATCATGGAGATGATAGAGTATAAGTTTGGTGGTAATCGACGACTAAACAAATTATTATCAAATTTACGCCCTCATCTCTCACCAATACAGTACCAATTTAGCGTCTTTAAATCAAACGATTGGATACCTTATTTCGTGGGGAAGAATGTGTATCAATTTGGGAAATCGGCACTAAAAATTTGTGCCCCTCTCCTCTTCCGTGCACTCTGACTCGAACGGCGCCACTTTTGACATATTTAAACCACATCATTAGATTCCTAATATTATGGAGATGATTATATACAAGTTTGGTGGAAATACGCGACAGAATGTTTTCCTGCCCCCTGTTCTTACCCTGACACCAACAGCGTCACTTTAATGGGTTTTAACCCACACCATTATCTTCCTCAAAACAGATACCCCTGTTAGACTCATTTGTTACAGTCTAGACGGGCCCCGTGAAGTTATATAGAACACAAACAGACAGACATCTATTCGCAAATATAAGCACCAAATGGGGCGTCTTGAACCCACACGATTTGATTCCTCGTATAGTTGGGGAAGAACGTGTATTAATTTGGTGGAAATTGTCGTTAAGCATAATTTTTATCAGTTTTTGTGACCCTCCTCTCCCTATACATGCATCAAGCGACGTCACTTTTGACATCATTAAACCACACAATTGGACTCATTATGAAGATGGCTATATACAATTGGTGGAAATCGGCGACTAAACAAATTTGTATCAATGTTGCGCCCCCCCACCCATATCTCACCAAACAGAACCAATTTGGCGCCTTTAAATCACACGATTAGTTTCCTCGTATAACGATTAGATTCCTTGTATCACGAAGAACGTGTATAAATTTGGTGGATATCGGCGATAACCATATTTTTTATCAATTTGGTCCCCTCTCCCCATTTGGTGCACCCCTGATTAGAATAACACCACTGTTGACAGCTTTAAGCCTTACAATTAGACTCCTGATATCATGGAGATGATTATGTGTAAGTTTGGTGGTAATCGGCGACTAAACAATTTTTTATCAAATTTAGTGCCCCCACCCCCATCTCTCACCCAATCGGTACAAATCTGGTCTCTTTAAGTCATACGATTAGATTCTTTGTATCGTGGGGAAGAATGTGCATCAATATTTGGTGGAAATAGGCGCTGAAAATATTTTGATCAATATTTGTGCCCCTCTCCCCTTTGGTGCACCCCTGACTCGAATAACACAACAATTTTAAGCTACACCGTTAGACTCCTGATATCACGGAGATGAATATGTATAAGTTTGGTAGTAATCAGCGACAAAACAAATTGTTATCAAATTTAGTGTCCCCATTCCATCTCTCGTCCAAACAGTATCAATTTGGCGTCTTTAAATCACACGATTATATTTCTTATATGGTGGGGAAGAATGTGTATCAGTTTGGTGGAAATCGGCGCTAAAAGTATCTTTTATAAATTTTTGTGCCCCTCTCCCCTTCAGAGCACCCCTGACTCGAACGGCGCCACTATTGACATTTTAACCACATCATTAGATTTCTCATACCATGAAGATGATTATGTATAAGTTTGGGGGAAATCCGAGACAAATTTTGTTTCTGCCCCTCCCATTTCAGCCCCTGACAACAACAGCATCACTTTAGAGAATTCTAACACACGCCGTTATCTTCCTCGTAAAAAGTTACCCCTATTGTGCCATAGAGATGGTCCCCCGTGAATTCCTATAGACAGACAGACATTCGCAAATATAGATATAGATAACTGCACATTAGCAGGACCATTTGACCAGGGGTGGTATTGTGTAACATCGCATGGGACATCTTTAATACTATAAACCATCACGCAACTTTAATTAATTAAGACTCACTTGGCCTCCTTTTCGATATATTCTAAGAAGGCATCTTTTAACCTGATGAATGCATCGGTGAGTCCCTCCATAGCCTTCCATCAATGTTGCCTCTGGAATTGCATCCACAAAACAGAAATTAGACTAGAACGTATATAGCAATGCACGTCATTATATGTCACAGACAGAGTCAATCATATTTGGGAATCAATAGCTGACGAAATAAGCGAGTTGCCAATCTCGACCGGAAGTGCCGCCATTGCGTTATGACGTATTTGTCCCCCCAGGAGAAATGGTTTCTAATTGTAAACACGACTTCGACATCTCACTAATAAATTTATCTCTTTTCTCGTTTTATGTTATCCACATAGATACTTAATAGCTTAGATCGATGCACTAAAACAATGTGCATAATTATATGTAAGCAACAGTTGACATGCAGTAATTTAATGAAATAACTGCACGAAACCCGATGAAAGTACCGAAGAAGTGGGCGTGGCATTTTTGTTTTCCAATTTCGGTTTTGATGGCGTGCTTGTTTAGTTGTGTCCATATGCGTTCTTGGGGTGCACACTCGTTTAATTGTGCCCAGAAGGGATATCTAATCGGCGTGTGTCCTTTCTTTGTTGACCATGGTAGGGGAAAGGGCCCGAGTAGTAAAAATTTCAAGTTAGAAATTTCTAGATCATGCCATGAATCTCTACTCTGTCTACGTTAGACAGAGTAGATATTCATGGCATGATCTAGGACATTTCATGGACAACACAATTTGGGTTTTACACCACATATAGGTTGAAATTATTATCATTATTTGATTTACTTACCAGTAATTAGTGGGAATTTGTTGGTTTTGGACCAACAGCAGAATATTTTTCTTCTTTTTGGTCAGAAATGGCCGTTAGTTTTAAATTATCCAGTTAAAATTTTAATAACGGGTGGGGAGGGGTGCAAATAATATTTTAGGCTAACCTGGTTCAAGTTGGTGGAGGGTGAAGTAAAAAATTCAAGGTGGACACCCCAAATGAAGCCCCTTTAGCCACGTCCGTGTTCATAAGTTTCATGTTTGAAAGCATTTCAGGGGAAAAATTAAAATGAAATATCAGTTATGGAAACTTAATATTGATAGCTCTCTAGATTTAACCAGAGTGCATGATGTTGTATGTATATGTAAAGCGAGAAATTTGTCTACATATTAGCACCTCTCCAGATGAGTCTGACTGGGGACATGGCAACGTGGTGGGTGGGGGTTCTTCATCAGCTTGGTCAAATTTTTCAGCAATAAAAAAATTACATGCATAATTAACTTTAAGAAATTTCACACCGGATATCGGTTGGGCTCTGATATTTCAACTTTCCAACAAAAAATTACTGTAGAATATGTTTAGACCAATGGATTTTTTTTAACTACTACACTGTATTTTATTACAGGGGTGAGGGTAGATCATGCCATGAATCTCTACTCTGTCTAATGCCCATAAAAAATCTTGGGTTTTGTACTGGTGGAATATGATCTCTACGGGCGTTAGAGACGACAGAGTATAGATTCATGGCATGATCTAGGGTGGGGGCACACAGTTGGAAATGTGAATAAAATTTGAACACCCCCCCCAGCAGGAGGATCATATAACCATGTTTCTGCTGTCAATTGTACTTAATAGATCATGTCATGAATATCTACCCTGGACATAAATATAGCCAGAATAGAGAGTCATAACATTATCAAATAGCCATGATACTTTAATTTGTCGCCTTAATAGTATGTCAATTATAGGTTATATACGGTAGTATGTGTGCGGAACCACTGCACTAATGTGAGATATTTTATAGACATACACGACAATGGCATGTAACTGTACTGTTAACGCATAATTAAGATATTTCAGCCAGTTTAATTTCTCGAGTAAACTAGCAGTTATTAATTATACATGTATTTGATAATACCGACAAATAGTAAGCAAGTGGCAAGAAATTGGAAAACTTGCTTTAAAATCTTAATAAGATATAACCAACTCCTTGACTGTTCATTAATAAGAATCGAATCATGTTTTGCATTGTTGGATAGCTTCTGACAGGTTGATGCTCTATAAATGGACATGGGCATCATGGTGGCATTATACTACTACATTTTGTAGGGATTAATATTAAAGTGCTATACTTGGAAGTTTTTAACCATTTATTTAAATCACCGGTATACATGTATACAAACAAGGCACTTATCTCATGAACATACATTGTATATAGCCAAGTCATATAAAACAAGAAATACAAAATGCACAGAACAGGTGTAATGGGAGTTGTAATAAACTATATAAATTTATACCAGACACATTTGTACATGTATATATGGAAATTCAAATGCTAGATTGTGTTGCATGTGTCTGGCTTTAACTTTTACTAATGCTTTTCTTGCTATTGTGCAGGCTAGTGGACTAACAATTTACATTTGTGGCAATCTACTAATACACTGGTGGTGGGAGTTTATGTTTTTTCTCTCAATACATTGTGTCTTCTCTGCATGTTGACTGTATACGCCATTAATTGTGCCTCGATCACAGTGTGCTGTTGCTTGTTGCAAAAATGGGACTAGAATACTCAATAATTGGCATAAAACAGTTTGTGTAATTCATAACTGCTTGCACAAAACTGAAAACTGCAAATGTGAACCACCATTCAAGCTATACCAATTCCCATCTGACCCAGACATTCTCTCAATATGGTTGAAAAATATAGGACGAAAAGACAAAATAACTGGCGAAGACTGGATACCAAATGCAAGTAGTAGAATTTGTTCTGCACACTTCATTGGATCAAAACCAACTCCAGATAACCCGTATCCAACATTAGGAATTGAGGCTGATTATTCATGGTCACAGATGAAAATACGACGTGAATTGTTCAAATTGCCACCCTCATCTCAAGAAGGGCCCCCACCAAATAAAACAAAGGGCTGGTCCCACTCCCACCTATACAACCATTAGTAGTAGTGAGTCAATGTTACCATCACAGTTGTAGGTAGTCCTGATTTGTTGATGCCCACACCAATTAGCTCAAGTACGCCTAATAGCTTACATGTAGATCACTCATATGACATCCCCACGATGTCTTCGGTCACCAACCTGCAATTGCCCTGCCTGCATGAAGACCCCAGACAAGACCCCAGATAGTCATTATGTAGATGAACACGGCTACAGTTCTGAGTACATTTGTGAATGCAAACCAAATTGTGACTGTAAAGGCTGCTTTGATAAAAACATGATAATAATAGATCTGAAAAGAACAATTGAACAATTGAAGTCCAAAAAAATGATAACTCCTTCAAAATATTCACCAGGAAAATCAAAAAATCAGCTTAAAAGTATGTTAACAATCATCATGAAGAACAACAAAAGTATTCAATTCTACACAGGTATCCCCAACAAATCAACCCTGAACCTATTGTTCGATTACATCAAGCCAAAAGTTGAGAAAATGGTTCAGTGGCGTGCAAAACCTAAATGTGCCGTTTCTACTATTGTTAAACGTGACTTCAGAAGAACACCAACAAAAATTGTCAGGAGTGCAGTTATGTCGCTGAAAGAACAGTTCATGATGGTGTTGATGAAACTCAGACTGGGATTAATGGCTAAAGACCTTGCCGGGAGGTTCAATGTATCATCAACATCAATAAGCCGGACTTTCTGTTCATGGATTAAAGCTCTTTCCGAAATTCTTAAGCCATTAATACACTTCCCACCAAGAGAAAATGTTCAAGCTAACATGCCCACACAATTTAGAAAGCTATATCCACGATGCAGAGGAATTCTCGACTGCACTGAAATATTCATTGACCGACCAAGAGACCTAAACTTTCAAGCTCAAACTTGGTCTGATTATAAAAAACACAACACAGTTAAATATCTGGTTTGCATCACACCCAGGGGGTGTATTAGTTTCCTCTCCAAAGGTTGGGGTGGACGAGCATCTGACCAACATATCGTAAGAAATAGTGGGTTTCTGCAACTTGTGGAACCATTTGATCTCTATATGGCCGACAAAGGATTCCCCATTACAGAAGATCTTCTTCTTCATAGCGCTAACCTTGCTGTACCACCAGGTGTCCGTGGGAGGGAGCAAATGACTGAAGTCGAAAGTAAAAAAACAAAGGAAATTGCTAACTTGCGAATACATGCAGAGAGAGCAATAGGAAGAATGAAAGGCTATACAATTCTTAAAATTGTTCTACCTTTAACATTGCTGACTTATATTGATGATATTACAACAGTATGTGCTGCATTGTGTAACCCTTGTTGTATGAGAAACATGAATCCATAGAATGATATAACAGCCATTAACCCCTTTTAGGCTTTCACAATGGGAGCTGTGATGGTGCATCGTCAACCATTCCATGACGGGAGCAGCGTAGGTTGCAGCATTAAAGATAATGTGCCAGTGCATTCTCTTATATATGCGAGTGTCACATAGGGAACTTCGTATATACAATGTATATGTATACATAATAGAATGCGGTGGCTTACAAGGTCAAGACAAATATTGTAGTTGCTTATATAATCAAGACTCCATGTGAGAGACTTGCATATACCCGGTTTGAGATAATGTATTGGCACAGGGTTTTCACAAAATTTAAGAAAGCCCCAGTCATGGAAGGGTTATATAGCATGTGGCAGTGTATTCTCTTATATATGCGAGCCCCATATAGGGAGCCTCACATATATAAGAGTATACACTGGCTTAGAATGTCAAGGTTATATATTTGTGTTCTCTTGTGTATGCGAATCACTACTAATTCTCTAGTGACTAACATTTATTTTGTAGCTATCCCTCCATCAAATTAAGCAAAAGGTGTGATCTTTGTATGTTTTGCAAAGTTATATATTGCATAAACGCCATATCTCTGTGCTCACTTTGTTTCGTTCTAAATATGTTTATTTGCGTTATCCTACCAATATTTCATTATTAACCTTTCATTACGGTAGCTGTGTTGGTGTAGCATTAAATGTCCTGTGCCATTGCATTCTCTTATATATGCAGAGCCTCGCATGTTTAAGAGAAACCACTGGCATACATGGTGTAGGATATATTGTTGGACCAATGCATTCTCTTTTATATATATGCAAGGCTCCATTTTGGGAAACATGCATACTAGTATATAAGAGAATGCTTTGACACATGGTTTTTGCCAACTTTAAGGAAGCTATACTCATGGAACGGTTAATATACTGGTACACACATACAGGGTATGTACTAGTATATTAATTTATATACCTAAAAATAAGTTGAACATATAAAAATTTCTATTGTTGTATGTATCCAGTGGAATTAATCACTACATTTAAACTGTTGAAAGGCGCAGATACTAGATGTTATCCTGAAGTTTAACATTTCAGAAATAGATAACTCTGCTAAACATAAAAGGATGTATAACCGTATAAATATAACACATTTTGCTAAAATTAACCATGATATTTTTGCAACATTTCAGGCATTAAAATACATGTAGATGTACTCATGTACCTACCGGTATAAATGTACATGTTCAAAATACACTTAATTCAAACCTAAGGATTTATGAACTAATGGTGTCAGTTGTTTATTAATAGACCAAATCCTATTGGGCTATTCCATTCGGTATGTGACATGGACACTGATTTTTAAAATAACATATCTCTTACCGGTACTTATGTTTAAATTTGTGTATACAGTGCATGTCCAATTTTCATAAAACAGGCAAGCCCTGGTCACAAATTAATTGTTTTTATAATATTAGAATAACCCAATTGCAACCGAAACTATGCAGATGTGATACAAATACATGTTCATACCGGTATATCCGAATCTTTTGGACAATTAGAACATCCAATAAAAATCAGTATTTGTCGCTTCTAATCATCAAATATTGTCCAAAAAACAAAGGTTCTAGGACCGGATTTGACTTGGAATTAGTAACATGCAGTGGTGTTCTTTGAACATGTACGGTTATATGCATACATGTATAGTAGTCTACACAGCAGGTGGGATGCAACCAGACCAGATATTATGTTTAATATTGACCTGTTTACTATCTGATCTTAACTCCCTGACTTGTATTTTATAATTATGCAACACAAATAATCTAGTCTGACCATCCTGGATGATGTCAAAAACATATCTAACTTACTCATAATTTTAGAGATACCATTAGAATATAAAACAAACAGATTACTAGTTTCAAAAGAATTTGATTCATTTCACCAGCACCTGTATACGTTTCATTTTAATGATTACCTGGTAGAATTAAGAACATACCGGTATAAATTTATTCACCTTTTTCCATAATTGATATCTAATAACATGAATAAATGCAAAATCAATTCTTCATCATGTAATTTTACATGCTTCATTGGTGAGCTATAAATATAAAGCATTCATCACTCGTATAGGACGGTGTATTTTTATCCGGAATATCGGTCTGGTCTTCATCATTAATTTTGTAGATGTCTGTTATTGTTTGTTATTAACAGTTCACAGGGGCATGTTGTTAAAAACAAGTAAACATCTAAATAAAAAAATAAGCGTACCACTTTAACAAACACACCGCTAATGATATTGTATAATACGTTATGTATTATATCATTTTAGTGATGTGTTAGTTAAAGTGCCGCACTGGTTTTTAATTTATAATTTTTTAATTAAATATTTACTTGTTTTTAACAACAGGTCCCTGTGAAACAATTATGTACTGTTAAATCAATCCTTTTCGCATAACTTTGGAGCAATATAACGTCTAAAGAAGACAATTAATGACTGCAACAAAGCATCCCATCTTTCAGCATTGAATGATATTTTATCGATAAGGTAGCCATGGTGTGAATACACAAAAAAGTTACATAAATCCCTGTTGGTCACTCCCATCTGGCCTTGAACCTGGTCATAATATCTGTGTCCGTGGCGTAGTTTAGGCATTCCACCTTCATCAGATTCCATGAAACTTAAACGCTCCACTGATGGGGGCACATCTGAGACACTTATAGGACATTTAATTTCGACAATACCACGTCCGTGGCAAGAGCAGGAAAGTAGACCATCTGGGCTTGCACCAATGAATTGACATTTATGGTCAACAAAAAGTCCACACTCCTCGAGAATAAAATGTCCCACATCCTTCTGAACGCATCGGAATTTTTCAAAAGCAAGTGGCTCCATCCTTCTGCCATACTTTAAGGCTGGTAATTCAGAAGGTGTCCGAATCAGCCCAAGAACACGATTCACTAAATTGGAACAATCAGTTTCAGGATGTTTATCTGCTGTCTGCATTCTTGTGTAGGTATCATGAAACTTTGAAGCTGTGAGACGGCCTTTGCGCTGTGAGAACCATGCTGGGTTCAGGCTCTGTCCCCGGTCATAAACTCGATGGTTGCAATTTCATCCACAACTAAAGGGGTGAAAATACTTTCCATGAACACCTCAATAGAACTTGAACTGTGGGCTAACTCAGCAACTGCTTTTGGAAGCATTTGTATACATGTAGTAGTATCATCTACAACGTTTTGTTCATACAGTGGATTAGCCACGGAATCCCTCTCCGCTAATGTCACAGCCATAGGGATAACCTCAGCAAGATCGTGCAGGAATTCGCTGAAGGTCTTTCCTTTGGAAATGTCGTGCGCCTTGAAAACCTTCTTTGGCGTTGGATTTAGTCTTATGGCCAAACCTGGACCTGTGAATATTTACAAATAATCATTCAAAAATGTACACATAAATAGATAAATAATCACATGTAGATAAATAATCTGAAAGGTTCATACCTAAATTACGGAACATTTACTGAACTACATGTATAAATGCACTAATTGTTATAGATTCATAATACTGTAACATCAATAGAATATCAGGTTATCCATACATGTACTAAAGAGTGTTACTTGGCTTCACAAAACAAGTAAACTGTTACAAATCACTATGTTTTAGTGTTTGTATATTATTATTACATTTTATTCAACTTTTTCACTTTTTCTGTCCAAATATAAATTGTATCCACACACCACAGAATAAGAATGTGGAATTATACGGTCAGAATGTCTGAGCACGGTGTCATGACATCATCTGTTTGTGATGAATGGTATCCCTGCATATTATTTTACTTGAAAGATCAAGTTTAGCTGTACATACCGGTATAATTTTGGTAAGTTACAGCCTAACGAAGTGTTTCATTTTGGTTTTGGCAGTAAAGATATAAACACAACAGTGAACTGTTCATATTATAGTGTAGAATGTTTCTAATTTAATGAGATGCAATGATCTGGATCTCTATTGAGGAGAAAAGTTATTGTAGAGTCTGGGCTATAGTATATCTAGAGTAGTCATCTAATTGCCAATAAGTATTGAAAAGGCATCAACAGTTTTCATTCATGCACTGTGTATTTAGCAAATGTCATGATGTGACCTACATGTACATGTACCGACAGGGTGTCACCCCCCTAATCATAATTTTATATTAAATATCAAAATTGACAACAAGCACCAGCATTCTTATTTATTAATTAAATACAGTGACTCTCCATGGCGAAATAATTTTCGTTGCAGATACATGTAGATGCGTCCTGAATCGAGAAGTAAATATTTACAATTGTGCATAGTTCTGGCAGATGATATTTGATTTGGGCTGGAAAATAATCAAATTTTATGAAATGCTGTGCTATAAAAGCTGCATATCAGCCTTCTTGTTTAATCCAGAATACCGGATAAAATGGACACATGAATCTCAAATACCAGTTAACAGGGGTGTGAAGCCTGCGTGTAGCCTGCAAAAGGCCAGAATCCCAAGTACCGTACAAAAAGATGGGGGGGGGGACACCCTCATCAGTCATGAGGCAGAACTTGGAAGAACTAAAGATTGAACTGTTGAGTACATAAGTACCTGCTAGTATGTAATGTTTTTGTGTGTATTACTTAGTCAGTCTATGTGTATCAGCATGTTGATCAATACTACAGGTTAAATAAATTTATAAGGTATATTTTGCATATCACTTTTTATGACACCATACTAGTAAATGTTTCATCGAACCAGAGTGACCCTCTAAGTTAAACTACATTTCAGGTAAAACTTACGTGAGGTTATAAGCCGCAAGACTACCTGAGTAGTAATACATGTACAGTAACGCCCTAAGTAATTGACCTCTTAACCACAGCAGAATTATGGGTAACTTTTCAGGATTTAGTCGGAAATATGGCTTGTTGCCATTCATCGGAAAGCTCTCCTCTCCTCTGCTGTGGTTAAGAGGTCGATTACTTAGGGCGTTACTGTAATCGTCAATTAGTATGAAATCATAACATTATTTTTTAATAAATAATATTAACTCGCCAATAACGAGATTCGCCAAAGCTTGATAAAAAATTGTTTGTAAACATTGGACAGGGTCGAAGTAATTAAATATACGATTTTTAGAAGCTGCATGTTTTTGAGACCGTGCACTGCATTTTTTTGGGGCATTTGGTGAGATTCGAATCCCGGCCCATCTCAAAAAGTTTTTTTTTAAATTTGCACTGTCTCAAAAAACACATGCAGCTTCTATATTTTATCTTACTACGCGATAAGCGATGTTTATTGAAAAATCACTGTTTACATAATAAAGGTTTCAACACAATCAATTTCGTTATCTGAGAACTATGTACATGTAGAGTACATGTATAACAATTTTTTTTCTCATCGTTTTTTCTCATATTTTTACTAACTTTCAAATTTTTTGCTAATAGCTCACTGCGAACACATTCAGTCCCTTTAATACAGGGTTCGGCATTACAGATCCTGTGCCAGTGCATTATCTTATATATGCGAGTCTCCCAATGTCCCATAGGGAGGCTCGCATACACTGAAGAGAATGCACTGGCTTACTAGGTCAAGATAAATATTGTTAGGTCAAAGATTTCTCCTTATATACGCGAGACTCCCTATGGGAGACTCACATAATCAGGTATAAGAGAATGCATTAGCTCAGAATTTTTACAAAATTTCAGGAAGCTCCAGTCATGGAAGGATTAAGGAAACTTAAGATTAAAGAAATTACTAACGTTTTCTCTCTGCTCTTGGTTTCTTTATTTCCATGTCACAAATTTGGCTTGGAACCACTGAACCTGTTGTCTTATTGTCCCATGAGCATGACTTTGAAGTCACGGAATGCTGTATGTGGCCATATTGCCAACATAAATCAACTTTGAGGAATAAGGCACCAATGTGATTGCACGATTGGCTCAACCTGGAAAAACATTATGAATATTATGATACCGGTATAAACTCACTAAAAGCAATACAAGTCCAATATCACCTGCTTCGGTTATTCCAATAGCCAAGATTTCCCTCTAGAAGGTTACAGTTCGTGCATTCTCTTATATATGCGAGTCACCCATATGTATTAGCCTATTAGGTAGCCTCGCATATACAAGAGAAGGCACTGGCACTACTCTGTTTTTCTATTTTATACTACTAGTACCGGTACATGTATTTTTTTCAAGGATATCAATAATTTCTACCATGAAGTGAGAATATGTTTTATGTAGTCAAAATGAATACCCTCGGTTCGATATCAGTATTAAGTTTCAATCCAATATACAATTGATCAAAGCATAAATGTACTGGTATAAATTTTGGTACCAGTACCAGTAATAATGTAGATATTGGGAATAGTACATAAAGGTACTGTACATGGACCATACATGTATATATGTACATGTTACATGTATACAGGTATGTACAGATATACATTGTATACCGGTATGACATACATGTACATCAAGCCCCCCTTTTCATCAGCCAGTGACATCAAGATTCTGACAGTGGATGTACCGGTACATGTACATGGATACAATGGTATTGTTAGAGAGCTGGTAAAATATCATTTTATGTATGTACATGCACCGTTCACAGCAGTGAATGGAAGTACCGGTACCAAGCATGCGATCAAATATAGTACATATAGCAGAGCTGGTAAACTGGATCATGTAAATAAAGTTTCAAGTACATACTAGTACATGTATATTATATACCGGTAGTTCGTATTATAATATGTATTGTACTGCACATACATGTACATACTTGTAGCACATGAACACTTTGATAATTAGTCGATGACTATGTTTGTTACTGTAACATCGATGAAAACAGATGGAACTTTTTCAAGTTAAAAAAATGTGTATTCATGGATTCCTGTTTATCATCCATTGGCGGAAGTTGGAGTATTAAAGTCAATCGTATAAAAATGGGAATTTTGACAAATTGTTCAAACGGATGGCACAAACAATTGGCCTATAATGCCATTGTCTAAAATGCTTTTTAAAGCTCTAAAGAATTAAAGACACTGCCGATACGATATTGTGTACCAGTATATGCCCATCTCTCTCTACACCCTGGTGGTAGCGAGAGAGAAGCATATAACTGGTATGTAGAAATGAGTGGGGGATTCCTGTGTACTGACTACCAGTACTTCATATGTGGCTGTATGTACTATATGTGAGAATTTATTTTGGAGCATGGTTTACTGCGTTTAGCCCATGCAACTTCTTTCAGTGAAAAAATAATATACGTAATAACTTACCCTGCAATGCAGCTACAGTTGGCTCTCTGTGTTTCGCCGCTTGTCTTTTCGACACAAACCCAGATGACATGGGGAGGGTCATTTACCCTCTGCGATGGCTTACACTGTCCTTTCAAAAAACAGAACTTTGACGAATCTGTTATCGGGTGATATTCAATGCCCTTCACTAGAAAATTTGCCTGGAAATAACTATATGCCTTCTGCTCGTTATAGTCACAAGAAGTCTTTTTGTTAGCGATGCTTTCTCAATGTCTGTTTCGTGGATCGCCAAGAAGACACTGATATCTTGGATCATTGTCGGGGGCCACCTACTCATTGCACTTTCCTCCGACATCCATCCTGACAGTTCAGTCAATGGGTCTGGAAGGGTGTCTCCATCAACTACTAGCAATTTCCTATAAGTTGTGGCCTTTTCTACTAACTTTTCTACCGCCGTCTGTTGAACTGGCGTTTGCATTTCCCATGCCGCGAATGCTCGAGCGACGAGTGTTTCTTTGTTCCCGGTGAGATTGAGACCTCTTTTCCTCAAAAAATCCTTCAAAACAGTCACTGTCCACCGCTTGAACGTGTCAATTGTCGAAGAATCGTCTAATTCTACTGACGACATGACTTACAACACCATTAAACATTAACAAACTATTATTATCAGCGATAAACTAGCGATAAAACAAAGAGATTTCGAGCAACAATATTAGATAAACAATCGGGGACAAATACGTCATAACGCAATGGCGGCACGTCCGGTCGAGATTGGCAACTCGCTTATTCTCATAGATACGCGATACCACACAGTGGAGAAGTCGGCGCAATATTGTCTGGCTGCACCGGCGGCAGCGATGAATTATCTGTCCAAATATAGAAAATCTATTCTTCTCGGTTTCTTGCATTCTGATTGGTCAATGTCGAGTATAAAATGGAGATGTTTTTTAATTTGGCAGAAGTCTTCGGAATTATCAGCTGACAAGACCAAGAGCTGAAATGAAATCCCCCGATGAAACTGGTCATGGAGCATACGATCAGCCAAATGGATTGGTAGCCCTTACTATCGGCCCAGCGGGTAACTGAGAGTGGTCGGAGGTGTCTTTTGAAGAAACACCAGAGGAAAGCTGGCGATATATTGGGAATCACACGGATTTGGTGACCAATGTGTGCTTCCATGACATTTTCATTTGGGTTATTTTGATAGAAGATTTACGTGAGCATCCTTTTCACATGTTGGCATCCCTCAAAATGGTTGAATGTTTATAACGTCTACGGACGCCTCCCTTTTATAATTTGTCACATAATGCATGGTCCGTCAATTCAATGGAAACCCCGATTGTCGCCCAGTGGAAGTCTCAATTGATTGAGATGTCACAGGCAGAGGCGACCCATTATGTGTGGCAGTGAACAATTCTCATTTTGGCATCCCTCACACCAACCTTGGACTTATGTGGGCAGCCACCGATAAGAATACGATAGGGATGAGAAGAGGTATCCCCCAGAGAATTCACGGTCAGTCAAATACATAGGTAACCCTTACTTTCGCTTGTGAATTGCTAACCCTCACAATCCTATTCCTACCTGACATGTGCAGAGATATTGATGAAGACAATGTCGATTTATATCACTTGGTTGGCGGACCATACCGGAGTCACACTAAGGTCCAACCTGGATCCCCAAGGTCTTAGTATAGTAGCGACCTATTGCAGCTGTATAGAGGATATATGCAGAGGGACGAGAGCTGTGTAAAGGCTGGGTGTGCCGGTATGTGTCGCCAACGTGGTGGTTTGGTCACATTTAAATAGAGAAAATGCAGCATGGTAACGTTTCCAGACGAGGCATTTTGTTTGATGAAGATGTGAAAGTGAAAAATCATGCCTCGGCCATGTGGTTTTGATCGTGAGATCTGGAGCTAATAGTACTAGGGTGAGGTGGTAATTATGGCTTCTCCTCAAAGTATGTGAAGCTGAGACTAGGTCCGAGATGAGAAATGTGCTTTCCCTCCTTAGTTATCCCACTGTCAAAACCTATGAGAATACAAATCTTCCACCAAACAGAGGTTGGCCTCGCAGATTCCCTCCCTTGTGGAGCACACCTGTGGCTGACGGAAATTTACAATGGCGAGGGTCCTATCCTATAGATCATGATTTATCAATGGCGGTATTCATACTATACAACGCCTGTACCATTCCGGCTGGCGAATGCAGCAATGGTGTCTGCACATGGTCAGGTAGGTAGGTTATACAATTGTACATATGAATGGTCCATTGTTGATTTGCATGGTGTTAATGTGATAAAAACGACAGATAAATAAAAGTGCAGAAGGAGCCATATGTATTGAGGGAAATGTTTAGATGATAAGTTCAACAAACGACTGTTGAACTTATTATCTGAAAATTTACTATGTGATAACTGCTCATCAATGGTGCATAGAAAGGGTTAATATTTCCTGCTCTCCAAGGTGTTAGCCTGTCTTCGAGAGGATTTGATGACCATCTTGAACTTTACCAGAGCTATTTTACTAGAGATATGACACTGGCGTGCATATCTATGTAATTACTATACACTTTTTATGTCAGCTGAGTGGGTCTCTGTGCGAGGAGAGATGTGTGGCAGTATAACATTAATAAAGAATACACTTAATTGTATCACATAATATGTAACATTTCTTCAGTGTGTCTCAGACAAAATAAATCACACATTCCCATACTGCTGGAAATGGGAACATATTATTCTTACATGCATTTACAAATGTATATTTTTAGCAACTTTCTATCTTTGTTTTCTGTTGTATGTCCTGGTGTTGGAATTTCATTGTTGTGTGTATTCTCAGAATGATAATAATATCCCTGATTTTCTTGCAAACTGACACACAATATTGGAATTTCACATCCCTGGCACCATTCATAGATGCCCCGAGCCAGTCTTGAATGCATCTTGCCAAGGTGCATTACATTTAGGAATAGGGTGACAAATATATACCATCAGGGGTCAATACTATGAAGCGTTTTCTTTGTAAGATTCTACAATTGCATGTTTGTAAGAAACAACAATTTCTCATTCCACTGATACTATGAACCTAGAATTAGAAACATAAATCACAGTGACGTGTAACTACTAATATCTCCCAATCACAAAGAATTTTCGAGTACTATGAAAGTTAATTAAGTTATAACGTTAAGGAATGTCACTAGAAGTTCTTCGTCCAACATCAATTTTCAGTTTTCCACACACTTAAACCGGGTCATATACCGATCTATGATATACGCAGGGGCGTTACCAGAATGGGTCGATTTGTTTCACCCCCATTGTGAAAATATTTTATCAGCTTGGAATGTCATTTGCATCCGACAGGGACGACGTCGCGACTAGTGGGTTCGGGTTGGTGTCTCACACACCCAAACAAAATTTGGTCAACATATGTTCGACAGTTGGACATTTCAGAGCTGACACAACATTAGTTGGAAATTTAACAACAACAATAGGTTGCAATTGTTCTCGTATAGTTTAATTTTCCAACAACTTATTAGAGTGAAATGTGTTCAACATTTGCATATTTTCCTACTTTGGTAAAAAATGTGAATTGAAATGGCCATCATTTAGAAATTTCCAACGTTGGGGGTGTCAGGTTGTAACCCTTGGGAAGCTTATAATGATAGACTTCTGCCAGTTCCATGTTCAGATTTCAAACTGTTCTCCTCGTCGCTCCCCTGTGGCCAGTCAAAAACTGGTAACCAAATAAATTTAAGAAAACGAAATCAGCATGACGCGAACATTGCGTTAAAAATTTGAAGTGGGGTACCCCACTAGGCAAGGTCATTAATATTTAGCGCTGAATTAGTCGACCCGCGCGCAATTTGACGAAAATATCAATGGGAGTTTTGCTGTCACGTCTTGGGCTATTAGTTGTCCACGGCCGGTTTATATTAACCCCTTAACTCTTTCAACCCGGCGGCCCGCTGTAGCGGGCACGACGTCATTTACGTTCACCCCGGTGGCCCGCTACCGCGGGCTGGCGAAACCATTCTCACTTCCCTACTTTATAACTAAATATTATAAACTTTATATTCAAGAAGGATCAATGTATATACCACGATGATTGTTATTGGAATAAATATTGTACTCCCACTGGAGGTGCTGCGAAAAATTACGGCAGGAAAATCCATAAACAGACCAGAACTGTCATTTTTTTTAGATTAAAAAAAAAATTGGGGTCATATCCGTTATATTGGGACACTGTTTAACGACGTTAATTTGGGGTAATTTAAAGGCCTGGGGGCCGACCTGCCCAGGAACAGTTATAAATTGACACAGATGGGAAGTGCCTGGATCGGCTTATAATTTATATGTAAGTGTCTCAATGTTGTTGGAGAGAGAAATTTATTTGCATGTGTTATATGGCTTAATGACCATAAAATCAATAGTATAGCTACATTTCAAGACATCCAATATTTGCCTAGCAACGGTTGTTAGGGTTGAACCAAGCTGAGATGATTGTAGAACTAGAATAATTCCCACAGACAATGGACACATATGTATATATATATCAAGTTCCATGCTTGTTATTTCGATGAAAAAAATAACGAATTCACGCAGGTCTCATTCTGATAACAGAGGGTTAATTGGTACCTTTTATAGCTAAGAATCTTACACATAGCAACCGTTGCTAACCAAATATGACACGAAAAATGCTCTTAGCTCATACCAGATATTTACAATGTACTATTCGGTATGAAATGTGATTGCTATCCCATATTTCTGTTACATTATATACCAATTTACATGGTATGGGTGATTTTTTTTAACAACCCTGTGGTTGCCTAGCAACCGTTGCCAAGGATGGTCATGCCATGCGTGTGATCATACCCGAAAACGATGAGTATGGTCCAATGTACATGTATATATGGGCCAAGTTTCCTGTTTGTACAATATCTATCTCAAATTTAGCGCATGGTACTAGCACTGAGACGCATTTCAGAGAATTATCAGTAATTAATCCAGGGTTTGGTGGAATTTCCCCATGGAAATCCAGTGGTGAAAGAGTTAATAACGATATAATGTGTTGCAATTTACAATTAGTATAGCCACGACTGTCGAGGCGCCCCACGGACCTGTATTCAGGAATTTTGTATATCATGTAGTTGCACAGTTGATCTGTGCGAATCGACTTTCTGTGTCGGTCACGGCAGGTTGTATTAACCCCTGGAATGCACATATTACAGCTATAGTGACGCGTGTTTGTCCAAGTCTGTCTAAGACTGGCCAAGCAGTTCCTCGTCACGGTGTCAGTGGCCGGGAATTATTTTATTTTAATTTCGTGCGGTTGCGGTACGATAACAGGGTGTATTCTGTGAAAATTGACCCCTTCAATGTCGATATTAGCTATAAATTGTGGTACGGGCCAATATAGTCATATATGCCCATAACGTAACAGATACAACTACGCTAACGCAGGGGTGGACCCCCTCGGGGAGATATGCAATGGTCAAAACAGAAGCTATAGCCCCCCCCCCATTGGGGGATCGTAGCCCCTGCGTTAACGTCGGATTGGGCGGATTTGACTGGAGTTAGACCACTAGATGTTAGTATTTTAATGTGCAGATTCAGATCTCAATAGTGTTTCACGCATGATCGTCCCATTCAGTGGATTCCGGATGTAAGGTACCAGTTGGGAAAATCAAAGCGCAATGAGGTTTGGTGCAAATGAAATGAGTCGCCACCAAAGCCTATATGTCAGCACGTCTCTGATAAACGTTGGAGATATATATCAGGACGCGGAGTGTCCATTGTGAGTGTTACTTGTAGGGTGTGTGACTAATTAGTGCCCGGGCTTGGGCAAGCCGGGCAGCCCCATGAGCTCACGGACAGTGTAATGTGATGGCTTATGGTAGTAGGATACAAAATAATCATATATTATGAAAATTGACTTGCTGTGTCATCAACCGGCGGGTTTATTAACCCTTTAAATGCCGATATTTACTAAAATAATCCTGGAGAGTCCAGGCACACATGGACCAGATCAGATTATATATTGATGGCTAATGGTAGCGATGCACTTACTAAAGGTATACTTTGAAGATTGACTCGCCATCTCGTTCACGACCGGCTCCATTCACCCCTTAAATGACGATATGCACCAGAATAACATAGGAGAGCGCGGGCAGCCCCATGGGCACATGTACAACATAATATGTTGCATAGCGAACGTTTATTTGCTGTGTCATCCACCGCCGATTTGATTAACCCTTTAAATTCCGATATTGGTTAAATAGCGGAATAGATTAGTAACAAAATTGTTCACTTTATGACTAAAGTATGAAATTTTGCACATATGTACATATCAACATACTAATTGATATTAGGTATGGGACCACGCTGAAATTTCACTTTAACCCCTCTTTTAAGGGATTTCCCGAATTTAAAGAGCGTTTCATAAGTATATAATTTAGTAAATGTCGCAATTACTCTTCACATGGAACATGTAATTAAAAATTAGGCATACAGTAAGAATGACCCTGCGAGATATATTGATACATTTTAGGCCAAAATTGGAATCACACACGTCCAAGTGGAAAATTTGACATTTTTTCAATAATATATTCTATATCAATTTCAGCTGTTTGGAGCTGGTTGAGAATTTGACTTTATTTTGTGATGTTCATGTTAACTGATCATTGTAGCAATGAAATGTGTCATTCATGGGGTTCCATCCCCTTGAAATCCTTAAAAAATCTAATTTTACAGAATTCAGTATACAATTTCACAAAAAATCATAAATTTTATCCTAGTCACATTTCAACAAGAAATGAGAAGAACTGCACAAAGCAAGTGATGCATACCATTATTTGTGACAATATTAACCAAATGGAATCAAAATTTTCACTTCGGCTAAAAATGGCTGTCAAAATGGCGGCCAAAATATTGAAAATGGTAAATATGGTCCCAGTGTGCCATACAATCGCTTGTAAAAAGTTGTGGTTGATGTATAAAATTGGATATTATGTCGTAAATGCATTGAATTCTAACATGATGCATCTTTGTTAAGTGTTACGATTACATTACCAAAATATTGGAATTTTCTCTCAAAATTCTAACTTATCAGGCTTGGACTATTTGGAACTATCTTTGGTATTTATTGATTTAATCCGTCTTAAATGCATCACATTGAGGCGTTTTTAGAAAAACATACTCAAGATGGCTTGCAAAATGTCCACAAAATTTTATAGAACAGTTGATATTTTTACATATATCCCGAACATTATTCTCTACTTTTCCGTAAAGGTAGCAAATTGTGATTCACTTTGTTATTAAACATGCTAATTAATCAATTGGCAACAAAATATTCCATTCTCGTTGTCCTTTTGCTTCATGGGGCATGACAATTCATTTTAAATGATGCAGAATGTAATTTTGCCGAAAACTTCTTATGGGATTCTGACCATGTTTTTGAACGGAAATGAGCAGAACTCTGAAAATGAACTGAGAGGGGCATAATTATATGCCTAATCTGTCCAATAACAGTCATGTGTAACCATTATATGAAAGTGGGTGCAAGACCAGGTAACAGCAGGCCTTTTAGAAAGTCAAACAAGGAGATTAGTGAAAAGCTGCTTAATAACATCAAATTATGGGCCATTGGCATCAAGGTTGATTGACTAATGTCACGAATGCCATTTCCTCCATTGCAAGTATGTCAGCGAACATTAAACCGAGCCTAACTATGCTCATTAAAATCAGCGTCATGACTCGGAACTCGGCTTCAACCTTCATGAGTTGTGGCATTCAGGTCTTTGATAATTCAACTGGCATGCAGTTGAGGCAAGACGTATTCAAAAGTTCCCCACTGACGTTCTATCAAATATGGCGAAATTTATTAGCTAGATCGCCAATAGCCTAATTCATTAATAACACTTATTGGATATATTTTTGTGTGCTCTACTATTGGTATAACACCCCATTACTATGGGTATAACATCTTTCTGCTAGAGATCAAAACACTTTCCACTATAGGTATACATGTATAAATTCCGACGCATTTCCCAATGGAAAGTGATCTATAGCTACCTACATTATAGTTTGGAATAATACGATACGAAAAAATAATTCCATGCTCTCCTGATCCACATCGTCATTTAAGGCCGTGAACGAGATGGCGAGTCAGTATTCGCAGCTACGGTTCGTTTAGCCAACATCGACATTAAAGGGTTAATAAAACCGGTGATGGGTGGTACGGCAAGTAAATTTTCACAGCCTATGCATCATATACTACCATACTGAATCATGTTATACTTTCTACGGGTCCATGCCCCCCCTCGGCGCTTGAAATCAATAAATACCAAAGATAGTTCCAAATAGTCCAAGCCTGATAAGTTAGAATTTTTAGAGAAAATTCCAATATTTTGGTAATGTAATCGTAACACTTAACAAAGATGCATCATAAATGTTAGTGTTCAATGTACTTACGACATAATATCCAATTGTATACATCACTGACAACATTTTTTTACAAGCGATTGTATGGCACACTGGGACCATATTTACCATTTTCCATATTTTGGCCGCCATTTTGACAGCCATTTTTAGCCAAAGTGAAAATTTTGATTCCATTGGGTTAATATTGTCACAAGTAATGGTATGCATCACTTACATTGTGCAGTTCTGCTCATTTCTTGTTGAAATGTAACTAGGATACAATTTATGATTTTTTGTGAAATTTTATACTGAATTCTGTAAAAATCGATTTTTAAGGATTTCAAGAGGATGGAACCCCATGATTGACATATTTCATTGCTACAATGATCAGTTAACATGAACATCATAAAATATTGTCAAATTCTCAAGCAGTTCCAACAAGCTGAAACTGATATAGATTATGTTAGTGAAAAAATGTCAAATTTTCCACTTACGGCTGCCATTTTGAGGGCCACCATGGACGGGGGGGGGGGGGGTCCAATTTTGGCCTAAAATGTATCAATATATCTCACAGAGTCATACTTACTGTATATGCCTAATTTTTAATTGCATATTCCATGGGAAGAGTAATTGCGACATTCAGTAAATTATATAATTATGAAACGCTCTTTAAATTCGGGAAATCCCTTACAAGAGGGGTTAAAGTGAAATTTCAGCGTGGTTCCATACCTAATATCAATTTAGTGTGTGAATATGTACATATGTGCAAAATTTCATACGTTAGTCATAAAGTGAACAATTTTGTTACTAATCTATTCCACTATTTAGTCAGTATCGGAATTTAAAGCGTTAATAAAACCGGCGGTGGATGACACAGCAAATAAACGTTCGCAATCTATACTTAGTATGTATCCCACTATCATAAGGCATCATATTATGTTGTCCATGGGCCCATGGGGCTGCCCGGGCTCGCTAGGGCTCTCCTATGTTCTTCTGGTGCATGTCGTCATTTAAGGGGTTAATGAAGCCGGTCGTGAACGAGATGGCTAGTCAATCTTCACAGTATACCTTTAATAAGTGCCTCACTACCATTAGTCATCAATATATAATCTGATCGGGTCCCTGTGTGCCCAGACTCTCCCTGGTTCTTTTAGTCAATATCGGTATTTAATAGTTTAATAAATCCGCCGGTGGATGACACAGCAAGTCAATTTTCATAATATATGCTTATTTGTATCATACTACCATAAGCCATCACATAACACGGTCCGCGGGCCCATGGGGCTAGCCCGGGCACTAATTAGTCACACCGCTTGTAGGATTATAGGGCTGACATTAGCATATTACATGTACTTAGCATAATCGACGGTATCACGGTTTCAATCTCATACACCAATGACTGATAGTATAACACATAGGGCAATGACTGGCTTGTACTATACTCGAGAGCGCTTAAGGGTACTGACGAGAAGAATCTAGATATTTTATCTTCATTGGCAAGCTTAACACACATACTAATTGCAGATGACGTTTGTCCCAAGAGGCATTGCATTCTTGATTTTCCTTCGTTTTTACATGAATAGAAATATATTGAACTTGTAAACACGAGGACACTATACACTGCAGGTTGGTGATAAATCACTTAACCTCAAAATACATACCAAATAAAATATGTACGACAAGACGAACCTAGTTGGATGCCTAGCCAAATTTGCAGACTAATTAGACGACATACCTGGGTCCGAAATAAATCCAAGAGAAACGAGATCTCTTGTATAAAGAGTGCCAAGCAGAGAGAAATCCATAAACACAGCCAGTACAGGGAAATTGCTTCACAGAATCTTCACTTTGGTGGAATACAATGAATCAACAGCGAAACATACCGGCATTAACTATTTCACTGCCGATCGCGACTTAAGTCGAAATCGGGAACATGCTGCCATCATGACGGGTACACGAGGTGTAAATATGGCCGTCCAGTTAGTGTAAACATATTTTTATTCCCAAATCCAAACATAATACACATAATACACAAATGACATAAATATACAACATATAAGAGATAATGTATGGAAATGAGGATCAGACAACAAGCCCGAGGGCTTATATGAAGTCTTCTCCTCTTTTGCGACATGCCCCTTCCCCAATAAGTGAGGGAGGGGTATCGATCAGACGGGAAATAATAGAAATAATATTTTTTAAAGGAGAAGTAACTAAGTTGGGATGGACACAGCGGAAGATAGTGTTAGGGATAGCAGGAGGCAGAGAGAGAGAGAGAGAAGAGAGAGAGAGAGTGAGAAAGTAGAGGGGACAGAGTTTTCAATAATTTATTTGCTGCGTGATGAAAATTATGCTCGTAGTAATATGCATGCGTCAGGCTTCATGGGAGGGGGTCAATCGCAATGGCCAATTCCTATTTCAATGGGGTTCACTGCGAATATTGCTGTATTCTTCATGTAGAATCAGTTCACGTATATACAGGATAGTGACAAGTAAGTAACTTACAAAATAATCGTTATCGGAAGACATTTAGTACTACATATATAATGGGGAACATCGTGCTGCCGCATAGCGCGGCCGGAATCCAAAGCAATTTGTTACCAATGCAGATCATGGAAATCTTTTTGTTCTCATAATATATGTCTGTACTGCATTAAATATTTGTTTGTTTTCGCGAAGACTAAGCTCTCTTGACCCCCGCATTAGTGTATTCTCAGATAAGGCAACATTTGGTAGGGAGTCATATAGTTCTCTTCTGGGCTCTTGATAAAATGTACATTCAAAGAGATAGTGGTAAGTTGTCTCAAATTCCCCACATAGACAGAAGGGGGAAATTGTTACATGGTTATCTGTCAGGTCACCACTTAGGTGGCTGCAGTTCAATCTTAACCGGGTATGGAGGATATGAGATTTACGACATTTACTATGATAAAAATAGGCAGGTGGACGTATATTGTCACTGTTCAGTTCCTTTTTGAAGTCTTCGATTGTACTGCTGCTCTTTGTAGTTTCTGACAGTTTGTTCCATTCGGTAATTGCAGATGGTAAGAAAGAATCCATATAATAGTCATAATTAATATTCGAGGGTAGTCTTATATGTTCAAATCTGAAGTTATATCTGGAATTATTTGCCTGAATTGGTCGTACATAATTTCTTAAAATTGATGGAGCAGTTCCTCGTATCATTTTAAAAAATTGGCACAGCTTGTGTTTTCTACGGCGTGAAGAGAGGAGTTCCCAGCCAGTCTCTGACAAAAGGCACGCGTTACTCGTACTGATGGTTGCACCTGTTACTATTCGGGCCATTTCATACTGAACCTTTTCAATGTCATCACTAAGATAATCAGGGCAGTTATCCCAAACAGGGGAGGCATATTCCAGTATTGGTCGGATAAATGTATAATGGATTTTTTCAAGCGTCCAGTTAATGTGACGGGCACATACACGTCATGCTTATAAGTTCCAGACTATATAACACCAGGAAATGTGTACCAAGAAAACAGTACCAAATAACGCTCTTTGTTTACCATATCCGGATCTAAACAAAAGCCAGGAAATGTAACGTTTTTTGCTTTTGTTTACATAACAAAGGAAAAACATTTGACGATAACATACTGTTTATGCCATATTTCTGATTGGTATAAGAACAAGGTCTGTCTATATTTTAGTATTTTTTCTGTTTATGGCGGTTTTTGACGGAGGTGAATATTTTAACAGCATACCCACCGCCAACGCCGCCCGTATCTTTAAAATGGTAAGTATTTTCTAAAAAATCCAAATTATTCTATCAAAATTGAATTGTGATTTTGTAGTATTACCGTCTGTATCTGTATGTGTTGAATTTTATTTGTAGCGGAAGATTGAACAATCAGGAGTTTATGACTTCGTTTTCGACATTTTACCTTAACGTTCTCCAATAATGTTTGTTTATAGACCAGACTGGGACATTCAATGGGCAAACCACAGTTTTCTGGTAAGTTTGTTATCTACGGGATACGAAAATGCAAATATGTAAACAATAAATTTATATGGCCCCAGTACGAAAACGAGCAAAAATGAAAAGCACCACAATCTCTATCATTTCAAGTCTTCGAAGCACACAACGTCCACATTGCACAATGTGCAATCTATGTTAATCCCGGGATAACAGTAAGCTATAATTTATTTAACTTGAGGTCTGACGATTATAATTTTCTTTAAGTATATTGCTCGGTGCCATTGGGCTATGATAACTGCAAGGAATATAAATGTAACTGAGAACTACCTACATGTATATTGTGAATAAGTATGTACTATGACTTATCCAAGAAAGCTGTGTAGTTCCATCGGGTCCTACTAAAAGCCGACCGCGCCCGACTGCTCACGTCCGCACCCGACCGCACCTCCCCCAGGCGTCCCAGCGAGATTGGGCATAAACTATAGTGCACAATAGGCATGTATGTATGTATGTAAAGTTCCAATCCCCAAGTCGATAGCTTGAGCGGAAGGGCACTGGTATAGCCCCTAACTTGCCGCCGCTTCCGTCGTGTACGCAAAATCCCAAAAGGCACCGACCGTACATCATATGGCTGCCTGACCACGGAAATGGACGTCATGCCATGCAGCGAATACCATCTGCGTCCATGGGCGATCGGCAAGTCGCTAGCTGTAGCGGAAGTGAATAAATTAACCCACACGCTGCTGTCGAATTTGCTATGATTGTACACAAAAACGCAGAAAATAACACCCGCCGACCGCACCGCCACGAAGGGACCGAGCGAGATGGGGCATTCATTATCGTGCAGAATAGACCTGTATGTACTAAAGTTCCAATCCCCTGGTCGATAGCTTGAGCGGAAACGGAATAGTTAACCCCTAAATTGCGGCCTCTGCCGTCATAATTTTGCAAAATCCAAAAAGACACCGACCGCCCCTACCTTGCCTGATCACGGAAATGTACAACGTATCATACAGCGAATACCCCTCTGAGCCAAGAGCGATCGGGCAAGTCGCTAGCTTAGCGGAAGTGAATAAATTAACCCACACGCTGTTGTCGAATTTGCTATGAATGTACGCAAAACTCCGAAAATAACACCCGACGACCGCACCCTCACCGAGCGAGATGGGGCATGCATTATCGTGCTGAATAGACCTGTATATACAAGCGATCAAATCCCCAAGTGGATAGCATGGGCAGAAATGGCACTGCTAACCCATAACATGCGGCCTGTTACGTCAGATACGCAAAATTCAAAAAGGCACCACCGCACCTCCCCTATAACTGCCTGTCTGCTCCGCGGAAAGGGATTTCATCACCCAGCGAATATCCATGGGCGGTCGGGCAAGTCGCTAGTTGTAGCGGAAGTGAGTAAACTAACCCATATATACAGGTCTATTATACGCGATAGTGCTTGGGGAGGTACGGTCGGTGCAGACGGGTGAGGTCGGTGCGGTCGGCTTTTAGGAGACTGTACCAACCAAACCACCAGCGGGCACGTTTGTAGTTTATATAATACGCCGTACAATATCATCTCAATTCACGCATCGGACATTCTTCAATTTGTACTATATACTTTAAGTTCTATTCGTCGAGCAGCGCCATCTTCAGTGACACTTTTTTCTTTTGTGTATTTGTGTATGGATTCATGATCTATTTGACCAGTCTCACGCAGTGTTCACGCTGTCGGTAGCCAAATTAGCCAATGGCTAATATTTTTCGAATTTGGCTAATAAAAATTTCATTTGGCTAAACTTTTGGCTAAAAATTTTTTGAACCCAAATGGAGACTGAAAGCATGGAGCCAGAAAGCTAATTAATAAAAGCGCTCAATAGATCGACATTCAAGACGAAGTTAGGTGACGAAAGTATTTCATTATTTTCGTACTTATGAAATATCGTACAAAGGGAAATCCGATCGACAACTCTATCAACCAAGCGATCACAAAGTGATATGCAATCATCTTTAGTTTTCACAAGACGGACATTCAAAGACGCATGGACATTAAACCGACCATGGTTGAATTATGACAATGTGAAGAAAGCAATGTTTTGTAAAGTGCATTGACGCCGGTATATAAGCAATTTGTTCGTAACTGGCTGTTTTAATCTGGAGAAAGATTACGCACTCTGCACGAAGCAGCAAAAGGTCATTATTATTTTTTACATTTAATCCCCTAATCCCCTATCCAGCCCATTGTCTGTCTGGTCACTCATAGCGCGCCTGCACAATGCATGTTTATGATGACATTGTATTTATGACGGTCGAGGTTTATGAGCACCAAGCGTAAGACAATAGCTTAATCAGCCAAATGTGAATCACGACAGATATTTTGTGGCTATTTGTCGTCAATACCGATACAGTCAAAATAATACGCATGCTTTTATGACAGATTGTAATTTGACAATTAAAAAACAATGACATCAAGAAGGACAATCCCGGGTTACCGCCCCCCCCCCCCCACAATCACTCTTTCACATAAAGATTAATAAATGTTTAATAAATGATATATATAAAAATACTTCTAGTTCATCAAAATTATTTAAATTATTGTGTATTTTACCTGTGTCTGTTAGATTTTACGTTTTAGTCATTAATTGTGAACCGACCAGAAAACGATGATTTAATTTGGCCAAAGTTTTTTTTAATTTTGCCAAAAAACATTTGGCTAAAGTTTTTTTCATTTGGCTAATAAAATTTTCATTTGGCTAAACTTTTGGCTAAACTTTTTTTCGGTTCAGCGTGAACACTGGTCTCACGGGTGACACACGAATCCAAATAGTCGGAGGTATTTAAACGCAAGTCACTACACACCTGGTTGAACCCACTGGTATACATTGCATAATAATAAAAACAATAGGTCTGCAAATAACCTGTCTGCTCTTCATAGATATCTCGGAGCAGATTGTCGAATAACCTTCCTTTAACACGATACTATTAACCATGAGATGGAATTACACCGCTTGCTTGTATAAGTCATAATACATAATAATATTCACACTATAGGTGAGTTTTCAGTTACAATTATATTTCTTGCCACTATTGATCACAGCCCAATGGCACCGAACAATATACTTAAAGCAACTTATAATCGTCATACCTCAATTTAAGTACACGTATTATTTATTCTTTTATCCCGGGATTAATATAAATTACAGCTTGGGTGGACTGTTTGAGCTTCGAAAACTTTAAATATGACTATTTACTGTATTTATCGACTACTGTCATCCTTTAGTGTGTGACAAAACAAGCAAGTGTTAGGTAAGTATTTTAACCCTCTATACTAAGTACTCATTGACGAGTAGTTCCCCTAGGAAATGTTCAGATAATAAGTTCAACATGGTCGTCACCCTCCAGGTGAATAACAAACCATTCCAATGTATATCTTTAAAACTGAGTTGGAGATCCATTCAGTATATATAGAGATGATTAAGAAATTTTGCGAACAACATGTGCCAATGCATTCTATTATTTATGGAGTCTCCGATATGGAGCCGAGTATATATAGGAGATTACATTGGCCTAACAACATTTACTTTGATATTGTTAGCCAGCGCATTCTCTTATATATGCGAGGCTCCCTATGGGGGGACTTGCATATATAACAATATTCACTGGCAGAGTATTTTTAATGCTGCATCACCGCAGTTCCCCAACTGATTAAAATTTAACCTTCGAGTCCTGATTATTTATTATTATGTTGTTAGCTATATCTTATAGCTTTACTAGCCATCATTACATAGTTTTATTAATGTTCAATTGGGTAGTAGGAAGGGGAAGGCAAAATATATTTTGCCAAGATACGAAACACAATTATGTTTCATATAATTAAAAATCATTTGTTTCTGTCTGGAACACATAACCCACTCCTGTTTGACCACATCATGTGTGCATAAAGGGACGAAGAGCGTTTGATGCCAGTTGTTTTTCTGGATGGTAATAATAAAGCGCACTGTCTTACGTTTGTGCTGAAAGTTAAAAAAAAATGACGAATTTCAAATTCTTCGGCAACTATGTTCGTGGGATATACACCGTGCATTCGTATATCAAGCATCTTCCAAGCATCAAACTATTTTGATCGCCAAGTTGTTACTAAAAGCGACAAATGACTATATACCTGTATGCATGCATGTATAGTGTGATGATTATTTAGTCAATCATTAAAGATACTCGGTCCACTTTAATACCACTTTTGACAAAATGTCCTAACCAAATGTTCAGCTTACCATACAAAAGAAAAATGAAAAATACATAAATCAACACCATTCGTATCCCACAATTTAGAACGTTAGTTCTTTAGTGTTTGCATGTATCGCTTTTTTGGTTAAGGAAGCGTGGACGCTTTTTATAAGAGACGATCATTGGAAATTTTGCTAGCCTGACAAAAATTTCATAACGCATTAAACTTCCTCTTTTGAAAGTCATTGTCTGGTCAATAGAACCATATATTAAATGGTAATGTGTCAGATCTAATAATAGTCTATTACATAACATTATATCAAATCGTATAGCTTATTGGCATTGATCGCGAGCGGTGTGACTAAACACCGCCCAGACCAGCCAGGAGCAGCCCGGAGCAACCCGGACCGCCCCTGGTATGTCTAGGAGTGATTCTAGTGGCAATAACTGAGTGGGGTGTCATGGAAACCCAGACAGTGCACGCACGGACGGTAGTCACAGCCAAACAGAAGTGCCGATATTAACCACTAACTTGCCAGATCCAGACATATCTCGAATTGCAATAGTGCTCCCACAATAACAAAACTCGCAGCCCGGATCCCCGTGTCGCACTCGTGACGATGATAATGCCACATATATTATTAACAGACCTACCTTCGACTACATTCACGAAGAAACAAGGGAAGAATCGCACACAGTTATTGCTACTAAAATCACATCGAGACACCGCAGGGGTGGTCCAAGCTTGTCCGTGCTGGTCCGGTCGGTGTTTAGTCACACCTATCGCGAGTGTACTTCCATTCCATTTAACTACTGCATATATAGTTAAATGGAATGCTCCTGTGTTATTGAGCATGACACAATACTGATGCTACAAGCATTATGCGCAAGCATATATATTCAAGACGATCAATACCCGAGTTTCCGCGAGAATGCGCATGTCAACTATATCCGTGTACTTCGAACGTTTTTTCGAGTAACCGACTAACTTTCTTGGTTACACTTTTTGCACCTTCTATTATGGCCACACTTACGACCAGTGCACACATGCATATCTTATGTCGTTCAGTGGAATAATCAACCCATGTCCTAAGGTTTGTAAATATTAATTTGTCAAGAAGCTAGAAAGGTAATCTGACAAGACCCACTGCATTGTAGTTTCATGTCTGGAAGTTATAGACTATCCTATTGCTACACCCCTGACTATTATAAAATAAAATTCAACAAACAAAAAAGACGAACGATAAGGGCACCAGTCAACAAACAAAAACACGAACGAAGGAACGAACAAAATTATAAGCACTCGTAACACGCCGATCGACATAAGAAAGCCGAATGGTGGCAAACTTCCTCTCTAAATTTTCAAATGAAGACTACACTTTTTAGAGAAAAAAATCAAGTGACTTCCGACAGTGCATCTTTAATTGTCGGCTTAATTGCAGCGACATACATTGTATAACATTCACTATACATTATTATATATATATAATATGCCTTAATTACCAAAGACTGATGTCCAAACCATATAGACTATATATATTCATAGGCCTATAGAGTTTCATGACTATTTACACGATCGTTCGCAAGGTCCTTCCCCTTAACACCATGCCGGGGTCGTTCTATATGCCTTGTGTTTTATATTATTCCAGATAATGTCATACGATATGTCCGTCTGGATCTGTAAATAGTATTATAATATTTATCCAGTGTACTTTTCGGATGTTATCCGCATTATGTAAATGTGTTTAGGTTGAAAGTTATGTTCGCGTGCCTGTGTTTGTCTGCATGCATATTATGTCCGCATGTAGGTATGTCTGATTGCATGTCTGAATTTATAATATGCTAGCAGGGTTACCCGGCGTTGCCCAGGTTAATGTATGCTGTGGATATTTGTTGGGAATAGAGAATGCTCTTGCTTAAAGTGTTATACGTTTTCTCATAAATTGTATATTCAAATAGCATCACAAAACATGATTATTACAGTCATGGAATATAAGTAGTGGCTCACCTTGTCAATTGTCATTCTGTTTATCACGATTAATCCGTTCCACCAATAATGAAGTATTTATTTATTTACAACTGCGTATACATTAGACGTTATAATATGATACATGAACATCATAAACACATTAGTTCGATAAAAGATGATAATTGGGTTTTACATATTGAGATGTATCAATCAATCTAGTGGGTTGGACTAAGATCTCGAGGACACCTGGCTATCATATATCCATGAAGATGCAGATGTTTCAAAGAAATTTCCAGGTGCTCCTCTGTTCATGGTGCTATATATTGGCTAAATATTCTTAGTTTAAACGAAATGTTGCTGCGCACAGATATCAGCTACATGTGACAGGCACAGAGCGAGATTTTGAGTTGTTTATGTCATTCGATGAGTCTGTTCTAAAACCCTTGTCAGATGTCAGTATTGGTAGGATCCTGAAAAGTCTTGTGCTACTACTAACTGCATTTTCTTGTATATCAGAAGAAACTATATATGACTGCACACTGTGACCACTATTTTTGAACAGGCCTTCCATATCTCTTGACAAATTGTTACTTTTTGTGGAAACTGTATTGGATGGAACAGACTAAATTTTGTTATTATATATATGCAACCCTCCGACGGTTCGAGGTCTCTCAGTTTGCACAAATATATGTATCTCTTCAATAGAATGATAAATATACGTTTAATGATTCTTCTAGTTATCTCTTTTTGCTAGCTCATTGTGTGAATGCCTTGATTGCCATTCCCATATAAATATGACTGTTAAGAAGATATAACTGTTCAAGTGACTTATGTGGGTCACCATATGTCGGGATTGTGAAATGTGAACGCCCAACTACTTAAAATGATATGGAGATGGCCTGGTGACTGTATATAACTTATATGTGGATATCGGCGAATAGCAATCTTATCAATGATAGTGCATATCCGCTCGCCATCCGTGACGCAAACGACACCAAATGTGATTTAATTCAAGGTGCATCATTAGAGAAAAACGTGTATGAATTTGGTTTATTAAATCAATTGTTGATGCAACGCTGACTCGAACAACGCCATATTGCGAAGGTGATTATGTATTCGTTTGGCGGAAATCAGCGACAAAACTATTTCACCATATTTTTTAAATTTCCCCTCCCACAAACAGCGTCATTTTAGAAAATTTTAACCCGCACCATTGTCTTCCTTGTAAAAAATTACCCCTCTTAGAACGCCTTGGTGCCATCTCGACTGTACCGTGTGAAGTTATATATAGAATGCACACAGACAGACAAAAAGACAGACAGACAGCACGATTTTATTTCTTGTATCATTTGAGAAGAACGTGTCTGAATTTGATGGTAATTGGTACTAAAAATATTTTGTGTCAGTTTTGGTGACCACCCGTCCCTATTTCGGACTCAAGCTGCACACACTAAGACTCATTAGAGATTAGAGATGCATATATATGAAATTGGTGAAAATTGGCGAGTATACAAATTCGTATCACATTTAAGGTCCCAATATCTCTCACCCATAGGGCACCAATTTGGTGTATCTAAACCACACGATAAGATTCCTCGTATCACGGAGAAGAATATGTGTCAATCTGGTGGAAATCGGCACTAAACATATAGATATAATTGTTTGTGTCCCTCTCATCTCTATACACCACTGACTTGAATGGCCCCAATTGTGACACCCTTAAACCACACGATTATACTCCTGATATCATGGAGATGATTGTTTATAAGTTTGGTGATAATCGGCGACTAAACATTTTTTTTATCAAATTTGGTGCCAATCCCTCCCCTCTTCATCTCTCACACAAACAGCACCACTATGGCGTCTTTAAATCACGATTAGATTCATCGTATCGTGGATAAGAACGTGTATCAATTTGGTGGAAATTGGCGCTAAAACAAATGTGCATCAATTCTTGTGCCCCCCCCCCCCTGTCCCTTTCAATGCAACCCTGACTCGAATGAGGCCACATTTGACAGATAAAAGCCACACCATTAGACTCCTCATACCATGGGGATGATTTTGTATAAGTGTGGTGGCAATCGGCGACTTATTATCAAATTTAGTGCCCACCCCCTCCCAATCTCTCATCCAAAACAACAATTTGGCGTTGTTAAATCGCACAATTAGATTCCTTGTATCATGAAGAATAATATAGATCAATTTGGTGGAAATCGGCGCTAAAATTAGTTTTATCAATTTTGGTGCCCCTCTCCCCTTCCGTTCATCCCTGACTCAAACGACGCCACTTTTGACATATTTAAACCACACCGTTGGATTCTTCATATCATTGGGATGATTATATGTAAGTTTCGTGGCAATCGGCGACAGAAAAAAAATTCTGCCCCCCCCTTCCGGGCACCCCTGACGCGAACGGCGCGACTTTTGCCATATTTAAACCACGCCATTAGATTCCTCATATTATGGGGATGATTATATATAAGTTTGGTGGCAATCGGCGACAAATTTTTTTTGACCCAAGTTGTGTATCATGTCTTTGTGGCACTTGTGTCATTTTGTGTACATCCATACTGTCATTTGTTTATTGTCATGTTGGCTAAAATGTTCGCCTATACTACCTTTGATACTGTATATAACATTTGATAAACTCTTCAATTATGGAGGATAATAAAGATATATATGCGAGTTTTGTTATTGTGGGAGCAATATTGCAATTCGAGATCTGTCTGAATCTGGCAAGTTAGTGGTTAATATCGGCACTTCTGTTTGGCTGTGACTACCGTCCGTGTGTGCACTGTCTGGGTTTCCATGACACCCCACTCAGTTATTGCCACTAGAATCACTCCTAGATATACCAGGGGCGGTCCGGGTTGCTCCGGGCTGTTCCTGGCTGGTCTGGGCGGTGTTTAGTCACACCGCTCGCGAGCAATGCCAATGAGCTATACGATTTGATATAATGTTATGTAATAGACTATTATTAGATATGACACATTACCATTTAATATATGGTTCTAATGACCAGATAATGACTTTCAAAAGAGGAAGTTTAATGCGTTATATTTACATACACCTGATATCTCTTCCGATTTCCCCATAGCGTTACGGTAGACACGCCCCCTTATTCAATGCGTTCATAAACCTATGAACGTAACGTGACGTCACTTCCAATGTCGTTCATAGGTTTATGAACACATTGGTCCCGGAAATCACCGGGGATTGTCGGACATTACCGACTGCTTGAGTATATATTACGTCCGGATTTGGCAAGAAATTTGTTTCGGTCTATAATCAGTGTTGTTGCTCTGTGTTACTGAGCGTTGATGTTAAAAAAAACCGCGCTACTCAATGGGGTTTTATCATTTTCCTTGCCGCTACAAATATTCCCCCGAACCTCACAAATATATCATTATATTATGGTAGAACGGCGTGTTGTCGATTTCTTATCCGCAGCCGAAACTTAATTGTTAGTTTCAGATATTAATCATTCTTGAAATCAACACGTCTACATTAGTTACCGGTACTATCTAAACAAGACATATTGTCATATGTGTATACTTTACTGTTAAATTGCGTTTTTTCCGTTCTCCATGAATGGATTCTCAAAATGTTTGGTTTTCCAAAAAACAAGGATTCGAACTGTCTGAAATGAACTCCATGCGTTCGTTTAAATAGATGAATAAATAGTGGGAAAGACATACAATCCTAATTCATAATGAATTTAAGTATATAAATATAAATAATAAACGGCGGATTCAACGTGGTCATGGGTTTTGACCGCGTTAACAAATCAGCAAACTCCGCATGAACCCCTTCGGGGTTCATGCAGTTTGCTGATTTTTTCTCGCGGTCAAAATCCCATGACCACATTGAAACCGCCGTTCATTTCTTATATATTTACATACCCCTAATATCTCTTCCGATTTCCCCATAGCGTTACGGTAGACACGCCCCCTTATTCAATGCGTTCATAAACCTATGAACGTAACGTGACGTCACTTCCAATGTCGTTCATAGGTTTATGAACACATTGTTCCCGGAAATCACCGGGGATTGTCGGCCATTTCCGACTGCTTGAGTATCTAGTCAGCCAATACGCCAAGGATTTGATAGCAAACAATATGTAATCGAGGTTCACGATTGGATTGCTAGTGGAATCTAATTGCGAACACGAGTGGCACGAGATGTTCGATTGACTATCATAATGTTGGTTATCATATAATCCCATATCCCATAAATATGTCAAATATAGCGAATTATCGAAATATGAAATACAACGAAAAAGCGAAATATGAAAATACAGCGAAATAGCACGAAAAATCGAAATATGAAAATACAACGAAATATTGAAATAGGGCGAAATATAGAGCGAAATATAGAAATAGGAAATTATTTTTATAAGCTAAATAACGCAGATATTTGAAAAAGTGTTTTTGACGAAATAACGGACATATTTGGAGAAGTGTTTTAAAGAGCGTAAGTATATAAATATAAATAATAAACGGCGGATTCAACGTGGTCATGGGTTTTGATAGTCCAAGTCTTCTCGTACTAAAACCGGCTAAGATATTGGGATGGAGGTGCCGGTCTTTAGTCCAAGCCCGCTTCTATACCAATCCTATCACACGAGTTACGCCCACGATCTGTGGCGGGAATCTGTGGTGTAGTTTACTCGATTTACCTAATGAATCAATACATGATGCTATATACATCGGAAAGAGAGACATCTTATGGTCATAATGGTGTATAATAATCTAACTTTCATGTTAAATTACGCATAGAATATTCCGGTTGATTGTCACCAACATCGCTGTTTTTTCTGTTTGTTTACTTAACTGAAAGCCGAACTCAGGTTCCGAAGAACTTCGGCATTGTCCGGTGTTTGTTCTGAGTATTCTAGTTTCTGTTTCTATATATAGCGCGGGGTTTTCCGAACAAAATAGCGAAAACCGATCGCCGCAAAGTCCAGTTTCCAATGTGCTTTGAGAACAATTCCCGCACTAAAAACTTAATGACATAATGGAGGATCAGAAAGGTAGTTTTGTTGACAATTTTCGCAAGCAACTTGTCAAAATTGGAGCAAATTAGAACTCTTGTGTCTGACTTGCCATGCGTGTGATTTTCATCCATGTGCATGTTGACTTTTGTGTTGATAAAATAATCGGAGAACCGAATCACACAGTTTCGAAATATAGTTCTTCCGTTTTAGTGGGACTTTTCAAACTTAAGGTTAAAAAATTATACAAATTTTGTTTGATTTTTTGTGTGCTTAACAAGAGCAGTATATTGCTCTGTTCGCTTAGTATATATCTTAATTTCGCTGAAGTCCACCAAATGTGGGAAATGTAGCACCATATTATTTATTCTAATGGTCGTTGTGTTTACACTGTTTTAAACTTTGAGAGGGTTGTAATTCCCCGTAATTTATTTAATGTATTACATTTATATCTTCAATGTTTAATTAATCTATTTATTTTTTATTTATTGACACACATAATTACGATTACAATGGAGAATTCATCGTAATTTGCGTTGTCAGTCGAAAATCTACGGAATATTTTCAACGGAAAATGCCGAACACAGTTCGTGAGGTCAACTGAGTTCGCATACTTTTAAAAATTTGTAAACATTGCGGTAAATGTCTCTTTTCGCATTAAATTACCGCTTTCAATTCACAACTTATGTGGGTTTCAGATCAAATAGCATGTCTTCTGCGGAAAATATCCGTTTATTGTCGCAATTGTGATATTTTATTTCATATAATTGTGGTTTTATTTGAGCGGGTCACTAACGCTTAAGTCGTGTCATAAGAATGCATGGGCCTGGAACTCGGACTAAAGACCGGCACCTCCATCCCAATATCTTAGCCGGTTTTAGTACGAGAAGACTTGGACTAGGGTTTTGACCGCGATAAAAAATCAGCAAACCCCGCATGAAACCCCTTCGGGGTTCATGCAGTTTGCTGAATTTTTCTCGCGGTCAAAATCACGTCCCTTGCTGACGGTGCGGTCGTCGGGTGTTATTTTCGAAGTTTTGCGTACATTCATAGCAAATTCGACAACAGCGTGTGGGTTAATTTATTCACTTCCGCTAAGCTAGCGACTTGCCATATCGCCCTTGGTGCAGAGGGGTATTCGCTGCATGATACGTTGTATTGATACGATTGTGGTTTTATTTGAGCGGGTCACTAACGCTTAAGTCGTGTCATAAGAATGCATGGGCCTGGAACTCGAGAGCAGTCGGGCGCGGTCGGCTTTTAGTAGGACCCGATGGAACTACACAGCTTTCTTGGATAAGTCATATATAGTACATATTTAATTCATAATATACATGTAGGTAGTTCTCAGTTACATTTATATTCCTTGCAGTTATCATAGCCCAATGGCACCGAGCAATATACTTAAAGAAAATTATAATCGTCAGACCTCAAGTTAAATAAATTGCATATATATAGCTTACTGTTATCCCGGGATTAACATAGATTGCACCTTGTGCAATGTGGACTTTGTGTGCTTCGAAGACTTGAAATGATAGAGATTGTGGAGCTTTTCATTTTTGCTCGTTTTAGAACTGGGGCCATATAAATTTATTGTTTACATATTTGCATTTTGTATCCCGTAGATAACAAACTTACCAGAAAACTGTGGTTTGCCTATTGAATGTCCAATTTCTGGTCTAAAAACAAACATTATTGTAGAACGTTAAGGTAAAATGTCGAAAACGAAGTGATAAACTCCTGATTGTTCGATCTTCCGCTACAAATAAAATTCAACACATACAGATACAGACGGTAATACTAAAAAATCACAATTCAATTTTGATAGAATAATTTGGATTTTTTAGAAAATACTTACCATTTTAATGATACGGGCGGCGTTGGCGGTGGGTATGCTGTTAAAATATTCACCTCCGTCAAAAACCGCCATAAACAGAAAGAATACTAAAATATAGACAGACCTTGTTCTTATATCAATCAGAAATATGGCATAAACAGTATGTTATCGTCAAATGTTTTTCCTTTGTTATGTAAACAAAAGCAAAAAACGTTACATTTCCTGGCTTTTGTTTAGATCATGATAAATATCAGGATTAGCGCAATGAGCTCGGTTTTCGTCCCAGTGTACACGGGATATGGTTTTCCTGAACACGATATCGGCATGATTTGATTCGTGTGTTAACCCTTTGTCGTAATATCGTCACACGCAACTCGGATTTATGATATATAGGTCATGACGGGTCACGTGATTATCATATATAACAGTTTTAGCGCATTGGGCATTTTTTTTTTTTTTTTTTAAAGTTTTTATTGATCAAGATTAAATGTATATAAATATTGTAACAAGATTTGCAAAAAAGATCCCACACTAACTCTTTCATCCCCAGTCTATCAGTAACTTGCATACATCCTTTCGCTCACATGCTCTTTCACTCATCGCGACAAGTTTATAATTATACACGTTTTCTGGTATGGGTCCCGCAAGCTATGTTAGACATAGGTTTTGTCAAAGAGCTAATATCGATAGGTTCAATGCTTATAAGACATTAATTGTGTATATATAGCTCTTTGCTGAGTATAATGGGATTTTGATTGATGTTGAAATAAGTTTTTTCCCTTTCTGGTGGATCAACTCGGCGGTTTTTCGGCACTTATTCCTCTGGTCAATACTTGTGAGTTTGAGAGGTAAACTTGAGTTTTGGTGGGAACGATATTTTGATACATCATGGTTTGTTTGCTTCTGACGTTTTGTTAAGAGCTTCAATGATTAAAAACCAGTTTTTCTCAAAAGAGGGTAATTTCATTTGGCACTGTGCCAACAATTTCTCCTGTAAATATCTAGATTGTAGTTCTGATAGAAAGGATTTTAGTGATAACATATCAGGATTAAATTATGTTTTATATATGTATTGTTTTATCAGTAGCCAAAACAGATTCATCATAGAGTTACCGCCCATTGATAGGGATCCAAGAATTGCAATCTTTCTTGTGGCTGACAAGGCGATACCATTTGATTTGCACCAAATAGTAACATAATTTATAAAGTTTTTTACAAGCGGACAGTCCCAAAAAATATGGGATATATCTTCAGATGTTGTGCCGCAGCGATTACATAAATCATTTTGTTCTAGGTTGACCATTTTAAGAAATTTCTTTGTGGAAAGTATTCTATGATTAATTCTATATTGTAACCACCACATTATCGTGTCAGGCGTCGTGGTGAAAGCAAGCCGGTTGTAGATTTCCCATTGAATGTCATTATCCTCAAATTCAGCCTGCCATTTTGTATGGGATTTTGGTGCGATATTCATTGTATTTAAAATTTTGTAGAAGTCCTGTCCACCATGAGTATTGTTCAATGGGATAACAAAATTACTTGGAAGGAAAGGACTTTCAATACGAAATAAGGGTTGGTTGAGCTTTTGTGCCATAGCTATTATTTGTTTCCAGATGCTGTTCATTGTCAGAAAATCTGTACGTATATGATAACATTCGAATAAAGATTGTTCTGTGTGTAATATGCCACCTCTTTGAAACAAGTCATTTACATATATAATTCCTTTTTTTCGCCATGAAAAATTAATGGTGTGTCCTTCCAGTTTTATATCGGGGTTGTTCCAAATAGTGCATGCCTGAAATCGATTTTGTTTCTTATTTTGTTCTTACATATTTGCAAAAGCCAGTAGTACGTCATGCCAGAGAGGATTTTTCACGACATTAGCTTTGTTTTTTAGAAAAGCATGGTTGTATGTCAGAAATAGGTGGTCTTTGGTGATAGGAAGGTCGGTTAGGGGTGTCCATTTTGAACTTTTCAATAACAATCGTCTCACCCAAGTTATTTTCATTGACATAGGAAATTGTTTACATCTACCATTTTCATTCCACCGTGAGAGTGGTCTTGACAGACGAGTTTTCTTTTTACTCGGTCCCGCTTGGAATTCCAGAGAACATTGAATAGTATTTTATCGAGTTTGGTCATGAAATTGTTGTTGGGGTTAGGCAATGCGATGAATAGGTGAGTTAATTTGGGGATAATGATGGATTTTATAACTGTTATACGACCAAATGGGGTAAGTAGTCGATGATTCCATGTTTCTGTTAATCGTTTAATTTCATTCAGCTTATTTTAAAAATTAATCGACATTTTGTTTAAAGTAGTATTAAAGTTGATTCCAAGAAGATTAAATGAGTCAGCAAATGTGAGATGCAGGTCCGGACATATATTTTCTTGTGCCCCACCATGGATCCAATCCATGACGCCTGACACTTACTCGCATTGAGATTGAGTCCCGATATTTGAGCAAAGGCATTTAGGGTGGAATAGGCCTCACTCAGACTACTATCGGAACCGTCTAGAATAAGTGTCGTGTCGTCTGCGTTAACTTAAATTCAAAACCATCGAGGGTGCATTGGGCAGAGTTTTCATAACAGTGTGCACGGGATATGGGTTTCCTGAACAAGAAATGGTATGGTTTGATTAGTGTGTTAACACTCTGTCAGAATCACACCACACGCAGCTTTATTATCTGATATATTGGTCATCAATGGTCACGTGATGCTCATATATAACAGTTTTAGCGCATTGAGCTCGGTTTTCGTCCCAGTGTGCACGGGATATGGTTTTCCTGAACATGATATGGGTATTGCTTTATTCCTGTGTTAACCCTATATCAGAATCTCACCACACGCAGCTCGGATTCTGGACATATAGGTCATCACGGGCCACGTGATGATGATATATATCAGGATTAGCGCAATGAGCTCGGTTTTCGTCCCAGTGTGCACGGGATATGCGATTTCTGAACATGATATCGGCATGATTTGATTCGGCTGTTAACCCTTTATCGGAATATCGCCACACGCAGCTCGGATTTATGATATATAGGTAATCACGGGTCACGTGATTATCATATATATCAGTTTTAGCGCATTGGGCTCGGTTTTCATCCCAGTGTGCATGGGATATGCGTTTTCTGAACAAATATGGTCATGATTTGATTCGTGTGTTAACCGTTTATCGGAATATAACCACACGCAGCTCGGATTTATGATATATTGGTCATCACGGGTCACGCGAGCTTACCATTTACATCAATTTTAGCGCATTGAACTCGGTTTTCGTCCCAGTGTGCACGGCATTTGGGATTCCTGAATACGATATGGGTATGGTTTGATTTGTCTGTTAACACTTTATCAGAATCACACCACACGCAGCTCGGATTTATGATATGTAGGTTAGCACGGGTCACGTGATGATGACACATATCATTTTTATCGCACTGAGCTCGGTTTTCATCCCAGTGTGCACGGGATATGCGTTTCCTGAATACGAAGTCGGCATTATTTGAATAGTGTGTTAACCCCTTATCGGAATCTCACCACACGCAGACCGGATTTATGATATATAGGTCATCACGGGTCACGTGATTATCATATATATCAGTTTTAGCGCATTGGGCTCGGTTTTCATCCCAGTGTGCACGGGATATGCGTGAGGTGAGATTCCGATAAAGGGTTATCGCACGAATCAAATCATGCCCATATTTTTTTTCAGAAAACGCATATATCCCGTGCACACTGGGGCGAAAACCGAGCCCAATGCGCTAAAACTGATATATATGATAATCACGTGACCCGTGATGACCTATGTAACATAATTCAGAGCTGCGTGTGGTGAGATTCTGATAAAGGGTTAACAAACTAATCAAACAATACCCATATCGTGTTCAGGAAACCAACCTCAATGCGCTAAAACTGATATATAAGGACGAGACCCGTGATGACATACATATGAACAATCCGAGCTGCGTGTGGAGAGATTCTGATCAAGTGTTAACACACGAATCAAACCATACCCATATTGTGTTCAGGAATCCCATATCCCGTGCACACTGGGACGAAAACCGAGCTCAATGCGCTAAAATTGATATACATGATAATCACGTGACCCGTGATGACCTATATATCATAAATCCGAGCTGCTTGTGGTGAGATTCCGATAAAGGGTTAACACACGAATCAAATCATGCCGATGTCATGTTCATGAAATGCGCTAAAACTGATATATAAGGACGAGACCCGTGATGGCATACATATGAACAATCCGAGCTGCGTGTGGTGAGATTATAATCAAGTATTAACACACGAATCAAACCATACCCATATTGTGTTCAGGAATCCCATATCCCGTGCACACTGGGACGAAAACCGAGCTCAATGCGCTAAAATTGATATACATGATAATCACGTGACTCGTGATGACCTATATATCATAAATCCGAGCTGCGTGTGGTGATATTCCGATAAATGGTTAACACACGAATCAAATCATGCCGATGTCATGATCATGAAACGCATATCCCGTGCACACTGTGACGAAAACCGAGCTCATTGCGCTAATCCTGATATATATCATCACCAGGTGGCCCGTGATGACCTATATATCAAATATCCGAGCTGCGTGTGGTGAGATTCTGATATAGGGTTAACACAGAAATCAAGCAATACCCATATCGTGTTCAGGAAAACCATATCCCGTGCACACTGGGGCGAAAACCGATCTCAATGGGCTAAAACTGTTATATATGAGCATCATGTGACCAGTGATGACCTATATATCAAAAATCAAAGCTGCGTTTGGTATGATTCTGACAAAGGGTTAACACACTAATCAAACCATACCCATTTCTTGTTCAGGAAACCCATATCCCGTTCACACTGGGATGAAAACTGTGCCCAATGCGCTAAAACGTATATATATGATCACCACGTGACCCGTGATGACCTATATATCATAAATCCGAGCTGCGTGTGGTGAGTTTTCGATAAAGGATAACACACGAATCAAATCATGCCCATATATTGTTCAGAAAACGCATATCCCGTGCACACTCGGATGAAAACCGAGCCCAGTGCGCTAAAAATTATATATATGATCATCACGTGACCCGTGATGACCAATATATCATAAATCCGAGCTGCGTGTGGTGCGATTGTGATATAGGGTTAACACACTAATCAAACCATACCCGTTTCTTGTTCAGGAAACCCATATCCCGTGCACACTGTAATGAAACTGTGCCCAATGCGCTAAAACTGATATATATGATAATCACGTGACCCGTGATGACCTATATCTCATAAATCCCAGACGCGTGTGGCGAGATTCCGATAAAGGGTTAACACACGAATGAAATCATGCTGATATCGTGCTCAGGAAAACCATATCCCGTGCACTCTGGGACGAAAACCGAGCTCATTGCGCTAATCCTGATATATATCATCATCACGTGACACGTGATGACCTATATGTCAAAAATCCGAGCTGCGTGTGGTGAGATTCCGATAAAGCTTTAACACACGAATCAAATCATGCCCATATTTTGTTCAGAAAACGCATATCCGGTGCACACTGGGATGAAAACCGAGCCCAATGCGCTAAAAATGATATATATGATCATCACGTGACCCGTGATGACCTATATATCATAAATCCGAGCTACGTGTGGCGAGATTCCGATAATGTGTTAACACACGAATCAAATCATGCTGATATCGTGTTCAGGAAAACCATATCCCGTTCACACTGGACGAAAGCCGAGCTCAATGCGCTAAAACTGTTCTATATGAGCATCACGTGACCAGTGATGACCTATATATCAAATATCAAAGCTGCCTGTGGTGTGATTCTGACAAAGGGTTAACAGACTAATCAAACCATACCCATTCAGGAAACCAATACCCCGTGCACACTGGGATGAAAACAGTACTGTGCCCAATGCGCTAAAACTTATATATATGATCACCACGTGACCCGTGATGACCTATATATCATAAATCCGAGCTGCATGTGGTGAGATTCTGATAAAAGGTTAACGCACGAATCAAATCATGCCCATATTTTGTTCAGAAAACGCATATCCCGTTCACACTAGTATGAAAACCGAGCCCAATGCGGTAAAACTGATCAAATGATGCCGATATCATGTTCAGAAAACGCATATCCCGTGCACACTGGAACGAAAACCGAGCTCATTGTGCAAATCATGATATATATCATCAACACGTGGCCCGTGGTGACCTATATGTAAAAAATCCGAGCTGCTTGTGGTGAGATTCTGATATAGGGTTAACACAGGAATCAAGCCATACCAATATCGTGTTTAGGAAACCCATACACCCTGCACACTGGGACGAAAACCGAGCTCAATGGGCTAAAGCTGATATATATCATCATCACGTGACCGGTGATGACCTATATATACAAAATGCGAGCTGCGTGTGGTGAGATTCTGATAAAGGATTAACACACGAATCAAGCAATACCCATATCGTGTTCAGAAAAACCATATCCCGTACACACTGGGACGAAAACCGAGCTCAATGCGCTAAAACTGATATATCTGATCATCACGTGACCAGTGATGACCTATATATCAAAGCTGCGCGTGGTGAGATTAACACGCTAATTAAACCGAGGTCAATGCTGATTCTAAGTCGAAAAAGGTTGTAACGCTGGTAAAAATAATCGGACGGTACCCTTATTCGAACTTTACCTGTTAGCTGGTTTACCTGGTTAACTTTAGTTCAGATCAAATAATCCAAATTGTTGTCAGAAACCAGAAATGTTAACAAAATCAGCAGACTTATAAGTAAAAACAAGGGCCATAACTCGTGTAAAAATGATTCCACGGGACCCATATTTAAATTTGTCGTGTATTTCGATCTAGGTAATGCACACGTACATTACATACCAACTTTGGTTCAGATCGATAAATCCAAACAGAGTTATCGGCCGGAAACCAAAAATGTTGACAAAATTGTTCAATTCTAAGTAAAAAATGGCCGTAACTCATGTAAAAATAAATTGTACTAAACCCACTCTCGAACTTCCCCTGTACGGCAAAGCTTTATAGCGATAAAACGGTACGAAATACAGAGAGTACGTTCTTGTCCGTAGATACACATACCAACTCATCCTGGACTCCTCGCCCTATGACCCCTGGAACGGTGACGGAATCTGACGAGGTTTGCCGAATGATACCAACTTTGATTCAGATCAAACTACCCTAACTGGAGTTATCGGTCGATTCATTACATAATAGGGTTCTTTTAGAACGGGCATATACAAATTCGCAGTTTACCTATTCTTCAGACCTGACGTGTCAGGCCACTGCCGCACTTTCCGCGCTTTTCGCGGAATACTGTTGGCATGAGTTGACATGTGTTGCAGAAACGAACAACAGATTACAACCTGAAAATGACTCATATGACAATTATTTAAAAAAAAAAAAATGTTTTCGTCGTTATTTGAGCTCATTTGACCTACATTCGACCCTCGATTTTAAAATTACGCTTTCGTCTATTTCAACGGAATTCATAAAATGAAGCCATATAAAATAAAGCCATATAAAATGTACTTTGGAAATAATCCACAGCAGTATAGGTTGTTAGTTTAGTTTTCGTAAAACAGCCTCACATGCATGACATAAAGGGAATTTTAGCATATTTGGAAACATGAGTATATACCGCGATCTGCATGGGCGAAGGTAAAGTCATCAAGATAGCATAAATTAATCTGCAAGCTTGCAGGCAATTGAAGTACGAACCGGAGGCTATTTACAGAACATGATACAATGTTCATTCTGTCTAAATACAACACGTTTAGCCAATGACCCCTGGGAGCGTATTGATATTTTTATTACGTGCATGGGTTAGATATTTCGAAGGTTCTTTATCATCTACACAGGGATGTGGCTAGAGGGTCTCCGCTGGGGGGGGGGGGTGTCCACCTTGGGAATTTCCAACTGCACCCCCCCCCCTTGAGTCGGAATCACACCAACACAACTTTTTGCATAATTCCATTTGCACCTCCCCCCCCCTTGAGTCGGAATCGCACCAACACAACTTTTTGCATAATTCCATTTGCACCCCCCCCCCCCCCGTTGTACCTCATGCTTAGGCCTAATTTCCTATATATTCATAAGCCATGCTTCTATTTTCCCAGTATAAGAAAATTAAGATATTTTAACCTTAAAATTGCCCCCCCCAAAAAAACAACTAGTGATCTAATTCCAGACAAATGCACACAGCTACCGACAACAGACCAGGAAACACGGCCCGACCATGGTTGTTCGGCCCGGTGTGAGAAAATTTTGAAAACTATACAAGAAAATCGCAAATCCTAGCATCTAGACTGGCCTCAACTGAAGCTTTCCTAGTGTTTGAAATTTCAAACCCCATGCTCCCCATCAGGTTGGAAATTTCTTCAACTGATGACCATTTATGTCTACAAGTTTGACCAAATGTAGTAAAATATTGTTTTGCTAAACTAATTAGCAGTTTTGTATTGGCCATGTGGATGGGGCAATGACACACCGGGCCGACCATGGTTCGGCCCGGTGTGCGAATATTTTGAAATCTGAACAAGAAAATCGCAAAATCCTAACATCTAGACTAGCCTCAAGCCTTCCTACTGTTGGAAATTTCAAACCCTACACCCCCACTTAGGTTGGAAAATTTCCAACTGATGACAATTCCAATGACAATGTTGACCAATTGTATGACAATATTGTTTTTTTAAATTAACTAGAAGTTTTTGACTGGCCACGGGGGAGGGACCAGGACACAAGCTTTCCAAGTGTTGGAAATTTCCAACCTGTCACCTCCTTAAGGTTGGAAAATTTCCAACTGATGACCATTTCTGTCAAAAAAATTTACCAAAAATATGAACATATGCAAATATTGGTCGAAAAACAATAAATTCCCCCCAATAAATTGTTTTTACCTGAAATTAGGAATTTCCAACTATTGAAAATATAGCTCTCTGCTGGGGGGGGGGTGAGACACCCGACACCCCCCCCCCTCTAGCCACATCCCTGCACCTACACCTATGAACCATTGAGTCAACTAACCCGGAAAGCATCCGCATGCACATATAGCTACATGTATGCAGATACATTTGCAAACGTGAACGCAACAATACGCGTATTATGGTCGAATTTCGAATAGAAGCATTCGAGCATTGAGGACAAATATGAATAGAATTTCTCAGTAGTGAATTAATCGCAACACAATTCTCGGAAATGTTTAACAACTCAGTTATCGGACATTTTAAGATAAGCCGGGCGCATACCTACATACCTGTTCAAAACAACCTGTAGTTCGCAACTCGATACCTGCGATCGGTCGGTGTTAACGACTGGTGTTCTCCCAAATATTGGATACGTCAGCAGGTAAGTGTGTGCATGTAGGTATACATACATAGTATACATACATACAGACTGGGCATGTTGATCCTTTAAGGACCTCATCGTTAATGGACAGAACAAACATTATTTTGGGATTATTTTTTTTCTAGATTTTTTGTTGTTGTTCAAGTATTTTGAGAAAACATTGTGTCTAACCAGCAGCAAATTTTGTTCACCAACAAAATCATCCCAAGATATTTTGGTTTATGTAGTCATTCACTTTTGCTGAGAAAACATTGTTTGAGGCAGTCTTAGGGGTGTGGGAGATGCATGACCAGGTCTGGATAACTCACTCCCACACACACTTCAAGTCAAGCTTAAAGGAACGGTTGGCCTTGGCGGTGGGTATCCTGTAAAAATATTTCCACCCGTCAAAAACCGCCAAAAACAGAAAGAACATCAAAATGTAGACAGACTTTGTCCGTATACAAATAAGAAATATCACATAAACAGTATGTTATTGTCATTTGTTTGACCATTGTTATGTAAACAAAAGCATAAAAAGTTACTTTTCTCAGCTGGTGTTTGTTTATATTATGATGGTAAACATAAAGAGCGTTCTTTGTTGGTGAATTCCTGATATGGAACAAATAAAGAGCGTTTATGCCATTTTTGTGTGATTAGCCAGTAGCATTGTGCTGTCTTCTGTAACACAATCAGGCTCTTGCTTAGGTAAAATATAGTAGGTCTTTATGCTAACATGCTGTTTACGCGATAGTCATGGTATATATATGAACGAAACTATGCATTTTAATGTTTTTTCTGTTTACGGTGATTGGAACAAATATGACTATTTTCGACAACTAAGGCCTCACGTGCCTTTAAGGGGAGATGTCCAAGATAATCATTTCACAGGCAAAATAAGCAATAATACCATAAGAGTATGTTTTGTCGTGAATATGTGGTGGGTGTATGGGTTTGTAATCAGGCCTGGACATCTCACCCTGACTCAAACAACTTTTTCTCGGAAGAAGTTAATTTCCCGACGTTTCATGACTGCATGTATATAAAGCAAAATAAGCAATGCAACCATGCATACGAGGATTGTTTGTGATGTAGGTGATGGGTTGGAGAGATATCCAGGCATGGACAGCATGGTTGAACTCGAAAAATGTGAGGGCTGTTGTCCAGAAATTAGTTGGTACACCCCACCCCCGCTTTCTTGATAACCTTAATGGCCAATTAAGCGACAATAATTGTGTTACAGTATTCAGTGAATTGACAGCTTATTATTAAATTATCATAAGTTAATATATTTAACACATTTTTGCTAAATGATTTCTCCCATCAGCTATAACAGTAGACATTGAATTTCAGACATTGAGTTATCACATTATTCACACGGAGGGATGGTCGGGTAACATGAGCAGACCATAGATAATACAAGTGCAGATCGATTCGTATCTGTCTGTGAACTATTATCTGAACATTTCCAAAGGGAACTATACTACACTCTTAAAACATTTCATTTCACACTAATCCAAATTGGATTTTGAACCTTGTCACAGATATGGAACCCGTTCTTATTCTGATCAATACCAACAAAATGTGGTTTTGATCAAAACCAAATCATTAAAATAAAAAATCTGGTTTTGATGATTTGGTTTTGATCAAAACCAATTGGGTTACATATATATGACAAAATGCTCAAAACCAAAATTGGTTTTGCTCAAAACCAATTGGGTACCATATCTGTGACAAAATTCTCAAAACCTAATTTAGTTTTGATTACTTATTCCAATGATTTCTTGAGCGCACTTTCCTGTGTATTGTTCAGTCCAGTATATTCATATGAAAGTTACTTCTATCAAAAGAAAAATACTATATTAGATGTAACTATTGTATAATTTCATAATTTCATGTTGTCCATTCCTATGTCTTATTTGTAAATATTTTAAGTCACTCTTCATACGTGGAGGTCAATAAATAAATATCATATAAGTGCATTACATTATAAAGTCCTCAAACAAAATATTTATACATGTGATCGGCCCCGTGGCGAATTTTTCACTAAAACAAATGTGAATTTTAAAGTCTTTTACCTGTTTTAATACAAAGCGGGTTCACGCACTGTGGCACATCATTGCGCATGGATTTCTTCACTATAAAGCATGTATACACGTGTCACGGGCGTTGTGTATCCCCAAGTTAGCGGAATGTTCTACTAGTATCAACTGTCTCATACATATCTGTATTGCCTCCTCTGAAAGGAGAGATGATGTGTTATATATAATACAGTCTGCAGTGTTGTTTTACATAATATAGTATTACCATTAACATATACATAATGTAACGTACTATACTACTGTATGGTCAGCGCGGCTGTAGTTATCGGGAACAGTAAACCGTAGTGATCAAATGCAATTCTGCATTAAATAAATTAATGTCGACAGTGAGATAGTTGACCAATGAGATGCTTTATTACGTCACAAGGTGGTGTAAGTTGTTTTACAGATTTTGATATTCTGTGGTCGACTGGGCGAAGGCATTGTGTGAGAATTTTTGTTTGTACCTTACTGAATCGTACCGATAGAATCACGTAGATGCTGAAATTGTAAAGTTAACGCCACCGGTGTATAATATGTTCTTGAAAATATGACTCAATCGTACCGATAGAGTCAGGACAGGCTGAAATTGTAAACTTAAAGTCACCGGTGTAATAATATGTTCTTGAAATATAAATAATCGGATAGTCTGAAAATAATGTATAACCCATTGGGAGCCCCTGGTGTAGTGAAGTGAATTATGGGTAATTTTAATTGGGAGTGCGGATGCCTGTTCTGTTGGAGTAACCGCGATCTTTTATTTTCTGTTCATCAAGTCAAAATTGTATCGTATACACAATGTGTTTGTACCGATGGATGTATCGTGACTCGACTCGATTTCGTGGTCATATAGGCCCTATATAACCTATGATCACGACAACGAGCAGAGTCGCGATATCTGATAGAATTCCAGGAATCGTACACTCACTTTCAATAGTATAGATACTCTTAATCTGCCGCGGAATTCCCACAAATTGTACTTTCATTTTCAATAGGATTTTTCGAATTTCCACTTTCACTTTTCACTTTTACCACGAAAAGCGACCTTAGTTGACACAGATATATGGCACACTGGCTGAGTCCATGACAAATAGTTTATATGTAGCATTGCTTCTTTCATTTAATTAAAGCTCACCTCGTTAAAACGCACGTCAATCGTATTTGTTTACAAATTGCATTGGGTGCGACGATTTGCAGTATGTCACTATTTGCGGAGATCACTTTGCGGAAGTCCCCGAATTCGCGGAGGTCCATAAAATAGGCGATATATGTATATTTTAATGAGGGAACGGGTGCGTATATGTCAAATGATACGTATTTTAAACAAATAACGACACGATCATCATATTAGAGGTCTGTTCTATCAATTATATATGCGCCGAGTTCACTTGGTGCAAATCAAACGGCGATAAATATTCTCGTGTGCCAGAAGGACTCCTTAAAGTTGTGAATAAGATGAATATTTATTAGATGTTATTTAAAAATGTCAATCAAATAATATTATTCATTTGTTAGCGCCTATATTAGCGCTAACTAATGAATAATATTTTATATTATAATTATATTATAATTTATATTTATGGCTAATAATATGATCTTGGTGGCGTTACCATTTCTGACTATGGTTTTCTTGTCTCACTTGCATGTGAGAATGTATCTGAATGTGAGCGCGTAGTTTACTATAACACTCTAAATCGTGCTGGGTAAAACTAAATTAGGTAAAATATTTACCCAACACAATGGTGCATATAGCACCACGCTGTTTTGTTGGGTAAAACATAATTATGTTACCCAATTTGAGTCAAGTTTACCCAATGTTGGGCAATGTTGTCACTCGACGCATAACAATTTACCCAATAATAATATCCCTTCTGAGTTGGGCGATTTTTGTACCCAACATTGGGTGAATAACTATTTAATTATTGGGTCAATCATCTAATGTTGGGGGATTTACGCGAGGGTATATTCAGATATATCTATATATCTGGAAAAATCATAGCTCTTTCATTTCGATGGACAAAAATAATTATTTCAAGGTGGATATTGCCTAAATAATACTAAACTATCTGGGGGCCCTTCGCCGCGCAGGTAAAGCATGAGCAATTTATTAGTACCCCTTCGAGTCATTTAAATGAATTACTATTATTAGTCACATGAGATCAGCATCACCTATTTCTTGACACTCTCCGGATAAAGTTACTTGTCTCCCTTATTGCTTATTAATATATCCGTTTCCAAAAACATTACCTACAGGACGGGAAACGGATATATCCGTTTTCCACTTCATGCACTTGTTATCAGCGAATAATTCTTTTATAAATAAATGTTTTGGGCACAGTAACATGTATTCAATATAGGGCGATCACTCAGCGAGGGGTCCAGGAAGATGTAACCTATTTTTGGTTCACGTGGGGGTCTCGTGCCGTGATTCGTGGCGTCATTGTTCAAAAATGGCGCGGCGGCGCCCAGTAGCCTGAGTCCTATACGCGTAGACAAGTTTTCGGTTGGCAATCACAATGGCAGGTGAATCTTGACCGTTTCAGCGGAAGGAACAAGAAGCGGGGGCAATTTAAGTATAATCCTGGATCCTACTTCTTTTGAAATTAATTACATTTTATTCAAAATGTCGCATGCAAACATCTCGTATAGCGAAATTACAGCCCCCAAACACATAATTTTCCGAAAATCGGTTGCCATGTCAACTGGTCGCAATTTGCTAGTGTCTACACAAAATTTATGGAAGATTTATAGACTACGGATGATCACAAATATATATATTATGAGTTGTCACGTGGATAATTCTGTCATGACAAATGGTCTGACCCAGCATTAAATTAACGCATACATTGCTATAAAATGATATAAGCATTTTAACGTTAGAAAACGGGGCTTTGTCGGCCATTTTGAATGGCGCCCTTTGTCCGTGTTGTGTGATTTTCGAGCAAGGCTAGTTCCGGATGTTGGCAAAATATTCCTGGATCATTTAACTTCGGAAATAATTTATATTTGATTCAAAATGTCGCAAACATATCGTCATAATATCGAAATTACAGCCCCAAACACAATAATTTCCGAACATAGGTTGCTATGGCAACCGGTCGCAATTTGGTGGTATCTACCCAAAATTTCTAGAAGATTTATAGACTATATACGGATAATCACTCATATAGTATGAGTTGTCATGCGGAGTAATCTGCCATGGCAAATTGTCTGCTTTAACATAGAATAAACGCATAAATTTCTATAAAATTATATAAAAGTAAACATTTCTGCAAACAATCTCGTCTGTGAGTAATGTTTTATCAAAAGAATCACGCCCCAAACGAGTTAAGTCATCTGATATCAAAGGAATATATCTAATTATATTCCCCTGGTCAGCTGACCCATGTGTATCAATTTCCCTACATATCGTCTAAGCTGAAAAGGAACCTTGAATGAAATTTGGGGGGATGAAATAGTCCATATACAGCAGCTGGTCCCCAGATAAAAAACTGTTAGTGATAAAAATAATGTCAACATATGGTTGCATACTGCATCTGTATATTGCATACCTTCGAGCACAACAGCGCGCATGCATGCATGCGATCGAATAGAAGCATTAGGTGAATGACACGATTGAATGGAATTTCTGAGAAATAATCTATTTATTCGCAACGCTATTCTCGGAAATGTTCAAACAGATTGCCCTGCTTCAGAATTCAATTCAATGTTTTTTATTCACTCAAATCACAGTATGTGACACATAGATTTGTAATACACAGTATATCATATTTCATTGGTGTAATAACCAAAGTCGACAATGTTTGTTCAACAAAGAAAGAGTCTCATAACAACGTATTCTATACGCACATAATAAACAAGCTGTGACTGCATATCTGTGATAGTAAATTGCGATAGGTACCCGCGCCCCACGCCAAGTGCGCCAAGTGCGCCCATAGCCATGTACAGGGTATGTTCTGTCAGCTTAGGCACACAAACCACTTGATACATTGATGGGAATATTGCAGATTTGAATTCATTTTCATTGCTCTTCATAAAATCTTAAAGGTTGTTTGAACGACGATTAAAGGGCTCCACCCGCACGTTCACAAATGTTCATATCATCCGATCAACGCAGGTCGAACCAATTAATGACAGAACTTAGAATCAAGTGCATTTGAATGTACAGTTGCAGGATACGCTACGATAACATACGGTAAAACATTACGCACCAGGCGTGAGCAAATTCGATACGAACAGGTAGGTTTGCCACAGTGTGTGAATATATATGGCCAACAATGAACGATAGATAGTACATTGGATCTTCGATAAATGAAAACAGTTCAACAGGAAGATTTGACAAATGTAACAGAAGGAGTTCTCCGTCGTCGAGCTCATATACGCTCATATAGGCATGTTTCTGGACGATCGAACAATAATTTGTAGTTTGTCCAGACGCTATATATTCTGCCCAGACGGAGGCTATCGCAAAGAAATCCCTAAATAGCTCGGACGAAGTCGGGCACCTCAGCCAGTATCTAATATTTTCCTCTAATCAATGCATGAACAGATTCAGTTTTTACCCGTAAATTGCATTTATAAAATTACCACATGTATTTGCCTGCTGCGAAAACTAGGGGATATCCACAAAACTCCTGGACGAAGGTAAAGAAATTCGATGTATTTTTTGCGACATAAGCAACGCCTTTGACAAGGTTTGGCACAAAATGGGTCAAAATCAGTTATTTCCCAAGATATCGTGCTTTTGTGTATATTATAGAGTTATTTACTTATCTAACAAGTTTAGAGGTATTTATCGCATGACTGGCTTGTCGGTTGCAACCACAACACAGTTCTCCGTGAAGCATGTATGCTCTAGATTAAATCCGAGTAAAGATAACGTATTCAAATAAGGATTAACTGTCATGCTGACTGTTTTTATGGAGGTGTAAACGTGAGGTAAGTGGTCATAACTTACCTCACGGTTACATCTCCATAAAAACAGTCCACATGACAGTTAATCCTTATATTTATATACATTTAGCGAAAAAGCCACTTTTGTAAATGTATTTAAATCGAAAAGTGTATCATGACAAAACCAGCCCAAAATATCCCATAGCACCCTTGGCAAAAGTTAACAGGAACAACGAGGTGCTTTGTATTGAAACCCGATGATTTATTAAGTCAATCCTGTGCGAGTCCAAATGCGTCCAAAACATTACGCGTTCTTCTTTCCGAAATTTTCCGTGTCGATGTAATTATGGGGTTGCAGTTATGAGCTGTTGCGCGTTTACCGAGAAATAACTGCAACTAGTCACGTGGGCGCCGACCAATCGGAATGCTGGATTTAGTGATAATCACACTTAGTATGTAAATATAACTAATATATAAACTCAGTGTGAAGAAAATGTATGACACGATATGAAAAAAGCTAATATTTTGGTCAATGACTTTGACCTTTATATACGACCTTGACATATAGTGGTGAAATATCCAGTGTCAAATGAAAGCCCACCAAGGATAGCACCCCATATCAATGACAAGATATAGTTAGTGCATTAAACTTTCTTGGTATATAGACCATTATAGAAATATGTTTTATACCGCCCAAAAAACACACTCCGTTGCCATGGAAACACACATTGTCAACACTAAGCTACACTGCCCAAGTGTGACCCAGCACTGACCTAAACTTCAGACTATGAGCTTTCAGAAAACTTTTGATAGAATTTTCCCACCAAATTGGTACCATTTTTGGGGAGCCTGGCTCATGGACTATATTAGGTTTCTTCATTGGGTGTGTGTACGTGTTATTAGATGTAACTCTTGTATAATTTCATAATTTCATGTTGTCTATTCCTATGTCTTATTTGTAAATATTGTAAGTCACTCTCCGTACGCGGAGGTCAATAAATAAATATCATATAAGTGCATTACATTATAACGTTCTCACAAAAATATGTATAATCTGAAACCAGATCACACTTTCGTGCATGTGATGGGCGCCGTGTGACTTTCTCACCAAAACAAATGTGTATTTTAAAGTCTGTTACCTGTTTTAACCCTTTGAACCCTGACGCCCCACAGTGATCGACACCCTGACCCGGGGCTCCCAGTGGTATTTCCGCTTAAATTAGACAGTGTTTAGTCGCATGGTGTTGATTGTGTTCAAACTGTGACACAGGTATGAAACTTAATAGGTTATTCCCCATGGATCAGCGATCATTATAAGATCGCGAGACTTTGCCTCGCGGCAATTCATTGGTAACGGTTGCTAGGCAACTACCCGGAATTGACTGAAAAATGTAAATATAGCTTATAGCATCGTTATTCAACCCCAGTGATTGCGTTGTTTGATACAGGTAATACCCTAACGTGAAATTTGAGATATACCCGACCAGAATAGTGAACCAAATATCCCATTTATGGGTAGCAACGGTTGCTAAGCAAATACCACTAATGATCGAATGACATTGCACTAACTATTCAGTGGTATATTTTGCCTTAATTTAGACAGTGTCTATAGTCGCGTGGTGTTGGTTATGTTCAAAGGGGACACATAACTGAAACTGTACAGGCATGCTATGCATGCATGGAGCACTGATCATTGTAAGACCGGGATACTTTGCCACCCGATCTCTCCTTAGAAACGGTTACTAGGCGACTACCCGAAATTTGCAGGATAAACGAATTCTAGCTTTTAACGTTGTAATTATACATCAGCGAATTGCGTTTCGATGCAACCAATATCCTAATGTGAAATTTAAGATATACCTGACCATGTGCGAGTAAGTCAACTTGATATGCGATAGACTTTTTGCCGCATGTGGCATAACAGAGACAGATATTACAGAGACCATGCAGAAACAACGTAATTTCCCGTAACATATCGTGGCCCCATTGTTAAAGTAAGCTGTCTAGATTGTGTCTACTGAACATGTGAAACATGCAACTATATGTCATATATATAGCGCCACATTTCACTTAAACGCATTTTTCAAAATGAATTATAGCCTGCGCGCATGGTGCATATTTTCCTACCCGTTTCTAGCGGGCAGCCAATCCATATACACACCTTTGCCAGCGCTGACTTCAATAGGCCTATTTAAATATATATATTAGTTGGTATGTCGTGTATAAGTACGTTATATACCATTTATTTGCCATTGTGCTGGTCTGCGCATGCGCGAATAAATCAACTTGATAGGCGATAGACCCTTCCAGTAGTACGCGGGTCTCGTTCGCTCCACATCTAAAAATATATTTTTTGGCGGTAAAATTGTTTGTACTAAAATATTCAAAAAACTTTTTTCAAAACCTAATATTTTTTTTCCAAAATTTTCAAATTTTTTTTTTTTTAAATCTCAAAAATTTATGAAACTTTGAGTTTTAGGTCTCTTACTGAAAATAATCTCGGCCGACTATTAAATGTCGAATGTTTTTTAATTATTTGCGTGTAATATCTTTTGTTATTGGCCAACTATTTTTGTTCAAACAAATTTTAAATATTTTTCATGAAACTCTGTTAATTTTATTAATCGATGTTTAGAAATAGCTTTATACCAATTATATGTGTATGGACTGGTCCGAGTCGCTGTAATTTTGGACATTGACACTATAGGTATGAATGCATACATTCCAGTGTTTATCATCAGACGCGATGTTTAGAAATGGCTTTATACCAATTATATGTGTATGGACTGGTCCGAGTCGCTATAATTTTGGACATTGACACTATAGGTATGAATGCATACATTCCAGTGTTTATCATCAGACGCAGTCTCGTCTATTACATCATATAATTGTCTCCACAATACCTGAAATAATTTGACGCCATTACTCTTACATAAATAATAAAGAGCGTTTATTCTTTACTTCTCTATCCCGATGAAGTTATTGAGTATATGACACACGTGCATTATCGCGAATTATTGGAAGAATTATTGAGATGTTGTACTATTTTGAAAGCAGTCTTGCTCAGACGAAGAGCGTGATGTGAAATTACTACCCCGAATGAACTGACATATTCTATGGAACAAATTTTCAATTATGTACACACACACAATCACACGCGTCAATAGGGTAACACTGTATAAGTCGAAAAAGAGTGGCACCTTGGATAAATTGACCAAATGACTGCTATTATATCTGTTGACAGCTATGTGTGGTCCGACTCGTTCAATTAAGTTATCGATAGCTTGTCTGAACATCATTACTTGTTTAACGGGTTATGATCACGTAAGGTTGATGAGCTGTGTCATTGTTAGCATTGACGGGATAATTAGTTATCAAAAATATGCATACATAATACGTACATGTGATAAGACACTCAATAATAGAAGTTACCTTTGTGTTGTTGTTATGACAACCTTACGTAATAACCACTTATCGACCTATTCATACTTACGCTCATATATAATCTTATATAATGTTAACTCATCTGTGCTAACTATTTTCGGGTGTTATGGTATACAAATATCTATGATGAAGCTTCCTTTTATGCATATACAGACACACTTTCAATTAAGCTATCGATAGCTTGTCTGAACATCATTAGTTGTTTAACGGGATATGATCACGTAAGGTGATAAGCGAGACACCGTTGTAATCACTTCTCAGTACTTATTCTCGAAAATGGCTGAAGAAATAATGACACCTCTAACAGATGAGGAAATTTATGAAATAGAATGTATTCTACAATATATCGAAGAATACGACAGGGCTATAGAAGCTTATCAGCTTGATGAAGATATTGTTGAAGCATCTACACTTTGTTCAGGAGATGACCCATGGCCGAACCAAATCGGATACGGAGAAGATGATGCACCTAAAAAATTATGTTACCAACTCACAACCAGATACAGCTGGACCATCAGGCTTACAAAACCGAGAAGACGAACATACACCTGATCAAGACGAAGGAGCCATAAAATCAGACAGTCAAACAGCCAGCAGTTCTGATAATCAAATAACCGGATATAGCATTCACAAAAGAAGTGAACGGACCTTCGGAAACAATTTGGCTACACAGAGAACATATGAAATCAAACTAGATGAAATTTACAAAGATAAAAAGTTAATCGACATATACAGGAATCTACATTCAATGTTCGAGGACACTATTCAAAGAGCTCGTGGAAATTTGGCTGACAATGATCTTGGCAGAGTTATCATTCACCATGAGAGTTTGGACAACCCTATAATAGTTCCGTTACAAACGTTGCATACGTTAAATGCTAACACGGTGATTGACAGAATCGAACTCGTTTTGAACAGTAACCAAACACTGACTGTTAATCAAAGTTTCAGCATAGATATAGGCACCATTGAGTTACCTAAAGGTGGAGCACGGCGGAGGATAACGGCGTTTCACGATGAAAGTAATATTCTAAGAAATAAAACATCGATCGTTACGATTGAAAATACAGATAATATGTGTATGGCTCGGGCTATCGCCACTTGTTGGTGTAAATTAAATATTTGCAGTCCTGATGAATGGCTAGAAATAACCCAGAATAGAGGAACCAGAAATAATTTACAGCTCATCATGGACTACAGAAAAGTACCGATCAATTATTACAACCATATGAGGGCCAAAACACGTACTGATCAAGGAAAATTAGCCAAAGTAATCAGTGACATCGCCGGTGTACCAACAGACAGACCAGCCAGTTTAGCAGACCTAAAAGCATTCGAGGACACTCTGAATTTGACAATACTAGTCGTTAGTGCTAGACTAGGTAATAAATTCATTACCAGCGCGCCTACAGACGGTGCAGAAAGACCCGTGATATATTTATATCTGACTGATAATGAACATTTTCACGCTATCCAATCCATAACGGGATTCTTTAGTGCAGTATATTTCTGTGTGCATTGCTTAAAACATTATTCAACCAAAGGAAATCATCATTGTGAACGCACCTGTTTCGTGTGTAAAAGTGATAAATGTGAACAAAGTGAAATCAAAGAACATTGTTCAGATTGTAACATGACGTGTATGTCTCATCAATGTTTCGTGCGTCATAAAGAAAAACCTATTAATCAAGCTTCGAAAGAAACGACAGCTCCTTGCGAGAAATGGTGGAAATGCTTGGACTGTACAAAAGTCATGGATAGACGGAAAAGACGTCCGAATCAACACGTGTGCGGAGAAACATTTTGTAGATCGTGTGACAAATACACAATGGCAGGACACGAATGTTATGTAAGGGCCATACCGCCTGTTACTGACAATGAAAGAGCTAAATTCTGTTTCTTTGACTTTGAAACCTTTCAACAAGATATACTGGAATGTTCAGAAGGATATTCACCTTTACATACAAAGGATTGCCAGGACTGTAAAGAGGATCATATATGCAAGAAATGTGCTAGGTGTCAGGTGAGTCTTAACCTAATTGTAATAAATATATATATATGTAACACATTACAGTCGAAATCACGATAACGTAACGCTCTTTATTATCGGCACGTATAAGTAGAGACACTCTTTTATTTTTAAATTATATTAGATTATCGAGGAACGCTCTTTAGCTGTTACTTTATCTACATGTGAGATTACCATATAACAATTACATACTTGAATTCGACCAAAGTTAAGGGTCTCAATATTAAAATTCAACTAAACTGAGTCACAGATGTTAAACGGAGTAATTAACTTTTAATTCTTGACACATTGAAAAATGTGTAACATATTTTATGTGAAAAGAGCTTTGTAATTGTTATATGGTAAACTACCATAATATATAATTTTTAACTTTATTGAACTTGATATCCGCGTGCGTGAATCGTCAACGATACAGGCTATATGTCGATGGTCTGATCATCATACATTTTTAATATTGACACGTAGATTGGAACGAGTAATTTTAGGGTCAACCCACAAACAATAGTAATACGTCAACGCTCTTTATTATCGGCGCGTATAAGTAGAGACACTCTTTTATTTTTAAAATTATATTAGATTATCGAGGAACGCTCTTTAGCTGTTACTTTATCTACGTGTGAGATTACCATATAAACAATTACATACTTGAATTCAACCAAAGTTAAGGGTCTCAATATTAAAATTCAACTAAACTGAGTCACAGATGTTAAACCGAGTAATTAACTTTTAATTCTTGACACATTGAAAAATGTGTAACATATTTTATGTGAAAAGAGCTTTGTAATTGTTATATGGTAAACTACCATAATATATAATTTTTAACTTTATTGAACTTGGTATCCGCGTGCGTGAATCGTCAACGATACAGGCTATATTTTGATGGTCTGATCATCCTACATTTTTAATATTGACACGTAGATTGGAACGAGTAATTTTAGGGTCAACCCACAAACAATAGTAATACGTCAACGCTGTTTATTAACGTTGAACCTATAAAAAAAAAACATTTAAAAAAAAAATAATTAGTGACAAAGTGTAGACGTTTATTTTGTTTTTTTCATTATCAATAAAGCTAGAGGTTAAAACGTTCAATTATTACTTTTCAGAACTGTTTAAAAACATGGTGCGGAAAAGTTCAACATACGCCCAACTTCCTCGTCGCCCAAACAGCTTGCTACGAATGCATGAATGAATCGCTGGAAACGAAACCGACCTGTAGAAATTGCGGTCCTCTATGTGATGCTTGTAACAACGGTGATGCGAAGAAGAAGAAGAAGAATGACCGAAATTTATGTCTGGATACATGCGGACTCCGTGAGGTTATATTTAGCGGTCCTGATACCGGTGAAAAGTTTGGAAAATGGTTATTCTCTGAACAACATAAGGGATTCATAGCACTGGCTCACAACTTCAAGGGTTACGATGGATATTTTCTCATGGAATATCTCATTGATCAATCATTGAGACCCAAAGTTATATATAATGGATCCAAATTGATGTACCTATACGTGGAAAAAGATCTTCATATCAAAGTACTGGACAGTCTCAGCTTTCTACCAATGAAGTTGGCACTGTTACCAAAAACATTCGGTCTTGATGGCGAGAAAAAAGGATGGTTCCCACACTTTTTCAATAAACCAGCCAACCACAATTATGAAGGACCCTATCAGGATGCCAAATATTACGGTGCTGACTATATGGGTGTGGCTGAACGAAAAGACTTCACGAAATGGCACGCGGCTCAAACAAATGCAGTTTTCATCTTCAAGAAAGAATTATTGGATTATTGTCGCAGTGATGTCAATATTTTGAGACAAGCTTGCATAAAATTCAGAACCCACATCATGGACGCGACTGGAAATATACAACCCGTAATCGACGAGGTTTCTGGCGATATGAAGTTCAAACTGGTTGGTGCCGTTGATCCATTCCAATATGTTACCATCGCATCGGTATGTATGGGGATATTCAGAACGAAGTTCGTCGACGAGGAATGGAGAGTGCGCCTAAGTACCGACGGGAAAACGTGGCTTCCAGCTAAATGTAAAGATGGAACTTTGTCGATTTTATACAAAGGTGAATGGGTTCAACAAACAAAACTTGAAGATGAACACGACGTACAAATTCGAGAGAAAGAATTTCTCAAATCACAGATAGCTCGCGTCCCCAAGACATCATATAAAGATCAATACAGCAAAAGTTCGATTCAATGGCTGGAATGGATGATGTTCAAAGATAAAATCCACATAACTCACGCTTTGAACGGACGTGAAAAGAAACTCGATGGTGCAAAGTACAGATTGGATGGATATTGTGAAGAGTTAAACACGGCATTCGAATTTCACGGATGTCAATTCCATGGATGTGAACTTTGTCTGAGTCACGATAAAGACGTAGTCAAGAATCCGATAACCAACCAGACACCTAATGAATTATACGGACTGACACAGAAAAAGAAGAAGTATATAGAAAGTCGAGGCCTGAAATATGTGTGCATTTGGGAACACGAGTTCGTCGCTGCCCAAAAGACTAATCCGGAGCTTCGTGATTTCATTACTAGTTTGGACATTGTTGAACGACTAGAGCCTAGAGACAGTTTCTTCGGCGGCAGAACAAATGCCACTAAATTACACTACAAAGCTGACGTTGGTGAGAAAATACACTATTTTGATTTCACGTCGCTCTATCCAAATGTGCTCAAATACGCTCGATACCCGGTTGGACACCCGAAAATCATTTTGGGCGATGACATTACAGAACTTAAGGATTACTTCGGAATAGCTCAAGTCAAGATTTTACCACCTAATGGACTCTATCACCCCGTATTACCGTATCGATTCAACGGTAAACTGAAGTTTCCACTGTGCAGGACTTGTGCTGATAATGAAAATCAACGACCTTGCACGTGTATGTGCCAACAGAGAGCTATGACTGGTGTTTGGTGTATTCCTGAACTGGAGACAGCTCTCAAAGTAGGATACAAGATTTTCAAAATATATGAAATATACCATTGGACCGAAACGTCAGACTATGGACAACAACAAAATGGATTATTCACTGAATATATAAACACATTCTTAAAGTTCAAGCAGCAGGCTAGCGGTCCTCCGGATTGGATAAAATCTACCGAAGACATGGACAAATACATCACAGAGTATAAAGACAACGAAGGTATATTGCTGGACAGAGAAAGCATCGAAAGAAATCCAGGATTACGCCAAATATCAAAGCTGATGCTGAATTCATTTTAGGGAAAATGGGGTCAAAACCAGAATTTCAAACAGACCGAATATTTCCATGAATCGGAACAAGACAATCTATTCCAACTCATTTCAAATCCAATGAAACAAATGGAAAATTTTCATGTCATAACCGATGACATTCTTCAGATGGAGTGAACTTATAGAAATGACTGTGCGCCATGTGGATCATCAAATAACATATATTTGGCCACGTTCACGACGTGTCACGCGAGATTAATGTTATATGAAGTTATTCATTCCTTGGACAGAAGAGTGTTATATTACGACACGGATAGTTGTGTATTCAGCAGCACCGAGGATCAAATTAACCCCCCACTGGGTGACTATTTGGGACAGTTGACTAGTGAGCTAGACCCGGATGAATACATCGAGGAATTTGTTTCTGGAGGACCCAAGAATTACACTTATAGAACCAATAAAGCTAAAGAGACGTGTAAAGTTCGGGGTTTCTCTTTGAACTTTGAAAATTCACAGTTCATCAATTTCAACACGATTAAAGATCTGTTAGAATCCAGAAGTACAGTGCCCATCAACACAACCAATCCTCGAAAAATATGCAGGTCCAAAGGAAAAAGAAAATTATATAACAGATCTGAGGAGAAGCAGTACCGAGTTGTGTATACAAAACGCAGACGCCTGGATAACATGGATACTCTGCCATATGGATATTGAACGAGGTACGTAATATATATTATATAATTTAATCGTCTATATTAGATCAAGGTTGTAATGAGAGTGTAAACATTCGATCGATGGCAGCTATCGGATTATACTAAGGCGTGTTCAGACACGTTCAATGTTAGATAACATCGAGCGTGCCTGAACACGTATTACTATAATCCGATGGCAGTCTTTGGTCAATTTATCCACGGTGTCCATTTTTTCGATCTATAAAATGCTACCCAATCCAGTTCACATTTACAAATTCGTTAGTCCTATACTGTGTGTGAAGCATTCTATACAGGTTAGTTATGAATTAGTTGTTTTTCTATCATTGCATTTACCTCCAGTACAGTCTTAACGCTCTTTATACTTTTAATATTATATCGGTCTTAAACCAAAAAACAAATGTTTTTTTTTATTTTCTCAACGAAGAGTCACCATAATTCCAGATTATTCCGAATGAGCATATTAATTCATTCTCTAATTCTGAAATATATTTCGATTTACTTGTAGAAATGTAATCCAAAATCACGCCTCTGTTAAGTATTTGTTCAATCGTGAACAGTGTACACGGTTCACGGAGAATGATATATCCGTGAATTATTGTCACTTCTTCAAAACTTCTCTGATTGAAAACCCAGTCTCGGTATTCTGCAAATCTCACAAAGTTATCTCCAATAAGTTCACGAATGTCATGTATTTTGTTTTTAGGAACGCCTCTAAATACCCAGCGATTCGAAAACATTTGATTCAATATATCCTGTAAGAAATCAGTTTCAAATTCAGACCTCGCAATCAAAGATTTCAATCGCTGTACAGGAAAATATCCTTCATCTATATTCTTCAGTATTATTTTAATTTCTCTTATAAACCAATTGTGTAGTAGTTGTTTTTTTATTTCTGGATTTATAGTTGACATGTCAATTAGCTGATTGTATATTTTCTCCAGTATTTCTGCGGGTAGTATTCTCTCCATAATGAACTGACTCAATGACTCAATTTTCTTATTCTTATTGAGTATGCGAGGGAGGTGCGGGCCCCCGGGCGGTGGGCGGACCCCCCAGTGCGGACCCCCCAGGGCGGGGGGCGGGCGGACCCCCAGGGCGGGCAGGCGACCCCCCAGTGCGGACCCCCAGGGCGGGCAGGCGGACCCCCCCCCCCCCCCCCCCGGGCGGGCAGGCGGACCCCCCCCCCCCAGTGCGGACCCCCAGGGCGGGCGGACTCCTTTCGGACTTTGTACTCCCGGTGTGTAACTGATAAGTAATGTTTGTTTTCTTATTTTCCAGGTTCAAATAAAAAATGACTGATCTAGCCGATGTTGAAGGAAACCAACGGAATGAAACCAACGAGAGAGCGTTCCATCCACAATGCTTAGTCCCATTAGGAAATGACATTTTCCTATTTGACGGTCGATTCCTGGGAAACTTGTATATCCACATAAGAGAGTGCGGTGAAGGTTATGCAGGCCAAAAATTTCCGACAAAATCTGGAATAACATTAAATCTAAGGAGATTCAAAGAGTTGAAATCTTACCTATCAGATATACATCAAGAAGTGGTCAGTTATCGTATCGGGGAATCCGATGTATTCATGAGACGTCATATCGGTGGGAATTTCTTCATTACTATAAAGAGCGGCATCCCACGTGTTGACATTCGCAGGTATTGGCTGCCTGAACATTCAGATGATTTGTGTGCAACCAAATACGGAATATCTCTGACATTCGACCAATTTGAAGAACTAGCTCCATATTCGTCTTGTGTGCTAATATTCCTGAAATTGATCAGACTGTGCAGTGCTATTTGACCGACGATCACCAAAACCTGGAAGGATTTAATGCTGCCCCAACGGTGATAGAACATGTTTGATTAACCGGATCAACATTACTCCTATGATGCTACGAATAACTAATGTCGTATGTTCTGCAGATTTGAACTGTTCTATTAATCTAAGGGATTTGACACTCGGCTGCTCGAACATTGAATACAATTCCAAAAAGTTTAGCGGAGTTATATGGAAACATTCTAAATTCGGTGGATGTTGTCTCGTGTTTAGCACTGGTAAAATATGTGTTAACGGGCGTTCTGATAATGTCAAACAGACACGTGTTCGACTGCGTCGATACGCTCGACATATTCAAAAATGTGGTTGGCGCGTGAGATTACATTCCATAAAAATTTTGACAATGTCTGCATTTTGTCAGTTAAATGGAAAACTTGACTTAAAAGTTTTAGTGAAACTTATGGAATGTTCTTACGAATCAGAGCTGTTCCCTGCGGCAATGTTCCGACGTGAGAAAATACATTTTACATGCTTTCATAATGGAAAAATTGTGATTACAGGCATTAAAAGTGAAAAGCAGATGTTAAATATTGTATATCCTACTATATGTGAACTTGAATTACTTTCAGAATAAATATATATATATGTATCGATTATCTTTTTTCATTCGGGGGGGCTCACATACCTTTGTTTTTGGCTTTTGACGAAAAAAAACCAATAGATTTTGTTTTGTTTTGGCAACAGCCCTAATACCCCTCACCCGCCTCCCCCCACAGCCCCTCAACCCAGTCATATATATATATATATATGTATTTTCCCAATCATACATATGATAAGAACGATAAATGATTGTATTTACAATATTTTATTTATATACATAATATAATTTAAAAAGTGTTTCTCTCGTTGTCGCTAATGAAGAGCGTTTACAGAATATATTTCAACACAAAATCCTTAATAATTAAATCATTATACATATAATTATTGGCACTGAAACGCCTCATTATATTTTCTAGACTGTATCCACACAGTTTATAGAATGCAAAGTATATGCAATAGGCCGCATATATTATAACCCTGTAATCTGTAATCATTACACTCGTAACGAGGTCCATTGAATAACAACACGTGTTTAAATCGTCCGTTGTAACACTCAGGTTTTAACCCCATCGGGTCGAAGAACTCTGATAGTTTATGTTCATGGAATATCATCAATGTCCAGTGGCGTCCAGGTTGGCTACTCTCGTCAGTGTTAACTATATACATCCGGGGATATTGGATATAAAGAGGTAATTTGTCTATGGGACAAACATCTATCTCATTATGGTTTGTGAAACTATTTATCGCCCTCATGAGTCCGCGTGTATTCATTATTCAATGCAAACTTTACGACTCTCGTCAACTTTGAGAGCGGCAGGAAATTTGGCATAAACAATTACCGTACAATTGTCTTTTAAAGCCGATGAGAATTTAATCTCAAGGCGTGTGTGACCTTTCTGAGGTATGACTCTGTCGTGATTAATTCCTTGCGGGTTTATCCTATATATGCAATAACCTTTCGCATAATCCTCATAAGTAATATGAACGGCTTTTCGTTTCACATCTTTTATTATCGTATTGTAAGCTTCTACATATTCCTTACTGGTAAAGTTCGGTTGTAGTGCTTGGGCGGGCATAGACTGCCCGTAAAATCCGACGAAGTTGCATCCAAAAGTCGCAAAGTTGAACGGGTTCTTATCGCGTGAACCGCTTTCAGCCTTTGATGATACTAAGCCAATAATACAGCTACTAGGTACGTCTCCTTGAAATAGATTATCTTCTCCCAAACTGAATGCACCTTTTGACACTGTATACGACTTTATAATAGATTTTGAAAAAGGATAACACGCATTCCTTTTCTTGAGTGACTCAGTATGACTGAGTAATACACCCGGGTTAACTTTCACAGTCGCTAGTCTCAAATTAGCTTCCTGTATTTTCAACTTGTATGTCTCAGTGGTTGCCGTATACATCAGTCTAAAAACATCTCTTGTCTGCCAGAATTTTAACGTGAGCGGGAGACCATTTAGTAGTAATTTGTCCTGTTGGAAGAAGTCAAGCTGAATTGATCCCATAATATCCATTATTTGACTAGTACGGGTTGTTTTGGACCTGTAATACAGGCCAGAGTTCCCGCTTTTCGAATCTGCCAGGTCCATACCACCTGCCGTGTCCTTTTCGAACGCTTGTCCATGTAGCTGTTCCTTACGTTCAGTTTCTAAGAGTACATCGAAATATGCTTTGTATGGATAATTCGGCCCGACTTGACTCACGGGAACTTGCTGTATATTCAAATCGACCTGCGAAAATATTGAATGTAGGGGTGCATTTATCAGACCCACATCGTCATTAACGGTTAGAGCCGAACCATCTTGCTTGGTTATTTTGAGTTTGAGAAGTAGCAATGTGCGTTTGAGGTCCATGTAGGTTGTGGCCATGGCGGGAATATTGAACTCCAAAGCTGCAGTGTCTGTCAGTTGATTCACGGGCCTGTAATTTATCCATTCTGTCGATTGTATTCCACTGTCAACCGCCGGCGATTCAAATAATGCCAATTTATCGGTATGGTACTCTCTGTATTCATTCATGATTTTGGCTAATCGAATATAGTTTTCACTTTCTTAGTATTATTAGCCAAACCGCTAGCTAACACTCTCTTATTGTTTTTTTTTGGACGCTTTACGTGCGTGTGTCAACTTATTTTCTGCAACTTCGGCCTTAGCCATTTCAATCGCTTGCGCGACGGGCGTCACTACGTTAATATGTGGTTTTAGAACGTCTTCTTCACTATCACTATTTTGAGTAGCGACCCTCATTATCTGGCGTTAACTTCCCATTAATCATGTCCCTGAAATGATTTCTCCACTTTTCTATATCGGTTGGAATATACGTGATCGACATGTTTCTTCAAATGTAGTGTACAAGTCACTCTTTTTTCTGCATTTATTTTAGAAAGTTTATCGCCTCTTATAAAAATCCTGAGACGCTGAAGTTTATCCTGCCTTACGTTTATGTAGAATGAGTCCTCAAAACTCCGCCAGTCACCAGTATCACGTGGGTCTCTCTTTATAACCCTGAGGATGGGGGATGATGTGTCACAAGCTATTGATTCTCCGCATATGTCCGAGCAAATATATAATAAATCCGTGTCTATATGATCAGTTATATTTATGTCTTTCAAACAACATAACCACGTTCCTTCCAATATTAATACACCAGGTAACTCTATTGTGAAGTCGAGAGGACGATTATCTGGATATTTATCAATGGAATCGTCGCTAGTCAGGTACAGATAATAATTATCCATATGACTAGTTTCTAAATTTTTTCATACGAGAATCAATATTCATCTCTTCTCTTATAGTTTTATCAACATCACTGAATATATACTTGAAGTCAGACCACTGGTTATACGGAATACCTATAGTCGTCAGAGTGTTATTCACAACTCGCCTAATGTCTGTATAAATGTGCCCTTGATTATTACAGACTGTTACCGTAATGTTTGAGGGTATTGCCCACTTTTTCACGAAACCACAGGGGTGTTGTTCGTAATCATGGGGGTGTGACTCATTCGTATGAAGTAATTCATAGTCCACCGGCTCACGTGGTATCTTCTTTGGAACTAAAATAAATGGTAGTGACAGAGTTATTGCCATAATAGTAATTCCTATCCATTTAAGGAGATTCATATGTAGACGACCGCGTTCTGTTTGAAACATATTCGTCAAGGTACCTGTTCTATTATCCATGATTGTAATGGTTCCCGTGGATAGCTTACTCTTATTAATTTTGATATCTGGCGACATCGGACTCTAAAATCCATGAATTAAATTTGTCAGGCCATGAATGCCAGTGGACCATGACTTCAGTTTGACCCTTTCGTTTCCTCTTTTTGACAATTTTATCTATTCTGTAAAGTGTATCGTCATCAACGCGCACCCTTTGAAGTTCTGACTCGTAGAAAGCGCCCTCAATGGCTTCATCCAAGAAATCTGTCAATGTATACACGGGTATGTTCTGCCTGTAAAACTTCTTAGTCACTTTGAACAACTCTCCAGTCCATTTCTGAGAATATTCTCGGTCAAAAACTGCTTTGGTATGTGATATTCTAACGATATCATTTACATTGTATTTGAACTTTTTCTTCAATTTACTTTTAACACCTCCCTTCTGTCTTATTAACCACTGATCAAGGCGAGACTCATCTTCATTCTCAACAGTTATTGAGTCAGGGGTGGTACCCAACGAACGATGTATGGTATGGTTATAACTTTTCACAATATCTTTTAGAATGTCGATATATCTAGCATTATTATGCTTTATCATATAACGTGAAATCTTCTGCTTTATAGTTTTTATGGCCCGTTCCGAATAATTTGCTTTTGTTTCGTTTCGCGTAAAAAATTGAGATATATGAAGATCCGTAAGGTAACTTTTGACCCGTTTGTTTGTGAATTCCGAACCACGGTCCGTTCGGAGGAGGCGAGGGGTTCTTCCACCTTCAAATACATGTTTCATAGCATTGATCACATTAATTGCAGTTTTTCTCTTTATAGCTTCGCACCATAGCTTCCTAGAAAAAATGTCAATCATTATTAACACGTACATGTAATTGTCATTGTCTTTGGAAACATCATTCATATCCATGAGGTCTCCATCCCATTGACTGTCAGAAGCGTTTACAATAACACGAGACCTCGGGAATTTTCGTCTAACACTTTTTGTTAGGGAATAACTTTCATGATTTTGTAGCCATGCCACAATCTCGCGCTTGGAAATGATGTGCTTATTTTCAGATTTTACAGTCTGATGCAACTTTGTAGCTCATGAGTACGATGCGGGGTGACCCGGATTAAAATAAATAGAACTCAAATAATCTTTCCAATCGGCCATATTGTTCACAGTGATATCCACCGTTTCTTCTTTATCTTCGTCAGTCTACCGGCGATTATACCCGGAGGTCTAGATATTTCACGCTTAATCTCTCTTATTTTCTTTTTTCTTTGTTTAGTGTGTGTCTTTTTCGATGTATTATTAGATGTGTTAACTCCTGATTTTTCGATTGCCTCCTGAGGTTCAGTCGCTTGAACTGTATTAACAATCTGATTATTCATCGGGTCCCTTTCTTTATTCATTTCGTCAGAATGGCTACTATTGTTTGCCGAGATGTCGCTGTGTTCAATATTAGGCTCCGATGAAACTTTTTTGAGTTCACTTTTTTCTGTGTACATCATATATCTTTCATACGGGATCAAAACAGTTTTCTTCACAGACTCCATCACAAAAACTGTTTCAACTTAGGTTCAACGATGTTCAACATCAAAGCAATGGCGGGGGAGTGATTAATGACACTTTTTCTTTTCCTCAACAAACTCACAGATTTATCACCCAATAATATATAAAATGATTTATAGTGCCGTAATTTAGCTTTTTGTTGAACTGTAACTGTTAAAATTTCATGTAGTAAATTGATCGTAATTTAACCAGAACTTTCAACTGATTATTAGTTATCGATGTCAATAATGCATTTCGTTGAGATCTTGATTGGGTTGATGACAATATTCTGACAAAATTTAACTCCTTACGTAATAATCGACTCATTTTATTGTCGCGACTCAGCTCCGATACTGTCCCCATTCTTATTACGTGGTAGGTACGTAAATTATAGGGTCTTGGTTGGGAAATACGTCTGTTCGTAGTCTGTATTTATCCTCTGTGTGAGGGGACATATCTATTATAAGATACGCAAATGGTTTCTTCATAAATCCTTGTATGCATCAATGAGTACCTTAGATTTACCGGGATACAATTGTCTACCCAATGTGGAAATTTGTGATCCATCCCTCAAATTTTTGAATAAAATTAGATACCACGTGTTTAAGGCTATAGTTCTCGCCGCCTTGCCTTGTGCGTATAAATTTTGTGAAATAAATAACACCGAAAGACAGCGATGATGAGTTTGCTGCGTAAATAGTAATTCAATATCTTTTATCCTTGATGCATGACCAAATTTTCGATTGATGATTCAATTTCATCATAGAAATTTTGATAAATACCGTAACAGTACATTATTTTCTTAGGTGGATCTCTAGAATACATTCCACTAAGATTTTGTAGGAATCTGTAGACCCATCTCGTCTTACCAGAACCAGTCGGCCCATTGATGCAAATACTAGAACAAGGTTCAAATGGTATGGCGCTATGGTTAGTTGACCCCATTTTTGTTCACTGTGTCCTATTTATTAGTAGCTATACAGTTCTTATATATACATCATAAGTAAACATTTGTTATGGAAGGCGTGTGTAGATCAGCTTTATATGGGTCAGAAGTGTGGTCTGATAAGGTTGATGGAAGAGAAGGTGTAGGTTGAAGAGGCTATGGCAGGAACGAATATCTTCGGTGAAGATTCAGAGGACCATTATAATGTTCAGAGACACGTAAAAAACTGGTGTAAACGAATTACCATGACGACACTGCAACCTGTAATATTATAAAAACCTACAGTTCTTATAACATCATTGGTGCGGTGTCTTATCACATGTACGTATTATGTATAGATATTTTTGATAACTAATTATCGCGTTAATGCTAACAATGACACAGCTTATCACCTTACGTGATCATATCCCGTTAAACAACTAATGATGTTCAGACACGCTATCGATAGCTTAATTGAAAGCGTGTCTGTACAAGCAAAAAAGGAAGCTTCGTCATAGATATTTGTATACCATAACTCCCGAAAATAGTTAGCACAGATGAGTTAACATTATATAAGATTATATATGAGCGTAAGTATGAATAGGTCGATAAGTGGTTATTACGTAAGGTTGTTATAACAACAACACAAAGGTAACTTCTATTATTGAGTGTCTTATCACATGTACGTATTATGTATGCATATTTTTGATAACTAATTATCGCGTTAATGCTAACAATGACACAGAGTATCAACCTTACGTGATCATAACCCGTTAAACAAGTAATGATGTTCAGACAAGCTATCGATAACTTAATTGAACGAGTCGGACCACACATAGCTGTCAACAGATATAATAGCAGTCATTTGGTCAATTTATCCAAGGTGCCACTCTTTTTCGACCTATACAGTGTTACCCTATTGACGCGTGTGATTATGTGTGTGTACATAATTGAAAATTTGTTCCATAGAATATGTCAGTTCATTCGGGGTAGTAATTTCGCATCACGCTCTTCGTCTGAGCGTGACTGCTTTCAAAATAGTACAACATCTCAATAATTCTTCCAATAATTCGCGATAATGCACGTGTGTCATATACTCAATAACTTCATCGGGATAGAGAAGTAAAGAATAAACGCTCTTTATTATTTATGTAAGAGTAATGGCGTCAAATTATTTCAGGTATTGTGGAGACAATTATATGATGTAATAGACGAAATTGCGTCTGATGATAAACACTGGAATGTATGCATTCATACCTATAGTGTCAATGTCCAAAATTACAGCGACTCGGACTCGGACTGGTGTAAACGAATTACCATGACGACACTGCAACCTGTAATATTATAAAAACCTACAGTTCTTATAACATCATTGGTGTGGTGTCTTATCACATGTACGTATTATGTATCGATATTTTTGATAACTAATTATCGCGTTAATGCTAACAATGACACAGCTTATCACCTTACGTGATCATATCCCGTTAAACAACTAATGATGTTCAGACACGCTATCGATAGCTTAATTGAAAGCGTGTCTGTACAAGCAAAAAAGGAAGCTTCGTCATAGATATTTGTATACCATAACTCCCGAAAATAGTTAGCACAGATGAGTTAACATTATATAAGATTATATATGAGCGTAAGTATGAATAGGTCGATAAGTGGTTATTACGTAAGGTTGTTATAACAACAACACAAATGTAACTTCTATTATTGAGTGTCTTATCACATGTACGTATTATGTATGCATATTTTTGATAACTAATTATCGCGTTAATGCTAACAATGACACAGCTTATCAACCTTACGTGATCATAACCCGTTAAACAAGTAATGATGTTCAGACAAGCTATCGATAACTTAATTGAACGAGTCGGACCACACATAGCTGTCAACAGATATAATAGCAGTCATTTGGTCAATTTATCCAAGGTGCCACTCTTTTTCGACCTATACAGTGTTACCCTATTAACGCGTGTGATTATGTGTGTGTACATAATTGAAAATTTGTTCCATAGAATATGTCAGTTCATTCGGGGTAGTAATTTCGCATCACGCTCTTCGTCTGAGCGTGACTGCTTTCAAAATAGTACAACATCTCAATAATTCTTCCAATAATTCGCGATAATGCACGTGTGTCATATACTCAATAACTTCATCGGGATAGAGAAGTAAAGAATAAACGCTCTTTATTATTTATGTAAGAGTAATGGCGTCAAATTATTTCAGGTATTGTGGAGACAATTATATGATGTAATAGACGAGACTGCGTCTGATGATAAACACTGGAATGTATGCATTCATACCTATAGTGTCAATGTCCAAAATTACAGCGACTCGGACCAGTCCATACACATATAATTGGTATAAAGCTATTTCTAAACATCGCGTCTGATGATAAACACTGGAATGTATGCATTCATATCTATAGTGTCAATGTCCAAAATTACATCGACTCGGACCAGTCCATACACATATAATTGGTATAAAGCTATTTCTAAACATCGATTAATAAAATTAACAGAGTTTCATGAAAAATATTTAAAATTTGTTTGAACAAAAATAGTTGGCCAATAACAAAAGATATTACACGCAAATAATTTAAAAACATTCGACATTTAATAGTCGGCCGAGATTATTTTCAGTAAGAGACCGAAAACTCAAAGTTTCATAAATTTTTCAGATTTTAAAAACTTTTTTTTGAAAATTTTGGAAAAAAATAAATTAGGTTTTGAAATTTTTTTTGTGAATATTTTAGTACAAACAATTTTACCGCCAAAAAATCTATTTTTAGATGTGGAGCGAACGAGACCCGCGTACTACTCCTTCCCCATATGTAGCAGAACACTGACTAATACACGCGATGGTAATTTAAACTGAAATTGTGTTTCTAAATTATGTCTGTTCTGTACACACACGGGGAACACGAAATTATATGCCCTAAATATAGCGGCACAGTTCGCTTAAAATATCGTATGTTTTTGTATATTATATGCTATGCGCATGCGCATATATTTCTACCCGATACTAGCGGCCAACCATTCCATACGAACCATGGGCGGCGCTGACATATGTGGGGCAATTTAAATATAAATCAGTGGGTCTGATGCTCGTTATACTATATATAAATTTGCTACCGAATCATGTCGTCGCTGCACCGAAATATCGGTGTTACGGGATATAGTCACGGTTCGTTTGCACCTAAATATCGTTGTTACGGGTTCAACGGGTTAATACATAGCAGACTCAGGCACAACATTGCGCATGGATTTCTTCAATATAAATCATGTATACACGTGTCAAGTTAGCAATGCGCGCTTATATTTTATGCGCGCGTCAATCACATGTGCGCGCTGTCGATTATTATCATTCGGCTGTTCCCTGTTTTGTTTTGCAAGTTTTTCGGTAGGATTTTCTAAATTCAATAATACCACGGTTGGCATCTTCGTTTGCAAGATCGATATTTGGGATTTGGCAGTTTTGTGCCCAGACTCTGTCTCGCGGCTCCACAATAGATATTTTTCAGTAAGTTATTAGCGTTTGAGATGTCATGTGTTATACAATTTCCATCTACAAAAGTGTTTTCTAATAATTTTGGATTAAGTCATGTGCGACCAAGACGATTTCTTGTTAACATTCAAAGTTCTACTCTAGATGTGTTCAGGTACATACAAAAAAGGTCCTGAGAAGAATCGGGTTCCATATCAGGTAAACCACGCTATCTGACTATATAAGTATTAACAAAAATACATAAAAAATAGGCATGTTCTCTAAATAAAGACATACCATAGCGGCCATTTTGGATCTGTACTGGCATCACTGACATCTAAATACGCAGAAAAGTACGAGGAATACACCACATATGGTTCCAATGTAATACAGCGAATGGTTTACCCACAATCTTCATATAACTGGACATAGGGTAATATCGCGAAATGTACCGACCGTTGCGGGTGATTGCACTGGCGGCCATTTTGTTTTCTCCCTGAGTTGTCGATTGCAGATTTTTTTGTCAAATGATATTGAAGGATTACTTGCGGTCATATAAACGTCATAATGTTAAAATTTTTGTGTCGTATTATGATTGGTTTTGTGTTTTTTTTTTCTGAAAAAATTATTGAAAACAAAATTCGAATTTCTCAAATTCTGAGCCATATTCTGGCGGCCATCTTGGATTTTAATTTACAAATTTGATATCAGTTTACATAGAAATATATAAGGAACAAAATGCAATTCATTGTAATATCATAACTCAATTATTTTTTCCATAATCGTCATATACATAAACATAGGGTAAAATTGCGAAATTTTCCGACCCTCATCCATGGGCACCATCTTGGATTACGTCATATGCGGCCAGGTTGATTTATTGTTAACATCCGGAATTCCACTCTAGAGGTATCCAGGTACATAACAAAATCGGTCCGGAGGAGTCCTGTGGGTCCATAGGGGATGTACCTAGCTGCCCGACTAATGAGTATCTGTACTTTTGTAAAGAATATCGGTGGTGATGTGTTGTCCATATTTATTAATTAGAACGTCCAAAAATGATAGCTGGTTTCTGTTTTGTTCCATGGTGAAGTTAATTGCCGGGTCTAAAGAATTGAGTATTTCGTGGAATACTGTGAGGTCGGCTAATGGTGACTGCCAAATGATAAAACAGTCAGCAATGTACCCTTTCCATGCACCTCTGATGAAAGTGCTTTGATTATTCGGGATTTTGTCCGACAGAATTTCATGAAGTTTTTCTTCTAGACATCCCATGGTTAAATTAGCATATGTATAGGGGCAACCTTTGTTCCCATTGCTGTTCCTATGGTTTGTTTATAATAGTGTCCATCGAAGAAAAAACATTGCACTCTAGAACAATTTGCAGTCCTTCCATGACGAAGCATGACGAATACAGATTTCAGTCCTAGCTCATGGTGTATACTACTGTATAAGCTCGTGACATCGAAGCTGGCTAGTACTGATTCTGGGTCCACTGTTCTTGAAAGGTTTCGGACAAATTCAATATCGTCCCTCAAGTAACTTGGGATATGTGGTAGGATCGCTTTCAGAATAAGATCTAGAAAGTTACTCAAACGATGAGTCTGACATAAAGGTCCGACAACTATAGGTCGCAGCTTGAGATCACTAGGTTTGAGTATTTCGATTATCTCCGAATTTTGTTGTTCAATCGCTTTACGAATCTTTGGTAAACCATAGAAATTGCTACATCGTGATTCGAATAGCGTAAGATAGTCCTTCTCTTTGTCTGTTAAACAGTTAGAATGTCGTTTGACGAGTTTTCGTATTTTATTCAGAATACTTTTGTTCTGATCGTCTTCTACTTCCACGTATGACGAATTGTTTAACAGTATTTGTTCTGCCATTGACTTGTAATTATCAGTGTCCATCACAACAACGGCTCCTCCATTATCTGCTTCCTTGATAAATATTGACTTATCATTTTGAAGTTTTGAGTTAAAGCGTCTTGTTCCGAATTGGTAATGTTGTAACGGATTTTTGCTGATGATGACACGTTCAAAGGGATTCTGTACAAAGTGTATATATATTCGTCCAGATGAGTATCCCTTCCTTTACGTGGTGTGAATGGTGATTTATTTCTTGCCAAGGAACCATCGTCAGAAGAATCTTTATCCGCATAGTACTCTTTCAGACATAACTTACGACAGAAGCCATCGATGTCTGAACGAAGCTCGTCACATTGCATGGGCGTAGCCAGCATTTTTAAAAGGCGGGTTCGAATATTAACTTGTGGGGCACAGGACCGAGGTGAAAAGCTCCGACCGCGGCGCGTGTAAAGGTGCAGGAGGGGTGTCACTTTCCCGCAGGTGGGGGTCCGAGGGGCCTCCCCCGGAATGTTTTTTTTAAATTGAACCTATCGAGTGCGAATCTGGAGTATATTTGACGATTATTTGTGTAATATCTGCACGTATATTAGAGAGGTAATACTGTTTTGGATTTGATATACCGATTATGTGAGAACATATGACATAGCTGTGTTTGTCTTTATACATGATCAAGTTTTATGTACTAATGTTGTCTCCATGTATGGGACCATGACCGCGTGTAGTATCGACTCGGGTAATAAGGAACGATGACAAAACACAACCATCCCCATATTATATCCCTTTGCGATATTATGAAGTTATTTTATGAAGGCCTACACTCAAAATTGTTATGTTATTGGCTTAAGTGGGCCATATAATATATGGAATTGAACGATAGTCAATCACTAATTGCCACCATTATCGTTAGATCTATGTGCATGTATAACATGATATGTAAAGCATGGAATGTTCTGCGTATTTATTTTCCTATACTATATACATTAACAAACTGTATTTGACTTATTCTATATACATGTAATCTATAACCCCCGAGCTTCAATATATACTTTCTGTGAAATTACGCATTTATGATCCAGAGTAACGTGCAGCTGCAAATAGTGGGCACATTCTTAAACAATAAATTCGAATAATTATTTTCAAACCAATGTTTAGTTATCTTCATACTATCTGCTTAATACCATACAATTTCTATTCGAGAATTGTACCATACGAAAACTGAAAAGAAAACCCGCAAACAGCCAATCACCACCTACCACCATTCGCACGGCACAGCATCTCGATAAACAAAAACTAATAAAGTGAGTAGATGGGCGCGAAGCCCCCGGGATGGTCGAAAGGATCGAGTGATCTTCTCCTTCACCCCACGGTTTGTTGTTGTTGGAGATATAGCACACAGAAAATAGTCATGTCTGAACACGGCAAAAGCGGACATAATTGAGTTAATGTTATTTCTTTGATTGAATTGATTGGATGGATTATTTGGGGAAGAGCACACGAGCTTTAATATGGGGTGTGAAGGGTGTCCCGGTGGGTCCCTTTAATTATGGTTGAGCTGAGCGTGTCATCTGGTGCGCTGAAAAAGGAGCGGGGCCCCGTGTTATAATTTTAAAATAGTGTTAGTTTGTTAATTGTTTAAAAAACAACCGCAAGGCAGAGCAGCAGCATGATTGTGACTCTGGCCCCGATTCCATATGGGACCCCTTTTCCTATAGGTATATGGCTCCATAGTATGGCAACGCCCCCTTTCCTATGCTTTGTATGTGTATATGGCCTCATAGTATGGCAACGCCCCCTTTAATTATTATATATCGCTCCTCCTTCCTTCCCACGTAATTTCTGGAACATTTTTTTTGTTCTGGAAAATTCTGGAACATTTTTTTTGTTCTGGAACATTTTTATTGTTCTGGAACAATCTGGAACAATTTTTTGTTTCTGGAAAATTCTAGAACATTTTTTTTTCTAGTAAAATCCATAATGTATTCGTGTAATAAAATTCATACTTGTCTACGGCCTCTTTAAAATTATATAACTGTAAAGTCCCAATGTTAATTTCACCCGGTACACACATTGGCTATCATAGCATCTATCTATTTACCGTTCTCCACGCATAGAATTTAAAATCATTTATCAAATCTCCTTAAAACACTTCGGCCCCTTTAACTTTATTTACCTTTAATAAAAACATTATTGATCTCACAGATTTATTAACTGTTATGTACCTGGTAGAAAACACATTCCACGTAGAATTTAGGCAGTTAAAATCATTTATTTTTGTTTTCTACAATATTCTAGTAAATCCATAATGTATTCGTGTAAGACAATTCATACTTGTATATGGCCGTTTAAACTAACAATGCTGAAGGCAGACGCACCTTTGTCTGTTAATTAACTTCTATGCACGTTGTAGTATGCACCTGCTGCTGGGCACAGAGCTCTCAAGCTAATAACACAACATATAACCATTTCTGGAACATTCTCCAAACAAAACAATAACAGAGCATCATGGCCCATATTATCCACCAGCTCCACCACACACGGTACAGCGAGGCATTCACTCTCATGCTAATAACACAACATATAACCATGACTGGTTCTGAACACGTGGGAATAAAGCGGTCAAAAAGATTTGGCATACCACTAGGTTATAAATCGAACTATCAGGAATCAATTAAACTGCACTAGGGTTAAAACATGTCAATGTCTAATAAAGTAAATCACAGTGATATGTTTTCATATACAACACTGGCCACACACTTTCTCGAAGCTTCGTAATTAAACACACGTTTAAGTCATTAACTGCCACGATACAGATAACGACAGCATCTCTCTACATATTGAATATTCTCCGAACCTGTAAGCGAGAGCTATGCAAATATGGGTGTTTAATCTGTCATTACTTTGCTGAACGTATAAGACCACCATTTCATACATTCCCCTATTTATATCACATAAAGCACAACTTTTCTCATCCGACTACATATATGACTCAATGTGGACCGAAAACCAGACGTGTTACCATCTTACACCATAGGCATACTCATAGATCCATTGCATAGTGGCCAAAACATTCGACTTCCATATTGGAGGTTATACCGAAGCATTTTCACAGATGCACACTCAACAGGTCAGAATGGTAAAGCAATCTCTTTGAATCCCCATTAATAACTAATTAAAATATCTTTCCTGTTTGTTTCTGCGCTATAACCTTTCATAGTACATTCTTATGTGCACCCACGCTATGACATCATTAAAGGGGGACACTGCACTCACGGTGGGGAATATTAAAAGGGTAATCTCGGTATGTGCAAGTTAAGGTGAACACAATGCACTCTACAGGGACACATGCACGGCACTCATTATGAATGAATGTTAAACGACAACAAAATTGTAATTGGCCACTTACCTTCAAGTTAGATGTCACAAATTATGCATGTACATTCGATGCACGAATCAACACTGTAGGAAATGAAGGTATTGATTTGTTATTACTTCAGAAATGGTTCATATAGCATACAAAGCATTTGGGTCACATACCTTAAAGGTACATGGCTTCTGTGCAAGGGTGTTTGTGAATAGATTTAAAATGAGCATATGTGACCATCACTTCATAAATTTACCTATCTATCCATCTTAAAGCATTTATGAAAAATGTAGGGACACCAAGCATTATACATTTTCACAAACAGATGGGCACTAAACAGACCAGCGAGGCACTTGCTCTCACAAAAGCTAATAACACATCATCTACCCATTTCTGAAAAATTCTTGGCCCGTGTGAGTTAGCAGAAAAGCGTATTAAACTCGAAGCAGCCAATACTAATTATACAACATATGCTTACAGAGCATAACCCATGCAATTTAATTCTCACAAAAGTTATACAGCGAGCGGCATGAACCCTGAATACATACTGACTCCCCATTATGTATCCCTCCTAATGGTCAACTGTTATGGTACAATTGATTAAATCATCACTAACATTAGTTAAGCTTTTTCTCTAAATACCCCTTTAATATCTGTAATCGAACTATTAGGAGTCAATCAACGCCTTGTCAATAGATATTTGATCATTTCAAATAAAGTAAATCCTACACACAATTTCTCGAAGCTTCGTAATTAAACACATGTTTAAGTCATGTAATGCCACGATACGTCTGTCATTCAAATGCATGCTCCTAATGGCTTCTGCATCTGTGGAGACTGAGAGATAAACAAAATTAATGTTTCTGTAGAAATTAAGGTTTTCTAGTGTGTCACTACTTCAGATATGGTTCAAATAGCATACAAATCACCGCATTTTGGTCACATACCTTAAAGGTACACGTCATTTATGCATTTAAACCTAATTCCGCGTATACATCAATAAAAACGCTCTTTATTTTCCAAATAGTTTGAATGTACCTAGTTTTAACAAAGATTTATGCAATCTACATGCTTTCATTCAAATAAAATTTACGAAATGTATGTTAAACGACAACAACATTGTAACAGACTGGCCACTTACCTTCAATTTATAGGTCATATTAGCCTGTACATTTATGGGAGACAGACATACATAATATAATGCATTGGCACAGTGTTACTGATAATAATAAGGTGTCATTACTTCAGAAATGGTTCATATAGCATACTATTGTACCCGTGGTCACATACATTAAATGAACACGTCACTTAAGCATTTAAACCTAACTCAGTGTATCTATCGATAAAACGCTCTTTATTTTCAAATTCGTCTGAATTGTACTAAATTTACATTTAAAATCAAGCATTTAAACCTAATTCCGTCTATCCGTAAATAAAAAACGCTCTTTATTTTCAAAATTTGTCTTAATGTCCATCGTTTACTAAATTTATATTTAAAATTAAGCATTTAAACATAATTCATCGTATCCATAAATAAAAAACGCTCTTTATTTTCAAAAACGTCCATAGTTTTAACAAAGATTTTTGCAATCTACATGCTTTCATTCATATAAAATTACCCAGTGTGTGTTAGACAACAACATTATAACATATTGGCTTTCAAGTTACATATGCATGTACATTCGATGCACTAGGCAACATTGTAGGAAATGAAGGCATTGATGTGTCATTACTTCAGAAATTGTTCATACAATTGACCGTATTTTGATCACATACCTTAAAGGTACACGTCACTTTTGTCTATAATCACACAAAACATTACACATAGGGTTCAACATGTCCACCGTAGTAAGCTTATTTACTTCAGAAATGGTTCCAATAACATAGTATTGTACCCGTGGTATCACATACCTTAAAGGTACACGTCACTTTTGTCTATAATCAGACAATACATTACACGTAGGGTTAAACATGTCCATCGTAGTAAGCTTATTTACTTCAGAAATGGTTCCAATAGCATAGTATTGTACCCGCGGGGTCACATACCTTAAAGGTACACGTCATTTGTGTCTATAATCAGACAATACATTACGCATAGGGTTCAACATGGTCACCGAAGCAACCTAATCCAAAAGCAACGAACACCCATTACTGAGTCCCGCTGTTACACACAACACAATTACTCGGGATTAAGGTCTTCTAGTAATGAGTTATGTTTGTATACTTTAGAAATGGTACCTATAGCATAATATTGTACCACATTGATGCACATCACGTTTCATGTGAATTACATGAGCAGGTAACTCAATTCTCTGCATTTCGAATGGAGTTGGGTATTTTTGTATATTATATACAGTGTTATTTAGCTTAGAAATGGTTGTTATTTTATATCAATATGCCAGTTTATGTCACAGACAAAATGCGTACTCACTCTTCACATAGACTAATATGTAAGCATTTGTATCATTTAGAATGTCAAAATATGGTCTAAGTCAGTCGTGTTAGCTATATATGGCCACTTACCGTTCAAGTTATAACCCCATTAAAACTATGCTTCAAATGTAAATTATATGTAACTTGAATATGATAGGTCCCCAGGCCCTTTTTATGTCATAGGTTCTAACCGACCATCGTTCATACTCGAACGCGTGTGTATATGATAGCTATGGTAATGGTAGAGAGAGCTAGTTAGGCAGGCCGAGAGATAGGTAGACCCACTGCCTACATCAATATATATATACGATATACATGCACTGGCCGCAATGGGTTCCCGTTACTAGCCTATAGACATGAAGTATTAAAGTTATACACCTTCATCAGCGCGCTCTTAATGAGTTTTGAATTGGCATATGGGTACGAATCCAAACCATTCGGATGTAATTTATCGGAATGCCAATCATAACCATCTGCACAGAGAAAGCTAGTGGGAACGATACACACTGTTTGCGTAATTGACTAGACACATTGAGGTAAAGAAGCACCCTGATGTATCAAATGTATATTTCCAGGATTTTTAATCGGCAACCAATTATTGAATATATTTTTGTTGGGCATGGTCATATGCACCACTGTGTTTCATATAAAACAAAAAGACTAGTGGGTGGTTAAATCACCGAAGGCCAATATTCCCGATGGTAAGTTATTTTTAGCATATGGGATACATTTATGACTAAATCGGTTAGAGGAAATGAGGTAAATTGCACTTTATTATTTAAAAGGAATAACGCTATACAAGCTTAAACACACGAACCATGGGTTTTATCAACTTATTACGTGTAGCATATTTGGAGTTTAGTTATGTTCATCAAACACCGGTAATTGACACCTCTGTCTGGATATTTTTGTTATTACGATTGGGTCCGTGTTCACCCTTTTTAGTTGTAAGCGAATAGTCTCCATAGCTCCAAATCGTTCCGAATGTCCAAACTAATTCACTATTTAATTCTGAAATAGGTTTATTTGTGCTTACAATGTAATCCAAAACTAGTTGTTCATTGAACATCTTTTCAATCGTGAAAATAGGACAAGGTTCCCTCATAATAATGTAACCATAAATTGATGTAACTTCTTCGAATTCCAAACTATAGTCATTAAAAACCGTGCTACGGTATTCAGCGAAGCGGGCAAAGTTATCACCGATAAGTACACGAATCTCATATATGTCTTTGTTAGTAATACCACTAAATATCCAACACTCAGAAAACAGTTGATCCAAAGTATCCATTAAGATATCTGTTTCAAATTCTGATCTCTCCATCAAAGCATTCAATCTCTTTCTACCATCATCAAAATTTCCTTCTAGAAGTTCCGTAAATATTATTTTACTCTCCCTTAAGAACCATGTATGTTGTAATTCTGTTTTGATGTCTCCATGTATCGTTGACGCGTTAACTAACTCCTTGTAAATTTTCTCAAGCATTTCTGTGGGTAATATTTCCTCCATAATTCCTAATTTACAAAACCATCTGTTTATTCGAGTAAATCCGCTAACTCACATGTCATTGGACATGAGTTCCTCATATAATTAACACAATCGGTTGTTCGTACCCATACCTAGTGAGCTTTTGATCTATAATAGCTAACGGTAAAGTATTTAGTTCTTATTATAATATTTATAACCAATCAAAATCCGTTGCTGAATTTAGCTATACGAGGACAAACGGAATGATAACATCCGTTCAACAACTTGGTATTCCAGTCATAGTCATAGTTCATTTCATATTATTACTCTAAAATCTCCATTACATGGAGAAAATAAAGAGCCCATCTGATGTAGACTAGTATATAAGTACTTAGTGATTTATTTTCATCAATTATATGTATTGTTACTCCTATAAATATAGTCTGTTATACAGAGGATACATCGCCCACGTGACAGTATCGTGTCACGAAAGGTCTACTGTGTTCAAAGTATATAAATGCGTGTCAGGTTTATGTATATGTCCCTGTTTCTTAAAGCAAATCCAGTACATATACGTGCGTTAAGACACGTGCAATTGCCACTAGTAAATCACATATAAAAGCTCTTTACTGCATAGTTAAACTGTTGAGTTTTCACACGCATTCTATGTCTTTTTTATGGACTATATACGTGGTATATGTCAGTATATACACGAATGTAATGTAATCACGTGCACGTATTAATTTCATATATTCTTCTCAAAACAACTCAGCACAACGCATCAATTCTGATGTCTATGGCGGTTCAAAACAGTGTACACTTTCAGTGTTGTTACCGTTTGATGCATACCATACTCATTTATGCATAATAACGCGGGTCTACATCGTTGCTATATACCTATATACGTCCATATTTCTTAAAGTATAGTATCTATACGTACATCATGGCGTATATTAAACCCCCTTTCACTGGTAAATCACGAATAAACGCTCCTTATTGTATAGTCAACTAACCATTTATACATACACGCTGCTCTATGGTGGTCTGATGTGTCTTACCATTATACCATTATATGTAGAAGGTAATGTAGTCAAATATGTATAAGTCTGATTTTGTGTCAATGTGCCTGTTATTAATCTCATCAATTGGGTCGTTTATAAGTCGTCAAACATGATGATTTCTAATCATCTAATAGGTATTATAAAAATTGCCTACTTCACAAATATTCTGAGTGCATTTCAGTGTATGTTTCGTACTCTGTAAAAACGTGATTTGACCGCTAGTGATGTAGTGAAATAACGTATTTTATAGTTGTCAAATACGTACTAAAAATATTGTCAATTTATGACTCATCTAATGAATTTTCCATACCTAGTGTCTACAATATGTTTATATATTGTGACTCATTACTACGATTGCAGTATGTCCACGTATGTCAGATATAACATAACCTTGATAACTATGTTTAGAAATACCTGGTATATGAGATCATATTGTAGCTGACAGAGACTGGAATGCGACTTGCATCTACCATCACGTGCGTTCGAATGAAGTTACATGTACGATATGAGCCATTATATGTGTCGATGAGGTGTTATATCAGTATATTCATGCAATATTCGTAAATGACAGCAACATATCTTTTCCCTCCCATTATCAAGCGAGATTTTGTGGTTAGCTGACAAACATGGCATTTCGAATATATATAGCCTATTGGACACTTACTTCAAATGCTAAAATTGCCTCTTCAAAATAGTTAAAAGCACACATTTTTATTTCGAATTTCATTGTTTACGGTTTTTATTTCCTGTTATGAAATTGGTCCTTTTATAAACGCGTAATACGCAGTTACAAAAAGCCCTAATTGACAAACATTTTAAGCGCTATTATGACTATATTCGACGAATAAAAAATACGCCATTTGACATAGCACAACAACGCGAAATGACTACTTTTTTAAACGCGAATTTGAAACAAAACTAATATACAAAAGAATTTTAAACTAAAATAATAAGTTTGGTTGATGTATAGTTTGGTTGACAGCATTTTCACACACAGAAGCGTTATGATACAGATTCACCACTCACACAGAAGCGATCTTATACGGTGTAGCGGTATGTTACAGAGTTATCGTTCTTTTCGAGGCTAAAAAAGCGCAGGGCGGTCCCCTCCCTCTCCCCCGTTTTAAAAGGGGCGGGGTTAAGGGGGAGCGATCGAGCGTCACGAAAAAATTTCACCCCATTTTACACATAACCCTTCTACATATTTACCACAATTCTACTTTTACCCTTACCCAATATAACCCCCTCCCTTCCGAACTTTTTAGCCATCATCTTTATGCTCCTTTGTGCATCATTCATGTTCTTTGCCCTATGTCCCTGTCATTTCATATAAGTTTACACCATTTTGCATGTGTTCTCCTTTTTACTACTGTATCCTTAATACACAAACCACCAAGTTCATACACATATACGTAATACTTTCCATTCATTCTCTGCTTTATGTTTACTCTTTTGTCGCGTTACATCCCCTATGTTTTCGACCAACTGCTTACACCTAAATTATATATATATATATATATATGTCTCCTTTTACCCATCTCTTCTCCTCTCCACCCCAGTTCATATGATTTAGTTATACTTTTACCCCTATTTTCTATACCATTTAAGCCCCTTGCCGGCTCTTACCCCTAATTACTGTCTGCAAGCATGGTAACCCCTCTCATTCCAAAGCAAAACCCCCACATTTCATATGATTTAGGTATATACTCAATGATTATTCTTATCTCATCTACTCTAATTATGTACATGTTCCCCACCCAGCTCTCTGCTATACACCTCTATTCATTTTACCCTATACCCATTTACCTTTCTCCACATAACCACCTTTCATTCTTTTTTACCTTCCCCTTTTGTACCTCTAAACACTTTGTTCTTCCCACAACAATCCCAATGTTTTCCTAGGAAAGTAATGCTTACTACTCAATGTTTTCTCCAAATTATACCCTTCTGCACCCATTTACTTGCCTCTCACTCTCCCCATCGCCTTCCCCATTTTACACATGTATAAACCTCTGTTGAGTGGCTTTTCTTAGCCTCCTATACTCTTCGCTATACACCTATATACACTCTCCCACTGTCCCTTTACCCTTTTTCCCATAAGCACCTTTCATTCTTTTCATGTCTCCCTTTTCCATTTTATACAACTCTTATTTTACCTCTGTTCTACCCACAACAATCCCAATGTTTTCCTAGGAAAGTAAGGCTTACGCCTCAATGTTGTCTCCAAATTATACCCTTCTGCCCCAATTTCTTGCCTCTCGCTCTCCACATCTCCTTCCCCTTTTTGCACCATCTACATGTATAAACCTATATTGAGTGGCTTTTCTTAGCCTCCTATACTCTTCGATATACACCTCTGTACACTCTCCCACTGGCCCCCTTTACCCTTTTTCCCATAAGCACCTTTCATTCTTTTCATGTCTCCCTTTTCCATTTTATACAACTCTTATTTTACCTCTGTTCTACCCACAACAATCCCAATGTTTTCCTAGGAAAGTAAGGTTTACACCTCAATGTTTTTCTCCAACTTATACCCTTCTCCCCCAATTTCTTGCCTCTCGCTCTCCCCATCTCCTTCCCCTTTTTGCACCATATACATGTATAAACCTATATAGAGTGGCTTTTCCTAGCCTCCTAAGCTCTTCACTTTATGTTAATTCATATATTAAAAACCATGAACAGTGTACACTACCTAATCCATTATCATCTCCAATTAATACACGGTCATATCATCCCATCCCCCTGTCCCACACTCCATCACCCCTCATACTGTGTCGTTTCCCCCATCCATTTCCTCTGCCTTATACTTTTCTTCTATGACATTTTTTCGTGACGCTCGATCGCTCCCCCTTAACCCCGCCCCTTTTAAAACGGGGGAGAGGGAGGGGACCGGCCTGCGCTTTTTTTAGCCTCGAAAAGAACGATAACTCTGTAACATACCGCTACACCGTATAAGATCGCTTCTGTGTGAGTGGTGAATCTGTATCATAACGCTTCTGTGTGTGACAATGCTGTCAACCAAACTATACATCAACCAAACTTATTATTTTAGTTTAAAATTCTTTTGTATATTAGTTTTGTTTCAAATTCGCGTTTAAAAAAGTAGTCATTTCGCGTTGTTGTGCTATGTCAAATGGCGTTTTTTTTATTCGTCGAATATAGTCATAATAGCGCTTAAAATGTTTGTCAATTAGGGCTTTTTGTAACTGCGTATTACGCGTTTATAAAAGGACCAATTTCATAACAGGAAATAAAAACCGTAAACAATGAAATTCGAAATAAAAATGTGTGCTTTTAACTATTTTGAAGAGGCAATTTTAGCATTTGAAGTAAGTGTCCAATAGGCTATATATATTCGAAATGCCATGTTTGTCAGCTAACCACAAAATCTCGCTTGATAATGGGAGGGAAAAGATATGTTGCTGTCATTTACGAATATTGCATGAATATACTGATATAACACCTCATCGACACATATAATGGCTCATATCGTACATGTAACTTCATTCGAACGCACGTGATGGTAGATGCAAGTCGCATTCCAGTCTCTGTCAGCTACAATATGATCTCATATACCAGGTATTTATAAACATAGTTATCAAGGTTATGTTATATCTGACATACGTGGACATACTGCAATCGTAGTAATGAGTCACAATATATAAACATATTGTAGACACTAGGTATGGAAAATTCATTAGATGAGTCATAAATTGACAATATTTTTAGTACGTATTTGACAACTATAAAATACGTTATTTCACTACATCACTAGCGGTCAAATCACGTTTTTACAGAGTACGAAACATACACTGAAATGCACTCAGAATATTTGTGAAGTAGGCATTTTTTATAATACCTATTAGATGATTAGAAATCATCATGTTTGACGACTTATAAACGACCCAATTGATGAGATTAATAACAGGCACATTGACACAAAATCAGACTTATACATATTTGACTACATTACCTTCTACATATAATGGTATAATGGTAAGACACATCAGACCACCATAGAGCAGCGTGTATGTATAAATGGTTAGTTGACTATACAATAAGGAGCGTTTATTCGTGATTTACCAGTGAAAGGGGGTTTAATATACGCCATGATGTACGTATAGATACTATACTTTAAGAAATATGGACGTATATATGTATATAGCAACGATGTAGACCCGCGTTATTATGCATAAATGAGTATGGTATGCATCAAACGGTAACAACACTGAAAGTGTACACTGTTTTGAACCGCCATAGACATCAGAATTGATGCGTTGTGCTGAGTTGTTTTGAGAAGAATATATGAAATTAATACGTGCACGTGATTACATTACATTCGTGTATATACTGACATATACCACGTATATAGTCCATAAAAAAGACATAGAATGCGTGTGAAAACTCAACAGTTTAACTATGCAGTAAAGAGCTTTTATATGTGATTTACTAGTGGCAATTGCACGTGTCTTAACGCACGTATATGTACTGGATTTGCTTTAAGAAACAGGGACATATACATAAACCTGACACGCATTTATATACTTTGAACACAGTAGACCTTTCGTGACACGATACTGTCACGTGGGCGATGTATCCTCTGTATAACAGACTATATTTATAGGAGTAACAATACATATAATTGATGAAAATAAATCACTAAGTACTTATATACTAGTCTACATCAGATGGGCTCTTTATTTTCTCCATGTAATGGAGATTTTAGAGTAATAATATGAAATGAACTATGACTATGACTGGAATACCAAGTTGTTGAACGGATGTTATCATTCCGTTTGTCCTCGTATAGCTAAATTCAGCAACGGATTTTGATTGGTTATAAATATTATAATAAGAACTAAATACTTTACCGTTAGCTATTATAGATCAAAAGCTCACTAGGTATGGGTACGAACAACCGATTGTGTTAATTATATGAGGAACTCATGTCCAATGACATGTGAGTTAGCGGATTTACTCGAATAAACAGATGGTTTTGTAAATTAGGAATTATGGAGGAAATATTACCCACAGAAATGCTTGAGAAAATTTACAAGGAGTTAGTTAACGCGTCAACGATACATGGAGACATCAAAACAGAATTACAACATACATGGTTCTTAAGGGAGAGTAAAATAATATTTACGGAACTTCTAGAAGGAAATTTTGATGATGGTAGAAAGAGATTGAATGCTTTGATGGAGAGATCAGAATTTGAAACAGATATCTTAATGGATACTTTGGATCAACTGTTTTCTGAGTGTTGGATATTTAGTGGTATTACTAACAAAGACATATATGAGATTCGTGTACTTATCGGTGATAACTTTGCCCGCTTCGCTGAATACCGTAGCACGGTTTTTAATGACTATAGTTTGGAATTCGAAGAAGTTACATCAATTTATGGTTACATTATTATGAGGGAACCTTGTCCTATTTTCACGATTGAAAAGATGTTCAATGAACAACTAGTTTTGGATTACATTGTAAGCACAAATAAACCTATTTCAGAATTAAATAGTGAATTAGTTTGGACATTCGGAACGATTTGGAGCTATGGAGACTATTCGCTTACAACTAAAAAGGGTGAACACGGACCCAATCGTAATAACAAAAATATCCAGACAGAGGTGTCAATTACCGGTGTTTGATGAACATAACTAAACTCCAAATATGCTACACGTAATAAGTTGATAAAACCCATGGTTCGTGTGTTTAAGCTTGTATAGCGTTATTCCTTTTAAATAATAAAGTGCAATTTACCTCATTTCCTCTAACCGATTTAGTCATAAATGTATCCCATATGCTAAAAATAACTTACCATCGGGAATATTGGCCTTCGGTGATTTAACCACCCACTAGTCTTTTTGTTTTATATGAAACACAGTGGTGCATATGACCATGCCCAACAAAAATATATTCAATAATTGGTTGCCGATTAAAAATCCTGGAAATATACATTTGATACATCAGGGTGCTTCTTTACCTCAATGTGTCTAGTCAATTACGCAAACAGTGTGTATCGTTCCCACTAGCTTTCTCTGTGCAGATGGTTATGATTGGCATTCCGATAAATTACATCCGAATGGTTTGGATTCGTACCCATATGCCAATTCAAAACTCATTAAGAGCGCGCTGATGAAGGTGTATAACTTTAATACTTCATGTCTATAGGCTAGTAACGGGAACCCATTGCGGCCAGTGCATGTATATCGTATATATATATTGATGTAGGCAGTGGGTCTACCTATCTCTCGGCCTGCCTAACTAGCTCTCTCTACCATTACCATAGCTATCATATACACACGCGTTCGAGTATGAACGATGGTCGGTTAGAACCTATGACATAAAAAGGGCCTGGGGACCTATCATATTCAAGTTACATATAATTTACATTTGAAGCATAGTTTTAATGGGGTTATAACTTGAACGGTAAGTGGCCATATATAGCTAACACGACTGACTTAGACCATATTTTGACATTCTAAATGATACAAATGCTTACATATTAGTCTATGTGAAGAGTGAGTACGCATTTTGTCTGTGACATAAACTGGCATATTGATATAAAATAACAACCATTTCTAAGCTAAATAACACTGTATATAATATACAAAAATACCCAACTCCATTCGAAATGCAGAGAATTGAGTTACCTGCTCATGTAATTCACATGAAACGTGATGTGCATCAATGTGGTACAATATTATGCTATAGGTACCATTTCTAAAGTATACAAACATAACTCATTACTAGAAGACCTTAATCCCGAGTAATTGTGTTGTGTGTAACAGCGGGACTCAGTAATGGGTGTTCGTTGCTTTTGGATTAGGTTGCTTCGGTGACCATGTTGAACCCTATGCGTAATGTATTGTCTGATTATAGACACAAATGACGTGTACCTTTAAGGTATGTGACCCCGCGGGTACAATACTATGCTATTGGAACCATTTCTGAAGTAAATAAGCTTACTACGATGGACATGTTTAACCCTACGTGTAATGTATTGTCTGATTATAGACAAAAGTGACGTGTACCTTTAAGGTATGTGATACCACGGGTACAATACTATGTTATTGGAACCATTTCTGAAGTAAATAAGCTTACTACGGTGGACATGTTGAACCCTATGTGTAATGTTTTGTGTGATTGTAGACAAAAGTGACGTGTACCTTTAAGGTATGTGATCAAAATACGGTCAATTGTATGAACAATTTCTGAAGTAATGACACATCAATGCCTTCATTTCCTACAATGTTGCCTAGTGCATCGAATGTACATGCATATGTAACTTGAAAGCCAATATGTTATAATGTTGTTGTCTAACACACACTGGGTAATTTTATATGAATGAAAGCATGTAGATTGCAAAAATCTTTGTTAAAACTATGGACGTTTTTGAAAATAAAGAGCGTTTTTTATTTATGGATACGATGAATTATGTTTAAATGCTTAATTTTAAATATAAATTTAGTAAACGATGGACATTAAGACAAATTTTGAAAATAAAGAGCGTTTTTTATTTACGGATAGACGGAATTAGGTTTAAATGCTTGATTTTAAATGTAAATTTAGTACAATTCAGACGAATTTGAAAATAAAGAGCGTTTTATCGATAGATACACTGAGTTAGGTTTAAATGCTTAAGTGACGTGTTCATTTAATGTATGTGACCACGGGTACAATAGTATGCTATATGAACCATTTCTGAAGTAATGACACCTTATTATTATCAGTAACACTGTGCCAATGCATTATATTATGTATGTCTGTCTCCCATAAATGTACAGGCTAATATGACCTATAAATTGAAGGTAAGTGGCCAGTCTGTTACAATGTTGTTGTCGTTTAACATACATTTCGTAAATTTTATTTGAATGAAAGCATGTAGATTGCATAAATCTTTGTTAAAACTAGGTACATTCAAACTATTTGGAAAATAAAGAGCGTTTTTATTGATGTATACGCGGAATTAGGTTTAAATGCATAAATGACGTGTACCTTTAAGGTATGTGACCAAAATGCGGTGATTTGTATGCTATTTGAACCATATCTGAAGTAGTGACACACTAGAAAACCTTAATTTCTACAGAAACATTAATTTTGTTTATCTCTCAGTCTCCACAGATGCAGAAGCCATTAGGAGCATGCATTTGAATGACAGACGTATCGTGGCATTAAATGACTTAAACATGTGTTTAATTACGAAGCTTCGAGAAATTGTGTGTAGGATTTACTTTATTTGAAATGATCAAATATCTATTGACAAGGCGTTGATTGACTCCTAATAGTTCGATTACAGATATTAAAGGGGTATTTAGAGAAAAAGCTTAACTAATGTTAGTGATGATTTAATCAATTGTACCATAACAGTTGACCATTAGGAGGGATACATAATGGGGAGTCAGTATGTATTCAGGGTTCATGCCGCTCGCTGTATAACTTTTGTGAGAATTAAATTGCATGGGTTATGCTCTGTAAGCATATGTTGTATAATTAGTATTGGCTGCTTCGAGTTTAATACGCTTTTCTGCTAACTCACACAAGCCAAGAATTTTTCAGAAATGGATAGATGATGTGTTATTAGCTTTTGTGAGAGCAAGTGCCTCGCTGGTCTGTTTAGTGCCCATCTGTTTGTGAAAATGTATAATGCTTGGTGTCCCTACATTTTTCATAAATGCTTTAAGATGGATAGATAGGTAAATTTATGAAGTGATGGTCACATATGCTCATTTTAAATCTATTCACAAACACCCTTGCACAGAAGCCATGTACCTTTAAGGTATGTTACCCAAATGCTTTGTATGCTATATGAACCATTTCTGAAGTAATAACAAATCAATACCTTCATTTCCTACAGTGTTGATTCGTGCATCGAATGTACATGCATAATTTGTGACATCTAACTTGAAGGTAAGTGGCCAATTACAATTTTGTTGTCGTTTAACATTCATTCATAATGAGTGCCGTGCATGTGTCCCTGTAGAGTGCATTGTGTTCACCTTAACTTGCACATACCGAGATTACCCTTTTAATATTCCCCACCGTGAGTGCAGTGTCCCCCTTTAATGATGTCATAGCGTGGGTGCACATAAGAATGTACTATGAAAGGTTATAGCGCAGAAACAAACAGGAAAGATATTTTAATTAGTTATTAATGGGGATTCAAAGAGATTGCTTTACCATTCTGACCTGTTGAGTGTGCATCTGTGAAAATGCTTCGGTATAACCTCCAATATGGAAGTCGAATGTTTTGGCCACTATGCAATGGATCTATGAGTATGCCTATGGTGTAAGATGGTAACACGTCTGGTTTTCGGTCCACATTGAGTCATATATGTAGTCGGATGAGAAAAGTTGTGCTTTATGTGATATAAATAGGGGAATGTATGAAATGGTGGTCTTATACGTTCAGCAAAGTAATGACAGATTAATCACCCATATTTGCATAGCTCTCGCTTACAGGTTCGGAGAATATTCAATATGTAGAGAGATGCTGTCGTTATCTGTATCGTGGCAGTTAATGACTTAAACGTGTGTTTAATTACGAAGCTTCGAGAAAGTGTGTGGCCAGTGTTGTATATGAAAACATATCACTGTGATTTACTTTATTAGACATTGACATGTTTTAACCCTAGTGCAGTTTAATTGATTCCTGATAGTTCGATTTATAACCTAGTGGTATGCCAAATCTTTTTGACCGCTTTATTCCCACGTGTTCAGAACCAGACATGGTTATATGTTGTGTTATTAGCATGAGAGTGAATGCCTCGCTGTACCGTGTGTGGTGGAGCTGGTGGATAATATGGCCCATGATGCTCTGTTATTGTTTTGTTTGGAGAATGTTCCAGAAATGGTTATATGTTGTGTTATTAGCTTGAGAGCTCTGTGCCCAGCAGCAGGTGCATACTACAACGTGCTTAGAAGTTAATTAACAGACAAAGGTGCGTCTGCCTTCAGCATTGTTAGTTTAAACGGCCATATACAAGTATGAATTGTCTTACACGAATACATTATGGATTTACTAGAATATTGTAGAAAACAAAAATAAATGATTTTAACTGCCTAAATTCTACGTGGAATGTGTTTTCTACCAGGCACATAACAGTTAATAAATCTGTGAGATCAATAATGTTTTTATTAAAGGTAAAAAAAGTTAAAGGGGCCGAAGTGTTTTAAGGAGATTTGATAAATGATTTTAACTGCCTAAATTCTATGCGTGGAGAACGGTAAATAGATAGATGCTATGATAGCCAATGTGTGTACCGGGTGAAATTAACATTGGGACTTTACAGTTATATAATTTTAAAGAGGCCGTAGACAAGTATGAATTTTATTACACGAATACATTATGGATTTTACTAGAAAAAAAAATGTTCTAGAATTTTCCAGAAACAAAAAATTGTTCCAGATTGTTCCAGAACAATAAAAATGTTCCAGAACAAAAAAAATGTTCCAGAATTTTCCAGAACAAAAAAAATGTTCCAGAAATTACGTGGGAAGGAAGGAGGAGCGATATATAATAATTAAAGGGGGCGTTGCCATACTATGAGGCCATATACACATACAAAGCATAGGAAAGGGGGCGTTGCCATACTATGGAGCCATAGACCTATAGGAAAAGGGGGTCCCATATGGAATCGGGGCCAGAGTCACAATCATGCTGCTCAGAGCGTGTGATTCAATGTGATTCAATGCGCCATCATACCGCTATTCTGCTATAGCCAAATGCTAAGAGACAGTATTTCTGTATGGACCGCCCTACATCCCGTAGCACGGGCGTAAGTGAAGACTCTGACAAGTGTATGTGCAGAGTTATTTGGGTTACGATAAGTGAAGTAAATCTGAAGATTATGTACAATATAGACTTTAATTGTTGACGATATATGTGAATGGTTTTGTACAGAGATATATATGATAACATTCAATAGATTTTTTTGGTTTTATATTTTTGGTAATTTCTTTATTTTGTTAAAATTATGTATACATTTAGTACATTTCAGTGTGTTCTGTTCTTGAGCCGTAAGCCGTCCTACTTCCGAAGAAATGTCAGAGCGGAAAGCACGGCGAGCATATTTTGGTATATGCCGCACCTAACTCGTTTAGAGCTATGACCACTTATGGGTCTGTAGTTCCTGCACCCCACCCCAAGCTAGTGCTGGGTCGGTTTTCAAGCCGGATCCCGCTTGGTAATAAACAAAAACATCTACCTTACTCCTAATTAAATTCGCGGTACTATATTTCGCTTGGTTTTGAACAACATTTTCCTGAAAGATTTGGATTTATTATCAGAGATACTCAATTGAAATAGTTAAAGACAGCATTGGAATAAACTCGAAAGAAGTAAAACCACAGACACATACCAGTCAGTTGGCTTCAGAAAAAGCAACACTTGGCTGAGGGTTGTGTTGGCATAAATAATTCAGTCTGTTTGGTCATGGTGTCACTACATGCAGCGTTGACAACAGGGGCGTACTTTCGTGCACCTTCGGCCTAGCATATGTATATTTCTTACAAGTATTTCAACACCGTCGATGTTACAATAATTTGTTGATTTGTATAATTATGAGTAATGATTTTTATGTTGGTAACCCGCATGTAATATATATCCGTATAAAACAGGTCTAGTTGCCTATATTCAGTCCAGCCTTCCGTAATGTATGTAACTCATCAACATAATACATCTGCTTTCCCCTGTGGTTCGCTATAAACTCAGGAGTTGTACTATTTTTCGCTCAGTTTTAAATTCGCACACCGATGAGTGCGTAAAAAATAGCACTGCGCGAATTTAAATACGTTTAAGGTATAAGTTTTACACTGAAAATAGGTACAAAAAAATCCAACTGAGAACGCTCTTATAACCTAACACATTTGGTCGGCGAAAATTGTACGCTCTTTATAAGAGGCGATCATTATTTTTTTTGCCAGGCTGACAATTAAATCCAAACGAGTTAAAACATATATATATATATATATATATACTAGCAGGTTAGCCCGCCAATGGCGTGGTTGGTCAGAAACATGACATTTTTTTGGCTTCTCAATGAGTTAATTGTGCCTTTTTAATAAAGATAAATTATGGTACCCGTCCCTAAAAGAGGTACGATTTAAGGTACAAACTGACCCGATGAAAATTTCCCCCGTTCCTAGGAACGACAGACATAAGAATCACACAACATGCATTTTTAATTTTGTCTTTTTATTCAAGAGGAATTATGATACCCGTCCCTAAAAGAGGTATGCCAACGATGTCGTTGTTGTTGGCATTCGCGGCTTGGGGCAACACGCATTTTTTAATGAGTTAATTCTGTCTTTTTAATCAAGAGGAATTATGATACCCGTCCCTAAAAGATGTATGCCAACGATGTTGTTGTTGTTGGCATTCACGGCTTGGTGGCCACCCGAAAATTCTTGCCCGAAGATTCTCACATTGCCGTAAAGAGAAAATTAGCATTGTGTGGATTTAGTAATTTGAACTAATTATTTTCTCGCCAACAATGTCGTTGTTGTTGGCATTCACGGCTTGGGGGTGACCCCCCACCTTTACGAGATGGTCAAAGGAGAAAGCAGTGGAAGTCTCGTAAGATTCAGGGACGTATCGCACTGCCTGGTATTTACTAAATTTTAGCAGCCATATAAGGTTCGTGAGTTAGCAGGAATCGAGGGGTGTAAGTTTAGAGCTTGTTTATATGAATGTATTGAAAATAGACTAAGATTTTCAGCCGTAACAAGAAATGTATATATGAGAAAATGTAAATTCTATATTTTGGGAGGTATTAGCAAGTTTTGGCTCAACGGGTTTAGCAGTTTGAAGTGAATATGGATATAAAAATATACATATACAGATATTTAAAAAAATGTAGAGTTACTCCTCTTGGATCGCGAGCGAATATCAACCCGATTAACCCCCGCCGTGTTTGTGGTGATTTTATTGATTGGGAGTGGAGAATGAGTTATCAGAGCTTGTCCAAAATGCGACGTCGGCGATCCCCGTGGAGTTTTACCCTTATATACGAAATTTGAGCTCAATCCGTTCTGTTGTTTTCGATTCCATGACGTACCCACATACATATATATATACACGGAAGTCTCAAAATATATATATAGATAGAAGATAGATATAGATATATATATATATATATATATATATATATACTAGAAGGTGACCCGACTTCGTCCGGGCTTTGACCTTGATTTGACTATTTTGAAGGCCAAGGTCAAGTGGGGTCACGATTTGAACCGTCCAAAACACAGTGCCCGAACAAACGTACCCGACAAAAGTACCCGTCGAAATCCATCCGGTTTTACCCGATTTGACCTTGAATTGACCATGTTGAAGGTCAAGGTCAGGTGGGGTCAAACACCAACACCCCAAAAATGGTGGAAATCGGCCCAGCGGATATCGATATACCCTATGCATAAAATTTCGTCCGTAAAAATCCGCCAGTTTAACCCGATTTGATTTCCACTCAAGTATATAAACGCGCCTCATATACACACGCTCATTAATTATCAAGTTTCAACGTAAAGATAAATTACCATCGGTGCCCGAGATATCGCCAAGACGTCTGAAACAGTCAAATGCATCGGCCGGTTAAGCGTTAACGTGATCTAACGTTATGACATCTAACGACGTCAATGAAGTTACGCATTGTTTTTATCCTGATGGAAGATAGTACCACTTCTTCTTGATAATTGAGGCAGATAACTAAAACGGATACATACGCATTATATATCGTTGGAAAGAGGAAACACGAAAGATTCTCGCAGTTTCATTATTATGACTGGCATTTTATTATTCGCGCTGATTTGTAAGCACCGAACTCAAATGAAATGAAAATAGCTGATGACCGATACGACACGTGACACACAAATGTTGGATATATGCTTGTGTCTGTATTGCTCTTACGAACCCATTCTATGAAACCCATACTATAATATATTAGACATGGTGTAAACATTTAGTACATGAATATACCAATTCATTACCTGTCTCCGACAACTCCACGACGGGACGCGACTCGAGTAATGCAAGCATAATATTGCTTGCTTTGTCGCACCATTTTATATTATGTCCACCGATGATAAGGTCACTTGTGGAGACGGCATATATAAGCCATATAGGCTTACAGCCGAATCCACTCCCATGCACAAGGAGCATGGTAACATGAATTACCAATATATTATATTGTATCAAATTATTATTGGGAATAAATATTATTAAACCAAGTGTCGTTTATGGCCTGGACCGGACCGGACTGGACCACCTTGGCAGTGGACCGGACCACCCACGATCGGATAATTGGAACTGGAGTTAACAGCTTCAAAGACCTTCAAATTTATCATGCCAACTAGAGGTTCGATATATAGCCCCCTCTGATGTGATTTTTTAAAGCTAAAAATAGGTCACCATTGAATTAACATACACGTGTTGTTCCAACGAGCTGGAAAGCAACAAAATGACGCAATCTTCACCATAATGGAGTATAATGATTATGACTCCCATTTTGACCCAATAATTTGCCTACAATGGAGAGATATAGTTTGGGCTTGCAATATGCCGTACAGTAACAGAACATGCGAATTGCAATTTGCACGATAGTGCTCCTGCAATTCGCCGTACACCAAATACTTATGTCTTTCGCCAATAATTTTAACAAACAGCCGAAAAACTCATGTTTGGTGCTATGTAAGTCATTGTGGACCTTTCTTACGACATGTGCATAGCAATATGTAAACATACAAACGTTTTAGATATAAGAAACTCGTTTTGTATTTAACCTAATAATCGTGATTTCTGAAGACGTACTCTATATCCAGAATGTGTAGATAGTATATTTTAGAACTACAGTATACTCTACTAATATTCAGAGGGATTTTATCTTCCTGATTTGTCCTAGTTTTTAACAATCACGAATATTCGGTAAAACATATCGGCATATTGTGTAAACGTCTCATTTCTGTTTCGTGCATGTAATTCCAGAGGTAATATTGACGGAAGGCTATGGCATATATGGGCGGACTCATCAATGCAACCAGCAGGTTATACAGTGCCTTCTCAGAATATGTCGAAAAGGAGGCCAAGTGAGTCTTAATTAATGATAGTTGTGTGATGGTTTGTGCCATTAAATATGTCTCACGCGATGTTACACAATACCACCACTGGTCAAGTGGTCCTGCTAATGTGCTATGATCAAAATATGATGCGACTGGGTCCAGCTAAATTGCTATGGTGCTGTCGGGACAAACTGATGCTCTTTTTATATAAATTTGCTATTTTCGCTATAAAAGGCAATTATGCGTATCAAACATTCAAAAACATATCTATTGCGTAATATGTTAATACTGATTGTATTAGTTGTTGTAAATCAACTATAATAAAGATGGCTTTTCACGTCGTTTTGCAAACCCCAGCGCAGTCATTATTATTTTTTTCTAAAATATATGTTCTTGACTCTTTCGTACAGACACTGGCTTTTTCTCAAATCGCTCGGATTACCAATCGCTCGGACACCGCGAAAATGACAACTTTTGAAAAAATAACGGTACTTATTCGTAACGACATCAATTTGCCCAACCAGCATCTTACCAATATTAATTCAGCAAGTGAAACCACCATCATAGCACATTAGCAGGAACACTTAACCAGGGGTGATTACAATTTACAAGTGCCATTTGTACGTGTTGTATATCAGAAAATAATGAGACCTAAAATAAGGTAATGTATTGAGCTATTTGTCGCTGTAACAGTTGCACACGGTCGTTCGTACACACACATGCCACTATGTTTCGAGTCATTTTCAGAATGTTCGATTTAGGGTGCATTTACATTCACGCTGGTCATCCGTGTAACGAGGACCCGGATAAGTAACGACGGACGCGATATCCTTGTGAAGAAATTGTCTCGGGCTGGTCAAGAAAAACGTTGAGTAAAGGTCTTTAAAATTAATCTACCTATGTTTTAGTGTGCGTGGTGTTTTGGCACAATATTAGTCAAAATCTGTGGGTGCTAAATTGTTGTCAACGTGTCCACAATTAATGTATAAAGAGGAAAGTTGTAGCAAAACCCTAAAATTGCACGCAAATTGACCCAAAAAATAATGTTATCACGTGCAAATCTGAACAATTCATGACGTTTAGGTACCGCCGGGATCTCTGTCATTGAAATATAAGCAACACAACCACCGCCAAGTAACCAGTTTCCAGCAATTCGAATAGTTAGCATTATCAACGAGTAACGAGGACCCGTTATCACGTAACGTTGGACGCGCTTCAGAAATCACATTGATTAACAGCGGACGCGAATATTCCGACAAACAATTTATTTATTAATGTTTTGAATGTATAAGGAATCTATGGAGCCCCGGAGGTGACATCCGAATTTTTTTTTTTAAGTCGTGGCCACGAGAATATGAAGTCGTGGCCACGAGAATATAGTCGTGGCCACGAGAATATGAAGTCGTGGCCACGAGAATATGAAGTCGTGGGCACGAGACTATGAAGTCGTGGCCACGAGAATAAGGTCGTGGCCACGAGAATAAAGTCGTGGGCACGAGAATAAAGTCGTGGGCACGAGAATAAAGTCGTGGGCACGAGAATAAAGTCGTGGCCACGAGAATAAAGTCGTGGGCACGAGAATAATGTCGTGGCCACAAGAATAAAGTCGTGGCCACGAGAATAATGTCGTGGCCACGAGAATATGAAGTCGTGGCCACGAGAATATGAAGTCGTGGGCACGAGACTATGAAGTCGTGGCCACGAGAATAAGGTCGTGGCCACGAGAATAAAGTCGTGGGCACGAGAATAAAGTCGTGGGCACGAGAATAAAGTCGTGGCCACGAGAATAAAGTCGTGGGCACGAGAATAATGTCGTGGCCACGAGAATAAAGTCGTGGGCACGAGAATAATGTCGTGGCCACGAGAATATGAAGTCGTGGCCACGAGAATATGGTCGTGGCCACGAGAATAAAGTCGTGGGCACGAGAATATTCTCGTGGCCACGACTTAATATTCTCGTGGCCACGACTTAATATTCTCGTGCCCACGACTTTATTCTCGTGCCCACGACCATATTCTCGTGGCCACGACTTCATAGTCTCGTGGCCACGACCATATTCTCGTGGCCACGAGAATATTCTCGTGGCCACGACATTATTCTCGTGCCCACGACTTTATTATCGTGCCCACGACTTTATTCTCGTGGCCACGACCATATTCTCGTGCCCACGACTTCATAGTCTCGTGCCCACGACTTCATATTCTCGTGGCCACGACTTCATATTCTCGTGGCCACGACTTCATATTCTCGTGGCCACGACTTTATTCTCGTGGCCACGACTTAAAAAAAACATTCGGGTGTCACCTCCGGGGCTCCATAGGAATCACATGTTTATGTGTTTTACCATTATTTGCCGCACTGTTAACCATCTGTTTCACGGCAAATGTTAAACAGACGAAACGTTGTCAGGAGACTTGGGTGTTTCCGCTCGCCATTACTCTGTTTCTCTTTGCACGACTAAGAGTGTATATGAATGTTTGCTATCGATAGGCACGTGGTTGGGTGGATTTAGGACCCTAGTCATCGGCGAGATAATATCACTCAAGCTAATATGGGACCCTGATGCAAATTACACGTGTGTGGAGATCACTAACCCATGTCAGCAGGCATGTTGTGATACTGAAACAGTAAATTTGTTGTTGAACATTTCAGGCCTTATAAAATGTGTGCCGACATGAACTCATGGGAATCTATAATTTTGGATTACAAATGTTATCTGAATCCACAATATACCAGTGCGTGGCATTTATAATGCAAGTAATTTGCAGGATACCGACATATTTTTTCGCTACTAAACACAGGGTCGTGAATAAAAAAAAATTGTATTGACTATCAAGTCCAGAAAACAGAATGGCAGAGTATAAAAAATTCCCTCCACCGAACATATACCCAACTGTTCAATCGGGTTATGCCATGACAGCCCGGATAGCAATATAGTTCACCCGGAGGGGGACCTGATAAATAAACGCTACAATCCAGAGAATTGGCAGTAATAGTTCACAATCCGACGACAGGTATACACACCTCTCCCGTGGCAATTTTGTTTTATCAAAACTGGAAGTCAGTAGCGATGAGGAAAAATCGGAGGCCCCTATATCACATGGTGACATCCAGTCAGCCATCACCGGCAAAGATGTATCGGCTATCCCCTCAACTAGGACAAATGACTTGTCCATATATGCTCAGGAAAGAGTAAAATTGATTGCTGAAGTGCGAAAGACCAGGGGTGATGAGAGGGGGTACGACCAAAAGATCCTTATATAAAACCCCGGAATGACTCACTGGATATGCACAGGGCCCCACGGCCATACCTCAGACCGGTTGTGAGTAATAATGATCATTACTCGGGACAGGCCTTTGCTAATTATGACCAAGGCCAATACGCACCGGAAACCCAAACGACAAAATATGACTACAGCCACTCAAATAATAATCACAGGACCAGTGACGATGACCATCGCACGGCAAATGAAATGAATAATAAAGTGACATAGCTGGAACAACGATTTGGGTTGTTGGAGAGCTTAAGCAGATTAAACAAACCAAGGGCTAATGCGGGTGACCATTATAGGGAAGGGTTCCCAGGGGGACCAAAGCCCACGAGAATATGAGCCGCCAAACAGTAATTACCACGGTAGTGGTGATAACCACAAATGGACAGGAGGACCATGCAGTCGGCTTATCATGTGATGATAGTAACTACCATCACACCACGGCTAATCTGGACAGTCAATTGGCTGACCTCGAACAGCGATTTGGGTAGTTTAAAGATTTAATGCAATTAAACAAACCAAGATCGAGCGATGGTGGCTATCATAGGACCATTACTCACGAACTGATGCCAGGCCAAGATAATTATAATGCCAGGGACGATAACAGTCGCTTGACGTGGGGGCAAGGAGGTCCACCAAGTGACGATGACCGCCACTTGACGGGAAGTTCAAACTGTGAGACCGACCGAACCGGTGGGACAGGACAACCCATTAAGCCTATCACAAATGACAGTACTATAAGGGAGCTGGGGATACACAGAGGGGCAGCACGTGCCACTCGCGTTGTCCAACAGCCAGTAACAGTACCGGCTGTGACACCTCCCCACTACAGGCCACCTGAACCTGTCACTGGCCAATCAGTAACATAGGTTCAGTCCAAGGGAATACACATGTACACTCATGGGTACAGGCCACCTGAACCCGCCACTGGCCAGTCAGTGGCACAAGTTCAGTCCCAGGGAATACACATGCACATGAACTGATGCTTCGTGCTTGCGGAGTCCACGCGAATCCACGAATGATATATTGCATGTAGTACATGTGTGTGACTTCCTCGATGCAAACCTTGCTGTGTCGTTTTCTGATGTCCTTTGAACTAAAGGTTTTGTTGCACCCTCCGCAAACATGTGGATAGCTATGTCGGTTCACGTGTGACTGGAAGAGATTTGGTTTGATAAATGTCTTTCTACATCCTTCAAACGGGAAACATTGTTTTAATGCTTCGTTGTGTATTTTGTAATGTTGTCTGAACACGGATAGACTGGATAACATCACACCACACTTCTCGCAGAGAACATTATGGTGGTGGCCATATCTGTGAGCCCTGAATTCATCACTCGACGACATTGGTTTGTCTTTTATATGAGAAAGTGAATGTTGCCGTAATGATTGCAGGTTTATATATTTCTTTCCAAATTCGTGGCACTGCTGGTTACCAGCACCACGCAGAAGGCGGGATCACTGGGGAAGCTAGGCTGTCGTCGACTTCCAGGAATTCGCCTTCAATAGGCACCAATATTTCTCCGTCTGAAAATGAAAAATAGAAATTTATAAACAACAAGTCTGGCTATATATGGGGGGGGGGGGGGGGTTCAAATTTTGCGAACTTTTAGGAGTGTTTAGTTTGGTTCAAGGGGGTACAGTTGGAAAAATACAGGTCGACATGCATCACCCGCCCCCAACGGAGACGACATGGACACGCCCCGGTGTGTTATAGTATATTTCCCATTGTGTTGTGCAAAAAAAAAATTCTGATTATTAATTGAACATATCCTAATATTTTACCTTTATTGTTTTTCAAACATGACCATATATGCCCATGACATATCATGTGAAGGTAGATATTTCTGAGAGAAAAAAACGCGTCCGTCGTTACAAATTTTCGCATCCAGTTACTTTCCCAGATAAAATTCAACGGGTCCTCGTTACTACCAAAGTTGCTGGAAACGCGAATAAAAGTCCATTTTACTTGCATCTATAGCAATCCTGAAATTTCTACGGTATGTTATATATGTGAACGCTACACACATCATCCGACACGACAACATGTATTAGGGAGGAGGTTTCGTATTTCTGAATTTTCATTAGTTATTTGAACATATTTTCTTTGATAAATCGAAGCCTCATAGTTTAGTGTCACAAATGATGCTAAAATATCTAATCCAGCATGACATAACAAGTTGTAATTGGAGAACCAACTATTGTTAACGATAACAATACAACAAAATCGTCTGCTGAAACCGACAAGGTATTATAATAACGATATGTGTGTACCTACCTGAACTCATCGCTCGTGGAAAGCATGAGGGATTAGTCGCGTCCGTCGTTACTTATCCGGGCCCTCGTTACACGGATGACCAGCGTGACATTGCTATAGAACTGTACACAGATCTACACACAGACTAGTGTAAACGGGTTGATATAGACATGCACACAGGAAGAAAACGGTATAAGTTCATGTGAGCAAAAAATCGTGTCCGCTATACGTCACGGTCAACGCCGAAGCACTGCGACAGGCAAATCAGTTTTGATTAATTGTTACTCGGGCTTGGCGAATGTGTTTTAGTTTTCGTTGTCATTTCAACCCGTGTATTTCGAATATTGAACACGGACAGGGACGTGGCAACTTTGGTCACAATTTTCAACAGTTGGAAATTTCATACCTGACACGACATTAGCTGTAATTTCCAAACCAACAATAGGTTGAAAATGATCTTGTAGTTTGATTTTCAAACATTTTATTGGGGGGGGGGGGGGGGGGGGGAGTTATTGTTTTCGGACTGGAAATTTTACTACATTTTGTCAAATAAAGGGTGTTGTAGGGTGGATACCCATTCCATACAGATCCAAAATGGCAACCGCCCAGATGATGTCAAACAGGAGACCTATATATATATATTTATAGTTGATCACCTGAAATCCTAAATATTTGTGAATCTCCATCTAAAGATATATATATATATATAGTTGATCACCTGAAATCCTAAATATTGGTGAATCTCCATCTAAAGCTATATGTGTGCTCTCTAGCCTCTCTATTTGTGAACACGGTTGTTTGTTGTGTATTCCTGTGCGATTTTCATTCTTTCTTCGAACCATTATCAAGTGGTATAAGGATACACTATAAATACATGCGGCACACACCAAATCGCTGTTGTCTGCTGATAGTTGATCCATTTTTATGTCTGGCCTAAATTGACACGACTCGTAATGAATTGTCAATTACCAGAGTACTGATCAGCGCCCGTTCACTATTAGTAATGATCTTGTGATCACAGTAATGCGCGACACGTGACTTCATACAGATCTGTATACAGTTCTATACCAGTGTAAATGCACCCTTAAGAAGTTACGTATACGTTTGCTAATGGAGCTTTCCACAGAGACCACGCTCACAGCGGTAGTACCGCCCACTGGTAATAAGACTTAACCCATATAAATATTGTCTGTTACGCGAGATCGACTTCCGAAGTGTACAAATCAGCACTTGCACTGGCTGAAAAAGACTCATGTATATGATTCGTGCACATTTTGATATTTTAAGTAGTTTGATTAAATTTTTTTCATTTAAATTCAATTTTGTTACTCTGATCTGCTGTTGAACAAAAAAATAAATATATTTTTTTTTTTAATTAAATTAAAAACTTTAATTTCAAAGTTTTTAATTTTCTATTTAGCTTTTTAGATTGAAACTTAAAACAAAATTATTTAAATAAAAAACAAAATTTAATTTAATTTTTCAATTTTCTTTTTAGATTTTTAAATTGAAGCTTCTTGATAAAAATTTCAAAAATTTGAAAAACAAATTAAACAAAAAATTAATTTGTTTTAAAAATACGACCGTTATAACACCCCGAGGCACCACACCAAATTCGGTTGAAATCGGTCAAGGACTGTGAAAGAAAAATCGCGAAGACACCAGAACAGACAGACAGATCCCTGAACTCTTCAATATATCTAAACAAGAGAACACACATTCGTTTTGCCATTAAATGTGAAAATTATGACAAGTGTCATGCTAAATGAAAAACATTGTTATAATCACGGATAAATTTATAACATCATGGCGCAAATATAAATCTCAGTATATTATGATTTGACAACAAAAAAGGTGTTTGAATATAGCCAATTTAACACTGAATGTATGCACAGATATAAAAATTAGGGTGAAGAAAGATGGCAGCAGAATTTTCAATGCAACCATTGGCCGACTCTGTTGCTGATTGGTCGAAAATATCCGCTAATAAATATTTGATTGACATCTGTGGAAAGGTCCATTGTTATGTATAGCAAGAAACATTTCTGCAAGCATTGTTATGCCTATTTCACTAGATCCTCTTCAAGATGTGTGAATTATATCCGATTGCTTCATTATGAGACATAGAACAAGTTCTACCAGTTGAGCGATTTTCGTTGTAGCAATTTACATGTATATATATATACTAGAAGGTGACCCGACTTCGTCCGGGCTTTGACCTTGAATTGACAATTTTGAAGGTCAATGTCAGTTGGGGTAACGATTTGACCCGTCCAAAACACTGCCCGGACAAAAGTACCCGACAAAAGTACCCGTCGAAATCCATCCTGTTTTACCCGATTTGACCTTGAATTGATCATTTTGAAGGTCAAGGTCAGGTCGGGGTCACGACTCGACCCGCCCAAAACACTCAGTGGACAAAAGTAACCCCACGTATCAAATTTCGTCGAAATCCCATCAAAATTCGCAATTTGACCTTGAATTGACTCGATTTAAAGGTCAAGGTCACGTCGCACGGGCACATGAATAGGCTAATGAGACTCCCCGGCCGAAAGTACCCACACATACCAAGTTTCATCGAAATCCCGTGATATTCGGGCGTTTGACCTTGAAATGACCCGATGTCAAGGTCAATGTCACGTCGCACGGACAAATTAATAGGCCTATGCCACTCCCCGACCGAAAGTACCCCCACATACCAAGTTTCATCGAAATCCCGTGATATTCGGGCGTTTGACCTTGAAATTACCAGATTTCAAGGTCAAGGTCACGTCGCACGGGCAAATTAATAGGCCTATGTCACTCCCCGGCCGAAAATACCCCCACATACCAAGTTTCATCGAAATCGGCTTGGCCGTTTTCGAGTTCATCGATTACAGACACACACACACACACACACAGATCTTCCAAAATATATAATAGACTAGCCGATGAGCCCGACGTTGTCCGGGCTATTCAAAAACCAATTTTCAAGTCGATAGCTCTATCCAGCCCGACGTCCGGGCTATTCAAAAACCAAATTTCAAGTCGATAGCTCCGATATCTGGTCTGCGCATGCGCGAAGCTTGCGTCGCACGGGCTCGGCGACCCGATAAAATTCGTATCCGGGGCAAGGTACATTCACATACCAAATTTCAAGTCGATAGCTCCACCCGTTTCCGATATCTCGTCTGCGCATGCGCGAAGCTGGCGTAGCACGGGCTCGGCGACCCGATAAAATTCGTATTCGGGGCAAGATACATTCACATACCAAATTTCAAGTCGATAGCTCCACCCGTTTCCGAGATCTCGTCTGCGCATGCGCTGCATGGGCGTCGCACGGGCTCGCCAATACGACAACGACCACCGCCTGGTCAAACTACACACACGTACCAAGTTTCGTTCCGATAGGTCGAGAATCGTAGATTTGTATTAATGACAAACAAACATACAAACATACAGAGGTCTTCAAAATATATATGAGATATATATATATATATATATATATATATATCTATTATATATTTTGGAAGATCTGTTTGTGTGTCTGTGTGTCTGTGTGTCTGTGTGTGTGTGTCTGTGTGTCTGTGTGTTCGCGATGAACTCGAAAACGGCCAAGCCGATTTCGATGAAACTTGGTATGTGGGGGTATTTTCGGCCGGCAGGTGGCATGGGCCTATTAATTTGTCCGTGCGACGTGACCTTGACCTTGAAATCGGGTCATTTCAAGGTCAAACGCCCGAATATCACGGGATTTCGATGAAACTTAGTATGTGGGGGTACTTTCTTATGGCGAGTCTCATAAGCATATTAATTTGCCCGTGGGGTTACTTTTGTCCACTGATTGTTTTGGACGGGTCAAATCGTAACCCCGACCAGACCTTGACCTTCAAAATGATCAATTCAAGGTCAAATCGGGTAAAACCGGATGGATTTCGACGGGCACGTTTGTCGGGTACTTTTGTCCGGGCTGTGTTTTTGGACTGGTCAAATCGTGACCCCACTTGACATTGACCTTCAAAATGGACAATTCAAGGTCAAAGCCCGGACGAAGTCGGTCACCTTCTAGTATATATATATATATATATATATATATATATATATTCGGAAGTTAAATTTTGTTACTTGATCGGTTTATCCCGCAAAAACTTCTGTAAGCTCGGTTGTACATATGTGTTTGTGACCCAAGTATACATTGATTACACAACAGTTTAAGCGGTTAAGAGTGCATTCAGAAATGAGAGTGCACAGAGGATCGGGGCACAAGTTATGATATTCCGAGCTGATGGCCCCATACAGGCACCTGGCGCTTGATGTCATATCCTCTTCTCTTGTAAATTATTGTATAAATCTGGAATACAAAATACATTATGTTTACACCAAGTTATGGAACTCACGAGAAAGCTCGCCGAAGCTATATAAAATGCTATACATGCACATGTGATACTATATATAACATTTGCCGATCAATTTCAGTTCCACTGCTGTCCCATGCATACCGACCTACAACCATTATAAATTCTACAACTACCTTCTCATTCCATCGGTGAGTAAAGAATTTTGTGTCACCCTTGCACGGTTGAGCCAAGTGTACTCTTGCTAATTTGCTACATGTGTGATGTTAGTGGGTTAAACCAATGTTAATTTGCTACATGTATGATGTTAGTGGGTTACACCAATGCTGTTTTGCTACATGTATGATGTTAGTGGGTTAAACCAATGCTATGTTGCTACATGTATGATATTAGTGGGTTAAATCAATGCTAATTTGCTACATGTATGATGTTAGCGGGTTAAACCAATGTGAATTTGCTACATGTATGATGCTAGTGGGTTAAACCAATGTTAATTTGCTACATGTATGATGTTAGTGGGTTACACCAATGCTGTTTTGCTACATGTATGATGTTAGTGGGTTAAACCAATGCTAAGTTGCTCATGTATGATGTTAGTGGGTTAAACCAATGTTAATTTGCTACATGTATGATGTTAGTGGGTTAAACCAATGCTATTTTGCTGCATGTATGATATTAGTGGGTTAAACCAATGCTAATTTTCTACATGCATGATTTTAGTTTGTTAAACCAATGCTAATTTGCTACATGTATGATGTTAGTGGGTTAAACCGATGCTAATTTGCTACATGTATGATGTTAGTGGGTTACACCAATGCTGTTTTGCTACATGTATGATGTTAGTGGTTTAAACCAATGCTATTTTGCTGCATGTATGATATTAGTGGGTTAAACCAATGCTAATTTGCTACATGCATGATGTTAGTGGGTTAAACCATGCGATGCTATTTTTAAAAAAATACACCGTTATTTTCCTCATGTTGTCATGTTTGCGGCCTGTTGCTAATCTCAACAAACCGAGGGAAAGTCAATATCTGTAGAAAATATTCAAGAACATATATATTGTAAACATAGTTTAATATGAGCGTGTTTGTTGTATCAACTCGACCATTATCAAGATGGCTATTGGGTCGTTTTCAAAAAGCCAGCAAAGCGGTTATCAATATAATTAATAATATATTAGTTCTTGGACGTTCCATACAGACACTTACTTTTTTTTCTAATTTCTTATCTTTAACTAAACTTTATAAAAAAAATAAGTATACTTTTTCATAACAGGATCTGTTTGGACCACCGAAACCACCGATAAATGGCCGGATTTGGTGTACATTACCCATTTAATCAGTGTGTTTATTGCGTATACATATGAGTATATGATATGAAATTACATAGATGTACAATGTACACTATTTCGAATATACACATGCATGTATATAAAATTATACAGAACATCTGGCAAGAGAACGGGCTTGTGAAAACAAACGTTATACATCGTGGGTAATCATTTAACGTTTTCGGCCACTGTGCACGGAAACGTTGAAAAACTGCTTCATTTATTCACGTTTGTGAGAGATTTTAATGGTCAGACACGGCCTTTGGAGACATTTTTAGCGGATGTTTAATATTGGTCGATAAAGAGCGTTTCTTGTGTCTCTGCCCAATGTCGGCGACTATTAAAGAGCGTCCATATAGAACATGCACTGATGCTTGTATATTATATGCTATCAATTTAATGGATGAATGGATGCATTTATTTTATGATTCATGTTCGTGGCTATATATGCAACTGAGATGCAAAATACATAACATTCGCGCAATATAGTCAGTGGGCCAAACAAGATATTTTTCGAGTTGGCTGCACCCCTCCCCTCCAACAAAGGTTTCTATATGTCAAATTAGAGGTAATCATATGTGTATGACGCATCCGATTTTGCTTGTTGCCCGTTTCAGAAAGTGTCCCAAAATAGATTTTTCAGTGAAGACAACTCTTACCTCTTTCCTCGAGTACAAGTGTCAGAGCATAAACAAAATATTGCGGTTATAAACTGACCAATTTATCGCTTATATTAATTAGAAATGATCATAGAATGACACGAGATACAAAACTGAACCAATTTACGAGCTAGTTAGAACAAATTGCGATAAATATTTTGATATTATCAAAAATTACTTTGGTTTTAAAAAAGTGTCTCATATAATTGGCTATAACTTGTGAACCACATGGCCTATTGATCAGCAACATGGCTCAAAGATTGCCCCAATGACCTAGAAAAACGATGTTAATGATGGAATGCTAATAGTGTATATTTGAAAATGCTATGTGAGCGTAAACTTTACACTAACCTCTAATATATAATTTTCGCAGAAAAATTAATTATGTAGTTTAAACTTAGAATGCTGCATGTCAGATTGGCTTTAGAAGCATAGACTAAAACAGTGTAGAGAATGGCGAAGGGAATTATAAATAACGGTGTATGAATGTGATCTAAGATTAAAATTTGAAGAAAACAATTGTAAAAAATGATCATTTTTACTAATTTGTGTAAATTTTACGAAATTGTGATTAAATTTTGATAGGCTATAGTAAAACCACACAAAAACACTGGTCTAGAGTTAGTAAAATGATAAAACCTCATATGATCACCTTTCTGTTAACTATTTCCTATAGTATTTAATTATTTATGTTAATTTTTGTGGATATATTATATATTTCAACTGAGCACATATGGCTAGCAAAGACCGACGAGCGAGTCTCACGTTTTACGGAACAGTATTTTCTTATTTACTGCGGATGTTGGGACAGCGATCACAACTGACGGCATTACACGCACTCCGTATTGAAAAGTAATATCAAGTTAGATAATTTTTCTGATGAAATTGAAACTATGACAAAATTGGCAGCATCCAATTTCAAGTTGCCTATCACTGATGTAAACATGTGCTCAGGTGAAATATTTTATATTAACAACATTAGTTTTTCTGCAAAGGAGTTTTTTGTCAATATTAGTATTATATTACCAGTAAGTCTTAAAGAAATGACTTTTGCAGTATATAATATTGTGTTGCCAAACAGTTTTTCAAGGCATGCTAATACTTCCTGTTCTATAATTTGAGTATCTACATGTATAGTCCTTAATGTTATCTCACTCTGCTCATCCCATGAGACTCAAAATTGACACTACTTCGGTTCTTGGAGCCATTCATTCTCACATACACCATCACATGGTAAGTCTGCGGTGAAACAAGATCATTTGTTAGATTGACGTGAATCTGTGCAGCAGATCAGGGGAAGTATCGTCCGCCTGATGTGTAGGACTCAAGCAAAGATCCAACATACATGGCTGTCAGGGCATGGTATACCAGGCTGGAGAGTTAGTATATTGTGAACATTACTGCCTGCTATAGTTTGCACGAATATGTTTCAATGTGATTTCTTGCGGTTCGTGTGTTCCAGTTTTTGGTTATACAATATAAGAACGTGTCTGTTAATTCGTCGACTTGACAACAGTATGTCTCAGCCAACATACAAACTATTGGTAGGATGCGACATTGTCATCGTCAATATTAGAAGTTTGCCCAAGTTGTTACAAACCTCGAATTAAGTCAAACGGTTTCATTTTATATATATTAATGGCATGGCAGCATGTCAGCGTGTAAATTAGAGGGAACGTCTCACATACCTCTTGTTCAATACTGTCCGCTATGTCGTTCACGGAAATGACCCGTAACCTATTTTTTGTTTCAGTATGAAGAATCATCCTAGCGTCTATTCGTCGAGAAACATAACATGCTAGTATTTCGACATGTACGTCAGGGGAATCAAAACAATATATAGCTTCCGACTGAGGCGTGCTTCATTGGCTGTATGTAACATCATACCAGTGTCCGCTTCTTCATGGCATGGCACACATATAATTCACTGTTTCTGAGACAGGGTTTAGATGCTGCACTCGACCATTCGCGAATAATAGAAGCCCGTGTAGGATTCTTTGTTGTCACCACATGATAAATATCTATCAGTGTATGGACCACTTGTGTCATGGACACACTATATGTGAAGCCTTGCCTGAATACCTCGACTGCAATTTCGGGCTGCAGGAAAAACGTAGCCGTTTGATTTATTCTGAAAAAGATGTATGATGTATCATACTATGATACTTCACAATCAACTAATATCGACCATGACCTAATTGCATCCTTCAAATAGTTTGTACGTGCTTTATGTGACAAGCCAACATGCAGTACGTCGATGAATTACGATACATGATTATGTTGTAAAAAGATAACAATAACACCAAATGCAGACTCTTTAAGCTACATGTTTCATCGGGCAATTACTTGGAAAAACACAGTCACACCCATTCTGGGATGTCATGGCATTATAGCCCTATGTGGCCCTGTTTATATTGCACGGGATACATGTATAGGGTTATATTATTACAACACTAGTCATAGTGACATGCAGTTTTCCCTAAAGTATGTCCCTTTATCTATATGCCCTTTTGTGTGTCATTTAAATTATGTTATCTCCGGGACACAGAACGGGAATAGTCAGCACCAGATGCACATGGAATAAGAACGAATCTATAACCAACGATGAAGCAAGATTCAGGCGTAATAATGATCGGCCAGTCCACTCGCATTGTCCTTTTCACGTCCGTCTGGTTCATATAATAGATCAGCACCATGTTACTATTATAAACTTCGTATTGTTAAACATCCAATATGATTTCAGTTGACACAGTCACACAGATGATATAACCACAAGATAGGCAGAAACATAGCAGCCACTTTTAGTCCAAAATGTTCCGGAAAATCCTGAAGTACTGTACCTTTTGACACAGTGTATCGGATCGCCCTGGGCGGCCCGTTCCGTCCCACACCGCTAATATATAATCATGTCATGGTTTTGCTTGTCTCTATCAACATTGACTGCACTCTCGCCAGAGACTATTTGGGGACTAGAATTTGGTTAGAGAAAGATACTGTCTGGGGATATGTTTTAGGGATATTAAATACTTATATAAAAAAAACCTGTGCAAGTCTTATGAATTGGTCTTGGTAAAATGACCCCGCAACAGAAGTGCAGAATGCATATATTCCATGCATGAGATATAATGGGTGCATGGAATTATATGGGATTGGTTTCTATGATGGCCATAGATGGTTGCTGTGCGAGGGACCCGGAAGTCCCATATATCAACAGCCTATCTTCCTCCCCATCCAAATGAAGTCATGAAACTACTGCGGTTGGCTGCACAGATTCAAGCGAATCGAACACAAATATTGTTATTTGGCCGCAGACATGACATGATGTCTTGTTGTATGAAATGTGAGGATATCTGCAAGAACCGAAGTAGTGTCAAAGTTGACTTAACTGGCTACCCTGATGATGAGCAGAGCTATTGGGCATTTTCGGCAATCAATTACTCATCACAATTAATAAACGAATTTAGAAACAATATATTGAGTTCTTTAGATTGTTAACGAACACCAGTGAATACATTTCTTAATAAACAATTTCCTTATCGCCATATGACGAACCTAGTTAAATTTGTGTCGGTAAGTTTGAGAACCTTCGATTGTGGTGGCCGTTTTGGACGCCATCTTAAAACATATGTCAAATATGAAAAGTCTTATGCTTTATATATCGTCAGTTGTGTCTAGTGTTAGAACATGCGCCACAAAAAAATAAGAAAACACCTCTCTGTAAAACGTGAGTCTCACTCGAGTTGCACTCGATGAAAAATTTATTTTATTTTAGGGGTAAGAGTTGTCTTCCATGAAAAATCTATTTTAGGACACGTTCTGAAGCGGGCAACAAGCAAAATCGGATGCGTCATATAATAACCTTTAATTTTATGTGTACAAACCTTTGTTGGAGGAGGGTGCAGCCAACTTCTAAACTAGAGGCTTTCTGAGAATTGGCCCACGGACTAATATGGACAATCTGGTGTTATTGGCTGTTGCACACGGTTTATTTATTTAGTCGAGTACCTGGTACACGCAATTCTTTATCTAGCATAAGTGTCGGCGCACACGATCCCGATTGTGCCCGGTTAAATCCGGCTGCCGCATAAATCGGGCCCGATAAAATCGGGGGGGGGGGGGGGGGTCAGCGCACACCGCACACGAGTCCGATTTTCACTCCGGTCATATGCATGCTATATGGTCACTTAGTCTGGTCGATAAAAGGTTTGACCTAGAAAAAATTTGGACTAAGTTGGTTTGTATATCATTTTGAAGAGGAACATATCCTCCATAACATATCCAAAATCCGCTAAAATCCGCTTTGAGCATTTTTTGTAATTCAAGATGGCGTCCAAGATGGCTGCCATTTTCATATAAGTCAGCTTGATGCAATTATAGTGAGAACATCTTGTCATATATATACACATGTATACATTTTTGTGAAGCTAAGACATAACGCCACCTTTATGTGCCAAAATTGGAACTCCCCGTCCAAGATGGCCGCTAAAATGGCGACCGGAAGTGGATTTTTTACCTGTTTTTAATAATATCTTTAAGATAAGTGTGCGTGGTTTGGAACTGGTTGAGAATTTTGGCTTTATTTTGTATATAGCATGTTAACTGACAATTTTAGCAATGAAATATGCTGTTCGTGAGGTCCACACCCCTTCTGATCACTCAAAAAATCGGTTTTACAAAACGCGGTATAACATTTCACAAAAGATCCCCAAGATTCTAATCATATTTCATCAAGAAGTGGGAAGAACTGTGCAATGTAACTGATCCATTCTATATCTTATTGATATTCGAATTCAAAGGTACCAAAATTGTCACTTTGGCTCAAAATGGCTGCCAATATGTCCACCAAAATATGGAAAATGGTAATTATTATCCCAGCGTGCCACGCAACCGCTTACAAGTTAGGGTGATGCACACAGTTGACTAGTATGTCTTATATAGCTTGAGTACTAACATTTCTGATGCACCTTTGGTATTTTGTTACTATTTTAACCACTGAAATTACCAGAATTATTCGAAATTTTCTGTCACAATCCTGATATCAAAATTGGCAAAAAATCGCTGTTCAGGTTTGAGCCATATTTTGAAAGTAAAATGGAACTATGTTTGGTATCAAAGATGTTTATTGTTTTGATATGTGTTACATGTGTCACACTGAGTTGTTTTTAGATAAAATTACTCAAGATTGCTTCCAAAATGGCAACCAAGTTTGGTAAACATTATTATATACATAAACATTTGTGTATATACGTGGTGTATATGTATACATAATCAATTGTGACTCACGTGCTACTTAATCAACTAAATGTTCTATTCTGATTGTCCCGGTACCCTACGAGTCATGACAAATTCATTTTGATGAATGCAATATGGATTTTGCCTAAAGCTTCCTTGTTTTTGAACGGAAATGGGCAGAACGTTGAAACCGAACTGAGATGGATCATATTAAGTGGCTATTCTGGTCCATTAGCATCAACATTGATCAACTTAATACAGTGTGTATGTCTGTTGATTGTCTGGTCATAGGCGATGTGAGTAGGTATACATGGAACTATTGTATTCACGAATGGTGTGAATAGTTATACAATGTGTGACTATATGGTCATGGATGGGATGTCCATAGTGAGATGTATATATATATATATATATAAGGAGTAGCTGTATGCTGATGTGTGAGGTGAACATGTTTACAGTGAGTGGCTGTCTGGTCATTGAAGTGGTGTATGGTCATAATGAGAGCAGCTACACTGTCCTGTATGTATACATGGAGTGATTGTGTGGTCAGTGGTGGGCTGTACATATGTACATTGGGTGGATGTATTGTCATGGGTGGGTGTATATGTATATACATGTTGGATGCATGGTAATGGATGGGTGTATGTATAAATAAGGTGTGGTTGTGTGGTTATGGGCAATGTGTATAAGTATACATGGAATGACTGCACGGTCATGGTTGAAGTGCATATGCATACCTGGAGTACACTTTGATGGCCATTGGCGGCTAGTGTATATAGAGAGCAACCTCATGGTGATGGATGGGATATGTATATGTTAATATGTACTATTGTATTGTCTTTGGTGGTGTGTACAAGCATACAGTAACTAGCTGAATGCTCGTGGAGAGGGTGTATATGTACACAGCGAGTGGCTGAATTGTCACGATTGAGCTGTATATGCAAGTCTGAAGTGTACGAATGGTCGTGTGTGCGGGGTATTGGTATATCTAGAAGGGTTGTATGGCCATTGGTGAGGTATATATACACACCTGGAGTGACGCTGTGTCATGTGTGAGGTGTATATGTATATCATGAGTGACTACATGGCCATGGCACGGCCAATATGTACATATGTATATGGGGATTGACAGTATGACAAAATTAATGGTGGGGTGAATTGATATACAAGGAGTGACTATGATCACGAATGTGGTTTATGCGTATACAGAGAGAAGCTGAAATGTCATGGGTCAGGTGTATATGCAAGTCTGGGGTGTATGAATGGCCGTGTGCGCGGTACGAGACATTGATATATCTAGAAGGGCTGTAAGGCCACTTTTATGAGGTTATATGTATATACCTAGAGTGACTCTATGGTTTTGGGTTGGGTGTATATGTATATCTTGAGTGGCTATATGGCCATGGGTGTCGCAAATATGTATATATATACAGGGATTGAGACTGTATGACCAGTGGTGAGGCAAATAGATATACAAGAAGTAATATATAACAATGGATGTAGCGAACAGGTATGGAGTGACTGTATGGTCATCGGTGAGGTGTATATGTATATATTTAGTGGCTGTATAGCTATGCATGTGGCAAATACATATACATGGAGTGACTGTATGGCCCATGGTTAGGCGAATAGGTATACAAGAGGTTACTTTGTGTTCATGTATGTAGTGAATATATATACAGGTCATGTGATGTGTGGGAGTATACCTGGTGTGTCTGCAATGTTATTCACGGCTATATGGCCATGTGTTGGTGTATGGGTAAACCCAATTGTGGTTGTATGGTAATGGGTGAGGTGTATGTCTATACAGCGAGTGGCACATGGCCATTTACGTGGTGTTCATGTATGTATATATGGAGTGACTGCATGCTCGTGTGTGATTTGTACTGGTGCACCTTTGTGTGACTATCACTTTCCACAATAACTCAAGGATATGTTAATCGATAGAGGTAATATCAGAGTGTTCTCCACATTAATTGCGTTTTATATGCAATGTGAAGAAAACGGTTTTCCTGACAATAGTTTATAAGTTAATCAATTTTGATGCTAATGGGCCAGAGTAGCCACATAATATGATACCTGTCAGTTCAGGTTCAACGTTCCGTCCGTTTCCGTAAAAAACATGGACATAATCCCAAAAGAGGTCTTCGGCAAAATTCATACTGCCTCCCTTAAAATTAATTTGTCGTGCCCCATAAGGTTTTGGGACAACCATAATATAAGATTAAGTTGTCCATTGATTAAGTAGCATGTTTAATAACCAAGTGAGTCACAATTTGCTACCATTTCGGAACAGCCGAGAATAATATTCGGAATATAAACTTTTTACTAAATTTGGTTGCCATTTTGCATGTAATCTTGAGTAATATTGTCTAAAACACCACACTATGTCATATTTAAGGCATATCAAAATAAAAAGAACTTTGATACTAAAGATAGTGATTTTTTGCCGAGTTTGATGCTGTTTGTGATAGAAAAATCCCATAATTCTGGTGATTTCAGAATGGTAAATAGTAAAAATTAATCAAGGTGCATAAGAAATGTTGGTATTCAATGTATATAATACGGAATAGTCATGTGTGTACATCACCATAACTTGTAAGCGGTTGCATGGCACGTTGGGATAATAATTAACATTTTCCCATATTTTGGCGGCCATTTTGACAGCCATTTGAGCCAAAGTGACAATTTTGGTACCATTGAGTTCGAATATCAATAAGATATAGAATGGATCACTTACATTGCACAGTTCTTCCCACTTCTTTGTGAAATGTGACCAAAATCACAAAGGGGATATTTTGTAAAATGTTATACCGCGTTTTGTAAAATCGAATTTTTGAGTGATCGGAAGGGTGTGGACCCCCACGAACAGCATATTTCATTGCTCCAATGGTCAGTTAACATGCTATATACAAAATAAAGTCACAATTCTCAACCAATTCAAGACCTCAGAAACTTATCTTAAAAGTATTAGTAAAAACGTATGAATTCCACTTCCGGTCGCCATTTTGGCGGCCATCTTAGACGGGAAGTTTCAATTTTGGCACATAAAGGTGGCGTTATGTCATAGCTTCACAAAAATGTATACAAGTGTATACATATGACAAGATGTTCTCACTATAATTGCACCGAGCTGACATATAGGAAAATGGCAGCCATCTTGGACGCCATCTTGAATTACAAAAATTGCGCAAAGCGGATTTTAGCGGATTTTGGATATGTTATAGAGGAGAGCTTCTTCTTCAAAATTATATAAAAACCAACTTAGTCCAAATTTTTTCTAGGTTGACCCTAAAATTTGAGTTTATCGACCCGACTAACTGTATATATAGTATATAGCCAACTGGTGTGGTCAGCCTATCTAGCCAGTTACTATAGCTAGTCATGGTGATTTATATTAATATGTATTTCTAAAGACTAATATTTATAAATAATATTAATAAACTCAATAAATATGTGACTAGCAAAACACGCGTGTTGCCATCGTCACGAGCCGGATTTTCCTGATGAACTCAAACTCAGTTTGATCGGTATGATTAAATCGGATCCGACAAAAACCGCTCCAAGTGTCGGCTCACACGGTCCCGATTGTCCCCGATTTATCCGGCAGCCGGATTAATCGGGAACAATCGGGATCGTGTGAGCCGACACTTGGAGTGAAAATATCGCATTGATAACCTTTGGGAAACGCTTATATCCCATGTCGTCAAGTACCGATTGGCCTGAAAATTTGAGTGTCATATTCTAAGATGAGCCACATGACATTGTCGAAATTTGGGCACACTCGGACATGATGGTGATATATTTTTAAACGCGCCAAAATCGTGACATATAAACAAACAGACACACACATGCAAACATTTGGCTTTTATATATAGATAGATAGATATTTTTGCTCGTTTTAGTCTAATTCACTGTTACCCGTACACACTGTACGTAGCCGCACACAATGTAGCCGTACACAATCTAGCCGTACACACTGTAGCCGTACATAATGTAGCCGTACACACTGTAGCCGTACACACTCTAGCCGTACACGCTGTATCCGTACACACTGTAGCCGCACACTGTAGCCGTAAACACTGTAGCCGTACACACTGTAGCCGTACACAGTTGGTTTGCTTGCTCTTGATTCAGTTTCTCTCAGTCGTGGTATGGCATATACCAGCTAAATCGACATTACACCAAAACTATATAAACAAACAAACAAACTTACTACAGCTACATGTACAAGCTCACAACTGCATAACCAAGCATATATACACATCTAGCCAAACAGATTACAATGCTTATATATTATTTTTTTTCTTGCAGGTTGCTATCATCATTTGCTATGCATTTCTGATCAAGCGAAAACATCTCTTCCCAAATATACTGGGTGGACGACCGGGAATACTCTAGTAAGTACCACATGTTCTGATACAGACGATTTCCTTCCAATGAAACCATCAGGTTTTTTGGTCATAATTATAACCAATCAATACAAAATATTTACAATTGTATCTACACCAAATGCATGTTGCTTGAAATGTTTCAATATCGTTACGATGTTAGAACCACACACCACACCACACCAAAGCATTATATTACCAACTTATCCGAACGTATAAACTGTGCACATGTTGTTTTGTCAAGGTACCGACGTGCGTTATGTGCTTAATTTCGATCTGGTCTGTACTGCCAGTCTAACATTGTCAATGGAAGGGGAATAACTCTATCTCTTATTTGTGAATTGTGATGCATTCTTGTGTGATAAACGGGGGAAATCTAAGCCACTGTTCCGTATTCCGATAGCGTATACATATTTTAGTTCCTCTTCCAAATGGTATATAATATGGAATATGTTGTATATAATGTGATCTGGGAATTCGAAAATTAAGTGGGCCTTTAATCACTCTGGGCAGAGTCTCAGACTAACGAAATAAAACAGATGATGGGTAGATAAACTGTTAGCAGTGAACGTTTTTGTCTAGTGGACCTAATAGATATCCTCCAGTTTTCTGTCTTCGATTGCATGATAATTGTTATATTCCAGTTACAAAATCATTTGTTTGTCCTCGAAACAAAATTCGGGGGACAATATTAATCACCGGTCTTCGTACGCGTCCACATCTGCCGGAGTTATGGTCCTTGTTACTTAGTATTTTCCGATTTTTTTGGTTTCCGGTTGATAACTTTAGTTTTAGTTTTCTGAGTGTTGTCAAATTTATTATATGGATTACTCACATGACAATACATGTCAAGTTGGAATAGAATAGAACAGCGGTCCACCAATTTCTACCGGAGTTATGGTCCTTGTCGACTGATATAATCTATATGACTATGACGAGTAGTCACAAATATTTTGAATATTTTTTCATATACCGAAAAAAGTCAATGTGACTTACTTCCGAGATTTATATGATATGATATGATATAATTTGCTGGTTTTCTTTTCTCCGGATGATAACTTTATATAGTTTTGGTCATCCGATTGTTTTTAAATTGCGAAAAACCCTGTGCAGTACATTCTCTTACACAATAGAGGCCTTTTAAAATTATGCATAAATGGATGTGGTTCGTTCCGCCCATTTGGTTTCCGGGTGATAACTTTTTATAATTATGCTGGTGTCTAATAATATAAAATAAACGGCCGCTGCTCAACCACAGTGTCCCCCGAAACGTTGGCTTTATTTGGAGCGGGGGCTTTAAAGAAATATATTATATGTATAAAATACGTGTGCATTGTCTCATAACTGAGCTGCATACAACTAACCAAATTTAAAAAAAAACTCTTAAAGTTGAAAATATTCGACAGAAGCCATAACTGTGGTAAAATGGGCAGACCGAACCTATATTTTAAACTGATCTGTATTTTCATATGATTGATGCATATACCAAATTTGAAAACAAACAGATAACTATAAATAAAGCTATCACCCGGAAACCAAAATAATCGTCAAATTACAGGTCAACAAGGACCATAACTCCTGTAAAGATAGGCGGATGGAACCCAAATTCGAAATGGACCTATATTTTCAAACCAGTAATCCATTTGCCAAATTTGAAAACAACAGCTAACTAATACAAAAACTATCAGCCGAAAACCAAAATAATCGTAAAATTATAAGTGAACAAGGACACTAACTCATGTAAAAATAGGCGGACGGAACCCAAATTCGAATTTGACCTGAATTTTCAAATGAGTAATCCATATAGCAAATTTGAAAACGATCATATAACAAATTTTGCGCTCCGATAGTCTAGCCGTTTCTGTATAAACGATCAGTTATTGATGATTACCGCCGGTAGATTCAAGCCAATTCACTTTACTGCCCAGCGGGGATAACCACGCCTGCCATAAATTGCCAGACTGAGGTATAGTGGGTAAGACATCACGCATCGATATGTCTGACCACAAGGAATGACGTGTTTCAAATTTGGTGGACTTACCACCAGACTTAGCTGGATTGTTCTTCATTTCGACTGGTACTTCATTGAAACCGCGACAAGTACTTTAGTGAAGGCTAAATACATTCAGTTTCAATGTTTATTTGTGGCGACAAACTGTTTATTGGGGCAAAATGCCACCGAAGCATGAGGAAAAATGAACCTGCACATGGCGTCGATTTTGAGATAAATTGTTCGATAATTTCGGATATTCACTGTTCTTGTCAAGCTGGATATGTAACACATAATAAATATTCAATGTTATTATAATATATCTCTTCACAATATACTCACGATCTATCAATTTATCGATGGTGTACCATACAATTTCCCTATTTCAATAAAAATTCGAGGACTTGTATGTTTTCATCCGTTGTAGTCAGTTTTTTTGTACTTTTTCGAAGATGAACCATACTGGTATCAAAAAGTGTTCCATGTTATAATAACAATTAATAATCTTCATAATTGGCACATTACGCATATAGAACAAACATGTTTCAGTATATAGAGAATTATTTTTCATATCACAGTTCCCTAGTATTCCATTGGTCTGTCATAATGTTTGTGTATGTAAGTCCGCGTATAAATCCATGAATACCATTTTTTCACAAAATATACCAATAAATGCTGTATAATGTACCAAATCTAACCATCACAAATCCGAAAGCAATCAGGAAGAGGCGCCCTAATCAGCCTGTATTAATCGACAACGGGTGAGTTTAACAGGTGCTGTCATATACTTTGGCCATTTTAGTGTCCCTCTTTCCCCAACAAATCATCTCTTGGAGATTATAGCACTATGTGGTCCATTATCTCAAATATGTATATAGTTTGATTTGATAGTGTTACCTAATTAGTTTATCTAGCACTTCCTAATCCCCTCATCATATTTCCATGTGTCACCTCTCTGGCTCAGCGTGATATTTCCAACCTGCATAATTTACTAATCCCAAAAGCCCAAAGGGCGAAGCTTTCGCATACTGTTACTGTTATATTATTATGTTATGTCAACTTTCATGAAACCAATACTCTTTGATTTCAGAAAAATCAGAGTAACCCAAGACACCTTCGATCGTCTTTGGCTTGACAAAAGGCACACAAATAACGTCCGGAATCAGGTGTTGATATCGCGAGTCGCTTTTACATTGTCCATACCTGCACTTGTTCACTATATTTGTTGAGAAAATTTAAAGGATTCAACATCGTTGCAACGATATCTGCTATCTTATATAAAAAACAAAATCAAAGCGACATCGAGTAAGCCGGTAAAATGAGTCTTTTTGTCTAACCGCCTCTTCGCAGAAGCAACCACTGCTCCAGGCTGTATAATGCAATTATCTCATTGGCTCACACAGTTAATTGCGGTAGGGTCAATTGCGTGAGCCTTTCAAGTTTGAACTGCGTGTCTCTAGTAGTCCCTCATGTGAAGTTACGTGAGGGATATTAACTATTCAGACTGCATAATCCATGACGGAACATTAAATCGGCATAACTTCACTTACGGGCGGCCTATCACAAACAAAGTTTTTCGACACCGTGCTCAGTGGATTAGCGGCGATCGATAACGATAAAAAATCTTGACCGGAGAAATCCTTTAAACTAGGGTTATCACCCGGAAATCATTTGGGACGGACGATCAGACACCGCTGATCTCTGCAGTCCCCCGAATTTTGTTAGGGGGACAACTATACCCATACAGAACATGTATATCTAAAAAAGCCATCGGTCAAATAAAGCCACTTTATTCGCAGGACGTATGGCATAGCGGATTTTCCTTATATCTCAATGGTAAGATGTTTGCAACGATGTAGACAAATTCTGATTATATATGCGGGATTGTGGGTGTCCAATAAAATAAAATAAACGACCGTTCGGGCACAATGTCCCCCGAAACGGTTGCTTTATTTGGAGCGGGGGCTTTGTAGAAATATATTATATGGATAAAATTATTGTGCATGCATGGTCTCATAACTGAGCTGCATCCAACTAACCAAATCTGGAGGGAAAAAAACTCTTAAAGTTGCAAAAATAATAAGTCGACATAACTATAAGACCACAACTGCGGTAAAATGGGAAAACTAACAGATATCTATAACTAAAGCTATCATTTGGGACGGACAGGTGGGCATCCACACTCACGCCCCGACGGACGGACGGATGGGCAGACACCGTTGATTTATATACTCCCCTGAATGTTTTTTAGGGGGACAATTAGGTGTGTTAACAACGTGGACAGTTGGAATCCAAGTTTTATTCAATTATTGTTCCCAGAATATAACTTTGTATATCTAACAAAGCCACCAGTCAGATAAAGCCATCTTATTCGTGGGACGCGTGTGGCATAGCGGCATTTTCTTATATCTCAATGTTATGGTGTTTGCAATTATGTAGCAAATGAGAGTGAATTACGGTAATTTATAGTTACAACTAAAATGAATAGCTAACTCATGTCCGGCAGATTGTGAACTGCCCCACTCGGGTGGAAACAAACCACTAAAAATATGCATGCATCAGATCGCCCATGAACTATTTTACAAAATTTAATCACGTATATTTCGAAATTATTATAAATTTAAGATATAAATTTATCACACAATTAGCCCATAAATGCGGCTTCATATTTTTAGCAAGACACCCCACGTGTGTAACCGGCACGCGCAGTGGCGTCAGAGCTCAGAGAAATTATATCGATGGCAATATCGGAACTTTAGTATTATGTAAATTAGAATATAATTATGATATTCAATTTCTGTTGGGTTATTTAGTGTTTACTATGAGATAAACATGGATGATGTGGTGGTTGAACATATTTTGTCAACACGAACAGACACATGTTTCTTGAAGGTGTCTGTACTTCCTCTTTGGTTGCGATAAGTTATACAAATATGCATATATACTGTTTGTGATCAATAGCATGAAGGATGCTGCATATAGAGAACGTCAATCTGACTAAGTTATAGCAAAATTCAAGCCTAGAAGGCTGTTGTTCATCGAAAATAGTTAAAATTCGATAGCTTCTGTCTAGAGGTGATCAATATCATGCATGTTGGACTCGAATCCAATATTACTTTTCTAAAAAATTATCGGGACTCAGGGTGACGTTATTTTGGATAAACATACAGCTGGATAATAAAAATGCCATGATACATTGTTGTGTACAGTATGTGTTTTCGTGTGTACACGCGTTTCGTCCATGCAATATGACTTTTCACCATGCACAACCTGGACTCTTACAAGAAAAACACATACTGCACACAACAGTGTATAATAACTTTATAATACACCACAACCCCATACACATAGACTGTTCAAATAGACCCGACAGTGTCCCATGCAATATAACTACGCACACCCAATCCCATTTGACAGGTCCTTGTGACCTGCCTTGGAACATATACACATGGCTTTGTAGAATAGACCCTACTGTATCCAATGCAATATAAGAACGTACAACAACCCCATGCCGTCAGGCCCCTATGCACGTGTGATCAGTTTGAGAGAATGCACATGAAATTTCAAACAGAACCGACAGTTACCGCGTCCCAGGGGCGGTCGGGGCTGGTCAGCTTCATCGCGACAAACATATCGTGATGTCGATAATTCCAGTGTTAATTGCCTGCCATGGCTTTGGTGGACGATTCCCACTTGTTTCTATGCGAATGTTGTAGACGGTAGTTCCGCTATATAATTATAGGTGTGGAGTTCATAGCGGTACGATGGCCCCATTGGGGTCCCGTCTGCATTTAATGGCAATGCAGACACCATATTAGACATTAGTTTTATTATATTTCAGCACAGCAAACCCACTGACCAGGCGCAACAAACTCACATTTGTTGCTATCGTCGGAAGTTTCGCGTCTTTAGTTGCGGAGATTATTTTCGATCGGAAATTTGCATTCCAGTATGATGGTCCGACATCTATTAAAGGTGTGTATATGTAATTAACCGGAGAAATGCGCCTACTGTTCGATTCCAATGAAAGAACGCAGACTCGGGAAATTACTGGGTTTACTAATATGATTGATGTTTATATGTAAAATGCATGTAAAAGGTCTACAGTACCTGTTCGCGTCAACGATTAGTGCATTACATGTATATAGAGCCATTCATATATATACGGACTGGTTGATGAAGAGTGACATTAGATAGGACTATGTAAATATATGTTGTACGGTCATGTGTGGCGTCTGTGGCGTAGAAGTGTCAACATCTGGCGCTAATAAATCGGTCAGTTCATTTTCCGAAAAAAACCCATGTGTCAAATACTGCTTTGTGTGAATCAACTTTGCTTGGTAAAACACCCTTTTTGGTAATAACTGGTTAACTTCGACATATCTGATTTAAAACTATTTTATCACATAATTAGCCCCTAAACCCGGCCTGATATTTTTAGTAAGATACACGTGCATTGAAGGCACGCGCAGTGACGTAATCGCTTAGCGCAATGATGTCAATGTCAATGCCGGAAATTTATCATTATCGTAATTAGAATATAATTTTGATATTCGATTTGTATTGGGTTATTTGGTGTTGACTGTGAGATAAACATGGGTGATAAGGGCGGTTGAACAATTTTGTTAACACGAAAAGACACATCTAAAATGTAACTATATTTTTCTCAAAGATGCCTTTACTTCCTCTTTGGTTGTGATAAGAAAATAACTATTAATTTTGTTTAACCCCAGGCGTTTCGATATCGTTTTCCAATGCTAAGTTGTGATTATGTGATAAAATGTACCCCAAATACGTCGCAATTTTATATACAAAATTTAGTAACCACAACGGCTCATTAGATCCTCCATATTTCCAATGGTACATAGTATAACGTATAATATATATAAAAGCAACATAATTCTGGGCTCCGAATGTTATGTGCATGAGCCTTTAATTTATGCGTTGTTTTATATCCACAGCAATAATTGTGATCGTATCTATGGTCATATATGGATTAGCTCTGTTTCCCCTATTCTTGGCGCATGGATTAAACCACTGGTTGGGATATGCCGTCGGATCATGCTATGCCTGGATTTGGACAGCCATGCTGTTTTACAAAGAATTCGAGTGTGCCCAATCGGTGAGTATGCCCGTGTACACGGAAAGGGTAGTGGTGGAAACTGGTTCAATGACAAACACACCATATAACCCATATGACGAGATATTATGCTCGTGGCGTGGAGTGGGAATCGGAGATGAATTTTGTTTTATTCTAGTGTGACCAAACCTGAAATAACTGAGATCTAGATGTATAAAGCCATATTACTTTTGCAAAAAAAGATCCAACACATTGAAGCTAACCGACCTATTTCATAGCGGCAATGAACGAACGCTTACTAATCTTGCTCTATGTATTGAGAACTAGCAGGGTTACCCGGCGTTGCCCAGGTTAATGCGATGTGAAACCCTCTGTGTGCTGTGGATATTTGTTTGGGAATAGAGAATACTCTTGCTCAAAGTGTTATACTGATTTTCATAAATTGTATATTCAAATAGCATCACAAAACATGATTATTGCATTCATGGAATATAAGCAGTGATTCACCTTGTCAATTGTCATTTTGTTAAGCGCGATTAATCCGTTCCACTAATAATGAAGTATTTATTTACAACTGCGTATACTTCAGACGTTATAATATGATACATGAACATTATAAACACATTATTTTGCAAAAAATAAAAGACGACAATTGAGTTTTACATATTGAGATGTATCAATCAATCTAGTGGGTTGGACTAAGATCTTGAGGACACCTGGCTAGCATATCTCCATGATGATACAGATGTTTCAAAGAAATTTCCAGGTGCTCCTCTGTTCATGGTGCTATATATTGGCTAAATATTCTCAGTTTAAACGAAATGTTGCTGTGCATTTATATCAGCTACACGTGTCAGGCACAGAGCAATATTTTGAGTTGTTTATGTCAGTCGATGAGTCTGTTCTAAAACCCTTTTCAGATGTCAGTATTGGAGGATCCTGAAAAGACATGTGCTACTGACTGACTTTTCTTTTATATTAGAAGAAACTATATTTGACTGCACACTGTGACCAACATTTTTGAACAGGCCTTCCATATCTCTTGACATATTGTAACTTTGTTGTGGAAACTGTATTGAATAAAACAGACTCAATTGTGTTATAATATATATGCAATCCTCTGACGGTTCGAGGTCTCTCAGTTTGCACGAATATATGTATCTCTTAAATATAATGATAAATATACGTTTAATGCTTCTTCTATGTATCTCTTTTTGATAACTCATTGTGTGAATACCCTGATTGCCGTCCCCATATAAATATGACAGTTGAGAAGATATAATTTTTCCAGTGACTTAAGTGGGTCATCATTTGTCGAGATTGTGAAATGTGAACGCCCAAAACTCCTTAAAATGATATCGAGCTGGCCTGGGTGACTATATATAACTTATAGGTGGATATCTGAGAATAGCAATCTTATCAATGATAGTGCATGTCCTCTCACTATTCGTGACCCAAACGACAACAAATGTGATTTAATTCGTATATCATTAGAGAAAACGTGTAGGAATTTGGTGGAAATTAGTGTCAAATATATTTGTATCAGCTTTTGCCACTTTTGACATATTTAAACCACGCCCATTAGACTCATGGAAATTCGTATCAAATTTAAGTTCCCCATATCTCTCACCCATAGGGCACCAATGTGGTGTATCTAAACCACACGATAAGATTCATCGTATCACTGAGAAGAATATGTATCAATCTGGTGGAAATCGGCGCTAAACATATTGTTATAATTTGTTGTGTCCCTCTCACCTCTATACACCACTAACTCGAATGGCCCCACTTGTGACATCCTTAAACCACACAATTACACTACTGATATCACGAAGATGATTGTTTATAAGTTTGGTGATAATCGGCGACTAAACAATTTTTTTTATCAAATTTTTTGCCCACCCTATCCATCTCTCACCCAAACAGCACCACTATGGCGTCTTTAAATCCCACGATTAGATTCCTCGTAACATGGATAAGAACGTGTATCAATTTGGTGGAAATTAGCGCTAAAAAATTGTGCATCAATTTTGGTGCCCCTCTCCCTTTCAATGCACCCCTGACGCGAATGGGGCCACATTTGACAGATTTACGCCGCACCATTAGACTCCTCATACCATGGGGATGATTTTGTACAAGTGTGGTGGCGATCGGCGACAAAACCAATTATTATCAAATTTAGTGCCCACCCCCTCCAATCTCTCATCCAAACGACAACAATTTGGCGTTGTTAAATTGCACAATTAGATTCATTGTATCATGAAGAAGAATATATATCAATATGGTGGAAATCGGCGCTAAAATTAGTTGATCAATTTTGGTGCCCCTCTCCCCTTTCGTTCATCCCTGACTCAAACGACACCACTTTTGACATATTTAAACCACACCGTTAGATTCTTCATAACATGGGGATGATTATATGTAGATTTCGTGGCAATCGGCGACAAAAAAAATCTGCCCCTCCCCATTTTCTGCCCCTGGCAACAACGGCGTCACTTTAGAAAATTCTAACCTTGACCATTATCTTTCTCGTAAAACGTTACCCCTAGTAGACCCGTTTGGTATCATCTAGATGCTAAAATTAGTTTTATCAAATTTGGTGCCCCTCCCCCTTCTGTGCACCGCTGACTCGAACGACGCAATTTTTGACATATTTAAACCACACCGTTAGATTCTTCATATCATGGGGATGATTATATGTAAGTTTCGTGGCAATCGGCGACAAAAATAATTCTGCCCCTCCCCCTTTTCTGCCCCTGACAACAACGGCGTCACTTTAGAAAATTCTAACCCCGACCATTATCTTTCTCGTAAAAAGTTACCCCTAGTAGACCCCTTTGGTATCATGTAGATGGTCCCCTGTGAATTTCTATAGAATACAGACAGACAGACAGACAGACAGACATTCGCAAATATAGATATAGAAGCTCAATCAATAACAATGAACTCCTGAGGCATACCAAAAACCATTTACCAAACCGACCCAAACCCTCTGATTACTGACCACACAACCAATATTATACACATTTATACATATACACTGCACGCACGCATGGACTGCACGCATGCACAATCCAAAATATTTTTTTTTATTGTAACATTGTGTATATTCCACGCTATATGTCAAAATGACGACGAGTATATCATTAAATTGAATTGAATTCAATTGCCACCCCTTTGAGGTGAGTTCCAAATAATAAATATGATAGAGCTCAGAATAAGCCGTGTACAGACCCGATATAGATGGGCATGTATGTTGGTCTTCAAAAATGTGTCTGTTGTTTGTGATTAAAGTCATACATGAATATCAAGCGAAGAAATGATCCCGTTGAAAGTCGACTGCCACCCAACGGTACTTGTGGTTAACGTTTATTCACATACGTATACCATATTTATATGCAACTATATATGTGTCTACTGTAAAAGATCGACTTTTTTCTTATTTTTGTCCGACGAAATTTTGTTTGTGGGACTATTTAAAGAGCCGGCGTCCGTCTGCGCGGAGCTCCGTGTGGAAAGTTTCCGGATGAGAACTTTATTTTGGTCTATCGGATCTAACCCAAATTTGGTGTGTGAGTTTATCAGCTCAAAACACAGGTCAAGTTCGAATATGGGATCGGTCTGCCTATTTGTGCCGGAGTGCTGGCCCCTTGTCGACTTAGAATCTGTCCGTCCGTCCGTTCGGAAAGTTCCCGGATGATATCTTTATTTTTAGGTTTTCGGATCTAAAACTAATTTGGTATGTAAGCTCAGGAGCTCAAAATACAGGTCAAGTTAGAAAATGGGTTCGGTACGCCCATTTTTACCGGAGTTATGACCCCTTTTTCACCTAGAATTTTGTCGTTTTGAGGTTTCCGGATGATAACTTTAGTTTGTGCGATCGGATATGAACCAAATTTGTTATGTCAGGTTATCAGCTCAAAATACATGTCAGATTCGAATATGGGTACGGTACCTGAATTTTTGCCGGACTTATGGTCCTTGTCGACTTAGAATTTGCCGATTATTTTGGTTTCCGGATGATAAATTTAGTTTTTGTAATCTCATCACATCGAATCCTCTGCGCTCACAACGAATCCTCGAATCAATTACGCCGTGTGTATTCAGTTATAAAAATATATTGAAATGGTCTATTGTTAATACTGAGGGATGTTCAGGAATTGAGCAGACGAAAGATACAAGAACAGAAGGATATCTTCCTATACCATGGTGGGAAATGTTCAGATAATGGGGAGGTTCAAATTGATAAAACTTCTAACGTCGCCCTTCCAGCATAACTGACTATAATTCGCGTTGCCCGAGGCGGGAAATTATCATCCAGTAAAAAGTCAACCATGCATGCTGCAGGTATGGCTTGTTTCCAATAAGTTAGTACATAGTAACATAGTGATTTAATTAGTTGTCGATGGAACGCGAAACGTTATACCACACAAATGACAGTGTCATTCCATAATTTCGCAGATGTCGATGTTAGAACCCGCGCCAGCCTCATCTAGCCTTGTGCGCAATGATCTTGTTCTCGACCTTTACCACATCGGCCACGGGGACATCCGTAAAAGGAAGACCTTTCACCGAGAGATGGGAACAGTACCTGTCTGAACATGGGTTCCAATATAGATAGACAATCATGTTTAATGTTTATTTTTCACCATTTAAATATGTCAACAGTCGCAATACTCAATGTTGTATGTTGAATGAAGAGAATAAGACATTAAACAATTAAACATACATTAAACAATTAAACATACATGGTTACAGTAGACAGAATAGAAAGTGTAAATCCATATGTATTGCTATATATTGTATACTATACATCTTTATAACAGATACAACTGTTATTATGTGACAATATAGTCACTCGGATATAATTATATAATATATATTTAAACTATACACAAACATTCAGTAAAATTCATCGCGACTACATGTCGGATCCTTCTATCTTTCGCGATTACACCATTGCATGAAGATACCATCTGCCCCATCAAGTAACTGATAATTCCTCACAGATACACAAATCAGATGATATGTACCCTTCACTCATGATTTATGTGCATGCGTGCGTGTGTCCATCAATAACACACAACACTACATTCATCTGTTATATTTATATAACTTTTTATGATTTATTCTCCTAAAAAAGCTGAGTGTATTGTACTTATTTATTTTCATAAAATCTTCAGAGAATGTGAGACTAGCCCACGCAGCACAATGAGTCGACCCAATATAACATTTCCAAGCACTTAGCAACGATACCATCATCGTTATAAATAACTGGCTTCAGGTGCCATTAGACTGAACTTTGAAAAGCACGCCCAATTATCATTTGTGTTAGTGGGGTATGAAACGGGAGACCCAATTGGCAGTTGACCAATCACCGAACAGGATTTAGTGTAACACAGACGGGCTATGTAAAAATAAAGCCCACATATCAATATTTAGTGTATTTATCGACCTACATGTATTTTATCGCTCGTGTTATAATTACTTAAACATAATTTTGAGGTTCAGATGAACCATGTCCGCTTGAACAATGTTTGCGTCACTTACAGGCGAGAGAGATCAAGCGGTTTAAAAGGCGCTATATGTGGGATCTGGCATCGTTGGTACTATCACAAAGACAAGGGTAGGTTCCTATTTTTATTTTTAGGACCTCGTGAAATTGAACTGAGTGGATAATGATTCCTTCGCTCCTGCTAATCACTCCTATATTATTCTGCTATTGGAGCCGGCGTCGCTGTTGTGTATCTATGGTTTGGTAAAGCAACCATACATCATTTGCACGGGAGTTTGGCGTGTATAAGATAAGATAAGATAAGATAAGATAAGATGATTTATTGCAATACACCAAATGGAGGCAGCAAATAACAGTTAATACATGAAAAGTTACACATTAAAATAAAATACATGTAATTATGCATATGTATGATAAATGATCATTAGTATTATAAATTAATACTTTCAACTTTTATTTCCCCATATTGACATTCTGTCTTTTTAGAAAGAATAACCGGATCATGTTGCACACGGAATTGATTATTTGTTTTTCATTATAAAGATGAACTTATTATCATCACTCATGTTTATGAAATATATGCTATACTTTTAAGCAATATTAAATAAGTCTTTTCTAGAGTCAGCGTACGCACTGCATTCCATAATAAAATGTTTTTCTGTTTCAACTTTACGTTCATCACACATGTGACAAATTCGGTCTTTTAATGGCGTCTTCGGTTGCGTGTGTCGACCCTTTTCTATAGCTAAAATATGATTGCTAACACGTAATCGAGTGAACATCTCTCTTGCCGCGGACGATCGAACGTGCCTCAGGTACGGTTCTATGTCATAATTGTCTTTAAAAGTTCTGTAAGTTCGCAATTTATTAGCACCACCTGGTCTGTCGTCATCGAAAATGTCTTTTTTGAACTTATTTATATGTTCTGATTTTAACCTTTCAATTATTAGTTTGTCTGTCACTCTTACTGTTGTATTAGATTGTGATATATTGATACCACTTTTGACTAATTGTGCGTCCCAAGTTGATTGATTAGACATGAGGGATTCCCTAAAAGAATCATGCATTAAAGTTCTTGATTTTACTGCACGCAGTTTAGTTAGATATTTATACATATTACCAATAGCATTAATTGCTATGGGATATCGACCCAGTTCAGCCCTCGAAGCATGATTTGAGGCCTTTTTATTCAACCTGAGTATACTCTTACAAAATTTCAAGTGTGTTTGCTCAAGTGGGTTAGTGTCAATAAATGGATTTTTTAACTCGGATGCCCATATTTCAGAACCATACATCAATATAGGCATTATTAATTTGTCAAACAACTTACATTTAGTATTGAGAGACAATTCTATATGTGAATTCAGTGAGCTCGTCATGAAAAACATAGCCTTAGAAGCTCTCCCACTTAAATTTTCACAAGCTTTCGACATTTTACCGTCAGAACTGAAGACGAGACCTAAGTATTTATATTCGTCAACTCTTTCTAGCAACTCATTGTTGATATAAAATGTATTGTCTATATTTAACTTCCGCTCATTTGATTTAAATATCATGCATTTTGTTTTGTCTGCATTAACTGTTAGATTATTTTTTAAAGCTATATTTTTCCAATTCATGCAAATAATTCTGCAAACCATCAGGCGTTTCAGATAGTAAAACGAGATCATCAGCGAAAAGTAAATGCGTAATCGGACGATTGTTCAAATAGCACGGGTTAGACATGTTAGTTAATTTGCCGCCAATATCGTCTATGAATATTTTGAAAAGAGTGGGTGATAAGGAGCACCCCTGCCTTACTCCTATTTTCGACAATAAAGCGGGACCAAATCCTGCTGAAGTGTTAACGGAATAATAACTTGACTTATAAATAGACTGTAAAATCGCGAGTGTCGACCCGTTAATGCCAATACCTCGAAGTTTTCTAAATAAAATAGACCTATCTACAGAGTCGAACGCTTTCTTGAAGTCTACAAAGGCCGTATACAGAGGTTTTTTCATATCTTTGTACTTATTGACTAACGTACGCAGGACGAATGCACTGTCGACTGTACTGCGATTTTTTCTAAATCCGTATTGATTATCGCTTATTAGTTCGTTTTTTTCTAAATAATTGTCTATTCTAGAATTAATAATTTTATTGAACAGTTTTCCAAAATTACTACTCAGAGCGATTGGTCTGTAATTGTTTGGATCATGTCTGTTTCCTTTTTTGTACAATGTTTTAATACATGAATGACTCCAACATAACGGATAATGTCCTGACTTCAAGACATGGTTAAAAAGTTTTGTCACATCATCTACTACCAATGGAATAACTGTTTTTAGTAATTCGTTTGGAATGTTATCTAAACCCGTCGCTTTTCTATGTTTTAATTGCCTGATTGCATCAAGTACTTCTGTTGCAGTTATGTCACTATTGTTTATGTCTATAAGATGATCACTGTCTTTCGACGCTTGATATTCAAAGTTCGTTTCACGGGTATCGCAGCAAAGTAATTGCTCAAAGAAATCGACCGCATCATCAGGGTGAAGGTCATCGGACTTTTTTTGTGTTTTGTTAATACGTAAACTTTTGATTATATTCCAGTATACCGATGGGTCACAACTTTCGAGCTTATCTATTTTTTCAGACATTTGTAGCCAAAATAATTTAGCCTTATGCTTCGTTTCTCTTTTATATAATTTCTTGGCATTGAAAAACTTTAATTGTAGACTTTTGTCTAGAGGATTCTTTTTCATTTCGCTGACTATATTCTCCATAATTCTTTTCAAATCTTTACAACGTTGATCAAACCATAATCGTTTTCGTTGTTGCTTCCGATGTTTTATTTTTACAACTTTTGTCGCAGTCTGATTGATAAATTTGAGTATTTCACACATATCATGAGTTGCATTTTCAGTTCCGTTCAAATTCTCCGGATAGGTTCGTAATCTGAAATTCATCAGACGTCTCTGTACATGTGGCTCATATAAAGCCATCTTTGCTTTGTCAGAACTATTGTCGCACCAATGCACCCTAACAGTTCGATCGGTGTAGTTATATTTTAGTTTTTGTGTTTCGAATTTACAAACTCTAAAGTTTAAATGCACCGAGAGTTGACTGTGATCTGAAAATTATGTTATCGTGCACTACAACGTGCTTGTCATCACCGTGTGCAACATAATCTGGCTTCCCTCCGGTTCTAGCATTGAAATCTCCCCCAAGAATAACCAATTGATCAGATTTCAAATTCGTAAGTTTGTTTGCGAGATCACTATAAACCCTTTCTCGTTTGTCGCCTATTTTCCAATAGCTAGAATTTATCGGGGATATATAAACAGAAATGAAAACGATGTTTTTCTTCAATCCCAACATTTTACCTTCAAACTCAACCCACAATGTCGTATCGTCAATTCGCTTAACAGATTTAATATAGCTTTTATATATAGATTTACAGTAAAACGCAATTCCTCCCCGCGCCGTCTTTTCTTTTCTACAAAGATCAACACAATGATACTCTGGTATTTGGATGTTTGCGATATCAGTATGCCAAGTTTCTGTTAAAGTAATAAAATCATAACGATTTACAAGCTTAATAAAATCAGAGTCAGTTAATTTTCTAGCGAGTCCTTGAATATTCCAAACAGTGTAGCAAATAATTTTTGATATCATGCTTATAAACCATTTCTGGTGTAAATCTAGGAGTAAATCCAGGAGGTCATCGGAGACAAATCTAAGGACACATGTAGATGAATATTTAGTTAGAATCGCACCGCGATTGACACACAAAGAAGTTAATTAATTGGATTGACCTTTCTCTCAAACTTGTGTTGCCTATATATACATATACATACATATATATATATATATACACACACATTTATGTATACACTGCATTATACTTAGGATAATTACGATCCAAAGTAATAATTATAGTCCGAGATGCATGTATCATATAAAACGCCGTTGTTCGTCAAAGTTGTTATAGTTCACAGTAGATGAAATTACTTTTATCTGATGTACAGGTACAAGTTGAAACAACAATATTCATCAATATTCTAAAGTAGCTCGACTTCGAATCAAAAACAATTCCATTTACATATCTGAGATTGTTCTACTAATAACATTTGAAAAATTGAAAAGCTGTTCACTTAATAAAATCAAACCACCCCTTAAAGAATTTATTTCTGTTTCATCTGATGAATTTCTGCATATGTTCCTCGCTGCAGTCATGGCCTCCAATTGGTTTTCTGAACGTTGATGATTTGACGACTTGGTCATGTACTGTCCGTATCCATTCTCAGTTTGTCTGTCCCCGCGGTAATCTCTCCTTCTAGCTGTGTGTCCTGGTCTTTCGAATTGTCTGGTTCCTCTCGGTGTGCGGTTTTCCATCATTGACGAACGTTTATACCAGCTGAAGTCTGCATTCTTGGCGTATTTAATATGCTTTGCCAGTACTCTAACACCGTTGAAATTTGGGTGCCAATTGTCACGATAGAGTTCCTGTATAACTTCGGACGAATACTGGTCGACAAACCCTGGTGTGTTATCAACAAACATACAGTCTTCCTCATAGCATACATCCCTGTACATTTGATTTGTCGATTCAACGAGCATATTAATGTGGTTGGAATGCAAAGTATGCAGAATAGAAGAGATTCTTATTCCAGCACTTGGGAGTTTACTACGAAGTTTATCAATTAGATCTCTTAAGTCCCTTTTAGTAGTTTGAATGTTGTTTCTGCAGCTATTTATTCCCACGTGCACAGATACTGTATGCACGTATTTGAACTTGGAAGTGTGGTCGTCATCAAGCCACCTCATAAGTTCACCGATCATCTGTCCTGGCTGTACAACACATTGAACATTTTCATCACCGACGCACATTTTTGTTGGGTCGATTTTCCTTAGAACCGAGTCTCCTAATATCAAATGAACAGGCGGGGTATGTTCCGGTGACACACATGCATCATGGTGTTCAAGTTCCATTTCGTGTGTAATGTTAGCGCTTTGAGTTTCTTCATACGCTTCACAATCGCCTGAAATGGAAACGAGCGATTCATTCTGATCTACAAATGCTTCAAATCTGTTGGAGACTAGAACACTCGGGAACACGGACACGGCAACTTCTTTATCATTTACATCAGAGAGTTTGTTGTCATTTGTTATAGTAGATGTCTTTTCTGTGTCATTTACTTGTTCATTCGTGGCTTCTTCCTTTTTAGTTGCCGATTCATATTTTTTCAATGAATTTTTTTAATTTGCGACCTGATTGGAAAGTCGACCGTTTTGTTTTTTCAAGTCTTTGCAATCAGTCTCAACTTTACCGATACGCTCTACTAAGGCGGTCGTTTTCTTTTCCACTGTCTCTTCAATAAGTCGCATAGTTGCTGTTAGATTATTCCGTATATAATCGTTCATATCCTTGTGGTCAAGTTTGACTTCCTCGAGCATTACATGTAATTCATCAACCGATCTTTTGATGGTGGTTGTTGAAATGTAATCACCTTTGGCGGATAAATTTGATTTCCTGAATCGTTGACTCACACTTACTCCTTTCCTCCGCTTTGGCGTAACAAAAAGTACAGATTCGTCATTTAATGTGACATTTAATGACTGCATGGTCTTTCACCGTGGTTTCTGCTATTTGAAATTCATCATCACCAGAAACACCAACACCATCAGTCTCGTCACATCTACTCACTTCCGCTGCAGGGCTTTGTTCAGAGAATGTTTTGTCTATACCTGTTAACATTTCGTCAGGAATTTGAGCATTAAATCCTCGGATATATATATCAGGAAGAATGTTAGTAAGCCACCAGGATATATTACATTTTGTTCCTTGCAACATTATCTTGTTTTGGGTTTTTATCAAGTGAATCGTAACTCGTCGGGATTTAGTCTTGGTCGGAACATTAATTATATCCTCCACAAGATTTTTTTCATTGTCACTAACACATCTCCATACTGCTCCCGCTTTCTCTATAAATTTCTTACAGTCCCAATACTTTTCAGTTACTCCTTTCCTGTAACACTTGAATCTATTTGTTTCCAAGTCGATAACTAAACATTTACCTTTGTTTTTCAGATCAAATTTCTCTAAATTTTCCGTCTTGCCTTCCTCCATCTTTTTGACAGCTTTCTGAACATCCAATACATAATCTCTCTCCTCTGTTATAATGAGACGATCTTCATTCGAATCCATCGTAATTAATGTGTCTGCGATTAGCCTCCGACGACCTCAAAGATTAAAGTTAGCAGATGCTATTCATTCGTTTCTCGGGTCTCGACAATAGGTAACGTACATGTATGGTTGCTTTACCAAACCATAGACACACAACAGCAGCACCGGCTCCAAATATACAGGCTAACTGGAGAATGACAAATAAGAATCTCCTGGAGAATGATAAATAAGAATCTCCATACTGCTCCCATTAAAAGCGGGAGCAGTATGGAGATGTTAGAATTGGTAAGTTAGAATTGGTAACAATGGTTTCAACACGCAAACTTTCGTTATAGCATGTATACCAGAAGTACATTTATGAACAACGTGTTAGTCAGCTACTCTGGAAGACAGTACATGTGGTAGATCAAGGTAATAAAGAACTATCATCAACAAGTACATGAAAGCAGTATGGAGATTCTTACAATAAAAATTGGTAACGATATACATTGTTACCAATTCTAACTTACCAATTCTAACTTACCAATTCTAACTCCACATGATTATGGACGAAAACATAAATGTACTTCTGGTATACATGCTATAACGAAAGTTTGCGTGTTGAAACCATTGTTTTTAAAACAAGGGATTACCTCATAGTATCAGATTCTATGTTGTCTGCTAAGTCATTGATATAGACAAGGAACAGGAAGGGTCCTAGGATATAGCCTTGTGGCACCCGGAAGGGATTACCTCATATTCGGAATAAGCATCATTAACTAGTACTCTTTGTTTTCTATTGTTTAAGTAGTCTTCGAACCATATGCAATGTATATGTATGTCATTATTCAGAGCACAGCGCAATATGTTTCATAGAGTTTTGCATTCATTATATACATACTGCAGCCAGATTACATTTTCACGTTCTCTTGTCTTTAATAAACCACGCTTCTCTGATTTAACTTACCAATTCTAACTCCACATGATTATGGACGAAAACATAAATGTACTTCTGGTATACAATCATTCTCCAGTTAGCATGTAAATCTGCAAAAAATATATAAAAGTCTGTAAAAATATCACCACTAAGAAACCCATATTGAAATATATAAACTTTGTCCATATATTCTTTATTGAGAGGTCATCATGCTATAACGAAAGTTTGCGTGTTGAAACCATTGTTTTTAAAACAAAACAGTTACATTGATTTGTCAACAAACATCGCTATTCGTGTTGTAAGTCCAAACATGTTAGTCTGAATATGTTTTCAGAATATTTATCCATGCTTTGAACTTGTCCAATGTTTACCGTCATGTTTTGATTATACTTTGGTATCGTGTTGCACTTATTGGACTTTTATTTGTAATTCCACTGTGACAGTAATGTTTTCATGGTAATTGTTTTTACAAGCGATCTCATTGGACAGACATTAAATATAAATAATAAAATAAAGTCAATATATGTTTCATGTACTTGTTGATGATAGTTGTTTTAAATATTTGTTCTGCAATTGGAGCCGGTGCTGCTGTTGTGTGTCTATGGTTTGGTAAAGCAACCATACATCACTTGCACGGGACTTTGGTGTGTACATGTATGTCATTATACAGCGCAATATGTTTCATAGAGTTTTGCATTCATTATATGTAAACTTCAGTCAAATATAGCCAATTATGAACAACGTGTTAGTCAGCTACTCTGGAAGACAGTACATATGGTAGATCAAGGTAATAAAGAACTGGTGATTGAGTGGGGGAGTAGATCCATAAGTGGGGAGCCAGTAGATTACTAAACTGCGTAGTTCCTATATTTTTTACCGGTGTACTTAGACGATTTGTAGTCCTTCCTTGTGAATGTATTTTGTTTTAAATTCAGTTATCGAAACGCTTTGTTGCTACAATATATTGCTGAATTATATCGAACATTTTCTTATTACTTTGGGACGAGATATATGGTATTCCGAAAAGAATTTCGTTAATATTGAGAATTTGAAGGCTTTCGCGAGTCAATTTATCAGCGAGGACGGCTCGCTCGGACTGATACAAGGGGCTATATACTAAAGAAGAAATGAAAGGCGTCTTCGGGTGGATTTCCACAGAAGCACACAGGGCTATCGGAGATATAATTGTTAATTGTTATACATATCAGAGCGGAGTTCGCTGCATCTGTTTCGGATGCGACAGTGTAGGATGTTGTTTTTTCGTTGTCCTGTGTAGAAGTACAGAGGAGGGGCAGGTGAGGGGTCCAATAGTTGCAAATTAGTTTTAAATATCGAAAATTGGCCAACGTCAGTGATTATTTTGGGAAGTTTATTCCATTCAGTGGTTGCCGACGGAAAAAAAAGACTTTTTGTAATGTTCTGTATTGCAGAAATATGAATACAATTTGCCGGGTCGCCTCATGTTTTAACCCGACACCTCGTTTGCTCCAGGGGGGGGGGGGGTGTAGATGCTAGATAAGATGGGGCTTGTTCGTTTACTATTTTGTAGACTAGTTGCAGTTTGTGTATTTGTCGCCTTCTACCGAGTGAAGGCCACCCCACTTCCCGCAGAACTGTGTTATTAGATGCAGAGCGAATGATGCCACTGACAATCCGCCCAGTGTAGCCGATCGAGTTTATCCAGGAGATATTGCGGAACGCTGTGCCACACTACGTCTGAGTAATCAAATAGGGGTAGTATATACGTCTTAAAGATAATTTCAATTATTTTTCTGTCAAGTTGGTACTTCAGGCGCCTTAGTTGAGCTAATCGAGATGCAATCCTATTTACCAGGCCGTCGATATGGGCATTCCAATTGAGGTTTGACTGTAGTTCCAGACAAGGTGTTTATGCGTGTCAACAAACATTGTTTGATTAGAGAAATTAAGATATGGGTGATTAGTTTTCGGGGGCATTAATGAGAAGATAATTCCAAACGTTTTTTTTCGGGTTAAAGCTGACCAACCATTTTCGGGACCATGCCGATATGTGTTCAATATCACTGTTCATATCGGCTGTTCGTAATGCAAGTGTCATCGGCATACATTCTAGTATCAGATTCTATGTTGTCTGCTAAGTCATTGATATAGACAAGGAAGAGGAAGGGAAGGGATTACCTCATATTCGGAATAAGCATAATTAACTAGTACTCTTTGTTTTCTATTGTTTAAGTAGTCTTCGAACCAATACAATGTGTTTCCTTCTAAACCATACGCGCTCAACTTATGAATCTGTGCCAAACTGTTTCGAATGCTTTAGAGATGTCGCAAAATATAGAACATGTAAATAGACCTTTGTCAAGGGATTGGCACAGGTTATGATATGAATCTACTAACTGATATGTTGTGTTGTGACACGGGAGAAAACCAGATTGATGAAAGTACAGGAGTTTGTTTTCAATAAAGAATTCGCTCATCTGTTTAAGAACCACTATTTCGAAGATTTTAGCGAGGCACGGTAAAAGGGAAATTGGGCGATAGTTTTTCGAATCAGCAGGATCATCTTTCTTGTAAATAGGAATGAAGTTTCATACTTCAATTCCATGCTGCAGGGAATTTTGAAGTGTTAATTGATTTTCTACAAATGAGAACGAGTGGGCGCGCGTACAATAGATTTTACTGTGTCTCGGAGCATTCTATCACTTATGCCGTCATGTCCATGGGCTTTGTTCAGCTTGAATGATTTGATAGCCGATTCTACGTCGGTTTCAAAAAACAAATTTGGCATTATTTTTTGGCAACGCTTCGGAAATATTGTGATGCTATGTTTGGAGTCATTAATGGTTGAATTTGCAATAAAGCTCTTATCTTATTTAGTATTACAGCTTTTTCAGCATTATTTGTTGCATATGTGTGGCCGTTTGCTGTTATACTTCATGTGGGGCTATATAGGGGGGGGGGGGGGGTGGTCTTAGATATTTTCTTATTCAGGAGGTAGTTTATTAGTCTCCAAAAGTCTTTCGGTTTGAGGATTCTCTTATTCGCTCTTCCAAATTTTCGTCGAATTTGATTTTCGCGTGTTTTTTCACGTTGTTAATTTTATTTCGGATATTTTTGTAATTTTTCCATACAATCGGTTTGTTAGTTTTCAGAGCCTTTTTTCTCACTCGGTCGCGCTTTATTTTTATCTCGCGTCGAATGTCTGAATTAAACCAATTTTTGTCAGATGTTCTTACTGTTACCGTTGATTGTGGGATTGTTTTCTCCATTATAGACAAGAATTCCGTATGGAAGTTATCAACTGCTTTATTTACATCTGTTGTGTCATTTATCAGGTCATCCCAGTTTACTGATTCTAGTAAGCTTGCATGTGAAACGTTTGCCTTTCTATAGTTCCACACCTTTCTTTCGAATGATGGCGCCCGGGTATTATCGAATGATATGGTTGCGTAAACACCTAAATGGTCTGAAACTCCGAGGTCTAAAGTATCAGCGTCTAGAACATGCATAATCTTGGAGGTAATAATGGGATCGAGGAGGGTACTTGATGTGCTAGTTACTCTGGTGGGAACCGTAATGACATTTTTCATACTGAAACCATCTGTTATTTGTTTTATCTTCGAGGAGCTGTCAAAAGATTTGGAATTAAAATCGCCAGTGATGACTACATTTTCAGAATTATCAAGTGCGTCAGAGATTTTGGATTCAAATAGTTCCCAATAATTTGTGGTACAGAACTGGTCAGATCTATAGGATACACCGAGTATAATGCGGGTTTTTCTAGAGTGAAGTTCAAACCATAAACACGATGAATCAAATTCTAATTCGGGTTTCCGATTGAAAATGAGATGATCAGCAAACATTACGCAAATGCCACCTCAGTTTGAGTCACGGTCTTTACGGATGGCAGAACTATATCCAGGGATTTCTAGCTGGTTTGATGGGTATGACGGGTCAAGGTGGTTTTCCGTAAAACATCATACTCGTTTATTATAGGTCTGAAATCTTTCCGATTTTATTACGGATACTGCGCACGTTGTAATGGAAAACGGATATTGTGTTATTGACTGTCGATGGTAGAGGCCCAGGGTTAATTTCAATATCTTCTGATAACATTAAAATTAAAATAGTAAACATAAATATAAGTCTAGGATTCAATAAACTGAAAGCTCAGAAGTTCAGACTGCCGTTATTTGTAGTTTTGATATGTGACATTCTTTTTACTGAATCGAAGATACCAATCGCTGCCCTATACTGATTCAGGACCCACGTCATTTTCCAGACGGTGGTTCGAAACCAGGATAGGGCAGGAACTGGACTTCGACTCTGCAGACGTTACAATACTGATATGAATATATTTTGGCAACCCACAAATGGACCAAGAGGTATGGTGCGTGATCTGAAAATTTTCAGAAAAGGCTTGGCAATTTTGGAATCAATTATTCGAATTTGTGCAGACATGTAGGAAGTATGAACGGAAGAAAACACAATGAAAGCATAGAATATGAAGCAAATATATACATAATGATGATGGATGATGGTATTCGGCATGATAATTTCAATGCGATTTGTTTTCGGCCTACAACGGGTATTTTATTTGGATAAATTTTGACAATTACAAAAGTAGAAAAAATTTGTCCATTTGCTATTTAGGTCAGGGGAGAAATCAGCTGTAACGGACAATCACAGCCGCCACCGAAGACTGAGTTTGGTCTTTTTGTGTCATGATGTGGTAGCTATCGGGATAATGTTTTTGCACATGTATATTTATATTGGTACACCTAAATTTGAATTGGAGTAAGCATTTGTAATGTATTTGCACATGTATATTTATATTGATACACCTAAATTTGAATTGGAGTAAGCATTTGTGATTGATCAATGTACTCATAAACACAAACTTGTGAATGATTTGCACAGATACATGTAGATAGTTTAATATGATTAATGGAAAATGGAAAAGTTCATATAGACAGCTCTCTTTATTGTTTTTATATATATTATAACTTGTGTTATAATATATGTAAACACGATGGAGATAGCTGTTTATATGAACTGTTATAGAGAAACAAATCATCTGCACAAACATATAATTTAGTGTCAGTTATAATAAATAGTACAACTGTTTTATACTTGTATGAAAATATGACACAAGTCCAATATTTACTGAGAAATTGACCTCATATTTCCCAATTCACCATTTCTAATTTGCAAAAAACTATCCTTATGAATATACAGTTGATAGTCAGTAATAGTAACTGTAAATGGTCACAGACACAATTGTCTTCATAACTGTATAGACAATATAACAAGTCCAGTTTTGCTGAGATATTAACCTACTATTTCGAAATTCATCAATTTTAATATTGCACATATGTGATGAAATACATGTACATTTATTATGTTGCGCAAAACATTCCTTCATTCGTATAATGATGTGTATGCCACACAAAGAAGGCACATAACATATAGATATATAACTACACAAATATAACAGATAACAAGTGTGAAACTATCTCTCTCGATGCCTTGTCCGACCAAAAATACTTCAACGTTGGGACACAAAGGAAAATAAATAGTTTTTGTTATTGCAAAGAGGATACAAACATAAACATATAATTACACGATTACAACAGATACCCAGATAACATGTGTGAAGCTCTTTTTCGATTCTCTGCCCAACAAAAATAACCCAACATGGTGACACAATGGTGAACATGAAAATCAATTATTATCTCAAAGCTCTTCCAATATGTCCATAACTTATGCACACGTATTATATATTATCATGTACAAGATAAAATATACCCATAAAGCCTCGTTATCCCACTCCAATACATTGAAATGTGTCCTCAATTATGAAGCTGAAGCTTCAAACCAATAATGCTATTAGTATACAGAGAGTTCACATATGTTGTTGTATAATGTGTGTTGTTGTATATTTGTATATTTTGCGCATGCATTGTTATCAATATAACAGATTATATGTCTTCGAGTATGACATACGGATACATGGTAGCACAACCAAGCCCATACATTTCCTTTCCAGCAGATATCAGTATCCTTTATGCGTTATTATAAGAGAGCCTATACGTTGGACCAAGTCGAAAATTCTAAAATAATTACCCTCTGCACCTAACCATTATTCATTACGATAATTGTTTCTAGCAATAGACAATGTGTACGCCCCGACTGAAAGAATCATGACATTAACAGACGCTACACGCTACGTGTTCAAAGTCGTCCGGCTCAAGCCCATCATTAATTCCTAATGTGACAGAGGACAAATATATGGATAATGTGGTCATTTCTCACTCAAAAATGTATCGAAATGTAGGAAATAAGTATAATGCTGAACGGTCATATCTCCTATTATAATATTTTCTAATATTTCCATACCGATCTCGCATTTCCATTGCTAAATCCGTTCACACAAACGAAATGTCCATCCAAGAAAACACGCCAAAACAAATTAAACCGACCTCATGTCCCTATAATATTATTGCGAGATTGACATATCAAAACTGCCAAAGGGCGACATACGGGTTACATATTATATCGGTGTCCATATAGACATGCAATAACAAAAACAATACCCTTAAGGTTACCCCAAACCTTCATTCATGGCTTCCATCGCAAACAAATAAAAACGAACTCATGTTCGACAAGCTTTTTGCGAGCTCGACCTATAAATCAGCACGATTTCCACGCGTTAGACATATAAATTGCCAAGGGGTAACCAATGGGTTACAGATTATATGGATGTCCATTTTTACATACAACAACAGAAACAATACCCCTAAGGAGTCTCCAAACATTTCACGATGCAGTATTGCGTATTTATTCAAACCATGCACCCGCGGAAATCCGACCGCATATTGCACATTGGCTTGTGGCTTGCTCATCTCCCCCACCTGCCCGCAGTATATCCCATTTCAATAGTTCTGTGGACACTCCATTTGATTTTGTCGGATTTATTATCACACGAAATGTGCGTGTACATGTACTTTATATATGAACATTTATATTAATTGCACAATATTTTAATCCGAGTTCAACGCGACCATTGCCGTCAGAGTTTTTTAATGGCTTAATGAATATCCCACGATCATAACCACATGTAATATATAACTATGCATAAGCTAATATATATCCTTAAAATATGCGGATGTTGTTTGTTCAGCTTATAGAGAGACAACTACTGAATATAGAATACCTCAAACACTTGAATCATTTATGCCCCGACTCCCTTTAAAGCTTTGACACGAGTTTGGACCTATAGGTTATGTCCTGACTTATTATCAAGCCTTGACATAACAAACCTACAACCCCCTTTTTTATTTGTTGGGATAAATAGACACTAAAACATAATTTCCATGTCCGACGATTTATTCTCGCCTCTGGTTGAAACATTTACTTACAAAATAGCAATGTACATAGTTATTGCTGTTCATGAATTTTAGGAATTGCTTTCGCGTCATATGTTTTGCTTGTAACCAGTTATGTAACCCTAATGTGGGTGTAAAACGCCAAAGTTGTAAACCCTCTGCAAAGCCAGAGAGTTAATCGAAAATAGCCAAAAGAATACAACCAGTAGGTCTGCCAGCATGCAAAACCAGGTGGACTGCCTGGGAAAAGCTAGGCAGACCTGTAACGATCAGCAGAAATATGAAAAGAAACATACGTTTTCAATCAATAAGGTAGATGGATATAAGCAATGGTATAACATGTCAAAAATATATATCTATGTATACATGTAATATAAGTGCTTAACAATTAATACTAACAAAAGTTTAACAATCCAAAACTGGAACATTCTTATAATTCAAATGAGTGATGTGCAGCATTGAAGACAAGAGAAGTTAAGGGAATGAACCAACCATGATTGCAATAGAGGATTACAAGTACCCTTGCCACAAAATCTGGGAGGGAGGGTAGGGAAAATTATTTATTTTGGATTGTTGTTTTGTCCGTATTGTGTATTCCTGGAAGTGATGAATAATAATTAGCGTCCTGACTCTAAGTTACAAACTGCGCTTTCTAACGCGTGATACGATTGGTTAACAGCCAACACTGTTAAGCAACGCGCCCTGTGATTGGTTAAATATGCACACCTCACTTACTATGCACACGGTACTTCGTTGTGTCTTTTATACCATGTGATGTTTACATTCTGTCGACACCTAGCGGAAAGAACGGCCCGGTGTGGCCTGCAACAGAATGAATTGATACTGGTTCGTCCTGACATAAATAGTTTTACTTTGTAAATATCTTATATTTCTCAAACCTATCCACTGGTGTATATTATAATTCGTCAACCGGGATTCTGCACAAAGCCTACTCTGACGACGGGCGGTCGAAACGTTGAACTAGGACAATATGTATATATAACAAGTGTATATGAATGATGTGCTCGTATTAATGTTATGCTGACAAACATACAAAATTACATAAAAAAACAAATGGCGGTAAATCATACAAAAATGTTGAATATTGAATACAAATTAACTAACTTCGTAAATAACGTTTATAAACAAACCATTAAATATTATATTAACTTGACAAATCAATTTTCAGAATCACGCGCAGCCCACACCAACAATTTGAAATAATAATTTTGTAATGGATTACTGTTTTTGTTATTAACACTTAGAATGCCAAAAACCAGTGACTTTGATATCATATGCAAATAAACATACATGCACGTCATAAATATATACATGAACATATTTGTATATAATTCATTACTCTGTGATCTACAATATGACAGCAATGCATTTGACATTATAGGACTCACCGAAGTGTTCAAAATACACAATAACCAAGATTTCCTTTTAGATTGTTATCATCCACTCATATATAAGACCAGAGCAGAAAATGACGATGGTAGAGGCGGCGTGGGTATCTTTGTAAATGAAAATGTGCCCTATAAAATTAGAGATGATCTTACTGTCTTTAATGCTCATATTTTTGAATAACTCTTTCTGGAAATATTTCCAGAAAAAAGTAGTTCGTACATAATCGGATGTATTTATAGACCGAATACTGCTCCTATGGCTGATATAGACGCTTTCCAATCTTCGCTTGAAAATGTTATAGGTCTTATAAATAACGAACATAATTTTTTTTTAAATTGTCTACTCATGACAAAACAGAAGAATTCGTCGATACATTGTTTCCAGAAGGCTTCACGCCAACCATTACAAGACCTACTAGAATAACAGATTTTACAGCTACTCTCATTGACAATATTTTGTCCAATGATTTCTCACTGTATGATAAATCAGGAATAATAATTACCGACGTCTCAGACCACTTAGCATGTTTTTACATCCATGGAGAACATTCTCCAGCATCTCCTATTAATTCGACACGAGAGCGAAGGGTATATTCATCGCACAATATAAATTGTTTCAAGCAAATTCTTATGGCAACTTCTTTTGAAAATGTGTACAATTGTCAGTGCCCAAACGATGCATACAATGAATTCATAACAGCTTATAAAGACGCATTCGATATAGCATTTCCTATCACCAATACGCGCATTCCAAAACGTTTCATTAAGCAAAAACCTTGGATGACTATAGGAGTTCTAACCTCTTCACAAACTAAAAACATATTATATAAGAAAAAATTAAAGTACCCAACTGACGCAAACACGACAAAATATAAAACATTCCGTAAATTATACAACAAAGTTGTACGAAAGAGTAAAGCACTATATTATACGAACATATTTGAAGAAAACAAAGGCAACATGAAAGCAACTTGGAACATTCTCCGAAACGTAATCAATAAAATAAATCATCGCTCCTAACACCCACTGAATTCATTAGTGACGGTATACGAATTACGGACCCAAAAGAGATTGCATCGCACTTCAACACATTCTTCGTTGATGGAGGGCATAATATATATAATTCTATACCCCAATCCGAATTTTCACATTTCGATTACCTTACCGATCACTACCCAAAGATCTTTAAAATATGTCCAACTAACGAACAGAAAGTAATACTGACAGCTTTAAAGATAAAATAAAAAAATACCATTGATATTAATGATTTTTCATGAAAACAGCGATAAATGAAGTAGCAAAACCATTAGTGGACATAATAAATAAGTCATTCGCAAAAGGGAGATTCCCAGATAGCACGAAAATAGCAAAAATTATCCCAATATTTAAAAAAAGGCGACCACTCAAATTTTAATAATTACAGACCAATACTACCAATTTTTTCTAAAATTCTCGAGAAAATAATGGCCATTAGACTCACGGATTTTATAAATGATAATGATATTTTGTACAAACATCAATATGGTTTTCGGAGTAAACACTCAACAGTACATCCCATACTTCATCTTCTGAGTTCTGCTGCAAGAAATAATGATCGAACATCTAGAGACTCAACATTAGCACTATTTATCGATTTTTTCAAAGGCTTTTGACTCAATCAATCACGAAATTTTTCTCTCAAAACTATCTCATTATGGAATTATAGGCCTGACAAATGATTGGTTTCGTAGTTATTTATATACTAGACAACAATGTGTATATTTCAAAAATTCCCTGTCTGAAACTTTACAAGTGAATTGTGGTGTACCACAAGGGTATATTTTAGGACCACTGCTCTTTCTTATTTATGTGAACGATATGAAAAATGCAACAACCCTATCTGTACTTTCATTTGCTGACGACACGACCATTCATACATCCAACAACGATATGCGTGAATTAGAATTATATATGAACACTGAACTAGAAAACTTTAACCAATGGTGTTCTGCAAACTATCTGCAAATAAATCCATCTAAATGTAAATATCTCCTCCTACATCCTATGAACAATTCTCATAGAGGTAACAATAGATCTGAAAAATCAGTTACTTATCTAGGCATAAAATTAGATGAAAATTTGAAATTCCATCAACATATAAATTCTGTGTGTGCTAAAATTAGCAGTACGAATTACTCTCTCAACAAAATGAAGCATTTTTTACCACGCGAAACACTGAAATCCTTATATTTTTCATTAGTTCACAGCCATTTGATATATGCAATTCAAATATGGGGAAATTCAAATAAAAAACACAATGTTTTCAAACTTCAGAAAAAAGCAATGCGCATAATTAATAATAAGAAATATAAAAGCCACACTGACCCATTGTTCAAAAATATGGAAATTCTAAAATTTGCTGATCTGCATAACTTACATGCAAATCTCCTAATACACGATTGGTTTCACAATCAACTACCAAGTTCATTTCAAAACTTGTTCACAATTTTACAAAATAATACTCGTCAGAATGGAATGCTAATGTCTGGAATACCTAAGAGTGTTTTCTCAGAAGATTTACCAGAACATAATTTTCCAAATATATGGAACCATTTAGAAGATAGACTTAAAGATCTCCCAACAAGACCAATGTTTAAAAACGACTATTCTCGAACGATCCTATCTACTTACCAAATGAAACCAAAATGTACATACAATAGATGTCCTGACTGTGCTCAGTGAGTAATCCTCTTAATTTAGTTTACCAATATAGTAAATAGTTGAATAATGATTCCCTAAAAATTAATACCCTAAAAAAAGGAAAAGTATTTACCATCCCCCATCTTATTCCATTTCATCTCATTGCGAACCTCAATCACGAACGACATATGACCTCATCTCCTCAAAACAGTGCACTGATATATTATACATTCTATGTTATTAGCTGAGCGATGGACGAATATTATTACTTGAATGTTTCTTCTTTTCGAAACAAATGTAAACATTCTATATATATTTAAGTAATTAACATAATTCTATGATTTCTTTATATAGTCATAGTCATGTATCCTCAATCGGGTAGATATCTTGTGTCGGTCCGGTCTTCCATATAGAGGTTTCGACTTTATACCATCTTATCTTTATTAGGTCAGATTTGAAATTGTCAATTAAAAATAGTCAGGGGAGATATCTTATTCTGCGTAAATGTTACCCCTTTCATATAGATTGACGTCGTTCGATAGGAAATTATTGTCATTACGGTCTACCATACTACGTTTGACAGATTGAATTGATTTGGTTCGAATTTAATGGTGCGTGAAAAGTCACAGGATCGTGAATAGCGGGCAGTTTGATTGTGTTAAAATTAATGTAGGTCGCCGAGACCCGGCTTGTCGCATCAGCTAAAATTCACCCCTATTATTAATTTGGGACGTTTTCTAGGACAGTGCACATGTGATTGTGTTGCTAAAATTTCTTGTGCTGGGAGCCTGATATCGCAAAGTGGCTTGGTCAAATAAGAATGTTTCTTTATAATCAGGTTAGGAGCTCAATGTGGATAAATCTACACTATATACCATGTTTCAGGCGTGTGTTCGGTGGTTGTCATGGTGGTTCCTGGCCCCAATGTTAATGACATATTTAGTTTATTGTACAGGCAATATTATGTCACACGTATATGATCGATGATAATAAAATATGAAGTGCCCGTCTACATTTATCTTATCTGAGGCGTCAAATCTTGCACGACATGTACGCCTAGATTACTCCTTGTTAAAAATAATATTTAAAAGGGCAAGTGTTAGATAGTAGATGATCTATACGGATACCAAAAAAATCCCAATCTGAACGATTTTCTATACTGTTCTTTTAATTTGGTAACAACTTTGTGTTTCTTAGTTGATTTTGATTGGTGCATAACGAATTTATTCTTGGCAATCGCGTGTCAGATACCGCCCACATATACGTCAGGATGTCCAATACAGATGCACATGTGGGGTGAAGGAGAAGATCACTCGATCTGTTCGACCATCCGCCCAACTACTCTCCTCTACAGATGCACTAAACCGCATCCGTAATGGTGGCAACACGATACGAAGTCGTTTTAATAGGTGAGTTGGTGATGAACATCAGGCAGGTACACCATCAATATGATTTAATAATATAACAGTAACATGATATTGCAGGGCAATTATGTGTATTAATGGCCAAAAGCTTATATGGGCCGATAATACGCTCGAGGGTCTTTAACTATTCCTATTGGGCCACTACTCACCACAGTATTATGACACGTTCGTGATATTACTATTATTATCGCCAATTAGGTGACGTCTAGCTAATGGTGAAACGGTCGGGCTATTATTGATTGCGTCAAACCGACACACGTCACACTCGTATGGTCGGTTACCGGTGTGGAGTCTCTATACTTGCATAGACTTGAGGTATGACTTATCCAGTGCCAAGTCACATTCGTATGGGCGATCCCCGGTGTGTATTCTCGTGTGTATTTTATCAAACAATATATAAGACGTCACATATAATATGGGCGCTCGCCGGTGTGGCTTTGGTTTCCTCTTGCGCGTGGTCAGACTCCATATATGACTGAACTCCTGCTGACACGTGAAAGGTGTCCACAATGGACCTGTGATTTTACACCAAAAGCTGGCGTTTTTTTTACTTCAAAACTTGTTGCCTGTTTTACTTTTTAAAAGCTGGCTATTATACTTCAATAGTGTTTACCATATTTTATATCAAAACTTATTAGTTACATCAAAAGCTGGTGAATTTACATCAAAACTCGTTAGTTGCGTCAAAAGTCGTTAGTTACATCATCAAAACCTGGCGTAACAAACATGGTTCCATATTCCAAGTTTAACTTCAATTACCGTGAACTATACTAATTAAACTACATGATCCCATTTTAGTTAGTTTATATATGATGCACACCAGTCTTTAACGCATCAAAAGACGTTTGTAATTGACTTAAACTTTATAAAAGAAAATGCAAACAAACAAAAGTTCACTATAAAATGTGTAGGGTCTGCGGTTCAAAATAGTGTCGGTCGAGTTAGCTGAAGCAAATGTCTTTTTTAGGCCTTAAAATTTCGATGTCATCATTGTGGGATAGGAATGAACCACGTTACTGAACTTCACGCAATGTGCATGACAACTTATTAAATGTGTTACATTTTCAGATTTCAAGTATCCGGCAAGAGTGGTGGCATCATATGTAATCACATTAATTATAATTTACCAGGTACGTGCATTTAAGATATTGAAGAGGACCGAGTTTGATATATGTGCTTGTGGTCACTCCCATCGCGCACTGTGTTATATGAGTTATTTGTGATTTAATGCACCGTGAACATGTTATTGGGATGTGTGTTCATCCACGGTTAAAGCTGACCGGTCTGATTTGACGCCACAATAAACGTTTCACAAAACGTATCCATGTATCATTACTGGGGCGACTGATTTATCGTATATTTCATAGATACTGTCGTACGAGAAATTGTGTCTTCTGGCCTTATTTATAAGCGCATACATAGAGAAATCCGCATAGTGGAGCTGAATAAATAATTTATTTTTGCGAGTATGTGAGCATCTATTCGGCGAGCCGAATAGATGCCCACATACGAGCAAAAGTTATTTCTCTGTTCAGCTACACTATGTGGATGTTCTGTTTATCCACCAAACAAATTTAAATGTATTTTATCGCAGTTTTTGTAAAAAAAAACATCGCAAAATTCACATGCTCATTATAGAGAAGCGATGACATACTTAGCGACTTTATCTGTATAGTAGAGACTAATTAATTATGAAACAGTTTTGTATTCATGCGACTGCACCGCGAAATATTCCGCTTTATAATTTCAAAATTATGCCGGAAACATATCATAGCATGGTGTAATTTCTATTAAAATCTTAATGATTCGCGTAAAGTTAAAACTGAAAACTGAATAGTACGAGTATATGTGAATCTGGTTGTTTGTTGTTTTCCAGTAGTCACTTGAAGTTGACTGAAGAACACGTGTAGTTAACTTCTTGTGAGAATATTCGCCTGTGAATAACGCCTGTGTGTTGATGACGCTGCAAGATGGTAGCCTGTGTGATATGAAAGTTCACCACTGGAGTTTATCATATCTGAAACATTAGATGAAATATGACGAAATGTAGTGAGGTTGCCACAGGACATTAGAAATGACGACCTGTGGACGAAATATAGGTGCACACTGTTTGTTGTATTTGTTTTTCTGCTGTTTTGTCCATATGACCAATGTCACCGAGAAGTAGTTTCATATCGATGGAGGTAACAGGCATAGGAGAACATTTTGTTTCACCATAAGAGTTTTCACCTTCTGTTGTTATGATGGCTTCTACAGTTTGAAGTAATAATGTTCGTTGAACTGTATAGGCTTTACATTTCAATATAAAGTGATTTGTTGATTCTGGAGTGTCACGTATGTCACATAACACAGATTTTGGAATGGTATGTGGAATGTCATAAATTTTATTTACTGCTAGGTTACTATGTCCAGTAATTAAACGAATAATGTTTGTTTCATCCTGTTGGTTGAAAGCTGCATTTATATATCCACATCCTTTCATGTTTATTGTAGGATATAGGTCACGAGTATGATGCTCTTTATCTGAATTGTCCCAGCGTTTCTGCCATTTTTCATCGAGTTTGGTTTTCAGTACTTGTTTCAGTTGTTTAATTGATAAGAGGTCACCTTCGAGACTGCTATCTGTATTTATTGTCAGGTTGTGAGCATATTTAGCAGCTTCTTTGGCATGAGAGTCGGCAATAACATTGCCGGTTATGGTAGAATGAGAAGGGCACCCTTTGAGTTGTACTGTCAGATTGTGTTCATCATATATATTATACAAGTTTTGCTGGATGTTACAGATGGTTTGATGATTTTCATCTGGTATTGAATTTGATGTAAGTTGTTCCAGGGCATTTTGACAGTCAGATATAATAGTTATATTGTTTGTATTGTTATTGCTGAGCCAGTTAATGAGAAATGTTGTACAAAGTTCAAAGGCTTTGAGTTCAGCGAAAATACTATAACTGTTTCTGCAGAGGCTCTCTTTGATTATGAAAGGTTCATCCAGAATCGAAGTGAAATAAAATACAGCTGCACATCCTGTGGGACCAGGGTTACCGAGACTTGATCCATCAGTGAAAATTGTCACACAGGTTGATCATTGTAGGCTATTTTGATCTACATTTATTTGGAAAGCATTAATATTTGTTCGAAGGCTTTTATAAACAGTGCATAGAAAGAAGGAATCGTCTTTATATTACATTGGTTCTGGTTCAAGTTTTAGAAGAAGTGGTGTTGTTTCAAACAGATATCTGGCACATGAGCCAATATATTTAAGAGGAGTCATTTTTATGTTCTTTGACGTATACATCAGATCTGTTTTTAAAGCGTCCTTTTCGCTTCTTCGAAATATTCGGAGGAATTCATGTGCACATATTTCTTTTAATCGAAAATCAAGTGGAGTAAGACCCGAAAGTACTTCTAGCGCTTCAGTGATACAAGTCATGGTTGCACTAGTTATTTGAATTAAAGCATGTCTTTGTATACTTTCCAGTTCATTTAATGCAGATTGAGAGATCATCGACCAGGCAGGAAAGGCGTATTCGATTATAGGTCGAATGAAAGTTTTATACAGTTGAATTCCAGTTTTAGCTGTTACCCCACCAATGCATAAGAACTGTCTTAGTTTAGCAGATGCTGTCGCCGCTTTTTGTTTAATGGAGTCAACATGATCCTTGAATGTTAGTTGTTGGTCTATTGTTAAACCCAGAACTTTCTTTGGTTTTACAAATGCTAATGGTTTATTAATCCGAATATCTGGCAAATTGGCTATTTGTGTAGGGCCAATATACATCACATCAGTTTTGTTACATTAATACATATACACCATTTACTGCACCAGTCACTTATTTATTGTAGATAATCGTTCATTTGGCTGGTGGCTAGAGTTAATGTTTCTCCCTTGGTTATAATAGTCACATCGTATGCAAACTGTATGTTGCTGATTTGATAATTTGGTTTGCTTTGGGAGGTCACTCGTGTATAGAATAAACATAATTTGACTTAACACTGAGCCTTTTGGAAGACCAATTGACGTTGTTATCCAATCACTGATATAATTATTTACATTGTTCCGAGATTTACGATCCTTTAGAAAGCTATGTATATATGAAAACATTCGGCCATTTATGCCGTTTGTAAAAAGTTTATACAAAACCCCATTCCTCGAGATTGAATCAAATGCACCTTCAAAGTCAATGAAAGTTAGAAGGCCGAGATTATGTTCATTATTTATAGAGAAACACCCTTCGGTGATGTCAATAAGGGCATGAGTTGTCGATTTGAATTTTCTGTATGCATATTGTTTGTCATTTAAAATATTGTCGCTTTCCAGTTTCCAGATTAATCGGTTTGTTACAATCCTTTCATACATTTTACCCACTACACTGGTAAGACTAATAGGTCTGTAACTTTTGGCTTGATGATAGGTAGATTTACCAGGTTTTCTAATGTATACCTTGTTATCAATTAGAAAGTCTGATAGAATTAAACCAATTTCCCAACATCTTTGAAAGAATTTTGTGAGAATTGAAGTTAATTTGTCGGACCATTGTTTTATCATGACAGGTAAGCCACCATCGGGTCCAGGATCAGATTTACCGTTCATATGTTTTATTGCATTTAATACATCATTTTCAGAAATATCCTGATTGAATGTTTCTATGGCTATTGTGCTTTTGTTGAGTTCAGTAAATTCATCCACTTCAGCATCGATAACATTTGCATAAAGTTTATCAAAGTTTGAAGTGTCTGCATGCTTTCTGTCTATATGGACAGCTCGTAATTGTTCTGATATTTGCTCATCACTTGTTGCGTAACAATCTGATTGTGTTTCAATCGGAAGAACAATACTTTTAGAACGTTGATTTATAGACTTATTTAGTGTCTTCCAGAAAATGGTTTTAGAGCAGTTTGATAGTTTTGTTTAGCTGTTTCACGTTGTTTATTCATCTTCTCGGTTTCTATTAGATTCAGAAGTTCATTTAGTGATTTTGTATAGACGTCATGATTATGCTGGTCTGAGCGATGCTGCCATTTTCTTTTTAACTTACGACATTCTTTAGTTTTCAGTCCAATTTCCTTTGTCCAAAATGGTTTATAATGTTGAACGATTGTTTTATATGGAACTATGGAGTTTGTGTGTTAATGAGCACATTTTTAATTTGTTCATAAGTTACATCTAATTCTTGAGTTGTTTTAATGTTGAACGGTGTGTCTGAGAAGGCTTCCTCTAGACCCTTGTCAAGAGTTTTTCACCATTCTAACCAGTTACATTTGGAGAAGTCCCACATAGTTTTTTCGGTTTTATCTTCTGGTTTTGTAAGATTGATTCGGGTTCTACCGGCAAGTGATCAGTTCGTAGCAGGGCATTTTCATTGGTCATGGCAGATATGACTTCAGAATTAAAACCATGCACAAAAGAGAGATCAATGAATAAATGCACGTCATTACAGTGCCATGTGTATCGTTCATTTGCAATATTATTGAAATGTCGTCTGGCCGTGCATTGACGAAGTTTGTCCCCCATTCGAACAGAGGCAGATTTAGTTTTTGTCAGAGACGAGTCCCATAATTGGTCTCTTGAGTTAAAATCTTCAACCAAGATAGCTTTTGGTTCTTTTAGATCACTGAGAATGCCATCTAAAGTGTTTATATCTTTTGATTCACCGGGCGGAATATATATACTAGCTAGCACAAATTCGTGTGCTCTTTAGTGATTATCTTGCACCAAATTGCTTCAAGATCAGTATCCAGTTTACTGAGATGTATATATTTAATATCTGGTTTAATAAAGATTGCAACGCCACCATAGTCACTATCAGGACATTTCCTGATTAGACGATGCCAGTTACGAAATCTTCCACAATAGTCTTTAAACCACGTTTCTTGAAGACAAAGAATATCGATACGGTTTTCATCCACATATTGTTGAATTAAATTTGAAGATGTCCGATATGACCGGATATTTATCTGGGCAATACGCATGGTTAACAGTATTGCTTATAATTATAAGTGAACAGTACTTTGATATAAAAGCTGACAGTACTCCCGGAATTTAGGGCAACTTTTTGAGTTTGCTGGATGATTACCGGAACAGTTTATACAGTATGGATTTCTTTCACATGCTATGTGATTTTGAGAAAATATACAATTTTCTAAAAAAAAAGTTTTAACAAGTACGTGGGAGATAACAGAGATAGCTGACATGACTATCCCGGTTACAGTGGACGCACCTGATTGGTCTGATCTTCCTAAATTGATCACATTGATATTGTCTATTTAACAAAACAATGCCTTTCGTAAAAACTTTAGTCATGAAGAGTTTGCTCTGACATGTCACTTTTATAATTGGCATTGGTTTACCAGTGTCCTTATGTAGAAGGCGTAAGTCCAGATCCACCAAATGCTTCTTCTGGCCAACGTTCATAAAGTTTATCTTCATCAGATTTAGAAGAAACTTGTAACGCTATGGCTCCCTTAGGAAGTTGGCAAGCATAGTCAAAGTTAACATTGCCTTTGTAAGCCTTTACCTCTTTCTTTATCTGCTGACTTGAGCGAAAGTTTTCGGCTGTTTGATATTGTCTATGATTACAATAGATTTGAAATCTGCTATGTTTGATGAGTTTGATGAATTTTCTAAACTCTGTTTGGCGTTAATTTAGCAGATGATGAAGAAGTTTGTTTAGAACATGCTTTTTTGAGAAATGTATGTTGGTTCAGGTACAATGGTTGTGTCTTTATCATTTCCATTATTTGTTCCTGGTGAACTGACAATGGTATGTAACTTGAGTGATAACTTTGACACAATTTTATCATTTTTTATGCTCCTTATCATACATTTGAAGGTTATTTTTCCTTTTGTATATAGCTTTTTGTCTCCATTTTTAATTTGTGCACAAGACAAGTGCCATTGCTGACGACATGAAACACATTTCAGAAGAGTTTTATGGAGGGTTTCCTCACACGGGCATCGATTAAGTATTTTTGTTGAACAAGTTTTACAACACCAATGATTACTTGATGTGTTATTATCTTCAAGAATCCACAGTTTATAAGTTGTTTCATTTATGTTTTGACATTTTATATGAAACCATTTATTACAGTCATAACAAAATACAGCAAACACATCACATGAAACTTCAGTTTTACATGAAGGACAAATGTCAGAAAATTTGTCTAAGATTGTTTTTTCTAAGACTGTTTTTTCGTTGTCCGAATTTGGAGACTGTTCTATTTTCAGCGCTTCTCCAATGTTAGTTTTTGGTGCTCTTGGTGTAAGCTTTTGTCGCGGAGGTGAAAGTTTAATAGGAGATATTTCAAGGGATTTCACAAGTTCAAACCTGATTGGCGAACGATTCTCATTTATGTTTGCTGGAGGTTTCTGAATTTGTCGTGCGCTAAGTCTTGTAAAGTACCTTCCAGTCGTTAACGGCCGCGCTGGTGTCGAATTTCGTTGCATAATACAAAGTTTGTAAGAAATATTTTAATTAGGCCATTTTAGTTCACCAGGCATGCCTTTCCGGTTATCTTTTTGACGTCATCGAATTCCATTCTATTTATAAGAGTAAACTTGATTGGTTCTTAGTGTCACGAAATTCCCATCTATTTATAAGTTTATTCCGATTGGTTCTTAGTATCACGTGATTTGTTTTAGTGTCACATGTTTTACACGTGGACTTTTACGAATGAGGTGGTTGAGGGAGAAATTTTGACAAACCTTTATTGAATACGTCCCATTAAATAATCCTATTTATGCTCCTAGTTGTTACCGAGGACTGGGCAGGATGTGTGAAACAACCCTCATGGTACATGCATAGTGAACAAGGGATTGAAAGTGATATAATTTTATATACTATGCTGGCATGACGATCCAGCCTATAAAAGCATATATATACAGAACAGGTTGGGCAGCACGTGGGCTGAGGCCCCCACAAATGCATAACATGTGAAATGAATGTAACGTGTTATCCCCGCGTGGGTGGGTGGGTGGGATCTTCAGAGCAGGTGCTTTATAGACGCGAACTCGGTGTAGTGAAAGTGGATGTGTTCACCGAGTTTCAATTAGTTATACCGTGAGGTCTTTCTGCCGAATTTGTTGCTCATTGGATGCAGCGTTCTGTCGCTCATCCTGAAATTGAAGGAAGCATTCCTCGCACGGCCGATGGTACCATGAAACGAATTTGTGCTAGATCGCATAAAGATATTTATGCATTGTATGCATAAAATATATTTATGCTCCTATAAACGCATATATACACAGAACAGGTGGGGCAGCCCGTGGGCTGAGGCCACAGGCTGGGGTGCTACTATATACCAGTTGCGCCCCAGACCCCCACCTGAAATGAGGTCGAATTTTAAAGGTACCACCAGGTGTATAGAGGAATGCTTCGTGAATGCAAGTCTGAAACGGAAACGTGATTAGTACATATCGGATCGAAGAGGTAATGTGATAGGCAATCTGGAATCCAGTATTTGGTTTTTAAGCAGTGACGTTAGCATCAGAGAGATGCGATAATTCGCACATGGGTCCAGAAGGGAGCGAATTTTATGCATAATCGGACTGCAGAAACATAGCATGTGATTGTTGAAGGCGCGAGGCGCAACCGAAACAAGTATGCGAAGCCGACGCTCTGTGTGGAATCGGTAGCCAGGCGTATACATTTACTAGAAATGAAAGGGTCGTTTATAAACATTGAAACGCCATTAAACGACTTCAGAAACGCGATCCAGATTTCTAGGTTAGCTTTGACGCGGTGAGTGATAGTTACATGATGGTGGGGTTTCGTTACACGATATGTAGCACTATACAGGTCGCGGAGAAAAGCTCTTCCAGTGGTAATCACGATACATGCATAGTTCAGCGAACCTAACAATGACTGGTAATCGCGGAGGCAAATGCGTTTCTTGTCCATGATGGAGTCGATTATTGAAATGCACTTATGAACTTTATCGAGTGGTAATCGAGCCACCTTCCGAATCGTGTCTATCTCTAAACCGAGAAAAATTATGCGCTGATTTGGACCTGATGTTTTTGCATGCGCTATGGGGACGCCGATAGCGTGTGCAAGTGACATGAATTTTTCCAGTTTCCGGCGGCAGTCCTGTTGTGTTCACCTACGGACAGGAAATCGTCGAGCAGGTGGAGGCAAGGTCCACATTGGAAACGTGATGTCTCCGCCATCCACTGTAAAGCTGGGCTGAAATGTTCATATGTCTTCGGGCTACTCGCGCATCCGAAAGGTAGGACTCTGTCGAAAAAATACTGAGAATTCCACTTAAAACCAAGAAGGCGCTGGTCGACTATGTCTACCGGAAGTTGACGGAAAGCGCATTCCAGATCGGCTTTGGCACACCAGGGGGATTTGACCCCCTGGAGTTTGGTATGAAAGGTGGTGAATAAGCCGAAAATCTCCAGTTTCCTTTTTAGATATAAGGCCAATGGGAGATATTTGGTAGGAACTAAACGGTGGCCGAGAGAAGGGGCCCGAAAGGCGACCTGCATCAAGTTCCTTTTGGATTTTCCTGTCGACAATGGCGGGGTTGTCATATGCAGATTGTAGATTTTTGCAATCCCGACTCAATGGAGTCCCTTTAAAGCCCAGTGGGAATCCCGAGGTAAAGCCATCAATTAAATATTTGAAATAGTCTTATCGTACCCTTGGAGTAGAAGGGTTAGGTTTTCCAGATGAATTGGGGCAACTATCTGAGGTAGCGCGCTGTTCCGATGCCTGCTTGGTGGGCCCCTTGGGTCCATTGGATCTGCAAAAATTGGAGGGATGCTGTCCCGAATGGCACTTGGTACAAATGTGGTAGAATTTGCAAGGGTTAAAGTTACATTTTTCTCCGTGGTGAAAACGAAAATAGGGCCCTTGAGGTTTCCGTCCCGGTTGACGCCCTCGTTGACCCCGAAAATTATTTCCGGGTCGATCGGTCTGTCCGGACGAGCCGTACTCGAAGGCGTCGATGTATAGATCGTGATAACGTCGATCCCAGTCTAATCCGTGGTCCCCCATAGAACGGCGAAAATTGGTGTCGTATATGGACCAATGTCCGCCTTTGGTGTAGATGTCGCGGATGGTCGTCAAATATTTCATCAATTTGCCTGTGGCTTTCTCGTCCTTCAAGCAATATATGGCCGTGAATATGGCATACGCTCGCTCCCATTGTTGTATACCCATACGTGGTTTTGTATTGGGGGTCATGGATAGCTGAGGTTCGCCATCAACGTCGGCGAAAATCAGCCTCTGTGTCGCCGGTTTTTGTGACGGCAAAAGTGCCGAACATTCGACAAAGTCATTCGCCCAGATTTTGGCCCTGATCTTGTCGGGGACGTGGCTGTAAATATGAATAGGAACATGCCTACCCTGTGATTCGGCGTGGATATCCGGCACGTGGCTCATTGTGGCGATAACAGGCCCCGTCGTAATTGGCGGTGTGGAAACCCCGTCGACAGCGTCAGGGATGATGACCGCACCAGAATTAGTTACAGCTGCCGACAGTTGGCTTATGGCAGATGCCATAATTATGTTGCATTTTGTCTGTAATACGGAAAGCGTGGCCATAATGTCAGGTTGTGAGGTATGAGCTTGGGTTACGTCTGGTGGCGCAGTGGCAACAGGTGTACGTCTGTCCTTGTTAAGGGGGCAGATTGCGGCCTTCGTGAGCTTCTCTTCGGTGGCATCTGCAAAAAGGACGACGCGTCAATTAAATGTGTGAGAAAACTCATGTCGCCATGTGTGAGGAAATGCATATCCTGTGTCACCTATTCGTGGAACCAACAACCGATTATATGGTTGGTGGCACAATTAGTAGAAATATGGCCTACATGCATTTATAAACTCTGATGGTAGAAAGGTACATGTATTAAATTATTAGTGAATATACCGATTTATTATTTATGTCTTTAGACATTTATGAAACACGTTTGAATCGTTTCATTTGTTTTGTCTTGTTTGTGATTCTGTTTTTGGTTTTCGTTTTATGTTTTTTATTTATTTATTTATTTTTTTGTATTTATTTTTTCCGTTAAGAAGGAGAAATAAAGATATCGGAAAAACGTGTCGGTGGTAAGGTTTGAACCACGCAGGTGTAAGGTGCGCTAAAGCTGCGATTGTAGCAGACTGGGTTCTGGCAATAACTTAACACCGAGAACGTAGACCGATGTGAACGAAAATGCCATTGGAAGCACGAACGCATACAGGTGACACAGTGGCGCTCTCATGCGGAGACGTGTCCGCAACAAACGGCCGCGTACCATGAGTGGACTCATTATATCGGACACATCGGAAAACCACCCAGGATGCATTACCGCGGTCGTATCGGCCTCGTCATTGCGGACTTAGCATGCAATCAACATATATAGATATATATACGCCATCGTGTACCAAAGCACAGTGGCGCTCTCCTGCGGAGAAATGTCCGCAACAAACGACCGCGTACCATGAGTGGACCATTACTTCTGACACAACAGAAAACCACCGAGGATGCATTACCGCGGTCGTATCGACCACGTCCTTGCGGACTTAGCATATAAGCAACAGATATAGATATATATACGTCATCATGTACCAAAGCACAGAAGCAGTGCGAACACATGTGATAAATGGACCAGGGGCAAATGACCATGTACCAACGCGGGACACATTATCTCCATCACGACGATGGTTAGAAAATCACGTGGAAAACCGTGACCACTAGAAAACCGGGGTGGAAACATTACCGTGGCCAATGCCCTGAAAACAATGTGATTAATATATACTACCTGTATGAGAGAATAGAGAAAACCTATGACGTGTCCAACATTTCCACACTCATTGTGCCGGATCGGCGTGCAGAAACGTAAGAATCGACGCCCGGATGCTAAATTGGAGGCACTTATGTCCGGCATCGTTCAAATGGATGAGATCGCCGTCCATTTTCCTATTGAAATTTTGCCACATGCGGGGATGGTTATGGCAAGTAACATATGGACGATCTGGGTCCTCGAAATAACTGGCCACCATCCGGTTGAGGGTGGTACATTGGCGTTCGAATGGAATGCGTGAATATTTTTAGCCACCTCTCTACGGCTACTCTATAAGACTAGATGAGAAGAATTTGATATTCTACATTTGTGTGAATGTGGAACAAAACGTTTAGTTCATTTCATTACTGACCTGGTAACTTCCATCTACATGTATTGTCACGTGTCAGTGTGAGTATACCTCGAAAAACGACATCCAAGAATATTTCATCAACTTTTAAAATCTTTGGCATGATAGATTTTAGTCCAAAGTTGAATAGAAAACATCTAAGAACGTTCTTTGTCATTATTTGCTCAGTGTGATATACATATATCAATTATTTACAATTGATAAAACAGTTTTTGTTAGTTTCCGTAGCAGGAAATTGAAAACTGGCGGCCATCTTGTAGCGTCATCGCTAAATCTGTTTGAAACTTGCGCTTGAAACTTATTAATAATGACAGTCTGAACTTTAGCAGTAGAACTCGCAGTAGCACCAAGATCGGTAGTGCAAATGCACCAGCTCACGGAAGACTTTCGTATACTTTATAATAACAAACTGCCAATTGCTTAATCAAGTTATAGACTTCACACCAATTGAACATTGAAAAATATATGTGAGTGCTCTTTGAGGCGCATCGTTTGATCTTTTAGAAATGGGTCGCCACCGATTGCACGAAAATACGTTGTGGATGTTGACGTTTCTAAGGACGCTGTTGCTAACAACGGAAACCAGCATGGTCCGTTCTAATGATGCTCCATGTAACGTTGTTACGATCCAGTGACGTCACTTGCGAACTGCTGGAGGTCAACTGATCCAAGTTCTTGTAACCTTTCTTCCTCGCATATTATTAAGTTTATCTGTCTAGTAGAGGATGCTTTATATGTCTAGTAGACGGATATAGGCGTGGCTTATCTGATGGGCTCTATATGTATAGTAGATAGGGTATAGGAGGTGGATAAATTGCTTTTTTCGCATTTTTACATCTCATATTTCGTTCTTTGCTAAAATAACATTTTCTGTTAAACCATATGCCCAAATATTTAAAGCTTCAACAATATCGATATAATTTCCGTTTATGTTAAAGCCGAGTGGATTTTTGTGTTTTCTTTTATTGCCAAACAATACAATTTTAGTCCTACTTGTATTTATATTCAACTTCCAAGTGTTGCAGTATGTAGCAAAATGATTCGGGCGTTTTGTAGCTTAACTGGGGAGTTTGCAAAAAGGACGGTGTCATCAGCGTATACTAGTAAGAAAAGCTTGATGTATATTACTGTGTTTAAATAACTAATTCTGCCGATATCAATATCGTTTCATCGACAGTTATGCAAATATTCCTCGAGGTGGTTGATGTACTGGCCAAAACGTATCGGCGATAACCCAACTCCTTGTTTTAAGCCAGTCCGGCTTGTGAAATAACCTGAATAAACGTCGGTCAGAACTTTTCATAATTTCCTAAATTTCCCTGAGATACCGGAAAGTAGGAGATTTCTCCATAGGCCCTCTCGCCAAAAGCTATCAAATGCTTTGGAGAAATCTATGAAAGTGCAATATAGGTTTCTTTTCATTCATTTCATAATTTGAGTAATGGCATTTGAGTATGAGAAAATGTGTAGTCTGTTGTACTGTATCCTTTCCGACACCCGGCTTGGGCTTCGGTCTGGAGATTGTTAGTTTAAACATATTTTATTTGCTCAATGCATATAGTATTACATACACACAGGCAAAAGGGATGGGATGACAAGTGCTGTCACTTACCGTAACATCCTCTCCCTATTGTCAAAACACTAAATATATACAAATTAAACGCTGACAAGAGCAAGGAAATGTGTTATAACAATATACATGTAGCTATGTACAAGTAATGACAACTAACAGTCGAAAGAACTGATGTTTTCACATGTTATGCGGGGGGGGGGGGTCGTGAGAAAATTTACACATACAGGGCCCAAACAAAATTACAGCCCTTTTGCTACCCACCCACCCTTTGCAAAAAAATATTTTTTTTCCGCCTGATTTATTTGGATCCACCCCTTAAAATAAGAAAAAAAAATCATTTTAAATCTATTCAAGACCAAATCAAACAGAATCAAGGTAAGTTTTAAATTGGTCCGTTTCTGGCAGATTCCAAGTGTTCAAACAATTGAAAAACTAGCAACGGTTATGATGTTGTTTTCGACATTGAAAAATACATTTTGAAATAAAAAGTGTTTTATTCTACAGTATGCACATATATTGTGAGGTAATATTTATAGTGCCAATAAGCCAACATTGTGATTAATTTTATACATAAATAGTCCAGTTACTAATTAATGACTTCTTCACTGTTCCCCAAAAGGTGCCACCAACCATCATATCAGAACACATTATAGCCATACCTGCAATGACAGTTATATATATATAAGTATCACTCTTTGGAGCCAAATAAACAGGCTGGAATGTTTATTTTTTAATTTGAGGTATTTTGTTAGCCAGCACTCTGCAGCACTAGTATTATTTGGTCATTAGACATGCCAGAGTGAAACTAAGTCGACTACGACTAGGTGTAGCAATCTGAACTACGACTTATATCTCAATCATTTGCAAGACAATCAATATTGTATATGTGGCGAAATTGAAACAGTATCACACTTCTTGCACTATTGCCCAGTCTTTGAAGCCGAGAGAGATATATGTCTCAGCAACCTTAATAATTTGGAAACAAAAACACTCTTAGAAGGTTCAAAATCACTTCCCTTGTCCAAAAACATTGAGATATTCGCTAACATTCAGAAATATATAGAACTAACTGGCAGATTCAAGCCATATTATGCACAGACCTGATGTATACGACCTTAGGCTACGTATGGAACAAATTAAAAACGCATTAAAATCAAAATTAAACTAATTGTAACATCAATCCCAAAAGTACCCTGCCAAAACCTGCTACGATTGAGGGGGGGGGGGCTATCAGGCACATTATAATTAACAATAACAGTAAGTAATTTCTTGAGCTGTATACATTCATATACATCGAAATGTACATTCTAGTTTTGTCTGTATGAAACGGTCACCATTCATTATTTCATACGTGTAGGAGATGGCTTAAGATAAGCATTATGCTTACTGCCAAATCCCATTATAACCATCAATATCTCTCATCATCATACCGTGAATTTTGTACATTATATTGGTTAAAAAATAAAATATGTTTAAACCAAACTAAGTCATTAAGTGAAACTGCCAGCACTATATCAGGCACTATTCAATATTAATTTGAGGTGAAATGCAAACCAGCACTCCTATTCAGTCATCACTTTTATTTGGCACCGGAGAGTGCTTTATCTTATACCTACATATGGTCTTAAGTGTTGGTTAAGGTCATAATCTATGTTAGAACACATTTATTAGTGAAAACAACTTAAAACAATGTCCATAATGTGGGTTGGAAGATCTTCCCTGTATTACTTATATCTTATACCTACCTTGTTCCTAAGTGTCTGTAAAAGCCAAAACCTACATTAGAACACAATTATTAATGAATATATTTGAAAACAACTTAAAACAGGGCAAAAATGTGAATAGAAAAAAATTTGCACAAACTCATTTTTTCGGGCCTCTTCGGACCCACCCACCCCGGCCCTGTATGATAACACTTTTGTGCGACCCGCCCCCACCCCGTGTTATGTATGAGATAAGGAAGAGTGATACGACAAACACGCGATAGAGGTACTGAAATTAAGCAAACGGTATGAAGGATGGAGAAAGAGTGTGAGGGAGATATATATATATATATATATATATATATATATATAAAGGTATCGACATATAATATAATGGTGTCGACAGCTTTACTGGGTTCGATAAATATATAACGTCAAGGGCGAAATATCATCAATTATGGTTAATTCGCTTTCACGTTCTTGTGTTAGCTCTACACATCTCAGACGTCGAGATTGAAAGGTTTTGTTTCTGTAATGAACCGATGCACGTAATTAAAGATTCCAGTATTCATATCGTGACACATATATGGGTTGCCGAACAAAATTGTCTTGACTGATATGGTATTCACATAAAATGGTTCAAACTATTGGATAGCCTAAGTCTTTCTCTATCATATATCGTGCATTCAAAGAAATAGTGGTCAACTGTCTCATCGCCGAGATTGGAGATTGGAGATTGTTCTCTTGTAGAAAACCATTTATACGGGTACATATAGCGCATGCTTGTGAGAGTTTTGATAGGGTACATAAGAGTGTGATCCTCCGGTAATGATCGCGGTTAGTCGGGTCATCTTTTTTTAATATTGGTCTAATAATACCTATTTCCCAATATGTCGGAATATGTCCTGTTTCAAGTATTTTATTAACTAAGTTTGTTAAACTTCTCAACACTATACATGTATGTTATCATTTAATTTGTTACTGAATCAAATCCTGAGGCCTTTTCATTTTTCAGTCTGTTCGCTTCATTCATCACTTCCTCCATAGAAATTTCTTTGTTAAAGGTACTCAATTCGATAAAACTCCGCTCAATTACTATTTCAATGGCTTCGGGGGTCAAAAATATTTGATTCAAGTCGAGGAAGTCACCCATCAAAGCTCAAATTTGTTAGATATCGATTTTAGAAATCTATTATTTTTCGTTATCGGGAATTCTTTCTGGCCCAGAAGACAGTCAAAATTTCGTTATTATTACCACTTGATTATAGAGTTATCCATCCTTGTCTGTTTGAATAGAGTTTTGGCGTAAAATCTCGAACAGGTTACCAAATTGACGGCAGTTATTAGTACTCATCTCGAGCAATTAACAATTTTCAAAAATCAATATCTAATAACTCTGAGCTTTGTTTGATGGGTTCCTCGACTCGAATCAAATATTTTTTACCCCCAAAGCCAAAGAAATAGTAAAATAGGACCCTCTGATCGGATTGTTGTTGTTGGAATCTGTTGAGATGGGGACCCTCTTTACGGATTGAGTACCTTTAAGAAGTGAGACATCTGAAGCATTTCTTTGCATGTTTACGTTCATTAAAACAATGTTATTATCAGTGGTACCCCCAGTGATGTTTTCTTCTAATGTTTCTAAATATTCCTGAAATTCATTGCTTGTAGGTTTTGGCCTATTTTCAAATTTCCCATCAAGTTACCGGACTAATTTCCAAAATTCTTTGCTTGATTCCCCCTTTAAGTTGTGTATCCCCCCCATATATGTTATATGTACGTTTACTTGATAGTTGTGTGTCTTTATATGAGTTCCTACTTTCACTAATTTTTTGTTTATTAATGTTCGATGGATGTTTATTATAATTCTTTCGCGACTTGCGGTACGCTGTCCTCGATTGGACGCAATCACGTGAAAACCACGGCATACCTAACGGTTTTTTACTTCTAGTTCGCGTTGTATTCTTCCGCGTCGTGTCTTGTTTTCGATGGTTTTCAATTCATTGTAGGCAATGTTAAGATTTTCCGTTGCATTATGGGCGTGTGTCGACTGATCTAGGAGTGATTTAGTTCTTCGATTTTAGTCACGTTGATTCTTTGTGTGAAACTATCAGTGTTAGCTTTGTTCCAGTTCCGAGTGACTATACGTTTTGTCGGATAACACGATGTGAGTTTCTCGGATGTGCGTCTCTGTGTTGTGACCTTAATTGGTCTCTCGAGCTGACCGATCTTGAGGCGGAAGATTAACGCTGAGTGGATATCGGATTCGAGCTCATTGAATGGATTGACATGGAATGTGCTTATGTCATTCGTAAGTTTTGGGCTACATCTAACATAGTCAATGACACTGCATTCGTTGTCGTGTATCTGGCGTTTTGATACCAATTGTCTTTTCTGCCATTCAGAATGAATATTTCGTTTTCGTGGCATAAGTGCATAAGTTCGCTACCGGAGCCATTCACTTTGGTGTCCATGTTAAATCGCTTTAATGTCGAGTTGATTTTTTGCGCACCAACCGACATATCGTCGTGGAATCTTCAGATTTATAATAACTGGGTACTATTAGTTATACATGCAGAAAATCAGCACGTTCCTATGATCGCTTCTATGCGAAAAATGCTGGGAAACTTCACCCGAAAATGTTCCACTTCTTAGACGATTTTTGTTTTCCTGATCACTTTTTTGTGGCTCCACTTCTTTGGCGATTAATCATTTTTTAGGGCTCAAATTCATATGTGCACATACATACTAAATGATATATATTCATAACAAGACATGTATTGTTGTGAATATATATCAGATGGTATATGTATGTGCACATATGAATTTGAGGAGTGGGATATATGGAGAAAATTGAGTGATATATTGGTCATTTCCCCACTATTTGCTACCATTTTATCACTGTCAAAATTGTAAATTTCTCACAATCACAAAAACAGTAATTTTTAAAGGATTCCATGTAATACTCAATGACTTTTTGTCTTATGAGTGGAACTTTTATAATTGATAGGAAGAGAAATATGCTGGATTTCTGGAGCTAAGAAGGGGTGCATCTGTTAACTAAGAAGTGGAACCCATATGGTTCGGCGAAAAAGTACTCTCTATTGCCCATAACTGTAATGCTTGGAACAACACAGGTTGTGAATCGTTTGTAAATGTGTATATGTTATCGTAATTTATAGTCGCAGATGTGCAGAACTATCTTATGCCTGCGAAATTTCCAATAATTTGTCGGTCACTGAAGACAAATGTGAGATTTGTTAGTGATCAGTGTAAATTTCGATATGATAAAGAATATGCAACCAAATAATTTCCATACATATCCGTTGAGTATTATCTACCGGGCCTCGATGCGAACGGCGACAAATCTCAATGCGATACTTGTCCCGCTCACCCTTTTCTGTACGATTGCCTCCATCTTGTCAAAAAAATCGCTAAGAAGGTAAACACAAATGATTTTCCGGGAACAGATGAGCAGCAGTGTAATTATACACACATGAGCCTGATTAGAGAGAAAACGGAGCACATTGGACGCTACAGTCCGAAATTTTTATATAACTTAAAATTATTCAGGCCTATTTGTTTTCTGTCAGACAATCGATGTTGTCCGTGATAAAATGTCCAAACGAACATCAACCAGTAATCCAATATCCCGGCTCCATAGAGTTCACCAACCACTTGCGGACTGACATAACGCATCTCTTTCACCACGTGTTGCATTTCCCATGGCGAATTTTGTATGTCGATATTTGAATAAAGCCTTTTTGTACTGTACATCTTTCATCGGTGTGTTTTCACGCACTGGGACTGTTCATATCGTCGATAGCTGACATGTTTTCATTCAAATGATATTATGCACATGTGTTGTGGGCGAATTCCGATGCCTTCACGCCCAATCTCACGGTCCGGTAGAGCGCCCCTCCATTGGTAGACATTACACCATCTTCTTTGATCAGAAAGATTATTTACTCTGTAAGATTCACACCAATAGCATGCAGATATGCTGTCTTTGACGACTCGTGCTTCACCGGGCAGTACATGTAACAACATCGGTAATTCTGAAATCTGAATTAATATTACCGATAATAATTTGTGGAAATTATACACTATAAATTATGAATATTCACAAGATTTTCATTATGTTGATGTCCATATGAGTGGGAATATCATGGAGAAAGTTTAGTGATATATGGGCCATTTGCCCAATATTTGTTAGCATTTTGTCACTGTTAAATATATTATAAATTACTCACAATCACTAAAACATTTCGAATGGATTCCATGTGAAAACTTAATGAATTTCTGTCTTGGAAGTGGAACATTTATAACAGATAAGAAGAGGAACGTACTGGATTTATGGAGCTAAGAAGGGGGGCATCTGTTAACTAAGAAGTGGAACAAATGTGGTCTGGAGAAAATGTACTCTATTGGCCATAAATATAATTCTTGAAACAACACATAGTAGGCTTCTTTATGTCGAAAAAAATGGTCGATCGTTTTTCAAACGTTAAACGCGATCTGAGAACGGTTTCTATATCACCAGTATGTCTATTTTCAGAATCTACCTGTTTCCAGCTTGACATTTTAGTGGCTTTTATGTTTGTACCCCTCTATTTTGTTCCCGTCCACCTGGTAACAAAAAGCATGCTATTACGCATAACTAGATCGGTAAGTGGCTTGCTTTGTTCTGGAAACTGAAAAACATGGAGAGATATTGCCACAAATGGCATAATTGCATATGTTAATGTGAAAGTGTTCATAAAATAATCGGATAAATTTTGATTATGACTTCATTTTCAATTTTCTTTCCCAAATATTATGATATTTTATATTCTTAGAATCAGCCACATCACAGATACACGAACGTGAACAATCTACAATGGTATCTTGATCAGATGACACAAACATAACTCAGATACATCGATTTTTGGTAAAGATATCGCAAAAAATCTAACCCTACCCCACTCTCGCTGATTTCATGACAAGTCAGATTCCTTTGGTCGAAAAAAAATGGTTGCGCAATTTCGGAATGTTAAACACAACATGCTAACGGTTTCTTTATCAATAGCATATCTACTGTCAGAGTCTACCTGTGTCCAGTTTAAATTTTAGTGGAAACAGTTTTTTTGGACTGTTTTAAGAATTTAAAGAGCTTTTACTTATATTACAAATATTAGCCTTCTGGTGGACTTGAAATTGGAACGTGGGCAAAAGCATCAAATATGGCGGTCTACTTTCAGTGTCTACCTGTTTCCAGTCTGACATTTTAGTGGAAACAGGTTTTTTGGACGGTTTAAGAATTTAAAGAGAGTTTCCTGGTTATAAAAAAAATATTAACTAACACGATTAGCCTTATCATAAATTGTGCGTGTTGAAATTTGACACACATATCAAGTATGACTCTCCAATGTACTTTTGAGAATGTTGGTGTCGTCAGATAAGTCTACGCGGGTACAGTTGCAATCAAAATTTAGCATTGTACTATATCGAGAGTTTGGCAATTTACTCAAATGTTCACAGTGATGCCACTTAAAGGTTATTATATATGCATGGCTCTTACATGTAATCTACTGTAACTATATGTGATTTTACAAAAGTAACGCGCAATATAGGTAGGCCACCAGATTCAGTGATTGATAAAAATGTGGTTCACATGCATTACTCAGTGATAATGTTCACTATTCTACAAATGTATTGTTTTAAATTGGTTTTAAATTGATTGATGGTGTTTTTTCATCAATTGACAAAATTAATGTTTAATGCCAGGACGAAGTATTATTGTCTGGAAGATCAAATGAAAGCGAGAAGATCGAAGGCATTGGAAGGCACAACCTTAGTCTAGCGATGCATATTCAACCCTAAGTCAAATACACACACTACATGGTCGCACACAGTTCATTCACTCAATCGTCTCACAGTTTCACACATTACACAGAGTCACATGTTGCAAGTCATATTTATGTAAGTGTCAGGTACTGTTTGTTAAAAGGGTCGTGTAGAATATTTTATATTATCATGCCAGCTAGCTAAGGTGCTTATGTATCATTCTGTTTTAGTATTAAATTTGGATAAACCCGACCAACTTTTGTGTAACATCAACTCATCTATGCATATATTATATGTTTAGCAATACATGTGAATATGGTGATATTGTTTAAAATTTTGAAACAATGTTGTCATTTCCATATGTATTGCTAAACATTGCCAGGCTTAAATCAGTTCCATAACTTCTGATCGAGTTTATCCAAATAGAGAGTTGAAATTATGTTGATCTGATAAAAAAAGAAGACAGTTTCTCCGTCCACTCAATATATCGTCCCCGGGATGCATGTATTCCACAATAAACAAGAAAAACATAGTCAGAAATGGTAACACCCTAAAGATCATATTATTAGTCATATATACAATATCAAATATAATGTGTTTCATGAATGCACCACCTCAGATTTCCGTTAAAACTAATTCTTCAAATTATTACAACAACGACGGCTTATCGCTGAAGGTTTCTCACAGCAGAAAGCATATAAATGCAGACAAAAAATCTACTAATCGGATTAAATACACTCCCGATACTTCGCAATACGACCTTTAGTCTACATTCCAAATGACACATACTTCATCAGCAGTGTTAGCTGTTATATTATGCATTGTGTTCCCGCAATAAAATATTCAGCCATTGTTCACACCTAAAAATCGAAAGCAATTAATGGGTCACAAAGGTTACATACTGCAACAATGAGACATCCGCGAAGATACATCCGTGAATACATACATCCTGCAAAAAGCCTAACCGGTATGCAATATAGCGAGTACATTATTAATCAAAGTTACTATTAATCCAAGTTACCCCATTTACATCGCCAGACCCGCCTCGCAGTATACATCACAGGGCGTAAGGAACATATTTAAGTCAACATAACAAATCACTCTACCAAATCCTTTGCTACAAGAAATACAAATTGTCAGTATAAATAGGCAAGATATTGCTGGACACTTTCTAAGAAAGAAGTTTTTTTTATAAGAAGACATATATGTGCATCATGTGCTTGGTCTTATATATAGCGCAACACATTAAGATGTAAATGACACAGTGCGTGGGTAAAGCTTTAAAAAGACTTGCATACGAATCAGGGGGGGGGGGCGGAAAAAAAATTTCAGGCACGTATGGCATTTTTGCCCTTTTAGATCATTTTTTGTACCCACCCATCCCCACCGCCAATTTGTTTTCCGTTTTCGGCAGTTTTTTCCGACCATTTTTTGACACCCACCCCCTTTTAACACTAAAACAGAGATTAGCGGGGGGAAATTCACTGTAAACAGCTGTATATAAATTTCTGTGCATACTATTTATCATGGATGTTAACATGGACATGTAAATAGGAATGAGTCATTTTGAGGTCATTCGGCCAAAAAAACATGGCTGCCAGCGGCCATCTTGGATTTCAAATTTGCAACAAAATACAGCACGATAACTGCCTGCAGTCAGTTTACCAGTTAGAATTACATTATTTCTCTCATTCAAAATGGTTTTGAAGCCCAACTCATTGCCAAAACACTAAAAAAAACAAGCAGGAATTTTTTTATTTATTGCGGAAAAATTGCTTGTTGGTGGCTTTGACCACTCACCCACCCCGGCATACGTGCCGGAATTTTTGTTCACACCCCCCCTGTACGAATCACGATTAATGGGATAGCATAGTAATGACACTTGTCTTTAATTTCACCATCTCTGCTACAAAATTAAAGTAATACATTCTACATATACAACAATAATGACTTTGTTGTATTGTATTTGTATGGTGATCTAGTTTACTATACATAACTCTCTCATTTTGCGACAAGTACGCGCCTTCACCGGACGGTCATGTGTCGATATTGTTGAGCGTTGTTTATATTGTGAGGAGAGGGTTCAATATATATTAGGCTGGCATGCTAATGGTGCGACAAGATCGCGAAGGGACAGTAAGTGGTGCATGATGCTGGTTTTGTAATTACCACATATTGGTCCTAGCATAGTGTCGAAGAACATAGTTGAGGGGAGACTCCTCCCATCGTCCTTCACAATTTATCATGACTCCAATTTTTGGCGAACAAATCATCGACATATCGTCCCACAGCGATCAACACTCTGACCCGTAGTATTTTCCCGTAAATTAGACAGTGTCTATAGTATGGTTGCGTTCAAATGGTGACACAGGTATGAAACCTTACAGGTTTGCCACCATGAACCACTGATCATTATAAGATCGGGAGACTTTGCCACCCGCGGGTAACTCCATGGTAACGGTTGCTGGCCTCGGGAACTACCGGAAATTGACTGGAAATTGCAATTATATAGCTTATAGCGTCGTAATTCAACGCCAATATTTGCACTTTGTCATCAGATTTCCCCTTAGTAACGGTTACTAAACAACTACTCGGAATTGGCATGGAAATGCAATTAAGCTTATAAATGATACTTATTCTGCTCTACTCTAGTGTAAATGCGACTTTACTTGACTGTCACGTACAGCTATACGTAAAGCGTTAACATTAAGGACATATTATGTACTTGTTCGGGTGCATGAAACTGATCAGTTAGTATCCAGGCGCTATGCCAATTGGAGGACTGTACCATTCTACTAACATCGCCGAAAATCTGAAGCAAGTCGACCGTACCACTCAATAGAAAACATCGGCTGAACTACGCTCAATTGTAAATATTTACTACTCGATTCGGGACGCATCTGTCGACGATAAACTAACGAAATTGATTTCGCATCGATGGTCACTGCATTTAAGAATGAAGGTGTGTATAGTCAATTTGGATATAACATTTGTAAGTTACTACTTTGAACAAGATTATTCTCCATTTATATTTGATCACCCTACCGGAGTGTTTCACATCACTTTAATTGTGGTTGGAATTTTGATGGTGAATGTTGGGTTTCAGTCGCTGTACTGAAGTTCGCCAAATGTAACTGGCGTGGGAAGTGTAAACGCAAAGCCTATAATGCTATAGTAAATATCTCAGGTGCACCAAAATATCCATTTGTCAGTAGCACAAATCCTGCGAAAACACAGAATCTCCCAGTGTATGTGGGATAGACTCCGATGACAACGATGGAGTTAATGACTATGAACGACTAACATATTCTGTGTATTTGTGACACTACATCATGTTGTGATCAACAATGTGGCTTATAGCTGTAGTCAGTTGACAACACGACAGACAAGAATCAATAAAACACTAATTTAATGTGTAATCACATCGTGAAACTTCAGTCTTGTTGAGACTGTTTACGTTTGATTCAACAGACTGCATATTATTGAAATTACAAAACCATTCGACCCTTACTTTTGCCAATTACTGTATCTTGAGGCACAACTATATCGTATATTGCATCTATAAAATTATTGATAACAATAGTGGGTCAACGCGAGGGTTAATCTTCATATACGGATGCACATGATCGCCAATACGTGATATTACAATCAATGTTTGAGCAAAAATATGAAATTCTCCATAGGGTTCAGTTTTAATTTGGATCGCAACAGTAGCCAGCGAGAATCATCTGATCACATCCAATTTTTTTTCAAACTACGTCTGTGTTTCGTACTTAGTATTTTTGAGCAAAATCAGTACCCGCATATAATCATACGCAAAATGGCGCCATTTTCCCCCCAAAGATATAAGAATCTCCATATGGTTCAGTGTTAAATTTTGATCGCAACTGTAGCCAGCAAAAATTAACTGAACTGATCACATCCAAATGTTCAAATATACGTCTAAGTCTCAGAGCTAGTAGTGATGATAAATTTCAAATCGCACCGATCACCATACGCCAGATGGCACAATCTATCGGTTTATGTAAACACGAAACGCTCTATAAATTATGTTGACCCAGATTTATGCCGACCCGCCAAAATACAAGAATGGAATCAAGTCAATCCTGAAAACACACCTACTAGGCATACAAAATCCGTTTTCAGATCGCTTTTAACAAACCAAAAATACAAAATGACATAAGGAATCCAACTAACATGTCGTGAATTGTTTGTGAATGTGTATTTTATCGTTATTTCACAATCGTAGGTTTGTAGGACTATTTTATGCAAGAGCCCTTTCCATTATTTTGTCGGTCACTGAGAAATATGTGAGATTTATTAGTGACCAGTGTCATTTTCGGTATGACTAAGAACATGCAACCAAATAATTTCCATACACAATCGTTGAGTATTATTTACGGAGCATCAAGCGAACGACGGCACGTCTCACTTCGATAAATTTGTGTCCAGATCAGCTGTCCAGATCACTTTTTTTGTGCGGGTGCCTCCATGCCTCCATGCACCATGCATAAGACTATGCGGAATTGGTGACGGGTCCGTGCTCGACGAGCATTCGATTTTTTAAAATATAGTCAGTTATTACGAAGGTCAGATATTCCGAAGGTCCGCTATACCGAATGTCCGGTATTCCGAATGTCCGTATTGCCTGATGGAATTCTTTGGACGCGGTACCCACTGTATTACACACAACTGACCCGTGCATGCATTTGAGTAAGTTGGTCTCGAAGGCCAAATGCCACTTTAAGTTCGAAGCATTTAATAAACCGTATAAAAAGAAAGATGTGATTTTGATATTTCCGTTTGTTTTGTCCTCCCTCCCATCAGGTTATCAAACAATTTGAACATACACTCGATGAATTCCTTGTACGCAACAACCGTTATTGGAAAATTCAAGGTTAAATTGAAATCGTCGTAAAGTTGCTTCATTGGAGTGGTCATTGATTGTTCTTACTTTACTATCATTGTACCATTGTCAACAAATGAGCAAAATACAATGACCATAATTTATGCATGCTATCATATATAAATAAAATAACGGACCTTCGGAGTGTGTGCGTAAAGTGCACTTTCGGAATAGCGGACCTTCAGAATAGCGGACTTTCGGAATAGTGGATCTTCGGGATAACTGATCTTTGGAATAGCGGACCTTCGGTGTAATGACCCATCACCGAAAGTTTTGCTAGGCTGAAATGACCCGTTCCAGATTTTTGTAATTGTTGGCATATGAAAAAAAATTCTCGGAATATCGGTAAACAAAAATGTCATGCTTCAAAAACGCGATACCAGTTTTATAAAATAAAACATATAGAAGCCACACAGAACCTCTTTTTGCTGCTGTTTTCATGCTTGATTGGTATTATATGCGCTTAATATATAAAATCATTCACCGACATGTTTACCAAACGCAAAACCGGACCAGACACCCGGCAAAAGCACCCACTATTTTTTTAAGAACATCTTGGTCCCAACAACTACCATTTCATTCTTATCCAACTATATGGAACAACTTAGATAAGTAATTTATATCATACCAAACTAGATACACATTCAAACGGCGTTTACATGACGACATGTATTCAAAAGTATTCTGCAACCATTAAATGCAAGAATCAAAGTTGTCCCGACTGTGTGGTCAGCTCTGCTCAATATAGTGACTTCCCCTATATCGCAATCCACAACCTCACTCAGTCACTCAGAACATTCCCACTCGACTTTCAATGAACAAATATTGCCACTGACTAGAAAGAGACAAATCATCGAGTAGCCCATAGACGATTCATCTATACGCATACCCTCCATGCATATAATCCATTTAAATGCAACCATGGTGTGATATATAATTAGATAGCCGTGTACTGTACAAGAAATCTTGACCACCTATCATAACATCTATTAATCTTTAAGGGGTGACAGGAAGACAGTCTAGCCTGACTATGAGAAGATAGAGCGTCTCGTTCGCGCCACATCTAAAAATAGAATCTTTGGGTCTAAAATTGGTTGTGGGTGTCTCGTTACCTTCACATCTAAAAATAGAATCTTTGGGTCTAAAAATTGTTTGAGGGTAAAATTGTTTGAGGGTAAAATTGGTTGTACTAAAATATTCCCAAAATATCAAAACCCAAAATATTTTTTCAAAACCCAAAACTTCCAAAATTTCAAAAACTTCCAAAATTTCAAAAACTTTCAAATATTTCAAAAATTTCAAAAACTTTCAAATATTTCAAAAATTTCAAAAACTTCCAAAATTTCCAGAATTTTCAAAACTTCCAAAATTTCCAAAACTTCCAAAATTTCCAAAATTTCCAAAATTTCCAAAACTTACAAAATTTCCAAAACTCCAAAAATTTCCAAAATTTCCCAAATTTCCAAAATTTCCAAAACTTCCAAAATTTCCAAAACTCCAAAAATTTCCAAAACTTCCAAAATTTCCAAATATAATGAAGATGACGAGCAACCAATTTTCGACTGGCCTGAGGCATTACGTTATGGAATGAATAACGACAGCGGATCAGAATGCATACATATAGTACGTCACTTGGACATTTTATCAGTTTATCACGTGATCACTAAATGTGGCAATCGGGTATCCACCGATGCCTGCAATATATTATTTATAATAATTGGACTCATTGATCTCACGTGAATAATACTCTTAGTTGTTCCAATAAAATAGTTATCAAATTCGATCACCAATAGATTTGACTGTGGAATGTAAGGACCTTTAACTTATTTATCGATCTAAAGGGACACTCATTATGAATGAATGTTAACAATACAAGCGCACGAATGAAGAGCGTTGAACATATACGAAATTACTACACGAATGAATTGAACCTTGAAATTTATATTTCACATCTTACCAACAACAGCTACAGGCATTATCATAGGGTTATACTGTCTTGCATATACACACGCTATGACATCATTAAAGGCGGACCATCCACTCACGGTGTGACAACAGATACAGACATAGGCATAGTGTTATACAGTCTTCTATGTACCAATGCTATGACATAATTAAAGGGGGATAATACACGCACGGTGTGGAATGTTAAAGTGACACGAGGTAAGGGACGTGATGTAATATTGGTGAAACCCCCTCCCCCACTTATAGATATATAACGAAGACGAGAATAACATGTTAATGAAGTTTATTGAAATTTAATCATTGTCTGAATCTTCGACCGTTAGATTTACTTCTAAGAGTTTCTTGAATTTTCTCATCGCTTCATCTGCAGCCCATTCATTATTATATCCGTGTTTGGTCAGTTTGACCATTTTCTTCATGATCATGGTATGTATGCGTGATGTTTTCAATCGATACTGGTATTCTATTAATCGTCTATAACTTTTGAGAAACCGAATAAACTCTGTGTCGATGGTATCCTCTTTTCCCGACATGCTCTCATCTCCCGAAATGCTCTCTTCTTCTTTCACATCTTTGGTGACGCGTTTCATCATACTTTTGAATGTGTCCATCTCGTTGACACATTGCGCAGCTTTCTTAAGACCGAATACCGTTCTACTACCGACGCCATTACCATCTTCTGAATCTGATAGCGTTCCACGTTCATCTTCATCTGAATCTAGAACCGCTTCGTCAGATTCATCGGTATCTTCTCCGAAGAGAGTTGGTTTTGTCTCGGACATAACTCCGTGTTTAATCTGTTTATGTCTTTGTAGATTGTAGTTCGTCGATAAAATAATGCCACATAAATCACACCCGTGCATTATCGCGAATTATTGGAAGAACCATCACTCTTATAAGTAGCGATAAAAAGAGAGAATAAGTTGTGGTATACAACCGTCGCTCTAAGCGGAGGTAGCATCACCAAATTACCCTCGGGGGACCTCATTCTGCCATCTAAAAATAGAATCTTTGGGTCTAAAATTGGTTGTACTAAAATATTCCCAAAAAACCCAAAACTTCAAAAATTTCAAAAAACTTCAAAAATTTCAAAAAAATTCAAAAAATTCAAAAACTTCAAAAATTTCAAAAACTTCAAAAATTTCAAAAAACTTCAAAAATTTCAAAAACTTCAAAAATAAGACCCCTGGCGGCGGCGGCGGCATTGCGGTATTTTACTGCGGCGCAGCCGCCGCCGGTATTTTACTGCGGGGTCCGTCGGCGGCGGACCCCGGCGGCGGAGGCGGAGGCACCGCCGCCGCAGTAAAATACCGGCGGCGGCTGCGCCGCAGTAAAATACCGCAATGCCGCCGCCGCCGCCAGGGGTCTTATTTTTGAAGTTTTTGAAATTTTTGAAGTTTTTTGAAATTTTTGAAGTTTTTGAAATTTTTGAAGTTTTTGAATTTTTTGAATTTTTTTGAAATTTTTGAAGTTTTGGGTTTTTTGGGAATATTTTAGTACAACCAATTTTAGACCCAAAGATTCTATTTTTAGATGGCAGAATGAGGTCCCCCGAGGGTAATTTGGTGATGCTACCTCCGCCACCAAGCGACATAACATCCTGCTTGCTCATTTATTTGCTCATTGATTGGTGCATACTCAATCAAGATCTCAACGAAACGCATTATTGACATCGATAACTATCATGGTGCATTTGGCATTCATGGCCAATAATCGATTTTTATAAGAGGTGATAAACTTTCTAAAATAAATGCAGAAAAAAGAGTGACCTGTACATTTTGAAGAAACATGTCGATCACGTATATTCCAGCCGATATTGAAATGTGGAGAAAACATTTCAGAGATATGGTTGATGGGAAGTTAACGCCAGATAATGAGGGTCGCTACTTTATTGACAAAACTAAAACTAGTGATAGTGAAGAAGACGTTCTAAAACCACTTATTAACGTGGTGACACCCATAGCGCAAGCGATTGAAATGGCCAAAGCAGAAGTTGCAGCAAATAAGTTGACAAACACACGTAAAGCGTCCAAACAACCCAACAAGAGAGTGTCTGATGGAGGTTTGTCTAATAATAAGAAGAAAATGAAAAGATCAGTGTCATACGATTAGCCAAATCATGAATGAATACATAGAGTACCATGCTGATAAATTGGCATTAATTGAATCACCGGCGGTCAAATATCTATACCCTAGCCCCGGGACGAACGTACTCTTAGAGCGACGGTTGTATACCACAACTTATTCTCTCTTTTTATCGCTACTTATAAGAGTGATGGTTCTTCCAATAATTCGCGATAATGCACGGGTGTGATTTATGTGGCATTATTTTATCGACGAACTACAATCTACAAAGACATAAACAGATTAAACACGGAGTTATGTCCGAGACAAAACCAACTCTCTTCGGAGAAGATACCGATGAATCTGACGAAGCGGTTCTAGATTCAGATGAAGATGAACGTGGAACGCTATCAGATTCAGAAGATGGTAATGGCGTCGGTAGTAGAACGGTATTCGGTCTTAAGAAAGCTGCGCGATGTGTCAACGAGATGGACACATTCAAAAGTATGATGAAACGCGTCACCAAAGATGTGAAAGAAGAAGAGAGCATTTCGGGAGATGAGAGCATGTCGGGAAAAGAGGATACCATCGACACAGAGTTTATTCTGTTTCTCAAAAGTTATAGACGATTAATAGAATACCAGTATCGATTGAAAACATCACGCATACATACCATGATCATGAAGAAAATGGTCAAACTGACCAAACACGGATATAATAATGAATGGGCTGCAGATGAAGCGATGAGAAAATTCAAGAAACTCTTAGAAGTAAATCTAACGGTCGAAGATTCAGACAATGATTAAATTTCAATAAACTTCATCAACATGTTATTCTCGTCTTCGTTATATATCTATAAGTGGGGAAGGGGTTTCACCAATATTACATCACGTCCCTTACCGCGTGTCATTTTAACATTCCACACCGTGCGTGTATTATCCCCCCTTTAATTATGTCATAGCATTGGTACATAGAAGACTGTATAACACTATGCCTATGTCTGTATCTGTTGTCACACCGTGAGCGGATTGTCCGCCTTTAATGATGTCATAGCGTGTGTATATGCAAGACAGTATAACCCTATGATAATGCCTGTAGCTGTTGTTGGTAAGATGTGAAATATAAATTTCAAGGTTCAATTCATTCGTGTAGTAATTTTGTATATGTTCAACGCTCTTCATTCGTGCGCTTGTATTGTTAACATTCATTCATAATGAGTGTCCCTTTAGAGTGTCTTGTGTTCCTTTAAGATTCAAATACCAATATTACATCACGTCCCTTGTTTCGTGTCACTTTAACTCCTTGAGTGTATTGCCCCTTCGAATGATGTCATAGCATGGGTACATGTAAGATAGTCTAACGGGCGAAGATTCAGACAATGATTAAATTTCAATAAACTTCATTAACATGTTATTCTCGTCTTCGTTATATATCTATAAGTGGGGGAGGGGGTTTCACCAATATTACATCACGTCCCTTACCTCGTGTCACTTTAACATTCCACACCGTGCGTGTATTATCCCCCTTTAATTATGTCATAGCATTGGTACATAGAAGACTGTATAACACTATGCCTATGTCTGTATCTGTTGTCACACCGTGAGTGGATGGTCCGCCTTTAATGATGTCATAGCGTGTGTATATGCAAGACAGTATAACCCTATGATAATGCCTGTAGCTGTTGTTGGTAAGATGTGAAATATAAATTTCAAGGTTCAATTCATTCGTGTAGTAATTTTGTATATGTTCAACGCTCTTCATTCGTAAGAGTAATTACCAACTGGAAGTTGTACTATTTTTGATAAACATCGGATTTGCTCATCAGACGATAAGCTGACAATATTTACGCATGGTCTAATTAGATTCATGCATAAATGTAAGGTAATTTTTGTTATGGTCAAGTTTTTTGTTAAGACCATGTTCTAACATAGATCGATAAATAAGTTAAAGGTCATTATATTCCACAGTCAAATCTATTGGTGATCGAATTTGATAACTATTTTGGAACAAATAAGAGTATTATTTACGTGAGATCAATGAGTCCAATTATTATAAATAATAAATTGCAGGCATCGGTGGATACCCGATTGCCACATTTAGTGATCACGTGATAAACTGATAAATTGTCCATGTGACGTACTGTAATGAGCAAAAAAAAAATGAGTTGACCTTCGGCTTCGTCCCGATTGGGTACTGAGCTGACACCGGGGATAAATTGACCAATGACTGCCCTTGTATCCTTTGACAGATATGCGTGCGCAGACTCGTTTGATGTTCGCTATCGCATTACTATGTTTTAATAGCCGAGCCTTCACTACTCGTCTGACTCTCTTACCGACAAGACCTGTCTACACAGTACTTCTCCGGCAGACTATTCATCCACTGATAGGCCTACATACAGGTATGCCCATTTTTTTGCTCATTTGCTCATTTTATTGCTCATTTTTTTGCTCATTTGCTCATTTATTTGCTCATTTGCTCATTTTTATTGCTCATTTGCTCATTTTCTTGCTCATTTGCTCATTTATTTGCTCATTTGCTCATTTTTATTGCTCATTTGCTCATTTATTTGCTCATTTGCTCATTTTTATTGCTCATTTGCTCATTTTCTTGCTCATTTGCTCATTTATTTGCTCATTTGCTCATTTATTTGCTCATTTGCTCATTTTTATTGCTCATTTGCTCATTTTCTTGCTCATTTGCTCATTTTTTTGCTCATTTGCTCATTTTTATTGCTCATTTGCTCATTTTCTTGCTCATTTGCTCATTTTTTTGCTCATTTGCTAATTTTTTTGCTCATTTGCTCATTTTTTTGCTCATTTTGTTGCTCATTTGCTCATTTTCTTGCTCATTTGCTCATTTTCTTGCTCATTTTCTTGCTCATTTGCTCATTTTTTTGCTCATTTGCTCATTTTTTTGCTCATTTGCTCATTTTTTTGCTCATTTTGTTGCTCATTTGCTCATTTTCTTGCTCATTTGCTCATTTTCTTGCTCATTTGCTCATTTTTATGCTCATTTGCTCATTTTTATTGCTCATTTGCTCATTTTCTTGCTCATTTGCTCAGTTTTTTGCTCATTTGCTCATTGATCGGTACATACTCAAGAGTCATATACCTAACATCCAATGTACGTTAATGGTGTCATAGCGTGGGTACATAGAAGACTGTATAACACCATGCCTATGTCCGTATCTGTTGTCACACCGTGAGTGGATTGTCCGCCTTTAATGATGTCATAGCGTGTGTACATGCAAGACAGTATAATACTATGATTATGTCTGTAGCTGTTGTTGGTAAGATTTGAAAATATAAATTTCAAGGTTCAATTCATTCGTGTAGTAATTTCGTATATGTTCAACGCTCTTCATTCGTGCGCTTGTATTGTTAACATTCATTCATAATGAGTGTCCCTTTAGATCGATAAATAAGTTAAAGGTCCTTACATTCCACAGTCAAATCTATTGGTGATCGAATTTGATAACTATTTTATTGGAACAACTAAGAGTATTATTCACGTGAGATCAATGAGTCCAATTATTATAAATAATATATTGCAGGCATCGGTGGATACCCGATTGCCACATTTAGTGATCACGTGATAAACTGATAAAATGTCCAAGTGACGTACTATATGTATGCATTCTGATCCGCTGTCGTTATTCATTCCATAACGTAATGCCTCAGGCCAGTCGAAAATTGGTTGCTCGTCATCTTCATTATATTGAAATTTTGGAAGTTTTGGAAATTTTGGAAGTTTTTGAAATTTTGGAAATTTTGGAAGTTTTGGAAATTTTTGGAGTTTTGGAAATTTTGGAAGTTTTGGAAATTTTGGAAATTTTGGAAATTTTTGGAGTTTTGGAAATTTTGTAAGTTTTGGAAATTTTGGAAATTTTGGAAATTTTGGAAGTTTTGGAAATTTTGGAAGTTTTGGAAATTCTGGAAATTTTGGAAGTTTTTGAAATTTTTGAAATATTTGAAAGTTTCTGAAATTTTTGAAATATTTGAAAGTTTTTGAAATTTTGGAAGTTTTTGAAATTTTGGAAGTTTTGGGTTTTGAAAAAATATTTTGGGTTTTGATATTTTGGGAATATTTTAGTACAACCAATTTTACCCTCAAACAATTTTACCCTCAAACAATTTTTAGACCCAAAGATTCTATTTTTAGATGTGAAGGTAACGAGACACCCACAACCAATTTTAGACCCAAAGATTCTATTTTTAGATGTGGCGCGAACGAGACGCTCTATCTTCTACTATGCCACCCCCTCGAATATACAATACAATATCTGTCAAATGTATTATGTATTGATATGTGTATATTGAAATAAAATATCCTATCTTATGAAATGAACTGAGGGTAGTTTAAGAAAAAACTCTTAGTCCAGGGTAATGTATATGTACATATAGCAACAATATAGTCTTATATAGAAGGTTCTGCATATATTACTGCACATCATTTATTGTAATTCGTTTCTCTTTTCCAGATAGTTGTCGGGCTTATATACGTGTGGTACCTCCTCCATCAATTTCTCTACAAAATTTTCGTAAAAGCAGGTTATAATCCTGTTGATAGAGAAGAAATGGCTCGACTTGGTGATATCTACTTGATTTACTACGTATGGTGGTACTTGCACAGTAAGTTCTTCTACGTATTGACATTTTTCTCTTTCAAATTTATCCGGAGAAAAACAATCAGGATAACGCCTCTAGAAGTAGCCCTTGTATACTAGGTTGGTATTACTGGAATTCCCATCTAGCGAATGGTTATGCAGAAGAAGCACATGCAGTCAATTTCGTTATTTCGTTGGTTCGAGAGACTGTGTCAATTTCCAATATGTAGGTTACCATTCATGTTTATTAATGACAAACGATATGTCAAGCGTTATATATATATATATATATATATATATATATATATATATATATATATATATATATATATATATAGCTATATAGCTATATATATATATATATATATATATATCGATTTGACACCATAAAACTAATAGTTATATATTTTAATTAATATCACATATTGAGATATAACTAATGGACTCATTTGTGAGTTATTTTGATAGTTTTGTAGTCACATAGGCAGTCAGGGACATGCTGGAGGGTCTCCGTCGGGTCACCTTAGAATTTACAACTGCATCCGCCCCATGATCCTGACCTAAAACCTAAAGTTCCAAGTCCGGGAATTTCTATTTACATCTGCATCGGATTAAATTTCCGACCAGTATTTCAGGCTTTCCAACTATTGAAAATGCAATTTTCCAACTGATGATTCGATGGCCAACACATTTACCGCAACTAAGAACTGGTGCGATATTGCGTCAAAAGACAAGACATTTCACACTTAAAGACATATTATTTACTTATCCGGGTGCATGGAACTATCGTAGCTTAGTACTCAGGCACTATGCCAACTGGGGGAATATAGCATTCTAGTAACATCGCCAAAAATTTCAAACAAATCGACCTTACCACTCCATAGAAAACATTGTCAGAACACTACGCGCATCAATTGTAAATATCTACGTCAGGATTGGGGACGCAACTATCTGCGATAAGCTAACGAAAATGATTTCGCCATCGAGAGTCACTGTAGTGTATTGATATATAAGAATGACGGTGTTTGTTGTCAATTTAGATATAATATTTGTAAAAAATACTACTTTGAGTAAGATTATTCTTCATTTCTATTTGATCACCCTATCGGAGTGTTTCACATCACTTTAAATACTAGCTGGAAATCGAACTATCAGAACAAATTTATGTAACATTTTTTTATTGGTCAGATATTTAAAACTTATGTTGTGTCTGTCGTGATATTTCCGACTACTGAAAATGTTGGCAACATTTGGGACCCTCTTGTATGCTCTCCGTTGGTGAAGGTTATTAAATAGATACTGCTATGGTTTCTTCATCCACTATATACCAGCACTAGTCAAATGTTGTTTTCTGATATATGTTTTCTTCTTATTCCCGTTCGTATTATTTCTTAATGTTCTTGCGCGATGTTCATGATGCTTGTGTGCTGTGGATGAATTTGACTGCTATTTAGGTATCATATTTTATTCGCCTGTTATACAGGTAAATGGATAGTTAGCTTAAGGAATACGGAATCTCGATGTTCAAATGTGTCAACATTGATTGAAAATAGTCAGCCCAGCCAGAGGGCCACGGTCACAAGTGTGTATCACATTGTTGTAAAGAGATCACGTCTGGTCTGGTTGTGAGATATCCATGAGATGGTTTATTTGAATCTGAGGAAAGATGAAATCTTAAAAAGTCTTAAAATTGGTAGTTTCGGTTGTCAACTATGAATCTATGATGTTTTATCTAGCTTATTTAGTAGGTAGGCATACTTGGATACAGCTAAAAGTTGTTTATTATGGGGCATTTAAAAAGTTACTTGTTACCTATTACATATTGCCATACACATTTTCCAAGTGGAACAAATATTGTTTCAAATTGAACATTGTTTGTTTTTTTTTCAGTTTGCTTTTATGTCAGCGTGTGCCATGCTGGTATTGTTCAGGCGGTCTGTCTCCTACAATCATTTTCATCCTACAGGTAGGAAAATATTAGTGTTTATTCCTCCATTTTGGAAATGTACATTCAATATCTGAAAATTGTTAGAGGTGTGGTAGAAAAGTCGAGCTTATTAATGTTCACACATGTTTATTGTATGGCATTTTATGAGCATACTATATATAGCTTGTGAAATAATGTTAAATCGAAGCAAAAATAGTAAACTTACAATGCACGTGTTACGACATAGCGGCATAATACAACATTGGCGGCATGTATTATACACACGTGTATCCAAGGGATATGCACACGTAAACTCGTTCGTTCTTTTGTAACGACAATACATTGCTGGTGTATTCTCATGTCGCGTTTTTGGGCGATCGGTCATTGTTAATTCGTCATGCCATCAAGTTCGATATCCACACAAAAACATAAGATATTACCTATATGTCTATACGAGGAGCTCTACGTCCCATTATAATATAGAGTTTTCGGTCTGTAGCGCTGTCTGCGCAGGCATATGAGTTTGTCGCCCGCTGGTGGAGAACCGAGTTTCACAACAGTTCGTCAAATCAAATCTCGCCCCAAGTTGTGACCATTGAGGAAGATCCCTCGTACTGTGACGCCTTCGTCGTACCTATACGTAAAATCGGCACCTTAATTGCTAGTTGACCACAATTTAGCGACTGGATCAATACTAAAGGAGACTCATGTGAGGATCATGCTATATAAAAACATCCTCTATTATGCATTACAGGAAACATATACTGTGTATGTATCGAGGAGATTTCACACATATACCTCCTATGGAAAACAATGGGCCCGTTGGAAATCTGGTGAGTAAATTTGCATGTGAGTACACAAGTACAGATGTATATACATGCATATCTACACTGATATTTTGTTAAAGGCGCCGTCCGGTGCTTTTCGTGCCCGTATTAATTAGGGTTCTCCGGTGTCGTATGCATCTTGTGTTGTTGTTCTCATCGACATAAGCACATTATATGCATGTGTTGACAATATATATATTACTAGCTGGTGGACCCGACTTCGTCCGGGCTGGTTCCCCTCTGCTTTTCGGCGAATTGGGCGATTTGACATTGAATTGACCATTTTGAAGGTCAAGGTCAGATCGGGGTCACGATTTGACCCGTCCAAAACACTCCCCGGACAAAAGTACCCGACAAAAGTACCCGTCTAATTCCGTCCGCTTTTACCCGATTTGACCTTGAATTGAACATTTTGAATGTCAAGGTCAGGTTGGGATCACGATTTTACCCGCCCAAAACATTTCTCGGACAAAAGTAACCCTAGGTATAAAATCTCGTCAAAATCCCGTCAAAATTCGCGATTTGACCTTGAATTGACAATTTTGAAGATCAAGGTCAGGTCGGGGTAACGATTTGACCCGTCCAAAAGACTCCCCGGACAAAAGTACCTCTAGGTATCAAATTTCCCACTGAGAAGATATTTGAGGGGCTGCGGAGTGTCTGGATGCATCGGTACAATCACCTTTCCATTGGAACAGCACATTCCAGGAGGTTCACCAAGCCACTTCAATGCCGAGCAGTGATTACATACCAGGGACATTAGTCCAATTTGAAGGACGGTATGTGAGGAATAGTCTGCTTGTGGACTATAGTTTGCTGCGATATTGTGCCACTCAAAAACAGCGCTCTCTTGTTGTTGATTGATTATGTGTCTATTGCGGTCCGTTTGTAAACGGGCTTGCGTCTGCTCAAAGCTTTCATGAGCTTGGGCTGTAGCAGTTGCATTGCGGTCCGTTTCTACGCGCACATGCGTCTGCTCCAAGCTTTCATGAGCTCGGGCTGTATCAGTTGCATTGCGGTCCGTTTCTAAGCGGACTTGCGTCTGCTCCAAGCTTTCATGAGCTCGGGCTGTCGCAGTTGCATTGCGGTTAGTTTCTAAACGGGACTCCCTGTCTCTTTCTGTTTCTTGGTTTTGGCGCTTTTTTGCAAGCCTGGCAGCAGAAGATGTCCTGCCTACTTGCGAGCGCTTAGGGGGCACACTATCATCAGAATATAGCAAAATCAAGAAAACCTCGTTAAATTCATGAAATGCGACCTATCGAACCGATGAGAGAAGCACCGATTGACTACTCTGGTGATTCGATCAAGAGCGTTTCCTCAGTCGCCGATGAATAATGGGCGTTTATGTTTACATGGCAATATGGAAGGTAAGAGTATAATTATGTAGAATTGCCAAAAGTCAATTGTGAGAGAAGTTCAATAGCGACAACAAAATTATGTAGAGAGCAACCGTTGTAAAGAAATTAGTGGCAAATATCAAAGGTCTGTGGAAACGGAATCAGAATATGGTAACATTGGTATGTTATCAAGAAAACCTGGTCAAATTCATCAAATGCGACCTATTGATCCGATGAGAGGAGCATCGATTGACTACGCGGGTGATTCAATACAGAGCGTGTACGTCAGTCGCCAATGGTTAACAGATGATATACCTAAAAATAAGTTTTGTATAAGCAGATAATGTGCGATTGTTAGCAGATTATATACCTAAAATAAGTTTTGTATAAGCAGATAATGTGTGATTGTTAGCAGATTATATACCTAAATTATGTCTTGTTTAAGTAGATAATGTGCGTATTTTTGGGAGAACAGACTGGGCAAACCTGCATTGGTGTTAACACATCGAAATACTTGAGATACGATTGTTAGCAGATTATATAGCTAAAATAAGTTTTGTATAAGCAGATAATGTGCGACTGTTAGCAGATTATATACCTAAGATAAGTTTTGTATAAGCAGATAATGTGCGTATTTTCGGGAGAACAGACTGGGAAAATAGGGAAATCTACATTGGTGTTAACACATCGAAATACTCGAGATACCAATTTGTAGGTCAAGGTTAGGTCGTGGTCATGATTTGACCCGCCCAAAACAATCCCCGGACAAAAGTACAGAAATCCGCCAAATCCCCATTTGACCTTGAATTGACCAGTTTGAAGGTCAATGTCACGTCGGGGTCACGATTTGACCCGTCCGTGACACTTTCGGAACAAAAGTACCCATAGGTAGCAAGTTTGGGCTCAATCGGTTGACCCGTCCCGAGTTGACCATTTTGCTTCCATAGAATTTTCATGGGACGAATGCCGCCAGTGGCATAATATTTAAATTTTAACATAGGATTTCGCATTCAAATCGATTTATGTCGATAAAACTGTTATTTTTCAAAATTTCAAGCTGAGACTTCGTGTGTCTGCGTGTAATACTTATATGTACTTAAAATGACACAGTCCAACACGTAATTATGTTTTAGATGGAAGAAATTAATTGTTTTCGATGCTAAATTTTAACATAGGATTTCCCATTAAAATCGATTAATGTCGATAAAACTCTTATTTTTAAAACTTTTAAGCTGAGACTTGGTGTGTCTGTGTGTAATACTTATATATTCTTAAAATGACAGAGTCCAACACGTAATTATGTTTTTGATGAAAGAAATTACATTTTTTCAATGCTAAATTTCGAGCGATAACATTGCGTTCAATTGTAAACAAACGCTCTTTTATAGCGACGCGTCATATACACACGCTCGTTAAATTATCACGTGATTAACCACTGCAGTGCCGGTTTTTTGTGACTGAGAGTGGAGAATGAGTGCTCAGATCTTCTCCAAAACGCCACGACGACGATTCCCGTGTTTTTTACCCTTAGATGGGAAGTTTGAGATCAATCGAGCCAGCCGTTTTCTATTCTATAGAGGACAAATATACACATATATTTACACATATATTTACGTAGTTCTCAAAATATATAGGAGATAATCACTACATGACATGATCTAGGCATATATTACTGAGCTCTGGTTCGTTTACCTGACTGTAGCTCTATACCACAATCAGACCTACCAAGCCACATCAAGCAATCCCGAATTAGCTTGATACATGCATGCAAGGACATACTTAGGCGAGAGATTCCCATAACGCAAAGTGTATAGCGATAAGATCTAAGCCCCATGTTTTTGTTCAACGAAAATAATGTATTTTTAGCTTTACTCGTTTCCATTTATTTATATGTTCGGTATGTATTTTATTTAATGTTGCATGTTTGTTAAGTCCACTGCATTACACGTAGTTGTACCGTGTTATAGCTAAACAAATCTGTTTCAGAATGTTTCTGTTAACCACCAATGTTTGTTCTGTGTGTAAGTAGTGTAAATTGTTGTCCATGCCCCATGCAACCATTATGGTTGAGAATAAAGCATTCATTCATTCATAATTTCATAAGAAAAGATATATTCATAATAAAAAATGAAACTATGTCGCTGTTTATCAGAACCAAGAACAACTGCTTTATTCGTTCCGTATGGGATATGGGATTATCTTATCAATATCCTATATTATGATATTCAACCGAATCCCGTGCCACCTGTGGCCGCGATTATATGCCAATATCCATGTAATCGTGCACCCCGATTACATACTGTTTGCCATATAATCAATGGCGTATTGGCTGATTATATATAGACGGTCGTAGCGGTTCTATTATAATAATATCGATTGTAAATTTAATTTCAGCTTGGATTTTCGAAATATGCCGGATACCAAGTGGGTTATTCAGCTTGGGGTAAGTATACGTCGTATACATCGGGGTTCGTAAAGAACATTGTACATGACTGTATACATTTATGCTAGACCGTGTTCCCACACAAACCTTGAATTCGGTGGGTTTTTTGACGAACCAAACTTAAGATATTGGTTCCAGATGGAACCTAACTGTTTGGTTCTATGTTGGTATTTGGTTCTCCGGGGAACCAAATTTGGAGCTGTTTTCTTAGAGTGTACCTTCCATGCCAGTCAATGCGATATTAGCTTACCTTACTCGTATTTAAATTCGCGCAGTACTATTTTTCGCTCAGTTTTGAATTCGCGCACTTTGAATTCGCGCACCATGCTGCGCGAATTCAAAACTGACAAAACAATTTTCGTAAAAGATTTGTATCTGATGACAGTTTCAGTTTTTAATTTTTCCCGAAGGTACCAGTCCTATCTATATTAAAGACCACCACGACGAAAAGTAACATCATAATCAACATAGTCATTGTGACACTCATATAGTCATATAGTTATGGACATAAATGAAATGAACTTTAAAGAAGTCCATGTAAAACGTATATAGGCAGCTGACTGGATATATATACAATCAACATGTGACAATATATATTCAGTACAGCGGTCTATAATGGACATGCAACTCAATAACATAGCTGATTTTCCCTGTGATTTGGCATAAACTCAGGAGTCGTACTATGTTTCGCTCAGTTCGGTGCGCGAAAAATAGTACTGCGCGTATTTAAGTACGAGCAAGGTAGTAATGCGGTCGTCGTTACTGATCCTGTGGTACTGTTATCCCAATACCGACACTACATTCACACGTGCATTTATTTAAACAAAATGGACTTGTACATGCACGTGAAATGATACCAGCAACGGGTTTACTGTGAAAAAACAATTCCAAAACTAGAATTCATGGTGTATATTTTGATAGAGTATAAATGTATGTGTTATATGTTTTATGCCTATAACTGTGATTTTTGAGGAATTTCAATCCAATAAAAGCATATAAAATCAGACAATTTCCAGGTAACTAATACACACTCTTTGTATTCTTTCCAAACGATAAACATAAAGAGCGTTCAGTCGACAGTTGACAGCAACTATAATCTTCATTTTTTAAATACCGATAACAGTGTACATAATTTTTTCAGATAAATAGATTCCGTGTACCAAAAATGTTGTGTATTTGAAAATCCATTTTCATCCCGGGACGTGCAAAACTCGAATTATTATATTACCCACTTAATCGTTTTACTGTTTGTAACCACAATAATAACTCTCCGTTTCAGCTTTTCTGTTCCAATTTATATTGCTACTATTCGTGACGTCCGTTCTTGCCATATGTGGCATGTTAATCGTCAACGGAATCTCTGACTGGTTCGTTCGCATACTCCAAAATGTATGGTAAGTTTTCACACAATACCCATTACCCACATTCGACTTAAAGAGTCCGTACTGTTCCAACAAAACATATGTATATTAAACATACATATTATGGGGACCATAATGGAAATCGGGACCATAGTGGAAATAAATGGTCTTAGGACTGTTTTCTTATGCTATCCCCGATGGTTTTTTTTTGGCACGTGTTTGTGCCGGACAACTCCTTTGCAGTTTTATTCCCTGAATAAATGCCATACTCATGCTGGGCATTGGTCGACTGCGGAAGTGGCACATTACCATATGGTACATCGCCTTATATACCATGTATTCCTTTGTCTGTTTTATCTTTACATGTTGGTTGTCCTACACTAATGTATGTTAAAAGACCATTAAAACGTATCTTATCTTATATTATGTTACCAAGCCTTACCATGTGCTGCCTCTCATCCACCTTAGAAATTATCACCGGGATTCCCATTGGGATTCCGTCGAGAACTCATCATCAGGATTTTTTGGTTTGGAAATTTTGTTCACTCCCAGAATATCATCTTTGAATTAAAGTCACCAGTCGACAAAAATACATATATAGTTAACACGAGTTTCATAAAAAATAATTGTGGCACAACATACCAATATTATTATATAATGCATATGCTACTGATGGTGCGTTACTATTGGTGATGTGGTTGCTGTTGTTGTTAATGTTTACTCACGGCAACGGCGGGTATAATGATAATGATTATGGTACTGATACCAATATTTAGTTTTTGCATGGTCAACAACAATGTAGCTCGCGTATATAGAAAATATACGAAGCTGAGTGTATAATGCAAAAAGTACAGTGATGACGACGGATGATGCCGATGACGACAGTTATGACCATATGCCTATATAGATCGAGTACTGAAGTATGCTGCTGCTACTGCTGCTGATGATGATGATGGCGATTATGATAATGGTGATGACGATGTTGATGATGGTGATGCTTATATTTTTGTCGTATTCTGTGCTATTGATCTAATTCTCATGTTGCAGTTATTGTGTCTGAGTAATAAACCATTACAGTTACATGCTATTTTTTTCAGTCAAGTTGAACTTCCTATTGTATGTAGGTAGGATCACAGAGGATATGGATTAAATATGAGTGAGGGAACGGGAAAGTATAATATAACAGAACGTTCTGGCTACATGTACTTTTTTGATGGGATTAGTTTATATTCGAACTATAGTAATACAAACTACCTATAGGGTTATGAACAATTGACTTGCATTTTTGTAATTGTGTAGTTTACACGTATAGAAGTTTTATATTGGTGACCCAGGTGAACTTAAAGACCAGCTGAATAATACAATTAATTTAGCTCCAAACATATCTAAATATGTCTTAACTCATGCTAAATAAGGTTTATAACATGTATCCTTTCCATTTTGTTCACATTTTTACAAAAAAGTACTATTTCCAGACATTTGAATAAAACGGCTTCTTTGTTTACAATAGTCATTTTTGAATCGGGTGTTTCCGTCGCGACTCGGAAATGACGTCACCGAGGGTACCAAGACGGAAGAAATTTTATGCGCCGTTTTTAAAATCACGTATTTTGAAATCGTCTTTTTTTTATTGTTGTTTATTTTTTTAAAGTGCTGCAACCTGTAGCCATAAATGTTCAAGTGGCACACTAATTAATGCAGCCATTTAACAACAGTGGACGGCGTTTGTCCACAACGAGAGTTTGGAATGGGCTGTCACAATACAGCTGCTTGTGTTCCAAGCACTTTGAAGAATAATAAGGATCTTTCCCAAATATTGTGAAATGCAAGCTGGGACATACACAAGTGTGATTCACATTGTCAAACAAAATGTTATCTACGTGAATACCGGTACCAATAAACACCCATGCACTCACGGTCATTGTGGGGGGGGGTGGTATCAGTAGTCTAGTACTAGACCTACGGCTACGTCGCAGTACATGGATCATACACGAGGATTTACTTTCGGCGATGTGTGAATCGTGACTTGTTCTACTCAAGCGTGAATACATAAATCGGCACCTTGACAATACAAAATGTCAGCTATGCATGACAATATGCAAAATTAAGCATGATTTACAAGGCTACCAATCAACAAATTGAACAATCTGTGTAATATAAGTGACTGTTCTACGTTAATTCTAGTCTAACGTGACGTAAACATCGATTAGAACCTGAACTTGAAATCATGAAATGTAATGATTCAATGAAAATCATTAGTAAGTCTACTCACCAGATTGAATGTTTCGAATAATTAAAATCCAATACGAATCACCAATGTATTAATCCATTTGTGAAAGCATATATTGCCATATAAATGAAATCAGACGAAAATGTACCGCACTGCATCCACGTATTACGAGCCGTGTCGATCATGTCAGTTTGTCACGATTTTTCGCCAATATTTCCACCAACAAAACATAAATTCCTTGTATTCCAATCGAATTGTTGAGAGAAATTCTTGATGGTACTTCGAATTATATACATGGCTACGAATTTATATGACTACATCAGTCATTAAGCAGTAACCGAGCATTAACAAACTGGTATTTGAACTATAAACACAAACAAATATTATGCAGGTGATGTGACCTATACATCTGACCTAACCTCAACGTCATCCACGTGCGTGTGCATATCCATACTCGACAATAATGTGTCTAAAGTTGACTATGAAACACCTACTATCGTAAAAGATAGATCAATTATGGAATTATGTTACCTTTTAACATGCCTTCAGTCCACTGTATGGGTATTATTTTTAAAATAAGAGCAGCAATCGCGAGGGACTATTTTGTTATTGCGAACGTAGCTTGCGTAAAATATCGTTCGATTTGTGATCAAAGCGCAGTACCGTAGTAGGCCTAGTAAGTACTACGTTCGTCATATGCGCAGGAACGCCCACATTTCCACCGAGTGTGGTAGATATAGGCCTATATAGGCCCTAGATAGTTGGTCCGTGTGGAGATTGTGCGTTACTGGTCTTGATTCATTTGAAACAATAAATTGAATAAACATAATACATACTGAAAATAATATATATACGTACGCCTTTTGCGGTTTTTGTTTTGTTGACAGATTGTCAAAAAAAATGTGTTTTATATGATAATCTAAAGGCCATGCATGATACTGCATTTAGACTTCAGGTCAGTATCGGTACGTAGACAGCAGTTTGGAAATTCTTGATAGTATAAAATGTTTGATGTTTCACACATAGCATACCTACCATTAGTGACCAGACATTCTCAATGAGAACTTGGGTGTCTATATAAAGCCAGTTGAAAAATTTAAACATAAAGAGCATTTAATTGGAGGATTATATATAGGGCCTACTAGTATTAAATGGAATATATAGGTCAAGCTTTTGCGGATTTCTGCTCACTATGTTCATGACTGACTAGATGAAATAATTACATACCAACAAATCTAATACCCAGTATCGTGAATATCAAGTTAAAACATAATTGTTTATTTAATCATGGAGCGATCTACTTGTGATATGCAGTTTCTGCATAAATGGTGAAAGGATGTGTCCCCCCCCCCCCCCCGCAATTAACTGCTTGACACAATATAAGTTGAAAATTATACACCACATACAGGCTGAACTGTCTAACTGTTTGAATTTCAATTCAGTTATTGTTGTGGATTGGGAAATGTGTTGACGTTTAGACCAACGTACAGCAGCCTATCTTTCTACTTTTGGTCCGAAAGAGGGGGAACCGGTGCAAACGCATGGTCCATGGATGCGATGATTTATTGTCGGATCGTCGGTCACCGGTCTCTCGTCGATATGTGGAGGATCATTGTCATCAGGCTCGAATGCAGCAAGATCAAAATCATCTTTACAACGTTAGCGCTGACCTGCCATCGCCATTATAGCCGCACGTTGTCAATGACGCAAAGCAGAACTGTGCATTTGTGTTCCCTCCGTGACGTCATGTCACGTGCTCCTCCAGTAGCCATGTGCGCGCAGTGCAAAATGAAAACAAATCTTCGGCGACTGTTTCGTTACCAAGATATAAAAAATAATTGCAGGGTATTTTGACGGGATTTTTTGCGGATTTGTGTTAAGGGGACTTTGATACACACGGGACGATATATCAATACTCAAATTAGGTTACAGTTCAGCTGGACTTTAAGTTGTATATTTGAGACAGGCTCCCACCTACGCTGTGCATTTGAAGAGAAATATATATTAAACATCTTATGATGGGTAGGATCAAAATGAAAAGTAAGTCTAACGATTGCTTCTGGTGACCAGCTATATTAAGAAACGGCGAAAACAATCAGTAGGTATGTTAGCACGATACCTCATGATACCAAAAATTTAATGCTTAAAAAACCCAGCAAAAAACAAAACTCAAAAACACATAACTACAAGAAAAATATACAACTCCAAATATGGGACGTCCATATATACGTAAATGGGTCGTCTAGCAATAAATAAACCTTCAATGCAATGACGTTTATTTTATTTCCTTAAGAGCGAGGTCAAGCGAAATAGGAATTGCCATGCGCGTCTCCATGCAAAAGTTATATATACGAAGCGGGGGGCGGGGGTAATAACAAATTTGCAGGAAGATATGCCGGGTGGGTGGGTGGCCCGAGGGGCAAAAACGCGTTTTTTACAACCGCTTGCAATTTTATTTTTACTAAAGACCTTGTGTGCCCATATTTGACATTTGTAACAGTTTAAAACATATTGTAAAAACACCCTATCTATGTTACTGGGACCTCATATGGGCTTCAGCGCAGATGTCATGTAACTAAAGCCTAGATCATTGTTTGCACGAGAAAAGAGCGAGCACCTGTCTCAAATATTAATTTGACTATCAATGGCCTTAAAATAACTGTAATAAGTTCATCAAGCCAATCAGTGAATTATGTGCATGTCTATCAACTCAGATGATCTCCAGATTACCCCTGGACCGAGTTCAACCAAATTTGGTGCCGTGACTCGGGGTACCCTGTCGGATGGGATAACGTTGTTAGTTTTTCAAAATTTTGCATTGAAAAAAAAATTAACAAAAATTAGGTTTTGTTAAATTGAGCAAGGAGTTCAATCTGAAAAAAAAATTAAACAATATATATATATCAAATTGTTTAAACAATCAAAATGTGCTTGAAGCGCACAAAGGGGTGGCCGCTGAATAAAGGCTCTGTCAAAGATCAAAATGTGCGCGAAGTCCCACAAAGGGGACCACACGTATCTCCGACGCTGAATATAGCTAGTTTAGTATAATAGAAGTTGCTCCAGTAGACTAACAAAAGTGGTGTGAAATATGTTATATAATGGGCTGGTTGACAGACTAATCAGGAAATAGTTAGAAATGATGGAATTGTGTATATCCTAGGTTTACAGATGATCAGCAATTTATAAAACATTTTTTTCCAATTAAAACAGCTTCTGGAGCAGGTTGAACTGTTATTTGGACTAAATGGGATAAGTTTCCAGTCATATGAGTGATATCAGTAGTTTTTTATGAGGTGTCCAAAAATTGGGAATAAAACAATATTGTTTATCCCACCGGGTTGTATTAATAACAGGACATGTTTGCCTTAAAGGCACGTGCGGCCTTAATTGTCGAAAATATTCATATTTGTTCCAAATACCGTAAACAGAAAAAAAATTAAAACGCATACAGTTCCGTTCATATATACCATGACCATCATGTAAACAGCATGTTATCATAAAGACTCCTATATTTTACCTAAGCAAGAGTCTGATTGTGTTACAGAAGACAGCACAATCCTACTGGCTAATCACACACAAATGACATAAACGCTCTTTATTAGTTCCATATCAGGTATTCACCAACAAAGAACGCTCTTTATGTTTACCATCATAATATAAACAAACACCAGAAAAGTAACTTTTTATGCTTTTGTTTACATAACAATGGTCAAACAAATGACCATAACATACTGTTTATGCGATATTTCTTATTTGTATACGGACAAAGTCTATCTACATTTTGATGTTCTGTCTGTTTGTGGCGGTTTTTGACGGGTGGAGATATTTTCACTGGATACCCACCGCCAAGGCCAACCGTGTCTTTAATGACTACCTTTTATTATTCAATAAAGAAGCTGGTAGTTGAAAACTTGTTTATGAACCTTCAGCTTTCTTGTTATTGGTAAAGCCCCTTTTTTTGGTACCACCCAAGCGCCAACCATGAGATCCTGGTCTACGATCCCATATCTAGACCTGAAACACACTAAGCATAGCGTTAGTACCAGGGGTACCTCCTCCCAATACTGAAGCAGAAATATTGGGTATGAGGGTGGGTGCGCAAAATAATTGTCGACCTATCCGGACGAGAGTTTGTCTGGAAGAGGCCGTCTGCTGTGATTACCCTGTAATCTGACGCCAGACGAAATAGTTCATCTCTCAATATCGACGTGCTATGTTCAACGCTTTAGCATATACTCGTCATTTATGGCAAACAAATGCATTATCTCAGTTAGTTGACAATTGGTAAAACGTGAGGAATAGAAGCTGGCAAATTGAGTGACTGATTTCCATATCGCTCCGCGTGTACTGACTTTACAGATATATGTACTGTCAGATCTATTTATAGTTATCACGAGTTTACTGTTCCAAAAGTGGGATAAATGAGCCGCTGCTAGCTATGCTATGCGTCTGTTTTTGTGCAGGTTTGGGGGAGGCGGGTCTCCGAAATGCCAGATGCAAAAAAACGGCATACCTTCCTGCAAATTGTTTACTACCCCCTCCTGTATGAAGTAGTTTTCTGCCATGGAACTCTCTTGCCATTTAACTGGCGGTTGGACTATAGGTATACATTTTCAATTTAAGTTTGTTTATTTTTGAGATTATTTTTCCTTGCATTACAACACTTATATCATTCCACAATGTAAACTTCAAAAATATAAACATGCTATAATAAAATATCCTAATGGAACATTTATAGTTACCAAGCCCACCCGCGATTTAAATATATATTGTTTCCATTAACCCATCAGGGCACACCTATAAATATTTATCACTCAGTATCTTCTGCTGCGGAGATTTACATGACAATCCACATTCAAAATTGGTAACTTGATCTCCTCTTTACCGACGCATGCCGTCGCAGTGTCATATTTGTTTTTGTATTTTTCAGGCCAGTTGTTCTCATTATTAGTGGGGTGATGGTTGCCCAGATATTCCTGGCACGATTATGTTTCCTACAGGAGTTAGATAATGGCATAAGCCTCAATAACAGGTGAGACAGATTACGTGGTTTGATAGTCTGGGTATTCCCACCCATGCCTATATATAAGTGGTGTATAGGTATACAGGGAGTGACTATATGATCATGGGTCAGGTGTACATGTATGTGACTAACTTGTCATTTGTGTGATGTTTATGTGTATATATGGAGTGACTGTATGTTAGTGGGTTGTTTGTACTTGTCAAAGAGTTCTCCATATTGATGACGTTTATGCACAATGGAGGAAACGTTAAACCCCCTGGCAATAGTTGATCAAATTTGATGCTAATGGGCAGGTGATTCAAGTCGGTGATAATCGAGATGTCAAATATACAGACGAATGCACTTATTGGGTTCCATTCCTTCACGGGAAATGATTACCTTCCAAAAAGGAAAACAAACTCTTCTGGAAGTTGCTGGAAATACGATTAAAATATATGGAAGTCATGGCTTATTCAGGAATGAATTGGGGTTTGGACAGTGAAACGATTACTACACTCGAGGAGTTAGCATGTGCCTGGTATGACCAACGTTCGATAAAAATGAATCAAGCTAGGTGGATAATGTTTCAGCATACAGAAGTTCGAGAATCAACAGAAGGTACTTTATATTTCTGATATGTGAGGAATCTTGAATTCTACAGTCAAAATGAGCCAATATGATAGCAAAACAGTGGAAACTTGCAACGTTGAAAAATCAACCACTCCCGATATAGCATTTTATGGGCTATTTGAACCATTCTTCCATGAAGATGCTGCACAGGAATGATATTGACTGATAGCATCACATTTGATCAAATTGTCAGTGACAGTGAAGATGCGATTGCATAAACCGTGGGCAGTACTATTGCAACATATGGTATGAATTATATCAACTAGTCTGAATGACCTTTCAAGTTCAGTAGCATAAAGCATAAATTGAAAGCATTAAGAAAACTATATTGGGGTAGGGTTAAGTTTTACTTTATTTCTTAATTCTGGTCTGGAACATGATTATATAATTTCATGTCTGGTATTGGGGATGAATTTATTCTTATTGTGGTGCATGTTGTGCAGCTGTATCAATAAAACTGGCAAAGTCATGGGAAGTTTTCAGAAATTTTTGACTTAAAAATAATAAATTTTTTAACTAATTTACCCAAAAAAATCAAATATTTAAACAACATAGATTGTCCCATAAAATAATCCTCCTCAGATACATTTTAATTCCATGATATATGATAAGACTCTGAATTGGTTAACAGAACGGAACTAAAACGGGCTATTCTGACGACAGGTATTTTCAGATATAAAATCAGTTTTAGGGGAGGGTTAAGTTTTTGAAAATATCTCGGCTTGTTGGATATCAGTGGTTGCGATGTTGATATCAATGAACCAGGGATATAATGCTGAAAATTGTGATTTATCACTGAGAGCCTTATACCAAAAAATGAAAATTTTATAGAAAATCTTCTGGAAAACGTTTTTGAAAAAGCACTGCAATTTATGCATTTTTTGGGCATTTGCGAGAATTTTTCACAAACATTGTTGCAGAATATCATTTATTGCACATGCTTAATGTTAAGCAACCCAGATATAATAAATATCTGATATTCAAGTATATTTTATTCGACATTTGTCTTGTTTTATTGGTTTTCCTGATTATACTGAAATTTGCAGGTCAAAAACACTAAAAAGGTCAAAAACATATATTTTCTACCTACTCCGCCCTGGATACCTCAGTGTTTTGGAACCCCCCCCCCCATGGGCCAAGGATAATTGGAGGTAGCGTAAAAATTTCTACCCTTTCGTGTGATACTACCCTCATCTGCGGTCTATTATCTCTATCGGTTAAAATGGGCATATGAATCCCGAGTATCAGCTTACATATGGGTACTACTTCAAAATTACCAGAATCCCGCGTATCAGAAGTGGGGAGGGGGTTATACCCTATTTACGGTAATGGATAGACGTGATCATGAGAAAAAGGGAGACTCAAATGCAGTGGATTGGATGACGCTCTTCTATTTTTTTTTATTTCAGGCGAGCTTTCTTCAACTTTGTTTACTTTATGTTTTTCTACAATCTCTTCATCGGTCTGATATCCTGCCTTCTGCGCATAGTTAAGGCGATTTTGATAGGGGTCTTGTTCCTGGGTCGTCTGGACCACAGCACGCTCCCGCGGAGATTCCAATTCCTTGATCCAGGTAAGATATATAACATTGATGGGGTTGACACAGGCATTCCAGCATTTTGGTATATAGAAGAAGTTGCGTTCAACCAGCTTTTCGTCAATGAGCATTGAGTGATTGTGCGATTGATTGTTTATTCCAGCCATTGTTGCTTGGTACAAGGAAAAATAACATACAGTAACATGCATAATGTAGTACGTATGTACATGTGCACACACAATATATATATAAAGTATATACAAGTATACGTGCACCCGCGAACAAATTAAACAAATATAGAATCAATTACCATCGGCTATCTATATCTATATTTGCGAATGTCTGTCTGTCTGTCTGTGTTCTATAGAAATTCACAGGGGACCACCTAAATGGCACAAAAGGTGTCTAATAGGGGTAACTTTTTACGAGAAAGATAATGGCGAGGGTTAGAATGTTCTAAAGTGACGCCGTTGTTGTCAGGAGCAGAAAAACAATTTGTCTCCGATTGCCACCAAACTTATATATAATCATCCCCATAATATGAGGAATCTAATGGTGTGGTTTAAATATGTCAAAAGTCGCGCCGTTCGCGTCAGGGTTGCCCGGAAGGGGAGAGGGGCACCAAATTTAATCAAAATAATTTTAGCGCCGAATTCCACCAAATTGATGCACATTCTTCTGAGATCTTCTCCATGATACAAGGAATCTTATTGTGTGATTTAAAGACGCCAAATTGGTGTCGTTGGGGTGAGTGATTTGGGGGGAGGTGGGTGGGTGCTAAATCTGATAAGAATTGGTTTAGTCACTGATTGCCACGAAACTTATACAAATTCATCCCCATGGTATGAGGTGTCTAGTGGCGTGGCTTAAAGCTGTCAAAAATGGCGTCATTCGAGTCAGGGGTGCACTGAAAGGGAGAGGGGCACCAAAATTGATACACAATATTTTAGCGCCAATTTCCACCAAATTGATACACATTCTTATCCATGATATGAGGAATCTAATCGTGTGATTTTAAATACATCATATTGGTGCTGCTTTGGTGAGAAAGGGTGTGGGGTGGGGTGGGCACTAAATTTGATAAAATTTTGTTTAGTCGCGGATTAGCAACAAACTTACAAATCTCCATGATATCAGGAGTTTAATTGTGTGGTTTAAAGATGTCAAAAGTGGGGGCATTCGAGTCAGGGGTGCCTAGAGAGTGAGTGGGAAACAAACATTGATAAACAATATGTTTAGCGCCGATTTCCACCTGATTGATACATATTCTTCTCCATGATACGAATAATCTAATCGTGTGGTTTAAATGCGCCAAATTGGTGCCTTTTGGGTGAGAGATATGCAATGGTGGCCCTAAATTTGATACGAATTTGCATACTCGTCAATTTTCATAAATTTTATATATATTCATCTCTATAATGAGTCTAAGTGTGTGGTTTAATGATGTCAAACGTGGCGCCGCTTGAGACCGAAATAGGGACGTGAGGGTCACCAAAAACTTATAAAAATATGTTTAGTGCCTATTACCATCAAACTCATACACGTTCTTCTCAAATGATACAATGAATCAAATATTCGCGAATATCTGTCTGTGTTCTATATATAACTTTAAGGGTACAATCGAGATGGCACCAATGCGGTCTAACAGGGGTAACTTTTTACGAGTAAGATAATGGTGCGGGTTAAAATTTTCTAAAGTGACGTTGTTGGTGTCAGGGGAAGGGCTATTTTTAGCACATATTTTGACCAAATTGATATATTATTCTTCTCCGTGATACGAGGAATATCAACGTGTGATTTAAAGACGCGAAATTGGTGCCGTTTGGGTGAGAGATTGGAGGGGGTAATAACTATGATAAGAATTTGTTTAGTTGCCGATTACCACCAAACTTATATATAATCATCTCCATTATATAATGCATACATGAGTCTAATAGACGTGGTTTAAATATGACAAAAGTGGCGCGGTTCAAGTCGTGCATGAGGGGAGTTGCACCAAAGTTGATACAAATATATTTAGCACTGATTCTACCAAATTCATGCACGTTCTTCTCTAATGATATGATGAATTAGATCACATTTGGGGTCGTTTTGGGCCATGGATGGCGAGAGGAGATTCACTAGCATTTATAAGATTGTTCAATTCGCCGATATCCAACACAGTTATATATAGTCATCTCCCAGGTCATCTCCATGTCGTTCTAAGGAATTTTTGGCATTCCAATTTCACAATCTCGATAAATGGTGACCGAATTAAGTCACTTGAACAATTAATTATATCTTCTCAACTGTCATATTTATATGGGGATGGAAATCAGGACATGCATATAATGATCTAGCAACACAGATAAATAGAAGAAAGCATTAAAAGTATATTTATATCAATCTATTTAATAGATACATATATTCATTCAAACTGAGGGACCTTGAATCGTCAGAGGATTCCATATTATAATTTAGAATGGCTCATGTATATATTAGAACACGATTGAGTCTGTCCCATTCAATATAGTTTCCACAAAAAAGTTACGATTGCCAAGAGATATGGAAATGTAGAGCAGGCCTGTTCAAAAATAGTGGTCACAGTGTGCAGTCAAATACGGTTACTTCTGAGATAAAGAAAAACGCAGTCCGCAGCACATGACATTTCAGGATCCTCCAATATTGACATCATTCTGACAAGGGTATATCTGCCCGATACAGAGGATTTCTTTCATTTTTTTAAAACAGACTCATCGCCTAACATAAACAACTCAAAATATCGCTGTTTCGGGCACATGTAGCTGCTATACGTGCATAACATCAATTCTTTTAAACTGAAAATGATTAGCCAGTATATAGCACCAGAACAGAGGAGCACCTGGACATATCTTTAAAACATATGTTTCTTCATGAAGATATGATAAACTAGATCGATTGATTGATTGATTGATTGATACATCTCTATGTAAAACATAATTGTCGTATTTTATTTTTTCGAACTAATGTGTTTATGATGTTTATGTTTCATGCTATAACGTCTGAAGTATACGCAGTTGTAAATAAATAAATACTTCTTTATTGGTGGGACGGATTAAACGCGATAAACATGCGGAACTGTCTAAACATTGCGAAATAGTATTTACGAAAATCACCAATGAGTAAATGTAGAAACAGTTGACGTGCATTTGTCTTGCCGGTTTGGCGTCAAAATGAAGATCATATCCACAAGAATATCTGTTCCATACAAGTTAGTCAAGACCAAACGAATATTGATTTATTTTCCATGATTTTGTGATTAAATCGTCAAAATAGGTCCATTTAATGTAAACCAATAAGCAATAGAAGTATAATGAGATTCCGCTTGGAGCGCGTGTGGGTGATTACAACTCTTAACATCACAGGTCACGTGATTTTACACGCTTGTTGTCTATAAGTGACTGACTTGTGCGAGTACGACTTTCTCTATACTTGAAAACACCGGGTATAATTCTATTTTTGAAACATTGTTCGAACTCTATGACTCTGCATATATCGATTATTGATCAAAACCTCATTTAATTTAGTTCGACATGACCATATATTTCATCAGAAATTTGGTTGAATATGTATGTAAATATTTTACTCTTGGAATCTACATAGTTTACGCCAATTTTGAGTATAAAATTGAACTATCGGAACTATGTCAGTCTCTGTTATAGTCTGAAATTTCGAAATAATCTTGTTGCAGGCATAACATTGATCAACTATGTGATTATTTAACTAGGACATGTGGTTGTGTGAGGTGATAGACACCATGCAAAGCAGCACCAGCCGGGTACCACGTCCGATTTACTGATAACCAAGCACGCGCATGCATGTACAACGCATAATTGTTCGGTGGAATTTATGTTACATTGATTATAACAAATTATTATAACAAACTTATGTTATATTTTATAGCAAGAATTGTTCAACGGTTCTGATGTTTCAAGACATGACAATTTTGCTTAGAATTGGGGAGTTTGTTGGTTTTATTGACACAAATTTTTTAGGTTAATTGCTAGGTATATATCACTAAACTAAGATAATACTGATATAGACTCATATATAATTAAGCGTGGTAAATCACGTGCTGGATTAAAATTCGCATGTAACTGCTATCAACATGGATCGAGACAAACTGCGCGGTTTTATGTCAATAATCTAACAATTATATAATATGTTTCATCGTCTGTATTGCACATTATTTTACAAGTAGCATTATCCATGTCTAGCCTCTCCCACATGCCACACACGAATATCTAAGTATATAGTACGCAGTTACCATGGACACACACTCACAATCCCTACACTACATACAAACGCTAAAAGCGGAATCTCTCTATTATCATCTTCCGCAAATTTGACATATTCGTACTGTTCACAGCTGATGTACCCGGAATTTACACGCGATTTTAAGCCTTATAATGCCAACTTATGGGCCAGACGCACGTTTTGCCAAAATTTCCTGGTATTTCAAAATGGATTTTCTTAAAATCTGTCAGGAATTTATTTGTGAAATTTGGTACAAGCGATAATTGTGGCACAATATTCAAGAATCGTCAACACGTTGGGTATTATACCCTCATTTACTACTTTTTATGCTATGAAAAATATCAAAAATATCATTTTTCCGGTACCAAGCACTTCTGTAAAATATATTTGTTTTCAAAAGTGCAGTTCTTATATCCACGATATCATATCTGAAGATCATGTCAGGAGACTTAATTTTTCTTGATTCGTGAAATTTAATGATTATTTTCAATTTGAAAGGCAACTACCCATAAATAATGTTCAATATCTGAGAATGTTCATGACATGCCTGTTGATCAACGAAAAATTGGGCTGAGATGAGTTATTGGTCATGGGTTCATAACCCAGATAAAGCTGACCACCATATATCTTAACAATGTGGCCTAATTCCAGTTGATTAAATTGATCCCTGCTTGAGTGGACCATACTGTATATCACAATTTGTTTCCATTGGGCTGGAATATTTTTGACTGCTTTATTCTTCATTATAATATATGGGGGTATGATGCAATATTATGCAATTAAAAATATAACTCAACTGTGATACAAATGAAGAATCCACTCAATAAGTGATTTGGTGATTGGAGTGTTGTGTGAAATTATGTATTATTCTAGCAGTTCTTGGTACCGAAAGGGACGAAAAAGATAATAATATTTTTAACCTCTCAAATGTATTAAAATCCATTGTTTTTATCGTCTCTTAATAATTGATCAGAATAATCAGATTCTATATACAATGAAGATGATGATATGTGACATTCAAGATTCCACGAAATATAGATCCAGAGAAATTCTTTGTTGAAAATCTCTTGCTGTTTTTGGCTGGATTTATGCAAAACGTACGATCATCTCCGAAAGCTATTGGGAAGTTTTGTATTTCATAAATGTGCATGCATATATGGTCAATACTTCCAGGAACACCCCTAAACAAAAAACGGCTACAAATACATGAATGTTACCATAATAACAATGCACACATGCCAAAGACATTTTGATATAAGGGATAACCGAACAGACGAATTCATGCACGGCAAACGTATGTATTACGTTCTAAAGCGAGTGGCAAATCTCAATGTACCCCTCGTGGCGGGCGACAACTGAAAATTTACCGTATAGGCCTGACACGTTACAGGACTTGGGCCATTCAGAAGCGGGTAAACTAGGGAGGAGGATGACAATATATAAGTGGTTGCATTTTAAGAGATTGATTATGTTTGTGACTGTTTATTCGCCGATATAGAAATAAACATTGAATTGATTATCCTGGAGAAATGCCATGATTGTAAGCGACGCAAAGCAAAATCGGCTAAAAAAAGTCACATAAATAATGAAATCTGGGACCTTCACCTACTGTGAGATGCATTATTAAGGAACATGTATTCACTAAGAAATATATTACCTGCGTTGTTTTTTAATGTTATAAACTCCCATTTCCGAATATCAAAATGTTTCCTAGTCTTGAACTGGTGGAGTATGCTATGAGCCTATTCTATTATATATTTTGGAAGATCTGTCTGTGTGTGTGTCTGTGTGTTCGCGATGAACTCGAAAACAGCCGACCCGATTTCGATGAAACTTCGTATGTGAGGATACTATCGGTCGGGAAGTGGCATAGGCATATTAATTTTCAGATCCGAGGTCAACTTTTCACGTGCCGAGGTCAAATCTGTTTTTACGCTGTGTTACGGGACTTTCATTTGAGTTCGGTGCTTACAAATCGATTCGAAACAGCGCGAATAATAAAATGCCAGTCATAATAATGACACTGTGAGAATCTTTCGTGTTTCCTCTTTCCAACGATATATAATGCGTATGTATCCGTTTTAGTTATCTGCCTCAATTATCAAGAAGAAGTGGTACTATCTTCCATCAGGATAAAAACAATGCGTAACTTCTATGACGTCGTTAGAGGTCATAACGTTAGATCACGTTAACGCTTAACCGGCCGATGCATTTGACTGTTTCAGACGTCTTGGCGATATCTCGGGCACCGATGGTAATTTATCTTTACGTTGAAACTTGATAAATTAATGAGCGTGTGTATATGAGGCGCGTTTATATACTTGAGTGGAAATCTAATCGGGTTAAACTGGCGGATTTTTACGGACGAAATTTGATGCATAGGGTATCTCGGTATCCGCTGGCCCGATTTCCCGGTATCCGCTGGGCCGATTTCCACCATTTTTGGGGTGTTGGTGTTTGACCCCACCTGACCTTGACCTTCAAAATGGTCAATTCAAGGTCAAAGCCCGGACGAAGTCGGGTCACCTTCTAGTGTATATATATGTTTCAGTTAATACGTATTATCAGTTATTATGTATAATAACTGAAATTTTCAGTTATTATACATAATAACTGAAATTAGGAGTGTTTCATTAGACATATTAACTGATTTTGATATTTCATTGTATAAAATTAATTGTGGACTAATACAAATTTAGATGCTCTGGCTACTATTGCTTAATTGGCTGTGCCAAAAGAAACGAAAACGAGTAACGACCAAAGGTGTTGTGGTGAATCCCATTCTGTCAAAGGATTTTAGCTCTCGTACACAAGTGGACTTAGTCAATGTGCCAAGGACAGTTCAAATGGATAATGAACTATCAGGATCATCTGACCAAATTATAGCCTGCCTCAAGAAGTAGTGTCCAGACTACAAAGCGAGGATGACTTGCTGAGTGTTGTTTCGTTACCAACAACACAACAATCCGACTCTACAGAAGTTCCAGAACCATCAGATCCTTCCGACGACTCGCAATTCGACGAAGCCATCACACTGATTGCAGACCAACAGGAGAACATCCGACTCAACAGAAAACGAGCTGCTGAATCCCAACTACACCAAGCAGAAAAGATGGTGAAGAGAAGCAAGACCGTGCTTTCCGAAGTTAAAGTCGGCGACAACGTTACAGTTCCAATTCCATCTGTCGACAGAGGTCGCGGTGATCCTCGCGACATTATCGGTATCGTCACAGATATCAGTGAAAGTGGAATGTAATCCATCGCAGTGAAGTCTGGACTATTGAACGGAAAGTACTCTCTAAATCAGTTTGATGTGTGTGCCACTGCTCTGTATAGCATTTATGATGTTATTGTTGACAATAGTATTTCCCAAAGATCAGCTGTTCAAAAGGAATCTATTAGTGGTGGTCAAGGGTTTGCAAAGTGCATGTCAGACTAAGAGGTGCAAATATTTCAAAGCAGGACTGCTATGTAACTCACGATGCCACTCGAGTCTTGACTGTAAGAATAAGAACTGTTGAACTATTGCTTCATGCTGTTTCAAGATGATTAAGATGTATTATAACGCAAAATTATTGTTTGTCAAATGTTATTGATGTAATTTGTGTGTGATTTTAATGTTTCAAATAAATATCTTATGGTTAATAAATATGTTGATGAACTCACACAAGTTGTTATTGTCAATTATCAAAATCAGTTAATATGTCTAATGAAACACTCCTAAGTTAAGTTATTATGTATAATAACTGAACATTTAAGGTATTATATATATTAACTGAGTGAATCAGGTATTATACATAATAACTGAAAATTTCAGTTATTATACATAATAACTGATAATACATATTAACTGTAACATATATACGGGCGTATACGTGTCACCCTCAACGAGTGGTCATGCTGATTTAGCTATGATACTGATTTAGCTCTGATGTTGGTGGGTTCTCCTTACTTAGCTCGTGTTGGTGGACCCTGCTGGTTTTGTTATGATGTTTGTCGGACCTATTGATTTAGTTATGATTTTAGTGGGTCCTGCTTATATAATTATAGCGTTGGTGGGTCCTGCTGCTTTAGCTGTGATGTTAGTGGGCTCTACTTATTTAGCTATATTAGTTGGTCCTATACTTATTTAGCTATATTAGTTGGTCCTATACTTATTTAGCTATATTAGTTGGTCCTATACTGATTTAGCTGTGATGTTGGTGGGTCCTGCTTATTTAGCTCCGATGTTGGTGGGTCCTGCTGCTTTAGCTATTATACTATATAGTGTTGGTGGCTCCTGCTCATTTAGCTGTAATGTTAGTGGGCTCTACTTATTTAGCTATATTAGTTGGTCCTATACTGATTTAGCTATGATGTTGGTGGGGTCCTGATGATATAACTATGCAGGGTGTCGGTGGGTCCTGCCGATTTAGCTATGATGATGTTGGGGTCCTGATGATTTACACTATAATGTTGATGGGTCCTGCTGATTTAGCTATAATGTTGTTAGGGCAAATGTGTGCTCTTAAGAAAAGATGCCGTTCTGTTTCTTATATTGTCATTTTAGAGATGGTTGTCAAGTCTAGGTTGTTCAAGACAAGGTCAATCAATATCTGCACGGAATACGGTATACGGATATCTAGATATCTAATTCTAACAATATTTAAGCGGTGACACTGAAAATTATTGAAATAAAGCAATCCATAAAGACCACGTACATGCATAGCTGAAATATTTATTAAAATATTTATTAATATATGTGTTCTTGGGTGTATCCTACGGACTGGCTTTTCTTTGAATCGTCCGCGAAAATGACAGATTTAAGAAAAATAACAATACTCTTTTCACACATTTTATTTGGGCCACCAACACCATAGGATTCTAGCAGGAACAATTAACCACTTAACTCTTGTGGAGCATGTTTCCTCACCATATCAGGAATTCGCTGCTACTGTATTAGATCACGCCCAAGCCTTGAAATTTGTGTGACTGTCATTTGCAGAATGAGGTCCCCAGAGGGTGAATTTGGTGATGCTACCCCGCATAGCGGGATAGCGGGCTAGCATCACCAAATTCACCCTCTGTGAACCTCATTCTGCTCAGGTGTAAGCAGAATGAGGTCCCAGAGGGTTAATTTGGTGATGCTAGCCCGCTATGCGGGATAGCATCACTAAATTCACCCTCTGGGGACCCCATTCTGCAAATGACAGACACACTATTTCAAGGCTAGATCATGCCACGAATATATACTCTAGCTACGCCCGTATAGATCATTTTCCACCAATACAAGACCTGGGAACTTTTTGATGTTCTGACCCCTTCTGACAGGTAACTTTATAACATTGAACAAACAAGGCAGGGAATATACCTCTTTGTTAATATATGCTCCTCAACAATCTACTTCACAGTAGGGAGTGGTCCCAGCTCGAGGTTGCATGATTGGTGTTACTTGTGTGAGCAGAGATCGCAATACACATTGAATTAATTACACAGGAGAAATTCTATGATTGTAAGCGACGCAACGAAAAATCGCCCAAAAAGTCACTTGAATCGCGCAATTTCGAGTTGGAACTTCACCTACAGTGAAATACATTAACGGCATTTAACGCACATATATTAACTGATCATTTATTACCTACACTGTTTTTTCAATGCTATATTTAAAAGTTCCCAGGTTTTGTATTGGTGGAATATGATCTCCACGGGCGTAAGCTAGAGACGATATGCGTGGCATGATATATATACAACCGTATATTAGTGTATGTAACTATTTTCAGGTTTCATGGCCTACGTGGGGTTACTGCACGTGGACGTGTCTCAGGGACATCCATGCCTTGTGGTGTTTGTTAAACTTCTGCTGCTCAAAATAAAACCAAAGACATCACACAGCGGACTTGAGCTTCATGAAAATGGCGGTATTGAATTCTCAGATAACTATGCAGGTAATTGCAAGAATATATTCATTAAACGGACATGGCTCGATCGAACACCAACATTTTGTGTACATAATTAGCAGATTTCAAACGGATTATTGACTCCTGTTTATAATTATACCAACAGAAATATTACTTTTAGTGCCCATTTCAAATTGTTGTGATGTAGCATTAACCCTTTACCCAACAAAACGGCCAAAACCGGCCAAATAAAGCTTCAACAGCCTAAAATATCTTCGGTCTGTCTCAATAGAACCATACAAATATGGATATCATTGGAACCGGCTCATTGACCACATTGTGATGGTTACATATATGCCCTGTGCCAATGCATTCTCTTATATTTGCGAGTCGACCATAGGTCGCCTCGCATATATAAGAGAATGCATTGGCCTAAAAACAAACTTTTTTTAACACTTTTTACCATTTTTTCTTACATTCTTTAACAATTTTATAATTTTGAATGTGTTAAGCCAATGCATTCTCTTATATATGCGAGGCGACCTATGGTCGACTCGCATATATAAGAGAATGCATTGGCACAGGGCCCTTCTGTTGGGTAAAGGGTTAACTAAATGAAATTTCTTTGGGACTGTAAGTGGAATAGCTTGTTCCTAGTTAAATTGATATTGACATTATAACGAACCAAAACCGGACGCTTTGGGTCGTATATAGGCTATATCTGATTTTGTGACGTCACCAATTATTAACTAATACGACGCTCCAATTTTTGAATTTTGGGAGCGCGAATGTCGCGCAGTAGATCGGTGGGCCTAAAGCAGTATTGTCGTAATCGGCTGTCATACTTACATGCATCTGATGATCCGTATATATATCCTATTTTCTTGAATAGAATGAAAACACATACTTATGAACAATGCAGAAGATACATTCAGTTCCGCGCGAATTCGGTCAATGGTGAAAGTTACACGATGACGTTGTTTGTCAACTATCGTTGAAATTGACATGATGACATGTTTTGATTGAAATGAACATCCTCCCTCAGCACGCCAAGTAATATAGGCCTAATGGTTAGTTTCAGTTCCATGCACTCTCGACAACATATATAACTATGTATAATTACCCCACCAAACATAAGCCTTATGCATGTGAATATTATTTGGGGGGAATCTATAAAGTGATTTTGACAATAATTGTTTTAAACGCTACATGCAGAAACCCCTATGTGATTGTTTTAGCTTTGGTTCGTTAATTAAGTTTTGCGTATGATCATATTACTGATATACATGTAGTATACCATTTGAAAGCGGATGGTCCGCAACATAATTGATATATCGAAATCATAGGCCAAAAAGAAATGTTAATATGTTTTCTTGTCGAAGTATCAAGGTGCATGATTGTGTGATGATCTTTAACTTTTTAGTAGGGTTCTACCATTTGATCCTCACTGGTATAGAAGCGAGATAACTCTATCTTGAAAGCATTGGAGCAACGCGCAACGGGTTCTGTGAGATGAGGGAAATCTCCGGGAGATGGTATATACTTGCTGGACACTTAATTGAAAAGATTTTCTGTATTCCGGTGGAATATGTATTTGTTACGATTTAATGATACGGATCCTCAGCAAAACTAATTGTATATTAATAGCTCTATATAGACGCACAATAGGTTGGTCGAAATATTGTGTGGGCCATTAATCTTCAATAAACAAAATAATGTCCTATATTTTCATTCCAGACGGACAAACTAAGAGAACCCTAGCTCGGAACAGATGGTTCCTGGCAATAACACTCAGTAGAAATCCATACCTAAGATTTAAAAGGAAACGATTTTTGAGGGAAAGTCCAATTATTCCAGACATGGTGGATATCCCAAAACATGACCATCAACCGGAAAAGAATAACGCTGAGCCGCCGTCTGCATACAGGCTACCGCCACTTAACCCTTTGGATGGTACTTGTAACCCCATATACATGACGTATGAGTAAATTTAACGTCAACGTCATAGCCATAATTATTAACAAGTTCGGGTCAAAAGGATCCAATAATTCGTTTTAATTTATGTGCATTTTCTGTTAACGTGTGTTATCATAATCGATTGCACTTATACATTTGGAACATTATATTAATCAAAATAACTCCTATACAAATCATTTATAAATCAGATGATTTATTGAAGTTATGTCTACATAAAATGACACTTCCTGAAACTACATATATGTCGTTCCACTCGTGAGCCGTACGGCGATATGTTATACATCTCCATACATGTTCTATTTCTTCGCAAAGTCCGTTGGTTTCATAATACTACAAAAAGACATGACACCTTCCTGCATTGCTACCAAATCAACTATAAACATAGCAATGACCTCTGGAATGCATTACAAAACCGTAATATCACAAATCATGCATGTATATATGCTCAGCTGTCATATTGTTAACATGTGTGCTTAAATGTTTGTATTGGTAGAGGAGCTTCATAATATAAGTTGAAAAACCTTGTGACCAGATCCCTTTTGTACTATACATGATACAAATCAGATATGTTTTCATGATGCGTACCACAGTATACACAGTACACTTGTGCGAAATGGGTCGTAGTATGGCTCGAGGGGTCAGGTTACTACGTATTCAGATTTTTGCAGCTTTCGACCAGGAACCAGTCTATCCAACAAGAGACATTGAATGCGCGCAAATAAACAGACACGAGAGTCACAAAAACAACGACAGACGACAGCTAGATAGCAATTTTCATTCACAAAGCAGTTATAACAACTTTGAGACGAAGATCATTCATTAAAATGTCTATTATACTTCCATGATCTAGAAATTTAGACAGTTATTGTCGAATTTCGCGCGATAGACTGGTTCTTGTCTTTGTTCACCGAAAATTTGAAAATGTAGTAATCTGACCCTTTCTGCCGCAGTATGATGCTTTTGAAGTTTGCTTTTTGATAGATTTCAGTTCAGCTTCCATTAGGTAATATAGGTTCTCCACCACATGTATACAGAGTTATATAATATCGATGGCATAATCGAAATGCAACGTTCACGTTACGCATATAAACGTCTCCGTTATGACAAAGAACCTTATATTTCGCATTACTCAATCTTACATAGCTAAAACAAAGCGTTTTGAACAATCACATGGATAATATCGTGGTTAATCTTGCCATTCATCTTTCAAACTCACTGAATTCTAAGTTTTCTTCATAACCGATATTGGAATACAGATGAAAACCCGACATCCGCAGCACACACACTCTGCACTACTATTTATAAACACTGTGCTACATCTGCTATGTATTTTTATGTATGTTCCATGATTGTATCAGGAGAGGGGCAAATTGTAAGTTTTGTAACTTGTGCCCCGATCCTTATGTATATTATCTTTATAGATACATTAAAATATGTTTAAAGTAAAAAAACCTTATAGCTCGTATCCAAGTAATTCAACTAAAAATATTCACGTATCGTCAGTTGTTACTATATATTATACTTCTGGGTAACATATTCTTTCATAAATCAATGTTAATTTTGTCACCCAAGTCTGTGCATGACAATGAACTGAGGTTATATAGACGTCTCATCTTTGTCAGATTCTAGCTTAAAGTTGGGGTTTTATTTTCGGGGATACTTGACTCAACCAGCGACAACTAATTCAGAAAATAACAGGTGTTAATAAATATAATCTTCGCCTACCATAACCTCCATCTTTCCTGTTAACACATCTCACGAGAATCTCCGCTTTTAACGCACCTTTATAGTGTTTCTATACCTTTATATATATCTTTTATTCCTCCATATCAATACGAAGATTTTACAAAAGAATATACATGGATATAATGATTAAACAACAGAAAAGAGAAAAAAAAGAGAAAAAGAACTTGTTCATACGACCCGGCACCAATTGATTTCATGAGGATTGCACGGAAATTGAATAGTGCGCGGAAATCAAATTCCATGTCGCACCACCCACACGAGGTACATGTATCTGAATGGCCACAACATATATATATATGAAATGTCCAAGGGACAAGTGTTACTATATATACCGTTTCAGTATATACATATACATATATATATAGCTATATATATAGCTATATATATATATATATATATATATATACATATATATATATATATATACATATATAAATATACATACATATATATATATTTTTTTTCACCCACCCCCTGACCTCGAGGGACCCACCACCCCATTTTTGCAAAAAAAATATTTTTTTCCTCCAAAATTTTGGGGACCCACCCCCCGTTTTTCATGTTTTTATCAAAATTTCAGAGTTTTTTTTAGCCGTTCTTCAATAACTGTGTTAACTGCCTTACTAATTGGTAAATACAGATCAGAAAAACGAAAAATATACTGTATTTCCATGTGTTTCCTGGTGTTTTCAGTATCTAACAACAATATTAATTAAGCATTGTGTAGGTACACTATATGTCACAAATTACCCTAGACCCCATTATAGCCTTAATATATCGAGTGTGTTGTGTCTGACAGAGAACACTGGCCAGTTTAAATAGTGGTAAACAGGTCAGGGGTTCCACAATTATATGTGCATGATCAAAGAACTCTTTAGTCTTATCCAACGGGATGGGGGGGAATTGAAGGGAAATTGTTTTTTGGTTAGGTATACACATAGATATATGGTTATTATACTGCCCGATATTAGTCGGCGGGTATATAGTTGACGTCTCGAGCCATCTGTCCGTACAAACATTTTGAATTTTAACTCAAGAGTCAGTTGTCATATTTGATGCCCTATGGCATGGTGACGGACCAGAAATGGGAGACGAATGTGCATAATATCGTGGGTTGTTACCACCAATGCCTACCAAAGTTTGGGCCCTGTTCGACTTTATGAAATTCAGTCCATACAAAGTTTTTGCAATATAAGTTAAGTGTCGGTTGTCAAAATTTGATGTGGTTTGGTATGGTGATAGACCAGAATGAAGAATTGAATGTCATTTCTCAATGCATCTGAATGCATCACATTATTTAAATTCGTCTATTTGTAAGTGATAACAGTATACAATTCGTATTTAGAGTTTCGTCTTGTTGAGCAGTAAGGCTCCCAGATGAAGTTCGGAAATTCAATGAGAATAGCGTCACCTTCATTTGGGATTGTCTGAGCAGTAAACAGTAATGTCATTCATCATAACCAATTCAGTTTTATTTGGATAATTGTTGCAAATTAACATTACTTGCAATCATTCAAGATGAGAAATAACCAGAAGGAATGAATTTGATTACATGCCAGAATTAACAAGACAGTATTTCAGACATTAGAAATTTATGAGATACCCTTTTCAATTTCATGTTATGCAACAATCAGGTTAATGATATCTACTAGTAGTCATCTTTGAGTATTCACCATGTAGTATCCAATTTGTGATAGAGTTTTTTTGTTTTATTACTTTTATTCAGATAATACAACTGGGTAATATATTAATTTTGTTACTAAATATTTCTTCCGCTGATCATAAGTTTCCTGAACGTTAATACGGTGGTCCACTGTGAAGTGGTCCGGGATACTGTGAAATCCAGAATGTTGCTAAATCTGAAGCTAAAGAGTGACTTTAGCTGCCTATATAGCCCTATACCAACAATCATGGTACTAACATGCTTACAAACAACATTACATGGTCAGTACTTGTAAATTGTTCTTAAAAAACCCATTTTGGAAAAAATTTACAAGCACCATTTTTTCCGCCTCTGGAACACCCACCCACCCCGGCCATATATACGGAATTTTTTTGCAGACCCCCCCCCCCCGCTTTACATCTTTGTATTCAGTAAAACTGTTCAATTGGTTGCGATCTCTATGTCTACCGTTTGATATCCATTGTTTTCGTCTTAAACCCATCCGTTGGTGCAGCTTATCGAGTTCATCATTCCAAAAAGGTTTTAAATTTTTTTAAATGTTTTTGGTGGAAGAGAAGAAGCGGTAGCTTTTGAAATGACATTGACCAGGTGATCATAAATTTCAGATGTACTCTGCTGATTTGTTATTTCTTATGGAAGCGTATTGGTGCCACATAAAAATAAAAATTTGGGTCCCAGTATGTCCTAATTAGGAGATAGTAAGTCCTAATTAGGATATAGTAAGTCCTAATTAGGAGATATTAACTCCTATTTAGGAGATAGTAAGTCCTAATTAGGATATATTATCTCCTAATTAGGACTTTGTATCTCCTAATTAGGAGATATTATCCTCCTAATTAGGACTTAGTATCTCCTAATTAGGATTTAGTATCTCCTAATTAGGACTTAGTATCTCCTAAATAGGAGATACTAAGTCCTAATTAGGAGATACTAAGTCCTAATTAGGTATCCTAATTAGGAGATAATATATCTCCTAATTAAGAGATAATATCTCCTAATTAGGAGATAATATCTCCTAATTAGGAGATACAACGTCCTAATTAGGAGATACTATCTCCTAATTAGGACTCACTATCTCCTAATTAGGAGTTACTATCTCCTAATTAGGACTTACGATCTCCTAATTAGGACTTAGTATCTCCTAATTAGGAGATAGTATCTCCTAATTAGGAGATACTAAGTCCTAATTAGGAGATACTAAGTCCTAATTAGAAGATACTAAGTCCTAATTAGGTATCCTAATTAGGAGATAATATCTCCTAATTAAGAGATAATATCTCCTAATTAGGAGATACAACGTCCTAATTAGGAGATACTATCTCCTAATTAGGACTTACTATCTCCTAATTAGGAGTTACTATCTCCTAATTAGGACTTAGTATCTCCTAATTAGGACTTAGTATCTCCTAATTAGGAGATAGTATCTCCTAATTAGGAGATAATATAGATATAAAGAACTCAACACCAGTCAGCGGTCATTTTCATTCCCATTCATCGCTCAGAGTCGCCGCCCAGAGAAAGGACGTGCCCTCTTTGAGTGACGGTTGATTTTTCTGTCGGGCTTGGCTGGACATGAATAGCTTAAAGGGGACTGTACACTAAATCCGACAATGTGTGTGACCATCTCCGTTTATACTCAACAGAGTTTATGCAACAAATGAATGAATTTGAGACATGTATTAATGCAAATACACTCATGTGCTCTATGAACGAATACAATAACATGGTAATTATAATGAAAATTTATTTATGACTCCAGCCTTTTATTAATTTCCATTATAATTACCATGTTGCTTGCATCATTCGTAAAACACACGAGTGTACTTTGCGCTAATCAATGGCTCAAATTCATTCATTCATATATATTATGTTGAGTATAAAAGGAGATGGTCTCATAAATAGCTGGATTTAGTGTACAGTACCCTTTAATCCCCAGCCATGTCTCGCACGAGGTGAACTCTTTCCAGTCGGTGGATTGTGTCCATGGACCAATCATGACCATACGTACAAATGCAGGCTGACTTGAAGTGGTTTTGCAGTAACAGGTCACACCAGTATCAACAGTTACTGGAAGTGGCCTGATAGGGTATGATATACCTCTGGTAGGGTCAACGGGAAACCACCCTCAGGGGGGCATCAAGACCACTCGAGGGAAGAAGAAAAAGAACAAGTTAAACACAGAAACAGTATACAGAATTTGGAGGGAAAGGGAAAAAGAACAAGTACAAAAGGTTTAGATCATTTTCCCATCATTTTCCATTGTTATATCACCATTAATAACACCCAACATCATTCCTAAGTGGGTCGTGGGGGAGGACATACTGCCCTTCCAAATCCACCCGGGCCCCAATACCAAATTCCCAATAAACGGTTCGCGGTCATTTAGACCCACTCACATAATTATTGTATTCATTCGTTTGCAATGGATGAAGCATTGCAACTCTACTTCAATTTGGGGCTGAGTTATAAATACATCGTCCAATGTTTGTCTAATTTACAAGGAATTTGCACATATCTCTACGTACTGTTAAGCGTATACTGAAAATGAAATGAAATTATTTTGGCATATAAACAGGTGTCATCAAATTATCTCTGGATAGTCACTGGTATATACATATACTCTATGTCGTGCATGGATTAACTATATGATACACATATCTGGCCCTGTAACATAACTTTGCCATATATATATAATAAAATGACAGCGGCTGATTGGGGTATGGGGTGGCTAACTCCGGGATTCTCGAAAGGGCCCATAGGTCCTTTCCCTAACCCCTCATTTTAAGCCTTTAATTTTGAAAAGAAGGGCGAAAGGCATGATAACGAACGGAGCGATGCGACCGTCAGCCGAGTGATCCGGAGATGAATCTGACCACGAACATGTTGAGTTCTTTATATGTGTGTTATCTCCTAATTAGGAGATAATATCTCCTAATTAGGAGATAATATCTCCTAATTAGGATATACTAAGTCCTAATTAGGAGGTAGGAGATACTATCTCCTAATTAGGAGATACTAAGTCCTAATTAGGAGATACTATCTCCTATTTAGGACTTACTATCTCCCAATTAGGAGTTACTATCTCCTAATTAGGAGATATCTCCTAATTAGGAGATAATATCTCCTAATTAGGAGATACTAAGTCCTAATTAGGAGATACTATCTCCTAATTAGGAGTTGCTATCTCCTAATTAGGACTTACTATCTCCTAATTAGGACTTACTATATTCTAATTAGGACTTACTATCTCCTAATTATGAGTTACTATCTCCTAATTAGGACTTACTATCTCCTAATTAGGACATAGCTATCTCATAATTAGGAGTTACTATCTCCTAATTAGGACTTACGATCTCCTAATTAGGACATACTGGGACCCAAATTTTTATTTTTATGTGGCACCAATACGATTCCATAATTTCTACTACTTGTATCATAGAATCGAGATTTACTTGTACATGTATATGGCCATTTGTATAATCATAACATTAAACTGTTTTAACAAAACATCAACACTAGCTATATATCTACACAGCTTGTTATGCTTAAATGTCATTGCTGAGAGTGCCGGGTTAATTACACAACTATGTTTGTTTGATTTAAACATATTTTAATACATGTAGTATAATACGATACAGAGACTGGGGATTGGAGGACAAGTTCTGGAAACTATAAAGATGGGCCTCCACTCCTCACAAAACAATAGGAATTCGGTCACATACTATAGTATGCTAGTGCCCTCGAACATTTTTATGTGGCCGAATCTCTAAGCTCCTCGTGGTTAATCCCTTACATTGTACTCAAATCTGAAATGGATGTGTTTCCATAAATTATAACGTCACACCATCACACCACGCAAAGTCAAATTCCCGTTTATCAGATACGCGTGCATGGTCACGAAAACCTGCGTAGGCATCCTTTTTATTCGCGATAAATCTGTCGGAGAAAGTTTGTTCATGATCAAATCATAGCTGTACCGGTACCTCACATTATGAACATGGGGAGCCAGACAGTCAAAAAGTTAGAAAAACCGTTGATAACGCATCATGGATAGTACTTAGTAGCTGGTCCAGACAACTTTATTGTAGAAATCCAATGATCAAAGAAAATGAAGTACATGTAGCCTTTCATTATTCGATGTCCCAGGTAATTATATATCTGTTCAATTCTAAAATGTTCAGGTCCACAAGGTAGTCTTGGGCAGTTTATGGTAAAGGCAGGTTCCTTGTGCAGCAAACTTCACGATCTTTTGGTGAGGATGCAATTAGATAATATTATATAAAGCGTAATCCTATATGCTTTTTCTGGTGTCTAAAAGATCTATTTGGCCAATTACCCAAACCGATGCACATAGCCTCAAATCGATTAAAATTTGGAAAATTATTGAATATGTAGCTTCTTACCACCCAAGGACTCCTGAATCAACTGTACAGTATCACCATATGCACTTAATTTTGTTTTTTTGTTTTGTTTTGTTGATCACGTGAATATTTTTCGTAATTTATATTTTGTTGAGTCAGACTTATATAGGTCTTCGGACCTGTTGTCTGGCTCTTTGCATATTTTATTTGCAATAAACCTATTTGTACCAAAAAAAAACAACAACACGACAATGAGTCATGCAACAAGAATCTGCTAAGAAACCTAACCTTGTGATTACTTCTTGCAGCAACAGACATCTCAATATAACCCAGTCTCTCTGCGGAATATTGTCTCTGTCATTTGCAGAATGAGGTCCTCAGAGGGTGAATTTAGTTACACTACCCCGCACAGAGGGCTCGCATCACTAATTCTGCGCAGGCCTATAATCTTCTAGGAAGTATCTATAGTCTCACATTATATAACACTAGCCGATGAGCCCGACGTTGTCCGGGCTATTCAAAAACCAAATTTCAAGTCGATAGCCCTACCCGTTTCCGAGATCTACATTAACATACCAAATTTCAAGTCGATAGCTCCACCCGTTTCCGAGATCTGGTCTGCGCATGCGCGAAGCTGGCGTCACACGGACTCGGCGACCCGATAAAATTCGTATCCGGGGCAAGATGCATTCACATAGCAATTTCAAGTCGATAGCTCCACCCGTTTCCGAGATCTCGTCTGCGCATGCGCGAAACTGGCGTCGCACGGGCTCGGCGACCCGATAAAATTCGTATCCGGGGCAAGATACATTCACATAGCAAATTTCAAGTCGATAGCCCCACCAGTTTCCGAGATCTCGTCTGCGCATGCACGAAGCGGGCGCCGCACGGGCTCGCCAATACGACAACGACGACCGCCTGGTCAAACTACACACACGTACCAAGTTTCGCCCCGATCGGTCGAGAATCGTAGATTTGTATAAATGACATACAGACAGACATACAGACAAACAGACAGAGGTCTTCAAAATATATATGAGACTAGCCGATGAGCCCGACGTTGTCCGGGCTATTCAAAAAACAAATTTCAAGTCGATAGCTCCGTCCGTTTCCGAGATCTGGTCTGCGCATGCGCGAAGCTGGCGTCGCACGGGCTCGGCGACCCGATAAAATTCGTATCCGGATCCCCCCTTCCCTTCCTATGAAAGACAGCACAACACGCATGTTTTGTTTTTCATGAATTAATTCATTGTAACCGTCCCTCAAAGACTGACCCGATGAAAAATTCCCCTGTTCCTAGGACATATATGACACAACAACCCATTCTGCCTTTTTAATCGAGATAATTGCATTCCGCGTTTCGTTTTGCATCCGTATTTTACGCATGGGTACCCGTTTAGCAGTTTCGATTGTAATAAAGAGCGTTCATCCTTAACACCTCCGAATATGGTCAATATAATGATCGAAGTGGCGTTTGCGGTGATTTTGATGATTGGGAGTGGAGAATCGGTGCTCAGAGCTTGTCCAAAATGCGACGTCGACGATTCCCGTGAGCTTTTACCTTTGGATAGGAAGTTTGGTCTCGATCGGTCAACCCGTTTTCGATTCTATAAAGGACATACAGACAGACAGAGGTCTTCAAAATATATATGAGATATGGTTAATAATTGGCGATACAATGTTTTATCCCGGCAATATGGTGTAGTCATGTCCCCAAATCCATGGCCCACATAATACCACCGTTGAGTCTACACCATTCTATTCCATGCGATGTATAGATGACGATTATATAAGTTTGGGCGATACAAAATTGTTCGTGCACCTTTGGTGCCCCTCTCCCCCCCCCCCCCCATCACTGACTCGAATAGTGGCAATTTTGTTCCTTTAAGACAAAAAATTAAATTCCTTGTATCATATGGAGATGACTATAGTGGGAATCGGCGACTAAAACATTTTTGTCAATGCTATAGAGCCCCCTCCCCATCCATAATCCAAATGACACCAGTGTACACGTGGCGTCATTAAAACACACCATTAGAATCCGCGTATCATGGAGAAGAATATGTATCAATTTGGTGGAAATCGGCGCTAAAACTATTTAGATCAATTTTGGTGCCCCTGCTATCCCCCATCCCTGACTCGAGTTGTGCCACTTTTGTCACCCTTAAACCACACAGTTAGACTTATGTTATGTATGAAACGATCACTACATCGCAATATCCCTATGGGAAATAATTAGTTCATTGTAACCTTGAATCCATCACTATATAGTGAAAAGCTCGACCGTCATGTTCCTGGAATATCAGATCACGTGCTTATGGTAACGGACATGGACATAAAACCAATATATTATACTAGAAGGTGACCCGACTTCGTCCGGGCTATTCAAAAACCAAATTTCAAGTCGATAGCTCCACCCGTTTCCGAGATCTGGTCTGCGCACGGGTTCGGCGACCCGATAAAATTCGTATCCGGGGCAAGATACATTCACATACCAAATTTTAAGTCGATAGCTCCATCCGTTTCCGAGATATATATATTGCCCAATGTCATTTGCGGATACCTCGGCTGGTGATGAGTTAACGCGACATCGGTCGGTTAAGAGTTAAACGCGATCACGTCACGATCTCTTGACGGCGTAATATATTTACCGAATGTTTTTCGATGACCGAAGCATGGTCCTGCGTTCTTCCCGATAAATAAGGTAGAAACTTTAAACGGACACAGGCGTGTGATACATCGTTGGAAAGAGGAAGCGCCACAGATTATAACCGTGCACATTATATGACTGGCAATTTATTATTCGCGCTATATCGACTCGATTTGTGAGCACCGAACTTAAATATATTAGCGCAAAACGGCGTAAAAACAGATTTGACCTCGGCACGTAAAAAGTTGATATCGGAACTGAAATTTGATGAGCTCATATTGACCGCCTGGTCAAACTACACACACGTACCAAGTTTCGTCCCGATCGGTCGAGAATCTTCCTAGATCTGGTCTGCGCATGCGCGAAGCTGGCGTCGCACGGGCTCGGCGACCCGATAAAATTCGTATCCGGGGCAAGATACATTCACATACCAAATTTCAAGTCGATAGCTCCACCGTTTCCGAGATCTCGTCTGCGCATGCGCGAAGCGGGTGCCGCACGGACAAATTAATATGCCCATGCCACCCCCCGGCCGAAAATACCCCCACATACCAAGTTTCATCGAAATCGGGTCGGCCGTTTTCGAGTTCATCGCGAACACACACACACACACACACAGACAGACAGACAGATCTTCCAAAATATATAATAGACTAGCCGATGAGCCCGACGTTGTCCGGGCTATTCATCCGGGCTATTCAAAAACCAAATTTCAAATCGATAGCTCTACCCGTTTCCGAGATCTGGTCTGCGCATCCGGGGCAAGATACATTCACATACCAAATTTCAAGTCGATAGCTCCACCCGTTTCCGAGATCTCGTCTGCACATGTGCGACACTGGCGTCGCACGGGCTCGGCGACCCGATAAAATTCGTATCCGGGGCAAGATACATTCACATACCAAATTTCAAGTCGATAGCTCCACCCGTTTCCGAGATCTCGTCTGCGCATGTGCGAAGCGGGCGCCGCACGGGCTCGCCAATACGACAACGTCCACCGCCTGGTCAAACTACACACACGTACCAAGTTTCGTCCCGATCGGTCGAGAATCGTAGATTTGTATTAATGACATACAGACAGACAGACATACAGACAGACATACAGAGGTCTTCAAAATATATATGAGATTGTTTTTAGTTACTTTTGCCCTTCTGTTCAGTTTCTATACCCTTAATTTACAGAAGATACAATGCGCGCACGGGCTCGCCAATACGACAACGTTCACCGCCTGGTCAAACTACACACACGTACCAAGTTTCGTCCCGATCGGTCGAGAATCGTAGATTTGTATAAATGACAGACAGACAGACAGACAGACAGACAAACAAACAAACAAACAAACAGAGGTCTTCAAAATATATATGAGATTGTTTTTAGTTACTTTTGCCCTTCTGTTCAGTTTCTATACCCTTAATTTACAGAAGATACAATACATAATCGAAGTGATTAATGGGTGAACATAACCAATTTCAACTGGGGCGATTGAGGCCATAACAGAATGAGGTTTACAGAGGTCGAATATGGTGGTGCTATATATAGCCCACCATGCAGGATAGCGTCACTAAATTCACCCTCAGGGGAACTAATTCTGTAAGTGATAGACATACTATTTCAAGGCCTGCCAGTCTATCTGGAATAAGAACCAGACTACTTGAAGACTTTTTCTGTATTCCATCACTTTCTAGATAACCTCCGCCTTACTAAAGCAGCCTGTGTCATGAGCCATCTCCTGATTTCTCAGGATACCCATATTCCCGTCCTATGTCAGTACCCTCAAACATTATCCGATGCCTCTTTCTCAGTTCATTAATTCTAACTTCTCGCTTCTGTTTATAGTAGTTATATCGACATGGTAGCCTGAAAAAGGAAGTAGATGTACACTAAGATGAATAATATACATAGACAGAACAAAATGCACATCTGAATCAAGAAGCCTTTATCAGATTAGTTGAGGATGGACCTCTGACAGTTGAAGGATATACAAGGCTGACATAACCCAATTTACTACTCCAAGCTCATTTATGTCCTATTCTTAACTTAGACTTATACCGTATTACCATTACAATTACTGATGATCTATCTCTTCCCATCAACATTGTCAGCAGCATTTTGAACATGATGCGTTATTGTTATTTCCTTTAAAATAGACTCAAAAGACCCTCTTATATCTCACTTATATATCTATTTAATATATATACCATATATTATAACACGTTAATGAAAAGAAGTGGAAAGAAGAGCCAGTGAAAATAAATATGTTGGACGCTTTTGCGACACGAAGTTTATTCTACATGTACATAATTGAATCTATACAGAAACATTGGGAAGAGATACACCATCATTATCTATAAACATTAATTATTCTTCATGCCTATACACAATTACACAATGCCATTACCTGACGTACATATACCCACCCCATCTCGCGAGAGTAATAATCGGCTACACGGAACAACAGTAATATCTGGATTAAGGATAGTATATCGTACGACACAATATTATATAAACCAGACAGTCTCTCTCTCTCCTGGGTGGGATGGATAAAAACCGATTCCCGGAAACGACTCACATGAGCACACACGCTTGATGTCGAATCCGGTCCATGATGTTATATTCTGATATGTTGTAATTTATGTTGTATTGTTCATGGAATAAATACGTTTTAAACCAAGGCTGCAGTGAAATTTTCACTGTATACAATGAAACTAATGTAGATTGTATAAGCCATCCACAAGTTTAACGAAATAAAAGAATAGATATTCTGAGTTATGATGTGTACGCCAATGTGAAGTAGTAGCTTGTTTTATACTAGGATGAGGTAGTCAGTAATTACATCTACAGGTAGGGCCCAGATCAGGGTTCACACTGGTCACAAAACTCTTTTGGCTACATGTATGTCTGAATTGGCTAGGACATTTTAAAGGCACGGGTGGCGTTCGTTGCAGAAATATTCATATTTGTTCAAATCGCCATCCACAGAAGGAATATTAAAATATATATAGTTTTGTTCATATGACAAACATAATCAGCGCGAAATATTATATTGTCGTCAAGACGCACGATGACCAGTGTACGTAAGGGGTACGTTCATACGCTGGCAAGTTTGCACGGTATGTTTTTGCGGGCATTTCGTCACAGGAAACCACATGGTGCCAGAATATGAACGGAAACATGCACATAACATGCACTTTACCAAAGCGAAAGACATGAGAAGTAACATGTTTGTAGTTCCACTTGTAACAGTGCTACTGGAATTTGTCTTCAACTACGTACCTGCATTATTTATTCTTGCGAGATAATTGCATGATATTTACAGGCGAATTCCGGTAGCATCGTTATTAATGGAACTACAGAGATTTTACTTCGCACGTAGTTAGCTGTGGCACAGATGCACTTTATGTGCTTGTTTCCGTTCATATTATGGCACCATATCGTTTTCTACGACAACGTATCCGCAAACCATACCGTGCAAACTTGACAGTGTATAAACGTACCATAAGGGTACGTTCATACGCTGGCAATATTGCACTGAAAACTGCAAAAATGCCAGCTACAAAATTGCCAAAACGGATTAATTTCTGCCATCTGTCAACAAATCAGCGTTAGTAGTGATCAATGAACGACAGCCGTTTTGCGTGATTGATGAGCTGTTTGCAATATATTAGAACACGGTGCGTGTTGGTATTCTTAGGCCAGTCAAAATAATGTCACTTGACATGTTGGAATGTGATATCGCCACGGCCAGCTCTCTCGCTGGGATGCTGCTCATATATGAGTACAATAAACGTCACCTAGACAGGAGATGGTGGGTCCGCACTTGGCTCAACGAAGATAACCGACGAATTCAAATTTTCCCGGGTATCATCCCAAACTCCAAACTTGTCATTCCAATAATTTTAGTCACAAACTCGGTGGTGTTCATGTTAGGCAAAACAATAAGTTATGAACAACGGGGTGGGGCGTGGTGCTGATGTTAAACAAAACGAAGAAATCAAATAAATAGTAACACAAGTTAATCAGAATCACACAATATATTGTTATTCAAATGGCATGAATAATTATATAAGCCCATATATGCTTTATCAATGCCAAAGACTAACATCACATTATCCCTACTGTTAGACCCCACCCACCACGACGACACAATCAGTCACTTTTAAACCACTACAATTACATCGATATCGCAGTCTTGGTAGGTGGTGTTGGCACCTATTCGAACCCCAGCTTGATCTGAATTGAGTGATATCTCAATTTGCCATTCTGATCGAAACATGACCATTTCGATAACAATTGAGAATTTGTACTCGCTCACTGAAGTAAGCACATTTGAAGCAATGCATGGATACTCATAGTGAGTCCTGCCACCACCTCCCCTATAGCTCCCACATTTATGACTCGGGAAGCATCACTTTTGATACTCTTTGTATCACGCCATATCATCATATCCTAATATAACGGAGATCTGTACACATGTATAATTATGTGTGTATGAGAATCACAGATAACACACCCCGATCCCATTCGACTGTACAGACACATAACACTGAATTATTGTTAGTGGCCTTGTTTTGTGGCCACCGACAGAGAGGGATACGCCGTTATCATATATCATCGTTGATTGTTGACGACCAGCCACGATACAGCACGAGCTAGTCGTTTGCTGGCAAAAATGCCAGCTAACAAAACAAAACAACATTTGCAGCTGGCATTTTTGCAGTTTGCAGTGCAATATTGTCAGCGTATGAACGTACCCTAAACAAGAGCCTGCTCGTGTTATAAAACAACCTTTGCAGCTGGCATTTTTGCAGTTTGCAGTGCAATATTGCCAGCGAATGAACGTACCCTAAACAGGAGCCTGCTCGTGTTATATAATGTGTGCTTCTGTTTACATAACACAGCGCAATTCTATTGGTTAATCACACACTGATGACATAAACGCTCTTTATTATTTCAATATCAGGAAAACAGTAACAAATAACGCTCTTTATGTTTACCATATCCAGATCTAAACAAAAGTCAGGTAACGTAACGTTTTTTGCTTTTGTTTACATAACAAAGGGGACAAATTGAAAATAACATACTGTTTATGCCATATTTCTGATTGGTGTAAGAAGTCTGTCTATATTTTATTGTAATACGACCCTGCCTAACTATGCTTAAAAGCCATGTTCTGATTGGCCAGTGGCCCGAGTTACCATGGCTATCTCGTTCCAGTTTTGTGGTACAATTCTACTTTTTCCGATTGTACCACGAAAAAAATCGGTTTATTCAGATCGCCGCACGCGACTTTTCCCGTCTTTTCTAACTCCGCGCAAACGGGGCATCAACGGAGTACACCCGAAACCCTTTGAATTTTGCTACATCTTGACAATCTTGCGAATTTTCAAGCGATTTGTCGCTTGAAACCAGTTTGGTTGCCAATGAATATGGTCCAAATGATGTTATGGTATATTGATATATGTTACGACCAAAGAAAGTTACTTAATAAGTATATTAAATGACAAAATAAATCCATGGGGCCGGGCTGTGCATTCGTCGATTCGAATCTCGATCATATTCGATATTTCGGAACAAAGTTGAAAATGAAAGCGTTTGTTCACCAGTACAGAAGGGGGATAAGATTAGTTTAGTAAACTAGATCATTTAGATCGCTTTGTGTAAGGAAAATGGTCCATAGTCGATGATCATATTCATGTTGTCCCAACAACGTTCAACACAGAAATGACCGCAATCGTATTTCCTGTACAATTTAAATGAAAGGCACGGGCGCCGCTGAAAACACATTGTTTTTTAGCCAATCACAACGATTATTTTCTAGAAAAGGTGCCTCGAAAAGTCAACGGGGGAATTTCATAACAAGACAAGATTACCGGAGTACTCCATGCAAAGAAATCGAGTACGCCCAATACGAATTACACCACGAAATGTTTTCTCACCTGAGACCGAAAAAGCGCAGTATTTCGTTGACTATTCAGTCGAATTGTGACCATAAACTTTCAGTCGTATTACAAAAGAAATAAATACACGGTGTATCGGTGTGTATGGTCAAGTTGTACCACAAAAAACTGATTTTTTTGTGGTACAACTTGACCATACACACCTCTACACCGTGTATTTATTTCTTAACTATTCTTTCTGTTTATGGCGGTTTTTGACGGAGATGAATATTTTAACAGCATACACACCGCCAACGCCGCCCGTATCTTTAAATCCTTTTTCAGAAAGTTAATGTGGCCAAAATGAGAAACGAAAATATGGGATCTGATTTATTGTTGACATTTCAACTAATTCTTTGTAAATTTATCTTAACATGTCTGCTGGTAGCACATCGATTCCATCCATAGGGAACGGTGTCGAATTTGTCCACAACAAGTCGTTTGTTGTCAACTGATCAGAAGGTTTGTGTTTGCTGTTCGCTGATTATTTCCAGGTTATTTAACCATTTCAGTGCCAAGTCCGATTTTTGTATCAAGCCATATTTCCTTGATCATTTTTCAAATTTATTGATTATAATAATGTGATACATTGATGGAAAGTGTTCTAACTAAGAGCTCTTTCCATCAATGTATCACATTATTATAATCAATAACTTTGAAAATGATCAATGAAATATGGCTTGATACAAAAATCGGACTTGGGACTGAAAGGGTTAAGCACTTATTTCTGCATGGATAGATTGTATGTACTGCAATATCTTTTATCAAAGTGTGTACAGCTAATTTTACACATCGTGTCTATGCAACTACCACTGACGATATGTGTAATTTCGAAATAGACAGTATATTAAGAAGATACGTGAGAGTTCAACTGACCAATCAGTGACGTTTGATACCACCAAATGACCTTTGTGAGGAGTTCATGTTGGATAATACCTGTATATGTTGAGCCATTGGGAGAATTGCATTCGCGGCGGAGGGGATTCGGGAGGTGTAGCGCTGTCTCTTAAATGCGCTCCCCCGAATGCAATAAAAATAAGCTCATCCAGAGGAGTGAATTCGAGAGGAGAAACACTCGAAAATGCATTCATCCCGAATGCTTTGCTCCCGAATGAGCTCATCGAGAGGAGCGCGTCTAGGAGTCCATTCAGGAGGAGGGCTCTGTCTCGGGTATACAATTGTTCAAGACAAATCGCACATGATCAAAGAAAACTGACCCCATTGTGATAATTTGATACCGACTAACAATTTGTGGATTGGATTGGATTGTTTATTTGTACAAATTAGATACATAATATATGTACAAAAACAATATAATATATCAAGAAAATTCCCACAGGAGCGGCATGCCGCCCCTTATACACAATAGAGAATAAGTAGATGGCGATCATATTGTAACAATCGAGATGTTTCATGAAGGTCAGCTATGGTTGAGAGTATTTGTTACACTTTTGGGGTTGTGTTTTATTTATTCATTTGTGTTCGAGCAGCTATGATTATATATATATATGTCTATACAATTATGTGTCCTTGAATTTGTGCCCATAAATGGTGAGTAATCCAGGATTAAGGCACATGAAGCGCAATTATACATAATTATACATAATACATGTATATTTATTGTTCCAGTTATTTTCTACAATCTCGGCATTCCGCGTTGTCACAACTTACTGAGTTACTACAGTGTGATTGCACATTTATACTTATGGAAGATTTAAAGTTGGTTCTGCTAGCAGCAAATGTGTGTTTTGGGTCCAAGCAGTTCCTCATGCACACACATGAATGAGTATCTTGGTAGAATTTGGGAGAAATACGGACTTGGAATTGTAGTAGCAAAGTTGCCGGACTGCCGTGTGTTTGATATTGGGGTATACTTAAATAAATTTTCGAAAGACGGCGGGATATTTTTGTTTTTCCAATCGTACATGAACAGTGCGATTTGAAGATGATACAGGTCATGGAATTTAAGAAGTTTTAGAATTTCAAACAACGGCTCTGTGTGACTACGATATCTTTTATTGCATAAGATCCGGACTGCTGTTTTCTGTAGCCGAAAAAGAGACCCTGATGCTGAAATGTGTCCCCAGATTATTACTCCGTACAGGAGATGACTGTGAATTAAGGAAAAATAAAGAGTTTTTAGTGCGCATTTTGGGAGAAATCATTTGGCTTTACCTAGACAGTATATTGCGTGTGATACTTTTCTGGTTAACATTGATATGTGCTACTTGAAAGTAAGATTTTCGTCAATGATTATGCCAAGGAATTTAAGTGATTTCTCTTGGTTTTGATTACTAGTTCCTTTTTATTCAATTTAATTCGCAGATCTGCCCATTTATAATCATTATTTTGTGGATGCAACAACATCTATTTAGTTTTTGATCCGTTGAGGGATAGTCTGTTACTACACCACAAACGATATACTTTATCTAGTTCATCGTTTATCTTATTCTGAATGGTTTTAGAGTTATTTCCTGATGTGTATAACGTTGTGTCGTCAGCAAGTGAAAGAAGTTTGAGATTGGTACTGTTGGGCATGTCATTGACATACATTAGAAATAGGACGGACCGAGGATATATTCCTGTAGTACTCCACATTCCATAGTCAACATTCCCGATTGATGATCGTTGACTTCTACATATTGCCACCTGTCTTGTAAGTAACATCTGAACCAGTCATTATCGATTCCCCTTATCCCATAGTGATCGAGCTTTCTAAGTAAAATTTCGTGACTTATGGAGTCAAAATCTTTTGATAAGTCTAAGAAAATGGCAATGGTGGAGTAACGAGTTTTTTTTGTCATTAAATTCCGCTACATCTTCGAGAAGATGTATTAGTGGATGAATGGTAGAATGTTTCTTACGAAAGCCACATTGGTGATCATGAAGAATTTTATGTTTGTTGAGAAAAGTTGAAGGCCGAGCGTTGATTATTTTTTCTATTATTTTGGAAAATGCAGGTAATATGCTGATTGGTCTATAATAATCTGATCGCGTTCGCCTTTTTTGTATATAGGCATTATTCTAGATATTTTCATTTTCTCGGGCACAATTCCCTGAGAAATGAGAGATTAAAAATATTTGTGAGTGGTCCGACCGTTTCATTGATTGTTTGTTTCATTAGTTTCACGGAGACATCGTTTATATCTGTGCAAGTTTTATTAGATAGTTTCGAGCAAAGTGACATTAAGTTTTCCGTTACCGATACCTTTTGAAAATTCGGTAGGAAAGGTATTCAGACGTGAGATATATTATGGACGTCTTTCAGAATCGTCCAAGTGCGTCGAATGTTTGCTTGATTTTCCTTGAGAATATTGTTGCAATACTGATTTTAATTGGTTGTATATTTTGCAGTAGATTTTGTATTTATCTATGTTTTCGTCTGTTGGAAATTTATATTTATTGGTGTACAATTTGCTCTTTTTTTCTGATGATTGAATTAGTCCTTTAGTCATCCATCGTTCCCGTTTAGCGTACTTGTTTGATGGTTTGCGTTTAATTTTTGGACAGGCTTCTTCGAAGAATAAGGAGAAAAGGCGTTATATGCTAGGTCTGCGTCGTGGTATATGAAGACCTCTTCGAATTAATGGTTGTACAGGAGACTCTTAAATTTTGCTATATTGTTTTCGGACATTGTTCGAGTTGTTGTTTGATTTACGTCGATCCTTCTTTGAGTTGGTATCATTGGTTTCGACGTGGAATGTACCGACGTGGTCTGAGACGTTCGATAGGAGGATTCCATTGTGAAATTTTCAGTTGCATATGCTATTTGTGTAAATGTGGTCAATGAGAGTCGCTGAGAATTCAGCTACTCTCGTTGGTTTAGTAATCACTGGCATGAATCCACATCCAAGTGTTTGTGCCCAAGAACACTTACAACTAATTGATAATCGGCTCTCAAGTTCATAGTGTCTAAGTACACGAGGCACAAGAACACTTACACACAATTTAATAGTTGACGTAAACGAGACCGGTTTCTTCTACATATAAATAGAAGTTACTACAAAATTAGGCACCATTTACACAAGCTGAAAATTTCGTGCCTAACACACAACATCACTTGGAAATGTATGACCCAAAATAGCTTGATACTGTTCTGATATATTGATTTTCCACGAAATTTGTTGCAAGATCAAACGCGATATTTCCAAATTTATCTGAAACGTTTTAGCTATCGACCAATTGGAAATTGTACAATTACAGGAGCATATATTGTTTCGTTGAACATTTAAAAAAAAAATGAAAAGCTCGAGGTGCAAATAGATCTGGATGAATGGAGACGGTGGGTGCAGTTGGACATTTTAAGTTGGACACCCAAATCTGAGACCCCCAAGCCACACACTGTAGATCAGCATTGATTTGTTTGTCAGAAGATACATGTAGTCACACCCGTCCCAACAATAGTAATTTTTTCTAAAAGCATAGGCTAAACGTCAATGTACTCAGACACGTCAGCTAAAATAACAACGCTGTGTGTATGGAAGATAGGGGTTACGGAGACGTGACACGATGATGGTTAAAGAGGATTATATACAACCTGTAAATCATTGAAAGCCTCATGTCGTTTAATATTTGCACACACTGGCGTAAATGTGAACTGTGCAATGCTGGTACGATTTTAGCGCCTCTTTGATCGACACGCAATCGGTCATGCATAGTCAGCAATTTTCTTTAAAGGAATACTTTATCTAGATATACACGGTAAGTATATAAATATAGCCCCCATGTGAGGGTGCATCGCCCTCTTTCTGTTGCGTTGGATCCGAGTGATTTTAAGTGATTTAAGTTGTATGAGCACGATCCATACCCCCGTTAAGTTGTAGCCAGGTTTCTTATGTCCAATTTAATTGATAGGCAGGACTCTACAAAAAGGCAAGCACACAACTTTCAGAGCACCAATATATTCATTAAATTGTGATTATTTCTAACCCGAAACAGGAGGGGGGGGGGGTAGAAAAATATTTGCAGGAATGTATGCCGTTTTTTTGCATCTGGCATTTTCGGGGACCCACCACCCCCAAACCTGCAAAAAAAAAAATTGTTTTTCTAAAATTGGGCTGAATTTGGAAAATTTGGAAGGGGCTACATGGTCGCGTGACTTTCCTATAGTTGCCCGCGGTGTGGCACCGCACGAAAATACAAGGATTCCCGGGTTGCCACCATGACTCAGGATACGGCAGCCGATTTAGTAACGATAAGTGCTATTTTGACACCCCATGCACGACTTCAGCCCAATTTTAGAAAATTTGGAAGGGGCTGCATGGTCGCGTGACTTTCCTATAGTTGCCCGCGGGGTGGCACCGCACGAAAATACAAGGATTCCCGGGTGGCCACCAATACTCAGGATATTGCAGCCGATTTAGTAACGAAAAGTGCTATTTTGACACCCCATGCACGACTTCAGCCCAATTTAAAAAAATTTGGAAGGGGCTGCATGGTCGCGTGACTTTCCTATAGTTGCCCGCGGGGTGGCACCGCACGAAAATACAAGTATTCCCGGGTTGCCACCATGACTCAGGATACGGCAGCCGATTTAGTAACGACAAGTGTAATTTTAGGAGAATAGGGAACTGGGAACGGAATTCATGGAGCTGAATTCCTTGCTCAATTTAACAAAACCAATTTTATTTTATTTATTTTTAATTAAAATGTTTGAAAAACTAACACCATTAGAACATCCGTCAGGGTACCCAGAGTCACCACACCGAATTTGGTTGAACTCGGTCCAGGGGTCTGAGAGAAAAACCCGGACAGATCTTACTCGTTTATATATATAGATGACAAGCAGTCACAGCACTATACCAGACTTGGATACGTTCGGTCTTGTGAGAAATCATCTGATGATATGCAAATAATACACCGATTGGCTTGATGCACTGATGACAGATATTTTCTACCCATTGATAGTCACATTAATGTTTGAGACAGTTGCTCGCTCTTTTTACATGCATACAATGATCTAGGCATTAGTTACATCAGGACAAGTTTACTTTATATGCAAACTTATTAGTAGGTCAATGTACAGGATACACCCAATTCCATTATATCTAACCATTTCCCGATTAGTCTGTCAACTAGCCCATTACCTAGCATTATGCCTTAACGCTTTTGTTAGTCTACTGGAGCAAGTTAGCAACCTCTGTTATAATAAACAAGAAAACTAAGATGCATGCATCAGGTCGGCCGTGAACTATCTACCATAGAATTGTTGTAGCTATCGATTATACATTTTGAAACACCTGTCTGTATGTATGTATGTATGTGTGTATGCGTGAATGCATGTGTGTATGTGTTATAGACTCTAACACTGCTCGAATTTGGTATTTAACGTGTCAACTTGACCTCGCTCATAGGCATGTTTCTGGACCTTGACCGATCCGACTAAAAATTTGTGTGTAGGACTACTTCGATCCCGGGAGCAATATGGACGGGTCCAATTTCACGTGGGACCATGTTCTCGAACGTGCTGATATAGGCATGTTTCTGGACCAATTGAACAATAGTTTGGCCAGACGCTGTATATACTGGGTACTGTCCAGATGGAGGCGATCACAAAAAAAATCCCTAACTAGCCCGAACGAAGTCGAGTACATCAGCTAGTTTAATATATATTTTGGACATTTGTCTGTCTGTTTGTCTGTTAGCTATGGCCGGGAAAACTGCCGGACAGATTTGAAGAAATTTGATACCTAGGGGTAATTATTTCCAGGGAGTATTTTGGACGGGTCAAATCTTGATCCCGACCTGACTTTGACATTCAAAAAGATCAATTCAAGGTCAAATATGGTAAAACGGAAGTATTTCAACGAAATTTGATACCTACTGTTACTTTTGTCCCAGGAGTGTTTCGGGTGGGTCAAATCATGACCATGACCTGATCTTGACATTCAAAATTGTCAATTCAAGGTCAAATCGGGTATAAAGCCGGGCGGATTTCGACGGGTACTTTTGTCGTGACTTTTGTCCGGGGAGTGTTTTGGATGGGTCAAATCGTGACCCCGACATGACCTTCACCTTTAAAATAGTCAATTCAAGGTTAAATCGCGTATTTCTCCGAAAATCAGAGGGGAACATCCCGGACGAAGTGGGGTCCACGAGCTACTATTATATATTTCTAGATTTAGTTACAAACTAAATACCTGTATATTGTACAAAGAAATGTTTGACAAATATATCTGTATCAATATTACCATACGGGTCATTAAAATAGATACGACGAAACAAATTTTGAAGGGTGCATGTATCAGGTAAATATTTATATTTCAAATGATGACAGGAATGCAGAAAGTTGGAGTACCTACGTAATACTGGCTATCCGCATGAAGAGATATACATGTATATAAAAACCAGATGAGGGATATGTCTGTACAGTTGCTAAACAATTCAGTCATGCAAAAGAGGATCAAAGAGTAAGATACCAAATTGCTGCCTGTGGTAATGTTTTTTAACGAAATTCGGGAAAATTAGATTACTCTCACCCTGGTTATCCAGAAGATAATTGTGGAATCTGATGACGATCGGACAAGGGGTGTCGTCTGTAGGATCAACCAAATTATTTAGCCATAAAAATAGTAAAATTGAAGATCACCGCTGGCAGTGATGTCTTCACAAGGACAGTTTGAGAACAAAATATGGCTCACATCTAGCGGTGACCCAAAATATCCACATAAGAAAAAGTTCTCCAATAAAAGCTGGCTGCAGGGTGCGCCAATTGATTCAAATTCGAAATTTAGCAGGGTGTACTGCTTGTGGCCATGTTTTCCCCGCAAATTTTATAGACTGATGGACAAAACCACTGAATCCGTTGAATCAATATACATGTATACATGGATTAATTTATATGCATTGTTATACACAGTACTGGTATATAAAGGTACTGAAAATAACTATATTACTAGTATACACAAAATAAACCATATATCATGGCTATGGGTTCTAATATCCGAACATGACAGCTGAGAACTTGGTGTGAATTAAAGAGTGGTGGTTTCTCAAGCATATCTAACCCTCCACGTTAGAAACATGCCATTAAATGTCATAAGTATAATCTAGCTTGAGGACAGAAGTGATCCATAAAACCCCCCTTAATTCAACCAGGTCCTCGCGCGATGTATGATCGATCACATGATGATCTAGGGGGATTAGAATTGATGTATAAAAACAGCACTGCATGTAAATATAAAATAAAATAGTGCTACATCTTATTACAGATTATTGCCATATATAATCAGTGATTATACAGACAGTCTGACAAAATAAAGTTTCAGTGACACTCTATCCGAAGAGGGGAATAATTTCATCTGTTACAGTCAATGGAGCAATTATGAATCTGGAAAGGTGAAATTTCTAAGTAATACTAGATATCGACATGACGCGATATAATATAACGTAAATGCAATATGGCCGCTGGCGACCATTTTTTCCTATGAAATTAAAAAAATATTTGATAGCTCTCATCTGATAGATCAATATCAAGATAAATATGAAGTTTGGTGATGATCGGATGAGTGAAGTGGACTGTGGTCTGTGCTAAACGGTTTAGTAATGCTTAAAAAGATTCTTACCTTAATATTTTTATGTTCACTTTATAAACTTCACTGAGTCATCTTTGTCATGTATTGAGTTTGATATCTTTTGTTAACAGTTTATAAATCATGTATGTCTCATGTTTGTTATTTTAATTTATGTGTTTATTATCATTAAATAAAGTTGCATTCCTTAAAAAGATGCTTACCTCAATGTTTTTATGTTCACTTTATAAACTCCACTGAGTCATCTTTGTCATGTATTGAATTTGATATCTTTTGTTAACAGTTTATAAATTATGTATGTCTCGTGTTCGTTATTATATTATATACACTTTATAGTGTGTGTTCAGAACGAAAACAAATTGAATAAAATCAACAAATTTGTAAATTTAAAAACAATTCAAACGTTGTTGTATTCCATGTCCCAGCCCGGACATATACACCAAATTTCAATAATATTCATTGAGAAACAACGGACCAAACGCTATATAACACCGTATACATCTTTTATTCCGTATCGGACACGGGTACATGTTATAGTAGGTACCGAATTGACACACGTCGACTGGGCGAGTTGGCCCTGGGGCGATTAGGCCGATTCCGGCACATTCTAGAATTTACCGTATGTATCCGTTTACGCGTAGTTTACTTTAGAAAGTTCCGCAATTAATACCGTAAATAGAGCGACCATATTTGACAGAGAATGCCTCTGTTATTGATTATCAAGTTGCTGTACATTAAAAACGACAAATTCACATGCTCGTTCAAGCGCAGTAGTCTATTTTCCCCATGTTAAAGGACATCCACAAATACTAAATAACGCTAACCTACTTCCGAATGTTTGACACGACAACTGTTAACATATTTGGGCTGAATTCATCTGACGCGGTATTATTCCTCAAAATAAACAACAAAACCATCGTTACTTGGAAATGTAGTTTGGGCTAACATTTACATAAATCCTCCAGATCAATTATCCGACACACACGTCAGATGAAAAAGTCACATGAAGTAACCGGCCAAATTGGCCGAAATGACAAACAGTCACTATGCCAGACTTGGATATTTTAGGTGTTGTGAGTGTAACAGATCATACGAGTTGATAGACATGTAAATATTTCACTGATTGGCTTGATGCACTGATGAACAGTGTGATGACAGTTATATTCTAGCCATTGATAGTCCCATTAATGTTTGAGACAGTTGCTCGCTCTTTTTCCATGCACACAATGATCTTGGCTTTAGTTACATCAAGACAAGGTTATTTATTTCAGTTTTCATTTCTCGATTCTACTTTCCGAAGGGTGTCGTGAAGGACATTTTTTCAACCCACTGCCCCATATGCAACATGCCATATAGCTCAATGTCGTCCCTACTAAGGCCCATACATGTATGAGGTCCCAGTAACATAAATATGGTGTTTTTGCAGTTATAAATTCTTATAATATGTTTTAAACTGTTACAAATGTCATATAAGGGCACACAAGGTCTTAAGTAAAAAATTAGCACGAGGGTGTAAAAAACGTGTCCCCCCCCCCCTCGGGCCACCCACCACCCCGGCATACCTTCCTGATTTTTTTTAAATACCCCCCCCCCTGCCCAAAATGACAGATATTGATGTAATTCAGTATCGTGGTTATTGGTTTAAACATTGTTTATTTTCCCATCAGATGTATAATTACATGAACAGTAGTTTATACATGAGTTGACAAAATAACAGAATGACAGTGCTGGAGGATTTATGTATATAATTTGTAACTGATGAGAAGGGAGAACAGCAGTAAGCACGTGGCTTTTATGAATGTCGTTCTCCCGCTGTGTCTTTTGAGCCCTGTAAAATATTTCGAATGTTATTTGTGCGTTGTCTTTTAGACTCAGGGTTCGGCAGTAGATATGCATTATACATCGGTTTTATTCGTTTTCTGTGAGTAAGAAGGTAGGGTTCGCAAAGAGCGAGATAGAGAGAGGGAGGGATAGAGATAGAGAGAGAAAGAGAGGGAGAGCGAGAGGGAGAAAGAGAGGGGGAGAAGAGAGTAGTGAGTGAAAGGTGCCAGATTGTGATGTTACACGTGATTTATTTATGTATATATGCGGAACGGATTCTTCGTTTTATTTGTTCGCATTGCTTTGAGAATACTGAGACTGACCGGCATATTTTGTTTAAAATGTAATTTTTTTATTTATTTTTATAATTTTTATTTTGGAGCTCTATATAACTATTGAAATCGATTTGTATGAATTATGTATTTTTGGAATTCTTAAAAAAAAATTTGATTCGTGTTCACACTTATGGTGTACTGACCCATGGGATAACAGTAGTTGGAAGATTATCAAGGGAATTTTGTCCGTGGAGGAGAAGCGCTGACATTGGAATATAAAGTGGTAGTTATCTTCTATTTGGCCACATATAGACATCGGTCAGTGGTAGAGATATAATTTTGGAATTTGTGCGAGTTCAAATCACTGCAGCTGTTTCGAAGGCGTGCGTGATTTACTTGGGCTTTTCTTGTGTAACAGTACTTGAAACGTGGGTTGTTCTTTATATAATATTTGTTTATGGTCCCTCTAAACTCATCATGATCCACTATGTCCCGTGCACTCGCCGACAGGGAATTCCAGAGGGCTGATGTGTTCAATATGAAAGATATGTCATGGGAATTTGCGTGGAATTGCGGAAGTCTGAAGTTTTTGGCGTTTCGGGTGTTAATTTTGTTATACGTCTGATACGATTGGAGGCACCAGGTCTTGGAGATACACGGGGACTATATTATGAATAATTTTGTGGAATAAATATAGTTTAGAATTTTCTCGTCTATTTTTAGTAGTTCCCAGCCAACCTCTGATCAAAGTTTTCTGTCACTAACAGACCTAGTACACCCATAGACAATTCGGGCTGCCTCGAGTTGTATTTTATCCAAATTTCCAGATTCTAATGCAGTGCAGTTATCCCAAATATCGTTTGCATATTCTAAAGTTGGTCATATGTATGTGAAATAGTATTTCTCTAGTGTTTCTCTGTTATGAACAAACTTGAGTTTTTGTAACATATATATTCGTTGCCATAGCATTTTTAGAAATATATAGTCGTATGTTGCATGTAATTCCTTTGACAATGTAGGTGTGTGAAGTTAGTCCGACGTTCGATATTCATTCGATATTCGCGTGAAGTTAGTTCGACGTTGGGCATTCGATATTCGATATTTAAAAAAAAATGAATTTTGTTTTATGCATGAGGGGTGCGCCATGAGTCCAATTCGTGCTCTCCCACTGATACTTCGTCCGAAATTCCGCGCTTTTCCTGTTTTCCAGACCATAGCTGGACTTAGAAAATGTTCACTTATACGACATACAGCTGTAAAGAGCGCGGGCTATATTAACTGGCCGATTGAGCTGAAATTTGATAATTATACAAGTGCAGACATGGTCAGAGTAATGCGTTTTAAATATAGAATATCCAGCATGTTCTCCCAAAAACACGCACATTATCTGCTGATAATAGAAGTTGATTTAGGTAGATAATCTGCTTAGAGTTGCCTCATTTTGAGTCGATAATATGCTGAAAATGAGAGCATTTTAGTCTAGTCACATAGTCACATTGTGTGCGCTCTTTAACATGCATACGTTTTCACTGTAGCCCGAACCATAAAACAAAATAACGGGTATGAGCCATTATCTCCTTTTCTCAGAATCAAATAATCACGTTATGTACCTAGTTCATAGTATAGGTCGATTATGTCCTTATTTACGTGATGATTTGTTGAAGTTTCGGTTAACATATCGAAAAAAAATCGCAGAAATATTGATCGTACCAGGAGATGTCTCGAGACCTAATTTGTGCTATCCAACTCACAAATTTTTAGCTGAAATTTTATTTCACGTTCGATATTCAATGGATATTCAGATATTAATTCGAGATTCGGGTGAAGTTAGTTGGACGTTCGACGTTGGATATTCGATATTCAGCACAAATTTCAAAAAAATCAATTTTCGTTTTATGCATGAGTCCAATTCGTCCTCTCCCACTGAAACTTCGTCCGAAATTCCGCGCTTTTCCTGTTTTATAGACTATACCTGGACTTTACACTTACACGACATATAGCTGTAGAGTGCGCAGGCTGTTTTGACTAGCCGATTGAGATGAAATTTGGTAATTATAGTCATTCCTATATGAGAACTGCACATGCCAATCTACAAGTCCAGACTGATTGCACCAGAAGACTTCTCTAGACATAATTCGTGCTCTCCAACTCACAAATTTTCCCTTTCTTTTAGATGATATTTTATTTCACGTTCGATATTCATTGGATATTCAGATATTCATTCGAGATTCGCGTGAAGTTAGTTGGACGTTCGACGTTAAGTCGTGAGTTGGGTTAATTGTGTCATTGTCCGCATAATCTGATTAGAATCGCCTCATTATATATGAGTCAATAATGTGACTAAAATGCTCTCATTTTCAGCACATTATCGACTCAAAATGAGTCCATCCTAAGCATATTATCTACCTAAATAAATTTCTATTCGAAGCAGATAATGTGCGTGTTTTCATGGAGAACAGGCCAAGAATTTTCAGTCCACGTATGATATTCGATATTTAAAACGCATGACGCTGACCCTATTGCACTTGTAGATTGGCATGTGCAGTTCTCAGATGGGAATGACTATAATTATCAAATTTCAGCTCAATAGGCCAGTTAATATAGCCTGCGCTCTCTACAGCTATATGTCGTATAAGTCCAGCTATGGTCTGGAAAACAGGAAAAAAGCGGAATTTCGGGCGAAGTTTCAGTGGGAGAGCACGAATTGGACTTATGGCGCACCCCTCGTGCATAAAACGAAAAATCTTTTTTTTCCAATGTCCAACGTCGAACTAACTTCATGCGAATATGGAATGAATATCGAACGTCCAAAAGGAAGCTCGAGTGGCCGCTGTATTCCGACGTCGCACTTAGGACACTATATTCACATAGCAGACCTTAAAATGTGAATATAGTGTCCTAAGTGCGACGTCGGAATACAGCGGCCATTCGAGCTTCCTTTTTTGGGGTTGCTTCGGTGGCCGTGTGGTATTGACGTCGGACTTTGAGTCGCAAGGCGCGCTCGCCGTCTGGCCGGGGTTCGTATCCCACACAATCTCAAAAAATTTGCATTGTCTCAAAAATCAAATTTGCTTCTAAAAATAGGCGCCTGGTGTGTTGTATAGTCCCAAGCATGTTCTAAGAGCAATGCTCGCCATGTTTCGGAGGCATAAAATATATAACATTGCTGCTGTGCCGTACCTCCTATATACATAACCAGTAGACTTATCAGCCACAAGATTTTTCAGGGTTTCAGATATGTCGGTTTCAGTTATATCTATTTCGCTTAGCACTGTAGATAATAACAAAGATGTGATATTAGGTATGCTGGCAGATGAGTCGTCGACGGTGGAAATACTGCGAAAGTAGCTATTTAAAGCTTCGGCCTTTTCGATGTTTGGTGAGTGTGAGCAGTTATTCGACACCAAGGATGGTATTTCTTTATTTACGGGTCTGTCTGACAGTTTATTGAACGTTTTCCACAAGACGGAAGAAGGTGTATCGCCAACATTTGTGGAGGCAAAACTGTCTTCCCAGTTTTGTTCTGCAATTGCTTTGTCTAGTTCTGCAAAGTCAGCTTTTTCTTAATTAAATACACGACAGGAAAAGTGCTTTGAGAGTGGATGCTTTTCTCATATTAAAATATTTGCATAAATATTATAGATACGTGGCAACGAACGTAATTTCCATGAACGGGTTCAATGGTTCCGCTTTCGATGATGTTGCATCTTTCATATAGGAGAATAACATCTATGCGTATCTCAGAATACTCGGTAAAGTTGGTAGAGTCCGATATAATTTGTTTCAAAGTCAATTGGCTACAAATGGTTGATATATTGGTGTTAGATATATAGAGAAAAATTATTTTCGTTGAAGTCTCCGATTACTACGAGATTGTGGGGGCGAAGGTCACGTGCCAAGTCTAGTGTTGTCATAATTTCTGACCAACGATTGCAGGTTTTGGGTCCATAAATCACACCAATAAGGGTTCTGATATTTTTGTGACATAGCTCTATCCAAATGCATTCCACTTCCGAATGTTCTAGATCGAATCTCCCTCCATATGATATATTATTCTTTATATAAACTATAACTCCGCCATATGAGTCAGCTCTATCCCCCCGCTCAGGTTCACAAAAGCCTTGAATTAATAAGCGCTCATTTTGGGATGCTCGTGTTTAGCCACGTCTCTGTAAAGCAACATATATCGAAGTTAATCATTTCGGTCCTAAGAATGTCGAGCTTTGGGACTAGGCTTTGGATATTCAAGTGGATAATTCTAAGGGATTGATATGGGCCAGGACCCTGGTGCTGATGGATGTCGCCCCCTAGTGTATGCCCAATATGTCCAATTTGGAATTTTGTGTAACTATTTCAAGGCAAGAAATCGAGCCATTCTGTTTTTTATTGTCCACATGAGATGAGTTTTACGGTCGCATATTGTTGGATTATTGAGTATGGGGAAGACGATCAGATATGTAATAATGTTTTCCCTAGTAACTCCTTTCATGCGAAGTTGGAAACACGATATTAGAAGTTTTGTCGATGTGAAATCACAGCGATGTTTTTTATGTGCTCGTTTTGCGCGGTAATGAAACATGCCCACCCGTGATCTATTTAGGAGATAAACATACCCTGTTGAGTTGTACATTCTGGGATTCGAGCATGAAAACAGTTTGTGAACGATCCGGCTTTGAGAACGATTTCATGCACGCTGAAGCGACCGATGAACGGTATCTATAGACAACAACGCGCGGGTGTGCTAGTTTCGTTACTCCGTTCTGCGCCAATGAAATGTTACCGTGCTACATTCAGATTTGATGCACAATGAAGCGGCCGATGTCGGTGATTCGAAAACTAAAGTTAGCCTCTCTCGGCCAATCAGAATGCTTGTTTTTAGTGACAAATACTCAATTGAATTACAAATTCACTTAATTGCGTCATTATAGTATTGGTAGTTTTTTTTATTACTCCATGGGTGGGCATGATTTCGGATTGCAGATGTGAAGATGTTCTGCTCCGCATGGTAGATACATGTATGATTGCATTGGCGAGAAGAAGGCTGTGCTTGAGAGAAAAAGGATAGAGAGAAGAATGACAGAAACGTGAAGAAGAATAAATAATGTCAGCATAGCATGTGTAGGGATTGAAATCATCAGCACATGTGTGCGAGGTTAACCGGGCATTTAATTACAGAAAATTGTGGGTGGGAACGATTCACGTGCACTAAATGTTTAGACGTGATGCGAGGAACAGCTACTGATATATTACTTTGGGAGTGGATTATTCGTGGTTTGTTGCTGTCACATCGATTTTTCAGAGCGGTGGGAACAAGCCTATAGTGGTTATTAGTGTCTACGATATGGACACTATACTTCGGAAAATGTGCGAAAACTATCGAATTAGTGCCTTTATTATTTCTCGTATTCCGCATATTCATACGCAGGATTTACCCTTTCAGTATTCAAAGGGTATCTTGGGTGACACAATCCCATCTTGGTCCGTGTGCGACCAATGTACCGATACAGCTCACCCATCATACATACGGATATACCATGGGCGCACTATAGATAGATATATAGATATATTTATTTGGTAAAATGTAAAAACATTTTACAAAAGGTCCTACAGTTTGAATGGACCATAAAATGTTACAGTTTAGATTGTATACATCAGTTATTAAAACATAAAAGAAAATATCTAAACAGTGCAAACATTATTGTGACTGATTAATTTCAGTTTCATTTATTAGATTTTGTTTCATGAAATAAATTGATCTTTGAAGAAGTGGTCTTTGAGATGTAATAAGACTCACCCATCGCACCAAGGATAACTTTGAAAATTCTGACCCATGAATGGGCAGACTTATTTCCACAATGATCCCCAGGTTAATAGATGTTATCTGCACAGAATTTCTAAATTACAAATGACCAAATGAATAAATATAGTTTATAATCAACTTCAAGAGATAGATTTCCTTATTAAGGTATGTGTTAAATTTCTTATGAAAATGCATTTAGAATGTTAGTATCATATTTCCATGGTTACTGGTATCAAACTTGAGTTGATAGTGAAAACTTTTGAAATCATTTAAGAATGACAGAGTTTTATGGTGCCCACATCATAGTGAAATAACAATAGGCACTAAGATATGTGATGAATAAAAGTGTGAGAGATGTTGTGCAAGTTGTTGCAAGTTACGAAATACAACAAATGAGGGCTACACATGATTATCCCCGTGCGGCCCAGGGGTGTCTATGAGTTATGTTTTGTTTAAGCAGCCCTCTACAAACATATTATAAGCAGAGAGCCAATCTATCAAATGGTGGCCCAGTTGAACTTACTCCAACACTGAACCCATAGACCGCCCCGGAATAATAATCAAACTGTAAAACCTACATGAATGTGAGAATAAACCCTATCAAAACCATGTGTGAATAATACAGAAAGACTACAAGAAGTAGCGAATTGGCGTCGTGCTACCAGATCAATGTGCATTCAACACATAAACCATTCAGGTGGCCTTCCAGTGAGGTGCATATGCATAACAAAGGTGACAGCCCCCGCAATTCCTCCAAAGACAGGAGGTGTCTATGGGTTCTGGTCTGTTTAAGCAGCCCTATACAAAGATACTGTATGCAAAGAGCCCACCTATCAAATGGTGGCCGAGTTAAACTTACTCCAACACGGAATCCACAGGCCACCTCTGGATGAATGCACTAATATATATATATATGGGATAAAAAAAAAATACTTCATCTATCTGAAATGCAGATGAAACCCAATAAAGAGCATATATGAAAAGGTGTTGATTTGCTTTAGAGTCTATGTCCACACAAACATTTCCGCTTCTTTATCGTTAAGTTGACTGTATAATTCCAGTTTGACGCAGCTCTTATTGCGCTGCAAAAGTATCAAAGCGCCCACCTAAACGCACTAAAATGTCTTTTATGGGTTGATACAAACAAAATTGAGGTGTTTTCGGATATGTTATGGTGTGATTATAATCAGAACACATTATATTGACATTTAAAAACACATTTGTCACCATTTAAACCAATTTAATGCAGAAAATTTCAGTTTATATCTCAATTTAAAAAAAAATACTCAATTTTTCTCTAAATTCTTTAATTTTTCTCCAAAAAAGTGACAAAAATAAATAAATTACGTACTGTTTGTTGAAGCAAGTACATCACAACATCTTTAGTTACAAACCTACTTTACTAAGAATTTAAGAATAGATACAATCATTGCCATTGACTTATTTTTATTTGGCGAATTTTCTCAATAATTGTGCATATATTTTCTAAAAATATCTAGATCAGTCAGGATCAGTCATCAATTAATTGACATTTATACATCATGTATTGTTTGTTACCAATGGCATAATCTATAGTAACACAATTGTATAATACAAACCACAACATCACTGTTCACAATCACAATCACCACCACATAAGCATAGTTCAGTGCATTTAAGCTGTGACGCATTACACTTGCATCGACCACTCTTGCATCCCTTCTTGCAACCACATCGTATCAGTTCATAGCATGATGAGGCAGCTTCGAGTAGTTTAGTCCAAAATGGCTTATATCCCACATCAGTTAGACACCAACCCCATTCGCTAGGATTTGGCAATACTGGTGCAGGCAGTAGAGCGTTCGACCATACAAATCCTGCTTGATATGTTGCACGTCGGATATGCTGTTCCAATGCTGCTGCAGCTGGTGGTACCGGTATATGTTCAATGGATTTATTCCCCTGAGAAAAGAGAATTCTATGAGCCTCATCGACGTTCTCTGCTGTACACACTTTACTGTACAAGAAGATCACAAACTGTTGAATCATATTAATGTTTTCTTTACTCAGTTCGGCTGGTTGAGTAAGTAAACATATGAAGACAGTCGTTATTTCCGGATATGTTTCCCATGTCGACCAGGCTGATGTTTTGCCATGAGAGAGGAAGAATGATGTCGTATCACATCCTGTCAATGCGTGGATCATCGGAAGGGCTTCCGCTTTATTACCAAGATTTGTCCACTATTGAATGGACAGGATAGTGCTTGATGTTGATTCCAGTTCCGAATTCAATCCATAGTTTCTTCTAATTAAGATATTGAAAAAGACCTATAGCTAGAACAACAACATCGGTGTCTACTGTGCGGATGCTAACCTTCTTTATTCCTGTATCACCACAGTGAGCTGCATGCAGAAGAATCCTAGTGTCGGCCTCTTCGTGTGTACACGGCTGAAGCAATTCTAAATCGGAGAGTTGTTTCGATTGTGCGGTTACCACCATTTGCTCCTTTGTACTCACTAACATCTTACTATCCGATCCTAGTATGGACGACTGGATACATTCGGAAAGAAAGTGGAAAAGCTCCTGCTTGTTGGAATTGATTCGCAGAAAACTTGCCCAATTTGTTGGCATTGGTCCATTTGGAAGTTACTCTTTGCCTTTGAATCGATTGGACTTTTTTTCTCTTGTGGATTCTTTCAGGCTGTTCTCAATGTATCTGTCCCAAACCATGTCGACTCTGCTTACATATATCAAATATGCGTGGACATACGGCAGGAATACATTGTTGGCATAATCGGCAAATGTTCGTTAACGTCCAGGTTTCAGCATGTGGATGACAGCTGCTCCATCGAATATCTTGGCGTCAACGACCAGGGTCTCCTGGGCTGGTGACAAATCAAAATCAAGACACGGAAGAAGGTGAGACTTTCCGCCTTGACGTAGATTCCCCATGTCAGATAATGATGGCAGATATGGCTGGTTTTCATGTGAAAATAAAATTCACAAGACCTCCCTGTCTTGCCTGGCATGCAATGTATAGTCGAGAAAACAAAGTGCAGTTGGTCCTCAATGAGAGCACTTGTTCCTTATGTTTACTTTTCTTCTTTGCTGTAGCTTTGTTGAAGAGTTGTAATTTGTTGCGTGGAATGGATTCTGTGATGGCATGATTGTCAGAATCCTGCAAGCAGATGTCGATAAGTTTCACCTTCACAGAAGTTCGACTACAAGGTAAACCATGACATGATTGACCAAGACGTGAAACGAGAACAGGAATGGATCGATCAAGTGCAGGTGTTAATTAAGGAATCAGCCCGAGCATCGGAGGATTATCTGTCTTGGGCAGTATACCATGCTAGTCAGAACTTACCATACATGGGACCTCAAGCACTAACTGCATTACTTCCGATGTTCCGAGAAAGTTCGACATCAATTCCAATGATAAAACATGGGATGTCCATTGTCGCGAATGATACAAGATATCTAAATCCATCACAGGTTCCTGTTATAGTATTTGATCAGCCACTTTATGTACTTGCAAAACAAGTACAATGGACATGGCCGCAGCGTCTTTGTGAAGACAAGATCCTTGTGATGATGGGGGGACTCCACATCGAAATGAACCTGGTGTCGTTACTAGGTGACTGGTTGAATGGGAGTGGTTGGACCACAATGTTAGTTAAAGCTGACATTACCACTTCCGGTAGAGCTGATGCACTACTGTCTGGTTCCCAGGTAACACGCTCCATACCAGATATGCTCATCAGGTCACCGCAGTCAGCTTTTCCATTCTACGAAACGAAGCATACCAAACCTATACATGGACACTCTACGGGAAGGTGAAAGTCCTATGCCGTTTACATAATGGAACACCAAGCAGTGCTGTGCACAGCCACAGTTCTTGTACTGGTCACGAGTCATCGAATTGGAGCTAATGCATTTGCAATTTATCAGATCGATAAGGGATGCTGCCTTAAATTATATGTAGAGATTTTGAAGAAATTCCTCCCATGGATGTTTGCTCTCGACCACACACACTACAGCCGATGGCTTCCCATCCATGTTCGGGACATGGTCACCTTGAAGGAAAAATCTGAACATGCTTTTTCTGCGATGTCTGTGGATCAATGCCATGAGCAAATAAACAAGATTGTAAAAGGAGACGGTGGTGCGATTGGACTAACAGAGAATGCGAATGCTTTGGAAAGGTGGATGGTCGCTGGCCCGGAAATATGCCGATTAATAAAGGAGTATGAGGGAGGAAACAACATTAGAACAGAATATAGACACCATGAACAAAATGCATCGACACAGAACCGCTTTGCCAAAGATGTTCAAAAGCTGACAGATGTGATAAGGGACAATGGAAATCCATTTCTTGAAGACACTGGCGAGCTAATCACTTTGGACACGCAGGTCATGATGAACAAAGATGTAGTGAATTCGGTAAAGGAAGTTGAAAATATCGGAATGGACAAATGTCAGCAATTTATCGACATCTGCTTGCAGGATTCTGACAATCATGCCATCACAGAATCCATTCCACGCAACAAATTACAACTCTTCAACAAAGCTACAGCAAAGAAGAAAAGTAAACATAAGGAACAAGTGCTCTCACTGAGGACCAACTGCACTTTGTTTTCTCGACTATACATTGCATGCCAGGCAAGACAGGGAGGTCTTGTGAATTTCTTTTCACATGAAAACCAGCCATATCCGCCATCATTATCTGACATGGGGAATCTACGTCAAGGTGGAAAGTCTCACCTTCTTCCGTGTCTTGATTTTGATTTGTCACCAGCCGAGGAGAACCCGGTCGTTGACGCCAAGATATTCGATGGAGCAGCTGTCATCCACATGCTGAAACCTGGACGTTCACGAACATTTGCCAATTATGCCAACAATGTATTCCTGCCGTATGTCCACGCACATTTGAAATATGTAAGCAGAGTCGACGTGGTTTGGGACAGATACATTGAGAACAGCCTGAAAGAATCCACAAGAGAAAAAAGGTCCAATTATTGTTCGATTCAAAGGCAAAGAGTAACGCCAAATGGACCAATGCCAACAAATTGGGCAAGTTTTCTGCGAATCAATTCCAACAAGCAGGAGCTTTTCCACTTTCTTTCCGAATGTATCCAGTCGTCCATACTAGGATCGGATAGTAAGATGTTAGTGAGTACAAAGGAGCAAATGGTGGTAACCGCACAATCGAAACAACTCTCCGATTTAGAATTGCTTCAGCCGTGTACACACGGTGAGGCCGACACTAGGATTCTTCTGCATGCAGCTCACTGTGGTGATACAGGAATAAAGAAGGTTAGCATCCGCACAGTAGACACCGATGATGTTGTTCTAGCTATAGGTCTTTTTTCAATATCTTAATTAGAAGAAACTATGGATTGAATTCGGAACTGGAATCAACATCAAGCACTATCCTGTCCATTCAATAGTGGACAAATCTTGGTAATAAAGCGGAAGCCCTTCCGGTGTTCCACGCATTGACAGGATGTGATACGACATCATTCTTCCTCTCTCATGGCAAAACATCAGCCTGGTCGACATGGGAAACATATCCGGAAATAACAACTGTCTTCATATGTTTACTTTCTCAACCAGCCGAACTGAGTAAAGAAAACATTAAGATGATTCAACAGTTTCTGATCTTCTTGTACAGTAAAGTGTGTACAGCAGAGAACGTCGATGAGGCTCGTAGAATTCTCTTTTCTCAGGGGAATAAATCCATTGAACATGTACCACCAACTGCAGCAGCATTGGAACAGCATATCCGACGTGCAACATATCAAGCAGGATTTGTATGGTCGAACGCTCTACTGTCTGAACCAGTATTGCCAAATCCTAGCGAAATTGGTTGGTGTCTAACTGATGTGGGATATAAGCCATTTTGGACTAAACTACCCGAAACTGCCTCATCATGCTATGAACTGATACGATGTGGCTGCAAGAAGGGATGCAAGAGTGGTCGATGCAAGTGTAATGCGTCACAGCTTAAATGCACTGAACTATGCTTACGTGGTGATGATTGTGATTGTGAACAGTGATGTTGTGGTTTGTATAATACAATTGCGTTACTATAGATTATGCCATTGGTAACAAACAATACATGATGTATAAATGTCAAATAATTGATGACTGATCTAGATATTTTTAGAAAAAATATGCACAATTATTGAGAAAATTCGCCAAATAAAAATAAGTCAATGGCAATGATTGTATCTATTCTTAAATTCTTAGTAAAGTAGTACGTAAATATTTTATTTTTTTCACTTTTTTGGAGAAAATTTAGAGAAAAATTGAGGTTTAAAAAAAAAATTGAGATATAAACTGAAATTTTCTGCATTAAATTGGTTTAAATGGTGACAAATGTTTTTTTAAATTCAATATAATGTGTTCTGATTATAATCACACCATAACATATCCGAAAACACCTCAATTTTGTTTGTATCAACCCATAAAAGACATTTTAGGAAATTTCATGGCGGCCATTTTGAAAATCCAAGATGGCCGCCATTCCAGGGGCCAAAAAGTTGGCAACAAGGGGGGAATTTGTTTTTTACCCACCAACCTACATATATGCCAAGTTTCACGCTTTTATCACAAAGTGCACGATTCCTCATATTTGTGTCCCTTAGTGACTCTACTACACTCTTTAAACCGGTCTTCAATCAACTTAGTATTCAGTGTCTATATCATTCCAAAGTTTATTTCCATTGTATGTGGAAGTTTTGGCAATATGTGTGTCATTTGATGGTATAATGAAATTGATCCAACTATAGCGGGTATCATATGAATGCAGGGTGCTAATAGGTATGAAATTTGATGCCAAGTATGTGGGTTGGCCTTTATAGTGAAGTTTCTGTACAAGCTTCAGAGAAATTTAGTTTGAAACGGAAACCAACGGGCTAATCGAAAATGTTCGAGACTGACATGATCTCGAGGTTTCAGGCCAAACAAGAATCTCATTAGTTTGTTTTTAGTGATTTTCAGCCATTTTAGCTTCTGATGTGTGAGTCCAAAACACCATGAAGTGCAGGCATAATAAAAATGGCAATGAGCCAAAGCAGGGGCCAATAGTTTCTTGGGATGTAATTGAAGATCTATGGCTGTTCTGAAGAGGAATATAGTTCTATATATAGGGCTTACTTGCTTTATAACTGATAAATATGCAGGGGTGTCAACAAGGTGGAGGTGTCAGGTGAAGCTGTGATATATATATATATATATATATATATATATATATATATATATATATATATATATATATATATATATATATATATACCACCTTATATATAGATATAGAATACACGCGTAGTGTTTCTGAATACCAAATTTACACCACGAGTGTGATTGACGACTTAGCGCACGAGCTTTAGTGAGTTTGGTAAATAATCAATTCCACGACTGCTGTAAATGCGTTATTCAGAAACACAACGTGTGTATTTTGTTTATACCGTGATCCTACCGATAAGAATTATATTAGAAGTTAGAACTTAAAACATCGAAGAAATTTGTCAACACTCCGTGGACCCCGCGGCAACTCGGTGCATCAGTTCTCTTACCTTGCGGAGGGTTATGAAACCTGACGGAATTGTGAAAGTGTATACAAATTATTTTGAAATTTATGATAACATTTTTGTGGTCACATAATATCATAGATGTCACATAATAACACAAATTTAAGGAAGTAAACGTGTCAACTTGGAAATATATTTTCGCCACGGTGTTACTTTAACGCGACATGAGCATCGTAGCCCCTACTGTATACAGGCATACCAATGTACCATTCAAAACAAATGGAAAACGGTTATACCTGGAACGTGCCTCTGTACATACAGTGGCGATTAACGACTTTTTTTTACAATGACCGTTAATACTATATTAGAGTACATGATCATGTTATATATAAGCACCTAATACGCACACCCCGATTACATATAGTTTGCTATAGAATCCTGGGCGTATTGGCTGATATAAACGCCAGTACCAGTACTCGTGTGTCACATATATACAATTTTGGACGAAGAGCATTGTGCTCTTCCAATATAATGATATAATGGTAAATCCGTGCTGTGTCAATATTAGAAGCCATGTTCAGATGGATATTCTTCCCAGCTCTCAACGAAAGGACTTCTTTTTAACACTTTCAGTGCCAAGTCCGATTTTTGTATTAACCCATATTTCCTTGATCATTTTTCAAATTTATTGATTATAATAATGTGATACGTTGATGGAAAGAGCTCTTAGAGCTCTTTCCATTAATGTATCACATTATTATAATCAATAAATTTGAAAAATGATCAAGGAAATATGGGTTGATACAAAAATCGGACTTAGCACTGAAAGGGTTAAGGGTGTCCCCGCAGCCGAGGTGGTTTGGTCGCGGATAAGATCATCACAGTCTGGGCTAGACGGGTTCGAACATGAACGAAATCGGGACCGATTTTCAAGCTGATCTGAGTCAAGTGACATCTCAATATGCCATTCACTAAAGCGAGCACATTTGAAGCAATGAACACTCATACTGAGCCCCATGCCTCCGTAAACATGATATATATACGACAAGGTTCCTGCACGATCATATGGGCCATCAAGAAAATACTGATAGTTCTCGTGAAATTGGACGCGAGAGTATTGTTCAAACGATACTTGCTCAGTAATTGCTCACCATCAACTGGATATAATCTCCATATTTCTCAGTACATGTATACCTCAGATTCTAAACCAGTTTAAGTGATGACAAATGTAAATATGCAATATTATTTTGTCATATGTATATATATATAGAGGATCTACAACGAGTATAGCGGAATTTACAAAACGAGTCTAGTAAATTAGGTCTGGACCGAGCCTTTGGCGAGGTTCAGACCTAATTTAGAGGAAAAGTTTTGTAAATTCGCTATACATGGGGACGAGTTGTAGATTCCATCTATTACATGATCCAAAACCTAGATAAAACATACTTAACTCATTGAGTGCCAGGTCTCCAGAGGGGAACCGCTATCTGTGCGCCATGTCTCCTGGGGAAAAAGAACAGTATTCACACTAACTATATATTTAGTTTGACTATTCAATATTGGACAGAATCGAATTGACAGCAGGCATTGCTAGTATAGGCCCTATCCATGATCTGCTTTTAAACTCCATGTCCGGTACTCGGGGGTCATCATAGGACAAAAATTTCACGTTGCCATGGCAACGAGGACTTAAAATTGACACCGATTCACTGAAATCACAAAGTTGTTGCTTTGTGTTGCCATCTAAATAATTTATTCAGTGTAGTTTTAGACATTAATTTTGCTGCTGGAATAACATAGCATTTTAGTATTGGCATTAGGATCCGGGGGGGGGTAATCGGTGTGACAAAATGAATTTTCTGAATGGGATGACGTTTACAATGAACACTCTCAAAGAAAAGCAGATTATTAAATTGAAAACCATTTGGAATTGTATTGTTTCGTTCTTTTTGGCCTATAATAGTCGCACTTTCCGCGGTGGGACGTACTTCCAGTTCGTACTGTATACTGTATCTAGGTGACAATGCCATATATTGATCCGGTGACGATTATATCCGATTCAGCGCATCGACCCCCCCCCCATACCAAATTTCAGTTCGATATCGTAAACAATGTAAGAGCAAATACTGACTTTTTTTTTCTATAGTAAATTATCATTGTAATTTGGCGAACCACTTAAGGTACAGAGTTTGATTGACATATTGTGTACGCTGTCGACATCAGCGTTCCTGTGTCGTTGTGTGTCAAACCAAGTTTACGATGGATCAGGGCATGCCCCACTTGATAGGAATCGACTTTTACGCAATTAAAATCGGTTTCCAATTAACAAATATGAACGCTGTATGCGTTGACCTCTTAGAGAGTTTGAACTCTGCAAGTCTTAGTCACGCCCACAGATCACATCAATTTTCACCACCTGTTTTCATACGACTGTATCTCCTAAACGCCTCGACATACGGAGCTGCCTGATGCGTCATTTGAACGGAGACATTCTGGGCTATACCATGATGTACAAGTTGAATCTTCGCATGCGCGTATATACAGACCCCCCCCCCCTTGAAAATTAAACAAACGCTTCTCCCAAAATGTGACTTGTAGTATGCAGGGTTCTAATCATGTGCAAACAGATTGAAACTGTGAGATTAGATCAGAAGGCAGAATGTTACACACGGTGTGTGTTGAACGAGTTATCTCGTCGCCGGCGCTCAGATTGTGTCTTTTGGGCGACGAGATAACTCAATGAGTTAAATCAACAAAATGGGAAGTGAAACTAACAACGGCTTCAAAAAGACCTGCGATGACATTTCACGTAACTATATATATGCGTTGTTTGCCCGCGTAAAGAAATAGTCCCAGATAAATAAAGACTCTTTGACGTATATAGTGCGGCGTAAATTTAATGAAATAATTTTTCAAACTGTTGATTCATTAGAGATTGTAGCCATATTGGATTGGAAACCATAGTATTGTGAGATGTAGTGTACGGAATGTAAAGAGTCGACAAACTGGCACCACTATCTGTTATGCAACGAACGTTTAATGTCACAATTTATAGAATGGGTTTATTGAATAAGGGTAGGACCAGACATGTTTACACAGATAGAGAGAGAGGGGAGCGAGAGAGAGATAGAGAGAGAGCGCGCGCTCGAGAGAGAGAGAGAGAGAGAGAGAGAGAGAGAGAGAGAGAGAGAGAGAGGGGGATATAGGGAGAGGAGAGAGATTAAATGGGTACTGTCCACTAACTCTGGCTATGTATGGGACTATCTCCTTTTATACTCAAAAGAAGATATGCAACAAATGAATGAATTTGAGCAATGGTTTAGTGCAAAATATACTAATATTATTTTATAATGTTGTATAATAATGTATGCATTGTTGTTGCTTGTATTTGCTGTAAGGCATTTGCCCCTATAGTGGGTGTAAACTGTCAATAAATCATGTCATACCATACCACACCACAAGGACACTAAATGGAGCATATATTCCAATGAAGGACCGTAACATTCTCGTTTCAGAATTCCAGCCTGACGTTACTCTACAAAGCCGCCAAGATGATCACCTCTTACCTTAAATTGATTACAATCTTTTTCACAGAACTCGGCCAAGTATATAACATGGGGACCACAGGGTACAGTACATAGACCTCTACTATTTTACCAAATATTTGCTAACTACTCATTGACGAGTAGTGCCTTTAAGAAATGTTCCGATAATAAGTTCAATTTCTTTATTGAATTTATTATCTGAACATTCCCCCAATTAATAGAAATCATGCGTTCACTTGAATTATCTTTTGGTTTGTCTCTCATCTTCATGCTTTCATTCAAAGTTTCCAGAACACCCCCAGATGAATAATATGCTATTCCATTATAAACGTTTATCATTGAGTGGGAGAATACGTTTATCATTGAGTGGGAGAATACATTTAACATTAAAGAAATGGTAAAGATAGAAATGTCACTCATTGGTTTTTTGAAGCCATGTGTCGGTTTGCTGAATAACTAAGAATATACATATACAACAACAGATGAACTGAAGCAATAATTCCACCGCTTGCACGAAAATCGGAAAGACGAAAACGAAAAAAAAAAAACAACTCACTTATCTGGATAAAATGAACAAGAAAGCCAATGGTGACCAAGTGACTAAATGTGATCTGGGTGAGTAGATGGCTTCTATGAAATCAACAATAGATTCAAATCTAAAAGTTGTTAGGCAAGAACTGCCATCGGCAACCTCAAAAAGTTAAACTATGATGTGACAAATGAAAGAAATAGATGAACAAAGAGACCTTCATTTAGCAACTGCAATATAGTCAAACTTTAGGATATCATTGACAAAAACATTCCAGAATTGGAAGAGAGAGTTATGGCAAAGTTGAAATTAGTGACCGCGATAGGAACTATAACCTGTTAGTCTATGAAATTATGGCGCGTCCACATGGTTAGCAGGAACTGAATGTTTTCCATTGGCCACATTGTTAACGTGTGACCACGCCCACACAACAATAATCGAATTCCGAAGTGAACGATGCATGCATTCGTGAATTCCAACCCTTTCGGCATCTGTTCGGTAACTTTCGAGACATGCCTTTTTCAATAATCGACATACGTTTTCCACATTACCCCATATTTTGCACAAAATTTGACAGGCAATACACAGCCACAATCTCGCACCAATGTTTAAACACGAACGCTTTTCTGACTAGGAAACGCCCATGTTTTTACATGCGGATATTATATTTCTTGAATTTGTAAATTTATATGTCATATTATACGCCAATCGCGCGCCAGATTTTTTTTATTTCGAAATACCCTGTAAAAACGAAAGGAACGTAATTCTACTTACTTGGTTCCTTCGAACCACATGTAGCTGCAAGAAAATATCTGCAAGAAAATATCAAGTACAATTGTACACTGATATTGTCTTGCTGCAAAGATCACGCCCGTGAGAACGAGGCGGTTTAGATGGCGTTGATTGAGCTCAAGCAGAGTAATATAATTTATGATAAATAAATCAATATGTAGTTGCACATTATCCTGCCCGTGTTGTGGTTGCAACGTTGCACAGTTATGCATGTATAAGTGTATAAGCAGAACCCACGTGGGATGTATTCATTTATGTTTTCTTTATTTTTCTTGAGGATTTTTGTTACTGTTGTTGATACATCCATTACCTCTGCGTCTCTTGTGTTTACAATTAGACTTAATGTTAAATTCCTGATCAAAGGTCATCTTATCAAGGCCAGGTAATGCATCCATCAGGTTGTTCAGTGGGACAGAATTTACATACCTTTATCACGAGGATAACGAAAATGAGAACTATATCCAAATAACATAAGTTCTTCCAAATTACGACAGCTTAACGCCACAAGAATACAAAGCGAAAGTCTCTATACAATCAAGTACCATAAGTGTTTCAGTATCAACTGCCATGGTAGGTTTGAATGCAAATCGGGATGCTCTCAACAACTTAATATTTGAAATACATTATAATCGAGAAATAGTGGCTGCAATGTGGTTGTCTGAAACATTTTGAAAACAACCAAACGTTTTCAATTGGGGATATCATTCTTTGTTGAGTAAAACATGGCCTGGTGGTGATATAGTCCTGGGACGAGTCGGTCTTTATACAAGGTACGAATAAAACTATAAGATACGTGAAGTCTTATACATTTCCCCACATGTTTTTGAATCCATATATGTCGAAATAGAAAAAGAAATTGAAACCATATGTAATTGGCTTAATATATAGAACAAATTCAGCGCCAAAAGCAGACTTGAACTAGTTCACTAAACATAAAAGAAATAATGACAACAATTAATGATAAGAATAAGAGAGCATTTTTATTGGGTGACTTCAATGTTAGCTACCTGGGTTATTTCACGGACCACTCATTTTCTGATGTTTTTTTAACTAACTGTTACTAAGCCAACAAGAATACAAATTATTCTGCAACATTAACATATAAAATTATAACCAACTATACCACACTAAATTTAGAATCAGGTGTTATTGAATGTGATGTCAGTGTTTCGGTAGTCATACCTGAGTAGCAGAACAGATAGATTATTATTACATACAATAAACTATGACAAAAAGAAGTTTTAGTGCTGAAAGTATTTCTCGCTTCAAAAGAATTTTGTCTGCTGAAAAATACCAAAATGTACTATTCCGCGAATGTCCAAAACGAGAGTTATAATGCTTATATTGAACTTTTTTCTAAATATATTTTAAGTAGCATTCGCAGTGAGGTCGATGAAAGTTCCAAAACGATTTAAAAAACGACAGCCATTGATGACAAAGGAACTTATACAAATGTCGGCTGAAATTTTTTTTTATTTCAATTGAAAATTATAAATAAAAATACACAAAATGAGTCGAGATATAAAGATCATTGTACATTATTCAATAGATGGAAACGAAATGCTAAACACATTTACTATCATACTAAGGTAACAAGATATAAAAATGACTCACATAACACTCGTAATATTATGAGAGGAGCACTACGGTATGATAATCCAAACGATTAGACTTAACAGACAACCGATTGTGGAACCCGAGAGAATTTCAAATGAAGCAATAAAATATCATAATCTCTCCTTCCTTATTTCTTATTTGGTACGAAAAAAGAATGGGAAACTCGACATGCAAGAGATTTAGAGGGGAAAACAGTACATTAAGTTTCCCTTTGCCAATTCACACCATTGCATGCACATAATGGAAATTATTAAAGTAAACTATACATTCTGTCTCATAAGAATTTTTTTTTAAACGGCCGTTAGATTCTATTGTAGAGACGCATCCTCTGACACTTCGATGTTGTAACAAATTTTGTCCTGACTACAAAGGCTTAGTTTACGCCCACGCTTACGCTGAAAACAAAAACAACATATGAACTAAATAGTATTTCAGATTATGTTGTTAATAACACTGTAATTCAGCAGTGTCTCACAAATTCGCAGAGATCGTGTAAGATTAGTCAATTATTTTTCATTTCGTTAGTATTTTAAGTGTAAAGATTCTAGGATCAATCGTTAAAACAGAAGGTAGAAATCGTCTTCTAAAAGATTCGTTAAAATTGAAAATCCTAAAATAGTTATATTCGTCACCAATAGCCTGGGTGTTGCAGATCTTGCGATGTATCTTTGATTTATTCTCACAAGAACCAGTCTCGATGGATAGTCGATGATTTTAGCATCTTAACCCTTTACCCAACAGAACGGCTCTGTGCCAATGCATTCTCTTATATATGCGAGTCGACCATAGGTCGCCTCGCATATATAAGAGAATGCATTGGCTTAACACATTAAAAATTATAAAATTGTGAAAGAATGTAAGAAAAAATGGTAAAAAGTGTTTAAAAAAAGGATATTTTTTAGGCCAATGCATTCTCTTATATATGCGAGGCGACCTATGGTCGACTCGCATATATAAGAGAATGCATTGGCACAGGGCATAACTGTAACTATCACAATGTGGTCAAGGAGCCGGTTCCAATGATATCCATATTTGTATGGTTCTATTGAGACAGACCGAAGATATTTTAGGCTGTTGAAGCTTTATTTGGCCGGTTTTGGCCGGTTTGTTGGGTAAAGGGTTAACCTCTTGTCGATCCAGGTGCTTCACAGTGACGAGCTTCGTGGAAAGTATGATGACTCATGGGATGCACTACTGGAGTCAATTCGACGACGTCGACCACAAATACAACGAAGAGGTTATAAAGTAATGTAACATCTGATACATAAATATCAAATCAAATGCAAAACAAATCTAACAGTTGGAACTAGCATACTACCCAAATATTGTAGAAGAATAACAAATTAACAATACAGATTTGATTGCTATCCATCGAAGGTCAGCATAAAACAAATGGCTATTCCAACTAAATATGCACACGGTATAGATACATGTCTTTGACAGCCTGAGCATTTCTACAATGACTGTCCATTCAAGATTGTAAAATTTCGACGGCTGAGTGCTATAATGTTCTATGTCACATTTCCTCTTTTTGTAGGAAATTGATTTCTCACATACCAGTGAATTAGTTTAGTTATACGTTGATTTAGTTTTGTTGGTGGTGTCGAAATAATACTAACTATGAATTTTCTTGCATTAATTGCCAATATTATGCTTGCATTTCGTTAAAACGCGTTTGGAGATAGAACATTTTGTGGACAAAAGTGCACTTGTGCGTCAGCGATATATATTGGCTTTTTCGTATTTCAGTCACATGCTAGTGATGGCAATATTAAAACAAAGGATGTATTAGTGGCTAAAATCTTGTAAAATGTAACATTTGGCCCTAATAAAGTTGTTTTGGAGATTCTACGTCCGGGGGGATTGAAACTCTGGAGATGAAGATCATAACACGGAAAACATCACGTGATACATATAATTGGCTAATGGTGGACATAGAACACCCTAGTACTCAATATTTGACACTATTTGAATCTTCATACCGTTATTATGAGCAAGTGACATGTCATGGACAGGCTTTCTTTGTTGCAATCGACAGATATCGGCGAGACAAATCGAACGCCACAAATATCTCATTATCCCGCCAAAATGGACATAGAACATTATAGCAACCGACGAAATGCCATCAATCAATATATGACCACTTCTAAGCCACCATATTAATCTGGAGTGGGCTACGCACCAAAGCACCTAAACATTCTAACACGACAAATTGACCAGACGTAATTATATATCCTATTTGGTTCCTTATTGAAATACGCATCATTCACATTTGTAGCAGAAGGTACAGCTGTATGTACAGTTATACAAATGAAGCCATATATGTTTAGTTACAGCAAACAATTGATGTCCCAAATTTCAGATACAGCAAAATAACGAGCAGTTATGTTTCAATTTTGCACATTTAAAATTTGAATTTTGCCCATTTAAAATTTGAATTTTGCAATTGAAAGATATATGTTTTCTCAACGGAAACGACAAAATGAGGCTTATATGTTTGACATTCAATTGGCTGAATGAAATCATTCCGCCTGCCATATACAACAGGCAATGGATTTTGAGAATATTTCTCGGTGAATGTATTTCAGGAGATTGGAGGAATGCTATGCCGAGAAATGGGTCAACCACTATTGGTTCTACCATCACTTGGTAATACCGTCTGTAAGTGTACCATTCTGTGATTATCACCTCTTCAACATGTACAATGTATAGAAAGCTGCAAAACAGAAGAGTTCTTCCCCTCGCTATGCTATGTCTTAATTGAACCTAACATTGTTTATTGAAGAGTTTTGTCAGTTACAATTCATTCTGGCTTGATCTAGACAATTTTCAAATAATTATGGGCAATTCAGCTTCTCAGAATAATGCGAAATTAATTGTAACATACAAAAGTCTCAAATAAATATATATGACATTTCTTCACATTTCGTGAAGGTCGGGCAACGGTAAGCCATGCGTAGGGGACTGAACTCTGCATGGATCTTGCATTTATAGATTAAATTGCTTATAGCCCCCGTCTGATAATAGGCAGGTTGCTAACTACAAGTTCCGGATCAAACGGCAAACGCCAAGCTGTAAATTGAGCGAAACAAGAGTGACAAGGAACTTAAAACATGAACAAATTAAGCAGTATAACACATGTAGTGCACGGCAAGGCACAAATAAATACAAATGGCAGCCATGTCACATTCGGTTGAAATCCAAGTGGTCTTCGTTGAAGAAGACCTGATTAATGTTTGGAGACGAACACCGGCCATGTCTGTCACGAGGCATGCAATTTCGATCTTCCATACATTTTCATTGTGCGGCGATCGCCTTAGCATCGCTTGCAACACGTTTTACATGGTCAAACCAATCATTGATAGCATTAATCGCCTGCGCGCGATTGGTTCCATTTCAACAGGAACATTAATACTGAATGTAGAACTAGGTTATTCACAAAATCCATCTTAGACTGGAACCAATCCATATAAAAACACTATGGTTGGATAGCGCCTTGATTGTAAGTAACTGATGACCTTTGAAATAAACGTACTCATAGCCTAACATAAACAACTTAAACAACTGTTTCGGGAACAAGCAGCTAATATAACAACATTTATTTTTAAGTGAGAATAATTAGCTAGCATAGCACAGAGAAGCACCTGGGCATTTATTAAATACATGTGTATCGTCATGGAGATATGATAAACAGGTGTCCTCAAAATCTTATTCTAACCCACTTGGTTGCTTTATACATCTCTACCTATAAAACCCAATTATCGTATGTTATTTTTGCGAAGTAATGTGTTTATGATGTCCATGTTTTGATCCCAATAACAATATTTAGAAAAAACAAACAAACAAACGTCAATTCCAACCAAGCCGGCTGTACGATTTAAAAATTATAACGTCTGAAGTATGCGCAGTTGTAAATAAATAAATACTTCTTTGCTGATGGGACGAATTATTCGCGATAAACAGCCACTATACTTATAACCCATGTATAAGAATGACGTTATGTGATGTCATTTTGGATATACATTTTATGAGAATATGTGTAACACTTAGAGCAAGGGTATTATATATTCCCACCAAATGTTCACAGCAGAGGGTTTCACATCACATTAACTTGGACAACGCCGGGTAACCCTGCTAGTACTATATATAGCCAAATGGAACGGAGTCGGGGAGTATACGTAAACACGAACATAAATAGACGAAGTTGTCTATGTAGGCAATGTACTTGTAAGTCTAAAATACCGTATAATGTGGTCTATTGGGATAACCTGTACAAATAAATATCACTATAAGGCACCCGACTGACTCGTCAACAATGTACATACACGTATATGCAGTTATCAAACACATTGAAACACAATATTCTTAATTCCAGAGCATCGCAATGATAGCACTGTCATTTCTGATAAAACGTAAACTGAAATGGAAGCACATACTGAGCGGACGGCCAGGCGTACTATAGTAAGTGAGTAATCGAATTTACATGTAACTATATTTACATAGCCTGTTTGTGTTACACTAAATCCTGTTTGGTGATTGGTCAACTGCCAATTTGGTCACCCGGTTTACATACACGTACCAATAATACAGAGATCTCCCGAGTGTAACACGAACAGAAAGTTACAAATTGTTGACCTAATCTGACCTAAGGGTGGATACACACATGCATGTAATTTCTGTATGTAAAATGCATGTATTTTACATGGCCACACCAATAATTGACAAAATTAATCACCTGCGCGCGAGAGGTCAATTTCAACAGTGAGTAGTTATAAGCCATTATCAAACAAACTGCCATCAAGAAATTTCAGGCCAGTCATAAACATGTCTTCTTTCATGGATGCCGAAATGAGTAATTCTTGTCTGATATATGTTGCTGTTTTTCACGAGTTATAATTCATTTCGAAAAGTGGATTAGAGCCTGTCGATTTTATACTTGATTTGTTTCTGTCATTTCTTGGAAACAGGGTCATCCAAAACAAAAATAAAATATGCAGAATTCTTTTATAGGATGATACCGGCTTGTTGAGATTTCTCTGATAATTTGAGAGCGAGCTCATGTGATAACATTAATTCAATTGGGACTGCAACTATTCATTATAGCGCCAAAAAATAATGCAGGTACAGCGTTGAAATTAAAAAGAGTGACACCGCCCCCCCCCCCCATTTATATATATGTTTCTCAAGCCAAAGGTTGAACAAGCTCCTAACTGTCACAAGCTTGAATTATAAAATTTTCTACCATAATCCATGATTGGGGGAGGGGCTGGTTCTCGAAAGCTTCCAATAATTAAGGGAGTTAATTGAATGTATCAGCCGGGATTATCTGGTCAAAAATTACAATATAATGTTTTACTTAAATATTCCATAGTTGTAAATTTTGCTTATACATGTATAACTGTATAACACAAGAGAGGAAAGGTGAAACTCGTAGCTATGCAACCCTTTCGCCGAATGAAGACAAACAGCAACACCATGCATTCAAATTTAAAGCTGTATAATATGTTCATAATTATATGAATAGCATAAATTGCTGCATATTAGATTAATCACTCGTAGAAAACAGACACGACAGACATGACTACGATATTTATAAAGCAGGGTGTCAGGGCTCAGGGTGCTGCATGCACACCCCCCACACCCCCCGTCGAGGAAATATGCAATGGTGAATTCGGTAGCTTCTGGGATAATATAGCTCCCCGTGCATGTTTGAGGTCATAGCCCCCTGCGTTGGGAAAGAGGCCACCACTGGTATTAACATCGATAGAAGACTGACATTGATTTAAACAGAACGGCGATCATTTGAGTTATCGCGCGAATAATTATTTTAAGCGGCCTGACGACTTCGTCCCAGTCAACGGCTCTTCATCGGTTCAGAGTTTAACTCACTGTGGTCAAACACAGTCGCAATGGTTGGGTTGTCAGCAGACACAATCATTACGCCACCATGTGGTGTTTCTAGTGTGGCTGTTTTTCATATTCAGTGGTAGTATCCAATTCTGTGTCGAGTGGGCGAAGATTTTTTTTTTTTTGTACCTTACTCAAATCGTACCGATAGAATCACGTAGATGCTGAAATTGTAAAGTTAACGCCACCGGTGTATAATATGTTTTTGAAAATATGACTCAATCGTATCGATAGTCAGGACAGGCTGAAGTTGTAATCTTAAAGTCACCGGTGTAATAATATGTTGTTGAAAATATAAATAATCTGATAGCCTGAAAATAATATATAACCCATTGGGAGCCCCCTGGTATAGTGAGTTGAATTATGGGTAAGCCCCCTGGTGTAGTGAGGTGAATTCTGGGTAATATTATGCCTGTTCTATTGTGATAACCGCCATCTTTTATCTTCTGGAATTATCGGCGTGTTTTATGAAAATGTCACCAAGATTTCTCCACTCGATTCTTTTAAAATGCACCCTAATCGGTCAAATTCTTTTGATAATTCTATTTAAATACATCTTAGCTACTATTCGGATCTGCTTTCCCGGTCGAAAAAGGTTTAGTTTGACCAAAACGGCTATTGACAAAAGTTTGTTTATAAAATAGCGTACTCGATAAACCCGTAGTACGGCCGTACATGCTGTAAATTTGTTATCGAAAACAAATTCAATTTCTTGCATCTAAAACATAATTACGCGCTGGACTCTGTCATTTTAAGAATATATAAGTATTACACACAGACACACGAATTCTCAACTTAAAATTTAGAAAAATGACAGTTTTATCGACATAAATCGATTTTAAATTTAATTGAAAATCCCATGTTAAATTTTATCATCGAAAAAAATTCATTTCTTCCACCTAAAACATAATTATGTGCTGTATCCTATCATTTTAGGAATATATACGTATCCCACTCAGACACACCAAGTCTCAGCTTAAAATTTTGAAAAATAAGAGATTTATCAACATAAATCGATTTGTATGGCAGATCCCATGTTAAATAAATTTTAGGGCCCTTCAAATGTTTTCTGAGCTGTTCCATATTGGGCACCAGAGTTCATATTTGACCGGTTCTACATGATAATTGTGCAACAGTACAGTCGCGTTACTTTATACGTCAACATTGGTCATTATCACTCGACAAATTTATTTCGGATCTATCGTATCAACCCCTATTTCCCCCGCGTAGCCTGACTAAGTGTCAACATTGGTCTTTATCGCTCCACTAATTTGTATCATTTCATCGGTATGAATTCCATATCCAATTATCCACATATAACCAACCCAATCTCTAATCCCAGTCCAATTTATTTATTTTTTTCATCGCTATAGTCACGTTACGAAATATTGTATTGCGTGATACTTGTACTTATATGTCTATGGTATTACTATAGTATACCGTATACGTCTATCAATTGCTATTCCTTTCTATATTATTCTGGTGCCATCTATAGAGATAGAAATAATTTCCGACCCCCCCCCCCCCCCCATTTTATATCATTGCTGCTTTAGTACAGTCGCGATGCATTACATGGCAACATCGCTCCACTAATTTATGTCAGTTCATCGGTACGAACCCCTTTTTCTCCGAGTCCATATAACCAACCCAACATCTTATCCCGGCCTAAATTATTATTTTTATTTTCATCGGTATAGTTGTGTTACATACATATTTTTATCATTTGATTCTAATTTGTATTGTACCACTATAGAAGTCCATAAATGACTATTCTGGCACTATATAGAGATGACTAAGATTCTGACACCCCCCCCCCCCTATTTTATAACCTTGTTGCAACAGTAGAGTTGAGATGCATAATATGTCAACATTGGTCGTTATCGCTCTACAAATTTATATCGGTTCAACCCTTAGTGACCTTAGTTCCCTGTAATGCCCACCCCTCCCTCAATTTATTTTTTCATTTGTATTATAGTCTCGTTACGTACACATTTTATCTATTATAACTTTTGCTTCAACGCGCCGAGTTCTGCTGCAGACAATACAAAACTGACAACATATTGAAATGTAAGCAGGCTTCAAACTCATATTATCCAAGAAAAACTCTGGCTACATCAGAAATTTGTATATAATGTGTACTCGCATTTGTTGCGTTAAAAACCAAAGGTCCCAAGTCAAGGTCCAAATCCCCAACAAACTGATGTGAGGTTTATCTCCATCTACATACAGTAATGTCAAAAGTAATTGATCACTTAAAGGTACGGTTGGCCTTGGCGGTGGGTATCCTGTGAAAATATTTCCACCCGTAAAAAACCGCCACAAACAGAAAGAACAACAAAATGTAGACAGACTTTGTCCGTATACAAATAAGAAATATCGCATAAACAGTATGTTATTGTCATATTTTTGACCATTGTTATGTAAACAAAAGCATAAAAGTTACTTTTCTGGTGTTTGTTTATATTATGATGGTAAACATAAAGAGCGTTCTTTGTGGGTTAATTCCTGATATGGAACGAATAAAGAGCGTTTATGCCATTTGTGTGTGATTAGCCAGCAGCATTGTGTTGTCTTCTGTAACACAATCAGGCTCTTGCTTAGGTAAAATATAGTAAATCTTTATGATAACATGCTGTTTACGCGATGGTCATGGTATATATGAACGAAACTGTATGCGTTTTAATGTTTTTCTGTTTACGGTGATTGGAACAAATATGAATATATTCGACAACTAAGGCCTCACGTGCCTTTAACCACAGCAGAATTATGGGTAATTTTTCAAGATTTTAAATCCTGAAAAATTACCCATAATTCTGCTGTGGTTAATTGGTCAATTACTTTAGGCATTACTGTAGCCCATATAAGGATGTGAGGTCTAATGATAACTCCATCCACATACAGTAATGTCCAAAGTAATTGACCACTTAACCACAGCAGAATTATGGGTAATTTTTCAGGATTTTAAATCCTGAAAAATTACCCATAATTCTGCGTGGTTAAGTGGTCAATTACTTTGGGCATTACTGTATCCCATATAAGGATGTGAGGTCTAATGATAACTCCATCTACATACAGTAATGTCCAAAGTAATTGACCACTTAACCACAGCAGAATTATGGCGTTCAATATGGTCTACCTAATTCTGCTCCAAAAACATGTATATTGAATATATGGATGTTTATTGGGGGGAAACCGATTATTTCAATGATATTTTCATTAACTGGGATCCAAAAACCGACCTACGGGAGCGCGCTTCGCGCGCGACTGTTTCTTAAGCATATGTGCATATTTAATAAGTCAACAATTGGAATCACAACATATAAGATTGGCGGGGGTCCCTTGCGCTTGCGCGATCTGTCCATCAAAACATATTTAGACATCTCAAGACACGTAAGACCTGAGTGACTAATATTTATATTTGTTACAATGGGGTCAAATAGTTGCGAAGCCAGCACCACAATTCTTTCGATCCATAGTAAATCTTAAAACAACTTCTAAAGAATTATTTATTTACCTTATATTTGGGATGGAGTGTCCTTGGTTTACTGGAGTTCAGATTTGTTAACATCACGTCACCAAGTCAATTACTTGCGAAGCCACAGCCATAACTATTTCCCTCCATAGTAATTCTCAAAACAACTTCTTAAGAACAATTGACCAGGTCAGTCGCGCAATTATTGGAAGAGCCACGGTCAATCATTTTTTTTAAACCAAATTTTACATTTAAATTATTCCTTTATTTAACCAAAAAAAAAAATTAAATGAGAAAATTAACTTTTACTACTTGCTAAATTTTATCTTTTAATTATTTCATTTAAATTTTAGACTAAAATTTAAAAATATACAGTCCCAGTATTTACAGTATACTAAGTCCAAGTCTTTATAATCTGTTGAGTGACCCCACAGTCATTTACTTGCTTTGTTAGTAATAATTTGAAGGATTACTTGTTTAAACGCAATTGTTATCAAAATATTTTTATGTATTTTTTATAATTTCTATTTATATGTAATACTATAATCTTGGTGGCGTTACCATTTCTGACTATGGTTTTCTTGTATTACACTGTGTGAATGATCCATGTAAAACATGGATGTGTGTATGCATGTGTGTATCCACCCTTAACACTAAAAGCGGTCAGCAGAACAATTGGGTGTGCTTTTCGAAGTTCAGCCGAATAGCATCTGATGCCAGTTAGCTGTAATTTGCATCAAGAGTAGATTCATAAGTGTGGTACGGTGCTTTGGTGTAAATAGTAAACTATCGAAGAAACCTACGTCTTTGGGAATATCTGACTTACTATACATATGCATGCTACGCATATGCGTCGTCACGATTACCACTTTGAGTTTCGTGTTTCACGGTGACAAAAAGATCTTGTTACCCTCCTCCCTATTTTCCACCCTTCTGATTGGCCCATGCCATGTCACGTGCCGGGCGACAAATCACACTGTCGCCCGCTGAGCCGGGAGACATTGTTTTTATCGCCCGCTTGGTGTTATATTGCAAGAATATCTCCAAACACATACTGCAGTAATTCATCTATTTCACATCACAACCACGTAAGAAAATCATAGTTCTTATATACCCCACGGATTCGCAAAACACACCAGTTGTGGTGTTGGCTAATTTGCATATATTTAGTGAACACTAATATTCGAACTTTTAAGTTGATACTTTTATCGGACAAGCGTTAATATGTACTTTTTATATCGAAACATCTCGGTGATTCAATATGTTCATGTCGACATTATGGTGCAAGATTGAAAGAGTGGATCCATTGTGGTTGGTTGGTTATAAATGTTTGCTGGTAGACAACGTAATGCATACGTTTGTCGCGAATGCATGGTACTGTAAGCTTATACATGATATCAGACCGCTCCGCGATGTCTGCAATGTGATCATAGAAGTATTCTGTGTGAGGGTCGCCATGTACTTGGGAGCACTGACACATATGAATGTAACTTAATGAAATTGACAACTTCCCAATAGCTTTCGGGGAAGACCGTTATGAAATGAACATCGCGAGTAAATTCCGCGGACAAGACGACATTGAATATGCCATATTTCAGAAGGTGATAACATACCTATATGGCTTATTGGTTTACATTGCATGGACAGATATTGACGATTTAACCACCAAAATGATCGTAAATAAACGCTGATTATCAAACGTTTGACTCTCTTTTATGGAACAGAAATCCTATAGGACGATAAGTAGTTACTGAAAATATACATAATCGGGAAAGAAAGCACTCGTGACTCGGTGCAACATCGTGCGTGTGGATGGCAAGGATTTTGTATGTGGTATAATCGGATAACAAAACAGTTGTTGCCCTTCTTCTCGGGAGACATAGTGGCCTTAATTTCCATTTCTTAGTAGCAACAATATACAGTTGTCGCCCGCTGTCGAGATTTGTCACCCGCTCGCTCATCGGGAGACATTCCGTTCTCGAGCGGGTGACAAATCTCGACAGCGGGCGACAACTGTATATTGTTGCTACTAAGAAATGGAAATTAAGGCCACATGCGATTAAAATTTTAAGATGTATTCTGAGAGTCATCGCCCACATTGAGGACCAGAGAAACGTTCTCGAGCTGATTAACATATCATGTATTTATGAATTTTGTTGAAACCCGAAAACTTAATCGTAACTACATAACTCCTGGTGACGTAGTATATACCCTATTTGTAATTTGTAACCGTATATGCGAAAAGGTCTAATGTGCAACCAATATTTTTCAGTTTCATATTTTTAGCAATCAATTTATCACCAACATTCATACTGTATATATCGAAAAACGGTATGCATTCGTTTTCAGCGCACTGGACCCTCTATCAAGACGGGACCCGGTGACAGTCTTGGCGATTTTCGGATGCATCGCTTCAATCGTGAGGGACACCGTTATCTCTGGCGAATTTGCGTTCAAGTATGATGGTCCTGTATTCATGAAAGGTTAGTTATTCACAGCTGTAGTATTTTCCCCAATACTAAACCAATGCTAACCATAGTTACATTCAAGTGCTCGTGTTTTGCAATGCATCCAACAATTTTAAGATGCTCAGTATCTTTATTTCTTTATTTAGTTTTAAACACGCCGTGATTCACAATGTCGCCTCTGTCGACTTAAACAATAAACCAAGTGTTTGAATATCATGCTATGCTTAGGATTCATAATATTATATTTATTCATCCGTCTTAAAGTTAAAATATTTTCTAGTTAAAGTGATATGAAACGCTTCTCAGAATTGTTCAGAAAGGAATAACAAATAATCATAAGTTAATAATATAAGCTATTTTCATAAATTTGATATCCATTATTATAGTAAAAAAAAACAGCGTCATTGTTATAAACGAATCACAGGCAGTGTTTATTATTCGCAGAATCATTGCCGTAATTTGTATGTCCAATAATGCGTCCCGGTTATAGTAGTAAATATATCATTTGTGCTTAGTTCACCCGTTGTTTTCTCTGAAAGTTACAGCCAATATGGTTGGAATATTGGACAATCTCAGTTGATTGCTACATTCTTCCAATGCGGATAGTGTTTGGATATAGAGGATCTCCAACGAGTTATGTTGGGATATAAGATTTTATGAAACTAGTTAGAAAAATTTAATTCACAACGAGTTGTGGACGAGTTGTGAATCAAATGTATCAAACGAGTTTAATACAATCTTATATTCCAACATACAGAGTTCAAGATCTTGTATATTATATGAAAAAACTGGCGCTTTATGCCTTTTTAACAAATCAAAATCCTAGAAAGAAGTTGCAAAATGCACATAGTTACAGCGTTGGCTGAGATGATTCACAACCGTATACGACAATATTGCGCGCTCATAACTTGCGATGACAATATAGTCCCCCAATTTGCCTCTTTGTTTCGTGTCTATTTTCGAATCCATGTAAAGACGCGCTCTAATTTTGTTGGCGCGATACAAAATTCCGCCCGGGAAGCCTATTCATCACTATTGACAGATAAGGAATATGTAATGGCTTTTTAAATAATATCATAGGGGTTTCATGTGATATACTAACTTATAAGTTTTATTCATTGACACAAGTCCATCATATGTCTTTAACATAACGCATTATACGTTTTCCAGATATTCGCGCATTATTCCGTTTCCGATACCGGAATTTTAATGAATACAAATGGTGTAACAGGTATTCGGATCCAGAACATTGTGTTTGATGTGGTATTTGTATGATTCCGATGCGTCTTTTTTGGGGCAAAAATTTTTGTAGGAAGATATTTCATCGACCGGAACAATTCAAAAGAGAATATAAAACCATACTCAGACTCTAAAAGTACTGAGTCTGATGACAATGGGTAGAAATTCCATTACTCCCAGCAGGAATTACGTATTTGCCAGCCAATCACAATATCCTCATGCATGCGATGTGACCAATCAGGCGACAGTCGCATGGAATTCCCAAGACAAGGGAATTCTTTCAGCCGGTGCCGATTCCATGCAGTAAACCCCGCCCAATAGTTATAAATGGCACAATAATTTTTCCGCCGCATGGCTAATGTTTACAAATTCAGTTTTACGACAGCAAATTTAAAACTGAAAAGCGTATTTAAAGAGTGCAGAATTGACCAATATTACTTAAAATTCAAATATAATTGAATCTTCTTAAGAAATTCAACATTTAGTACCGAATAATTTAGAAGTCGCGATGTCGTAAATTTATTTAATTTCCGGCATATGATGATAACTTCGAAATTAAACGAAGAAAATATATCTTGTGTCGATTCATAAACGCAAATAAAGTTTGTTAAACGTGATTAATCTCAGTTAAAATAATGTCACAATGCGCAGAAGATATTCTGAGAGAATGCGTAGCATCAATTTTCCCAGGAAACGAAAGGCTTTCGCGGAAAGTAAACTCTTACGCGGAAACGAAACCGAAACTACATTATGTCAATCAAAGTTATTTTTGAAGACAAATGTGGGCGGTGACGTCATATTGCATACTATATACTGTGGAAGTTATTTATAGCGACAGTAATGCGACAAATAGCGGGTTTCATCAGACTCAGTACTTTTAGAGTCTTGAGTATGGTTTTAATCAGAACTGACTCAATTGCAGTATTCGTCGCATTGGCGTCTATGTCGATTTATGGAATTGGGCTCTATCCAATGTTCCTCGCTCATGGACTCAACAATCTACCAGGATACGCCGTCGGATCTATCCACACATGGGCGATGTCGGCTTTCCACATATACAACTTCAGGACGTGTGGATCATCAGAAGTTAGTTGCATGCTGATAAACAAAATAGGTTGACACGCAATGTATACCAGTAACCTGCACTCAAATGTTCAGGTTGCTCAATTTGTTTATTTCAACATTTAATATTTTTGTTTGGCAATTTAATCTTCCAGAATTGAAGGTATATTATCAAACATGTGGATTCTATGAAAAGATAGAGTACTTATATCTAGTGTAAGTACTGGTTTATTTTGCGAGAACAAATTTAATCCGCAAAAAAGAAACTTTTTTACTCCCAATTTATTGACACCCATATTTTACTAATTTTTGGTCTAAAACCACATAAAACCCTACTGATATCCAAATGACTGGCAAATTATCTCCTTTAGTTCAGATTACAGTTTAACCTGTTGGTCAAATGATCAAATTGGATCAGCTTTAATATGTAATTGGACAGGATATGCACAATTCCATAATTTCTTCCAATTGTTCTGTTAACCAACCCATTATCTAGCATTATTCCCTACATATGTTTGGAAATGCCAAGTTTTCTGAGAGTAACAGTTCATCTGAGTTGATAGACATGAAAACAATTCACTGATTTTCTTGATTTTCTTCATGAACTGATGATAGTCAGATTAATGTTTGAGAGAGTTGTCGATCTTTTGCCACGCAAACAGTGTTCTAGGCTTGCATGTCTTAGGGTGTTTTTACATTGCTGTAGATCTGTATACAGATATGTGTGAAGTCATGTGTCACAGATTGCTGTGATCACAACATGATTACTGATAGTGAACGTGAGCTCATCAGTACTCTGGTAATTGACAATTCGCTACGAGCCGTGCTAGTGTAGGCCAGACAAAAAAAAAGAATCAACTATCAGCAGACCAAAGCAGTTTACTCTCTCACCTGTTGATAATGGTTATGCTATGCGTTTGCGGTCGCCCTGTTGTTCACTGAGTGTACTAAGGTATTACCAAACTCTGTTACCTGTCGCACATGTTCTCGCTTACACAGTGTGAAATACATGAGTTGAAATGACAAAGAAAGATTAAGCACATTCGCCAAGCCCGAGTAACAATTAATCAAATCAGATTGGCCTGTCGCAATGCCTCTGCGTTGATTGTGTCTTATAACGGATACGATTTTTGCTCACACGAACGAATACCGTTTTCTTTCTGTGTGCATTTCTATATCAACCCGTTTACACTATATATAGTATATGCGTGTAGAACTGTATACAGATCTACATCAATGTAAATGCACCCTTAGTTAGCTACCCGGACAAGTTTATTTAAGTTTTACATTTCTCGAAGCTTTTCATGTTTGCAAGACTGTTGCAGTTTCCAGTTTATTTTATATAGTTTTACAGTTAAAAAAATATTTTTACAAGAAGTTTCTAGTCTTAATGTTGTTTCATATATTCATCAAGGAAAAACCTAATATATTTTAGTTATACATTTTCTGAACTTTTAAATTACAGGATTGCTGAAGGTCTCCATCTTATTTTAACTTATGTTGATGAAAATATATGATTCCAGATTTCACCAAGTGTTAAAAAGTTAAATGACTTGAAGAGCCATTGTTAAATTACACATTCTTCATCTGAGCAACGCCGCTAGTGTCACATAATTATATAAGTGTTTTATATGAGTGAATAACATATTTAGATTTAAATTTAATCCCTTGTGTCCCTTTAGTTCATTATGTTAGCGACATGTGAAACAAAAGTCAATCACAAACAGCTTTCAAAGGATTGGAGCCACGCACTCTACAAACGAGACTGTCATTGCAGTATATGTATACTTTTTTCAGACAGGAAGGGTCGTTGAAATGGTTCAATATGCACCAACGGTGTTGTGTCTTCTTTACCTGTCGGTGATGTTCCCGGTAAGATTTTCCAGGATTGCTTGGGAGTCCACGAGACGATGCCGACAAGGATATAAGGACTTGAGAGGAGGTGTCGATCTGGGCGGAACCTATGAAGGACGCGTTGTGAAATATTGTTTGCGACTGGACCCCAAGATGGAAGGCGTAACGGTGTCTACAGTGTATGTACACTTTACATTAGGACATTGTGCTAATGATATTAGGGTGCTGGGATATCGACGAGAAAATGGATGTATCGTTGCATTAGGTGTACACACCCGCAAATTTGCACGGTATTTTTTACAGGTATTTCATCATAGAAAAGCGGTCAATTGAATGTTCACGTATAATTAATATACTGTATATAATTCGAAATTACGAATATCGTCAGTAATTTGTGGTAGTTGCATATGTATGCATAAGTAAAATTAGTTGTACCCACTTTGACAAAAGATTTTGCAGCACATTATACTTATAGCCTCCTGTATCTAAACGTCTACGAAAAATACGAGGCAAATTTTGCCCGCATGTAAACGTACGCTTACAGTCAAAAGGACGTAGGTCGATTTTTGTAATTTTTCTGGAGAGACAACAAACCTATTTACTTTAATGTGGATGTCGATTATCAAGTGTAACAAATGTTTGAATATTGGCAAACACACACCATTTTATCACATAATTGGAGTATCTATTCTGCATAGAAAGGATTAACCAGGTGGAAGAAATTGATGGTATCTAGCCTCTTGTGGATACTGCCATCAGAACATTATTTTTACAATTTCATCAAACGACATACCAAGTTCTTCAGACGAGATTTACACAACCTGAGCAATTTAACCCTTTCATGGTGGGAGCTGCGCTGTGCAGCTTTAAAGATCCTGTGCCAGTGAATTATCTTATATAAGAGAATGCACTGGCTTACTAGGTCAAGGTAAACATTGTTATAGGTCAATTTATTCTCTTATATATATACGAGGCTCCCTATGGGAGACTCGTATATATACGATAGGACATTGGCACAGGGTTTTTGAAAAATTTCAGGAAGCTCCAGTCATGGTAGGGTTAATGCCAGTTTCAGCGAACATGAGTTACACAATCAGTAACCGTCAATACTCATGGTGTAATTCAGGTCTTCATGCGACGTTCCTACGAAGACAAATCGAGCAATGCGAATGATACGTAGACGAATGGATAAGTGGTACCCAAACCGAGAAAGAGGTAATGCAACTATACATATTCACATAATTAACATGCATGCGGACAAGTTTATATACTTAGGGATTTAGAACCTCAATTCTGTCATCGCAGTTAAATATTTTTAATTCGGTATTTCTTTTGGCATACTTCATGCTACGCTGTCGAATCGATGTACTGACCAAAGTATATGGGTCATAAAATAAAATTTACACGAATTTAAGGGAAATACTGGCATGTGGCCCAAATAATGCCATGTGGCCCAAAATCAATGTACATATCGGATTTTAAAATAAATGGCGTGGTTCTGTTATTTCGAGCTCCGCGTGTATAATGTGTCGCTGATTCTTGGTATACAGTGGGCGCATGGGCGTTTTATTTATAGAAATGGGAAAATTTGGGACGGATTAAAAGTCGAACTGCGACCCGGAGGCCGAGTCCGGTATGTTTTAACGGAATTCTGAGTTGGTCTTTCGTGAAACCGATATATTTTATATTCTATAATTACAATCATCATGGGTATATAATATATGATCTTGAGCGCGTTACCATTTCTGACATTGGTTTTCTTGTTACTGAATAGTTCTGCCTTGTCGTTTCGTAGTTTGTATGTGGTTATTAGGGTTTAACCAAACCGCTGAATTGTGGACTCCGGATCCGGGAGCGGGTGATTATTTAAAGACGGTATATCTCTACCATGGTATAAATTAATAGATATTCATGACAGTTTTAGTGGATATTTTTAGAACAGAAATCCACGAGAAAATGTTCGGAGCCCGCCAAGAGCGTGCAAAACAGGAGAACTCTATCTTTTAGCAGCATCAATCACGGAATATGGCAGATCAGATAAGAGGTTACAGCAAATTACTATCGAATTATATTAATAGTATACCTGTATAGACAAACTAGGGGGTGACCGGCATTACCCAGATTAAAGTGACGTGGAACACTCCGTTGGGGATTTTTTGTTATTGTAATAGAGAATAAATATAGCCCAAGTTCACTGGGGTTCAGTGGGCTCACCACTTTGGGATCTTTAGTGTTTTTGGATCCGACCCGTTACTGATTTTGTTTTTACTTTCGGCCATTTTGATCGCGGAAAACCTACCCTGTCAAGAGAAAATTGTTATGGTGAGGATTAAATAGTCATGCTTTTGTCCCATTTTTTCGGAATGAGTAGATGGTTATTCATATATCCTACCATTAAAACGATGATTGAGATATGCGTCTCGTCGTGTCCCTGAGATGAGGCGATCAGCAGATTTGGCCTTGGATTTCGTAATTTCTAACTTCGCCATTAATGTTGAGATCAATAGAGGCGGACTAAACCATGATACTTAAGATAATTGTAATATGTCATAATCAGACTGTCTAATTACTTTTCTATATCATCAATATCGTCCGCCGTTTTTATTTAATCATGCACATATAGGAAGATCATGACAACATATTTTTAATACACTGGCTCCGACTTAAAAAAGAAAAAAAGAAAAACCGACGAGCTCCAGCTCGTTTGCATAGGAAAGTCATGGGTAATTGTCGAGATGACAATGAGGTGGTGAACTGCAGGCAGGGACGCCATCGTTTTATTGTCTGTTAGCGATGAAATCGCACAATTTACACCCTCATTGCAAGACACCAAATTGGTAGCTCAGTTTTATACTTACACACAAAGTTTATCCACACATTACGGAATTAACTATTTAAACTGCACTTTAAGTATGGTACTAATGTATCAGAACAATATTTTCCAATTTCCAGAGATGGATCTGACACAATTTGTCAGGGTATCCTTTATTTTTTCAATCCACTGAAATTTTACTGTCACAGATTCACAAACAATCAGAGCTAGTAAGTAAAGAGTTTTAACAAAATCTGCTTTGTTGCATATTCTTAATTATCATCCAGTATTTCACAATGCGCATATTAATTGTGTGCTAAATGGGCAGTCTACCACTTTCGCCATATACCATATATTTAGGAGTCGATGACTTCAAATGGAGCACATGCTCTATAAATTTTCTGTGGATATTTTCAAATATTGCATTACTCCCTGATCACCATACTTCACAACAATACAACACAATTGGTCAAACTTGGGTGTCAAACAATTCAAACATGTTTTTCACTGACAATCAATGAATTCTTTATTTCGATATAATAGAGTACATTGCCTTGGTTGCTTTATTCACGAGAGTATTTTGCACTAAAGAGTAGGTGCAGGATTTTGTGTGTATGATTCCAAGGTAGTTAAAGCTCTTCACCACTTCGATTGTCTGACCTTTGTAAAGGAATGTCTTATTCTTTGGCAAGCTTCTTTTAGATATTAACATTATTTTAGTTTTCTCAACATTGACAACTCATTTCCATTTCTCGCATCCATGCACGAGATTATTATATCTATATATATAGCCCAACTTGCCGAGTAGAATAGCTAACACAACCGTACAAAACCGACAAAGAGTAAACTCATCGGAAAAAATATCGAGAGACTCACCTGTCATCCATTGTTTCGCCTTTCTGCATCAATTTAAGCTTCCCAAATTTTTTGAAAACAAATTCAGAAAAGAGTCGGGTCCTGACCACAAAAGAGTCGGATAAATCACTAAAAAATCCCAAAGTGATGAGCCCGCTGAACCCCAGTGAAGGTAGTCATTCACAAAATGTTATACCCAAAGGTTACACTGGTGTAAATAAGGTTCCGAGTGACATCTAGCGGATGCGGGAGGAATATATAGGAGAGAATAAAATAGACACTGGGCCCTGATTGGTCAATAGCCTTGTGTGCTTTTCACATAAAAAAATCATCACACCTCTTCCCTATGATTTCCCATAGGTAAAATAACCATTGGCACAGGAATTAACCCTTTGTAGTGAAGTTTGAATATTTTGGTGTGGTCTAAAATATGACTGTATTTTTTTATGCGGTTCTGACACTAGTTACGAAAACATAAGATTTAAAGGCGAATTCCCTGCTAGACAGACATGATTTTTTTGTGTAAAAAGTTTCCCAAAATGTCAATTTTTCAGATTTAAAGAAAATTTTGGACCCAACATTTATATTGCCAACACTATACGCTAAAACGTTAGCACTGAGGCCTATGGGAAACATTTACACCAGTGTAACCTAAAGGGAAAAAATAGCTTTTTATCATTTTTGATTCCTGGGAGTCACTTTAAAGCATTTTAATGCATTTTACAGAGCCTGGTCTTTCAGTCCAATGAATATATCATGCTTGGTGTGGCTATTCTTGCTGCTGATGTCTTCTTTCACTTACATCAGCCAAAAAAATAGTAAGATTTTTCATAAAAAATGCCAATTTTTCAAGGTATTTTCAAAAAATTTCAAGGTGGTAATAGTCACATGATAATGCAAATGACCCATAACATGAGCATGTCAACGACACATATATCAATTGTTATAAGAACCTAATCTAACAAGTATTTTGGATTTTATAGCCAGTGATATACAGATATATATCATAAAAGTGTGTCATTTCCACTGGTGGGTATGGTCATTTGAAGGTTAATAGCACTAAAACTTGGACACATTTAAGAAAATGCTTCAGCAATTCAAAGAGAGCATATCTTTATTCAACTAATTCAATATACACCCACATCCAGTTATCTTGGATCATCCTTGCAGACCTGAAAATGTCATATTTTATTCTTCAATGTGCTGATAAAGTCATGCGCTTGATGCTCAGCTGATCAGATCTGGACTCAATGACCTCACATCACCAGAAGTTCTCTCATGGAAAGAATATTGTACAGTCTTCCATAGCTGATCCAAGTTTGCAACACCAGACCCCTAAAACTGAGTGAAAATGGGGCCTGAACATGACTGGTGGTGGAAAATTGTGCCTTTTTGATGAATAATTTGTTAAAGGGGGTGGGGTTAAATTGTGTGTGATAAATAAAGAACCATAGGGGTGATATTGTTTTTGAACACATTTTTTCCATTGATGGGCAATTCTGAAGAAATGTAGGGAGTTACAATTATTCCGCGAAAAAGCGGGCTATCGCTTTAGGTTACACTGGTGTAAATAAGGTTCCGAGTGACATCTAGCGGATGCGGGAGGAATATATAGGAGAGAATAAAATAGACACTGGGCCCTGATTGGTCAATAGCCTTGTGTGCTTTTCACATAAAAAAATCATCACACATCTTCCCTATGATTTCCCATAGGTAAAATAACCATTGGCACAGGAATTAACCCTTTGTAGTGAAGTTTGAATATTTTGGTGTGGTCTAAAATATGACTGTATTTTTTTATGCGGTTCTGACACTAGTTACGAAAACATAAGATTTAAAGGCGAATTCCCTGCTAGACAGACATGATTTTTTTGTGTAAAAAGTTTCCCAAAATGTCAATTTTTCAGATTTAAAGAAAATTTTGGACCCAACATTTATATTGCCAACACTATACGCTAAAACGTTAGCACTGAGGCCTATGGGAAACATTTACACCAGTGTAACCTAAAGGGAAAAAATAGCTTTTTATCATTTTTGATTCCTGTGAGTCACTTTAAAGCATTTTAATGCATTTTACAGAGCCTGGTCTTTCAGTCCAATGAATATCTCATGCTTGGTGTGGCTATTCTTGCTGCTGATGTCTTCTTTCACTTACATCAGCCAAAAAAATAGTAAGATTTTTCATAAAAAATGCCAATTTTTCAAGGTATTTTCAAAAAATTTCAAGGTGGTAATAGTCACATGATAATGCAAATGACCCATAACATGAGCATGTCAACGACACATATATCAATTGTTATAAGAACCTAATCTAACAAGTATTTTGGATTTTATAGCCAGTGATATACAGATATATATCATAAAAGTGTGTCATTTCCACTGGTGGGTATGGTCATTTGAAGGTTAATAGCACTAAAACTTGGACACATTTAAGAAAATGCTTCAGCAATTCAAAGAGAGCATATCTTTATTCAACTAATTCAATATACACCCACATCCAGTTATCTTGGATCACCCTTGCAGACCTGAAAATGTCATATTTTATTCTTCAATGTGCTGATAAAGTCATGCGCTTGATGCTCAGCTGATCAGATCTGGACTCAATGACCTCACATCACCAGAAGTTCTCTCATGGAAAGAATATTGTACAGTCTTCCATAGCTGATCCAAGTTTGCAACACCAGACCCCTAAAACTGAGTGAAAATGGGGCCTGAACATGACTGGTGGTGGAAAATTGTGCCTTTTTGATGAATAATTTGTTAAAGGGGGTGGGGTTAAATTGTGTGTGATAAATAAAGAACCATAGGGGTGATATTGTTTTTGAACACATTTTTTCCATTGATGGGCAATTCTGAAGAAATGTAGGGAGTTACAATTATTCCGCGAAAAAGCGGGCTATCGCTTTAGGTTACACTGGTGTAAATAAGGTTCCGAGTGACATCTAGCGGATGCGGGAGGAATATATAGGAGAGAATAAAATAGACACTGGGCCCTGATTGGTCAATAGCCTTGTGTGCTTTTCACATAAAAAAATCATCACACATCTTCCCTATGATTTCCCATAGGTAAAATAACCATTGGCACAGGAATTAACCCTTTGTAGTGAAGTTTGAATATTTTGGTGTGGTCTAAAATATGACTGTATTTTTTTATGCGGTTCTGACACTAGTTACGAAAACATAAGATTTAAAGGCGAATTCCCTGCTAGACAGACATGATTTTTTTGTGTAAAAAGTTTCCCAAAATGTCAATTTTTCAGATTTAAAGAAAATTTTGGACCCAACATTTATATTGCCAACACTATACGCTAAAACGTTAGCACTGAGGCCTATGGGAAACATTTACACCAGTGTAACCTAAAGGGAAAAAATAGCTTTTTATCATTTTTGATTCCTGTGAGTCACTTTAAAGCATTTTAATGCATTTTACAGAGCCTGGTCTTTCAGTCCAATGAATATCTCATGCTTGGTGTGGCTATTCTTGCTGCTGATGTCTTCTTTCACTTACATCAGCCAAAAAAATAGTAAGATTTTTCATAAAAAATGCCAATTTTTCAAGGTATTTTCAAAAAATTTCAAGGTGGTAATAGTCACATGATAATGCAAATGACCCATAACATGAGCATGTCAACGACACATATATCAATTGTTATAAGAACCTAATCTAACAAGTATTTTGGATTTTATAGCCAGTGATATACAGATATATATCATAAAAGTGTGTCATTTCCACTGGTGGGTATGGTCATTTGAAGGTTAATAGCACTAAAACTTGGTCACATTTAAGAAAATGCTTCAGCAATTCAAAGAGAGCATATCTTTATTCAACTAATTCAATATACACCCACATCCAGTTATCTTGGATCACCCTTGCAGACCTGAAAATGTCATATTTTATTCTTCAATGTGCTGATAAAGTCATGCGCTTGATGCTCAGCTGATCAGATCTGGACTCAATGACCTCACATCACCAGAAGTTCTCTCATGGAAAGAATATTGTACAGTCTTCCATAGCTGATCCAAATTTGCAACACCAGACCCCTAAAACTGAGTGAAAATGGGGCCTGAACATGACTGGTGGTGGAAAATTGTGCCTTTTTGATGAATAATTTGTTAAAGGGGGTGGGGTTAAATTGTGTGTGATAAATAAAGAACCATAGGGGTGATATTGTTTTTGAACACATTTTTTCCATTGATGGGCAATTCTGAAGAAATGTAGGGAGTTACAATTATTCCGCGAAAAAGCGGGCTATCGCTTTAGGTTACACTGGTGTAAATAAGGTTCCGAGTGACATCTAGCGGATGCGGGAGGAATATATAGGAGAGAATAAAATAGACACTGGGCCCTGATTGGTCAATAGCCTTGTGTGCTTTTCACATAAAAAAATCATCACACCTCTTCCCTATGATTTCCCATAGGTAAAATAACCATTGGCACAGGAATTAACCCTTTGTAGTGAAGTTTGAATATTTTGGTGTGGTCTAAAATATGACTGTATTTTTTTATGCGGTTCTGACACTAGTTACGAAAACATAAGATTTAAAGGCGAATTCCCTGCTAGACAGACATGATTTTTTTGTGTAAAAAGTTTCCCAAAATGTCAATTTTTCAGATTTAAAGAAAATTTTGGACCCAACATTTATATTGCCAACACTATACGCTAAAACGTTAGCACTGAGGCCTATGGGAAACATTTACACCAGTGTAACCCAAATGGTCATTCTTTTACATGGATTATACCTTGTCGGAATGATTGTCATTTGTTTGTCGTGATAAATTCGTCCAGAGTAAAAAAAAAAAGTTATTATTTGCAACTGCATGCGCATATTTCGGACGTGCTGACATCTCATAAAATATAGAAAGAGGAATGTTGAAATGTCAAGCAAATTATGGCGTAGTTTCCTGCGTGCATGGCCCTGACACCACTCTGCTAACTGTGAACCACACCATTAGACTCAGGGGATGCCTATATACATCTAATTTTTGTAATAATTGGCGGAAAAATGTTTTATAAATTTCTAATCTCTGACTCTTATGGCTCCGAATTTAAGTCCACCTACTTAGATACTCTGTAGCATGGAGATGGGGATGGAGATGTTGATAATAATTTGGTGAAACCGGCAATATTTTTTGTCCGCCTTGGTGTGCATTTCCTTCCCTATACTCGCATGGGGCCACTGTCGTTTCTTTAAACCACGCTTAATATTCCTCTTACCATGGCGATGACTATATATGTATGGTGGAAATCGGCGATTAAAAACATTCTTATCAAATGTATTGCCCCTCCCCATCTCTTACCCGAAAGGCCCCAGTTTAGTCCGCACGATTAGATACATTATATCATGGATATGAATATATATTATTTTGGTGGAAATCGGCGCTAAATATTTGTTATCAATTTTGGTGCCCCATTTCTGTTTCAAACGGGACCACATTTTGCATGTTTATAAAACACAATTGTGACCCGCCATATCAAATCCAGTCCGAAGTCGGGATTTTTTTACCCTGTGCCAATGCATTCTCTTATACATGCGAGTCGACCATAGGTCGCCTCGCATATATAAGAGAATGCATTGGCCTAACAATTGTTTACAATTTTAATAATTTTTTCTTGTATTCTTTAACAATTTTACAGAGCCCCAGACAAACATGAGCAGACGACACTCTTCTATATGCTTCTATATATGTGTGGGGCTCCCTGCAGGGTAATGGATGTTTTTTATTTTATGTCCTAAAAATTGTCAGAAACATTTATTTAAGAAAAATGATAAAAAATTGTTAGGCCAATGCATTCTCTTATATATGGTACCTATGGTCGACTCGCATATATAAGAGAATGCATTGGCACAGGGTAAAAAAAATCCTGACTTCCGACTGGATTTGATATGGCGGTCACAATTAGACTCTTCATATCATGGAGAGGAATATATATTTATTTGCTGGAAATCTTAACTAAAAATATTTTATATCAATTTAGGTGCCCTAGCTCACCTCCCAATCCACGACTGCAAACGGTGCCACTTTTTTGGCATCTTTCGACCACATATGCAATTCTACCCCTTGTGAATATGACTATATATGAGTTTGGTGGAAATCAGCGAGTAAATATATACTTATCAAATTGAGTGCCCCCCCCCCATCCCTGACCCTAATGTCAGTAATTTGTCGTCTTTAAACCACGCGATTAGATTTCTCGTAGTATGGAGTCGACTATATATTAATTTGGTTCAAATCGGTGCTGAGATTAGTTTGTAACAATCTTTGGTGGCCCTCTCCTCACCGTGCCTGACTCTAACAACGCCGCTTGTGGTATCTTTTAACCACACATTCAGACTCCTGATATCATGGAGATGATTATATATATATATATATATATATATATATATATATATAAACTTGGTGAAAATCAGCGATAAAACAATCTGATAGCTTTTGTTGCCCCTCCATGTTTTCTGTTCCTGACCCCGACAGCGTCACTTTAGATAGAAAATTATAAATGTTTAACATGCACCGTTATCTTCCTCGTAAAATGTTACCCCTGTTAGACCCTTTTGGAACCGCCCAGTCGCCCCTTCGTTAATTCCTATAAGGGATAGACAAACCGACAGACATTCGCAAATATAGATATTTATTATATACTTGCCCATGAATTATAAGGTTTTAGCAGTGAGATATAAGTGATGTCCCACTAGTGAGATATAAGTGATATCCCACTGGTGAAATTTCTGATGTATTGACATTGTAGTGGGGGCCATAGGCAAGTAACTAAAGTATATAATAAACAGAATATCCACACTTTTTCAGTGGATATGGGTTAAATCTCATTCGTGATGACAAAACATTTGAATTTCCACTCGTGGCTTTAGCCACGAGTGGAAATTCAATGTTTTGTCATCACTCATGAGATATAACCCATATCCACTGAAAAAGTGTGGATATCCTCTATATATCACTAGCTGAAACATGCCCCTTTGTGCGCTTCCCCCTAGTTGGATTAAAAATATGTTTTGCTAAATTTAAAAAAAACAAAATTTTTTGGTTTAATTAATTTTTTTATATTAAAATTTGGAAAAACCAACGCCGTTACAACATCCACCGGGGTACTGCGAGTTACCACACATATCTGGTTGAAATTGGTCCTGGGGTCTGGGAGAAAAATCGCGAATAGACAGAGAGACATATATACAGACAGACAGATCCTACTCTTTTATAAATATAGATGTACCCCATTTTCAGTTTTATTTGTCTTTTATTCACAAGATTGCTATTTGTGGTCTTGAAATCTGGATTTATAAACATGTTGTTGTTGTTGTTGTAATTGTGGCCCCGAAGAGATAGACCATCTTTAAATATAGATATCAGTGACATAAGCTCCACCGGAGTGGCTAAAACAACTATACATGTATTAGATAGACCGAATAACACTTTACGCACAGGGAAAACATTCCATCAATACAAGTAAATCCTGATTGGGGAGTTCAAAGTTCAAAGTTTCGTGAGATGTTAAGCCATCTCATTTTCGTTTCAGAATTTGAGGTGTCGACCAGAATGTCGCTGACCTTTGCTTTAACGATGATGGTGCTCTTTATGGTACGTGCTGTTACTATGTACATGGCTAATCAACCGCTATTAGTGTAGAGTGTAAAACATTCATATATTTACCGACGTTTATAGTCTATATCTCGACTCGGGAATCATGCACCGGAAGAAGTCTGCGTGATGTTGGCAATGTTTAATATAGTTGGTTGCTGGAATACACACAAAAACACACGATTGAATATCGAAAGATACCTAATCAGGATTCACGATTAGATCGCGATTGGTATGCAATCTGAGTCACACGTGCCACGCGATGTTAGGATTCTATTTCAAAAGAGTATATTGACTTACTATGCTCACTATGGGCCTATTTCAGAACCAAATAAATGTGAATATTTAGGTTCAATATGAACCTATTTTCATTCCAGATGTACGCTCTTCAAATTATGTGTTTTCACGGTGGGCCGTGCCATCCAACATACTAACGGACATAAGTACACTATGGTCTTATTTCAGAATCAAATAAGTCATAGATAGTGTAGTATAAAATGGTTAAACGAGTGATGCGACTGGAAGCTATTAGTTCAGTATAGTTTTAAAATAGAGGCGAAATAAAAAAAACTTTGGTTTGAGCCTGTGACATTAAATTCACTGTAGATTGTTTGTTCCTGTATCTTTGTCGCTGTTGAAAACTTGAGGTTCCTTGCTGACTACATATGGATGAAAGTTGAAGATTATGACGAGACACATCCAGGACAAAAAGACAGCGAAGCAAGGGCCACACTGGTAGCTACACACAACTTATTTCGTTGTGCGAAAGGTGAGTGAAATCACTAATACATGCGAATGTGTACCTCGGTCTGGTCTCGCTGCGGATAGCCAAATAGGTCAATGACCATTTGTTACGAAAACGACCAAAGCAATTTCAAATGGGCAAACTTTTTGACAACATTTTCGAGTCCATAGTCATCAACAACCTCCAGGTTTTCACGAAAGTCTTAATTCATTAATCAGCAGTTACTCGTCTGTATATGGCTAACAATTTATCAAAAGTGACACATGCTTATACTTATCGAAACAATGATGATCAGTCACTAGCGCGATGTCCTTAATTAATCAAATGACAATACTCTACTGACTTTTGGTTTCAAAACAAAAAAATCAGTGCTCGTTTATGTTCATATACATTACATACTAGACCTATATCAGTGATTCCTGTTCCTATCCATGCACATTTAATTACATTGTCACTATTTTTCAACTCGAAATGTATCAGTTCTTTTTGTGCGTGTGTTTTATATTTTTGTTTTAGTTTCGCTATTCTCAATGATCCCACATTTTTGTTTTTCAGTTTGGCCAAAGTTTCTGAAAAATGGCCAAACAGATTCAGAAATGGCAAAAGAATTGCCAAAAAACCTTTACTGGCCAGCATGAGCCATGCTGGTCACGCACCCGATTATAATGTCTCAAATGAATGATGCGTTTCCGTATCAGAATTTCCAACGACATACACCACTGATTTTACCAGTCAATTTCTGACATTCCTGTTAGACCATTTGAGCTGAATCATTTAAAAACAAAAAAACAAAAAAACAAGGAATGTTCAGCAATGTTCCAAACTTCCCAGCTAAACCCAAACACGGTGAGAAGATCACATCTCTTGATTGCCTAACGTTTGAATTCATGACTTGAAAATGGAATTTAGTACATATTGACTTAAGAGAACATTATATATATAGAAACTTTGAGTTGCAAGAAAGGCTATGATTTCGGATGTTCATGTGACTGAATACCAAGGCTTCACAAGATCTAGATTTACCAGGAAAATACAGAGACGCCAAAATATAATCAATGCCGGGTGCCCCCCCCCCCCCCATATTTGCAACAGAGCAAGGAATTTTTTGGACCTGTCCTGGTGCCATTTGTCTCTGAGCGCCAACAGTTTTAACACTGAATATTGCTAACATATACTTATAAATACATCAGTTTACATGCTTTTTTATTTAATAAATCGATATGGTGTAATATATTCGAAATAGTTTGTCGGCGATTCTTGGTGACCCATGGTCAGTCTTCATATTTCCTTAGACTCATATTAATCCGCTTCACTGAAGTTCACCGTGGAATAGTTCTAAAATAAGCACCATGGATCCTGGTGACCCACGCGTGCAGTGGGCTTAGCGCATGCGCGGAACCCCAACGTTGAGCGTTTTGCTTATATACCGCACATTCTTTACATACTCTATTTCTTGATTCAGTTTGTCTGCTGGTCAGTGCACCCTTAGCTGGACTATTACAAACATCGTTCCTTGTGCACTCATTGCTGTCATATCGGTAAGTCAAAATTAATACAATGTATTCTCAATTCTCCAATAATGATAACACTATCATTGCCATCAAACCGCACCGGAGTCCACTAGGGGGTCGACATCAGCGCTTATTGGTGTACATGCTTACAAGTTAAGGGACGGGCATGCACGTCTTCACATATACATATTAATTACATCCTACTTTGTCTGCGGTGGCGGTCAGGAAAAACCAACGAAAACCTCTTGGGAAAAACGATGGAAACCTGCTTTCCGAAACCAACATCTCTAACGCAGCTCGAATGTTCGGAAATTCATTCTAATTGATCAATTGTGCAACACAAACCTGTGCACGCACTATATATAATCTATATCTATATTTGCGAATGTCTGTCTGTCTGTCTGTCTGTGTTCTGTAGAAATTCACAGGGGACAATCTAGATGATGTCAAGGGGTCTACTAGGAGTAGCTTTTTACGAGAAAGATAATGGTCGGGGTTAGAATTTTCTAAAGTGACGCCGTTGTTGTTGAGGAATCTAATGGCGTGGTTTAAATATGGCAAAAGTCGCGCCGTTAGCGTCAGGGGTGCCCGGAAGGGGGGGGGGGGGCAGATTTTTTTTCTGTCGCCGATTGCCACGAAACTTACATATAATCATCCCCATGATATGAAGAATCCAACGGTGTGGTTTAAATATGTCAAAAGTGGCGTCGTTTGAGTCAGGGGTGAACGGAAGGGGAGAGGGGCACCAAAATTGATAAAAATAATTTTAGCGCCGATTTCCACCAAATTGATATATATTCTTCTTCATGATACAAGGAATCTAATTGTGCGATTTAGAAACGCCAAATTGTTGTTTTTGGATGAGAGATAGGATAGGATAGGATAGGATATTTTTATTTACAATACACATATGAATAGTACAATAAATTAACATAAATCTAGAATAATTCAGTATATTGCTGGGGGGAACATAGCCCTGTCGGGCTGTCTTCCTGTTTCCCCCATAACAAATATCATTATACAAATAATTTATCAGATAGCGTGAATATTATTCATATTCATATCCACGTAGACGTACAGACTAATCGTATATATATATAACAAATAATATAAGACAAAATGTTCAGGGCGTTATTTTTACAAAAGTGTTTATATGTTTGTAAGCCAGTCCAGACGAGTGATCACTATATCGCCTATCTCTCCCCGGAAACGTTACGTTCTTGTCACATGTTCTAACGTATGAGAAGTTTCTGCATGTCTTAGTTTCAAACGAAGATTGAGAGAATAGTATTCAGATTATAGAGAAGTTCTCATGATGAAATCTCAGAACACAAGCTCATCACGATGTCTCATCCGACTCAGAATTATTATTGCATACTCATTGATTCATAGGATTCTGGGGAGAGATTATGCAACTTTTATAGTAACAATAAAAATAAATATGAATTTATATGATTCGCCGGAAGGGCTTTTTGTTGAGTGAGGTTTAAGGGAGAATGTTAACTAAATGTGATAATTATGTGTGTGTATACCATCATAGATTGGAGGAGCAGACTCGGCATGAGTGTCCATTACTTCAAATATGCTTGTTCACCTTTAATGTGTCGATATTATGACTTGCTTTGTAGTCATCGTGGTATTGGTATTGTAACATTTGATATGATCGAGGACGCGGTGGTGGAAATAAAAATGGTAGAGTAGAACTATGATTGTGCTAAGTGTATACATGGTGTTTATTTTAAGATAAGTATTCGTATTATGTATCGGTACAGTCGGGACATCCTGTGTTTTTACAGCGTACATTTTTTAGATAATTACCAAGTATTTTTGTCTGTAAGCGTTTCTTCAATATATGCCTGCTTTGTATGCATGTGTATTCAGCTTCAAGGTTGTTCCATATTGTGGGGAATGCGTGGTGTGGTAATCTTCCAGAAAATTTAGTTCTAGGTTTTTCTAGTAGCAGGGGATTAGGGTGTCTTGGAGTTGATTTTGCTCGTTTGTTGTACATCATTTTAAAAGAAGCCGGCAGACGGTCATAATACCAGTCATGCACGAACATTGTAGAATTGATGGTGTGTAAGTCATATATTTTCAAGATATTTTCTTTTTTAAAGAGCGGGTCTGTGTGACTCCTATACTTCTTATTGCATATTATACGCATTGCTCGTTTTTGTAATAGAAAAATTTTCTTGACTTCTGGAACATGTCCCCATATTTGGATACCGTAAACTAATTGGCTTTGAATCAATGCATAGTACAAAGTTTTCAACGCTTTACTCGGGAAAAAATGTTTCACCTTATTGATACAATATATTGCATGTGATATTTTAGAGCAGATTATGGATACGTGCCTTTTGAACGTCAAGTTCTCATCAATATGGATACCTAAAAATTTTGTTGAGGATTCGTGCCCAAGATTCCCTATTCGATTCAATTCATTGTGATTTAACTTTATTTTCAAAGTATTCCATTTTTTGTCATTATTCGGTGGGTGTATGAGCATATAGTTGCTTTTATTAATATTAATTGCAAGTTTATTACAGCAGCACCAATCGAATACATTGGCTAATTCGTTGTTGACATAACTTTGTACTAATTCCCAATTTTTACCGCTTGTAAAGAGAGTGGTATCATCGGCATACGATAAAAAGTCCATTGTTGTAGAATTTGCCATATCATTCACGTATATTAAAAAGATTATTGGTCCAAGAATTGAGCCTTGTGGGACTCCACAGGAAGTATTCATAAGGTTTGAAGCACACCCGCAATATTCAACATATTGTCTCCTGTTATATAAATAACTATAGAACCACGACTTTGCTACACCCCTAATACCATAGTGGTCAAGTTTTGATAGCAGTATATTGTGGTCTATTGTATCGAACGCTTTAGATAAGTCAAGGAATAGGGCCAGGGTGGAATCCCGTGTCGGTTTATCATTATTATTAACGAAATGATCTAGAAGATGCATAATAGGATGAAACGTTGAGTGGTTTTGTCTAAATCCATATTGGTGTTTATATAATATTTCATTGTCTTTAAGAAAATCTACAAGTCGTTTTTGCATTAATTTTTCAAGCAGTTTAGAGAACGATGGAAGGATACTGATTGGACGATAGTGTGTTATTTCCTTGGCGTTGTTTATTTTGGGAATGGGAACTACTTTAGAGATTTTCATGTTCATTGGGACTATTCCCTGTTCAAACGAAATATTAAATATATACTTAAGTGCTGGGGCTATTATGAAGATAGTCTCTTTCATGAGTTCAGTCGATATGCCGATGTAATCTTTGCTCTTTTTTCCTTTCATAGAATAACATGTTAATATTATTTCCTGAATGGATGTGGGTTCGATTTCTAATTCGTTTGCTTGTCTATTTCGAAGGTAGTCAGTAAAGTCTGCGTCTGAGGTTTCAGAATGAATAGAACTGCTAGTGTTTTCACCGATTTTTGAAAAGTAGTCATTAAATGTTTTGGCTATTATGTTTGGGTCAGATAGCTCTATATTGTTATCATTAAATATCTTAGGATAGTTACACGATTTTTGATTTTTATTGATGGCATTTTTAAGAATTTTCCATGTGTTTTTTATATCATTTTTATTTTGTTCTAGACAGTCAGAATAATAACTATTTTTACTTTTCCTAATTAGTTTATTATATAATTGACGATAATTTATGTAGGCAATTTTATTTGTGTCCGAAGGCGAATTCAGTTTATTACAGTAGAGTTCTTGTTTGGTGATTGATGATTTGATTAGTCCAGATGTCATCCATGGTGCGCGTTTGATATATTTCTTGGGTACTTTCCGTGTTACGAGCGGAAAAGCTAGGTCGTGCGCGGTCATGTATATTTCTAAAAAAAATTCATATGCCTTTTCAGATGAGTTGCAACTCAGAACTGAGTCAAATTTACACGATTTTAACAAGTTTTTGAATATATGGACATTATTAATATTATAGTTCCTATATGTAGCTTTTTTATGGGAGGGTTTTAAGGGTTTCTGCTTGTTTGCTTCAGAGATGAATATACCGAAATGATCGGAAACATCGCAGGTAATTATCCCTGTTTGGTGACTATCTTGCATTTTGTTGGTATAGATATGATCAATTATGGTGGCAGAGTGTTCGGTTAATCTTGTAGGATTCGTAATCATGGGCATGAATCCTCTTGTAAAAACATTATTTATGAAATCGTTAGTTTTTTGCATGCGTATCGAAATTGAGAAGGTTAATGTTGAGGTCTCCTATTATGTAAGACTTGGCTTTTTTCAATTTCTCTAAGATATTATCGAATTTCAACATAAATTTGTCCAAGTCGGCCTTCGGTGCTGTATTTGGTCTATAAATACATCCTATTATGTAAGTATCGTTCGCTCCTCGGTGTATTTCTACAAATATTGTTTCTATTACGTGGGGTATAAATATTGTCAAGTCGGGTCTTAGTTTGTATTGTATATTTTCCTTGATGTAAATACCAACACCGCCTCTGCCATCGTCGCCATCGGGTCGAGTATTAAATTCTAAGGGGTGATATCCTGGAAGTGAGAAGTCTGAGGATCTATGCACATTGAATATTTCTGTTAGGGCGATAATATCAAAACATATATTCTTCTGAATTCAAATCACAGAGTAGGTTTTTCAGGTTTTCACAATTTGCGTTAAGGCTTCTGCAGTTTATGCCAAAAAGAGAGAATTTTATGTTATTTGAGAGAAATTCTTTACCCTCTGTGGGCGAGAGATATTGGCAGGTATTTTGATTCCAGAGTTGGATGCTGTCGGGATCAAATTCGTCTCCTTCTATTTGAGACCATTTCGCCGCGAAGTCATGCGTACGCGCGTCCCTTACCTCACTCAAAGTTATGTTATTTGCAGACATAATGGGGGGTTTCTAAGGTGTTGTTATGTGGGTCCCTGATTACGACCATTTGGTTGTGTCGTAGTACTGAACGTCTGTACATATACATGGAAACTAATATGGATATCATAAATTAATTTAAGTTTAACTTTCAATTTCAATTTTTTTTTGGTGGAGTTATGTCAAAGAAAATGTATCCGTGATTGGAGATTATATACATGCGGAAGAAAGAGAGTATTATATTATGCGAGTCAATATCAATTGTGGAACAAAACAAATTATACGAATAAGTATACACATCTTGAAGTACATGCAAATCAACAATTGAACATGTGCTTATTTATATACAGCCATTGGCTATCGAAATAGCGATGATGTCGCATCAGTGACTCCCCAGTGCCATCCCCAAATCCCGTCCCTGAATGGAGAGGCATATATCCAGATAGGCGCGGATCAACGATTTCTACGAGTCAAGCAATGAATCCGTACAGCCTCATTAGAAAGGATATTTATCTATAATATATACCCAAAGAGGGGTGGGCACTAAATTGGATAATAAGTCGCCGATTGCCACCACACTTATACCAAATCATCCCCATGGTATGATGAGTCTAATGGTGTGGCTTTTATCTGTCAAATGTGGCCTCATTCGAGTCAGGGTTGCATTGAAAGGGACAGGGGCACCAAAATTGATGCACAATTGTTTTAGCGCCAATTTCCATCAAATTGATACACGTTCTTATCCATGATACGAGGAATCTAATCTTGATTTAAAGACGCCATAGTGGTGCTGTTTGGGTGAGAGATGGAGAGGGGAGGGATTGGCACCAAATTTGATAAACAAAATTGTTTATTCGCCGATTATCACCAAACTTATAAACAATCATCTCCATGATATCAGGAGTGTAATAGTGTGGGTTAAGGATGTCACAAGTGGGGCCATTCGAGTCAGTGGTGTATAGAGATGAGAGGGACACAACAAATTATATCTATATGTTTAGTGCCGATTTCCACCAGATTGATACATATTCTTCTCCGTGATACGAGGAATCTTATCGTGTGGTTTAGATACACCAAATTGGTGCCCTATGGGTGAGAGATATGGAGACCTTAAATATGATACGAATGTGTATACTCGCCAATTTTCACCAATTTCATATATATGCATCTCTAATCTCTAATGAGTCTTAGTGTGTGCAGCTTGAGTTCGAAATAGGGACTGGAGGGTCACCAAAACTGATACAAAATATTTTTAGTACCAATTACCATCAAATTCAGACACGTTCTTCTCAAATGATACAAGAAATAAAATCGTGCTGTCTGTCTGTCTTTTTTGTCTGTCTGTGTGCGTTCTATATATAACTTCACGCGGTACAATCGAGATGGCACCAAGGCATTCTAAGAGGGGTAACTTTTTACAAGGAAGATAATGGTGCGGGTTAAAATTTTCTAAAATGACGCTGTTGGTGGGAGGGGAAATTAAAAAAATATGGTGAAATTGTTTTGTCGCTGATTTCCACCTAACGAATACATAATCACCTTCGCAATATGGCGTTGTTCGAGTCAGCGTTGCATCAACAATTGATTTAATAAACCAAATTCCACCAAATTCATACACGTTTTTCTCTAATGATATACCATGAATTAAATCACATTTGTTGTCGTTTGCGTCACGGATGGCGAGCGGATATGCACTATCATTGATAAGATTGCTATTCGCCGATATCCACATATAAGTTATATACAGTCACCAGGCCATCTCCATATCATTTTAAGTAGTTGGGCGTTCACATTTCACAATCCCGACATATGGTGACCCACATAAGTCACTTGAACAATTATATCTTCTTAACAGTCATATTTATATGGGAATGGCAATCAAGGCATTCACACAATGAGCTAGAAAAAAGAGATAACTAGAAGAAGCATTAAACGTATATTTATCATTCTATTGAAGAGATACATATATTCGTGCAAACTGAGAGACCTCGAACCGTAAGAGGATTGCATATATATAATAAAAAAATTTAGTCTGTTCCATTCAATACAGTTTCCACAAAAAGTTACAATTTGTCAAGAGATATGGAAGGCCTGTTCAAAAATAGTGGTCACAGTGTGCAGTCAAATATAGTTTCTTCTGATATACAAGAAAATGCAGTTAGTAGCACAAGACTTTTCAGGATCCTACCAATACTGACATCTGACAAGGGTTTTAGAACAAACCCATCGACTGACATAAACAACTCAAAGTCTCGCTCTGTGTCTGGCACATGTAGCTGATATATGTGCGCTGCAACATTTCGTTTAAACTAAGAATATTTAGCCAATATATAGCACCATGAACAGAGGAGCACCTGGAAATTTCTTTGAAACATCTGTATCTTCATGGAGATATGATAGCCAGGTGTCCTCGAGATCTTAGTCCAACCCACCAGATTGATTGATACATCTCAATATGTAAAACCCAATTATCATCTTTTATCGAACTAATGTGTTTATGATGTTCATGTATCAAATTATAACGTCTAATGTATATACATTTGTAAATAAATAAATACTTCATTATTGGTGAAACGGATTAATCGCGATAAACAGAATGACAATTGACAAGGTGAGTCACTACATATATTCCATGATTGTAATAATCATGTTTTGTGATGCTATTTGAATATACAATTTATGAGAAAACGTATAACACTTTAAGCAAGAGCATTCTCTATTCCCAACAAATATCCACAGCATACATTAACCTGGGCAACGCCGGGTAACCCTGCTAGTATACATTATGATCGGTATCGAATGACACATTATATACGTTTTATATAAATGACCATAAAACTATTACTTCATAAATAAGGTGCGATACGCACATTTCAAAGTTGCAATTAACTTTTATTAATAATTATTCAACAAAAGTCAACGTCAATTTTCTATAATATGCATGATTTCATCCGTTATAAGAATATCTGTTTCTCAGATATAGTTTCAACATACGCATCTCCTTACGTTATAGAACCGCCAATCCATAACATTACTCAAATGTTTGAAACATAAAACAAACAAAAAATTGGAGCTGACCCGACGGACAAGGCGATTTGGCTAGAAATGACAACACACGCTATATAATAGCGTGACATCTTTTCAATGCTCATGCACGAAGCGATAATAGATCGCTCACTCATTATCACGAACAGCGAATACAATATTTTCCGGCTAATGTGCTTTGCACTAAACGCTGAAAAAATATCATTATCATGTGCATGATATTCGAGAACTACACTGTAAAAAGTGGTGTTTTTTATTTTTAAACGCGAAATTCGTGACATTTATTAAACGCAACTTATGTGTACACGTTTAACATTCTGTTGACATTTCGCACGAGTCGATATCAGTCAAGACTGCAATATTATATGGGTTTTCCAAAATCCAAATCTTGATATAGAACTTTAAATAGTCCGGGTGTGATGGCAGTATTTATAGACAGCGGAGCAATATCGGTAATATTTATCTAAGTTTATTTTATTCATTATAGGAACAACCTAATGGCGTTGTACAAAGGCGATTATCGACACATTCCACCACCGACAATGAAGGGTCCTGCAAAGACATTGGTGCGTATACATGTACCCTGGTACCTGTGTCTACACATGTATCTATCTGCGTTGCACCATGTAACTGTAGATTGTGTTACTACATATATGTCAACGCCAATGCACGATTTTATTGCCGAATTTGTATGCATGTCCCCACTAAGTTTATCATTGCCCGGCATGTAAGTAAACGTTTACGTTGGGAAAATTAACCACAACTCCCTAAAATCTTCTAAAAGTTTCCGGATGTGAGTATGCACGAGAATAACATGTCCAAGTCTCAAGTTAAATGAACACGGCTCATGTGTGAACCTCAAACTTTATGTATATACTAATTGGCAGTATGGACAACACGTGGTCGATACATATATACACAGAACATGCACCTTTATATACAGACTATATATTCTGAAAGATAAACCTCATTTAAGTGATAGAGAATTATGTTGTTTTCAATTATCCGCACAGAAGAGCGATATGCGCCTTTATTTTCACCAAATTATGAATTTACTAGCCGTGAACGATCTTTATTGTTTCATGTTTACAAAAAACGTTGTCTGATGTGTCAAGATTCTATGACTTGAGTAATCTGTTCGGGAATATAAAGTCCTTATAAGAGTTTATTATATGACTATGAATATTCTTCCCTAAATACCACTAATGTTTGACGATCTAATCCAAGTCATCGGATCACACTGAGTGAGATTTCCCCTGATCAAATCAGTTCACACTCCTACGGAAATTGCCGAAATATGCCGATTAACGACGACGGACTATTTATCCATTGAAAATAAGAAAATTAAACTGCTGAAGAGAAAACAATCGGTAATTAAATCAGATTAAATGGTTATTATTGTAAAATAGTCGTCATATAATAAACATTTTATCACAGCAGTGAGTTGATCCGTGACGTCGCATCACGTCTCGTTGAGGTTGGCAAATTTTTGGATCAAACTCTCTGCCTGCGGCAGCTCGTTTGATCCGGCAATCTGCCCACCTCAACTCGACGTGATACTACGACACTGATCAACGCACTGTTGTGGTAATATGTATAGAGCACATCTTTATCGATCCAACTAAATTTTATCCCCGAAACCGAACTATGTGAAAAAAGTGAGAATTACAACGTATAATTTGAGACTTCAAAATCTAATATTTATATACAACTAGCAGGGTTACCCGGCGTTGCCCAAGTTAATGTATGTTGTGGATATTTGTTGGGAATAGAGAATGCTCTTGCTTAAAGTGTTATACGTTTTCTCATAAATTGTATATTCAAATAGCATCACAAAACATGATTATTACAGTCATGGAATATAAGTAGTGGCTCACTTGTCAATTGTCATTCTGTTTATCGCGATTAATCCGTTCCACCAATAATGAAGTAATTATTTATTTACAACTGCGTATACATTAGACGTTATAATTTGATACATGAACATCATAAACACATTAGTTCGATAAAAGATTGCCATTCCCATATAAATATGACTGTTAAGAAGATATAATTGTTCAAGTGACTTATGTGGGTCACCATATGTCGGGATTGTGAGATGTGAACGCCCAACTACTTAAAATGATATGGAGATGGCCTGGTGACTGTATATAACTTATATGTGGATATCGGCGAATAGCAATCTTAGCAATGATAGTGCATATCCGCTCGCCATCCGTGACGCAAACGACACCAAATGTGATTTAATTCATGGTATATCATTAGAGAAAAACTTGTATGAATTTGGTGGAATTTGGTTTATTAAATTAATTGAATTATCAGCCCAACTTGTACCAGAACGAACAGTAATCCGGCGGTGGAGAAAGTCCACAGTGCGACCGCCGATATGCTCAATTAGCTTCAATCAAAAACATAGTCTTGTCGCATAGATGATTAAAGACAAAACGTCACTTCAAGGTGTCACTGTGCATCTTGAATGTCAGTGCTCTCTATATTTCAGGTGGGATTCACGAGGTTTGCAGGATTCCAAGTTTGTTACGCATCATGGGGTATGTTCCTGTTATATTGAATTATTTGGCTAACAGGTATAGCATGAAAAAACAATTTAAGTTAAATAACAAATTGCGGCATTTTGAAATTCAAAGTCGCCATTTACACATAATTAAGCAATAGTATCTGATACTTGTCTGCTCCTCTAACTGGTCTATCAGCTATGTTATTGGCATTTGGCTCAATATATGGCTGCAGTGCAGTTAAAGCATAGGCATGTCCCGTAAAAGTCCGCAATGCGCACAAGATAATTATCAAACCCCAAGCAAGACGCAACCAGCGTCGTCACCATCTGACAGGGGTTCGATTGGCCGACTAATTATTTGCCGGGTTGATCAACGCCATTTCGAAATGTTCTGGTAAATACAAGTTCAACATTCCGCCACTGACGAGAAATGTTAAATAAAAACAACAGACTACAACGATTTCGTTGGACAATGTGTTTCAAATGTAGGCCCATAGTTGGGCATACATGCGCAAAATCGCTTTTTGTGATATTGAATTGCATTGGCCATTGCACAGCTTGCAACAAGCAACTAGCAAACAGCAACTTAGATTTTCCATACATGTCTGTCTAATCGTGAATCGGTTTAATATGTCCTTTCAGCATTGGTCATCCAGATTACCATCATGTGGCTCATCACTTTCTTCGTAGCTCTGCAGATAGAATATCCAAATGACGAATGTACCTCGTGGCTTAAAGAAAGACTATTAGACTACGGGTTGGTTGTATACGAAATTAATGTTCAATTAACACGGCGGTGATACCTTTCAGCAGGACGCACCAATGATCGATATTTATTGATTGCAACACAAGCTCGTGAAAACATTTAATTCGCCGTCCAGATGTTTTATTTTCATATACAACGGATGTATTGCGTCTTTCTCCATAACGTTGCATCAGCTCTGATCATTGAATTGAGTATTCAATATATCAAGAACTATACCGCTTGTTCTGCGTCATGTTCAATAACGAAAAGACTATGATAACGTTCAATGTTTAATGTAAAACCACCAACATACCTATATTTCGCAATATATCAGCCAAACGGTCAGATTGAAGAATAGTTTCAACCAATTTTCTGGTATGAACCAGTTAATGTTTATGCTTTTTAGCTCACCTGAAACGAAGTCTCCGTTGAAGCTATAGTCATCACTCCTCGTCCGTCGTCCGTCTGTCCATCCATTCATCCGTCCGTCAACAATTCTTTAAACACCTTCTTCTCCGGAACCATAATACAGAATGGGTTCAAATTTGGTGTGGATGTTCCCTTGGTGACTCACATTGAGTTTTATTCAAATGAGGTCACTGGGTCAAATAGTTGCGAAGCCATGGTTATAACTCTTTCCCTCTAAAGTAATTCTTAAAACGACTTCTTCTCAAATACCGTCGGACCGAATTGGTTCATATTTGGTATGAAGGGTCCTTCGGTGACTGGGTTCAGATTTGTTCAAATGATGTAACTGGGTCAAATATGGGCGGAGCCAGGGACATAATTCAAAAAACAATTGTTTAGATTTAACTCCTTGCTTAATTCCATTTAAACTGTTTCTTTTAATGTTATTTTTTTATTTAGATATTTTTGGTCCTTGCTCAATTTTTGTTGATACATTTAATTTTAAATTTAATTTTGAAAAACTAACCACGTTATAACATCGGCCATGGTACACCGACGCACCCCACCAAATTTAGTTGAAATCGGTCCAGTGGCCTGGGAGAACAATAACGGAACAGACAGATTGTTACCTTTGCCAATTGAAGGGTCAAAGTCAGTACATGTACCCATGTTACAAATGTTCTTTCATTGACACCAATGCTCAATTATCGTTTTCGCAGGATATATAGATGATCTACAACTCGTTCCCGGTTTATAGCGAAATTTACACAACTATTCGAGTAATTTAGATCTGGAATGAGCCTCTGGTGAGGTCCATACCGAATATACTGGACGAGATTTGTAAATTTCGCTATCAACAGGGGACGAGTTGTATATATATATATATATATATATATATATAAGTATTATTTGATCCAAAAACTCGATAAAACATACTTAAATCAATAAATCTATAATGCGTGCGATGACGTTTCACGCAATAATGATTTACTTGCCCGCGTAAAGCAATAGTCCCCAGAATGGCCCAGATAAATAACAGTCTTTGACGCATTTAATGGTGCACAGTTCATTTTAAATACATTTTCAAACTATATATCATTATATCACATGAAACACTTATTATATCATTAAAAAAGTCATTACATATTTCCTTATATCTCACTTGTGACGATTAGCCGCGTGCTTCCCGGGATACTGACATCGCGCCAATAAATTTACCGCGCGGATTAATGCTATTTCGAAAATCCGCGCGCTTGACACCAATACCAGACATTTCCAAATTATTGCTTTGTTCATTAAAGTTCAATTAATGTCCAACTTCGTTGCACTAACGAAAATAGGCACAAAAACAAAGAAACAAATTGGGGGACAATATTTTTCGTTGCAAACCAGAGCGCGTAATAGTGTCGTATACGGCTGTGAAGCGTCAGCCAATGCCGTGCATGTATTTACATGCATGTTCAGGTTCTTTTAAATATTTTGATTTGTTAAAAAGGCATAAAGCTCTAGTTTTATTTTTCATGTGATATACAAGATCTTCAACTCGTTATGTCGGGATATTAGATTTTATGAAACTCGTTTGATGAATTTGATTCACAACTCTACTGCGACTCGTTGTGAATCAAATTTATCAAACTCGTTTAATAAAATCTTACATCCCACATTCGTTGCAGATTCTCTATATCAGTCATAGACACAGATTCTTCGTCACTCCTCGTCCCCAGATTCAAAATCACGTTTGCGCAACAATAATACATTTGAGTACACCTGGTACTGTTTACTGTTATGCAACGACCGTTGCATACCATTATTATAGAGTACGTTTAATGAATGGAATAAAGGTCTGGTCATGTAATAAATATTGTTTGTTCACGAGATCCACCATTGTACCGGTACCGACTGTATACGTGTACTATAACCAGTATATACTTACAGGTTGCTCATGCTTGGCATCAAGGGATTCAAGCACCTTCAAGTACAGGTCACGAAACGATACTTCCTGCAGGCGAGCAGAATGACTGACGGTATTTTATTGGATAATAGGTACGAATTGGGATTATTTACGGCATATTCATCTGTCGTCCGTCTTTGCTTGTCTGGAAATGACGGTTGTTTTGTCCGACCGCGAGATCAGCCATGGTTTATCGAATCTGAATTGAAGTTGGTATGGCCGTTAGCCTTTAATAAACCTTTCAACAGTGGGGCCAGTGGCGTTGTTCGCGTTTCAGTTATCCTTCTTTGTTTGTCTGGAAATGATGGTTTTATTTCCGTCTGCGCAGAAATTCCAGCCATGGATCGTAATGCAATTTGTTACTGGTGTTCATAATCACAATAAGAGCTTTCAATGAATTTCTTTTGGAAATGTTCAAATTTCCTTTTAATTTACTTTAAATGTGGGTTCCTTTCTCTCCATGTTTCAATTTGACACCGTCTGAAAATGCCAGCACCCGCGTCGTGAAAGCTCTTGTTTTCATTGTAAATAATCGCGAGTGCAAAATAATGCCAGGTTACTGCATGTAATATGTAACTTCACTAGATATATATTTGAACCCAATCATTTTCGATTTTAACCCTTTCACGACAGGAGCTGCGTTGGTGCGCTGGTGCAGCATTAAAGATGCCAGTTCAAGCTTTTATTCTCCCATATGAGGCCTCGCATATATACGATATACACTGGCTTACAAGGTCAAGGTAAATAGTGTTAGGCCAACATTAGGCTCCCTATGGGAGACTCGCGTATATAAGATACTGCATTAACACAGGGTTTTCGCAAAATGTCAGGAAGCTCCGGTCATGAAAGGGTTTAGAATGAATTAATATAAAATTATACTTTCATTTTCAGGAGGCAATTCTTTGTATTCACCTACTTCATCTTCTTCTATACGATCTTCTCCGGTATGGTATCATGCATCTATAGGATTTTGAAGACTCTTTTGATGGTCATCCTGTTTCTCGGGAGGTTGGACTACTGCACACTGCCATGTTCCTTCGAATACTTGGACAAAGGTGAGTTTCTGAATTGAGGGGTGTGGTGGTGGGGGGGGGGGGGGTGTTGTTCCCAAATCTAAATAATTTAAAGGGACTCATCTCGAGGCATTCGCAGTGCCGGGTAAATGTGGAAAAAAAATTAAAGTGTGTACACAACTATCATCAAAAAGCATATGAAAAAAGTAGATTTACTGTTCTTATTTTCTTTATTATACTTATTCTCCAATAATGAGATTCCCCATGTCAAACCCATTACTATGTAAAAATTGCTTTAACAGTGAAATTACCGATAAATGTCCAAAAAGTAAATTTAATTAAAATTTGACGGTAAACATTTAAAAATGTCAAAACATTGAGAAATTATTCTGCAAATCATATTCATATTAAAATATTTAATAATATACACGATTAGCGATGATTGTTTACTAATCATTGAAACAGTTTTGTTGAAGTAACAATGGTTTCAACATGCGAAATTTCCTCATTGAAGATTATCAATAATGAATATACGTTGATGAATGCGACGTTGATCTATTTTCTCCATTTTCGGTTATATTTGTTGCCCATTTACCCACTCCGAGTGCATTGTGTCTAATTTAGTATATGCCATGTATTGGTATGTTTGCTTTTCATGTATCTGGTGTATATATGTATATACCTTTACTGTACTCCATGATATGAAGAGTACATTATACATACACAAATTGACCATTTACAAAGAGGTGGTCGTTAACTCATATATACACATTTTGACATTAAAGAATGAAATACAGAAACAAAGAAAATAAAAAAAAATCGTGCACACATTTCGTGCACACATAGTCAGGCAACATATACACGGGTACCACCCATCAGTCTGCTCAATACGCATGTTAGTCCGCCCGTGATTAAGTCGGTCACTTGACAAGGGCAAGTCGCAAGTATGCTGGGTTTTTAATCAGTGCCTTCTTTATTCTTAGACTTCCTAATGATTGAACATTTGCATGCAACAAACCAAATGTCCGAAATGATACAAAACGTATTTCTATTATCCACGCACCAATGCGGAATAGAAGTTTACGGTGTGCAAATTCTATGTTCGTAGGATTCATGGCTTACGTTGGATTCCTGCATACCGAGGTTTCACAACAACATCCAAGCATGGTAGTGTTCGCTCAGATACTACAGGCAGGTATTCAACAAGGCGAAGGTATGTCACAGACGTTACTGAACGGTATCTTTGGACAAAGGCTGGATGTGTATATGCCTGATAGCACTGTCGCGTCATGAGACAAATTTTCTAATATAAAATGATGACTTTGCAAGGTTCCGAGTATTGCTGTTAGTTTTTGGAACAATAATTTCGTGCCATTACATGATGTATGCAAATATGTTACGATACAGGAACATATGTTTCTGTAAAATCTGCAATGAAACCTACGTTTAAATATTCCTATTAAATATATCCCTGTTTCCTTTTGCTCTGACATTTTTTTCTTCAGATTGTGCTTTAACGGACAAGCGGACGCGGAGTCGAACTCGTTGGCATCTAGCCTACACGCTGTTGAAGAACCCTGAGCTTCGGATATCTCGCAAAACATTCCTACAACGGACGCCTGAAATCAGAGAATACACATACAAACCGTACATACAAATGTACACGTGACGTCATATGTACGATTTAAAATGTATATGTATGATTACACTGTGTATCTTATTGGACTAATTTCACTTTCATCGGTAATTCAACTGTATTATGGTATGGCTATTTACGTATGCGTAAAACGTATGCGAATTTAAGCACGAAAACGATATGATACGATGATTACGCAGGTATGTGTCGCTGCTGTTCCGAAAACGTAAAAAAGTGTTACTCACTTGGTTATTAAACATGTTACTTAATCAATTCAATGTTTTATGCTGGTTGTCCCAATACATTATGGGACACGACAAGTTCATTTTTAAGGAAACAGTATTGAAGTTTACCGAAAACTTCTTTTGGGATATTGGCCATGTCTAATCTCTTCAATAGATTAGCGTTATATCTCACCAGATCAAATAGATGGAACATATTTCAGTTTATGTCAAGATTAATGTTCACGCTGCTACAAACCCGCCTTATTAGTAGACAATTTTGTTCAAATTACATCAGTCACCACTTTACAACTGCATTATGCTACCAGGTAATGAACAACATTTGTTTTTAGTATCGTTTTGTTTGAAAATATCTGACCAATACCACCCACGTATACTTGGGCTAAATATTAGGCGATAATCGTTTAAAGCTATTATTTCAGCGTCGAACATTCATGAACTTTTGCTATTAGCGGTTTCGTGTACATCACTTCTGTGACATTAGGGGGGAACGGATAAACGCAGTGATGCGGTTGCAGAAAACGTAGTACTTTTCGCTTATTTTGGCTTGAATATAACCAAATATGGTACTCATTTGTGTTTTAATAAATTACGTTCATAATATGCCACCATACATTATTGTGTTTAAAGCGAAATATTCGTGTTTCATCGCCTGCATGATCGGAGGCAACAATGACTACTATTTTGAGACATGTACAATAGAATCTACACATTTTACCCAGTACTATATACATAAATCTCGCATCAGTGTTATGTATTAGCAGTGTATTTTGAAAGGAGTGATGTTGTAGATCAAAATAAATGATGATCGGTCGCATTCGTAAGACCTCTCTGACTACATATATTTCTGCTTCTAGAAAAATGTCACATAATCAATACATCCCTATTAAATCGCATTTAACTGTTCAATTACAAATACAATCGCACTATTTAGAATAAAAAGTATATATAAAACTGCGTTCATTTTCGGTTTATGAGAGCTCAAAACTTTATATTTAACCCTGCTTTCGATTGCTCACTCGTGAGCGTCATTAGAGAGAAATCTTACATATCTTATTAAAAGTTTCTTTTATTAAATTTTGCAATTATGTCCATTTTGGCGGCCATCTTGGGACATACATTCTACAAATGTGGTTTATGACTAAGCACTGTTTGTCAACATTTAAATTTATTACGAATTTGGCATTAATTGATGCACCTACCGCAGAAATTCAAACAATTTTCGATACCAACAGCATATTGGACGCCATCTTGAATAGAAAAATTTCCCCAAGGCGGATTTTGGATATATTGTTCCCCACATTCCACCCGACAAAATGACACAAAAAACAGCTTACTAACAACTTGTTCTAGGTCTAATGCATCAATGACCGGAATATTACCAAGGCTAACGCACTAAGAAGTAAAATTGATGTATTTCCACGTGTAGCGGTGCTACTAGCAATTGCCTTCAAATACCTGTATGATGGATTCTTGCGAGAAAACTCCATGCTATTTACAGGCACATTTTCGTAGCATCGTTACATGTGAGACTACGGGGTTTTACTTCGCACACAGTTAGCTCTGGGACGGATGCATTTTATAAGCATGCTTGTGTTCGTTTTCTCGCACAGTATAACTTTCTGTGTCCAAGTGACTGCACACAATTTCCAGGCAAATTTGCAAGTGTGTAAATAAGTTATGTTCATACACTGGCAAGTTTGTACGAGATCGTTTGCAGGCATTTCGTCGCAGAAAACGATATGGTGCCAAATTATGAATGAAATGCTTAGAAAATATATCTGGACCACAGTTATTCAGCTAACCAAGTGGGAAGTGAAATCTCTGTATAGTACCACCTGCAGCGATGCTCACGGAATTATCTCGCAAGAATCAATCATACAGGTATTTGAAGGCAAATGTCATTAGCACCGTTACAATTTGAACTACATAAATCTTACTTCTCATGTCGTTCTCTTTGTAAAGATATATGTTCTATTCACGTTTCCGTTCATATTCTGGTACCATGTGGTTGTCTATGACGAAATTCCTGCAAAACAAACCGTTCAAACTTGACAGCATATGAACGTATACCCTTAGCCTGGTTAATAATTAGTACACAGAAACTCCGAAAGTCATGCAGTGTGAATCGATAACTCATGGGATACATGACTGAGATTGTTGGACGGAACAAACAAACCAATCGATGGGGTTTAAATAGGACTGATAATTAATCATAAAATCTATACACTGATTACAGATTCCCGTATAACGTTAAACCTTTCATATGATATGTTGAATACAGAGAATTGCAACAGGGGGGCGATTACTGCTGAGACGGGTATGTCCGGATACAGTCGAAACGACAACTCCATGGAATAATGCTTTCATGTTTGTTTGGAAAGTGGGACTATGAAACGACAATGTTATCTGCATTGACATACGCATGTGTATTGTTTGAATAAGGCATGGTAAGTACTTATTGTGGCACTACTAAAGTTATACTCATAATTTTTGGGCCTCAATCTAAATTAAAGAAAGAAAGAAAGAAAGAAAGAAGGGGTCTCTCTTTTTCTGAAGCGTGTATCAATAGAGTTGAAAACTGTTAATAAATAGCGTTTAGTCCCGTATACACGTCTATTACGAGTATAACAATTACTACATTTATGTGACATATGAACGCTGTGAGCTTCTTTAAAAAAGTAAAATTGGCAGACCCTATACAAACCTTTGTTACGTTCATAATTCATGGTCAACTTATATCAAGTTGACAGAATTTCCTCAATTAAAAGAATACATTGCCTCTGAATTCTTTGACTACTATTTCCCGAACGCGAATTTGCTTCTGGACTGCCCACGAGCGAATACAGTCAAAGACATCAAATGTGAATAATGCATATAGTGCAGACACAACGAATAACACATAAGGCATCGTTAAACCATTCTTGGCCCCTCAACTCGAGACGAAAATGCGCAATCAATATTTGACATGAAATCGCATATGGTAAAGTTATGGCGGAATAACTCCCCCAAAGTAAACACGTGCGATTGGAATGCGGTGGTAACTTCTAGGCTATACCGCTTATCACCAGTGATATATGGCCCCCATATTTGTTTACTGTGACCAATGTGTTACACCTTGTGATGTTATGTGTTCGGGTAGGAGATTGTCTTCAAGGAAATTGCAAATTATTTCCCGACAACGTGATTTTTCGTGCGACACTCGAGTGAATTGGTGTTAGGATCTTCATCGTTCAGGGATCCGGTGAGTGTATACATGTTCTTTTATATTTATGCATCAAGCGTGTTGCCAATTGTCTTAAATTCAAAGTGGAAACAAGTTACGTGGCATAGCACACTGCACAACTGTCCCTGCAATTTAGCTTTTTGTTTTCATTGTTCGTGCTTTCTTTCCTGAGGAGATAGCTCAACAAAACTCAACTTCTTGCTGCTAGATTGTTTTCTCCTTTTTTTTATTCTACTCATGTTTTCATCATCAAAATGTTGTATATCATAATTGTAAATATTGGGGCAATAAATAGTGTTTACATCAATTTGGCATTTGGTGAATTATAAACATAAAAATAAAAAAAATTCGCAAAACAATTACAATGGGAAGATATCTATCGGTTAGAAAAGTACATACTTCTGTCAGTTCGTGTGACTGCGCTTCCCCGTGTGTTAATGTCTTTCGTAATGGAGGCGGTGTGTGTACTCCAATTTTGTCACCACGTTTCTTGTGTGACTGCCATGACTTCATGCGTGCCAATGTAATGGAGGTGTCGTTTGTATCATGCTGCTGGCAACAAAAACGAATACTCTAATTTTTTTTACCACGTTCTTCCCTTATATGTATATAATCCTTTATTTCCTCCATGTAACGGAGAGCTTAGAATAAATTTATACAAATAACGATACAAATGAACAATAACACAAGAAAGAATACATCATGTGAGTATGTACAGTAAGTCAACCACAGAAGGACATTCATGATAATTATATATACGGTTTTCATTTTTATCAATTATGCAATAATATATTGTGAGAATTCAGGCACAAGTGTATAGACGGTGTACCTGTTTTGCACGAAAGTATGGGGTTTCGGAATATTGGGATAAGATGCAATAAGATGCTATATTGACAGAACTAAATCGATGATACGCACCATAATATATTGTGGTTGGGATACTCGGACGGGGTGCATGCATTATTTGCACCACATTGCTATAATACAATCATGGAATAACAGGTATGATATCATCAGATGCCCGGATCAGCTCGTGATAATCGTTCCACATGCGGAGCGTACTCCTTGTTATAAATATTATAAATTTGTTAATATATGTTATTTTTTCCCGTACATGTGGTGGGATGCATGACAGAAATATCATCATCTGTTCGTAGGTGGTGAGCTTGTCGATTTCTATGAAGCAAGGGATGTTAAAATGTTCAAGAAGTGTGAACCACGTGTCATTTCTTGCCGCAGATATTTCTGGACACACAATGATGCTGTGTTCAACTTTGTTGCTGTATGTTTATTACAGAGCATACACTTTCCGTTTTCGGGAATCACGGATTTTGCTAAGAGCTTCGCTATTTCAAGGAATTGAACTTTGTATTGTGGATAAGCTCTACATGTGAACCATAACGGCGAAACAGCCAGTGAGCTGTAGCTATCTGAAAAGTGTTGAAGTGAACTTTCGCTATGAAGACGCGCTTTCCATGCCGCTTCTTGGAAGTGTGATACTCACTGGCAGACTATGTGTCGCTGCTGTTCCGAAAACGTAAAAAAGTGTTACTCACTTGGTTATTAAACATGTTACTTAATCAATTCAATGTTTTATGCTGGTTGTCCCAATACCTTATGGGACACGACAAGTTCACATTTAAGGAAACAGTATTGAAGTTTACCGAAAACTTCTTTTGGGATATTGGCCATGTCTAATCTCTTCAATAGATTAGCGTCATATCTCACCAGATCAAATAGATGGAACATATTTCAGTTTATGTCAGGACTAATGTTCACGCTGCTACAAAACCGTTTTATTAGTAGACAATTTTGTTCAAATTACATCAGTCACCACTTTACAACTGCATTATGCTACCAGGTAATGAACAACATTTGTTTTAGTATCGTTTTGTTTGAAAATATCTGACCAATACCACCCACGTATACTTGGGCTAAATATTAGGCGATAATCGTTTAAAGCTATTATTTCAGCGTCGAACATTCATGAACTTTTGCTATTAGTAGTTTCGTGTACATCACTTCTGTGACATTAGGGGGGAACGGATAAACGCAGTGATGCGGTTGCAGAAAACGTAGTACTTTTCGCTTATTTTGGCTTGAATATAACCAAATATAATTTCCATCTATAAACATACATGTAGTCACAGAGTATGTAAACAATCTGTAGCTATCTGAAAAGTGTTGAAGTGAACTTTCTCTATGAAGACGCGCTTTCCATGCCGCTTCTTGGAAGTGTGATACTCCCTGGCAGACTAGCTGCTTCCATGCTTCCTTCGATGGGAAATTCTTGTTTTCAACGAAGGCAATTAAATGTGATTTGAGATCGTATGTCTCCAAGATTTAAATTGTATCTGATATAAATGAATGCTCGCTTAAAGCGTCCCCTCTGACGGCATGTCTAAACGACACATGAAAATGTCTTTTGAAGATTTGATCAGGGATGTTCTACAAAGACTTCCGAGTAGTACGAGTTTGAGGGCCGTAATGGGGAATGTGCCTAGGAGACCCAGTACAACATCAGTTCGGGTCCTATATGTGAGCCCTTGAATTTGTTTTAGGCAAAATCGATGAGTTTTTTCCAATGAATTTTCGTTCGTTGTAGATATGCCGCAAAGAAATTCGCTCCCATATAGGCTTCTTGGTAAAACAATTGTGTTATATAACAGGGTTGAACTAATTGGAGTTATTCCCCCAGCATATATACCCGCATTGCTCAGCATGAAATATAATGCTCTAAGTTTCTGACAAATGTGATTAGTGAGGTTGTTCATCTGATCCTTGTTATTGAGGGAATACCAAGATGAGTAACTTGGTTCGACTCATGAATAGGTTTTCCATTTATAAGCCACGATTTTGTACTTCGAGATGTTTGAACGGATGTGCGCTCATTGAACACTATTATTTTACATTTGTCTTGGTTATATTTGAATCTCCATTTTTGGCTGAATGTACTACTTATGTTACACAATAGTTGTTGAGCCGGAGCGGTTAAAGTCAGTAGAGTCATGTCATCTGCTTGGGTTGGTGAGGTACACAATGAGGGGCTAAAGCGCAAGCCATGTTTGCTCTGTTCAAGAGTGTGTAAAAGGTCGTCTATGAATATCATGTAGAACAGAGGGGACAAGATATGGCCCTGTCTGGTTCCCTGTTGTATTTCGAAAAGACGAGAAACACAGCCATTGAACCGGCACTTTAGTCCACATAAGAGGGAGTTGATGATTTTCCCTTGGAAGCCATGCTGATATAGTTTGAGAAGAAGTCCGTTAGTCCAAACCGTATCAAAGGCTTTATGGGCATCTAAGAAACATGCAAATAAGGTACTATGATTTTCGGCAGTCAACGATATTGACTCATGTATTATAAATGATGAGTTAAAACAGTTAATTCCTTTTTGGAAACCATGTTGAAGAGGGTGCACTTTCACGAGTTGGGGGGAATTGGTTTCAAGGCGCACGATAATTATTTTCTCAAATATCTTGTATAGGATAGGAAGTAATGTGATGGCGCAGTAACTGTCAAACTGATTTTTGGGTTTGTTTCCTCCTTTATATAGAGGAATTATCATGCCGACTTTTGCTCGTGCGGGTACGTGATTGAATTCCAGCATTTTCGACAAAAGCCTAACTATTGAGAGCTGGAGGAAATCACCACGATGTACAAAGTGCTCATAACACAATGAATCGAATCCGGAAGCTTTGCATTTTTTGGCGGATTTCAGTACGTTTTTAAGTTCTTCTAAAGAAATTTCATGGCATAGTTCGGTATCAAGGTCTGATATTTCGAGTAACTGCGATATTTCTTCGACTTGATTATTGACAGATGTATGGTGGTTTTCGTCGAAGTCATCGCTGACTAATGGGGAATAGAGGTTTTCAAATTAAGATACCCATGCTTGTATTGCGTCACTTGGTTCTCTTAGAGTGGAACTATTTACTTCAAATAGATAATTTGATGTGATACCTCTATCGGAGCGTATTTTATTGAAGGTTCTAAAAAAGGCGTTAATATCCATTTCTGCTAATCTATCAAGTCGATCATCAAGTTGTTGGATGTGTTTTTCATTAGATTTCCGAAATTCACGACGAAATAAACATTTAGATTCCTTGTATGCTCGGTATGCAGGGTGTGACTGATCTCGAGGTCTGGCATAAGAATTACACTCACGTCGCCTCAGGACCATTTCGCTGTGGAGCTCCTTCAGAACATCATTCCAAAATGGTCTGAGGTGACGATTTAATTTCTTGGGTGGAATTGATATGCGAGCTGCTTCTGATACAATTGTGACTATTTCGTTGTAATAAGCATCTATTTCGTTTTTGTTACTAATTGAACGAAATTCTAAGTTGTTGTATATATAGAGCATCTATGGAATCTGCGGAAAGAATGGCTCGTTTCCAGTCTATCTTTGGCATGGATATAGTTCTACTAGTGGACGTTGCAATATCATATAAGATTTTAAAAAGTATGGGGCGATGATTTGATACAATGGTGGCAGAGTCGTCCATGACTTAAATGTGTTCAACTCTATGAAGTTCCGCGGAGTGTATACGGATATGATCAATGAATCGTACCATGGCCACCGTCCGCGGGGACAAATGTGGTATTGACACCTATAGAAGTTGATTTGCAGTGTGCGGATGACAATTTGACCATATCTAGCAGTTGTGCAAACGCCCTGTTCCTCGCGTCGTGCTTTTTAAGGTTACCATTGAAATCTCCCATCAGCATTAAATGGCCAATGGATTTGAATATGGACATTAAATCATTCAGTTTTTGTATATATTCTTCATAGTGTTTTGTAGTGTAGTTTGTTGAGGGTAGGTATATTTGAAAAATATATAAGAAAACGCCTGGTTCCAGTTGAAGTTGTATACCGCATATTCTATCGTCATCAATGTCAAGAACGGTTACTCTATCACTAATATATTTCTTCCACATCAAGCACACACCGCCCTTGTATCTCCCCCTCTGGAGTGGCAATCGTTGTGATGAGTCACACACTGCATGATAAGTATACAAATCGTTTACAAGCTCAAGAAAATGCACGGTATATCTTTTTAATGTACACTTTTATAACTGAATGGGAGCACCCATCTAGCACATGTTTGATATATGTTGACCCACCCCTGATGAGTTCGGCACGTTATTTTATTATTTAATCGTAAGTCACATTGCCATGACTCAGAGAAGTCGTGAATCAGTTGGGCAATGTGTAAAAGATAGAAACGTCGCAAACGAGCAGTGACCCAGGTCTTATTAAAAAGTTAAATTCCTATAACGTTCAAACCAAACATACTACGAAGGACAGCACAACAAACCGCAGAGATATCGAAGCTACATGACTGTTGTACATACCCGTACAACACCGAATTAGCTAAAACTATATTTAAGTATCGAAACTCTTAAACATCCAAACATCGAACATTTTAGAGTATAGATCAGCATCAACGAAATTTGAGGCAGTGTGGGATAGTCACATCAACTGCTACTTTTCCTTCAGAAGTGTTCAGCTTCTGAGACAAACTCCATGCAGAGTTTACCTCCCTTGACGACTCGGTAAGACCGCGCGCTGCTATCGGCGACATTTTCCCCACATTTGGTGGACTTCCGCGATATTAAGATATATACTAAACGAACAGAGCAACATGCTGCCCTTGTTAAACACACAAAATATCGATTACAATTTGTGTAATTTCGTACCTTAAGTTTGGAAAGTCCCACTAGAAGCAAAGAACTATATTTCGAAACGGTGTGATTTGGTTCTCCGATTATTTTATCAACACAAACGTGCGTGGCAAGTCAAACACAAGAGTTCTAACTTGCTGCAATTTTGATTTGTAGCTTGCGAAGATCGTCACAAATCTACCGCTCTGATCCTCCATTCTGTCATTTAGTGCGGGAATTGTTCTCAACGCACATAGGAAAATTTTGACTTTCGGGCAATCGGTTTTCGCCATTTTTGATGGAAAACCCCGCGCTAAATATAGAATCCATAGACCATAGCGCCAGAAAGGATGTATGACTGGTGCGCTCTGGTAGAGATTGCTTCTGAGATTCCGATAGGCAAGACCTGTTACACCTATCTCATATGAGTTTTGTTTGTATTCTGAAACAGGACCCACAGTCGCAATGGAGCGAAGGGCTTCCCGCATTTCACTTTCTTCCAATCAGACCGCAGCAATGCCGATGGTAGGAAGTGGAGACGAATGGGTTGAAATTCAACAGAAAACATTCACCAATTGGGTCAACGAACAACTTCGCGTAAGTGGTCGCTCGATTGATGACATCACTACTGACTTCTGTGACGGCGTTCGCTTGGTGGCGCTGCTTGAGGCGCTGCAGTTTCGGAAGCTGGGGCGAGTTTACATGCAGCCGAATAGCCGAGTCCAGATGTTTCAGAACGTGGCCCTGGCCCTGAAGGCAGCCGCAGACGATAACATCAAAATGGTAAATATTGGTAAGTTTGAATATAACATATTATTCTGGTTGATTGATTTTAACATGGTGTGAAATTGACGGCTTGGAGTTTATGTTTTTCCGAACTCAACAACTATAACGTGTGTGTTCTGGTGACAATCCTGGCCATTCATGGTAATTTTCCCGAAGACTGATCAGCACAAATTCCCAAAATGTAAACTTCCCATCGATCCCTCAGTAAAGGCACGGGCGGCGTTCGTTACAGAACTATTCATATTTGTTCAAATCGCCATCAACAGAAGGAACATTAAAATATATATAGTTTTGTTCATATGCCAAACATAATCAGCGCGTAAATAGTATATTGTCGTCAAGACGTACGATGGTGTACGCAAACAAGAGTCTGCTCGTGTTATATACAGAAGTTCACATAACATAGCTCAATTCTATTGGTTAATCACACACAAATGATATAAACGCTCTTTATTATTTCCATATCAGGAAAACAGTAACAAATAACGCTCTTTATGTTTACCATATCCGGATCTAATCAAAAGCCAGGTCCTGTAACGTTATTGCTTTTGTTTACATAACAAAGGAAAACCATTTGACAATAACATACTGTTTATGCCATATTTCTTATTGGTATAAGAACAAAGTCTGTCTATATTTTACTATTCTTTCTCTTTGTGGCGGCTTTTGGCGGAGGTGAATATTTTAACAGCATACCCACCGCCAACGCCATCCGTATCTTTAACGGCGTTCAACATTATGACGTATGAGACAATGGAATATGAGGCGGAATATATTGCTATGTTACTACTGGTTTCTGCAACGTAGAGACCGGGAGTTCTGGTATCTCACCCCAACAAGTGTCATGGTTAAGTTAGAAAAAAAAACCTTAAACATAGCCTTCGCGTGTGCGGATAGTTGAAAACAGCTAATTACATTTCTGTCGCTTGCATAAGTCTTTTTAGTTTTAGTGAACCATATAGTGTAGGATCAAGATATAAGTATTTTGTGTGCGGGTTTAATTAACATATTTTTATCACAATAACGTGAAAGTTTATTATTATGTGCCACATTAATAAATGAACAACTATTGGTCCCAAATATAAAACAAATAAACCAAAAATTCAACCTTGTATCCTGGAATTTTTCCCTAACCCCTCCCCTGGGAAGATATGCTGAAAAATAGTTAATCTCGTTGCTTTCCATCCTTTCCGACATTTGTAAATCAGTTGTGCCTGAGGGATGGACAATGTGTGAGTTATAACCGTTATCAAGCTCAAGGAGAACGACTTATCTGATGACATTTATAATGCAGTGGAAACATTTCTAAGTAAACACGAGTCGCACCCGGAGAGCGTACCTTGAATGTTTAAGTGGGTAGTATGCAACGCTATCATATATATGGAACTATAATTTATACACATAAACTGCGGGTACGTAATCATTTACGAGTTCCCATGTGAATGACTCGGTCCGTAAGGCGCATTATTGTATCACAAGCCGTCATACTATTTATGTGTATACATTTAATATACCCCCCCCCCACCGATTTATAATAGACAATCGTTGACAACACATAATAGTCCGTGTTATATTCACGTATACGCTAAATCCATTGTTATGTTCTGGTGTTATTGTACCATGTTAGGCTGGTCGTCAAACCGGAATCGATGGGTCTACCCAGAATAAATATGCAACGAAGGTTTTTTGTGTCATTTTAAGCAGGAATATCTCGTTTATGACATATCCAAAATCCGTTTATTACGCTTTTAGCGATTTAAAATATGTTCGACCATGGGAAGTAGGTTTTTCTAAAATATACATCATCGGCGACAACAGAACGCATTACTCCTCCATCCTCCTCCATATAACAGTTTGTATGGAATAAGAGTATGGGGGCGAATAGAGTGACACGGACAGAAACAAATGCAATCGCGACCATGAAATGGCTGTCAAAATGGCCTCAACTTCAAACCATGTCACGACGAAAGCAACATATTGGACACCCACACAGAACTGAAAATACGTATTGCTTATTGACAAGTACGTTGTTAAATTATATCTTTAAAGATACACATATCATTAAAGCAGATCCATCTGAATTATGTATTGGTTACTGCAACGCAAGTTAAACCCAATGATTTACGTCTTTAAAGTTCGGGTTTTCTGCTTAGAATGCAACCAGCAGTCGGGACACAAATAATAATTTCTTGCATAGAAGAGAAGAAGCAACGATTCGTCACACGGTGTATGATAGTTTCATTCGGAATGATGATTAATTATTTAATGTAATGTAATTACTAGTTACATTTCCGGAATGTTCAACACTCTCGGCGATAATAAACAATACACGTGTGTCGTAATGCTTATTATACTGAGAAGGAATACTCATCTTTTCAATAGATTAGCATCCCCATCTCACCAGATTGTATTTAAGACTAATTTGTATGCTGCTACCAAACCGGTTTCTTAGTAGACAATTATGTCCAAACTCCTTCAGTCGGCACGTTACAGCTGGTATATGCTACCACACAATGCACAATATTTTCAGTATCTTGTTGTTTGAACATGTATTACCAATGCCACCAAGTACTTGTGCTAAATATCAGTTGATCAGCATTTAAAGTGATTAATTTAACGTTGACCATTCACTCAATATTGTTATGTATGGTTGTGTGTGAAGCTGATGTGTGTAATATTAGGGAGGATGGGCAAACGCGGTGATGCGGTTGCAGAAAACGTAGTTCGTTTCGGGTATATGTGGCCTTAGTGAATACATTTATTACCAAATAAAATTTCCAGGCATAAACAGTCTTTGCCACAGTGTATGTAGGGAATTTTGTTTAAGTTTATAATTTATTGAATATAGTCAATGGTATTGCTTATTGACAAGTACGTTGTATTGATTCTGTAACCTGTTTGTTTGTTTGTTTTTGTGTGTGATAAATTGCGTTCTTTGTTTACCACCATGCATTCGTGTGATAAAAGCGAAATATTCGTGTTTATCACTTGACCGGGGGGGGGGGGGGGGGGGGGGGGTAAAAATGACTATTGTTTTAAAATAAATAAATGATGATAGGTCAAATTCGTGAGACTGCTCTGAGTACATATAATTCTGCTTCTAGAACAGGTTACAGAGTCAATATATCACTATTAAATCCCAGTTAACTGTTTAATAACATAGTTATCACACGATTCAAAATAAACAGTACAGATAATTCTGCGTTATCTTTCTGTTTCTGGGCGACCAAAAAGTCCAGATTTAAACATTGTATGAGACCCTGCTTTCGCTTGCTGCCTCGTGAAATACATTAGAACAAATACGTACATCTCTTATCAAACAGTTCCCCTATATTCTCTGCAATAATTCGTCCTTGCATAAGTCAAGCGTTTGTCATTCTTGTATGACTACATGTAGCTATTCAATTTAAAAAAAAAAAAAAATTCATTCGATTTTGTCCATTTTGGCGGCCATTTTGGGACAGACATTCTACATATATGGTTTACGAAAAAGCATTGTTTGTATATTTAATTGCATTCGTGTGCGCACCTATCACAGAAATACAGCAGTTTTTGTATACAAACTGCCATCATGGACGCCATTTTGAATAGAACATTTTGCTCAAAGCGGATTTTAGCGGATTTTGGGTATGTGATTCAGGACATTTCCCCCCACAAAATGAGACCAAGAAACCTTCATTACAAATTTCTTCCGGGTCTAACCCTCTGACGACCAGCCTATGTGTAGGGAGCGGAAGTCCATGTAACTTTTCAAGAACTTGTCCTCCAATCGCGTATATTCGTATACTCTATTATCCATCCATTATTATAAGTAACATATATGTTTAAACCAAATAAACCACCAGCGATGGTAAGCTGATTGTACCCCGATATTATATTCTGAATATATATTTTCCATAATTAGAAACTTTGGGGTATCATTTAAATGTCTAACCCGGTGAGGTGCTAATGGAATTTACTGGACTTTGAATTTTATGTCTGGTTCAAAGCATGGGGTGCAGTTGGAAATTATAACATGAACACCCCCCCCCCCCCCCCAATGGAGACCCTCTAACGACGTCCATGTGAACACTGAAAACACATAGCGTCGAGTACACAATGCATGTGGCTAGTTTTACCGCAAAAAAAGATTATCTACATTTATGCTCAACTGCAAATGTATAAATACAATTATAATGGTCAAACAACGAGTAGTCGTATACATGGTTATGATATTTGTTTTGAATATACTGATTTCACTCATTGCAAACAGTGTGATAGAAAATGAATTCTGCACACGTGTATCAAATGCCGTATAGTATATTCTTTCGCGTGGCCCAAAATGGCTTGTTTAACACTAAAATCTAAATAAAGAGTAAACATGTTTCCTAAAATAAATTGGCCCTCATGAACTTTGAATTTAGCCTGAAGGTAGAATACCTCTTTAAACGCAGGCACTGAAGACATTGCAGATGGGAACATGAAGTTAACACTCGGTTTTCTGTGGCACCTGATTCTACGATATCAAATTTCTGGAGCAAAGACGAAGGCGCCACCAAAGAAATTGATGTTAGGATGGTTCCAAAACGTGCTACCCGACCTTCAACTATCAAGTTTCCCACGCGATTGGCAAGACGGAATCGCACTTCAGTGAGTTTCTACATAGCCGATGTTAAGTGTGACTGAGTACGAATGTCCTATATGCATATAGTCAGGAATTATTACCATCTGAGTTGTATTGTCATGCAGATCTACATTGTTTCACACACAAACTATGGAACCTTTTTCAACTCTTTGGCATTGTTTATGTTTCACAATAGCGGTCTGAATATACACATATATTGAGGGATATCAATAATCAATATTGAACGAGGATATCGACAGTTTGTCACATGTGCATGTACAAGTAATAGTTCACACTGATATTCAGATCACCATTGCAGTACAATTAAGTCAATCACCTGACAACATATTGCCATGTAAAATTACATTATAAGATCCACATTTAGTATGGTCGTTTTCGAGTTCTTTCTTCCCAACATGTTTCTTTTTGCAAATGTTTTTTTAAATTTATTTACTGTTGTGGGTCATGATACTACTCGGTTCCTGATGCTAGCCAGACAGCAAACGTGCGAGATAAAAGACCCATATGTCAGTGAATGTACGACGAAGCGACTATTAAACTGCTACTTCGATCATCCAATCTTATATGTATGGAAATAGAATACAGTGGTGCCACTTAATACATGATAATAGTGATTAAAGCAATTTTAAAAAAATGGGTCAGATCCGGATCCGGAATCCGGTATAAAACACTCTTTCATTAAAATCCAGATCCGAATCCGGAATCCGGGTTAAAGTTAGTCCCCATATTATGCAGTTATCCAATCGCGTATAGTTTCTAGTCGGATATTTACATGACGGCTGATATCATAATCTTGTTTTCAGTGCAATAATGAACAAGTTAAAACCGGGTGTTTCACCTAATTGGAAGTCATTGGATAAGAATAAAAAGTAAGTAAATTTAGCTTTAGGTTGCAGTGCACAAAACCATATTGTTTTTTATGGACAGCTTGATTTTTATTTTGGTGTGGGGGTGATATCATGTTCGACACAACATCAGTTAGACCAAAAGTAAATTCACGTTTGATTTTCCAACCATGCGCAGTATTTATTGTGAACTTTGTTGTTTTTAAACCAAATGTCGCATATTTTGTTACTTTCGGTCGAATGTTTGGACCCAAATTGTCATCATTTTGAAAATTTCCTGTACATGTAATAGTTAGACAATTGCAGCTCAAAGGGCGAGTGCAAATGAAGCTTCTCGGACCTGGATATTTATGCCTGATTCAAAGGGGGTTGGACATTCCAAATGGACGGCGTTCGGTAGGCTCTTTTAACAGTTATATGTGGGCTCAGGCTAAATAACTGTGGATAATTTGAAAGTCGAAGAAAATCTATCTTGAGAGAAACAAACAGATATGCGTCTATACAATTTAGTTTAGACATAGTTTTATTGATAAGCAAATAGTTACGTCGTTCACAGTAAACACAGTGCTTATCATAAGCCACCTCGTGCACATATATGAAGTATCGAATGGTAACTGTAGCATGCTGACAGAAATAGCATGTACATGCAACATTCGATGTACATTGTATATGAATTAGTCCGGTCGATAAACGCAAATTTTAGGGTCAACCTAGCACAAATTTAGACTAAGTTTTTTTTTATAACATTTTGAAGAGGAATATATCCTCTACAAATTATCCAAAATCTGCTAAAATCCGCTTTGATCATATTTTTGTAATTCGAGATGGCGTCCAATATGGCTGTCATTTTCCGTTAAGTCAGTTTGATTCAATTGTAATATCATCTTGTGATCAATCTTGTTATATGTATACACATATATACATTTTTATGAAGCTAAGACATAATGTCACCTTTGTATGGCGAAATTGGAATTCTCCGCCCAAGATGGCCGCCAAAATGGTGGCCGGATGTGGAAAATATTACCCTTTTTATGGACATTTTTAAGATAAGTTTCTGTTGTTTGAAACTGGTTTTGAGAATTGTGACTTTGTTTTGTATTTAGCATGTTAACTGACCATCGGAGTAATGACATATGCCATTCATGGGGTCTCCACCTATTCAGATCACTCAAAAATTCGATTTTACAGAACGCCATATAACATTTTACAAAAAAATCCCCATTGGGATTCTAGTCATATTTCATCAAGAAATGGGAAGAACTGTGCAATGTGAGTGATGCATTCTAAATATGCAGAGCTCAATCAAATTGTTATTGTTGTTATTATTAATGATAATGTGCCTGGTGACCACCACCTCCCCTGCACTCGCCAACTTAGTTATACATGTATATATTGGGCCATTGGATAACAGGGATTGAAACTACTATTTAATATATTATATATTTTGGAACTTCTGTCTGTCTGTCTGTCTGTATGTATGTATGTGTTATAGACTCGAAAACTGCTCGACTGATCCGACTCGAATTTGGTATGTAGGCCTACTTTGATCCCGAAAACAACATGGGCGTGTCCAATTTCACGTGCGACCGTGTCATTGACCTTGACCTCACTCATATACGCTCAGATAGGAATGTTTCTGGACATATCGGACGCTGTATATTCTGCCCAGACGGAGCGATCACAAAGAAATCCCTAAATATCCCGGACGAAGTCGGGCACATCAGCTAGTCTATTATATATCTTTGGAACTTCTGTCTGTGTGTATGTATGTATCTATGTATGCGTTATAGACTTGAAAACTGCTCGGCCGATCCGGGGAAAATTTGGTTTGTATGTCTACTTTTATGCAGGGAACAATATGGGCGGGTCCAATTTCACGTGTGCCTGTGTCCTTGACATTTACCTTGACCTCTCTCATTTAGTTTCTGAACCAATCGAACAATAGTTTTTTTTCTTTCTCCTAATACTTTTCATCGTTTTGCGCTCAGTATTGTTCAACGTTGTCACTTCGAATTAGTATATCAATCTCTCATTGTCAATAGCTTTATATTCTGCCCAGACGGGGGCGATCACAAATAAATCCCCAAATAGCCCGGACGAAGTCGGGCACATCAGCTAGTTTTATATACTTTTGAACTGTATCAAATATCTCAATGTTTTGGATAATGGCTTCTATGAGTATTTTTTGTAAAGTAAATGCATAGGTCTCTTTGTCTTTTTCAGTTTTAAAGACTAGGCAATTTCGTGCAAGAAATGTGATAATATTTCGACTGCGTTACCTTTACAATATCGATTTCTTGAAAACGACTTTGACATATTCGGCCGAATTCTGGTCCCTGGTCTAGACCAGGGTTTCATGTAAACCATAGTCTAGACCAGGCCGAAACCACGGTGATCGCCATGTGTTACCCAGCTTCGAGGCGAGTAAGCTGGGATTATTGGTCAGCACTGGTCCGTATTCTCGTCTTTTTGAAACTCAGGTTTACGTAAACCAAGGTTTGCCTTCGTATTGTCATTCAAGCCTGTATCGGTCTGTTCATAATTCGAACCATGTGGTAACGTACAAGTTCTGGTAACAGAAACATATGTATTTTTTGGAAGCATTTTTTCTTTATGTTAACCAAATAGGAATTGTGTTTTATTGATATGCCGTGTAGAAGAAAGATTATAATTAGATATGAACTGGACAAAATGTAATATAATCGATAATTATGTGTGTTATAGGTAATAGTCTACAACTGAGACCTAGTACCCCCCTGGTCTGTGATTTTTGTATAAACCGAGACTTGAACCTGAGACGAGAATACCTTTTTCTGTTTTCGCAGTAACGATACAGATTGGTAATTTGATTGTAAATCATGCGTGCGTTTATCTGGCTTTACAGTGGAGTTTTATTTATAACAGTATTGCCTTGTTTGAAAGCATATAACCGTTAGATGGATTAAGTCAGATTTTCGTGCTATTATTTCTAATATGTTATCGATGGGTTTGGTTGACACGGATAAATAGGGAATAATAGTAGTTTTGCAATCGGAACGTAATCCGCATTGGATGCGGGTGTCTTTCGTTCCGTGTTTCTGAAATGAATTGAGGTCGGAGCTAGTTTTGATAGTACTAATTCATCATTTGAGAATAAATTATTGCTGGACTGGATATACAATATAACAGCAAAAACTCTCAAAATTATATTAAGTCAGAACGAAAAATTGTGGTTCAGAATAACGAAATGTCCGATTAAATTGAATTAAATTAAATTAAATGTATGGGACCCCTGCTCTTGATTAATGATTTATTTGGTACAGTTTCTTAAGCCTTGACATTTCAAATTGGTTTATTTGTCATAATTTGTCTTTAAACATGGATTTGGAAACAAATTACATGGCAATGGAAATATCTGCTACTCCTATCGGGAGTGTGATACAACGCACCCATGTGGATTTTTTCCGATACCCCCACCAACCCCACCCCCCCCCCCCCCCCTTGTGACCATTACATTTTATGGAAAATAATTTTCAATCACGGCGATAGTTATTTAGAATCTTTCTAAATTTTCAACCTATTGCAAATTCCCAAGACCGCGAAATTACGTTGCACATGTCACCCCCTCACCCCAATGCATTGTTGAAAATTTCCAAAAAGTACCTCACTATTTCTAGTTGTTGGAAATTCCCACCTGATATCCCCTATAATAATGGTTCAAAATGTTTTCAAGAGCTGAATGTAATTTATGTGTAATATTTTGACGCAAAGTTGAACAATATATAGTTGGTTCTTGATCTGAACAAACAATATGTTACACTATAATTTGACTGTAAAGGACGCCGGTGGTCCCGTCGGTAGAATGCTCGGGGCATTACCCCGCCATTTGCCATCTAGCGCTGACGAAGCTTGTTCGAAAGCGCGGTTTCGCGATCTACTCTAAGTGAGGATAATCTTATTCGTGTATCTGGGCAAGTTTGTCGGTCCCATTCCGGGGTCGGTATTTCTACACACAGCGGAGTGTTTCTCGGTGAAATTTACTCTCTGCGTAGACTTTCCTCCACCCGTAAAACTGACAACGTCGTGACATCCGCATAGGGGGTGATAAATCCGCACCACCCCTGCCCCGTGATCCCTGTCGAACGGCGACGGCATACAGATACCGCTATACAACACGGATGTAAGCCGCTTTCACGTGCTCAGGTTTGGAGACACCAACACACCAATCTCGATGCAGCGCTCAGCACGCTTTTGTCCATAGATTGTCATTGATTGTCGTTGATTGTACAACAATGCGCCGATCCCAGCTTGCGACCAGGTGGTTTCGCGAAACCAAGTCCTGACATGGAACACCGTGATTATTAGGGTGGTCTAGACCTGAGACCAGAATTCAGCCGATAAAGTCTAGTTCAGGTCACTCTATAATTTTCATATATAAGCTTGATTCGGTTACCTTTCGTCGTCATGTTTACGGTGTACACGAATAATCATCTATCATGCAAGTTTTTGAGAAATCAGTCGCATCAATGACACACATGCGTTTAAACATTCAAATATGCCATTTGCTGTGTACTTTTTACATCTGAATTATGTCCACATTGTTATTCCAACCGATTTACTTTAGGATCGAGAACATTCGATCTGCCATGAAATTAGCCAAAGAACTCTTCAACATCCCGTATGTGATATCACCGGAGGACTTTGTCAGTTCCGCACTTGATGACCTCTCCGCCATGACCTACCTTTCATACTTCCTGAAAGTGGACTCACCTGGATACTATGACACACTGAATTGGGTCTGCCGACAGCTCCGAACAACACAACTTACAAACTTAACTGTGAGTAATGTGGAACTCCTTAGAGTCGAAACTCTAAATCAAATACTATTTCTTGTCTTGGAGTTGAAATTTCTTATCAATGATCATTTCTTTAATGCGGATGTGGACTATCCGCCATCGAACATTAGTCTTGAAAACTTTATAATTATGTTTATACCCACCATGCACATATATAGGCAAATCCCATTCTTAAAGGTACTCAATTCGATTAGACGCTCCTAAAATACTATTTCTTTGGTTTTGGGGGTAAAAATATATGATTCGAGTCGAGGAACCCACCCATCAAAGCTCAGAGTGATCAGATATCGATTTTTGAAGTTTGTTAATTTTTGTAAACGTGGGCCACTTCCTCGTGCTCAAACAGACAAATTGCGGGTGTAAGATGGATAACTCTAAAATCAAGTGGTTATTATTGTTAATAGTAACCACTTAATTTTCGAGTTATCCATCTTACACCCGTAATATGTCTGTTTGAGAACGAGCAAGAGGCCCACATCTCCAAAAATTAACAAACTTCAAAAATCGATATACGATCACTCTGAGCTTTGATGGGTGGGTTCCTCGACTCGAATCAAATATGTTTTATTATATTCGTCTTGTATGACTCTTCTAAAAGTGTAAGCACCTGCTTTGGCTACATATTTCTATTTTCTTTGAAAAATAATAAAATATATTAAAATGAGTCTGATTCATTTGCTTCCTGGAATCACAAAGCTGCACCACTCAGTGCAATAGAAATTCCACATGAATAATTTCTTAACCATACATGTATTATGACAATTTTTTGTACAAACAGTTGACCTGCTATATACTGTATATATAACGACAAGCTCATTAATTCCGGCATGGTTAGGATACATCTATGCAGTTTAAACATATATACAAACGGTCTTATTCGTCGTCAAATTCAAATTCAATTTAATTTATTCATCAGATAACTATACATACAAAAATAAACACAGATATCTGATGGGGATGTACATGACTGCGCAGTCGTCTTCTTGTCCCATCCTAAGCCATTTCAGCTACATATACATCACCGTTGAGTCACTGTGCTATAACAAAAAGATATATTAGTTAGATTGTTTTCAGTGAAAAGCGTAAACGTAAACTAATTCTTGCAGAGCGGACAAAAGGTGTTACTGCAATGAACTGTCAGAGGATACGTCTCAACCATAAAGTCTGATAGACGGTTTTTGAAACAATTTCTTGATGAGATAGAACGTGTATTTGACTTGAATAAATTCCATTTATGTTGAATGGCGTGAAATGGCAAAAGAGAACTAAATGCAGTTCGTCATATATTCTTTGCACACGCATTTTCTAATCGGGTGTATTATTCGTGCTCAAAGTGACACTCAACGGACATATTTAAAGGCATGGTCCGCTTATTTGCAAGTCGCATAAAGCTTGCCAAATTTGATAGAATAAATTTCACAGAGCATGCATCTTTATTAAATTGAATTCGGCGTTAATAAATAGAGTCAAGCACGTTCTAAATACAGCAATGACGACCTGGCAAAAACATTTCAGTCGATTGCAAAGATTGTTGGATTATTATCTGCATCTATTGACTTTACTCTCTCAATTGTCTATTTTCTTGCCATTCGATCTTTGCAGTTGTATACTGTTACTTTTACAGACAGACTGGAATGACGGTTTCTATTTGTGTGCAATAGTTGATTCCTACGGAGGCGATATTCCCGGGTGGCCACACTTGGACAGAAAGAAACATACTTATAATTGTAAACTAGGTAAGAACAGACCTAGACTAACTGCCCGCCGCCGCATATGCCAAACGGTGACTACATACATCATGCATGCACCCCCTTTACAAAATATCTTCAGATATATAGTGACAGTTCTATTACAACGACATTGTCCGTTCAGACCATAATCTATGGAAATCGGAAAGTCAATATGGCATTTACTCCCGCTGATACTATACCGTATGTTGTACATACATGCACATAATGCATGCATGGTCGCAAACAACGTTCTCTGTACGTACCATATATTCCAGGTGCAAGAGAATAGCTAATAAGTTTCAAATAGAACGCTCTTAAAATTTACCAAATCGAACGTCAGGAAATGGTGATGTGTTCAATAACGTTTACATTAAGTTACAATAATCATAAATCTATCGGAGTTACCGGTGTTCAGGCAGGTATTTTAAAGACATATTTAGTTTTCAAATATGGAGAACAATTGTATTCCGATTATGTATATGAAACGATGTGATAACGAAGTGTTAATTTCATTACTTGTCTTTATAAACAATATTTCTGAATTATTTTGTTGATTATATTCCTTTATGACTTCAATGTTTTCATTACCAGGATTTCAACAAAACTGTCTGTGCGCACAAACACTACATGTCTTGACGTATAGCAATGGCCATTTGTATAATAAAGTTGCAAGGTTGTTTCATCGCTGAGAGCATATTATTCTATGTACCTTGTTCAAACAGGTATCGACGGCGCGAAAGCTCTTGGCGTTGAGCCGTTGCTGAAACCGGCAGAGATGGCAGACCCAGCTGTGGACCACCTGACGATCATGGCCTACCTCAGTCGATTCCAGAAGCTTAGGTCGGAACAGGAGCCAAAAGATAAAATTCACGTGACATATGGGAAGACAACACTGGAACCTGGTTCCAAGGTAGACATCAACATCAAAAGTCCTGTTCTGAGTTGAACGGTGTCTCTGGCGATTCAAAGTGTCGGCGTAATGTTGGAATAGTACCTATGTGGCCACCGCATTGTGACCCTAGTCCCTAGATGTTGTGTTCGTACCCAGACAAAACAGAATAATCGTATCATTATATAAGGTGACATACTGCCTGTATGCGAAATCTAAAGCTGTAAGTGTGATGGTTCAATCTATTCTGCATACAATTGATTTTAGAAAACATGAATTATATCGTCATAGTATTACGTTATACATGTATTATAACAAGAAACACAAGCTATAGTTTACAGCATAACTCTACGTGTTTATGCGTATTGTAACAGGGAATCACTAAATTTATAGATATAATACATGTATATGTTCTTGTAAGTTTGTCGCACTTTTCCAGGGTCAGTTTAAGATTTCCTTTGAGAACGAAGCAAAGAGGAACAAAGTTGAGGTTACGGTTTCACATGGAATAAACAAAACGCCGATGACACTCAAATGGAACGAAAACACAGCCGATGGCGAGTTGTTCGCCAGCGAAGCCGGAGAATACAAGGTACATATATAACAATAATCTTTTTATTTTACCTATCTTGCTATATTACCGTATATATGTGGGTGGTTCAGTTGGTATGATGCATATCATATTATGCAAACATAAGCGTCCGGTGATGACGAATGTGTTTGGACTCCAGATGAGCGTGCATTTGTGATTCACGCACGCCAATGGAGGATATATACCTCGATTTGATTATCCGGGCAAGTTGCTTTCCGGTTTCAACGTTTCTTTACAGTGGTTTCCCTCTGAAATTAACTCTCTGCAAATATTTCATTCACCCATTAACCCTTTCATGACGGGAGATTCCTGATTTTTTTGCGAAAACCCTGTTCCAATGCAATCTCTTATATATGCGAGTCGACCATAGCTCGAACGCCTCGCATATATAAGAGAATACATATATAAGAGCATACATTGTCCTAACACATTTTATATTATATTTTATAATTAAAGAATGTAAGAGAAAATTGTTAAAAAATTGTTAAAGAATGTAAGAAAACATGATTAAAAATTATAAAATTGTTAAAGAATACAAGAAATATGATAAAAATTGTTATAGAATTTAAGAAAACATAAAAATTATAAAAATTGTCAAAGAATGTGAGAAAAATTATGAAATTGTTAAAGAATATAAGAACAAATTATAGTTATTGTTACAGAATGTAAGAAAACATTATTAAAATGATCAAAATTATTAAAGAATGTAAGAAAAAATGATAAAAAAAAATGAGATTTATTTTTTAAATATGTAAGAAAAATTTATAAAAAATGATAATAAAAAACTGTTAGGCTAATGTATTCTCTTATATGTGCGAGGTGACATATGGTCGAATCGCATATATAAGATGATTTCATTGGCACAGTGTCGTTAATGTTGCGCAGCTCCCGTCGTGAAAGGGTTAAACTGACAACGTCGTGATATGGCATAGCGACTGACACTACGATAAACCCAATAAAAAAACCAAAAACATAGCTAGTCTATCGATAAAATAGTGCAACGCTGTAACAAAAGTACATTTCCCCTTTCAAATTTGCTATATTTATGATCTTTGGAAGATCGGCACAATTCAAAATGATGCTTAGCGTGCAATGAACATAAAATACGAAAATAAGTAACGTATACGTGAAAATGATTTCCTCAATGAACAGATGTTGTTGTTTTGTGTCCAAATTAATGTATGCTGTGTAAACTCCCCTCTCTAATTCTCTCTCTCTCTCTCTCTCGCACTACCCCTATATCTCTCTCTAACTCTCTCTCTTTCCCCTATCTCTGTCTCTCTCCCACTCACACGCTTTCTCTCTCTCCCTTAACTTCCTTATTGCAATGTTATTATGTAATAAATTATTACTAATAACAATTCAATCAAACAAAAACTATATATCCCGTCTGTTTGACCTCCAGTGATATTTCCTTCACACGACGTAACATTTATTTCACGAGGAGAGGTCTTTTTTAATAAGCCATTTGCTTTTGTCCAATCCTCTTTCTCTTTCTCTCTGTGTCTATTTGTGTATTGTTTTTTTTATTTGTTTGATTTTTAAATTTAAATATTGTTCACACCAACACAGAATAATATTTTGACAACGATTGTGTTTGTTTATAAAGAGCTATCTTAATTCTGGTGATATTGCTTCAATTCACGAATGCATTATTTTCACATTTCAATCAGTGTCTTATAACGAAATACCTCGGCATTCCAGGTGGACGTTCTATATGATGGCAAGACGGTGTCGGGAAGTCCGTTTATATTCACGTCGCAGGCAGACATGACGAAGGTTAAACTGAGAGCGCACCCAGAAGAATACACCGTAGGGGGTCAATACAAACTCAGAGTGAGTATTACATGCAACAAGGAACAAGTCATTCGGTTTGCAGTCCCATATGTATTGCAATAGGTTAATGCTACATGTTTATCACAAAACTTTGATGTCAGCGATAAAAGCATGTTTCACCCATATGTTGTCCCATTTGTTTTCAATGTAACGTTCCAGCGGTTGTAGCAGTGCTTCGGGGCAGTTTGGATTAACATTTTGACTTACCTTTTTAAAAGGTATCGATGAAGCATGTTTCACCCATATCGCCTCCTATTTTTATCAATGTAGCGCTGCTGCCCAATAGCTTTGTTGCACCGTTTGAGCTGTAGCTTCTGGCTGTGACCTCTTGTGTCTGTGTATATAAATCTCTTTGAAAAAGAGATACATTGGTCTCTTCCAAATCACAGCGGAGTCTTCTGATTTTTATCGCCATCAAATTTAGTTTATCTTTGTAACCTATGATGTGTAGCTGAGTGGCTATAGTCTACTAAATCTCAATGTTGGACATTGTACATATCGTCGATTATTTCCATTTCGAACTGACACGCACTTCCAATTATTTTGAGATGTTAATAATTTTTTTAGTTCTGCTATACTTGTTGCAGATCGACGATTTCAAGTCGGGTATCGGGAAAATCAACATGGAATGCACGTCGCCAAGTGGGAGAAAACGAGATTTAAAAGTGGAAAAGCAAAGCGATCATTACCTGGCTATCGTCGATCCGACAGAAATAGGTAAATTAAATTAACCAGACCACACGTAGAAACTGGGGCGCTTGGGGAAATTTATACCCCCACACAACTTTTATATAAAATTTCCAACCAGTAGTTTAATGTGAATTTGTTGTTTTGAACGACAATCACACATTTTCCTACTTTCGGTCAAACGTTTGGACAGCAATGAACATCTGTTGAACATTGTTTAACCTTATGGGATGCTAGGTCAGGCTGCTAGGTTGAAATTGACCACATTCAGAAAGTTCGAGGTGTTGTAGAGTTTGGTCTGTATTTGTTAAAGGAGGTGAAGTCGGAAGTTTAACGGTGGATACCACCAGCGGATGAGACCTTGTATAGCCGCGTCTCGGAGATTCAACGAAATCGTTTCCACAGTTGTAGGATTAGTTTAAGCCGTTCAGTGAAATTAAACCATATTTTCAAAAACTCAGAAATGAAACTCAGGAAACGTGAAAATGTTCCCAAATGCTTCTAATATTCAGTAACCGTGGGATCATAAACATATTGAACTGATAGAGACGATGTTTTGTTAAAAATTAATGTTTTAGTGACTATTTACTATTACTTTATCTGCAGCACAGTTTAAATATTATATCATCATCATCGTCAGTTCACTGGGAACGAGTCTGCATGGCTGACTCTGCGTTCCCGTATTTACATGAATATTTAACTCTTTGTCTGTCACAATAATAATACTAAATTTAACATTCGACAATTTGTCCTTCTTCCGAACGGAAGGTCTTCTTTTTTTATATTTCTTTTTTATATTCTTTAGTTCAATTGGTAGTTTGTTTAAGTGTTCTCATTTCGATTCGTGTGCATGTGTGGTCTTTGTTGATATATATACTTTCGATTGGTCTGGTTGGGTACAGTTGTATCTTACCGCATCACTGATCATTTTATCACGTATATATCTCTTGACTTTAACAGAAGTTTAACCTGTAGATTTTTGTTTTCTTACTATACTCTCTATTCTGTAAAATGACAGAACATCATCTTCGTTGCACTTAGTCATTTATAATAAATTATATTTTTAAAATGGATTTTCAATCTTCTTTGTCTGAACCAGCATCATCGGCATCACCATGTATAGTTTGCTACCATGTTGAAAGTATATATATATAAACCACTGTCTTTCAATTTTATAGTCTTGTAATTTACACGCAAATAAGTGTTATAGTACTGATCAATCTTTCGTCCATTTTCCAGGGAAATGGTGCATTCGAGTTTATGCTGATGGATCTGAGATTCAAGGCAGCCCGGCTTATTTCCATGCGTCTGACCCGAAACTAGCTCATGTGAGTCGGCCGCCAAAACGGGCGGCAGTCGGGGAAGAAATCATATACACAAGTGAGTGACTAGAATCAGAAGTATACGTAGTTTAGTGGCAAAGTCGACACAAAATTAAATGTCTCTATTAAGGTTTTCATTTATATCATGACACAATTCAAACTGCCAACCTACAGTATATGTGCTACATGTATATGTCGCCTAACTTTTCAGACAGTCCCCTCTAACTGTTAACTATGATGTTGAATGTATCACATGCAGATGCATTAATTCCTAATTCGAGGGATGGGCAGTTCACAGTAAATGATACAATACCTTAATAATAAACATTTATTTAAATGAAATGAGACACAGTGCCGGGATCATACATGTACGTCACAATTGTATTACAAATGGCGGCAATATGTCTCACATAGAAGTATTCATCGTTTTCTTTACCTATGTATATATAGCAAACAGCGAATGAGCTATATATGTGTAAATATTTTTGCTAGCTCATTTTGGAACCAGTCCCATATAGCCATGCAAATATGACTGTCGATAATATTTCAGTGTTTTAAGTCACTTCGGTCACCATTTTTCGAAGTTATGAAGTTTGAATGCCAAAATATCCTTAATTAAACATACACATGTATGTGCTATATCTGGATTTTCGGAATCAGAGATGGGTTGTTGTGATAGCTAATTAGTCTAATAGCTTGCTGATCATAACTAACTTTACCAGCACATGGAAACGCGATATTATGTAGTATCGTGTGCCCCGACATCTGCAAATTCAGTATCGTGTAATTCGTTAGTTTTCTGGTTAAATTGTGATTGGTTGTTTGCTCCCATCCATTTATACGAAATGGATGGTGATTTGTTTACGTTCCATGGATTATTGAATGCAACTTGGTCTGAAATTTTATGTGGAATGCAAAACTCCACGGAATGAAACAAAATCAACATACATTTCTTATAATTCCAGACAAATTTGCAACCATTATAGTCCACGGAATGCAACTAAATTAACAGCCGTTCCTTATATTTACAATCAACTAGCTTTTTAAAAGAGCATTAATTTTAACCAGCCAACGCCCTGCATTTAAGTAACTCAACAGCATGAATACATATGCGGTGCTTGGAAGGAACATTCGAACATCAATGTATGGTGTGTGTCATCGTTAAAATGATTCAGTATAAAAGTCTGTAAATACATCACCGCTATAAGAAGAGTATGATGCAATTGATAAATTTTGTTCTTGTATTAATAATTGACAGTTCTCCACTAACAAAATTTCGCGTGTTGTAACCATTATTACGTAAGCAAAACAAACTGTTACATACAATGATTTGTCAACAAACATCGATAAACGTGTTTAAAGGCACGGGAGGCCTTAGTTGTCGAACATATTCATATTTGTTCCAATCACCGTAAACAGAAAAACATTAAAACGCATACAGTTTCGTTCATATATACCATGACCATCGCGTAAACAGCATGCTATCATAAAAACCTACTATATTTTACCTAAGCAAGAGACTGATTGTGTTACAGAAGACAGCACAGTGTTACTGGCTAATCACACACAAATGATATAAACGCTCTTTATTAGTTCCATATCAGGAATTCAGCAACAAAGAACGCTCTTTATGTTTACCAACATAATATAAACAAACACCAAGAAAGTAACTTTTTATGCTTTTGTTTACATAACAATGGTCAAATATATGACAATAACATACTGTTTATGCGATATTTCTTATTTGTATACGGACAAAGTCTGTCTACATTTTAATAGGCTTTCTGTTTGTGGCGGTTTTTGACTGGTGGAAATATTTTCACAGCATACCCAGTTACCCACCGCCAAGACCTCCCGTAACTTTAAGTAAAAATATGTTAGTGTGAGTGTGATTTTAAAAATATTTGTCAATGCTTTGACCTTTTCTATCTTTTTAATATTTTGTATTTTATTTGACTAATTTTACTGTTATCGATAATTCCACTGTAACAGTACTAGTAATGCTGACATATAACAACGACTTTGAAATGCGAAATCTCGTTATTGAAGTGTTATTAATGATGAAAATAAGTCAATCTATTTTATCATGTACTTGTTGATGATATATAGTTGTTTTTTATAAAGACTTTTATATTATTTCGCATGAACCCACTCACATGAATGCCTTGAATCCCTTTAACCTGACGTGTAATGTAAATAATGATTGATGAAATAGCATATGTACGCATTGAGGATATGTACACATAGTTTCTTTGTCATTCTGCTGTATATATAGTTGACACCAGAAAATCTGGTAATGGGACACTGGAGGCGTCAGCGACTCTAAATGGAAAGTCCATACCATGCAAGCTACGACAAGACCAAACTGGGTGCCACACGCTGAGTTTCACGCCATCTTCTGTCGGAAAACTTAAAGCCACAATACGACAGTGTGGTGTCACTATTTCAGGTACATCACCATGCACCCATCATTTTATCCAATTATTGGAAATTTTCTAGATGACACTCACTGAGGTTGGACAATAATTATTATTTACAACTGATGGCCATTTTAGCCCAAACATGTTACCAAGATACTAACGTTTCGAGTATTATACTCGGCACTGATGTCCGTGCGCATGCGCTTGCATGTGATGAGATTATGTAATTAATATAAATTTATCTTTCCGAAATGTTAATAGAACAGACCTATGGTTATACACAATTGACTTATATGACACTCACATGTCTGTAAACAGGTATGTGACACGTACATGTATATGGTACTGAACCATGGAAACATCAACTTACATATAATGGTTAGTGATAACACATGGCAGGTAATATCACTTTAATATAACGCACTAACGTGTATGCTTCTAATTATTTCACAGGAGCGAACGAGGAAATCCGAGTCAGTGATCCGTCTAAAATCTCAGTTTCCGGTGATGGCCTTCTTAAAGGTCAAAAGGGCGAGATAGCGACATTTGTTGTGAAGGGCTCAATTGAGGAAGGAATAACAGACGTAAATATCAAAGGTAATTGTGCAGAAACCGTAGTTATCCCTGAGATTTGTGTTACGTCCCTTTCTCATATACATGTAGACCTACATGATACAGTGCAACAAAATCTGAAGCAGACGACGTCTTAAATTCGCGTTAATATTAATGGACAATAAGAAACTGCTGAATTACGTAAATTGATGATTAATAAATACTGACTGTTTAGGCAGAAGGGCAGAAATTGTTTCATGACGTCAACATGGGGTAGTTGTTTCGCCAATGTGAGAGACATATCAGAGTTATGGAGGCACCTACTCAGTATTATTATTCATTGCTTCAAATGTGCTTAATTCAGTGAGCGTGAACAAATTCTCATTTCGTATCGAAATGGACATGTATCGATCACATTGAGATGTGCCTCAACTCAGATCAAGCGTGACACGTCTTGTTTTTGGAATTCTTTTGATGAATAAAGTTGGAAAATTGGGCACAAACGCATCGGATGAAATAAAAACGGTATGGGTGGCTTCGGAATGACTTGCGGAACATATATTATATGTCAAATGAAAGGGAATTGTATTGCCAATAAGACATATCTGAGGATATTTTGGCTGCAATTATGGATTTCTAGAATTTATCAGGGCTTTGATAGTTTGTGTGGTTTAAGCCAAAATCGATCATTTGAACTTGTCACTCATATAGTCTACGTTGGTATGTAGTAATTAGGTCCCTGTGTCAAATATCAGAAATAATAATATGACATGTGTTCGTGGAATATTTTGATCATATCAGATATCGCCTCTCGAAAAATGTCAAACTGTCACGAACAATTAAGGGCTTTTATGGTTTCGTTTCTAATAGTTTGCTGAATGGTTGTATATATAATAAGAACATCCAGATTGGTGCGTTGGGCCGCTCCTAACTGATAACTAATTTTCATTCGTTGTTTTGTTTCTATATATATAGTGAACAGTTGTGATGTCCCATATAGATTCGCGTCTTTGGGGAGTGGAACAACGCAGTACTCGTTCACACCGATTATCTCTGGGAAATATCAAATAGCTGTGTGTCACGATGGCCATCCAATTCAAGGTGAGATTATGTCTGTTGCTGTGAACAATTTCCATTGCCTCTCATATGATGCCATGTAGTCAAAAAGTTGCATTAGAAGAGTCTCTTCAATTCAAGTTATAATTATCTCGACCTTAAAAAAATCACGTGCAATATGACTTTTCACCACAACGTGCGTGTCGAGTCCAATGTGACTTTTCACCACAACATGGACGAGTGCAAAAAAAACACACACTGTACACATATTGTATAATGACATTTGTATTATCAATCTGTGTGTTTATCCAAATTTTGGGAATAAAAATGTTCTGATTATTTCAGGGGTGGGGGGGTGGGTTTGCAATTTTTTTCCGAACACTAGGCGGGGGTGGGTGGGTGGTTCAACAGCCCGACTAACACAATTTTTCCTGGCCCCCGTAAATTTTTTACTGTAGTCATTATTCTTCAAAATAATGGGACAACTGGTTTTAAGAATGCTTCAATTATGTAATAGGCATGAACTTAACTATTGGTATGGGGTTTGAGTTCACCATCAGTTAATAATGAGGGATGACACCAATGGGTCAGCTTGCTAAATGTTTTCATCAAGGATCTATCAATGCACATTGACATGGAAAGGCTCAGGTTTAAATAGATTATAAAAAAAAAACATAATAAAACTAGAGGGTTAAAATTCTGGCCTGCAGAATTGATACTTCCATACAAATTCCCCATCCTCGATCCCCATCCTTGATTTAACACTCTACCCACCCATATCCAATCCTTTCCCATAAACCACTCCATAACCCTAATATTTCGATAAGCACAACCTTAATCGTAGCCAATCAATAATCATAACCATTTCCATAGCCCTATCCACAGCACTTAACTATAACCCTATAAAATACACCGACCATATCCATTGCCCTCCTGCAAACCATATCCATAGCCATACATTGGACACTTACCATAACCCTTTCGATGAGCCTATTCATACATGAAAGCCTAACCATAACCAAATCCTTTTCATAACACCGTCACCTTTTTAACATTAACAATATCCACAACTCTAATCCACAATATACGACAGAATTATCCATAATTGTCATCAATATTATGTAATATGTATGTGTATTGAAATAAAATATCCTATCCTATCCAATTTATAAACCTGATCCTACCCAAAACATTAACACTAAACATAACCCTGATCTACACATATCCATAACCCTATCCTTAATCTTAAAGTGGATTATCTCTTTGTAAACATGTATTATATAGTTATCATGGTATACAATATTAGATATGAGTCGAAGACTCCTGTCAGGAAATGCTTCTATCGATTAATATTGATTTTATTTCGAATATCTTCTGGTCTAAAAAGGTGTGGTCGTTTAGCTAACGAACAATAGTGATTACTTTTACCAATGACCAGGTCTGTTCTAAAAATAGAATAATTACGTGTCCCAATAAATTCAATATTAGCTGATAGAAGTCTTTCCGGACAGGGGTCTTCAATTCATATTATTATTTTATACCCACGAAACTATTTCAAATTTGTTATTTAAAGAGATATCGTTAACCCTTTACTGAACTTAAATTAAATTTCCTAGTGTATGCAGTCATCCGGGGGTATTTTCCTACATAATAAGTGAATGCATGTAATATCGGGAACTTAATCCTGATTAACTCATTGCGCATTCTTTTGAAAAGTTAAAACATTTTACCGAATTTGCGCGTGGATAGTACCCACCACATCCAATTTGTTTTATTTCGATTCACGATTTCTCCATTTTTTTGTTTTCTTTGCGAGTTTTACTTGAATTTGCCAAAAGCCTCGACCCACACCGATGCGCGTTCTCCGTTAAACGGATTGCTTTTATACCACGACAGTCAAACTTCCAGGATGTATCTATGGTATACCGAGGTACCTGCTCACGTATTTCACTCGATCCTTCATTAGCCTGTTTGAATTTGGCGGGAAAATTGGCGAATTTCGCCTTTTGCCATATATCGATGGTAGTTGATACTGCATCCCCCTTTTTACACATAAAGAGAGATAACTCTGCAAAGCAAGTTAGGACACAATCCTATATAGGCCGAGTACCTACAACTATCATAGGGCTATAAACGTACGAAATTCCAGCGCTCTATCTCTAGCACTTCCTGAGAAATAAGCGTTATAAATATTTTAAGAATAATAAATAATATTGGAAAAAAATTGAATAACAATATACTTCCATATTAAAATATGGAAGTGTAATAAAACATAAAGGTGTTAAAACAAACTTTAACCGATTTCAGCGATATTCGGTACATGGGTCTAGGATCACCTCTAGATGAGAGCTGTCAAATTTGAACTATTTTTGATGAAAAACATGGCCACCGGCAGCCATCTTGGATTTTACTCTTTGCGTCACTAAATCCTTTAGCACACCCTACAGAGCTTACGACTCATCCGATCATCACCAACCGTCATATGAATCCTCGGTGTGACCTCTCGATGGGTGCCCGCCATTTTTCCCGAATTCTGTAAAAAAAACATGGCTGTCAGTGGCCATCTTGGATTTTACTTTGTATGATTAAATCCTTTAGCACACCTTACAGGTCACATTTCTCATCCAATCGTCACCAAACTTCATATGGATCTTCGGGGTGACCTCAAGAAAGGGAGCCTCCCTTTTTTCCCCCGAAATTTGTTCAAAACAAACATGGCCACCAGCAGCCATCTTGGATTTCAAATGTGAATCTATCAGCACAACCTACAGCCCACATTTATTGGAGAATTGCTTTGAAACTTTACAGCCATTAAGTAGGAATGCTTCTATAATCATGATATGGAACATATATCAGATAAGATCAGGACAACTAAGTAAAATAGTCATTTGAAGCAGTTTGAAGGGGGTGGGTCCCTATCCCAGAATCGGAAAACAAATTAGAGGGTGGTGGGTACCCAGTGGGCGGAAAAAATAAAAAAGCGCCTAGTGTCCGGAATATTTTTGCTGACCCCCCACCCCTGATTATTTATGGTATAAGGTCGACACTCTCTAAAAGCCTGTATTTGATCATCAGAAAGTATGATTTGGAATAGTAAACATGAAAGTGAAAACAAAATTCAATGCGGAAGTGTAACGTCTTTTAAATCCATCACCGTATTGCGCGCGCATCACAATTTCAATGATTCAGTAGGCATGTCATATTGAACACTCAGGGGTCCAATATGACTTTCGGGATTCGCGACGGCCTTTGCCCAATCAGAAATAGTGTTAGTTAAGTGATGGATAATAATAACATTTCCATCGTGATATAGTACTTTATTATTGTGAGTATACTCACCGGGTGTCCAGTATTTCATGGTCGCAGTTCTTGTATTTGTATGATTTTTTTGTGCACATGCTAGGGCGACGAGAACACATACTAACATGATACATTGCCGTAATCTCTAATTATGTGTTTCTTCCGCACTTTTTTCAAGTCTGAAACAGAATATATTCTGCATTCGATTAGATGTATCCATTCCGCCATCTGTTATTTTTGTTGTATTTCTCATTACAGACAACAGGAAAACGAACAACCCTGGTCATGCGCTGCCTGTGTACAATACACAGATGATCTACAACTCGTCCCCAGTTTATAGCAAAATTTACAAAACGAGTCCAGACCTAATTTACTGGACGAGTTTTGAAAAAAAATCGCTATAGACTGGGGACGAGTTGTAGATTCTATTTATTACCTGATCCAACCATCCATAAAGCATACTTAAATCAATAAATGCGACGCGAAACTAACAGCGGCTTATATATCGCCTGCGATGACATTTCACGTAACTATGCATTGTTTGTGGGCGTAAAGAAATAACTAAATCGACAATAGTCACAAACATCGATTTAGCGTACGTAGCGTACGGAATGTAAACAAACGGCAAGCCGGAAGTCAAATGTCACGTACGCACAAGAATAATACATGTGCGTTTTGGTACATCAAGCTTGCGCTATTTCCTGTTATACAATGAGCGTTGTATATCATTATTATAGATTGGGTTTATAGACAGAACACAACGCGCATCTTAATCGAGAATCTTTTATCGAATTAGTTGCGGATGGCGCAAGGATATATTTCGCGAGAGCGAAGCTCGAGCGAAATGTAACTATGCGCCGTCCGCAACGAGTTCGATAAAAGATTCGAATTTATGATGCAAGTTGTGTTCTGTATTTATTCTACACTGTTGTGTCAGATAAATTAAAACCATTACTGTCACCTTCATTGATACTATGACTACCTTTATTGTGATTTAACTCTGATGAATAACCAGTAATTTTCGGGGCATCACCCGAATCGGATCGTTGACGCAATGTACGTCATCTTTCTTGGCGACAACGTCAACAAGAATAGTTCCGGCTTGTATTCCACTAAAAGTATAAACTAATATGTATTCAATGGCTCGTATTCCGTTGAATACATGTGCCTCGCGTCGATGGGTGTGGAATAAAATGAATGGAATAAGGTTCGGATCATGTAATATTTTATTTGTATACACATATCATGTTAGTTTTGTTATGGTTGTTCTACGAATAAAAAGTCAATCAAATAAAATGCACCAATAACGTTTCGTCAATATGTTATTAATCAAACTCCAGGTAGTCCATTCGAAATGAAGGTATCAGACAAGAGCAAGATTTCAGTGGTGGACGATTTGATAAATCTTTTTGACGAGAAGGGGCGACTTGCGTTGCCGTACCGGAAAGATACAGTTTTGACGCTGGACCTGAGCGAAGCAGGACCGGGTATGCGATTTTATTTATATTACTTTATTCAATACACTGGCATGCGGACACATAATCATCATTTCACATTTAACATTTTTTGCATGATATAACATATTTATTTCCATTAATTACCCATTTCATGGCGGGAACTGCGTTGGTGCAGCATTAAAGTTCCTCTTCCAGTGCATTATCTTATATAATTATGCGAGTATTCCATATATATAGGGAGCCTCGCATATATAAGATAATACACTGGCCTAACAATATTTACCTTGTAAGCCAGTGCAATGTCAAGTTAAATATTGTTAGGCCAAAGTATTCGCTTATATATTCGAGGTTCCTACGGGAGACTCACATATTCGTTCGTTACAGGAAATATCACATGCGAAACCTTAGGTCCAGACGGAAAACGTTTAGTAGCCGTGAATCAGACTCCCACATCTGCAGAACTGAGAATCATGCCAAACGAAGAAGGTAAGATCACATTCCCGGAAAGGGGGAATGGGTACAATATATATAACACTTTGTGCTATATCTGCCATGTATTTTATGTATGTTCCATGATTATATCAGGAGAGGGCAAGTTGTAAGTTTTGTAACTTGTGCCCCGATCTCTATGTATATTATCTGTCTAGATACATTAAAATATGTTTTAAGTAAAAAGACGTAAATCTGCTACGATCATCGTCGGTTTTTAAGAAGACGTATGAGAGCGTTTTTAATGATGATTGTGTTCATTATTATTATGAGGATAGGTTCATACACTCAAAATTACCAGGCGTTCGTTTGCATGCATATCGATGTAGAATGATACAATGCGCCAGAAACCGAATGCAAAAATGCTTATAAAACGCATCGGTATATAAACAATATGTTGTTCCATAAGTAGCGATGCTATTGAAATTTGCCTGTATATATATAGCATGCAATTATCTCGCAGGAATCAATCATACAGGTATTTTAAGGAAACGTGTTAATAGTACCATTACATACGTGAGTGGGACTATCGAAATTTTACTTCTGATGTCGTTAGCTTTTGGTAACTATGTATTTTATATGCATGTTGCCGTTTATATTCTGCACTATAAGTGTTTTATGTGAGAACATGTCTTGCAAATGTATGTTTGTGACATATTTCTTTTGCAGGAGAGCACCACATCCACATGTATTATTCGGGAGTTCCGTTGGATATCTCGCCTATTCTCGCGTACTGTCCGGGCAGACCGTTACCTCTAGACCACACGCAGGTCGTGCTGGAAGGAGATGGCCACATCATGGCAAGGGCGGGAGTTCCTGCCGAATTCACCATTAATGGTCGCAAAGCCGGGCCTGGTAGGCATATACTCTTATCCCGTTATAAATATGTTGAAAAGAATATATACTCTGACTTTACAACGTCAACAGTGCACGGTCATAATCACCAATCAGGTTTTATTATATTAACCATGCAGGTGGTTTATACTGGCCAGATATATACGTGGTCGCCCATCTATTAGACATTGCCGCGGTTGTTTGTGCATTGTGTGTATATATATGATTATCCAATATACCATGTATGTTGAACCGCCACTTAATAAAGCACATGATGTATAAGTTTGTTGCTGCCAAAAAAGGGGGAAAAAACTTCCATCGTACTCAATCCGGTTGTTGTGGAACACGGATACAGGAAGAACGAACGATCAATTGAATCATACCACCAAAGGTCTTATTTCAGTTCTACGTTTCGACTGCTACTGACAGACAACCAGAGGTTATCCGTGTATACCCGGTGTTCGTGTATCTGAATAGGTTTGTCAACGGGCCATACACCTGAGGCGAAGTTACTATATTCAATGGATTTTAGTTTCCCTGTGAAATCAGTCCTATATATATGACCTGTATTTACTCCACCACTAATACTCGCGGCGTCATGGTACGAAAGTGTAGTTATGGCTGTTGTAACAGATGCATTTTGTGTTCTATGTCCCGAATTACTGCATCCACATACAGTGGATATGCTTGACGAACACAGGTAAAATTATATGTTTTTCATTTTCAGGTAATCCTGAAGTCAAGCTGAAGGGTGTGTCTCAAGAACAAGATGTCAAAGTGAAACCTTGGCAGTATGATCGGTATCAGTGTTCCTATACTTCAGCTAATCCAGGTAATACACCACATGCACGTAGACGTGGTAGAACATGCATGCGTTGTATTTTGGTTCTACGCCATGCAGCATCGATCACAACAAACAGCGCACCATGCATGTGATCACTTGAATGTGGTTTAGTCGAAAATCCGCTTCTCGGTCAGTTTGTTCCATGTATTATGTACCCTGTCGAATTTCAAAACAAAATGGTGCGCATTTCAAGGCAATTCTAATAATTCTTTATTTTATGAGTTAGCTGAAATCTGATATTCAATCAGGTGTTATCAATATAAATAGAGCTTATGTTTTTATCAGAAAAATATCACTAAAAGTCACAACCATACGAAATGTCTGATCGAGTACGGGTAAAATATAAATTTATTAACGCCACCCGTGTATACTGTTGGGCAATTTATAGAAATCTGTGGACCTGTGTTGATAATTGTTTTTTCCGGTTATTTTGGGACGCGTTAAAGTTGTACTGCGATCCCGAGCCCGGTAAAAGCTGTAGTTGGAATGTCCAAGTTCGTGAAAGTTCTATTGACTATGCCGATGATTTGAGAAGCTTTATTGTTTTAGGATATTGTAGAAAGGCTAATCTGGCCGTGTCAAATTGAGCTATAGCGATGGGATATCTCGCAGGACAACACATTTCGGGTTTTCGTGGGGTGTGTATTCTCTGGATGTCTTATAATTGCAGTATATAATGTAACTATTATGACCGCGTTAATTGCGTTCGGTGTTTAGGTATGAACGATGGCTGGGCCATGCACACTTGAAGATTTTATGGCGAGAACCCAATTTTTTATCCGCATTTAGAAGCTTTTCGGTTTGGTGAATGAAAAACCTGCAGTAATAAGCCGTAGTTTTTTGTAATAATTTGAAGGATTAGTTGTTTTAACGGAATTCTGAGGCGGTGCGTTAATGTAACCAATATATTTTATATTATAATTTATATTTATGACTAATAATATGATCTTGGTGGCGTTACCATTTCTGACTATGGTTTTCTTGTCTTGATCTGACGGCGTCCCCATGATTTTTCAAATAACTTAATGTGACCGGCGCTAATTCTGCACGACCAAATATAAGTGGTATTTGAAACAGAATTGAATATTTACACGTAACTGTGTGTACTTAAAATTACAACTCTGGATACAGAATATTGACAATTCCGAGTAGTAGGTTCAGGTTAGGTTCTGTCTCTTGCAGGCGCCTATCTGTTATACGTCTGGTGGTCGGGTAAAGAAATCCCTGGCTCCCCATTCAAGCTAGCGGTCACATCCAAAGGCGATATCAGTAGAATCCGAGCTTTTGGTGGTGGATTAAAAGGTGGGATTCTTGGACAGGAGCTCAGAATCTTCGTCGAAACGAAGCATGCCGGTCCAGGTGGGTTATTATATATAGCAGCGACACAGTGCAGATTGTGTCCATGTCGCCAATTAAGACTTGGTTTTCACTGACATGACAGGGAACTCAATACTTTCTTTACCAAATGGATTAACCAACCAGTTATAAAGGTAATATACGTATTGGAATGGTCTTCTTCGTCTGGGGTGTGTTCGGGAAATAACAGCAGACAAACGAATAAAATAAAAGTGCAGAAGTGTGTCTATTTTTAGAACACTACTACATTTTTATTGAAATTCCCTCTTTCAACCGACGTTTAGGTAAGACATTTTAAACACCTAATGTTTCTCGTGTGTTTGTTCGGGAACAACAACGCAAACGTGCCTTCGAAACGAACTTTGTAGAAATGTGGAGGTCGTGACCGGGAGATATAGAGCTAAATGCGCTAAAAGTTTATTCCCATACCAAATTATATGCATATGAATAACCAAAACTACATGTCCGAGTTTTAATTCACTCATTTACAATTTCAGGCGATCTCGTTGTGACATCTTTCGGCAAGATTCACAAATCTCGATGTGACGTCATAACACGTGAAAACGACGTCTACATAGTTAGGGTTTTCCCCAGGGAAACTGGTATCCAAGAGGTTAGCATAAAATACGACTACCAACACGTGCCAGGTGGGTAACACAGGTAGTCACGGTATTTGATGTTTACTGCCAATATAATGTTAACTATATGTATTCTCTTGGTCATTATTAATGCACAGATAAATTCATCATACCACATGCATACACAAATTGGTTTGTTGTATTATGTCGCATCAGTAGAACTTTCGATTTGATGTTTCTACAGTAATGCTCCAAGTAATCGACTCCTTAACCACAGCAGAATTATGGTTAAGTTTTCAGGATTTAGTCGGAAATATGGCTTGTTGCCATTCATCGGAAAGTTCTCGTGTTGCTTCTGTTTACATAACACAGCGCAATTCTATTGGTTAAGCACACACACATGATATAAACGCTCTTTATTATTTCCATATCAGGAGAAGAGTAACAAATAACGCTCTTTATGTTTACCATATCCGGAACTAAACAAAAGCCAGGTTCTGTAACGTTTTTTGCATTTGTTTACATAACAAAGGAAAAACATTTGACAATACCATATATTTTACTATTCTTTCTGTTTATGGCGGTTTTTGGCGGAGCTGAATATTTTAACAGCATACCTACCGCCAACGCCGCCCGTATCTGTAAGAAACATTATTATCATGGCACTAAACTAGCTATTTTACCAGCTAGTTAAAATCACCTATCCGACTTTATCTGTCCAATTGAACCCGAGAAACTGGTATTAATTGATGAAGTCATTGAACCCTGAAGACCCAGTCTAGCCTAGGCTATGCTAGGACGACTAAACTGTGCATTTAGTAATTATAACTATACAAATAAGAGCTATACTGGGGAACACATCATCTGACTTAACTTAATTATTGCTGATAAATATATATGGAAAAGTACTAATTAATTCACCGGCATTTTCACATCTCCTAGCTCACTAGACCAGTTATAATGGAATGCCTTTTTATTTCACTGATCAGCAGCCGGATGATGATCCCGCCGTGTCGATAAATCCAGATATCATGTGATTGCAATTCAAATGGCCGCCGAAATAATCAAAATTGCCAACGTACATCATATCAGAATTGACATAATTTTAATAAATCAACATAGCAAAAACATGGCTGATTTTGTAAGTGCATGGCGATGAAAACACAATTGTGTAATAGCTTGGATTCTGATTGGGTAACTCTCACCCCTCCCACAGGACTTAACTTTAACCTACCCATTTTCTTCCTTATTATGTCCCTCAACGTCTAAGCAATGTTAACACGAAAAAGTGGTCGTGGACACCATACACAATGGCATCCAACTTGGCTGCCGTTTTTCAGACGATATTATTAAGTCATTTATAGAAAGAAAATCTTGTCAAATCTATAAAAATGTATATAAGTTTGTGATGCATCTGTTTGTGGCAAAATTACAATTTCTCGTCCAATATGGTCGCCAAAATGGCCACCGGAAGTGTAGAATATGATTTGGAATTGGTTGAAAATTGTGACTTTATTTTCTATTTTTTTTATATTAAATGCATTGGATCAATGAAATATTGCAATCTTTGTTTCCCAGCCCCTTCCGATCCCTCAAAAATTCGATATTACAAAACGCGATATACACATAAATATTCCAACTCAATGGAACCAAAATTGTCACTTTGGCTCAAAATGACCGCCAAATTGGCGGCCAAATTATTGACAATTGTATATATTGCACAAGCGTGCCCTGCTATCGCTTACCAGTTGTGGTTGATGAATAAAATTGACTAATCTGCCTGCAATACATTGAATACTAATATGATACACATTGGTTAGTTGTTGCTATTGTAACCACTGACAATACCAGAAATATCGGAATGTTTTTCTCCCACAAACTTGACATCAATTCAGCAAACAATCTTTGGTCTGTATTAAATGTGTCGCACAATTATCCAGAACATTATTCTCTACTGTTCGGAAAAGGTAACAATTTGTGACTCACTTGGTTATTAAACATGTTACCTAATCAACTGACAACTAAATATTCTATTCTGGTTGTCCCAGTACCTCATAAGGCATGACAAATTCATTTTAAAGGATGCATTATGGACTTTTGCCGAAGCTGTATTATGGGGTTATGGCCATGTTTTTGAAAGGAAATGGACGAAATTGAAAAGGAACTCCGAGAGTCCATAATCTATTCTCTATTTTGGCCCATTGGCATAAGGAAATGGACGAAATTGAAAAGGAACTCCGATAGTCCATAATCTATTCTCTATGTTGGCCCATTAGCATAAAATTGATCAACTTAATACAGGGTTTATGCCAAGATGACAACCAGATACCAATTCATTAAATAGTGATCACACGCGGATGTGAACAATTATGAAAAGGTCCCAGAATAAGGCAATCTGGTCATCACTGGAGACTGGCGCCCATTCCCAGGATGTGCATGGTGATATGGTCATCGCATCGATGGCACTCTGCTCCCTAATTCCATGATATGGGTTATTGGTGTTATGGTTACCGCTGGAGAAGTACTCTGGCCAGCCATGCAGGTTATGGATATGGCTAACTTGACCGACCGCTCCTGGAATTTGCATTCTAGTGGACCAGTCCCATGATAAGAATATATTTCCATTACTATATACCAACACCCAAGTCATGCATGTACATGTTGGGGTACAGCTGTTCGAGTAGTTTCTTCTCTTGGAGTTGTCTACCACAATAATGTGGTTACATAGACATTGCTATGGACAAAAACACTAGCGTCCCAATATCCGTATTCGCACAATACACCATCACTGAATTGTCTCCCAGTCGCACAGCTGGTGATCAATAAATTTTACACTTTGATCGCTATGAATTTACCAGATCAACACTAGGTACAGACGCTCTGCGAACACGATTGTACGATTTGCATGGATAAGTGTTACGTGTGGCTGGTATGTTAGCTGATAAATGTTTGGATATCAGTGATTTGGTCACTGCTTTAGGTCACCACGCTGGACACACAACCAGTCTCTGGACACCACAAATGTAGGCACGAATGCGGCACTCGGATTGCGGAATATGTATGAGGAGACACAAAAAGCAAATTAGTCACAAATCGGTTTTGGCACCCCCCACCCCAAACCCCGAACCCACTCATTTGTAAATGTAAATATGTTTAACCTATATATGATTTTGAATCTCTCCTTCAACATTTTGTGTGAATAATATTATTGTAAACAGGGAGAGGGGCAAAGTAAGTTTTGTAACTTGTCCCCAATCCCTTTTGTATTATTCGATATACAAATAAAATATGTTTAAAGTTAAAGTATGAGGATACGAGACACCCAGTCTCCGCGGTTCCCAGCATACTTATTGTTTTTAAATACATAGTTAACGTACCACCCATGCAGTCCCTGGACATCGCTGTTCGGGCTATTGGAGGTACAACTATATGCAATCTGACCAATAACTTTCTGAATACGGGCACTATAATGATCCAAGATGAGATACGGGTAACCTGTCGCTGGTGTGAACATTGGATATACAGTCCCCGTAACGGTACAATTTATGTATGGAAGTGTTCCAGTGGACTTCGCTTCATTTTCTTATGTTGCCAAATAATAGAAAAAGACAAAGCAGGCCTTCGTCGTCAAACAAATTGACTATATATAATGAAGACTATTCGAATTTCTATCGAATCTGACATGCTAAATCATTCTAGCCTGCATCTTGTAATTATATCCTCTGAAATGTTCGTTTTCTATAGGAGTGCAACTATATCAATGGGGCAGATATATACCCACTTTATAACCAGACACACCGCACCAAAGCTATCAACTACCTGAAAACATGTGAATTATAGTTGTATACATAGTTTTGCCATGTTTAATACATATGCTATATCCATCTACGTGCTCTAGGATTGTTGTTCTGGTAGACATTGTTATTGTTTCCCAGAAACGCGCGTATAGTATAACCTACCAATACATGTATATGATTTGAATAACATTACTGAAACAGACAGATAAAAATAATTTGTATTGCGATTGGTAGAATTGAGAGAGTAGCAATCCACGGACTCCATTGAAGTTGAATAAATAGTGGGACTTAACGATGTCATAATTCATAATAAATTTAAGTATATGAATAGAAGTGGTCATGGGTTTTGACCACGAGCAAAATTAAGCAAATTCCCTAGGAACCCCTTCGGTTCATGCATGTAGTTCGCTGAATTGTTCTCGGTGTCGCTTGTCATCATCACAATCCTCGTCGTCATCATCATCACCATCATTGTCATCATTCGCATAATCGTCACCATCATCACATTCCCCCATCAACTGTTATTTGCAACTGCCTCCATTGGTGTATTGCAATAAATCATCTTATCTTATCTTATTATCATCATCATCAACATCACCATCATAAACACCAGAATCGTCATCACATCGCCGTCGTCATCATCACCATCATCGTCATCATAATCAACAACAACAACAACAACAACAACAACAACAACAACAACAACAACAACGGTGTGTCTTTCGTTATAGGCAGTCCGTTCAGAATAGGCGTCGGTGAGCCTCCGGATGCGACCAAAGTTATTGTTTACGGTCCTGGAATAGACGACGGTGTTATCCAAAACTTTCAAAGTAGATTTCTTGTTAAGACGTCCGGTGCCGGAGCAGGCCAGTTGGTGGTTAGGATCAAAGGCCCAAGAGGTGAGCTGTTGGCCAACTCGTATACACCGATGATTTAGTCGAATTATACTTATATTATATTTGCCGGTTGGTCCTAGCTGCTGTTGGTAATATGCATCCTGTATATAGTTATGTCAAACTGCCAATTTCGCGATATCTGACAACTTGCAGCGATTCAAGATAAATGGACGCATACTCATTACGAAAATGCGGGACAGGGTCTTACATGTAGTATAGAGCTAATGTGGTTAGGTTGTTGATACCATAATGACACACTGGTGTATACCATGAATGCAGGTCATGTGTTCGAGTCGCGATCTAACCCGTCAAGCTTGATCTCAGTTATGGGACGATCGTAACATGGTTTTATCGATAACGAATGATAATTTCTTCACGAATATTTGTCGCAATCAGGGACGTGACTAGAGGGGCTCATGTGGGGCTGTCAACATTGAAAAATTTTAAACTTCCATTTGTTGTTCCATGCTTCCAACTATATCCCTTTGAACCATGACCAAATTCCCAAGTTTGCTTACTTCAATTTGCACCTTCTTTGGGTTGGAATTTTCCAACTGGTACCCCAAGCTGTCCAACTATTCGAAATTTCCAATCTGATATGGTTGAAATTTTCCAACTGATAGCCATCGCAGACTATTGGTCTAAAATGAAAATTGTTCTACTATACTAGTTGGAAAATCAAACTATTAGAAATATATTTCCATCCTTGTTTTACTTTGTTATCAAATTACCAACTGATGTTGTCAGATATTAAATTTCCAACTATTTAAAGTCCCACTTAATTTTCGAACCCCCACATCATATTATATAAAATATGCCATATTATATACCATTTGAAAGAGGAAGCTCAAAACATTGTATTTTCAACTTATTCGATGTAATAAACTGTGAACATGTTATTTTTTATTGAGATATCGACGTCTGTTCTGTGCTCAAGTTTCAGCACAAAGTCGATTATTTCCAACGGAATGGGAATATCTCTATATATTTAGATATAAAGTTATTCCCCTTCCATTGAAAATAAACTAGTTTGAATTATGTTGCATTCTGGGAGCCATAACGGGGGAATGATTTTATTATTTCAGCTAATTTATATTACTCTTTGGGCACCTTCTGAGACACCGGCGTTCCAAATGGTGATGAATTATAATATTTTAATGATATTTTATGGCATAGATTGTTATTAAAACCGTATATCAAGGCACTAGAACAAAAATAATCGGTGGGCCTTTAAAATTCTGACCAAAGTTGGGGTGAGACACCCCAACCCCTACGCCACTACGCCTGTGAATCTCTACTCTGGCTACGCGTGTAGAGATGACATTGTACCAGTTAAATATCTTGGAACTGTTTGATGTTCTGGCGGGAAAACTTTATAACATTGAAAAAACAATGCAGGTAATATAATAATATATAAATATATCTTCGTTAATGAATATTCCTTACTAATATATTTCACATTATATGTATAGGTCCCAGCTCTGGCTTATATGATTCATGTGACTGTTGTGAGCAGATTATCGCTATGCACCGCTTTCAATTACGAAATTTTCACCGGATAATCAATTCAATGTTTATCGCGAAATCGGCTTACAAAAGTAGTCTAAATCATACAAACTCGAGTTGGGACCTACGCCAACTGTGAAAATAACCAACTGTGAAAATAACCAAGAAATATATTACCTCCGCTATTATTTCAATGTTTTAAATTTCTCCGCTAGAACTTCAAAAAGTTCCCAGGTTATGAAGTGGAACATGATATAGGGGCATTGCAAGAGTGATCCATGACATGATCTGCTCATTCTGATATATATTGCAGGTGGGTTCAAGACTAATTATGAGAGGGATGATGACGAAGATCGGACGATTCTCTGTAAATATGATCCCACAGAACCCGGAGAATACGTGATCAATGTTTTCTGGTCGGGAGAACACGCCCCTGGAAGTCCATTCACGGTGAACGTGTTTGAGAGTCTGGAGGAACTCGCGTTACATGTGAAAACGAAGGGAAACGTGACCAGCAGTATGGATGATCAGTGGTCTGCTGAAATTTGATGAAGATTGTCTCGTTTATCCCTCTGATTTCTAAATTAAGTCTTTCGTGCACTCATTTATAAAATTATACATTCTAATGATATATGTTGTTCAACTGGAGAGGTTTTTCGTGAAAAATAAGCAGAAGACAGACACTGCAAGTGCAGAAGGAGTGCAATTTATTGGGGGAGGGGAACTATTGAGATAATAAGTTCAACAAACGACCTATGTGAACTACTCGTCAGTGAGTATTTAGTAAAGAAAGGGTCACACTCTGATTACTAAATTAATGCCACATGTACCACACAGTTCTAACATAACACATATCGGAATGGTCCATTCTTCGTCTGTACCAGGGTGTTCAGATACTATATATATTAACAATCAGACGACAATAGGAAACGATCCAAGGATTCGTATGCATGGATGTTTATATTATAAATAAAACAGCGTATATAAATGAATAAGTGGGAATCTAGTCTACTCATCAGCGTGTATATTTATATCAGTGTTGATGCGACATAATTATGATATGGAGAGTAATAACACGCCATTTACATGTGTGTTACCTAAATATTGACATGGCCCGTCTGTGTTGTTAAGAGCTTGGAAATCTGATATTGGACTGACTTAGGGCGCGTACACATGACGGGCAAGAAAATATCAGGTATGCCCCATGTGACTTACTTGACCAATGAAATAAATAATACCGGAAAATATCCGACGAAGACAGCGCGCTGATATTTTATTGCCAGTTGGTGATAAGTGTTCACCTTGATTGGTGTCCATCGGTAACCGTTAACTAATCTCCATAAGGGACACGCTGGTAACCGTTCACCGCACTCGAGTTATGATCCATCAATATTATCGCCTGTTTCAACAATTGACTTCGTAATTCCATTTTGGATTGTTTGACATAATCGCTGAGCAATTATATGGATATGTGTGGAGACATATATCTTTTGAAGGTTTCCGCTGACGGAGGATGTCCGTGGATTTCCAACTGCACCCCCTCTTGAATGATGAATCGGGCCAAAGACCCAATATCACATATTAATTTAATTTGCACAACTTCCATCGTCTTTGAATTTCCCATCTGGTACCTCACATGTCTTGAATTTTGACTGGACACCGGGGAGGGAGGGGCCTAGAAGAAATTCCAAACCAATATTTGACCAAAGTAGGAAGAAATGGAAATGTTGGTCTAAAACCACTAATTCCACATACATTAATGGTTGAAAAATCAGACTCAATTTCAAACCATTGTTGGTGTGAAATTTCCAACTAATATTGTTTCCAACTGGTGAAAACTTTGGCCATAGTTGACGGGGGTCTCATGTCCCCACATGCACCCATGTAAGTTCGGTAACGTAATGTACACCACAGCCCCATGCACCAAGAAACAATCTCCTGAAAACTTCATATGGGGTCTCAATGGGGGTGGGGTCATCCGATTTGCCACAAAACCATAATAACATTTGTCACCACACATATGCATACACTATGAAATTATAACATTTTCATTTTCCAAATAACGTGACCACTTTCTCATTATGCAGAATGTCTTTATGCATGATATCAGCAACGTTGCTACATGTCGGTGGGTGCCTAATCCCACCCGACTTCGGTAATACATGTCAACAGTTGGAAATTTCACAAAGCTATGAATTGCCAAAATGGACTATAGGTTATTTACCGGACGCAATTCACTTGAACCAGCATGACTAATACTGTTCTGATTGAGCTCAATCAACGCCGTTTAAACCGCCGCGTTCTCACGGGCGTAATCTTTGCAGCAAGAAAATATCAGTGTGCAATTTGACCTGATATTTTCTTGCAGATATTTTCTTGCAGCTTCATGTGTACGCGCCCTTAATGTGCTGCGTGGAAGATTTTGTTACAAATAAATAAGAATACATTCAGTTTTTTATGGGAATAAATCATCAACAAGCAATATCAATATAAAAAATGAATGTAGTGGGTGTGTGTTATTGGGTGGGGGGTACGGAGCTGTGGTCGTTGGGGCAATTTTGTGTAAACCGCTCTTCACAATGTGCCACAACGACCGCAGCGCCGTATATCCCCAATAACACACACACCATCTACATTCATTTCTTAAATGAATGCAAATTTATAAACTTTTTCAGCACATTCCACACAAAAACAAGACGAGAGGAATGCTCTTTATTTTACATAATCGTGTTTAAAAAAAAAATTCGTTTTAAGGTGATATTTTTTTCATTTGCCGGCTTCAATATCGCCATGAGAGTTTTCTTTCGGCCATAACACTGTTAACACACCATATTAAAGTGATGTGAAACACTCCAGTAGGGAGATCAAATAGAAATGGAGAATACTCTTGCCCAAAGTAGTTATTTTTACAGATATTATATCCCAATTTACAACACACACCGTCATTCTTATATATTAATTAAATGCAGTGACTCTCAATGGCAAAATCATTCTCGTTAGTTTATTTCCGAGAGTTGCGTCTCGAATCTAGAAGTAAATATTTACAATTGAGTGTATTTCAGACGATGTTGTCTACGGACTGGTTCCGGTCATTTGCTTGAGATTTCCGGCGATGTTAGTACAATGCTACATTCCTCTATTTGGCATAGCGCCTGAATACTATCTGATCAGTTTGACACCCCCGAATAAGTCCATAATATGGTCTTTAAATGCCATATTAACCAATTTTCCTCTTCGCAAGTTGTCGTCGTTCCCACGAAAACAATGTTCACAGTAACGTTTTAGTTTCACATGGACATGCTTTAGTAAATCAGTGGATACATTTTCGTATACATTTTCTCGAGATGGGGTCTCTGTCCATTCATTGCCTTTACGTGCGAGTTTGGTATAGTGTTGCATGTGCTAAATTGAGCATGATACTCTATTATATATATAGATAATGCATGGATTGGAGTTGACTAAGCATGATAAAACACATGCATGTAGTGGTCCGAGACGAGGAATAGTCCACGAGCCGAGTGGACTATTCTTCCTCGATTATCACTAGTTTGACATAGTCAACGACAAGACATGCATTATTCTTTTATATTATATCGAACGCTGTTTTAAATTCTCACACAATGTTTGTGTCGGATTTTATCACATTTTTATTTGCCGCCAATGTTGGAAATCGGTCTCAGATTTTACAATTTACGGCAATCTTTTGGCGATGGCAGGGAAGTATAACTATGCATTTAGTCACAAGTAACATCATCTCTTAGTGATTCGTGTATTTACAGTATGTATTTCTATAAATCAGTCGTTAACAAAGGTATTTCGACAAAATGTGATCAGCTACAGCAGTTACAGCGTAAAAGTAGTTATACCTTTCACTCAAAATTATGACTGCATGCATGTCCGCTATAAAGGGACAAGCTTTAAATACATTGGATAGCTAGGATCGGGCAGTTGTAAAATCGTTACGTATAACGTACAAAATATAATTTCAGATTGGCCTTGTATTCAGATGTCAATATAAAATTGCGCAAAATGAGTATGTTACTATAAATAAAAAAAGAATAGTAGCTTGTAGGAATCATGGCGATGGCAGGGGAGTATAGCTATATGTTGTTAGTTGCAAGTAACTTAATCTCAAATAGCGATTCATGTATTTAAATGTATTTCTATATATCCGTCGTTTAAGTGATGTGAAACACTCAGGTATGATGGTCAAATAGAAATGGAGAATAATCTTGTTCAAAGTACTAAATTTTTTACAAATAGTAGATCCAAATTGACAACACACACCGATATTCTTATATAGGAATAAAATGCAGTGAACAGTCTTGGAATTTGATTATAGAAGACTGTTCAGGCCAAAATGCATGTCTATGCAGTAATTCGCTAGGAGCATCACATAACAAGTTCGAAGAGTGCTGTAAACGCACCCAAAATACAGACGAGTATATATACATCGACGGAAATTATATTTTCGAACACGAAAATGTAAAGCAAATCGACCGTACCTCTCCATAGAAAACATCGTCAGAACTACGCTCAATTGTAAATATTTACTACTCTATTCGGGACGCATCTATCGGCGATAAACTAACGAAAACGATTTCGCCACCGAGAGCGGTGGCGAAATCGTTTTCGTTAGTTTATCGCCGATAGATGCGTCCCGAATCGAGTAGTAAATATTTACAATTGAGCGTAGTTCTGACGATGTTTTCTATGGAGAGGTACGGTCGATTTGCTTTACATTTTCGTCGATGTTAGTAGAATGTTACATTCCCCCAGTTGTCATAGCGCCTGAATACAAAGTTGTCAGTTTCACGCACCCGAACAAGTACATAATATGTGTTTAACAACGATATTTCTACAAAATGTGAGAAGCTAAATGGTGTATCTGCGATTACAACGGAAAAGAAATTTATGCCGTTCATTGAAACATTACGACTGCCCGCTTGTCAAACTAAACCGACAAACTATTTAAATACACACTCCTTTCACCGGGATATGTGCGTTGCGGTGACCCTATGTATAACGGCTTTCACCATCACTCCCGGTTATACATGTTAATTTTTTCACTCAAACAGACAAGCGAGTGGTGTGACATTAACGCCATGTTAGAGGGTGATAATTTGTTTATATGTAAACCGATTATTGCTTGGAATTTGATTATAGAAGACTGTTCTATTTAATGGAAAATGTGGCCAATGTGCAAATAACAAATTTGTTTATCGTATACAACTGTCAAGTGTGTAATAACCTTCCATATATTTCGGGTTAATTTAGCAACTTTGAATTTAGTGTGTAAAACCTATGCTGTAGCCACTTTTTCGAAATCGTGTATATCTTGTTTTTACAATGGCACCCGTGCAGTACGAGTTCAATATACCCACTTTTCATGGCAAAAATCAGGCCAAAATGCATGTCTATGCAGAAATTCGCTAGGAGCATCACATAACAAGTTCGAAGAGTGCTGTAAACGCACCCAAAATACAGACGAGTATATATACATCGACTGAAATTATATTTTCGAACACTTGAACCAAACACATCGCGTACATTTCACAGCAGTCGATCAGAGAGCTTGTGTATCGAATGCCCACAATCAAACTTGCATGCATTGAATATGCGGAACTTGTTTAAATTTTATAATATTTGGGACAAGCCCGCTTTTCGTGTCAGAATTTTCAAAGAATACACGTGTGTCAAAGAAATATATAACAATCATTGCATTACGTCATTCGTTGCGCCTATCATCGGTGTTAACATAACACAAAGACAGCTTTGTCGAAAACAACTTGGTTATGAAAAAAAAACTTACGCTAACCGAGAGCCAAGGTGAAAACAGTTTTCGCGGTTGTAAGCCGCTATACACAGGGCCACCGCAACGCACACGACGGGTGCAAGGAGTGACATTGTATAGCTGGGATAGGACACTTGTTATATTTGTTGTATGCCTCCAATGTGGAGAAGAATATTTATAACATGGTAATCATATATACATGGTTGTTACACAAATTTAGATGTATACACAAAGAAGTGTATTATGCGTTAAGATCATTTTGATTTTCCGCGAATGCATCGACACATGATGAACAGGTAGGAGGATGAGTCAAGAATAATGTGGTCCATGTCTTGAATTACCACGTCGGGAGGCGTCATAACCACAGTTCCAAGAAAGAAGGCACACAGGATGGAGTCATCAATTGCATCAAGGTAGAGGTATGTTGTCACTCCATATTTATTCAGAATGTGTTCCAAGTAGCTATTCCGAAGTTTTACCATGTGGTCTGAGATACAATAACGTATCGCATGAAGGAGCTCATTGTCATAGTTTTTATAACAAACATGATACACGGTATTATTTACATACCAAGTTTTGTTTAGCAGCAGTGCAAGATTCTTCAATTGTTCGCCATAAGCAGGGTATTTCCGCAGTAGAGACCATATGCTCCAACTTGTTGAAAGGTCGTTGTGTATTTTATGGAAGATATTAAGGCTAGCATCACCCGAAACTGAAGCCGACCACTGTTGCACATAGTGTTGCCACACTGCATGCTTAAATGTCGTTTTCCATGAAGACTTTGAGGGAAAAGTAACATTTTTCACGAATGAGTCGAGGTAAGAATAAAGGCCATAGTATTGCAATATATCTATAATGTCTGGTACGAAGCCTGTAGTCCTGCGATCGAACAGCGTAAGTTGGAATAATTTCAGTAGGAATATTCTGAGGGGTGTCTGCCGATCCTGTGGTAGGTGAATTAAATTGGATAGACATGCAAGTTTCTTCAAATGTATTTCCAGGAGACCAACCAAACTCAGCGAAATAGTAGTCGGTGTGCGATGGAAGAGACTGAATGTGTTTTACACACGTCCGATATGACTTCTCAATTGTGTACGTAGCTGTAATGTTCGGAAGCTCCAATAGTTCACAGCCATACAAGGCTTTTGGTAACGATACTGATTTGAGTATAGAGTTGCTATCGTTATCGGTGTGCACATATTGAGCAAGTTTTTACCAGCTAAGCTGAAATATGACTTTCTCAACTTGTCAGCGACCCGAGAACATCGAGTTGCCATGGACTGAAATTTGCACTGCTTAATGCCAAGGTGTAAACATTCCGCGCTTTCGTTTAATTGTTTATCACCGAAAAACCATGTTCTGTTGTGTGCAGCATCTTGACGTTTTGTTTCATTGAAGACGACAACGACGCTCTTTGTACATGAGAACTTGAACCGCCACATCTGGCTATATTTATAACACATGTCAATGAGACTTTGAAGTCCAGACTTGGACAAGGAAATTATGGCAATATCATCAGCAGCCGATGGTGCGACACAAGATATATTTCCTACACGCACACCGTGTTCAGATTCCTGTAGATTATTCAGAAGATCGTTAATGCACGCAAGGTAAAAGAAAGGAGAAGTTACAGCTCCCTGTCTTGTTCCTTGTAGAATATCAAACGGTTCTGAAGGGAACCACTGTACATAACACGACTTGTGCAATTTTCGTACATGTGTTTTACAATTCTCAGCATCTTTCCGTTGATACCAAGCTCGTGAAATTTCACTAACAGGCCTTCGTACCACACGCGATCGAATGCCTTCTGGGAATCCAGGAAACAAACAAAGACTCTCGAATTAAGGTCTCGGGCATAGAACACAGACTCCTGTAGTAAATAAGATGTCATAAGACAGTTGACGCCTTTTTGGAAGCCGTTCTGAAGCTCGTTTGGGAAGTTGGCGAATATCCCATCCTTAAGGAATCTTCCCAACATGATGCTTTCGACGGTCTTGTACATTACAGGTAGTAGTAGATAGCTCGATAACTATCCGGAACATTTCTGGGTTTTGGGTGTCCCCTTGAAAAGTGGAACAATAATGCCAATTTTCAGTGATGTTGGTATACACTCTAAGTCCACCATACCATTATAAAGACGACAAAGCAATAATTTGAGTGATTCACTGCCATGCACGAGATGTTCATTCACCATGTGGTCAATACCACTAGATTTTCCAGACTTTAGGCCTCTCAAAACTTGCAAAAGCTCAGAAACACTAATTTGTTCACACAAAACATTGTTTGTATAACTAGCATCTGACGCGTCGAAAATCGATGACAGTCGCATCTTTATGGACTCTTTTCGAACACTTGAACCAAACATATCGCGTACATTTCACAGCAGTCGATCAGAGAACTTGTGTGTCGAACTTCGCCCACAATCAAACTTGCGTGCATTGAATATGCAGAACTTGTTTAAATTTTATAATATTTGGGACAAGCCCGCTTTTCGTGTCAGAACACGTGTGTCAAAGAAATATATAACATTCATTGCATTACGTCATTCGTTGCGCCTATCACCGGTGTTAACATAGCACAAAGACAGCTTTGTCGAAAACAACTTGGTTATGAAAAAAAACTTACGCTAACCGAGAGCGAAGGTGAAAACCGTTTTCGCGGCTGTGAGTCGCTATACACAGGGCCACCGCAACGCACACGACGGGTGCAAGGAGTGACATTGTATAGCTGGGATCGGACACTTGTTAACTAATTGTTATTGATCAATAAGTCTAATGATATGACGATAAGGCAACAAGTAACGTACACGGTATACAGTTCAAGGTTGGCGGTGTCAATCTATAATTGCGCGAACTTAGTACGTTACTATACATAAAAACAGTAGGTGAGTAGGAATCAATCCTACTATCATACTATTGAAAAAAAGTATAGAAGTGTGTAGCAAAACAGAACGTAAGAAAGTCATATGAGCTATAATATACATGTATATCAATGTGCTCAATTTAGCACAACACTACATGGATACCATGGACGCACCTCTCGACTAATCAGAATGTACATGTACCTTTTCTGGGTGAGCGTGAAATGCGGCTTTTTTTCCCAGGGCATTTCCCAGGAATTTCCTATGCTATACAGGGAGAGGGTAAATTCTTGCAAGTACACCTGGAAATGATACATGTACCGTACTGAAACAACAGTTCGCACCATAAATCGTATCACTGCCAGGACCATGCATAATGGTCATCAGTCCAAGGTTCTTTTATTAATTTAGAATCGATTAGTTATCACTGGGCACGACTACAGCATGGTGTGTACTCCGGTCCTCTTAACAGAATGTTTCACGTTTGGTGGTCTGAAATAGAGGAACATATATGACCAAGAACCGTGCGTTCGCTATACGTGCATGTTTCATGAAAGATTCCCCATACATCGGCTAAGCATACCAAATAACTTGTCACACACAAAAATAAACATATACCTTCTGAGTGGTCGATTCAACTCTGCGCGTTGATAGCCATGCCCGTGTTAGTAAACATGATTTGACAACTATTGTTTTGAGAATCCAACCAAGTGAGTGGCTTGAGGCCGCCACCCACCGTCTCCTCTTGATGCCGGGTACCGGGGAGAGATATGGTGTGTCACTGATATCAGAATAAGGTTTTCTGATTTCAAATCCCGACAAGATGCATTCAATTATATAAATAATTCTGAATGACGTTGTCACAATTAGATCCAATGGCGAATTCAGGTCAGGTGTGTAGGAATAGTGTCCACTATATAATCTTCTTACACAAATTGTTTCTTGTTGTGCGTATTGTACTTGTTTACTTATTTACTCACTAATTAAGGACAAATTAATGGTTAAACACATCGCGACACAGGAGCTGTGCAGCATTAGGATCATGTGGCAGTGCATTCTCTTATATGTGCCAGTCTCCCATAGGGAGCATCTCATATGTAAGAAAATGCACCGGCTTACAAGGTCAATGTAAATATTGTTAGCCCAATGTATTATCTTACATATGCGAGGCTCCCTATATATGGGAGACTCGCATATATAAGAGAATGCATTGGCGCAGGAATGTCGCAATTTTGTTTAGGAAGCTACAGTTATGGAATGGTTAGTAAACATGTAGATACACATGGCAATGATTCTGGCAACGATACTCATTGCAGTTATTTCTTCATAAAACATTTTGAATATAAAATTTATAAATATAATTATTTTGGGCAAGATTATTGGCATTTTCGTTCTGTAGTGTTCCACATCACTTAATCCTCACAAACACACGTGCATGTTTTTGGCTGGAGACACACGTAACATAGTAGCAACAAGAAAACCATAGTCAGAAATGGTAACGCCACCAAGATCATATTATTAGCCATAAATATAAATCATAATATAAAATATATTGGTTACATGAATGGACCGCCTCAGAATTCCGTTAAGAAAAGTAATTCTTCAAATTATTACAATGAACTACGGCTTATAAATTACTGCAGGTTTCTCAGTCGCCACACCAGAATGCTTCTAAATGCGGATCAAAGCTAAGAGTGCATGGCACAGCCATTGTTCATAGACATTTTACAGATAGCGAGAATGATGCATGCTGGGAACGAAAGTATCCACAGCAAAGCAATGTGCTTACGGCCGCATGCGTTTATTATAGGGGATTTATGGTGGGCCTATAAAACTAATTATAACTTTGTTATCTGTCATAGTTTATGCGTGAAATTTTAAACATATATACCATGGACATATACCCCTTCCAGAATGTTGAAAAACATTTTCAGTTGCTCATCGTATTTTTATAGACGAAATAGTCCGAAATTTCAGAAAATTGCGCTAACTGCTCAATGTTTTAATGTGTTACAAAACGTCTGATAAAAAGAGTTCTATCGGGAATATTCACACCATTTTTTTTTCAGAGAACATAGTCCTATCGGGATATCGTAAAGGAGATTAATTAAAACCCTCAGACTGCCGAAACTGACGACATTAAATTCGCTTTTTCGTGTCCCACGGAAATGAAACTTGTCTGTCCATTGATCACGTTATTTATTTGACATAGTATTTTTTTTTCTGTTGTATTTGAACACTTGTTGCACGTGCAGGCTGCACGATTATAATAACTTCAACCGATAAGCGCCGACTGATACCCGCGCAACAGTTTGTCTCAAATAAATTGTTATCAAAACGCAGGTTTATGGCCGCGGACATAAGCCGATTAAGTGTAATATTTGTAATTTATCCATGAACTTGACTGAAAAATTGTGATTCTATCACCATTAGCCACGAAAATCGGACCTCTAAACAGGCAAGTTTGATTTTCGAGGGACATGAACAAGCGAATTTATTGTCGGCAGTTTCGGCAGTCTGAGGGTTAATTAATCCCGAATTAAACGGAACTACTTTACGATAGTCCGATAGGACTATGTTTACTCTATGCATGTTCTCTGAAAAAATTGTGTGAATATTCCAGATAGAACTCTTTTTATCAGACGTTGTGTAACACCTTAAAACATTGAGCAGTTATAGCGCAAACCGAAATGTGTTGTCTTGCAAGATATCCCACCGCTTTAGCTAAATTTACCTTCCTACAATATCCATAAAGAGGATCATATATTATATACCCACGGTTTTAATTATAGAATATAAAATATATTGGTTTCGCGAATGACCAACTCAGAATTCCGTTAAAATAACAATAACAACCAGCACCTATAACGAACCGTTTTACTGGACTTGGCCTACTGGTCGCGTAGTTCCGACTTTTAAATAAACGGAATTTCCAACTCTATAAATAAAAGCCCCACAAGAATCCTGTCCACCACGCAATATCAAAATATCAGCCGCTAGATGGTTACACTGGTGTAAATGTTTTCCATAGGCCTCAGTGCTAACGTTTTAGCGTATAGTGTTGGCAATATAAATGTTGGGTCCAAAATTTTCTTTAAATCTGAAAAATTGACATTTTGGGAAACTTTTTACACAAAAAAATCATGTCTGTCTAGCAGGGAATTCGCCTTTAAATCTTATGTTTTCGTAACTAGTGTCAGAACCGCATAAAAAAATACAGTCATATTTTAGACCACACCAAAAAATTCAAACTTCACTACAAAGGGTTAATTCCTGTGCCAATGGTTATTTTACCTATGGGAAATCATAGGGAAGAGGTGTGATGATTTTTTTATGTGAAAAGCACACAAGGCTATTGACCAATCAGGGCCCAATGTCTATTTTATTCTCTCCTATATATTCCTCCCGCATCCGCTAGATGTCACTCGGAACCTTATTTACACCAGTGTAACCTAAAGCGATAGCCCGCTTTTTCGCGGAATAATTGTAACTCCCTACATTTCTTCAGAATTGCCCATCAATGGAAAAAATGTGTTCAAAAACAATATCACTTCTGTGGTTCTTTATTTATCACACACAATTTAACCCCACCCCCTTTAACAAATTATTCATCAAAAAAGCACAATTTTCCACCACCAGTCATGTTCAGGCCCCATTTTCACTCAGTTTTAGGGGTCTGGTGTTGCAAACTTGGATCAGCTATGGAAGACTGTTCAATATTCTTTCCATGAGAGAACTTCTGGTGATGTGAGGTCATTGAGTCCAGATCTGATCAGCTGAGCATCAAGCGCATGACTTTATCAGCACATTGAAGAATAAAATATGACATTTTCAGGTCTGCAAGGGTGATCCAAGATAACTGGATGTGGGTGTATATTGAATTAGTTGAATAAAGATATGCTCTCTTTGAATTGCTGAAGCATTTTCTTAAATGTGTCCAAGTTTTAGTGCTATTAACCTTCAAATGACCATACCCACCAGTGGAAATGACACACTTTTATGATATATATCTGCATATCACTGGCTATAAAATCCAAAATACTTGTTAAATTTGGTTCTTATAACAATTGTTATATGTGTCGTTGACATGCCCATGTTATGGGTCATTTGCATTATCATGTGACTATTACCACCTTGAAATATTTTGAAAATACCTTGAAAAATTGGCATTTTTTATGAAAAATCTTACTATTTTTTTGGCTGATGTAAGTGAAAGAAGGCATCAGCAGCAAGAATAGCCACATCAAGCATGAGATATTCATTGGACTGAAAGACCAGGCTCGGTAAAATGCATTAAAATGCTTTAAAGTGACTCCCAGGAATCAAAAATGATAAAAAGCTATTTTTTCCCTTTAGGTTACACTGGTGTAAATGTTTTCCATAGGCCTCAGTGCTAACGTTTTAGCGTATAGTGTTGGCAATATAAATGTTGGGTCCAAAATTTTCTTTAAATCTGAAAAATTGACATTTTGGGAAACTTTTTACACAAAAAAATCATGTCTGTCTAGCAGGGAATTCGCCTTTAAATCTTATGTTTTCGTAACTAGTGTCAGAACCGCATAAAAAAATACAGTCATATTTTAGACCACACCAAAAAATTCAAACTTCACTACAAAGGGTTAATTCCTGTGCCAATGGTTATTTTACCTATGGGAAATCATAGGGAAGAGGTGTGATGATTTTTTTATGTGAAAAGCACACAAGGCTATTGACCAATCAGGGCCCAATGTCTATTTTATTCTCTCCTATATATTCCTCCCGCATCCGCTAGATGTCACTCGGAACCTTATTTACACCAGTGTAACCAGATACACCACAGGTGGCGTAATGACATAGTAGGTATATGTTGTCTTACGGTGGTGCAATTTAGTGACAAGTTGTCGTCGCAATTACTATGCAATAGTTCGTTATGTCGCCCGTCGATTTTCTCGCACAATGATTCTACCAAGCTATATCAGCATCGTTGTCAATCATATCTCGGCTTTATGTATATACCTGAACGCATTGACCCGCGAAAATCTCGAGGCGATTGGTCTTTAATCAACAGGCAGTCTTATTTTGTGTGGAACTATGCGTAATTCTAAACGCCACAAAATAAAAAACGCAACTGCACGGGGAACTGTCTTAATACGCATGAAATAGATGTAAGCACATGTACATAAAGACATGTATTGAGTACATATAAAACTGACTACGTGCGAGTGAATGCTGTGGATTGCCACAATCGAGCAAAATTCCGAGCGATAATGTAATTAAATATAAAGGAAGAATACAGTATCGCTGCATGCCTGCGTGTCCAAACTGCATGCAATTCTCTCTGTGTGTGTCTCTCTCTCTCTCTCTCTCTCTCTCTCTCTCTCTCTCTCTCTCTCTCTCTCTCTCTCTCTCTCTCTCTCTCTCTCTCTCTCTCTCTCTCTCTCGCTCTCTGCATGCCGCGCACGCCCGGTCCCATGTTTTCCTGCTTGCGTTTATACATATACATACTTTTAACTAACTAACAAAACTAATACATTTTATCATTATAACACGGGCCCCGTTCTTCTTTTCAGTGCACCACATGACTCGCTCTGCAACTACAAAATAATTAAAGGGACACATCGGGACTCCACCATGCATACCCCATATTAAAGCTCGTGGGCTCTTCCCCATACAACATTCAATTCAATTCAACTCAACTCAACCTTTGCCGTGTTCGGACATGACAATTTTCGATGTACAATATCTTCAAAACAACAAACCGTGGGGTGAATTAAGGAGAAGATCACTCGATCTTTCGACCATCCCGGGCGCTTCGCGCCCATATACTCTCTTGTTCTGCATGCCTGTTGAGTAGAGATCAACCTCCGTGAGACGCAGCGAGTTAATTGGTCCAAGCAGTCTCATTGTCCCAGAAAATCGACGGGCGACATAACTAACTATGGTATAGTAATTACGACGACCACTTGTCACTAAGTGCACCATCGTGAGACAACATTTGTCTCCAGCCATAAGCGAGATCACTGAGTCGCGGCCTATTGGATTCATCCAGCCCAGTTCCTTGATTTCAGAGATGCATCCATCCCCGTTCCGTAGTTTTAGTGCAACGGTCAACGTTCTGGAGTTGCATTTCCATATACGGAGCTCTTGAATATTCATGACTTCCATATATGGAAATGCTACTCCAAAACTTTGGTCAACGTGTAGCACTAAAATCACAGATCCGGGCCTGGTGGATCCAATATGGCCGCGAGTTATATAGTGACACATGGAGGGCGTATTGTAATAGCATGCATGTGTCATGGGGCTCTCAAAGCTTACTTTTGCGCGTTTCCATAGCTGTCCATATCCGAGTTCCATCACACAAAATAACATGGAGAAAGCTAAGCCTCCAATGAGGATATAGAACATTCCCCGTACGTTGCTCAGAGCCATTGACCCCTTCCCTTTATCCTGGAAATAAACAAAATACAATTATAGGCCCTGCGATTGGCTTCTGGTGACAACAACTAACCAACCACACGCTATAATGTCTATACCAAAGTACAACTTTTGGATTTTGCGCAAAATTAATGTCTTTGTATAAACTGTACTGAGCACAATGGTTTGACTGTGAAATCAACCTTTTCTGGGACATTTTAAAGTGTTTTTGTTTTATTTATGAAAATATTTACAAAAAACAATATGTTGAAAACGATGATAAAACTTTTTAGGGTGGTGGGGGTTTGACTTAAATTAATGTATGTAGTGAAACACCCAACAATATACAAATTTTTGTGCTTTGGCCTCGTATTATTTTCAACGAGCAATGATTGTTCTGTACTTCTGATTATGGTCACCCTATAGAGATAACAAACAGACTAATCTATATCCATGTAAATATTTCGATAGAGAATGACTAAAAAAAATACTGTTATAATAATGTTGATAGTCGTGGGTAAGTAATGTTACCATTAAGTGCAGTTATATCACCAAAACAACAACATTTGATCGAAAACGTTTCCATAATATATGGTATTAATTAACGAACCTTTCTATCCTGTTTGCATTCCCCTTTCGAGTACCACCATTTTTCGTGTAGTTTGTGTAGGAATCCGGTCTGTGTCAATTCCAAAATAGCAATAGAGATGTCCTTCCTGACATGAGAACAAAACGGACATGTAGGTTTAGATAATGTTTGGGGCACGTTTATGCATACTGTTGCCAATGGATGGACATAGTATTTTGTGCTATATGTTCATCAATTGGATATGAGGAGTTCAATGTTTCCAATTGCATGTAGCTCTGACACCGAGTTAGACAAATTCATCGGGATAGCCAGGCAAACGAATAAATTCAAACATCCACTGATTCCGGATATTTTACCAATAATTTCAAAATGAATTTCTCACATGCGTCGCATTTATGCTGAACTGTCGAGTTAGTAGCTAATCAGCGCCGTAAATTTGTGTTCACTCAGTTTATTATCTTTTTTAATTATTTTGAAACGATTGCGCATGGCTAATGTATTTCTGAACTCTCGCGTTCGATATGAATCTGCTTCTGATCAAGTGTATAGTGGTATTGTCCGTCAATACACGCGGGATCACATAACGGTGCCGCAGCTACTGTGTCTGATATCTATTTTCAAATTGCATTTCAATAAGGTAGTCCATTTACCGTAATTCTGCTAACACATCCTATTCTTTAAATCCGGCGAGAGAGAACATGCATTCATTCCAACCACCAGAGACGTGTATGGCTAGAAGGTTTCCAGTGGGGTGTCCAACTGTAGTATATAACACCCCGTATGATTTGAAAGTTTTCAACTGATGGTCATTTCAGTCGGATCAGTCCAAATATTTAGCCGACAGTCAGCGACAGTATATATGTATAGGAACATATTTCTAAATTTAGCATAAAATACTCGAACTTGACATGAAATACTAGTTAAAAATCACAATATCGGATAAATTTTAATTGTTGGTCTGATATTTCCATCTAATGTTCTTCAGTCATTAAATTTCATAATGTTGAAAATATGGACCAAATATAGGGGTGAGACATCCCAAGCCGTTCGTTCACTGTGTACATGTATACATATGTGGCATACATGCATCTATACTGATAAAACTCAATTTTGTTTGTGTGTTTGTTTGTTTGTCGGGCTACTAGTATGGGCGACCAAACTGCTGGACCATCGGAGCTGAAAATATGTACATAGGGATCAATCGACCCGGGAGTGTCACGTGCCGTTGACGTCGGGTGTCTTATAAGGGCACTAATAATGTACCTAAACAATTAATTATATTCCAAAAATGGTTGGAATCTCATCCGAGGAGTGTCATGGGATTGGCGCCGTTGACCTCAGATGACTTAAAGGGGCATTGATAAACAATTATAATTAAATAAATTGAACTCTAGTCGCTGGAAATTGATATACAGGGTAAATTGACCCGGGTAGTACAATTGGATATGTTCCGTTGACCATAAAGGGGAAATTAAAAATAATATTACCATAAAGAGCGTTAATTGTAACAGCCTAGACGATATGTAGGACAATTGGAACATATGGTGACCTGACCAGGGAATAACATGGGATATTCGGCTTTGAACTCAGATGATTTAAACGGAGACGACATGTAGTAATTTATATTAACATAGATTAACAATGATGAGCGTTTATTATCAGATCAGAAGACATGTGGGAAATATATCACACATAGGTAAATTGACACGGTGAGTGTCATGGGATATGTACCGTTCACCGCATATGACTTACAGATGGACTAATAATTATTAATAGCGAGTTTGCGATTTCAAACCGGTACGGGTACGGGTACGCGTACGGGTAGCTACCCGTACCGGTACACGTTTTGTAATCGCAAACTGTTTTACGGGTAGAATTCACCACATCGACTGGTTATGTATGGTGAGCCAACTGCAACAAAACAGATATTATAATATAGATAGATTGTTATTCGCATTCACTTTATTGGCCGATGTTATACTTACCGTTATGGTTTGTTGGAAATTTTTATTTAGATTAAACAGAAATGGGCCTCAAGATAATCAGTTGCTTTCATTAAGGACGAGGCGGCAGTTGGTGGGGTTGGTGATTTTCTATCACTCATCTTGGTAACATTTTCAACAATTGGATTATACAAGTCATACTACAACATCGATTGTTGACTGTACATAGGTTGGAATTTTCAGATATAGAAAATAGATTATGATAGCTTAAATATACAATTACGTTACAGTTAAAATTTCCAACCAATATTCGGTGTAAAATGTATTGTTTTAGCCTCAGGGTCTAATGATGTCTAACATGTACTGTCATTCAGATATAAGACCGAATGCGTCCCCTATTTTTATTTGAGGATTATATAGTCATATTAAAGCCAAATGGCGGTTTTCGCTCCAAAATACAAATAATAGTATTAGCTTTTGAATTTTCCCCGGTATCGAAGTAGGTCGATAAATAGCTTAACTACCTTTCTACGAGCATTCTGTAACCCAAAAAAGACGCATAGAATTAATGAAAAATGCAAGTATGAACAAGGTGTTTGGGACCCAAACAAAAAACAGCCATTTGCACGACATGGAACATAAAAGAGAGCTCCATGCTATTCTATTCCTGATATGGTAGCAATAAAGAGCGTTTGTCTGACTAATTGGGGCGAAAAATTAACAACGGCTGGAAAATGGCTGTAACTTTGGCAAGTGTTTTTCAAAGCATAAATCTTTCGCGTATTTATCGACGTACCATGTCCGTCCCTCCAAATTATGTAGACAAAATCTGGAGTTTCGAATGAGCCATGTCCGTTTAAGAAAACATTAATTTGGTTTGGAATTTTTCAACAGATCGAAGGGTCGGGGCGAGGGAATATTTATCACAAGAATAGGGATTTTTTCGGGATCTAAGCCAAGAGGTAGGTTGAAAAGTTAAACTTGGTAACGATAACATGTGTTAAAATGTAGTCTGTTTTATCATACGGATTTAATAAAGAGCGTTTATTCCACATCTGTGAGAAACACTGAAAACAGCTGAAACTCGCTCTGATTATGCTTAGATTTTGTAGAGTATATATAGGTATTTCGTGTCCTTAGCGACCTATATTATCCCCACTACACTGTACACCAGTATTGTGGTTCAAATGCGCCATGTCCGTTCAGATGGTAGATATCTACATATTAAAATGAGAAATCAGTCCTCACCTACATACGATAAAGTAACTAAACGGTCGAATTCAAATACGGATAAATCCACGATATATTGATGCCATTGTACAAATGTTGGGACAGGGACGTGACAATAAAGGTGTCTCACCCCCCCCCCCCCCCCAACTTTGGTCAAATATTCAACAGTTTGAAATTTGATATATCTGACACGACATTTGTGGAAATTTCACACAAACAATAGGTTGAAATTGTTCTCGTAGTTTAATTTTCCAACAATTTATTAGTGGAGAATTTGCATATTTTCCTATTTTTGGTAAAATATTTGGACTGAAATCAGAAACTGTTGGACAATTTCCAACCTTTGGGGATGGGTGTCGGGTCTCAAAATATCCAACAAATGGAAAGCTTGATGCCAGTCTGGATGCTAGGAATTAGCACATGTCGTGTTCATATTTCAAATATTTCTCATACCGGGCCAAACCATGGTCGATTCGGTGTGTCCCTGTCCCTCCCCAGTGGCCAGTCAGAAACTGATAATTAATATTTTTAAATCGAGGTAATTTGCATGGCATTAGACCACTAGATATTAGGATATTAGGATTGTTCAGGCTCAGATCTACACATTTTCTTGTACTTTCGGCCCAACGGATTGTGCCATCCCGGCTAGCGACAAAAAGACTACTGATTCATTTAGAATATGCTACCATCCAGGCGGATGTGAGGGACCAGTTCGGGAAAAATCAAACCCCGACGGGTGGGGTGCATGCAAATGGAATTACGCGCAAACTTGTGAATTTGATATAATATGGTTCAAGGGGGTGTAGTTAGAACGTGGACAGTTATCCTAACGCGGAGACAATCTATAGCCACGTCCTTGCATTGGGTCGAGACTGCGTCTATATATATAGCACCATCTACTCACTCTATTAACCACAACCTGTAATTAATGCAGTGAACAACGTTTTAGTGAAACGGTCGGCCTTCCGTATATATCTAAATGCTAGAAGCCGCCTCGAGAGTTTGAACATAAAACCTGGCTTAAAATGACAACTTTATCAATGATGTTTGCCCATTAAATCTTGCAGTAAATAGGTTAACGCATATCTGACTTGAATTTCATGTAATTCATGAACCTATAAGGGAGAAAATGGTTGTGAAATGTTACCGGTCAATGGGACAGATCTACCCGTTCCAAATCGCTATCGCTTTATGAGCTGCATTGAAAGTACCAAGTGACCGTGACGATGTTCACCGATTTACCCGTACCCGTTCCCGTCGGACGGGTATCGCAAACTGGCTACTAACGAGCATGTATTATCAACTTAAAATACTAGAGGCAACTTTACTCGGAAAGTGAAATGAAATAGGTGATGTTTTCCTCGGGTGACTACTAATTAATTTAAAATACTTGAAGGGGCACTAATAATTTACTCATTCTTTTCCCGAACAAGGCGGGGTATCACAGCGAGTGTAATAATACAACTGTACCTGAGCGGATGATCTGGTAAAGTGGCGACACCATAACCCTTCGTGTCCAAGTTAGCACCAACTCGCATGGTATCACATGGCTTCTTCTGATTTTCATAGTCATTACTTGTGGACTCCAGTAGAAAGGCGTACTCGTGTGAGGGGTCCCTGACTTTAATGATACCTTCCACCCCTGTCTCCATGAACACATCGGACATTTCTTGCATCCTATCCCACATTACTTTGTAAGTATGTACATGAGTTTTCTGGAAGTATTGAAGCCACTTATATCATTGGTGCTATTTTAAGCAATACATTATATATCACTAAGTCTTCACTGTTGATGAACCCAAGTAATTATCTGTACGCGTGTTCGTAGCACTTTAATTTGAGGCTGAGAAAGATAACAAAAATCCGACAGTGAGTAGTATTATGCGATCTTCTAGTAAACACCAGAAATTTACATAACCACCAAAAGTTGCTTTCCTCGTATCAGTGGTGCGATACACTTTAGTTCTATGCAAAATTTGTCCCGATGCGGGTATACGGACTTTAAACAGTCAAACGATGAACATCCAAATTTCGAGTAGATTTATTTTAAACAGCTATTCTTCTGTGTCTCGGCATAAAATCGACCGAAGCTGGACTCTATAATACCTTCTGTTGTCACCGGTGACGTATAAATGTTGGAATATGCATGGTGTTGTTATTACTTCATAAAATCGTTTTCTGGAGACGGCGGGTGTTTGTCGCCCACTTCACCGACAGTATACTGCCAATTATAACACTCCGCATATAAATTACAGTACTACTAAAACGCGTACAAATAATTAATTCCGTTCATCAACAGTTGTCTTTCCAGAACGAGTAAAATATGTTTACGGAAAGCAAATATATTGTGCCAGAAAAAGAATGCAAAAATGCTTATACAATGCATCTGTGCCACAGTTGCTATACAATAGAAATAAAACTGTTCAGTTCCGTCTTTAGATATGCTACCGAAATTTGCCAGTAAATACATATACATGTATATTGCAATTATCTAACAGGAATCATTCATACAGGTATTTTGAATGTAGAGTTACATATACATGTGGAACTAACCCACATTGTATTCCTCGTGTCATTAAAGGGGTACTGTACACTAAATCCGACCATATATGGGACCATCTCCTTTTATGCTCAACAGAATATATGCAACAAATGAATGAATTTGAACCATGGATTAGTGCAAAATACACTCATGTGCTCTATGAACGATGCAAACAACATGGTAATAACGAAAATGAATTTTATGACTGAAGTATTTGTCGCAGCTTTGATGACCGGGCAAGTCGTTGCTCATGTTTCTACAATATAGAGGACATGCAGGCTGGGTTTCCGGTATATCGGTGGGGAATGGCACCCATCTAGCCACTGAGTGAAAATATCAGTCCATGCAACCGACTAACCATGAATATCGAATGATTAGTAAAATGCCCCCAAATTTATGACAGTACCTTAGTTACTTGTAAAAGATGGTTGGAAAATTAATCATGACGTAACACTGCAGATATCACCAAATCCGTTCCTGGTTTTTAGTGATGTCGACTGTCAATACATTGTGAATACGTATATATGTTCCAGAATACGATTGTTTTGCATGATTTAATAATTAATTATTATTATTAATAATTATTGATCAGGGAATAAATTAAGTACATATTGTTTACTATAGTAGCCATATATTGCTGTCATTGGAAACAAATTTATCCTCGTCTATCACACCATTGATTTCGTTTATATATATAAGGATAATTATACTCAGGCAGTGTATGTGTTATTCGTGGATTGTGCAAGGGTATATGATTCTGGTGGGAAATATGGGCTGGGAAAAGAAACCTAAATGGGACCCTCTATCCCATGAGCGGAAACCATGCTATAAACAACATGGTTATATGTCAATTTCTCCGAGGTATTGAAAAAACACCGCTTTCAGAACCCGTGTGACATCCGTGAACAGCAGAATATACGATATGTGTATGTGGTATATCTAGAGAGTCTTACCTCGAAGAAAGCCATTGTCGCGCCATTCTTCTGAAGGCCATATTTTATTTTGGTTTGCTTGATTAAATCATCAGCTGATTTGATCGGAACAACCAGGTTTTCGACGGTGAGAAAGGCAGCGAGGTTTGCAGTATACGATGACACCAGAATCATTGTGAAGAACCACCAAACGCAGCTCAATACTCGACCGGATACTGATCTGTTGAGTGAAGGAGGTTTATGCACATGCATATTATAATTTTAATAGGTTAAATTGGATCTAGAAATTATAGATATAAATGCTCTCTTGTGTCACATTCCGGTCCGGACCCGCGGGGATTAAACTAAATCTGTAAATACAGCGATATTGAGCGCGCTTAATTTCGAAAAAGGCGCGATTATAGCGCAATACGAAAAATATTATTAAGATATTAAGCGCGCTAAATTAATACAGACCCGATAGTGTTATATTTATATTAGATAAATACTTTGCATATAGTGCACATTTAGTGTACATATAGCATTTACAACCATAATTATATACAAATCTAAAACAGTGTCTCTATTTATGCAAAAACAATATAGAAGAATCAATAATTTGATTTAAATGTCACAATTTTGAGCGCAATATTAAGCACGAAATATTGCGATATTAAGCGCAAAATATTGCAATAATATCGCAAGCGGCGCGCTTATAATCGTTTCCACTTGCAATATTATTGCTATATTGGGCGCGAAAGTAGCACGCTTAATATACCACTTCTTTTGACTGGTACTGTACGTGCAATGCTTTTACACATACTTTATATGCACAGAACAGACATTCAATTCACACACTTTAACCCTTTCTATATAATAATGAATTCTCTCCTTCAGTTATAAAAAATATACATTGAAATGATTTATTACTAATTTAGAGGGTTTTAAGGTAATAAAATGAGACGATAGATAAATACCAAGTGCAGAAGGAGCTCTACTAATTATTGGGGGAAATCACGGAAATGTTTAGATAATAAGTTCAACATATACGATGATCGTTTGTTGAACTTATTATCTGAACATTTCATATAGGATAACTACTCGTCAACGATGCTTTAGTATAGAATGGGTTAAACAATATATAGAGAGGTCCCGCCTGTAGTTTGTGACTTGCAGCCTGTAATGTAAATGGCAGCATATATAGCACAGGCACAGCGACAATGAATATTAGAGAACGCAAACAAATATTTGAAATGTGGAAACATCTCGTTACACCACTTTTGATCAACAGGTTGGTGGTATATAGTAATGAGTGTATTTAGAACATGAATAACTTTGAAGAAGTTATAAAGTTTAATGAACGTGTGGCAATCAAATGAGTTATAACAGGTTATAAATTCGAAGGGTCAATAATCATCGCCGAATCTATATAAACTAACTCTGACCTGTCTCCCAATCAGAATGAACCATATGCGAATGGATATCTTGCGATAATGGAAGATTAATGCTTACACGCCATAAACTACAAACGGAGTCTCCCAATACCACAGTAAGCAATGCATGGCTATCGAGCCTTTATATGTGTATCACGATCGGCAGACGTATAGCCCATACCTTGGCGATAGTGATTAGATGTTTTCATAAATCCTTACACCAACCTTTTCATGAGTGCAAGACTTTCACCAATGCACAGCTTACTATTAATTAATAGTTCACAAGACTTATGGGCACCTTGCTCACATAAACACAACCGGAACATGGATATGGTATTCGATTTCAACCTACTAGGTCACTCCACCACATGTGTTTTAGAGTGATAAGCTAATTAAGCCCAACCATAGGCACATAGACAGACGCACCATATTGATCTACTTATTACATTGGAATGTGAGACATAAGATATTGTGTTGTTCCGTTAGCTGCATATTAAAAAGTCATGGGATCATTGTGATTAGAGACCTATCAATACCTGAACATCTATACAGATGATGGGTATATATATAGACATGGATATTAAATATGATTGATAATGGTTGGATATAAAATATTCAGCCCTCATAATTGGCTATTTGCTGGAGCAAGTGGACCGATGGCAATGGTTGCTCTAGCATATTGCCGAAGCCAAAAAATCTGAATTGAGAGGACTTAAATATTTTAATGCGGAATTATCAGATAACTGGAGGTGAGATATGAGAATGGTCAGATTGAAAATACTAGAATAATAACATTGGATACCATACTGATTGTCTATGGTTAATTTTATTCGAAGCTGGTCGTTGTAAAGATACAATGTCTGTAAACAGAGGACATATTATTAAACGTAGGGTTAATATTTCAAAAATATTCAATCCATACCAAAATCTATACAGGTGGGAATGTGTCATAATTAACCTGGATGAGATTATAAAATGATCGAGTGAAAAATATTTGACCACCATACAATAAGTCTCAGGAATACCAGCACTTTTTATTATTATCCTGCAGCCCAATGCAATTGAGGGAATTTCAAAATAAGACATTTCCTCTAATGATGAATATTCAATTGGTGGCTTATAGAAATCCTCACTGAACCTGGCTCAATGTGAACGGGATAATTTAATATGTGCCTATCGGATATCATGTAGCTATGGAATGGGCTAATTTTATCCATGCAAGTGAAAAACCTGGACATAAAATAGGAGAATGATCAGATGAAAAATATCAGAAGACCATATGATGTGTGGAGATGGTTAATCATTTTCAATGACATATGATGGAACCACGGAATGGGTGGGTTAATTTATTTCTAAAATAAGATACAATGTCTGTAAACAACAATGTCTGTAAACAGCAATGTATGTAAAACATCCCTACACATAAACAATGGACTATTCCAATTTGTACTTTTAGAATAGATGTCTTATTGAGTGTACATTATTAACTAATGAACCAGTTTCAACAAAGGGGTTAACTTAATATTGCACAGAAAATAGAACTAGTAGATAGTCCAGTGCATTTATGAGAAAATAGGGCTGAACCTCAAAATAATTGCAACACAAAAGATTTTGTTTTATTTTGGTTGGGAGCATCATAGAGTATACTCAGCTAAAAATCAACAAAAATCTGAACATGCGAAATGGCCTTTTTGAGGCAAAAAGTGGCGAAAAGTATGAAAAATTTGTGAAAAATGGAGATTAACATTTTTTTTTAATAACTCTTGATGTAAACATACAATTGTTATATTTTCACAATGATAAACTGTGGTACAGTTGTATCCAAGATTTTGTATCATTTTATTCTATAAATATTGATTAAATTTTCGAAATTTGGGTCAAAAAGTTGAAAAATTTGCCAAAATTCAGTGAAAACTGGAAGTCTACAATAACTCTTGATGCAGTTGTAAAATTGTCATAACTGGGCTTGGAACTATTGTTATATAGTTATATCCACAATTGTGGGTTTTTTTCATGTTGTTACTACAAGCAAATAATCAAACTATTTCAACACCTTGGCATTCCCCACAATACATAGAACACATAATCCCATGTTTTCCGCATGTGCACCTATTACTTTTGCAGTCCGTTTTACATTTACAACGAATGATGTTCAGTAGTTCTTTTGGAGCTGGTGGTTCCTCACATTTGATAGGATTAAGCGGCCCATCCTTAACCTGCCATCCCCAATCAGTTGGTTCCAAATTAAGCCCCTTCCAACACTGCACCTGGTGATAGTGTATGTAAATGAAATCCTTTTCTACCTAAAGTCTGACACAGCAGGTTACATCAACTCTGGTCTGCGCTTTGGCAACAGTGATAAGCCTCTGAAACAAGAGTTGTGGGTCGATGTGTACAACGTCGTTGTCGATCTTGAGAGACGGAGCACTAATTATTATTGCTTGGGATGTTCGCTTGAATACATAACTCATAACATCTTTCCCTCCCATGTTCATAAGGATCTTCGTGCCTATTAGTTCAGTGAATTTATGAGAATAAAGTGCCAAACCTCAATCTAATTGCAAGACAATGTTTCTTAGCAGGAATAAGTCTATTAACCAATTATAAACAACATACTAAAAATCTAAAAGGATCAAGAAAGGTGAAATTGATAAATTTTGTGAAATAAATTTAGTAAAATTTGGTAAAATACCCATGTTATAGCTTTTCAAGGATGTTTATAAAAAACTTCATTTCACATGTCCTTCCATTTATATATCCATTTTGTTGAGTACACAATTACAGAACAGAAAACATTTTCCAGATACGTTGAGAATTTTTTCGAGTTATGTGCCTCCAAAATTGGGAGTTTGTCTAATTTCGGAGCCTCAATTTCTGAATAATTAGCTAAAATCCATATTTTAGGGTCTAGTATTTAAAAAACTAGAGAACAATGAAGGGATATCTTACTGTTGTATTAGTTGCCTCACTACATTGTGCACAAAAAATGATTTCTTTATGCATCTATGATCGAGAAGACAAAAATATTCTTAAACAAAATGTGTGTTCCATTGTATGGACTTAGCCAAATTTGCCTTGTGACACAGAACTGGTGTGATGAAATACCATATTTGAGGTCATACAACTCACAATAAATTGATATCCATATGCCCTGTATTTCTCATAACCTCTTACGTAGACTAGGTTAAATACGCTGTGCTGGAATTGCTAAACACATATGTGCCATAATCAACTTATGGCCCTTTGAATCCTTTCTATTGACTCTTTTCCAAAAATGCCATTTTGGACTGTTTTTGTCCATTTTAAAGTTTTTTTTGTGCACAAATAGTAAACAACAATGAATACAATTAGTGTTTAATGTGTAAAATCATTTGAACGTTCCTCCTAAAACACTTAGTGTTGGACAAAATATGATTACATTGGTTATGCCAATCAACAGTCACTGGATTTCACATATTTTTCAAGAAACTGACTCCAATTTGTAATGTTGATAATGGGGTAGGTGAAATCACAAAGGCTATATTCTAGTCATTGGAGACAAAGGGTTGTTTTATTCCAGTTTGTGCAGATTATTCTTGCATGGTAAACAGTTTAGTACTTTAATAATTATTAGATGTTTATTTAGAACTTTATCAGCATGTTATATAGACCCAGCCCGAAATAATGATTCGCCATTTCGCCATTGAGTTACAACAAAAAGGATCGTAGCTCTAAATATGAACATCAAAACAGGAAGCAGTTTACTCTGTATGAAAGAATAAGGTTTGTAGGAGCTGGTGATATTAAAGTTTTATGCATCAAGGTCAATATTTTCTAGATTTTGTCAATATGGTTTCCCCTACCCCATTTTTCAGATATTCAAATTTGGCATCAGTTTCCAGAAAAATTTGTGAAATTCAGTGACATTCATTGACATATTCAACATAAGGCATTTATTTCAACACTAAAGTGTTTCAGGAGGAAAGTTCAAATGATTTTGCACATTAAACATACATTGTTTTTACAATTTATTCACAAAAACCTTTAAAAATGAAAAAAAAAACGCCCCAAAATGGCATTTTTAGATGAGTCAATTCTAAAGATTCATAGGGCAATAATTTGATTTTCTACGCGATGATTTGGGAAATTCCTTTACAATGTGTTTAACGATGTATACTTAAGTGATTATGAGAAAGACAGGGAATATATATATATAATTATTTATTTGTATGACATCAAATATGCTATTTCATCACGCCGGTTCTGGACCACAGGCAAATTTGGCTGTCCATACAATGGTGGAACACACATTTGTTTAAGAATATTTTTGTCCTCTCAATCATAGATGCATAAAGAAATCATATTTTATGCACAACCTAGAGAGGAAATGACTAAAACAACAAGGAATCCCTTCATTATCTTTATTTTTTAAAATACAAGACCATAAAAAATGGATTTTAACTAATTTTGAGAAATTGAGCCTCCGAAATTAGACAAACTCCAAATTTTGGAGGCACATAACTCAAAAAATACTGAACGTATCTAGGAAATGTTTTCTCTTCTGTAATCAGGGTTGTACACTCTACAAAATGGATGTATAAATGGAAGGACATGTGAAAGGAAGTTTTTTATAAACATCCTTAAAAAGCTATAAAATGGGTATTTTACCAAATTTTACTAAATTTATTTCACAAAATTCATCAATTTCGCATTTCTTGATTCTTGTTGATTTTTAGTATATTATTTGTGATGGGTTAAAGTACTTATTCCCACTGAGAAACTTTGTGTTGCAATTATTTTGAGGTGAAACCATAAATGCACTGGACTATAGAGAGCCATCGATTAATTATATTTTGACAGATTTTATAAATAAAGTCTGCTGCCACCACTCTATCTAGCTTCCAGCTAAAAATAACTCAAACCAATAATTGTCATGTTCTTTGTGAGGAGATTGTCTCTTCAAATCTCAAAGTGGAAAACAGGTATTAATTACATTATCAGTTACTTGAATTATAAAGGGCCATAACTCTGTTAATATATATATCGGATTAAACCCCTATTCCAACATGATCTGTATTTTGGGGTGAGGACCACATATACCAAATTTGGTGCCAATCAGATGACACATTTTTGAGTCATCGCAGCTTGGATGAATTCTATTTAAAAATAAGAGTGGAAAGGGTTAACTAAACAATACCAAAATCCATACAGATGAAGAACGTGCTGAAAAAACCTAGGTAAAAAATATGAGGCAGATCAGAAGAAAACGGTTGGACATTTTTTGGTGCCTGGTTAATTATTTTCTAAACCGTTCAACCAATCAATACCAAAACTATACAGTTGAGAGGGGTGTGTCAACATAAACCTACATATGAAATAGGAACACAATCGTACAAAAAAATACTGAAGTTATGGCATCGAATAGAACATGACCATGTATGGGTGGAAAGTGTTAATCATTTCTAAAACGATCCACTGATCGATACCAAAAACTATACAGGTGAGGGGTGTGTCATCATAAACATACACATACAATTTGAACAGGATCCGATAAAACATACTCGAGTAATCGTGTCGGATAGCAAGCGTCAGACAGACGAACGACGGATGGTTGATACGGACGTCGGCATTATGTGTACCATACATGATATGGGTACACATAAAAAAGAGGATGGTCGCGTATTTTGCCCAACGCGTTCAATTTTTGTTTGTATTGTGTGTTTTGATAATTATCACTGTTTCGTGAGAGCTCAGAGTTATCAGATATCGATTTTTGAAATCAATTATTTTTCACCACCTGGATTATTTGGCGGCCTGGCAAATATTCGACGAATGCCGACCGACATACTCTCGATACAAAATTGCGTTGAACAAAATGTTGATATATAACACGTTTATGGGCAATTTGATACTATATTAGACAGTGGTTAGCATTATTTTTTGTCAATTAATCGATTCTGATAACTGAAGCGGCATTTCAAGAAATGTTGTTGTTGGTGGTCTTGGTGGTGTTGTTGTAGTTGGAAATCTTATGATATGGGGACCATCGAATCCGATTGTGTACCTTTAAGATAGACCTGTCCTACCATCTAAACAGGTAGTGAATAAATGTACTCACTTCGGTGATATGTCTGACCCCTGTTGCATGAGAGCCCCCAGCGACGACCACACAGTATTAGCGAATGAGAATATCTCACGGGCGCTCTCCTCGTCCTCATTGGGGTTAAATCGTCCAACACAGAACATGCTCAGGCTCACCCCGATGAACCCGAATCCCACACTCAACCATATGTTACCGGAGAAGGGCGACATGAACGAGAGAATACCCGGTCTCTCAACTTCCGGTTTCTTTATCATGATACTTATTCCAGTTTTCATGAAAGGCAACGAAAAACCAATGTCGGCCTGTCTTTCTTGGGTGATGGTCAGCGGCGCAATAGCCATGTCAGCGTCCTGTAATTAGTAGGATAATATATAAGATGATAATAAAAATCACCAAAGACGCACAAGATTAGATAGCGAAGGATATTTAATTGGGGTTCACGATTAGCTAGCCAATGATATTCAATCGCAGTAATACGTGCCACGCGAGGTTGTGGTAATATATTTCGAAATGAGTATATTTAGTTAATCAGAAGGGCGATAACTCTATATAGAACGTACGTTTACGTATCAACAGAGATTTGTATATATGAAAGAATTTACAACACTACAAATTCTTCTATTGAGTGGTGCATGGATTTAGGGGAGGTTAGGGAGAGACTTCTTCAAATATCTCCGTGATGCAGTCAATAATCCTAACCTAAATCCTAACATCGCATCACACGTGTCACTTTCAAGCCAAGGGACATCTCAATGGGCCATTCCGATCGATATATACGACATGGCCATTTCGATGAGAAATGCATATGAGTTCACGCTCACTGAATCAAGCACCAAGAAAGCCAATGTCAGAAATGGTAACGCGCTCAAGATCATATATTATATACCCATGATTGTAATTATAGAATATAAAATATATTGGATTCGCGAATGAGAATGACCAACTCAGAATTCCGTTAAAATTATCTCTTTCAATTCTTTTATTTGTAATAAGCGACTTGCCAATCTCGACCGGAAGCGCCGCCATTTTGATATGACGTATTTATCCCTCATGCTTTTCCAGCGTCGTTATCCTTTTTTCGATTCGCGATGCCTGCATGCGTTTCTGTTAGATCGTATTTGTCTCTGCGCGAACAATGGTTCCTGCGTGGTGACAATAATTTGGTGGTTATTTTAAACTATAGTACAAGGGTAACAAATTTCACAGTAGGGCCCATGGTACCCGGAATAACATGAACACGTACCCATTATTTGAAGTGGTGGATTATGACCTATATACGGACATAATCAGAGTAGAGATTCATGGCATGCATTTTACCAGGCACAAGGTTGGGTGGATTAATATGCATGGGTATGTCGGGGGCCTCGGGGCCGGAAAATGAGTTATGAATTTTATTTCCTAAACTGAAATTTACTCATATTGTCCTTTATTAATCTTATATATATAATTTATAACAAATTGAGGTCCACGTGGGCCGGGGTCTATATATGGTCTGATGTTCCAATATATAGCGGTATAAATGCAAGCATTCTGGCAAACATAACTCGAAGTTGCCCAGTTTGTGCTTGCTATATCACTTGATAAAGTGCGTTTGCCTATACATACATACTGTGTTCTTTCATTAGTGTACTGCCACTGTTAAGAACACGGGGTAACCGTTATACATGACTAAAGCAGTATTATTTCGGCATTGTCGTTTCTTTGTATGTTGTTGTTAGTCGGACTCAATGAAAACACCCCCAAAAAATAATTATATTTTATACCCCACTTATAATCGTAAGATTACAGTTAGGTCAAGTGCGGTATGCACGGTGATGCTGCATGATAATGTGTCAAACCTGTTTCGGGGTTAATTGGAGATTTTACCTCATTAAAACTCAATATCGTAGTCAGCATTCATGGGAAAATTATCGGGCAGATCGAAAATTCAAAGATGAGTCAGAATGAGTGAAGGTTTTATTTAGTAAGTTATGCGTGGTGGCGAAAGATGGAGTCGAATTTATACCTCTATAATTAATAGGTATATAGGTTTCCCAACTAAATTGTTCTTATATATTTCTAACTTGCGATATAATTTGTTTTAATTTGTTTTAATTAATAATAAAGGTATCAGTTATCACTCAGTTATCATTGTCATGGAACATTATTGGCATAATATGGCTGAATGGGTAACTCTCACAAAAAAGTGCTGAATTAGGGTACACAGGTTTTGAAAATGTCCTTATATAGACTCAATTCTATATCATTTAGAACACATTTAACTCCATGTGGGTCCTTTATTGGCCCTCGATACGCATGCTTTTTAAATCTCGTTCTAAATGACGTTTAGTTTTCGTGACCGTCATGAGTTCTGTTAGAGAATAATTGTTTACGTTTCAATGATCATTAAAATAAAGTGAAACTTAAAATACGTCGATTGCTTATAATTACGCCCCGGGACAGGCGGGGGAGGGGGGGGGGGGTCGGAAATTTATTTCAGGCACTTATGCTGATTTTTTCCTTTCGACCCTTGTTGGGACCCACCCACCCCCGCGTCCAAATTTTTTTCCGTTTTCGGCAGTTTTTTCCCCGACCATTTTTGAACACCCCCCCCCCCCCCTCCTTTTAACACTAAAACAGAGATTTGCGGTGGGAATTCACTGTAAACAGCTGTTTATGAATTTATGTACATACTATTTGTCAAGGTTGTTAACATTGACATGTAAATAGGAACGAGTAATTTTGGGGTCATTCGGCCAAATAAAACATGGCTGCCAGCGGCAATCTTGGATTTCGGAATTCAATGCATTAGCATGGGCTACATGCTATACTGTTTGTCTAATCATCATGACATTTTTCATTTATGTTAATATTGACATTCTAAGGTGTTTTAAGCCAAATTCATTGCAAAAAAAACAGTCAAAAAGACTTGCAGGAAAACAATTTTGAGTTGCGGAAAAACTTGTTTGTTGGTCCCATCGACACCCCACCCACCCCAGCATACGTGCCCGGAACCCCCCCCCCCCTTCCTGGGAACATTAGTTTCAACATATTAGAAAGACTTATCTCAAATATATCTGTTGTAACAAAAATCACAATTTCCGTTAATCCAGTATTCAGTTCGAACGATTGGATGAAATTTTATTGCCGATTTTGCCAACGAACAAAATGTGCGATAAAAAAGTTCAAGGTCGCTCAAGTCAAGATCGACTTGAAGGTTAATACAATGAAATTGACGCGGAGGAACCGTTAACAATTGTGAATTGGAAAATACAAATAGATACTGTTTTAATTTGCCGTGAATTCGCCTATTGCCATTCTGCAATTATTTCAGGAATTTGACATTACGCCTTCGGAGATTAAATGTGAAGTTTGCCGGTTGCAAATGACATCCCGGATCGATCTATTTTGTTGAGCACGCGAGAAAACAAAAAGAAATGAGTTTTTAGTTGTATTGGTGCGTATGTGTAGGTTATGACGGGCGGAGTTTGTCCATGTGTTGAGTTGGGAGCAATAGATGGTCATATGATATTGATTTCTGTACTTCCGGTCGTTGTTTTCCGAGGTTGGGGCGGTTTTTTTCGGTGTTCGGTAGAATATCAAGGGAACATAGAAAATAGCGTCGACGACGACGACGAACGACACAGTTAGGAAAAAAGCGAAGACGAAAATATGGGCCCTATTGGTTAGAAATTTGTATACAGCTGTGAATTGACCCCGGGAGTATATTTGGATAGGTGCCGTTGACATTAGAGGGTGAATGTAAAGCAATATAGAGCGTTCCGTATAAGATTATACCATATGGATGGAAAATTGGTACGCATGGGTCTGACACAAATTGGTACGCATCATGCATGGGTCTGACACTTGATCAGGATAATATAATGGGATATGTGCCTTGGATCTCAGGTTGCCTTAATACAATTGGCGTTCTAATTGAAAATAATATGTAAATTTTATCAATCAAGAAAAGTTAAGTCTCCTCTCATGATGTTCATATATGATATCATGAATATATGAAATGCAATTTCGAAAAAAAAAATCTATTTTACACAAGTTCTTGCATGCATGGTACCGGAAAACAGTGAAATCTTAAAATAATTTTTATTCTATAAAAGTCAAGTATGAGGCTATAATATCCAACGGGTTCGTGGTTCTTATTTATTGTGTCACAATAATCGCTTGTACCAAATTTCACAAAGAAATTCTTGGCAGATTTAGAGAAAATTCATTTTGAAATACCAGGAAATTTAGGCAAAACGTGCATCTGACCCTTAACCCTTTCTTTACCAAATGGATCTCCTATATAAAAGTTATATTATTTATTTGGAGGGGTGTTCATGGGGAGAAATGATAATACAACGACCAATTCTGAACATTTCCCACGGGAACTACTCATAAATGAGAACTTATAGTATAGCAAGGGTTAATATTTGAACGGGATGACATGTCTCAGAAAGCAGAATTTATTACAAAATCAATTTTGGAGATAGGTACTCTTCCCGGATAACACCTACAACACAACATGCTTGTTTTGATTGTGATATCAGAGGAGCGATTCTGAAAGGTATACTTATTCTCGAAAATTTTAAAGAGCACAGCCGAAAAGTGTAGTGTTAAATAATAACATTTGGGTTTCCGAATTATGTACGAAATATTGAATAAAGTCGTGTGGCCTAACTCAATTTTTACAGTTTACCCAAGAATATATCTTATTCAGGTCAGTTCAGCCCAGAAAAATATGACTCCTCTATTTTTTCAATATTGAATAGATCATAGACAGAGCTGGTGCTGGAAAGATGGAAACTGTACAGAACTGTATGTAAATTTAGGTCTTGGGTCCAGGATATTAGATATGTGGCCTTGGGACTTTATTATGGTGTTCGTATACGATATGGAGATTGTCTATGCCTAGGATATCACCTTCCTCATTATTTCGCCAATCATCCCCGTCCAACTGCCGTTAACTTTCTTTCCATATTCTTTGTCTTGAACCAAATGAAATTTGATCGAGAAGTTTAGTTTCCGGCCTAACTCGTCTCCCAGTTCTCTGCAGTAACCAATCAGTTCTGTTGTGCTATTATCTTTATACTGCGTAAACGGTGGTGACTGAAAGAGAATAACACATGATCAAATACAAATTCCACAGGGACGTTGCTATAAGGTATCATTGGGTGAGGGGTCCGCCTTGAAATTTCCAACTGCACCCTCCACATTAATTGAAAAGGACAAAACTATCCAGTTCGTAAATTTCCATTTGTAATTCCATGTTAGTGTTTTCCAACTTGTACCTGAAGCTTTCAAACTGCTGAAAATTTGAGAATCTACAAAATTTGTTTTCCAGTCTTATAATTAGTGTGTGGTTTTTACAAAAGGGAAAAGAAAAAAAAGAAAATTATACCTAACTGCAATTATTGAGAATCTCAGAAAAATGAGAGCTTTATATTGACAACATGCATGTATCTAGAACGAACAGTATAGAATAATTAAATAATTACAACAATTTACGTGTTCCTCGATATTACTGATGTTAACCTGTTTATAACTAGTTAAATATATTCGCCGGCGATTCGTTATACAAGCTTCCCATTGATTAAGTTGTTTGAAAATCCGGCGAATATGCACGTGTACAGACTGTTTACTCAACTGACCAGCCGAATATTGCTGTTACGGAATCGTTTGCGATTTACCATGCTGCTTGTCTATTAATACTTGTATATAGTAGTATATAGTATATGAAAATTTACAATAGTTGATCGGACATTTAGCCAGTTCCAATGATGTGTGCAGATAGCTGACATGAATTTTGACACCCCTATACCCAGACGGTCTAGCCACATCATTGCATCATTGGACACATAAGACTAACCAGGACGGTGGTAACTCTAAATGGGCACTGGACGGTCCCTCGAATATCTGGAGTACAGGAGCTGCTCGACGTATTCGTTGAATTCAGGAACAAGTGGCTTGCAGCTATTAGGCCGTATTGAGTTGACCAAGTTGCAACCTTCAAATAAACGAAATTGTCTATCAAGTAACTATCAAGTATCAAGTAATATTATAAAAGTATAATATATAGATCCACCCCCTAAAGAGATATATCTATATATATATTTTGAGACTTCCGTATATATGTGGGTACTTCATAGAATCGAAAACGGCTGCGCGGATCGAGGTCAAATTTCGTATATAAGGATAAAACCCACGGGGATCGCCGACGTCGCATTTTGGACAAGCTCTGAGTACTCATTCTCCACTCCCAATCATTAAAATCACCGCAAACACGGCGGGGGTTAATCGGGTTGATATTCGCTCGCGATCCAAGAGGCGTAACTCTACATTTTTTTTATATCTGTATATGTATATTTTTATATCCATATTTACTTCAAACTGCTAAACCTCCTCAAGCCGTGAATACCAACAACAACGACATTGTTGGACTCGTCAAGCCGTGAATGCCAACAACAACGACGTTGGCGAGAACGCAGCTTATATGGCTGCTAAAATTTAGTAAATACGGGGCACTGTGATATGTCCCAGAATATGACGGGACTTCCACTGCCTCAAGCCGTGTATACCAACAACGACGACATTGTTGGACTCACCAAGCCGTGAATGCCAACAACAGCGAGAACGCAGCTTATATGGCTGCTAAAATTTAGTAAATAAAGTGTAAAAACACACGGGGGTCGTCGACGTCGCATTTTGGACAAGCTCTGAGCACTCCTTGACCCTTAAAGTGCGACATTCGTTTCGATACGATGGGTTTCGCTATCGATTCGCTCGCGATCCAAGAGGCGTAACTCTACATTTTTTATATCTGTATATGTATATTTTTATATCCATATTCACTTCAAACTGCTAAACCCGTAGAGCCAAAACTTGCTAATACCTTCCAAAATATAGAATTTACATTTTCTCATATATACATTTCTTGTTACGGCTGGAAATCTTAGTCTATTTTCGATACATTCGTATAAACAAGCTCTAAACTTACACCCATCAATTCGTGCTAACTCACGCACCTTATATGGCTGCTAAAATTTAGTAAATACGAGGCACTGTGATACGTCCCACAATCTGACGGGACTTCCACTGCCTCAAGTCGTGAATGCCAACAACAACGACATTGTTGGACTCGTCAAGCCGTGAATGGCAACAACGACTTTGTTGGCGAGAAAACACACAATGCTATTTTCTCTTTACGGCAATGTGAAAAGTTTCGGGTGGCCCCAAGCCGTGAATGCCAACAACAACGACATCGTTGGCATACCTCTTTTAGGGACGGGTATCATAATTCCTCTTGATTAAACAATTTTTCATCGGGTCAGTTCTTTCCGCCCGATGTACCTTAAATCTGTTAGGGACGGGTACCATAATTTATCTTGATTAAAAAGGCACAATTAACTCATTGAAAAGCCAAAAAATGTCATGTTTCGGACCAACGCCGCCAGTGGCGGGCTAACCTGCTAGTAATATATATATAAGTGAACTAGCGGATGTACCCGGATGTACTCAATCAGATCAGACGTCCCCCATATCATCAAGTTGCAACAACAACCACATTTCTTCAAAATACGCTTTAGTTATCAGAATCGATTAATTACAACAAAATAATGTTAACCGCTATCAACTATGGTATAAAAAAAAATCCAAAACGTGTTATTTACCAACATATTGTTCAACGAAAAATGGCCGTATTGTCACGAAATTTGGCCGTATTACCACTAGATTTTATAGTTATCCATCATCATCCGCAATTTTGTCCGACACCGTTGCCTTGGTGACTTTTTTCAAGGCCACAAATAAGTACACTTGTCGAGAAATAAAAAATAAAAAAAATGATATCTATTAACTCTCGAGCTTTGATGGGTGGGTTCCTCGACTCGAATCAAATATTTTTTACCCCCCCCCCCAAGCCAAAGAAATAGTAATTTGGGAGCGTTAATTCGGATTATGCTTCTTTAATTAAAAGTGTAACAGTTACAATAAATTAGGAAGTGTTGCCCGAAGTTTACTCGGTCGATGATCTCCATTTTCGCTTGATTCCGGTGCTCTCCTTGCTCCACGTCTCTTGCCTTTTGAGAATATTTGAATAATCTTATCTTCTTAGGATGCACCTCTATATAATATCTAGATTAAGTGCAGAGCGTGTCGATAAGGCATATAAGTATAAAGAGTGTACTTGCCTCTCTTTGCCCCGACAAGGTCAAACATAAAGAGCTCAAACATAAAGAGCGTTCACGTCATATTTGTTCGGTATATGACTCCGCACATATAAAGAGCGTTCAAGTCGTTGTTTATCCCGATAAGGTAAATATAAAGAGCATTAATTGTGTAGTGTATGTTCGGTAATGCTGATTTGATATTATGTTAGAGAGTGGGAGAGAGCAAGAGAGATTCGCATTCATATATAATAACAGAGTGAGTCTACATGCTAATGAAGTGCCCATGATATGTTATTAATTGAATCAATGTCTACATAATGTCATACAACGTCTATACAATATACAGACTTTATATACTCTGGAAAAAAAATGCCAAAGGTTTAGCCATTTTCCAGCTGCTTTCGAGTGTTCATATCATACCATAGTTATGTTAACTCCTATTAAAACACTTTTCCAACATATAAAGCAGTGTATCAAGTGTTAATAATTATGAAAGTGTATCTATATAATTAAAATCCCGCGTGTGCAATGGAAACACATACAAGAGATTTCGCTTCTAGAGATTGTACGGAGTGTATGGTTTCTACGTGTGCATATATATCTTGGTTACATATGTCCATGTGTATCGTGTGAATGGGGCTAGACGTCGATAGTGTTACATGTAAATACATGCACGTGAACGACGAAACACAAGTTTCGACAAAACAGAATGTAAGCAACTTATTATTGACACAAACCCGATTTGTATGCCTCCCAATTGGAACTGTTGATTATAGGCCGACGCGACATTACTTTAATACAGCACCGGACTCTGCAGGTTATAATTACCGCTACATCATATATTACCTTCACGGGGCATACTAGCTATAAGATTACATGACAAACTGTGTCAGCTAACCCAAGACACCCACCAATTTGGACATTTACATGTACAAATGCACATGTATATAAATATATACCTTGGCCAGAGGTTGTTTATAGTTTAGTTCCATTACATCGATGTAGTAGTTTGTTCGTTCCCCGTTGCTGTCGAATTCGATGTTCCCAGTGAGGCCCTCTATTCTGACCTGAAACGGAAATAAACAAAATTGATTTATCAGTGAAGTATAACATGTCACTGTTGAAGAATCGCAATTGGATTTGACAAACAGTAAACTACTATAATATTTGCACTCTAAAACTTATCGATTATTCGTCAGTGAGTATTTCGTAAATAAAGGGTTAACCTAAATATACAATCATCAGCTGGCCGATGATTACTGGAAAAAAAATACTATTAAAAATGCATAATCCAAATGAAATTAAGTTGAAGAACAAAAAGTTTGGTCTTGGCTGTTGTATACATTGTGTAGTATCGATATGTACATTTAGTTTGGTTCTTGGGAGTCAAAGAACCAAAGATAATGTATGCAGAACCATCAATAACTACGAAGATGATTTCCAGGGGCCTATACTATGGATTTCCAATAGCCGTGTTTGAACACGTGGACAGCGTTAGTCGGTAATTTCCTAATCTTGTAAAGATAGACTTGTGTTCTATAGTACTCGAGCAATTGTGTTCTTGTAAATTCCTTGCATTGGATATTGGAATTTAACAATAGGCGATTGCCCTTTTTCACACCATACATCGTTGTGAACTGACTTATATAATATTCTGGGAGAGCCATTCTGTAACTGGGATTCATTTCAGCAGCAAGCTGCTCGGTTTTTGTGGTGTTTGGAGTGTCCCAACGCTGCATCTTTTTGTTATTCTATATATAGTACTCGAATTGTCTAACTTGGGGAAAAACAAGAACTCGCTTGACGGGCTGATAAATTACCAACTTAGGGAGTTCCATAGTACAGACATAACACAAATCGGGTAGAACACGGTGTTAACATTACAAGTATACGAGGCTGAATTAGTGGTTGTCACCGCAATGAAACGCGTGTGAATGTCGATATGTCTGATTATCGCTTTGTGTATTGCGCACTCATGCATTAACCCTTTCTCGACGTGCGAAGTTTCACCGGGTCAATAAAATCGTAGTCATATTGAGATGATGGGTTCAAATTACGCATGGGCGTAGATAGATATATTTTGAGATGGGGTTCATAAACATAGACAAATTGGCTTTGATAAATAAGGGTTTGCACATACATTATGTTGTGACGGGGGCGATACTCATCAAAATACTCAACAATTGGGAATGTCACACAGGGACGTTCAATGGGTGTTGGCGCATCACAATAATCTTCGTCCCAAAGTTAGTGATGATTGATTTATGGGGTAAATGGCAATTAGTTCAGAAGTTTCGATCGGTTGGAATTGTTGGTTTGGGGATTTCTAACAGTTGGAAATCTTGAGTAACCATTGCAGAATTTCAACCGAATGGGGTGCAAATATAGTTTTATGGTTCAGGGAGGAGGTGTACTCGGGCAGCGGAGACCTTATACGTGAATGTTACCGCGATTCCGTGGTAGAAAATGGCACTGAATTTAAAAATTAAGACTGGAGAATAGGTTATAATCATTACAATGAATAAATTTTCCAGATAATGTAACTGCAAATTATAATTTATACTACTAGTATGATGTTTTCCTACATTCAGTGTAATTTTGGTTGTTAAATATAAGTTTCTACTTAAACAAAAAGTTACACCGACCCTTTGGAAAATATACTTGAAATATATATTTTCACCCTTTTAACTTGGAAATATTTTTATCAGTCTATTATCTCCGGCAATTCAGTTTGTTTTCATTTACATTGTACATGTATCGAAATCGTACGTATACGACAACCAGTTAAAATTTCCCTGCTCAATCTGACACTATAATCACCATGTGTAGGTTTTTCTGTCGATGGGGTTTATTTGTGATCACTCTATCCGTCTCTATCCTTTGTGTTCGTACATACATCGTTAAATATATTTGACCATGAACCATGTAAATACAAGGAAAGTCATGAAAAGCTGTATATTGTCTTCTATGATGTTGGTCAATAAAACATCTATCTATTATAAAGAGCGTTTTCGCTTACGATATTTTGTACTCGTGTTCAGCGTAAAATGTTGTAATCGTTTGTGTATTTTCGCGATGCTTGTGCCATTGGGATTATGGTGCACGCAAGTAGTTTTCGTGTTCCCCATTGCCTATCATAACATTGACTTTATACATCCACTAAACCACTCGCCAAATGACTCAAATATATATAGGCATTACTATATCCATTTATGTATAATATTAGAATAAGTTCCCTTTACCCATTAATAAGCGTTAACGAAGATCCATAGTACTGGATTTTGTCTGTTCTTGTAAATGACGGGGAGTAGCACACACTTGTAAATTATCGTATCCATAGTATTCGACAGTTTGTCCACGTGGAGAAACACGGCAATTGTAATTCTATAGTATAGGCCCCTGGTACGGTTCGCTTTCTATTCATGAATGGAGCTTTCCACGGAGGCCACACCCACAGCAATAGTACCGCCCACTGGTAAAAAGACTTTATCCACATAAATATTGTCTGTTACCCGAGATCGACTTCCGAAGTGAACACATTAGCACTTGCTCTCGTGTATATTATACGCGCAAATTTTGACATTTTAAACTGTTTGATTTTTTAAAAATATATTTAAATTCAATGTTTTTTTTTATTTTGTTAGATTGAACTCTGATCTGCTGTTGAACAATAAAATAATAAATGTTTTTTAAATTTAATTTCAATTTTTATTTTTTTCTTCTAATTTTTTTAATTTTATTTGTTTAGATTTTTAGATAAAACTTTCAAATTTTGTTTTAATTTAATTTAATTAATTTTATTTTTGTTTTATTTTTTGTTTGTTTTTTTTTTATTTAATTTTTAAAATAAATTTTTAGATTATTAGAATGAAACTTTTGCTAAAAATTTAAAAATTTTGAAAATCAAATTGAAAACAAATTAATTTGTATAAAATTTTTAATAAAAAAAAATAAGGCCGTTATAACATCTGTCGGGGTACCCCGACGCATCACACCAAATTTGGTTGAAATCTGTCAAGAGTCCTGGAAGAAAAATTGCAAACAGACCAGAACAGACAGACAGATCACTGAACTCTTTAATATATCGAAAGCAGAGAACACACATTCGTTTTGCCATTAAATGTGAAAATTATGACAAGTGTCATGCTAAATGAAAAACATTGTTATAATCATGGATAAATTTATAACATCTTGCCGCAAATATAAATCTCAGTACATAATGATTTGACAACAAAAAAGTTGTTTGAATATAACCAATTGAACACTGAAAGTATGATTGGATATCAAAATTAGGTGAAGAAAGATGGCAGCAGAATTTTCAATGCAGCCATTGGCCGGCTCAGTCGCTGATTGGTCGAAAATATCCGCTAATAATTAATTGATTGACAGCTGTGGAAAGGTCCATTGGTTGTCAGATACCGACTTTCAAAAGAGTCTGTTTTAGTCCATATTTCGTTGCGGTAGATATTAATCTTGTCTATACTGAACCTATTCTCCCAATTCAGTTATTAAACTGTATATTGGAGCGGTCTATTATACATTTGGATGGGTGTTCTGGTAAACAAAGCAGACGATATAGACAGAACAAATAAGATAATACAAGAGCTGAAGGATTCATATTCATTTGTGGGAAATATTCAGATAATAAGTTCAACAAACTTATTATCTGAACATTTCCTACGGGAACTACTCATCAATAACTATTTACAGTATTGAACTGGTTAAATTGCGTTCTTAATTACGAGCGTTTGTATTATTGTGTATTGCCGGTACTTTGAACGCTTCAGTTATCAGAAACGATTATTTGCCCAAAAATAATGCTAACCACAGTCATCGTTTCACGATTCTGGGCGTAACTTATGTTATATAGAAGAGTAACAGGACGGGACTCGGTCCACACACATAATCAACCCAAAACAATCGCAAGATGTTGTGGACGGCGAGAACACTTGGTCTAGTTTGTTATAATTAGTTGTCTTCGTATTTCGGCTTTGAGAATTTCGCTAAATTTAGTGTCAAGCATGTCGGGACGTTTTATTATTCCACAAACAAGCATAAACTATTTTAGGTTCAGTTATAGTTTTGTCTGAACTTGTTCTTCTCTACATCTTGACTTTTCATTGTGCGCTTGCATGTCCATTATAAAAAACACCCAGTTCTCAATATTTACCCGTTTATTCGGGTTGGTAAGGTGCATGGTGTTTCCCTATCGCGGGATAACGTATATTGGCCTATAAGCCTGGTTCTAATGCCGATAATCGAGGATTTGGGATCCACGTAAATTAAAGCCGTGGAAGGTAATCTGATTCGTGTATCTCGACAAGTTTGTTGGTTGCTTTCTATGGGTCGGCTGTTTATTCGTGCAGTAGAGTTATTTCTCGGTGATATTAACCCTCCACCACTAAAATTGACAACACCCCGATATGGCTATATAGTGGCTGAAATGACGATAAATCCCTAAGAAACCAAACAAAATTCGTATATTTTCTAGAGGCTATATACATGCAAATTACCTCTTTAATCGCTTTTAGCATGGCATGTCCATATGGCCACGGAACGTTTGGTGCTGTTTTTGTTGTGCCATCGGATTCATTGACGACACGCCACCTAGCGGATGCGGGTGATAAGTCGAATATTCGACTATGGTTGTGTGTGTTATACAGGTATCTCAGTGCTTGTGCAAAAACGTTCACTCCATCGATCACTAACGCTACATTTGGACTCATCCGGTTCGTCTGTAAATATACAAACATATATAATATATACATGTTGACGGCGAAACACATTCCAGGACGATTACTACAGGTACGTGAAATACTATAATACTTATAAAAGTTGTCAGATTACATGCCTTAGAACAAAACCAATTTGCAGAATAGCTCGATTCAGAAGAACTCTTTCCAAACTATTATTTTTTTTTTTTATCAACCGATTGATTTTGATCGCTCTGCATGGCATGATTGAAGTGAATAATTATTAACATAAATAACAATTGCAACAGACGACATTCTGCAAAATCATACAAAAACATCCAACTTGTTTACCTCTTTCACAGTAGGGGGTGGTCCCAGCTCCAGACTGCATGTTTTTTGTGACTTTTGTGAGTTGATATCTCAATAAACATTGAATTTATTACCCTGGAAAAATTCCATGATTGTAACCGACACAAATCAAATATACTAATTAAATGCGAAATCGTTTTTTGTTAGTTTATCTCCGATAGAAACACGTATATTAGCTAAGAAAGATATTACCTGCACTGTTTTTTTTTCATCAATTTTATAAACTTCACTGATGTCAGAACATAAAAACGTTCCCAGGTTTTCAATGGCGTAGCCATAGTCGAAACTCGTGACATGATATATATATAGGTTTCGAGGTATAGCTTCGATCTCGTTATTTTCAGATATGTGATATTTAGTTAAGAAATATTATGGACTTGTTCGGGTGCATGCAACTGATAAGTGAGTATTGTAGCATTCTACTAACATCGTCGAAAATCTCAAGCAAATCGATCGTACAACTCCATATAAACCATTGTCCGAACTATTCTTAATTGTAAACATTTACTTCTTGATTAGGGACCCAACAATCGGAGATAAACTAACAAAAATGATTTCGCCATCGAGACTCACTGCATTTAATTAATATACAAGAATGATGGCATGTGTTGTCAATTTAGATATAATATTTATAAAAAGAACTACTTTGCGCAAAATTATCCTCCATTTCTATTTGATCACCCTACCGAAGCCTGATTTTGTTGTGTCATATCGGATACTCAATCTTTAAAAACCCATGTATTAAACCCATAAGGCGTGTTAGTTGTCATAATCCGACAATTGCCTATGTATATGTATACCAACTCGTCTGAAGAATCAGCTTGCGATTTTACTTGCCTGATTTTTGAACACCCGCGTATATCTGTGTTGGCTTGATCTGTCTCGCCATTGGTTGAAAATGTTCCCATAATGCTCTGTGTTTCTGATCAACCCAAACCCAGTTATTCGCACACCGCCGTGACGGAACCTTGACAGCGATAGTTCTTCTATTCCCTGAAGAGCAAGTTGAACATGTTAATATCACTAAAAAAATCACCAAACCAAACACAAATTCGAACCAAGCGTGTATATTAACCCTTTACCCAACAAACCGGCCAAAACCGGCCAAATAAAGCTTCATAAGCCTAAAATATCTTCGGTCTGTCTCAATAGAACCATACACATATGGATATCATTGGAACCGGCTCCTTGACCACATTGTGATAGTTACAGTTAGCCCTGTGCCAATGCATTCTCTTATATATACGAGTCGACCATAGGTCGCCTCGCATATATAAGAGAATGCATTGGCCTAAAAAAAATCTTTTTTTAACATTTTTTCTTACATTCTTTAACAATTATAATTTTTAATGTGTTAAGCCAATGCATTCTCTTATATATGCGAGGCGACCTATGGTCGACTCGCATATATAAGAGAATGCATTGGCACAGGGCCCTTCTGTTGGGTAAAGGGTTAAAGTGAGCAATCCGCATAACACAGTAGTCTGATGATGTGACAACATGCAAAACAGCAAGTTGCCTGATATCATTCTGGAATAAAGCTAATCAGTGAAATTCAAAATAAGAACCGGGGCAAGGGGGTATGTCATGAAAAAAATTGCCAACTTTTTGGAACCCACCCGGTCAAAATTTAGCAAAAAATCGGAATAATATTTTACAATATTATATCAGTCTGATTCTTTCTAGCAGTTACTATTTGGCTTATTCCAACATATTAGAACAACACAAAACAATGGAATGATAGCATTATCGGAAGCAAGATCATAATAACAGATACCATTGGTATCTGCTTCCCATCTTTTGCCAACATTGAGATACTTCTGAGTGAATACATAACGATTTATTTTGTACATGTATAGAGATTTCATCGTATAGGCCTATAACGATCACAATTATAATGGTGCGTGTGCAGTGTCCAAGATGTTTGGCCAAGTCTGGATGTAGTGTCTGATATTAACAGAATGAGGTCCACAGAGGGTGAATTCAGTGACGCTATCCCGCATGGCATCACCAAATGCATCATCTTGGAACCTCATTCTGCTTAGGCCTCAACTGTTATGGGAGACCGAGGATTAGATTGAAGTTCCCAGTTGAAGTATGTGATGTTCACCCATTAGTCACCTCGATTATGCAATATATCTTCTGCAAATTAGGGGAATTAGCAACTGAACAGAAGGGGAAAAGTAACTAAAAACAATATTCATTTGAGATAATAGGTACTTTCCAGAAGATGAGGCTTAATCAGAATGAGACCATCATAGGGTGAATTTGGTGATATTATCCCGCACATAATGCCAGCACGCTGTGGGAGGGGGGTGGCCCCGGGGGTGGCGTCACTAAATTCACCCTCTGGGGACCTCATTCTGTAAATGTCAGACACACTATATTCAAACAGTCCAGGAGAGATTATAGAACGGTTGTCTTGTATTCCCTTATGTTGACGACTCGAGACGTAAATATGGATATATTGCATTGTTTCCTGACCAATTATAGATGCTCTTACTTAATGGAGCGGTACATTGTCATTGATTGGTTAGAAAGGCATCTTATAATGTTCATGTTGATGTCTTTAGAAAGGAATCCAAGGCGACTGTCCTTGTTGTCTCTCACTGGAATGTTTCTCAGGGACAATGGGGGGGGGGGGGGTCCACCTTGAAATTTCCAACCGCACCCCCACCTTGAACCAGACCAAACTCACAGGTTCTAAGAATTGCATTTGCATATGGTATACCTTATAAATATAAGCTAATGTTGTGGGTGTTACCCCCCCCCCCCCCATGTCACTTACATTGGACAAGGTTATAAACAGACAAATTGTGGAAACAGGACAATATGATATTAACTGCAGTTCAGAAGTAGCTTTAAAAATCGACCAATGCAACTCAATAGCTACACAGGGTTACATGTACCGGTATAATATAATCATGAGTGTCCAACCTGGTGATGCATATAGTGTTCTCTAGTCTAGTGTTCGGTCCGAATATTCGAATGTCCGAATATTCGCTCGTAAAATTAATATTCGAATAATTATTTGACTATTCAAATATTCGAGAATAATCTCCGGGTAATTGTTTCCTGGTTTGTTATTAGTCTGAGAGTCTGTTAAAAGTATAGTCTATTTTCCACTGACCATAAACGAATTAATATGACGTAACTGTAACGTTCTGATTTGATTGGCGTCATGACGTCGAAATAATTTTATTGGCTAGGTATAAACCAGACCGTGCTTGCATGTGGTCATAGGAAGCGGACCTATAAGGCATCGTTTTGTTTTGTTTGCGCGTTGTCACTTGTGTGTATAATATATGGCGTCAAATTTGAAGAAATCAGATATATGGACTCACTTCACGTTGGATGCCAAAACTAAAAAGGCAACATTCAAGCTCAATCCAGATCTTGTTCTTAGTTATTGTGGCACTATGACCAACTTGTGGAACATGCATGGGACATTAACTACTTGAACTTCACAAACAGATAAACTCTTGCTATTTAGGGTGTGCTTACATTGCTGTAGATATGTATACAGATCTATGTGAAGTCACGTGTCGCAGATTACTGGGATCACAGTATGATTACTGATAGTGAACGCGCGCTCATCAGTACTCTGGTAATTGACAATTCATTATGAGTCGTGTTAGTTTAGGCCAGACAAAAAACAAAATGAAGCAACTATCAGCAGACCAAAGCAGTTTATTCTTACATCAGTTGATAATGGTTCGAAGAAAGAATGAAAGTCGCATGAGAACAAATCACATAGGAATACACAATAAACAACAGTGTACACAAATAAAACTAGGGCTACATCATCTGCGACCCCTATAATATAAATATGCGGAATTTCCCATCTAATCACAACTTTATGAGCACATAATAACAACAATACCTGGATTATATGCTGCGCTAGTGAACGTCAGTGATAGCGGCCTTGTTTTGCTATGATTTTGGGGTCGCCCTGTTGTTCACTGAGTGTACTAAGGTATTACCAACCTCCAAGAAGAACAACTATATATAAGATATACTGCATATAGTAAAACTTGACTGTAAGTGCTTTGTCACCACAGGTTCTCGCTTACACAGTGTGAAATACATGGGTTGAAATGACAAAGAAAGATTAAGCACATTCGACAAGCCCGAGTAACAATTAATCAAATCAGATTTGCCTGTCGCAATGCCTCGGGGTTGACAGTGACTTATAACGGACGCGATTTTTGCTCACACGAACGAATACCGTTTTCTTTCTTGTTCATTTCTATATCAAACCGTTTACACGAGTATGCGTGTAGAACTGTATACAGATCTACAGCAATGTAAACATCCCTAAGCCAAAAGACATGTTTGCGTATAGCATGTGCATGGAGAAATATGCTATTTCATTAAATAATAAATTGGTTCCAAAATATTGTTATCTATATAATTTGATATTTTATCTAAATAGTCGAATACTATTCGAATATTCGCTCGTTATTCGAACCGAATATTCGAATACCGAAATCCGTCGAATACCGAACACTACTCTAGTCACTATTATGGGCATGTCATTCTCAGCAATGATGCATCATGTAACTTGTAAGAACAATACAAAACTAAGTGACATTACTCCAATATTTTAATGTTTCCTAATAAATTTTTGATAAATATGTTGATTGGAAGAAAAAAATTCATCACCCATTTGTTTCCGACCCTCCCTGTGTCTGGAATGTTTATGCAGAACAACGGGGCGACTCGGTCCAAAAACAGCATCATCCTAACCTGTTGTGGACGAGAAGACTTGGTCTTAAGAAGGCACCGAGAACTATAAATCTCGACAAATCGAGTACAATGACATCAAAAGATGGAACATTCATGTCTCCAATCTCCCCTAAATGCAAAGAGTTTCTTTTAGTTCAAGTGAATTCCAGTAAATAGATGACTCGCCGAAAAGATCATATAAATCATTTCTCGTCAATGCATGCACGTTGTAAATTTAGAATTATCGACATATTGCTGAATCCCAATCAGCAATGAAATAAACTGGCAGAAATTCTGTCCAACACTATAAAAGACATTACAAAAAAAACGCCAAAACGGTGGCCGCCATGCGTATGCATTGTGTATCGATTATAATTTTCCCCATACATTAGAGAGGTTTAGATTGTAATATGACAAACTTCAAACGCGTCGTTAATAGCCAACGGTCAGCAGATTCGCGTGATCGCCAAACGTTCAGATGGTGTCGAAACTGGTATATCGATAGATCATTCCGAGTTTCATACGACAACTTTAACCCGAGTTTCATACGACAACTTTAACTCGTTGCAATCGCCCCACATATATTCTTACAAATGAATACCAAATACGATAATTTTTCGTGTATAGCATATAATTTTGTCATCATAAAATAAGCCCGGGAATGTCAACTTAATGTCAAAGTTCTAAACATCTCCATTATCTGTGTTGAGCTGAGAAATGCGATCGAAGTTGATAAATAATTTGACACTCCGTTATAATAACAGCCAACATGTTACAGTTTATGCATGCACGAGGGATCTGGCTAGTTGAATAACTACCTACATAGCCACATATGATATAATGGTAATTCTCTCTGTTCATCCCCAGCAGTAGTAGCTGAAACGATAACAAATAGAGTATTCTTAGTAACGAACTCATAATATGTAGCATTAACTCTTTCTATCCTATATAATAAATGGATTATCCCAGTCAGATATAAAGTGTACATCGGAACGGTCTATTATTGATTTGTAGGGATGGTAAGGTAATAAAAGCAGAGGACATATAAATAAAATTTGAAAAGGAGCCCTAGTTATTCAGGGAAATGTTAAGATAATAAGTTCAACAAACTTGCTGATCTTATTATCAGAACATTTCCTATGGGACACTACTCATCAACGATGCTTTAGTATAGTTAATATATGATTTTCATGATAATGTAGGATCTTGCTTCAACCTTAACACTTTCATCATATATAATTTTATGAAACTCGTTGTGAAATTATTTTTATAAGATACCCAAACCCTTATTCGCGAAAAACATCTAGCCTTATAATTCACCCCGCCAATTTCACCGGCCGCGAAGCGGGTTTCTTTTATACACATGTGGGTAGATTATTTAAAGGCACGAATGGCCTCGCGGTGGGTATTGCTGTTAAAATAGTCACATACGTTAAAACCGCCATCAACAGAAAGAATATTAAAATATAGACATACCTTGTTCTTATACCATCATAATTATCGCGTAAATAGTATGTTATTATCAAGTTCGTACACTTTGTTATGTAAACAAAAGCCAATAATGTTACAGAACCTGTCTTTTGTTTACATAACAAAGCGTACAGACTTGACTATAAAATGTACATGATATTTATGATTAGTATAAGAATAAAATATATCGAGATTTTAATATTCTTTCTCTTTATGGTAGTTTTAACGGAGGTGGCTATTTTAACAGCATACCCACCGCGAAGGCCATCGGCCCCTTTAATAGGTGTAACGGCGACGGTATCTGCGACCATCGTTGGTAGCGAAACGCTGGCATTATCAAATACACCCCTGATCAAGTGGTCCTGCTACACAGCTTTTGATGTTGTAGGTCCTGCTAAACAGCTATGATCATGATTGGACAAACTGATGCTGTTAAGAAAAGGTACCGTTATTTTTTCTAAAGTTGTCATTTCGCGATGTTTTGCTGATCAGAACTAATCGACGAAAACCCATTATGTGTATAACACATTCAAAAACATAAATGTCATGAAATATTTTAATAATGGGGGTGTTGGTTTGTTGCAAAACGACCCTAATCAAGATGGCTATATGTGTCCCTTTGCAATCATTACTTTTATTCATCCAGATTAGCAAAACGCAACGAAAATGACAACGCTATAAATGATAAGAGTAGATATTCTTAACTGCATCATAGAAATTCAACAGGACCCACCATGCAGCATCATAGAAAATTTGCAAGACCACTTGACCAGGTGTGGAATAAGCTTCTAGCTTCAAACAATCGTGTATTCCTCATGTTAAATTGATTGTTATGTGTGTCTTCCTTGAACATTTTGATGGCATATACTATGTCTTGCATGTATTCTGTCATATATATACCGATGAACTTGCTATACTAAATACTCATTAATGAGTAGTTCCAATGCATAGAAAATGTTCAGATAATAAGTTCAACAAACGATCATTGGCCGTTTTTAACTTATTATTTGAACACATCCCACCAATGAATATGAATCCTTCTGCTCTTGTATTATCTGTTTTTCTGTCTGTTGTCTGCTTTTGTTACATGAATACCCATCCAAGTGAATAGTAGACCGTTCTAAGCTATTATACTTTTATAATTGAATTGAGAATCCATTTAGAATATAAAGGGTTAAAGTTGGACGTACGTTCATGCACTCGTATCGCACTGGCAGTACACATTGAGGAATTGTGGAAGCAAAAAAGAAAATTATAAAAAATTCAAACACTTCTGACATACAAGTAGGTATATAGCAGATTTAAAAAATAATATGTTCTTATTGTTGATGCTGATAGTGTGTTGTTGTTGTTCTTGTTTATATTGTCAGTACATCGATTCAGCACACATATGCGCGAGGGGAACATTGACCAACCATATGCCGTCAGGATCCCCAATTTTTACCAGAGCGCACCAGTCATACTTCCTGTCTTACCGAGTCATGAACGTGGTAAACCCTACATGGAGTTTGGGATCTCCCGCCGTTTAGTTGACTGGACACTGGCTCTATGATGCTATACGTCATTTCACATTCCACGTCGTCATAATTATTATCGTGACGGCGAACATATATAGTACTAGAAGGTGACCCGACTTCGTCCGGGCTTTGACCTTGAATTGTCCATTTTGAAGGTCAAGGTCAAGTGGGGTCACGATTTGACCAGTCCAAAAACACTGCCCGGACAAAAGTACCCGACAAACGTGCCCGTCGAAATCCATCCGGTTTTACCCGATTTGACCTTGAATTGATCATTTTGAAGGTCAAGGTCTGGTCGGGGTCACGATTGGACCCGTCCAAAACAATCTGTGGACAAAAGTAACCCCACGTATCAAATTTCGTCGAAATCCCATCAAAATTGGCGATTTGACCTTGAAGTTACCCCGATTTCAAGGTCACGTCGCACGGGAAAATGAATATGCTTATGAGACTCGCCATAAGAAAGTACCCCCTCATACCAAGTTTCATCGAAATCCCGTGATATTCGGCGTTTGACCTTGAAATGACCCGATTTCAAGGTCAAGGTGACGTCACACGGACAAATTAATATGCCTATGTTCGTCCCCGGCCGAAAATACCCCCACATACCAAGTTTCATCGAAATCGGGTGGGCCGTTTTCGAGTTCATCGCGAACACACAGACACACAGACACACAGACACACAGATCTTCCAAAATATATAATAGACTAGAAGGTGACCCGACTTCGTCCGGGCTTTGACCTTGAATTGTCCATTTTGAAGGTAAAGGTCAAGTGGGGTCACGATTTGACCAGTCCAAATGACCCGATTTCAAGGTCAAGGTCACGTCGCACGGACAAATTAATAGGCCCATGCCACCCGCCGGCCGAAAATACCCCCACATACCAAGTTTCATCGATATCGGCTGGACCGTTTTCGAGTTCATCGCGAACACACAGACACACACAGACACACAGACAGATCTTTCAAAATATATAATAGATAGCGTCGGATCGTCATAGAGCCAGCGTCTAGTTTAGTGTTTCGTGTGCTACTCATAAGTCACATCTGCCTCACCTTATTCATGACGGTAGAGTAATGGTATATGGTATTGGATCCGGCTGTGAGATCGATAACGACATTCTTTTGATGGTACCCTCGGTGACGATCTATCACTCTTAGCTGGTCATAGACATTTGACGAGAGATTAAGATGACAACCGTAGATCTTTGGTTTCAAGGAACAGTCGCAGTCGTTGAATGCAGCATAAAGAGAGGCCAGGTTACGCAAGCCTTTAATAAAAATCAATGCAATGACATCAAAGTTAAAGTGACCAGAGTTGCATGATATTTTCAATAATGATGTCATTGTCAAATAATTCAGATGCTGAACCTTCCAGAATTGAAGATACAGCCTGAAATTGATGGATTCATCGAAAAACTAGAGCAATTTTCTACCACATGTACTGGTTTATTGTTGTACGGGGAAAATATTATTAAAGTAATTCTTTCATACTTCCTACAAAGCGACACCTCGTGGTTTTTCAAAGGTAAATCCATGTTCTGTGCCAAAGTGAATCTGTTTAAGCTAATACACCAGTGAGTGTACTATATCACAATATTAGCTTCCTATTCGGTATAACGATACATCTACAGTTTGATTTAGTTTTTCAAAATGTTGTCGTTCAAAAACATGTGGCATATTTCTGAAGTATATGCATTATTTCCCTTTTAAATCCAAAAGTAGCTATTTATACTGCTCAGACATGATTATTGTTAACCCTTTCCATGCTAAATGGATTTCCCCACACAGTTATAAAAGTGCACATGGTCTATTATCCATTGGGGTGAAGGAAAAGATAACTCGATATGTTCGACCATCCCGGGCGCGAACAGCACCCTCTCTATTATATATTTGAAGAGATGGTAAGGTGATAAAAGCAGACGACAGATAAATCTTGATTGAGTGGTATCCGTTATAGGTACCCAAAGACGCAGTGCGTAAATTTACAACAAAAATAAAAGTCTGTAAAAAATATCACCACCAATAAAAACATGGATAAATAGATAGACTTTGTTCTGAACTAATTATTGATAGTTCTCCAATAGTGAAATTTCTCGTGCAGAAAACTTTGCTATATATGTCAAAAACTGTTACAATGATTTGTCAACAAGCATCGTTAATCGAATAGTAAGTTCAAATATTTTAATCTAAATAACATGTTTTAAAGAATATTGTTCAATGCATTGACCTTTTGCAATGTTTGCGGTCAAGTTTGATTAATCTTTGATATTTTATTGGATTAAATGGTCGTTAGAAGGTAATGCCACTAAGATCAAAATCGGTCTATATGTAACATGTACTTGTTGATGATAGTTGTTTTACAGACTTGTATAAAATTTATTTTATTTCGCATGAACCCACTTCATCGTGAATTCTAATGAATTGAAAATGAATTGAATCAAAACAAAACAAAACAACAAAAAGTGCAATTCGAAATTTAAATATGTATTCAGTGCTCCAGACCACCAGTTAAAATAGCATACAGAATCATCTAATTCAACATCAAGTTATGCAATTATCTCACTAAAAACAACGACAAACAAACGCGACATAAATTAGTCTTATAAATACGATCTCAAACTCTATAGAATCTAAATAAAAAGCAGAGCATAATTCGTAAAACATTGACTGGAACATTGAACACATCTTTAATTAGAGGTTGCCCACCCTGCCCCCGGTCCAAAACGAAGTCCGTATAGTCACATTCCCAAGTCTAATCTAAATTTTCGAAATAAACTTACCAGCGTTGCCATCGTAGACATAGAACACATTGTCCCATTTGTATTTCTTGATGATATCTCTCACTGAATCGGTGTAGGAAGGCATTAAGCCCACATCATACGCGTAGCCACTGTAGAGATACCGAGTGCTTGGTGATATGAGAGGAATGTTGACGCCTTGACTAAACGACTGCATCATATTATAGCTGTCAGCTTGGCCTTGTCCATCTCCGAAAAGCACGAAAGCAGCCCTCTCCAATTCTGTGTTCACTGTGATGAAAAGATGGTACATCGTGAAGAGCATCTGATCATCCAAGTAATTCTACGGGTTTTTCCAGTATCAGAAGCAACATTAGCTGCGGACACATGCACCACAGTGGCTATGGCATAATAGGTGTGACAATTTATTATGGTGGAGTTTGGTGACAATTGGTCGTCATAATTAATATGCCATTGTAGTCATGTCACCAGCTGCATGCATATTCTCACAATGACTCTTCCAAAGTTAAAATCAGCCTGTTTCTTGTTTTGGTCCTTGTATCTATAGATCACTTTGTTTATTCCAGATACTTTCTCTCAGCTGTATTTCCCCCAACAGTTCCGACACAGCTTCATCGGCCGACATGATAATGTTAGCGGAATTATGCGTAGAACTAAACGTCGCAAATTAAAAAACGCAATTGGGGAACTGTCTTAATAAGCATGAAATTAATACAAGTAGATAAACATGCATTTAGATCATATCAATAACACGTACTACGTGCATGATATGTGAGTCAATGGGGAATTGCCATGGTCAAACACAATTCTGGACGATCGATAGATATCGTAGAGAAGACAATGTTGCAAACCGTAATGAGTAGAGATGAACCTTGGTGAAACGCAATGGGTTAATTGGACCACTCGACTCATTGTGCGGAATCTCAGCGGGCAACATGGCCAGCTATTGCACATAATTATGATGACCAAACTACACAATAATAAACTGTCACACATACTATGCCAAGCTACTGTGGTACGTGTGTCCGCAGCCATTAGTTTCACAAATGTATGAAATACTCATAAAATGTATAAACTTGCAAAAAATTGTGTCGTATACATGTATAATGACTGCCTTTGGTGGAAGGAATATCGATAACTGCAGCCTGGGTCAAAAGTTCTACTTGCTGTTCAGAGGACACCTTCAACAATTGTATTTCAGATTTCAAGTGGAGGAAGACTTATTTGCAACACATGTTCAACAATTTAACATTAATAGCCGTATGTTGTAATACATTCATACATCTTGGGCAATTATTCACTCCAGTGTAGCTAGAGAAGTCAATAACTCACTTTTGCCTCCTTCGATAAAACAAGAGGTTTAAATTGGGTGCGGAATACCCCACGGTGCCAAATTGAAACATGGGCAGGACTGAACCGAAATTAAAACAAACCAAAGATATAGAGGATCTTCAACGAGTCCCCAGTTTATAGCGAAATTTACAAAACGAGTCCAGTAAATTAGGTCCAGACCTAATTTACTGGACGAATTTTGTAAATTCCGCTGTAAACTATATAGGGACGAGTTGTATATTCCATTTATTACATGATCCAAAACCTCGACAATACATATTTAAATCAACAAATGGGACGCGAAACTAACATCGACTTATATAATGAATGCGATGACGTTTCAATATAGCGAACCTCCATACGATATTTCAGTGAGTTTTGATGACCCATGGCTGAGACATATACCCATGGCTGAGACATATACGCGGACGGACACAACAGCAATATGTTCAGATACACAAAGAATGATAACTCTAGAATGGTAAACACAAACGACGTTGATGACTGTGGAGTATATAAAGTCCAATTTTCAAAGAAATTGTTCAATTTGTGACTAAAGCATGAAACTTTGCATATATGTACATATTCACATACTTATTGGTATTAAATATGGAGCCACGCTGAAATTTAATTTTAACCCCTCTTTTAAAGGGTTTTCCAAATTTAAAGAGCCTTTCGTGATTATATTATTTATGACATCTATTTTGAAAGATGGCAAACTTTCACACCTTCATAAAGTTCATTCAGATCCGATAACCTGTGGCTGATGTATATGCAGGAGAGGACGTGGCTAGAGGGTCTTAGTTGGGGTGTCCTTGGAATTTCCAACTTCACCCCCCCCCCCCCCGAGTTTCTTTAAGTGTCCGATTGTATTGGCCATAAATATCAGTTTTTAGTGCAGAATAAATGTTTTGCTTTTGTTGGAATTATTCTATAGTAATATAACTTTGTCACTGAAAACACGAAGCATTTTTAAACGACTTCCAAATGTAAATTTGTAACCCTCAATTTGGACAATCGTGAAAATATTTGTTGGGATTATTCTCTAGTTAGGATATATAACTATATATGTCAGTGAAAACAGGCAGTATTTTAAAACAAATTTCAAATGTAAGTTTGCAACCCTCATTTTGGAAAATGATAATATTTAAATCGTTCTTGTTAGAAGAATCTGCAGTAGACTTAAAGATACGGGTGGCGTTGGCGGTGGGTATGCTGTTAAAATATTCACCTCCGTCAAAAACCGCCATAAACAGAAATAATAGTAAAATATAGACAGACTTTGTTCTTATACCAATCAGAAATATGGCATAAACAGTATGTTATTATCAAATGTGTCTTCCTTTGTTATGTAAACAAGCAAAAAACGTTACAGAACCTGGCTTTTGTTTAGATCCGGATATGTTAAACATGAAGAGCGTTATTTGTTACTGTTTTCCTGATATGGAAATAATAAAGAGCGTTTAAATCATGTGTGTGTGTGATTAACCAATAGAAGTGTTATGTAAACAGAAGCAAAACTTATGTAACACGAGCAGGCTCTTGTTTACGCATACCATCGTACGTCTTGGCGACAATATACTATTTACGCGCTGATTATGTTTGGCATATGAACAAAACTATATATATTTTAATATTCCTTCTGGCGATTTGAACAAATATGAATATTTCTGCAACGAACGCCGCCCGTATCTTTAATGGCTTATATGGGAGTGAAAACAGGTTACATGCAGCACACTTACCAGGTTACTAATGCGTAATTAATATGTTGTGTATCAAATCTGGACTTCAGATATTGGCAGCTTCACAATAATAGCATCCAATATATAGTCCAGCCGTCGCGCACCAGCAGTGCCTATCAAATATCCTACAACTATCGGTTATTCATACGTATATACAGTAATGCTCTAAGTAATCGACTCCTTAACCACAGCAGAATTATGGGTAACTTATCAGGATTTAGTCGGAAATATGGCTTGTTGCCATTCATCGGAAAGCTCTCCCCGAGAATTTTGCTGTGGTTAAGGAGTCGATTATTTAGAGCATTACTGTAGTCCAACCGTCGCCCATCAGCAGTGCCTATCAAATATCCTTCAACTATCGGCTATTCATACGTATATATATCCAGGATCACTGATACTCAGCTCCCTCGGGGAAATTGTACAAGGTCTGCTTTTTTTTATCCTTGAGTGTCCCAAGACAATTCGAAACAGGCAGAATGTGCATAATCGCGAACGGAACCTACGGCACAAAAGCTATATAACATTTATGTCTGGCCATCCACCCAATTATGAGTGTCATGGAATGATAGATAACATTCGCCTCATTGGCGTGTAACTCTTTGGGAAATAACTGCGTCCATACATACGTGCTTGTCGTAACTGATAGCTGTCTCGAAACGTCTTCAGTTGCCCGTCCCCAGGATCCATCTGGAAACGAGGGTTGTCCCTTTTGTAGTTCTGCATATGTACAGCATAAAGAAAGGCATCCTGAAGGTGTTGGGCACTGCTGTTGAAAAGGCAACCTACAAAAAACATTTCATAGAGGATACCTGCGTGTTTTGAGTGAATACCGGAAGCATCTCATTCGTGGTCACAGTGAGATACTGGAATCATCACGAAGGCCACGAGTGATGATTCCAGTATCTCACTGTGACCACGAATGAGGCAATTCCGGTATTCACTCAAAACACGAAGGTTTTCTTTTTATTATATGCATGCGCTATTGTATAAAATAGATCGAGGAATTAATTCAAATCTGAATAGTGTATACATGTATTACAACAAGAACATCTTGAGACAAGGCATATAATAGGTCGTCGATTTTTTTGATTTTTTTTATCTATTTTTTGTTTAATCGGAGAAAGTTTAGACCCTATAATACATTGTATACGTTGATAATAGCATGCGGATAGTAATGTTGTATCACCTGATCTTACTAATTTTAAATGGCGTGTTTTTATTTAGATTGTGATGCTTGTATATATTTATTGTTTTACTATGATTCATGTTGTATTATAATTTTAAGCGCGTTTTAGAGAATGTCAATGGATTATTTACGCTATATAAAATACATGATTAAATTATATTATTTAGATAATGTAGCATATATTCTGGACTCCTGGATATGAGAGACATGTATTATATATCGGAGTGGCTACAGTTACGGGACTGTAACCGGAAGTTATGAAAAATAATTATTGTTACAGTCCCGTAACTGTAGCCTCATGCATAGTCGCGTTCTCCGTTGTTGTTACATTGTGCTTCCGGTCACGCGCACTATGCCTGTCCTTGAAGTTTTGAAAGCGGAAAAGCTGAGTTTGTTTATTAGAATTGTTAGAATTAATGAGTTTTATAACAACATTTACGTGATAAGAATTTAAATGCTAAAGCGAAGAGAATAATTGCATTATATAGCCATTATATAGATGTCTTGCAATTCATGTCTGACACTGACAGCATCATTCTGTCATCGGATATCAATTATCAAATATCATGATCATGCAATGAATGAATGATGCATTCAATTGAATCAATTTGGAAGCTCGAATGAGCTATGTCCGTTTCAAATAATTTTGACTTTTGAATTAAATAGTTTACTTTTTCATGGAATCATTATCCCTCATGACACAAACAATCTCTTTACTAAACTGTAGTCTGTAAACAGTCTAAACTAAACTAAAGTTTATCAATGAATTATCCCACAGGCCACACCTGGTATGAATTATGTTTATATTTACAGCTATTATTCTCCAGATTGCAGTTGACAGTGGACACTCCGAGTCAGTACAGGTTACATATCTACAAACGAGTCAGTCAGTTATAACTGAACAGAAGGTGGAGGTGACAGAAAATCAGAATAGTGAGTTTTTATTATTTTAATTTTTATCAATCAGACTCAAATGCTAAATGTCTGAGCTTTGAATTTCTTAATGAAATATATCAGATATTTCAGATGGATATTTAGTTAGTAATTGAACTGCCAGTAGTTCCAACTTGGGGCTGTGTCTGACATGACTCAGCTCACTTGCACTAGGACTAGTATCCCTCTAAATTCCAATGGGGGATGTACAACTTACAGTAAGTTTAAACAAATTAAATAAAAAAACTTTTGGACTCATTCTAGTAGATGATTTGAGCACACTCACACTGATTGCAAGACAAGGCAGTTTCTATTAGTATTAGGAATAGCTATTTATTACAGGTGATTTTCAAACTGGAATCTACATACGTATATGCATTGTTTGTTGGGGTTAATTTTCATTTTCAATTAATAGTGATTTAATTATCAGGATCAATATTTATCCCACAGCATTGTATCTGGACCAACCTGGATATATTTCCTGATATACTTAGAAGGTGCTGGTGCTATTTATGGAGTAAACTGTTTGGGATGGGAGCAGCAGTGACCTGACTAGAATCACAAAATCACCATTTGATTGTAAGTAAATTATATTTATGAACCTACCCAGTCCTGTCCTGTCAACTGACAAATTTAAGAAACACTAATGTTCACTTATATTTATAAAAGGAATCCTGGAAACAACAATACAACGAGCACTGTAACAATTAGTGATAATATGATGATTATATTCCTGACATTCATGAACATCCCATCATGTTGTTTAATTTGATTACCTGGTACTGGTAGAAAGGAAGAACAGATCACAATATACATAAGTATAAAACTTATTCCATATTATACATGTACCCGGTATAACATTTGAAAGGGGAAGCTTATGGGAGGCCAAATTCACATTTATTAATAATTGCACTTCAGTGCAATTCGATTGCGCTTCAGCTCAATCCAGCCTGATTGATATCAATTGCGCTGAAGTGCAATTATTGTTACAAGCTTACACCCATGAACTGGCAGTTAACCTGATATGGGAAAATAATTGTGCTTCAGTGCAATTAATTTTGTATTGGATTTATTTATTAACTCGGGGTTAGCCATATACGGGGAAAATGATGTTGTTTTGGCAAGATATTGACATGTTCTGTGCTCAATTTCGATCTGGTCTGTGCTGTACTCTTACAATGTAAGTGTGAATTATGATGCAAGTCTTGGTCTGAATCTGAGAATCTCCATGGTGGACACTCCTAGGCCACAAACTGTTCCCTATTCTGGTGAAATATATATTTTTTGGTTCTTAAATTTTTTCAAAATTGTATATAATATGGAATATGTTGTGTATAATCTTATCTGGGCATACGAAAATTAAGTGGACCTTTAAGGGCCCTGTAAAATTTATAAATATTTAATCTTTGGATTTTGCCTTAATGCCGGAAGCTTGACAATCTATATTAATAAAACTCAGTTTTGTTTGTTTGTCCGAGATTTTGGCAACCAAACTGCTGGACCCTCTGAGCTAAAAATCCGTACATATATAGGGGTAATATAGATCCGGAGAATATTTATTGCATATGTCTCATTGACCTCAGATGTCTCAAAAATGGCACTAATAATTAATTTATATATATTTTCGCGATACATGTACGACCTCGGAGCTGAAAATCTGTACACAGATGTCAATTAACTCAGGAGTGTCGTGGGACATGTGACGTTGACATCAGATGTCTTAAATGGGCACTAATTATTAATTTATAATTTTATAGATTTTGGTTATATACTAAAATGCGGCCAAAAGGCTGCACCCTAGGAAATAAAAATGCTTACACAGAGGTTAATTGATCTGGGGAATGTCATGGTATAGGTGCTATTGACATAATGACACATGTCTCAAAAGGGCACTTATAATTAATTTAACTAAATAATTAATATAGTCATTGAAAATTGATTCACATGGGTATATTGACAATTGGAGTGTCATGGGATATGTGCCGCTGACCTCAGACAACTTAATACCTGGTCACTGGAATATGGTATACAGGGGTAATTTTAGCACTATTAATTTATTTATTTAACTAAATGATTTAATAATTATGTACCCGAAATGGTTGAAATCGAACGAACGCACATAATTTAGTTTTATTAGTACATATGAGCAGCAATAAAGCGCGTTTCTTTTCCACTGAGACGATATGTACATGCAGGAAAATTGGTACTGGGTACCCGGTACACATGAGTCAACAATATACTATGGGCAAATTGTCACAGGGAGTGTTATGGGATACTAATAGACCTAAGAATAGAAGAGGAACTGATAATAATTATTACCAATAAAACTTGAGCATTTGTTATCAACTGACAAGATAGAGGTAACTTTATCTGCACTCATGCTATATAACAAACTTCTCACTTAATTTTTTTTTCAGATGCAAAGGTTTTCTGTATCTGTTCGACCAATAGATGTGAGATGACAATGACAAAACAGTTGATGACAAGACAAAACTAACTTGGCCTGAACACAATGAGCAGGAAATATAAAGAAACATCTGTGATACATACCATTAATTTAAGTTATATCATTGCATGTTATTTTAATGCTGGAAATCAATGACGGTTCAATATAAATCAATCAACATTATTAGTGCATTTGTCATAAACCTTACCCTACTGAATAGGAGTTATACGGCCGCATTACTTATCTATATTGATCAATATTGCTACTTACTAGTAGGTAGACTGAATAACCACCCTGGTTTGATATTGTGACTATTCTTACTAGCTTGCAATATAGATTATCCACCATAACTAGCCATATTGATCAATATTACTGCCTAAAGATTGAGTAAACCGTCATGATTAGGTAAAGGATAATGTTCGAAGCAGAGGGAATTCGGTAAAAGAATAGACGAGGGCTTGCCCGAGTCTATTCTTTACCGAATTCCCGACGCTGAGAATATTATCTGACTTAAACCCCACTCATTGAATTGTCATTGGAGCCAGCTATCCATTTTGTCTGACCCACATCTCTGCCTTGATTACCCGAGTACACGCCCACAGTTCAGCACGGACAGTATGTGATGTCCGTGTTGGCCACGCCGATAGGCAACATATTTCAATTATTATTTAATTCGAATTAGGACTCGTCAGTTGAGGGACGTTTCTTCCGAAGTTTGTCGTTGCGCCATGGATTCGGACAGTGTATGTGAGCAATATATTACTATCCAATTGTGTTTGTTTTTTTTCTTTCTTGATTTAAAGATGCCTCATCTAATTCGACATCAAATACATTAACATTCCATAATAATTTTATCAGGAAATAAAACATGAAAAATAATGGTAATGATGTAAAAACTCTCTTTATACAATGTGATTTTTCGAATATTCTGGTGCCAACAACGCGATACTTGGTAAAACTGTCTCATTATTAATAAGTCGAAAGTACACAAGAAGCTTGCATAAATGGGTTTACTGATTCTTTTACATTGTTGTCTTGTGTAGAATACGCATGAAAAGAAGTGTTATAGTGTTCAATCGTATGGGGTATTTTGAATTTCCAATTATTATCAGAAAGAAACTTACATGATGTACTCGCTTGAATTTTAAGTATCATCCTATGGTTTATGCACAGGGGCGTGGCTAGACGTGACTCAGGACAACATGACAATTTAATTTGGCACACCAACCCCCTTCATGTTTCAAACTGAAAGGTATCATAACATTTCCAGTTATTGGACAATTCTTACATGATATGGGCCACCCCCGTTGTTAGCAATTTCCCATCGTATATGAATGATTTCCAAATATTCACTCACCACGATGACCTTACATGTACCTTTAAGTATCACCCACATAAGTTAACAAATGGTTAGTGCGCAAATGTATAACATGTATTATCTTTTCTTCGAAACGGCATACAATCGCGTAAATAGTGATTATAAATCGTTCCAATATATAGTTGATTAGTCACCAGCGACGTGGCTAGGGGGCTCCTGTGATTTTCCGCTGCATCCCGCCCCTTTTAACCAGACCGAGCTCGCAAATTCGCAATGTCGTGTAATTTCATTTGCTTCCCACCCCGTGGTTTGGAATTTCCTAACTGTACCAATTGTGGGGAGGAATCATGAAACAATTTGAAATATGAGCCTGAAATCTGTAAAATCCTAGCATCTATCAAAAAAAGTCTAACTCCATGAAAACTCAGGCCTCGATTTGTTTTGTTTTGTTTTTAAATTCAGTTAATAATGGAATGTGGTATGCCAACATTAAACATGGGATATTCGCATTGAGGAAATGTGCACACAATTTTTTTTTCATACACCAAAACCTCGTTTTAACTGGATCGCTGATGTTCAACAACGACACTTTACATGCATTTTGCATACTTATGTGAAAAGTACTGTAACATTGATAAGTCATTTTATCGCCAAATATTGCTTGAATCTCGGTTCTGTTGACCATTTACCAAAGAGATTGTATCGATTGTAAAACGACTCGTGCTTCAAGAAAAGTTAAAAAGAAAAGTTAAAAAAACAACGCATGATCACGTTATCCATGTCTTATCGACAATCAACACAAGAACAAAACCAATCCATTGTTCAGCATTTTCTCTTGGTGATAATGATTTTACAGACCAATGCGAACGCCTTACGTACCTATAATGTTCACCCTAAAATGTTCAAGTTCGGCACACATGTTAGATCATGCCATGAATCTTTACTCTGGCTAAATACCGCCGTATATATCATTTTACATATGTTCAAACCCTGTGAACCTTTTCTATTATCTTCTGATGTGGTTGAATATTGAACAAACCACGCAGGGAATATATTTCTGTGTTAATACTTGTTTCTCGAAAATAATCGAGGTTGCAAGATTTGTGTAGCTTTGTGAGCCAACACCAATGAAATTCCAAGCGACGCATAGTACAATCGATTAATTCAAGTCCCCCAAACCATGCAAACTCGAGTTGGCCCTGCTATAAAATACAATTTTATTACGAACAGGTATAACCGAGCATTATATTAACTGCATTTTGTTTCAATGTTATAAAACTTCCCTGTCAGAGCAACAGAAAGTTACCATGTTTTTTGAACTATAGTGGAGTATGATATCTTGGCGAATCCAGAGCAGATATGCATGACATGATCTATACACATGGATATACGCTATTCTGTTTCAATTTGATACTGGAAATGTTATTTTTTTTCTGTGCTTCACCATTGTATTAAAAATAGCCATGTGAGCACTTTCTCGTTCAATAAGTAACGTATAGTTAAAATATGTGTTAAACGGTTTTGTGTTAATTTGACCGACTTAGGGACGTATTTAGATGTTATATATATATGTGTTTTAGCCTGTCTGTGGATTTTTCTAACTAGCTAGTCCAAATAGCTGTTGGTGTTTTTGTATCAAAGTTTGAAGAAATTTTATTTTATTTTTTGGCAATATAAAATCAAAATCGCTAAATATTTGTCAGTTTTAATTTGCTCAGACAAATTAAAGGTATTCAGTCCTATTAAGCCCCCCCCCCCTAAATTACTATTTATTTGACTTCAGGGGTAAAAAAAATATTTTATTCGAGTCAAGAAACCCATCCATCAAAGCTCAGAGTGATTAGATATCGATTTTTGAAGTTTACAATTTTCTCAAGATGCGTACTAATAATTTCCCCTAAGTTTGTAATTTTCTCGAGATGTGTACTAATAATTTTCACAAAAACACTTATTCAAACAGGCGAAGCTGGATAACTCTAAAATCAAGTGTATTAATAACACAATTATGACTGATACCATCCTTTTGGCGGTGTGTTTCTGGGCCAGAAAAGTATAAATAACAAAAATTCAAAAAACAATCTGATCACTATGAGCGTTGATAGGTAGGTTTACTCGTCTCGAATCAATTATTTTTTATCCCCGAAGCCAAAGAAATAGTAATTTATGAGGGCCTGATCGGATTTAGTACCTTTAAGTGTTCCGATATTTAATGCAGCTTGCCGACAGGCTCTTGACTCAACATACATGATTGGGGAGGAGCCACTCTATGACGTCCCTCAGTCGATTTAATCCCTCGCGTATTCGTAAAAAATAATGCCCACGGGCATTCTTAAAAAATAATGCCCACGGGCATTCTTAAAAAAGAATGACTGTTGGCGTTAAAATAATGCTCATGCGATCAAAACGCTTGAGCGTTCTGCCAGATAAGAGCCGTGTCCGGACAAAGGGATAACACGCCGGTGGGTTTTAACTATGGTAACTGGCTAGATAGACAATTAGACAACAAACAGAGACCACGTGGTTCTTTTTGGTATATAAGATGGTGTATGTATACCCAACCATCCGCCGTTGACTAGAGTTAACATTTGTTCCCTGTGATGGCCAATTTTGTATATAAGAGGGTGTATGTGTACCCAACCACCCGCCGTTGACTAGTGGTAACATTTGTTCACATGTTGCCCGACACTGCTTGTACTAGGATAGTCACTTTAAGGTTAAGCTAGTGTTCCGTGTCTATTTTTGCGCCGATAGTTCATCTTTGTATATAAGATGGTGTATGTATACATGCACAACCATCCGCCGTTGACTAGGGGTAACGTTTGTTCACAAATTTGACAGCTCATTCCTTGAACTCCCACTGGAAACCCTAGTTTTAAATCAATACCGGTAATGAATGACCCATTAGATTGATTGGCTGTCAAAAAGCCGAAAAACCGTTGGCCTCATTTGTTTATATTAATGATATCAGTCAAGATATTGAACGATAAATACAGTGACCACGTGGTCGAAGTAAATGGTCGATGTCGATATATGACTACAGTGACTTAAGTCACATAATAACGTGTTATTCACTGATTGGAGCATTAAAAGGCTCCAGATTCAATCTCAGAGCATCTAATTTTCATAATTTTCCAGGGGAGGCCCCTGACCCCCTCTCGTACTCGCCCCTCGTGCCCTATGGAGATGCCTATGGCATCTCCTGCTGGGATACTACTTGCCTCAACATTTTGTAGGAGAGCTACTATCCTAGAATGATTTTAAGGGGAGCTCCTCATTGCTCACCAGTGATTTCCCACATGGAGAGGACTGGAACGGTGTTTATTTAATCAAATTGATGGTGTTTTTACTTTACACATGCATATTTTAACCTATTGCTAATAAGGGACACAACTATCTTGTTAAAGTGGGTATTTTACCTTTATAACCATAAATATTTGGGTTTTTAAAGGTTTATCACTGGTTTTGTTGCATATTTTTCAGCCATGTGCTTTGTTTGTTTATTTTGTGTGGTGTACTTGATCAGCTCAGTTCCGGTGCAGACACAATGAGATACCCTTACCCTGCCAACAACACATTATTTAGTAGAATTTACAATATTTTCATCAATTTTGGGGGTGGGTGTCCCAGACAAGGGTGGACAAAAATTACGGTCCCGGGTGGGTGTCCTAGACCTGGGTGGAAAAAACTTACGCTCCCGGGGTGGTGGGTCCCCAAAACTGTAAAACACAAAATTTCCACCTTGTATCCGTTATTTTTTTCCTGACCCCCCCCCCCCCCTGGTGGACGAATTCAAATCAAATGCAGGCAAAATAGTCCCCGAGCAAAAAGATCGCCGACAATGTCTAGCCATGGGGATGAGGCAAACCATTTTTTCCACGATATATGTGATCTCTGTATGCGAATACTTTCTGTATAAATTAGACTGATTTAGCCTATATAACATGTCAAGATCAGAATCGACATTGCTGTATTACAATATGATCTACTGGACTGCTATGTGGTCAAAGGGAGTACGTTTGCGATGGTAAAGAGGTTATAGTGCGAAACATAATCCAGTAATCGCGTATCGTTTTTACAAATCTATTGATAATGGTTCCGTTCCAGTGCGATGATCTGAGAGACGGTTGTGCTTAATGGTGCCTGGTCAATGATGGGTGAATATTTTATGCGAAAAGATATATCATGATCGTGTATTGATTACGAGATATATATCTGCCAATATTCATCTCACACGACATACCAAGTTAGTTGGTAGTCAAAGTTTTCTTTGACGTAAATCAGCTAGTGAAATCTGTATTTTAATCGAATTGATCACACAAATCAACACAAAATGCTATGTTTATCAGAAATGGTGATATTTTACGGTCATGATGGTGTAGTATAAAATAACTTTCATGATAAATTACGCACATGATATACCAAGTAATTAAGCATGACCACACATTATTTACATTTACCGCACTTGGTCACTTCGCGAGGTCAAATTAGTTTATAATATTTTGAAATTAAACATTGTGATAAATTATTTGTTCACATTAAATTATTTCAGTTGACTTTCATAACTAATGTAATGTCTTATATGAAATAAACCGGTTTATTTTCACAATTGTGACATTTTTTCATAATTTTTTCACAATAATTGTATAAGGGTAGTGTGGTTATGGGGTGGCGGTATAGCGAGCCCCTATGTTTCTAACATTTGCAAAGAATACATGTATTTTATCAGTGTGTTCTTCAATTACTTGTTATTTGTTAATGGAACAGATGCATGAACAACATTATATAATTAATACAGAATTCTAGCCTGGGCTATAGTCACAACGTTAGAGAATAAGCTGCTGAATAACATACACATCTTTGTCGGATATATATTGCAGGTGACCTATGGGTATGGACACTGAACCTTATTTGACAAGATACGTTAAGGAGTGTTTTATGATTTTCTGAGATTTCTGGTGCTTTTCATTAAGCTTACCTGATTAGCATTTCATACAGATGGTTATTTAAAACATTTCACACCCTATGTCTGCCTTATCCTGCTACTTTCATCGTTTTTCATCAAACTTTGGGGTGGGTCCCAATTTTCTTTGGAAAAAGACTTATGTTGGAGGAGTGGAAATGAAAAAAAACTTGGATTCCCGGGGTGGTGGGTCCCAAAATTAAAAACAATTAAAATTTCAACCGTGTATCCTGGAGCCTTTCCCTGCCCACTGGTCCATTGGCTAATTCCTGTTATGTATGAAGAGCTTTTGTCTCACTAATGCGCAAAAAAAGCTAGAACATTTGTATTACTTCAGTCAAGTTTTTCTCCCAGAGTATGCGGTCTGTAAACTGATATTAAGTGTATTTATCGAACTCGCATGCTTAGGTTTCAGGAATCTCTATTATTCGCCGTTATTGGCCGGAACACTCGTTATTATATGCGACCTTTTGATTTTTAAAGATGCCTTCTCCGCATAGACACCATAAAACCTCAATATGTACGTGTTCTATACCAGATAATAATTAGATCGAACCCATGCTGACATTGATATATATGTACGGTTTGATGACCAGATGTCGATTTCTAAAGAGGAAGTTTTAACAAGTTTTAGATTATTATTACCCTGGCAAACATCACCATGATCATCTTTTACTTGTATAAAGAGCGTTTATGCTTCCGTTTACCAAAAAGGTAGATACTAAAGAGCGTACTGAATTATTTGGTGTCAAAATGGACCGTGGCCCTTTAAGCGCCTGATATTTTATCATCACTACCCGCCGTGGATGGGTTTATGTGTTCCATCTGGGACATACATCGTATATCATAGTATTATGGTGTCATATCGCATGGGTCATCTTTAATGACGTATATATGTCCAGTAGCTTCCCTTAGTTTGGTCTATATAGTTAACGCCACTATGCAGGTCATCGCCCACGAAGTGGAACAGTTATGATCTCACCTATGGGAAATTTCTGATAGAAGACGCATTTCGTAACAGCTGGAAGCATCCAGAGCAGTGCAATCGATGATAACGAGAAGAGAAATTTGATTCCGATGGTCTGTGGTTTCGTTTGATCTCCTGGGACGATGCTACAACCAGGCATAATTCGTCAAATCGCCTTCTCGGCATATCCTGACAGGAAAACTATTAACACCTGGAATACAGACGACGAATGAGAGATTGTTTATTCCTCACGTATATGTAGTATACAACGTATATAGAATTACATAGAAAAATCGAATTTTGTGGACAACTCTTTGCCATTTCTAATATATGTTCACAGTGAAAGACAGAAATGTATAAGTTAACAGTCGTTATAGATGGAGTTTTATCTATCATTTCCTATGAAATTCCCTGATCAAATTGGCGATATAAAGGCATCTGTATCGTTACTGCAGTTGCGATACAAGGCACTTGTGACGTCTTTGGCTGTTCAAAATCATGAATGAACTGACGTCATATGCAATTGCTTGCAAAATCAAAATAACAGTCCATGGTATATTCTTGCGCACTATAAACAAATAGTTTCTAGTTATTATCAATATCTGTTTGCCTCCCATCGTCGGTAATATGTTAAAACATATCAGAAAGTAACTAATATATATTTGTTGAGTATCTATTATTTAAAGCGCAAGTGTAAGAGATGTTGTCCATTGAATTCAATTTCCGTTAGACATTTGCGCGTGCAATTGCTGTTGGGAGAATTTGGTAAACCGAATGGTCGTTGAAGTGAAGTTCATGATAATTTTAAATCTATCCTTCTGGTTATTCTGGTGAAATGTATTCAACTCAAAAGATTGTTGTGGCTCGTATCTTGATTGAATATGAGGATGTGTTTGTTGGGCCGGATGGTAAACTTGGTCGCTGTGGTCTTACAAAACATGTAATTGATACTGGTGATTGATAACCTATTCGACAGCCTCATCATGGGTTACCATTTAATAAACTGAACGATATGAATGAACAATTAAACAAATGCTAAAATAGTATATTGTAGAGCCGAGTTCATGGCCACGGTCTTCGCCAGTTCTATTTGCTGCCAAAATCTGACCAAATGTTTTGAGTTTTGTGTGTTCTATAGAAAGGTCACCAAGAATATATCAGTGTTTAGATTCACTGACTGGTAGTCAGTGGTTCTCTACTCGGTATTTAGCCAGTGACAGATAGCAGAAGATGATCAGCCAAAGACGTCCTCCGATTCACGGATGTATGTTCCAGTTCAATGTTTTACTATTTGGTTTGTCAAATTCACCAGATGTCTTTGAGAAACACACAGAGATCATATTGTCAGAAATAGGTGTGTATGTTATCTTGATGATATTATTTCATTTGGGATAATTTTTTATCAGGCTGTTTCTAATCTTTAAGGTGTTGAGAGATTAAGAAAATCTGGTTTAAGCCATTAGTCTGTAGTGTAAGTGTACTTTATTTAAGAATGAAGTGTCATTGGTATGGCATATGGTAACAGCAAGTGGTGTAAAGTATGATCCAAGCAAGATTGGAGCAATCTCAGAATGGCCTGTTCATAAATCAGTGAGGGGGGTTCGGAGTTTCTTCTCACTTTCTGGGTATTATCATCATTTCATCAAGGATGGTGGCGATTTGGCTCATCCTCTGAACAAATTAAAACAGATAGCTCAGCATCTGAACAAAGTAACAAAGAAATATGCCGGACATCAATTGTTAGAAAGTTGTTAAGTTGTCATTTTCAAACACGAAATCTGCTCTAACCAGTGTTCCTGTTCTAAGTTATATTATACAGGTAGGGATGTTCAATTTTGACATTGGTGCTTGTTATTTGGCTGTGAGATGTGTGTTCCCTCTCAAATCCAGGACTGGAATGAAAAAGTTATAGCATTTGGAAATAAGTTCTAAATACTTATCGAAAAAAACTATTGTACAACTTATGAGGAATTACTAGCTGCTTGTCAATTCTTGAAGCATTTAAATTGGATTGGAAGAAAATTATTGCTGTGTACATATCATGCTCAATGATTTTGAAGATGATGGTATGGTTGCTATGTGGATATCTGTGCTAGTGACTTTTGATTGAGATATTCTTTATATGGGAGGAGTGAAACACCAAACATGCAGATGCTCTCTCAGTCGACCATATTGGTTTTGTCGAAGATGTGATTGTCCTTGTTTAAATGTGAAATCTAATTCCGTCTGGTTGATGTTGATCTGAATCTTTCTATTTGTGACTAGGGTGTCTCAGTTAATTTGGTCAAGGAACTCAAGTGTCACAAACTCCATGCAGGGTTTATCTCCGTTGACGATTCAATAAGACTGCTGATACTGGCGACATTTTACCCAAATTTTTTGACTTATGTGACACTAATGTATATTAAGCGAACAGAAACACATGTTGCTCTTATCAATCACACAAAATATCGAACACAATTTGTGTAATTTCGTGCTTAAGTTTGGAAAATCCCACTAGAACCAAAGAACTATATCGCAAAATTGTGTGAGTTGGTTCTTTGAATATTTTATCAAACTACAATATTCTACATGCACATTGACGACAACATGTATGGCAAGTCAAACAGAATATCTCTAGTTTGCTGAGCTACATGCGAAATGCGAAAATCCTTAACAACAGTATCACTCTAATTTTCCATTCCCTCCATATGTATTTTGTGCAGGAATTGTTCTAAAATCACATTGGAAATTTGATGTTTGGCAATCGGCTTCACCATTTTGTCTGGAAAATTTGTGCTAGATATAGAAAACCAGACTAGTTTCCAGCCAGTTGCAGCCAGAAAGGAAGTATGACGGGTGCACTCTGGTTGAGATATGAATAATGAATTGATAATGAGTTGACATGTCATGTTGGGAGTGTGCTGGTTGAAGTCTGTGACGAGACATATCTGTCAAGGTCAACGAGTCATGTGGTGTTACAAATGACGAGTCCAGTCATCAATCGTTCACTATTGATTTTAGTGTAGTATTTTAGAGGATGTAAAATCTAGCATGCTAGATGATTCTGATGATGATTCAGCGGTTTCTATTTGCTCAGAGTAAGTTGGTTATAATGTTCTGCCAGTTGACATTGATTGAGTTTGTACATTGATTGCAGATATCATAGGTGATCATTTAGACGGTTTCCATGTGAAGTATCATGTCGAATCTGTATATGATGGTGGGTGTTGTGGTGATTCGGTACAGCCGACGAATTTCATGGTTCATGATGAATGTGAGTTAAACTCCAGACATCGTATTGTTTCTGATCTTGAACTCTCTATGTCAGACGAGTGGGTTCTGGGGATTGTAGTTTGACATTTTGAAGACCTTGTGGATGGACCAGTTCTTTATGTGATGCAGCTTTTGGAATATAATCTTCGCTTTTGTAAGTCGCTTCCAACGTCAATGCAGTTATGGGATTGGATGCACTTTTGTTGTTTCAAATTATCTGTACCAAATGAAATAAATGTACACATTTGGAGCTGACTCTAATTTATGAATCCAAATCTCAAACAATCAAGTTGAAGGAAAAAATCATTATCCGTTATAACCAATCCTTACAATATGGGAGATTCGTTATAGTTATGAAAAAAGTGGTTTAAACAAAATAAAATTAAAAAATTTCAAGGCTTGTCCTTGGAGGGTTTGACAAAAAATATTTGCAACCATGCGCTGCATTATCTAGTATATGGACCAATATAGGGTATGTACTCAGTTTACTATCTGCAATCATGATGTCTGCAAGAAAATAAATAAAACATTTTTCACTGCATATTTTACTTTCTCGGTGGCCATTTGCAAAACTATTTGTTCGGAGGAAAAGCCACCATAACACAACATAATTTCTAAAAATGGAATCAGTATTGAGTGTTTATGTCAGATTATATCAATCTTGTTTGAATAATATACATGTTGTGTCATATTATTTCGGTCCTTCAAACGACAAAAAATAGTTCTGCAAATGGCTATCAAAAAACTAAAATATACCATGATAAATGTGTTATTTATTTTCTCGCAGACATTCATGATTTCAGATTGTATACTGAGTGCATAGCCAAGTTGGGTATTACGTAATGTACACCCACTTGTTTATTAGTTCAAGTAGATTCACTCTGCTATGGAACATTGAAGTGTTTGTTGTTCATTCATCTATTCAAGAAAGTGTCAAAAATAAACCAATACATGCACTAAATAAGTGTTTAAGCTTTTCGATGAATCTTTAAAGTTTATTAATTTTCTGAAAACAAATTGCCATGAAAATGTTGAAATTGGCCATTTCTGTGCTACCTTAAGTTCAAACATATGCTATTGCAAGAATGTTACACTTTGACATATCATGTAGTTCCCATCGATATATAGAGAGACATGACTAGTTCGGACACACCACGCCCCAGCACAGATTTATTGGTCGTTAGTGTTTATTTTAACATCTTGTGAGTCTAGACAAGGCTAATACCCATGCCTCGGATAAATAGAAGGAGGCATTATTGTATTAGTGGTATGACTTGAATAGGTCCCACGAGGTGTCTGGCCGGAAGTAGCTGTTTAAGTCTCGCGCTTCAAACTTCACATCGATGAGTGAAAACTCTTAAGCGATAAACAGACAGGCATGTGGCCTCCAATCCTTTCTTCCATGGCTGTTTATGAGAATATGTAATATGCTATAGCAAACTTCGCACAACTTTCGCTTGAGAAATGCCATTTTTCTGCACAAAAACAAGCTGCCGTGTTAGTGTATAATTCATCGCATTTGCTGTCCCACACTGACTTCACATCATATTTTGCACTGAAATATAGTCAAAACACTCAAAGCCACCAGGCGGACGAAACTTGACAATATCCAAGTTTAGCCACTCGTGCGTGCAGCTTGTAACATGTGTTACTGTGGTATTGCTGTGGAGATGCACTTGGCGGGAACGTCAGGTGATTTTACGGCGCCAAACCTAAATTTATATATGAGTGTATTGTTAACGCCATCAATTTAAGAGAGCATATATATATATATAACTGTTAAGTATATATATTTGTTATATAAATATGCAACCATAAATTTATACTAATCACAATATTAGTCTTACAGGGGTGACGCCGTGTCAACACGCATATGACCAGATTCTGATATTTTCAAGTTTCAGGTATTAGAGAGAATGGAGATGGAGAAATGGAAGGGTATACGTGGAAGTGACTGAATATAAGATGTCATTTGCTGTAACCTGAATAGCCATATCACATGCGTGTGACCGGGCAAGACACTTTCAAATTATACATATACTGGAAATCAAACTTGAATATTGGAATGCGAGAAAGTGTGTCGACATTTTACCTTGTGTCAATTTAGACAAAGGTTTCAGATATCGAATTCAGAACAGAATGTAGCATATATCACATGAAAATGGCCCATTTAAGAAGCTTGAAATAAATCAATTTAAGTTATTTTGACTGAGAAAGAACTGTTTTCCTCAGTTTACCCAATAAGTTCATAATGTGATTGCCGCTGGTTCGGTGTATATAACTATGTCATTATTATGTTCTCCTCAATGAGTCGCTTGCACATACGAGAAATGAAGCTGTGGAGAAAATTATTTGATCAAGCTTGTGCGTAGGTATTTCTAGTGGCATGCTGGATAGTAGAACGAAAAACATAGCAAATAAATATTCAGAAGATAGGATAGACATGAGTAGGTATATTTTTATGACGCAGCGGTTGAGAATATACTCCCAGTATTCCATGCAGATATTAACATATTAGATTGACAGGAGAACATAATGTGCATCAGTTCATTTTCGTACGAATGGTTCACAACACACATACAAAATTGTTGACAAAGGTTGTTCGGCTCAATGGTTGTGCCATATTCATGTACGTTACGAAGTGATGTGCGCCTATACACTGCAGTCTCCCATATCTGCCACTGCTTAAGCGGATTGCGAACGGTCCAAGACTTTCAGCTGTGGATCAAAACAACCGCTGAACGCTAAAAGTTGTAGTGTGCATGCACCACGGAGTCTTTCGATGGAAGCGTACCTTCGTCCATAAATTTGAAAAAGGTAGTCGATTAGCCCGTACTTGGTAATGAGCTGGAATATTTATTGAGTGAATCCAGGTGTGCATCAATAGACCATTCCCAAGTTACAATAAATTGAAAACTCTTATGTGTTGGAGGTGAGAAACAGACATCACGTGACAGCAAGGTATGGTTATTTGTGTAAACAAATTGCTAGCGAAAATGTCTTTAGCATATGTGAAAATAATAGCTGCAAAAACGCTGATTCTCCTAAATTTAGTTCAAATATGCATTTATAAGGTTCCCAAGAAAAAACACTTTACAGTGATTTATGGATTTGGACTTATATTTTTTGTGCACAATCGAGGACATTAATTCTCTTTTTGTCTTGAAAATAAACACGTTGTCTATGGAGGCACATGTAGCCTATTTGTTCCATTAAATACATAAATCTGTATTGCTCATCTATAGTATTCGCATAAACTGTCATGAGTTAACAAATCATTAGTTTTTCTTGCAAATTATATACTAAAACTGACATAAATTTTTTTTTTATATTCGCCAATGTACAGTACTCATGATAATCTGTTTACTCACTGACATTTCAACAAGCAAATATATATATATTCATTGTCGGCACTCGATTCGAATATCCGCAAATGTCGTCTCGAAATTACTGTAACCATATACTAAGTTACCTGTGAATCGATCGAAACAGGAAAGAAACACATATAGATAACAAACAATTCCGAAAACAGTGACGGAAACATTCCGATCTCTAAAATCTGTTCCCATTCAAATCTTGATGCTAACTATTTTTATGAGCATGTTCTTCGTCAAGATACCATACCATAACTGATTTGGAATAATATGGCCTTGTGTTGTCTTCTCTGCGAAATGTTATACGTCAGTTGGCATATGTTTCTTATCCACGCATACCGTGACAAATGATTCGGGTGAAATGAAAGGAAACATTGAATGGCATTGAATTCACTGGATTTAGATAACAGTATCTCTACAAATGTCAGATGGGTCGATGTTATGCTCTTAATTTCGTCCAATGTATTAATTATATATGTTTAATGTTATATGCCTATGGGTTTTTTTTATTTCAAGTTTTTTTGTTATTTTAGTGATGTCCCAGTGTTTTATCTTGAATATCATGGTCCCTACAGTCATTTTTCTGTATTTGGTGATGCATGGAACAACGGAATAACAATATTGCACTGAAACAGAGATTCAGAAAAAATCTTAAATCCTCCTCACAATCAGATTAAGTGAAATTAATTTTTTCATTTGAGGGTTCTGATGATAATAACACAGAAAACTTCAGGTCATTTCAGTTTCCGTAAAAAAAAATCACTCATCTGAAATAAAAAAAACAAGAACATTCCATGTTCTAAAACAGATGAAATTCCAACATATTAAAAGATGATGTCAAAATTAGCATGTGGACATATCATACAATTGTTGGAACAACATGTTAGTGCTACAATAGAAGGTACACTGTTCTGACTATTGTGTAAAAAGGTGTTTCGGACTGGACATTTTCGATAGAAAGTGCCCACAGCCCATATAGATAATTTTGCATTATTATACTGCAATTTTGTAAACCATAGGCCATCTAAATAAATGTATTGATAGTGTTCGAGACTCTAATCATTTTAGGATGGGAAATACTGTGAATCAGCTTACCAAATGTCAAAATTGCAGCACTCAGAAATTAAGAACAGAGTAAATGCTGATTGAATCTAAGCAGTTTAGGTGATGAATGTGGAAACATGTGAGACTTGTAAAATATGACTATTATTATTGTGTTCACTCTGTCTATTACGGTATCTTCTTAGGATTATTTGTAGACACAAAGACTCCAAATGTTCAGTGATACTGTAGCAAAAACTGTTTCGGAGTGGACATTATTGATAGGACATATTAAACTATGTATGTCATTCTAGACTGTATATAAAAAGAAATGAGCTTCATATACCCTAAATGTGTCAACTTTTTTATAAATAAATAAGGGGCCATGCTAAATTGTCAACATATCTAACTGACACAACTCTGACCTACAATCAGCTGAAAGACTCTGGTCATCCACATCATAATATTGAATCTCAAAGTACACTATTCCTGACACTAAAATTATTACTCCCTCATAGTCCTATCTACTTCAACATGAATTGTGATTTTAATCCCCCAGCTATAACTTTTCATGTCGTTTGATTTCCAAAACTTTGAATTGATAGTTATATGTTCTCCTTTGCAGTTTGTTTCGGAGTGGACAATTTGAACTGATTTTTGTGTGTAACGTTTGTTTCCCCAAGGCTGTTAACTGTGATTCTGAGCTGGATAACAGTCTGCATGCAAAGGCTTTTTTGTGAGTTGTGCATTCGATAGGATGTGGGTCTAATAACTCCAATATGCTGCGACCAAACATATTGCCAAACCATCTACGGGAGGCTAAATCATTTCTGCATTTTTTATAGCAAAAATCTCTACCTTGTTTACATTTTCATGAGAACTTGTGGATGCGGGCAATCATAGGTGGAAATACTATTGACAAACTTAGTAGCATTGTGTTTGTATGAGCCCGTATAAGATTCAGTTCTCTGAAGGTAGTTTCAGTTCCATGTTTTCGCGATCCATGGTCATTAATATGACCGATACTATGCGAGAGCAATTACTGGGGTGAGTAACTGTTCAAATTATGTGACACCGAACAAGTAATATAGCAGCACATGTATTGGCGACTGCCAAAGCTACAGATTTACTCACAAATGTGACAAAACTACCTAGATGATTTGAGAATAAATTACAATAGTGAGCTTCCAGTACCACGATAAGAGTTGACATCAGCATTTTAGAAGAAGTTACTGGGGCGAAAATTGCAAGTGTATACATCTGCGAGAGCAATCGCTCCAGTCTCTTGGGAAGGACTGGATCACTGCTAACCAGTCAGAATCAACATCAACAGTACAGGAAAATACAGAATAATTGTGTGTAACATTTCCCTAACACACCATGAGCACACAATGAGCACCAAAAAGCTGTACACTAGACTTGAAATGTAGAACATATTCAACATAGGCGTATTGACATTACTATTACTATTACACGAAGTCCTGATCAACAAACAGGATAACAAGCTCACAGCTGATTGGAGACCAAGACACTTGAGCTCTATGCTTTTCTAGACAATCAATCAGAAATTTCTACAAAACTCCTTTTAATATATTGGGCTGTCTCTTTTGATACCAGAAAATAATTGTTTTTCTTAGAGACAGGAGTATAATAAACAATGATCAATTTGACACGCTTGATGCATGAAATATTTCACTCAAGGTGAGAACTGTCAGGTAAAACATCTGGGGTGCTATTCACCAAGCGAGACTATTTTATAAACCAGGTAGTTTATATGGTAGCGGCTGAACGCAAAGGTATCTTTGCTCTAGCGCAAACGACACACGCTGTCGATGGTGTGATTGATCCAATCTATCAGATTTGTCACCTGTCAATTGATGCGGTCTTACGACTAATTCATGAACACTCACCGGCCACAATCGGCATGTATATCGGTATAATATTTGGGTATAATTGTGTGGAGACTCATGCTTGCGTTTATATATCTGCAGAATGAGTTTCAATGATATTAATGAGGTTTTTTAATTAGCACAGTGTGAAAATGAAGAGCTAAGAAGATAACGTCTCAGAAGAATTTTGTTTGTGTTTTGGTTCTGTTTGGATATTTTCCTGCTATTTCCAAAGAAATTTCTTTCCATACATCATTTTCCGGCGCTGGTGAATGGTGCCGGTTTCTTTGTTCTTTAATATTTTGATTCTTCTCTCCACAATGCCCAAAAGAGTGTCACGCTCGTCGGCAGTGGGGGTCTGGAAAACAATTGCACATATAGGGCCCAAAACGTTTTTTTCCGACCCCGAGGGACCCACCACCCCATTTGTGCAAATTTGTTCCTCCAAATGTTAAGGACCCACCCCCTTTCTCATGTTTTTATCAAAATTTCAGAGTTTTTTAGCCGTTCTTCAATAACTGTGTTAACTGCCTTTCAATCCCATTCCACTATCCTTTTTTGGTGCAAAGTGTGTAAAATTAAGACTCAAGCAATAACATCCTTAATCGGTAAAGCACAGGTCAGAAAAACGAAAAATAAACTGTATTTCGAGGTGTTTCCTGGTGTTTCCAGTATCTAACAACAACAATAAAGCATTGTGTAGGTACACTGTATGTCACAAATTGCCCTAGACCGCATTATAGCCTTAATATATCGAGCGTGTTTAGTCTGACAGAGAACACTGGCCAGTGTAAATAGTGGTAAACAGGTCAGGGGTTCTACAATTATTTGTGCATGATCAAAGAACTCTTTAGTCTTATCCGCCGGGGTGGGTGAGGAGGGGAATTGTTTTGGTTAGGTATACACATAGATATATGGTTATTATACCCCCGATATTAGTCGGCGGGTATATAGTTGACGTCTCGAGCCGTCCGTGTGTCAGTCCGTACAAACATTTTGCATCATAACTCAAGAGTCGGTTGTCATATTTTGATGCTCTATGACATGTGACGGACCAGAAATGGGGATCGAATATGCATAATATCACGGATTGTGAGTACCAATGTCTACCAGAGTTATCCATGGGGCCTGTTTATGAAATTCAATCAGTACAAAGTTTTTGCCATATAAGTTGAAGTGTCGCTTGTCGAATTTTGAAGTGGTTTGGTATGGTGATATACCTGAATGATACGGGAAGGATGTGTGCAGATATTACTGCATATCACAGGTTTTGCCTGTCGATGCATACCAGAGCTACCAACTGTGAAATCCAGAATGTTTCTAAATCTGAGGCTAAATAGTCACTATAGCTGTCTATATAGCCATATGCCAACAAACATGATACTAACATGCTTACAAACAACATTACATGGTCAGTACTTGTAAATTGTTTGAAAAAACCCATTTTGGAGAAAAAAATTACAAGCACGATTGTTTCGGCCTCTGGACCACCCACCCCGGCCCTATATACGGATTTTTTTTGGTAGACCCCCTCATGTCGTCGTCGGTGGTATATTTTGCCCCACGTCCTTTTCCTCGGTTGCTCATTGTTGAAATGTGTACAAACGGTGTACTATTACGCGCAACATGTTTATGTGACCGGTGGTCAATCAATGATTGACGCCAATCACCTTGATTGGATAATCCTATATGGCGTGGCGATGTATTCCCATCGATATGTCCACCGATAGCTTCGCATTGAGCGTCGCCTCGTAAAACTACCTGGACTATATTATAAACCCAGCCGGTGAATAGCACCCCTGGGGTGCTATTCACCAAGCGAGACTATTTTATAAACCAGGTAGTGTATTTGGTAGTGGCTGAACGCAAAGGTATCTTTGCTTTAGCGCCAACGACACACGATGTCGATGATGTGATTGATCCAATCTATCAGATTTGTCACTTGTCAATTGACGGCGTCTCACGACTAATTCGTGAACACTCACCGGCCACTATCGGCATGTATAACGGTATCATTTTGTGGGTATAATTGTGTGGAGACTTATGCTTGCGTTTATATATCAGCAGAATGAGTTTCAATGATATTAATGAGGTTTTTTAATAAGCACAGTGTGGAAATGAAGAGCCAAGAAGATAACGTCTCAGAAGAATTTTTTTTGTGTTTTGGTTCTGTTTGGATATTTCCCTGCCATTTCCAAAGTCATTTCTTTCCATGCATCATTTTTCCGGCGCTGATGAATGTTATCGGATTCTTTGTTCTTTAATATTTTGATTTTTCTCTCCACAACGCCCAAAAAAGTTTTACGCTCGTCGGCAGTGGTGTGGGTGGGGGGGGGGGGGGGGGGGGGGTCTGGAAAAATTGCACATATAGGGCCCAAAAGGGTTTTTCCGACCCCGAGGGACCCACCACCCCATTTGTGCAATTTTTTTCCTCCAAATGTTGGGGACATACCCCCTTTCTCATGTTTTTATCAAAATTTCAGAGTTTTTTAGCCGTTCTTCAATAACTGTGTTAACTGCCTTTCAATCCCATTCCACTCTCCTTTGTTGGTGCAAACTGTGTAAAATTAAGACTCAAGCAATAACATGCTTAATCGGTAAAGCACAGGTCAGAAAAAGGAAAAATAAACTGTATTTCCAGGTGTTTCCTGATGTTTCCAGTATCTAACAACAATAATAAAACATTGTGTAGGTACACTGTATGTCACAAATTGCCCTAGACCGCATTATAGCCTTAATATATCGAGCGTGTTTTGTCTGACAGAGAACACTGGCCATACCAGAGTTATTCATGGGCCCTGTTTATGAAATTCAGTCCGTACAAAGTTTTTGCAATATAAGTTGAAGTGTCGGTTGTCGAATTTTGAAGTGGTTTGGTATGGTGAAAGACCTGAATGATAGGGGAAGGATGTATGCAGATATTAGTGCATATCACAGGTTTCGCCTGTCGATGCATACCAGAGCTACCAACCTGGTTCCATCCGTAAACACATTTTGCATGATTATAACTCAACCATGTGTATGTATATGTGTGCACTAGAGTCTACAGTATAGTCTCAGTCAGATTTTTTCTTGATTTTAGTTTGAACTTTGAAGACATTGAAGAATGTCATTTCTCAAAGCATCTGAATGCATCACATTATTTCAGTTCATCTATTTGTAAGCGATAACAGTATACAATTAGTATTTTAGTTTAGTCTTGTTGAACAGTATTTAAGCTTCAAGATAAAGTACGGAAATTCAATGAGAATAGCGTCACCTTCAGTTGGGATTGTCTGAACAGTAAACAGTAACGGTTATTCACCATAACCAATTCAGTTTTATTTGGATAAGTGTTGCAAATTAACATTACTTGCAATCATTCAAGATGAGAAATAACCAGAAGGAATTAATTTGATTGCATGCCAGAACAAGACAGTATTTCAGACATTAGAAATTTATGAGATTCCCTTTTCAATTTCATGTTATGCAACAATCAGGTTAACCCTTTGAACCCGTAACACCGATATTTAGGTGCAAACGAACCGTGACTATATCCCGTAACACCGATATTTCGGTGCAGCGACGACATGATTCGGTAGCAAATTTATATATAGTATAACGAGCGTCTGACCCACTGATTTATATTTAAATTGCCCCCACATATGTCAGCGGCGCCCATGGTGCGTATGGAATGGTTGACCGCTAGTATCGGGTAGAAATATATGCGCATGCGCATAGCATATAATCTACAAAAACATACGATATTTTAAGCGAACTATGCCGCTATATTTGCGGCATATAATTTCGTGTTCCCCGTGTGTGTACAGAACAGACGTAATTTAGACACACAATTTCAGTTTAAATTACCCTCGTGTATATTAACCAGTGTTCTGCTAATACATATGGGGAAGGGTCTATCGCATATGAAGTTGATTTATTCGCGCATGCGCAGACTAGCGCAATGACAAATAAATGGTTTATAACGTACTTATACACGACATACCCACTAATATATATATTTAAATTGGCCTATTGAAGTCAGCGCTGGCAAAGGTGTCTATATGGATTGGCTGTCCGCTAGAAATGGCTAGGAAAATATGCGCATGGGCGCAGACTATAATTCATTTTTTAAAATGCGTTTAAGTTAAATGTGGCGCTATATATGACATTTTGTTGCATGTTTCACATGTTAGTATAGTAGACACAATCTAGACAGCTTACTTGAACAATGGGGCCACGATATGTTACGGGAAATTACGTTGTTTCTGGTCTCTGTAATATCAGTCTCTGTTGTGCCACATGCAGCAAAAAGTCTATCGCATATCAAGTTGACTTACTCGCGCATGGTCAGGTATATCTTAATTTCACATTAGGATATTGGTTGCATCGAAACGCAATTCGCTGATGTATAATTACAACGTTATAAGCTAGAATTCGTTTATCCTGCAAATTTCGGGTAGTTGCCTAGTAACCGTTTCTAAGGCGAGATCGGGTGGCAAAGTCTCCCGATCTTACAATGATCAGTGGTCCGTGCATGCATATATCATGCCTGCACAGTTTCAGGTAGGTGTTCCCTTTCAACATAACCAACACCATGCGACTAGACACTGTCTAAATTAAGGCAAAACATACCACTGAATGGTTAGTGCAATTATGTCATTCGATCAGTTGTGGTATTTGCTTAGCAACCGTTGCTACCCTTAAATGGGATATTTGGTTCACTATTCTGGACGGGTATATCTCAAATTTCACGTCAGGGTAGTACCTGCATCAGAAAACGCAATCACTGAGGTTGAATTACGACGCTATAAGCTATATTTACATTTTCCAGTCAATTCCGGGTAGTTGCCTAGCAACCGTTACCAAGGAGTTGCCGCGAGGCAAAGTCTCGCGATCTTATAATGATCGCTGATCCACGGGGGACAAACCTGTAACGTTTCAGACCGGTGTCGCAATTTGAACATAATCAACACCATGCTACTAGAAACTATCTAATTTAAGCGGACATACCACTGGGAGCCCCGGGTCAGGGTGTCGATCACTGTGGGGCGCCAGGGTTCAAAGGGTTAATGATATCTAGTCATCATTTAGTATTCACCATGTAGTATTTGTGATTCAGTTTTTTTTATTGTATTACTTTTATTCGGGTAATACAACTGGGTAATATATTAATTTTGTTACTAAATATTTCTTCCGTTGATCAAATGTGTCCTGAACGCTATTACGGTGGTCCACTGTGAAGTGGGACGGGATCCTGTGAAATAGTCACTCTAGCTGCCTATAGCCATATACCGACAAACATGGTACTAACATGCTTACACACAACATTACATGGCCAGTACTTGTAAATTGTTTGAAAAAAAAACTCATTTTGGAAAAACAATTACAAACACGATTGTTTCGGCCTCTGGACCACCCACCCACCCCGGCCCTATATACGGAATCTTTTTTTGCAGACCCCCCCCCCCCCTTTCGTCGGTGGTAGATTTGACGCCAATCACCTTGATTGGATAATCCTATACCGCGCGGTGATGTCTTCCCATCGATGTCCACCGATAGCTTCGCATTGAGCGTCGCCTCGTAAAACTACCTGGACTTTATTTTAAACCCAGCCGGTGAATAGCACCCCAGAGGTTTCTACAGACGATCCATTGCTTCTTGTGAATCATCTCAAGTATCAAGCATGTCCAGTTGTTTACCATCTTGAATAATCAACATGAACATTTTGAATACAACCGGTAATCAAACCTTTAGAGTACCACTAGTATTTTTATTTACATGTCAAAAAATATTAATTTGCAAAAAAGTTTATAACTGTAAGAAACTGACAGTTACACTGTGTACCGGTATATGGATGGATATTGATGTGGATGTGGCGATAAGCCATTCAGAAACTTGATTATTCGGAATACCAGTATGTTGTCGCAGGAAAGTTGTTCTTCGTTGAAAAGTTTGAATTAAATTATTGGGTTGATCTGAGATGGCTCAATGAAACTCATGGATTTGGAACTGTTTGATGTCTGTATGTATACTACTTTATGTAGGTATTCAAAATTTTAATAACTAGAGAAAAGAAGAACACAATAACATGATAACATATCAAATTCGCTGATCCAATATCTCTATCAAATTATGCAATGTGTTACTATCCATTAGTATGTCTGAACTCATTGTCAATGTGATATTCTGAATCAATTGAGATAGGTATCAGTCCAAAAGATAAGTCAAAAAATGGTATTTAAGAATATTTATTGAGAACTTATGAATATAACACAATTTTTTTCACAGGTCATACATGACTCATTAGTACGTTTTGGTTCTCAAAAAACGGTCTATATACCTATTTCTTTAACATTTGTGACAATAACAAGGTTTTTCTACTGTGAAAGGTAATTTTACTTGTAAAAGCTTTTACGTTGTAGATGGATAAGGGTGATATAATGGCACTGGATACTTCAGATTCCTTTTATAGTATATCCGTGTCAACCAATCAAAATTACGCTTCGGAAAGTGAAGACGACCGCCAGCCAATCAAATACCGTGTATCATTTCTCACCGAAAAGTAGTAGGCTGCCAGCCAATCAGACACCGAGGACCGTCGGGAGTCAATGCCAACAGCATATTTTAGACTCCAAGATTCAATTCCTTTGTTTTAAGCCTAAAGCGTCAATCAGACAGTTTATAGAAATCTTTTAATTTTTGTTCATTAATTCCTCAATTTGCGAGGTGAGTACAGTTAGTTAGCGTAATTTAAAGGTGCGAAGTTCCCTACGCCATGTCTATCAAAGTGTTGATTTTTGGTTCAAGTTTTGTTCGTAATTTCGCGGACTATCGTATATTGCTTGGGCCTGTTGAGGTTGTGGATCTGACTCAGTGATTGGATTCTGTGTTTCCGTTGTCATAATACATTATGGACGTTCTGATGGTTAATCCCAATCGCAGTATACCGGTACCGTACGGTTGTTCAGGTAAACAACAATTTGTTTGTCAGTTAAAAAATGGGTATTATTACGTAATAATAATCTTAGTCGCCGGTTAGTTCCACATAAAGTATGTGCACGTCTTCCGGTCTGCGTTTGATCCAGAATTTATATTCCCTATTTTCCATTGGCCTTGACCTCTTGCGCCAAATTCTAACATTGAATCAGTTTGACAGTCATTTCCTTTTTGGCTTTAATTAGTAAATAGTTCTTCTGAACATTTTACATATTTTCAACCTTTTACTGACTACAGAATGAATCAAAGTCAATTAACTCGACAACCAGTACGGACGGAAACAAATCGAAAATTGGACGCAAATCGTTCGTTGCGAAAGTGAAAATGAACTTTCATACGGTTCAGTCTGACGCCGGTGACGATGATTCCGATTATGGTAGTACAGAAGGTGAATCAGGTCATGTACCCTCGTTGCACACACTTGATTGTGAGATTAAATGTCTCATGGAAGATTTAAGAGATGTAGAACAGAAGTTGTTGTTGTTGTTGTTGAAGAAATCCCACTACATTAAAAAAGGTTAACTTAACTGTAGAGCTGGTATACTTTGGCCCCTTAAACACAAATTTGTGGTTTGTACAGTTAGTTAAAAACGTTCATCTAAGAAAAAATGTCGATGTTATTTCAATACCAAATGTTAATCAGTATGGACCTGTTTATACCAGTAAAGAGGGTCTTTCATAAAATCTAAAAATAGACCAAGCGATTCTTATTGGTGATTAGATTTATTCGATGGTTCAGGATATACATATGTACATTTATCACATGGTACACGAAACAAATACCGGTACAATGGGTATGTATACAAATTGAATAAATATGATACATAACAGTATATATATTATAATTATAATAATTGATATTAAATATACATAATTATGTTATATGTAGGGTTCTGAAAAGACAGATATACTTTCAGACTGTGCAAATACTTGATATATAAGAGAAATATCAATTTTCTCAAGAATTTATTCATTCTATAGAGGTTACGTCAGAATATAGGGTAGATTATGTGGCAGAAATCTGTATAAAAATAGAAATACTCATGAGACCATCAGGGATAACGCAAAAAGTTCTCTAAATGAGAACTTAATTCCATTGCGGTCCCTGATTCCATTGCGGTCCCGCGGTCCCTGATTCCATTGCGGTCCCTGGTGGTGGGGGTCAGGTCTCAGGAGATCAAGGTAAACATTTGGTCTTACACAGAATTGTCATATTACATTATGGACGTTCTGATGGTTAATTCCAGTAAGCAGTGTAAAGGCGTCCTTTGTCATATTACATTAAGGGAGTTATGATGGTTAATTCCAGTACGCAGTATAAAGGCGTCGTTTGTCTTAATTACATTATGGGCGTTCTCATGGTTAATTCCAGTACGCAGTTGAAAGGCGGCCTTTGTCATGTTACATTATGGGCGTTCTGATGGTTAATTCCAGTACGCAGTATAAAGGCATCCTTTGTCATATATAAATTACATTAGGGGCGTTCTGATGGTTAATTCCAGTACGCAGCGTTTCTGATGGTTAATTCCAGTACGCAGTATAACAGTGTCCTTTGTCATAATTACATTAGGGTCATTCTTATGGTTACTTCCAGTACGCAGTTGAAAGACGGCCTTTGTCATATTACATTAATTTATGGGCGTTCTGATGGTTAATTCCAGTACGCAGTTTAAAGGCGTCCTTTGTCATAATTACATTAGGGGCGTTCTGATGGTTAATTCCAGTACGCAGCGTTTCTGATGGTTAATTCCAGTACATAGTATAAAGGCCTTTGTCATATTACATTAATTTATGGGCGTTCTGATGGTTAATTCCAGTACGCAGTTTATTGTCATAATTACATTAGGGGCGTTCTGATGGTTAATTCCAGTACGCAGCGTTTCTGAGGGTTAATTCAAGTACGCAGTATAAAGGCGTTGTTTGTCATAATTACATTAGGGTCATTCTTATGGTTAATACCAGTACGCAGTTTAAAGGCGTCCTTTTGTCAAAATTTGCATTAGGGGCGTTCTGATGGTTAATTCCAGTACGCAGCGTTTCTGATGGTTAATTCCAGTACGCAGTATAAAGGCGTTCTTTGTCATAATAACATTAGGGGCGTTCTGATGGTTAATTCCAGTACGCATCGTTTCTGATGGTTAATTCCAGTACACAGTATAAAGGCGTTCTTTGTCATAATTACATTAGGGTCATTCTTATGGTTAATACCAGTACGCAGTTTAAAGGCGTCCTTTTGTCAAAATTTGCATTAGGGGCGTTCTGATGGTTAATTCCAGTACGCAGCGTTTCTGATGGTTAATTCCAGTACGCAGTATAAAGGCGTTCTTTGTCATAATAACATTAGGGGCGTACTGATGGTTAATTCCAGTACGCAGCGTTTCTGATGGTTAATTCGAGTACGCAGTTTAAAGGCGCCCTTTGTCTTAATTACATTAGGGGCGTTCTGATGATTAATTCCAGTACGCAGCGTTTCTGATGGTTAATTCCAGTGCGCAGTATAAAGGCGTTCTTTGTCATAATAACATTAGGGGCGTTCTGATGGTTAATTCCAGTACGCAGCGTTTCTGACGGTTAATTCCAGTACACCGTATAAAGGCGTTCTTTGTCATAATTACATTAAGGTCGTGCTGATAGTTAATCCCAGTACGCAGCGTTTCTGATGGTTAATTCCAGTACACAGTATAAATGCGTCCTTTATCATATTCATTATGAGCGTTCTGATGGTAATTCCAGTACGCAATATAAAGGTATCCTTTGTCATAATTACATTATGGACGTTCTGATGGTTAATTCCAGTACGCAACATAAAAGTGGCCTTTGTCATAATTACATTAGGGGCGTTCTGATGTTTAATTCCGGTACGCAGTTGAAAGGTGGCCTTTGTCATATTACATTATGGGCGTTCTGATGGTTAATTCCAGTACGCAGTATAAAGACGTCATTTGTCATAATTACATTAGGGGCGTTCTGATGGTTAATTCCAGTCCGCAGTATTAGGAGGCGTTCTGTTGGTTAATTCCAGTACGCAGTTTAAAGGCGTCCTTTGTCACAATTATCATTATGGGCATTTATTATGGTTAACTTAATTCCATATATTAGTACCAAAAGTTAATCAATATGGACCTAGTTATAAGATGAAAGAGGGTTTTTCATAAATTCTACAAATAGACCAACCAAGTAATTCTTATTGGTGGGGTTTGTTATCAAGGTAAACACTTGGTTTCACACGGAATTATTGGGAATTGACTTCTTTGACATGATGTTGTCTATGGTCATTAGCATTGTTGCGTTGATTGGTTAATTGCATGCATTGTTCTGTAGTTTTGAAGTTTAAGTGCGGCTGGCACCAGCTGGCAGTCACTGAGGTAGTCTTGGTCCGTGTGGCTTACAGGTATGCTCATTGTGGCTCGGTGAAGTAGCACAGGTACTTACGGTATTTGAATGCCTATTATACATTTCGAGGGCCGTCCAGGATAATTAAACAGACAACAAATAAAAGTGCAGAATGGGTCCAAATTATTGAAAGAAATTCTCAGATAATAAGTTCAACAAACGACGTTTCTTTATCTTATTAGTTGAACATTGCCTCTGGGATAAATACGCATCGATGACGCTCCAGTATAGAAAAGGTTAAACATCGGTATGATTTTGGTTGGGCCATATATCGTTTTGAGTGTTACTCATGTAACATATGGAACTTAGTAAGTTTATATCTCATGGTGATATCACGATTACGGGTACCAAGAATTTCAAATTTTATTAGGCTCGCGAATAAATATAACATCAAATTTGGACTCAGCAATGTCAATGTATTCAGATATTTATAAAGTCATGACGTTTACCAACAATTCTAATGCACTTTGGCCAATATACCACCGGAAACACCACATATTTGCGGGGGGTTATTCATTCAATAACCGGTCGCAATGTATAGTCCGGTTCATCGCTTCAATGTTAGATATTCCTACGCGCCAATATTGCCGTTAGCTGAATTCCTAATATCGGCCATGCCAAATCCAGCCCCGCTCACTGTTCCGTTTCACTCCATGACGTCACCCTTACGCAGTACATGCCGGCGACGTTACGGAGTAGATTATAGAGTTGGCGCCCTTGCTACTGACTTCCGTTACTAGCTCGTTGCTATATAAACAAACCAGCGATGTCGTTTTTGTCGAAAATTGAGTCAGTAGATTCAGTACGGTACATTCGCCCTGTATATATGTACCTTCATAAAATACAAAACACCACACCGTTATATCCCACAAATGTCAGTGTCTCGATAACATTTGACCAAATTTCTTGACATGAAACCGCGAGACACGGCGTGAAAATTTAAATACATCGAATCTCCCATTCGGGCCATTGTTTCAATTCAATTTCAACTTCAACTTCAAGTTTGCGGTAAAATCAAAACCGCAGTTTGTAAGTGGTAACCATCTGAAAAAGACATCAGGTACATGCAGAAACTAATTGTTGTGCATATTTATTTCTATTTGAGGTGGCAATTTTTCATGTTTATCAGCATTTTTAACAATAAGAGCAATGGTAATTGAGGGACTATATTTTATCTAGCGCATTAAATTTAAAATAAAAAGTCGTGAATTGGCTGAGTGTTTTCTATGGCCGCACATTTCGTTGATAATTACGAGGCATTTGTTTGTCTAAATAACGTTTTTAAGTTCGAAGAGCATTAGAATGGGGATAACAGTGTGGTGTTTTGTGATTTCGGAAAGGTACATGGCGAATATACTGTGGCAAATACCCGTTAATGGGCTCCGGCTCCGCCGTCGCCCATTAACTAAATTTGCCACAGTATATTCGCCATGTACCGTTCCGAAATCACAAAACACCACACTGTTATCCCCTAATTCTAATGCACTTAGGCCAATATACCCCCGGAAACACCACATATTTGCGGGGGGTTATTCATTCAATAACCTGTCGCAATGTATAGTCCGGTTCACCGCTTCAATGTTAGATATTCCTACGCGCCAATATTGCCGTTAGCTGAATTCCTAATCTCGGCCCAATGCAGCCCCGCTCACTGTTCCGTTTCACTCCATGACGTCACCCTTACGCAGTACATGCCGGCGACGTTACGGAGTAGATTATAGAGTTGGCGCCCTTGCCACTGACTTCCGTTACTAGCTCGTTGCTATATAAACAAACCAGCGTCGTCGCTTTTGTCGAAAATTGACAGTCAGTACATTCGCCCTGTGTACATGTACTATCAGAAAATACAAAACACCACACCGTTATATCCCACCAATGCCAGTGTCTCGATATCATTTGACCAAATTTCTTGACATGAAACCGCGACAGGCGTGAAATTCATCGCATTGAGTAAACAATTTCCCATTGTTTCAATTCAACTTCAAGTTCGCGGTAAAATGAAAACCGCAATTTGTAAGTGGTAAACATCTGAAAAAGACATCAGGTACACGCAGAAACTAATTGTTGTGCATATTTATTTCTATTTGAGGTGGCAATTTTTCATGTTTATCAGCATTTTTAACGATAAGAGCGACGGTAATTGAGGGACTATATTTTATCTAGCGCATTAAATTTCAAATTAAAAGTCGTGAATTGGCTGAGTGTTTTTTATGGCCGCACATTTCGTTGATAATTACGAGGCATTTGTTTGGCTAAATAAGTTCGAAAAGCATTAGAATGGGGATAACAGTGTGGTGTTTTGTGATTTCGGAAAGGTACATGGCGAATATACTGTGGCAAATACCCGTTAATGGGCTCCGGCTCCGCCGTCGCCCATTAACTAAATTTGCCACAGTATATTCGCCATGTACCTTTCCGAAATCACAAAACACCACACCGTTATCCCCTAAATGTAATTTGAATTAGTATTAACTTAATTGCTTGTTACACTAGTCTAGATTAGGTGTATAATTGCACATAATAGATGTCACACGATTATAGTTTTACACATTTTATAGGCCTAGTACGAGCAATTTATGTTATTGGCAGATCAAGCATTTGGTTCTGTGTACTGGGTGTTTTTCATTGTATTTTGCAGCGAGACTATGCCCAAAGCAACGAGGAAGACCAGAGGCATGGCAAAGTCGTCGGAAGGGGTGACACAGAGGGGTCGGCCGATGACAGCCAGTAAGAGAGTGCGGTGGACATGCACACACTGGGATACATTTGGAAGAGGCTGTATAGGCCCTGCGGGCCAGGCTGGCCAAGGGGAAGAGCCCGGACACAGCGTTGGCGGAGAAATTGATGTAGAAAGCCGCGAAAGGTACTGGAGCAAATGACAATTCTGTTGACGTTGTGGTGGACCCTGCACCTGGACAAAACAACCCGTCTGTGCAGGGCTTGTGTCCCAGCATGGGGGGCAGTACAGAACCCCGGCAGGGGACAGTCGGACTTTGAGTGAACCAGCCCAATGCGGTGGTGAACTTCGGGTGTGATTATACCGAACTGTTAGGTGCTAGCATATCCGACCTAGGCCTACCCATAGACATGCACCTTAGCCCGCAAATTATAAGTCAGATTTGGGCTGATAAGTTTGTGGAATTTAACACCTTGCACCCAGATGGAGCCATAATACGCCGTAACCTTGGACACTGACCAGACGGGCCAACTCTGCGATGCATCCCGAAGTCATTAAAGCAAATTGAATATATCAATCAGTGGGGGACTGCATAGAAATCTTGGTGACCATCTATAGGCATAAGCTGGAGAATGCCATAAAATCATTATGTACTAACTTGACTGGTCTAAGGCGAGTCCGGTTGTTGATGTGAGAATGTTTATATATAATTTTGTTTTTACAGGTGCATGCATAATTGTTGGGAACATTCGAATAGATTGCGCACAAGATGATGGTCATTTTTAGGTCATAGCCATTGTATTGTCTGGTTTACTGGTCCTCTTACCTGGCCAAACATAACCCAGGTGAATACAAAAAAATTATATATAAATTTGTGTTCAATTGCTAAACCGAATGTGCATTTTGAATTTTATGGTTTGACTTCAAAAGTAGTCATGGTTTACATACATTCACCGGGACAGAACCTGGGAATCACAAATGTTTATCAAATGTTTACATTTTAGTGTTATGATCGAGCCGATACATCCTTTTTAGACACATGCAGCAATGATGCCATTTGCACCTAGTGTCTGCTATTAGTTGGGAATTAATGGGTTATTGTGCATTGGGAGACCTCAAGTTGTTGGTTTACAGATGAGATATTAACAAAACCGCTTTTTCCTCCGAACCGTGTATACAAGGTCTAAGAAACCGGTAATCCAGAATATCCAATGGTTGTGGCCTCAGAAAAGTAGCAAACTTAGCTTGGCTAATGCAGGTCCGGTTTTTCGTGTAATTGGCAAACAAATTATTGTGCTGTTGCTCTAAAATTTGAACATACATGCATATTTGTAGGTTACATTATGAGACGCTTGACTTTGTTGCCTAGATAACATTGGTCCTGACAAAGCTTCTTTATTGGGAGATGTTGTTGTGTGGACTCTGATTGTCTAAAGGGATAGTATCGCTCCTTTCAGAATTTTCAACTGTTAAGTTCAATTCATTGGGGTCACACAGAATCACATATTAAACTAATGCGCCTCATTTACACATACACATGATCTCGTAGATCGAGTTTCCTCTGACACCACCAGGGGAGACTTGGGCCACAGAAGGATCAAATAGGGAAATTTACCACAATGACTCGGTGAAATAGAAATGTTTGAGAGGGTAACATACATTGAGTTTCAAATGGTAACACAGACTTCCAATTGGACAGAGAGGAGTTATAACTGTGTCAGCCAGTACAAATGATGACAGGAAGGATACTGCGCCTTTAATACGGGAGTAGAGCAATCCGGACTAAGGCGTAAAGTGTGCCGTGTTCGAGAGATGCTTATGGTAGAATAAGAAACTTGTTGTGTTTGTATTTAATCATGAACTAGACTTGGCTAAGGCAGTACAGCGCGTCTGGCTAAGCACGACCATGCATCGTCGAGTTAGCAGGGAACTTGTTATTTCCAGTCTAAGGGGGTTTGAATATGTTTCTGCTCATCCGTTATACGTTCATTACTTTACGTCCATATGCTCCGTCCAGTTAACATTATTTATATTAATAATGCTGCAGTACCCGGTAAAAATGTTCTAGTCTCTGTTATGGGTAGTTCATGCATTATTGATAGACGGTCACGCTAGCGCTATGATTGCACAAATATTCACAGGCGTAAGCAGGGGGCTCTGTGGCTGTATGCTATCGCAATGAATAATACCAGACATATTCATTGGGCTAGCATTGTGGCGGTATACATTCACTTTGCCCGGATATATTACATATATTGATAGTTGAGCTACATATTTACTAGCATGTTTGTATATATGTACATGTATTTGTGCAATCATATTTGTGCACCAGATTATTGTTAAATCAGTCATTATGAAGTTATTATGTTTGTTGGCAATAAATATGCCCAAAATGGAACCTGGTGTTGAGTGAGTTCTGTCCCCTTCTCCAGGAAACAACGTAAAGGTAATTTTACTTGTAAAAGTTTTTACGTTGTGTGTGGATAAGGGTGATATAATGGCACTGGGTACTTCAAATTCCTTTTATAGTATATCCGTGTCAACCAATCAAAATTACGCTTCGGAAAGTGAAGACGACCGCCAGCCAATCAAATACCGTGTATCATTTCTCACCGAAAAGTAGTAGGCTATAATATTTTCAAAAGAACAATGTAGACAATAGTTGATTTATCACATCACACGGTAATCATGGGAAACCATCAATTATCAATGTATTATCGTTTTAATGGAATTGGACATTCAGCAATCGGACAAAGAATTTCAGCCTTTTTAACACAGTCATGCCCATCGGATTCATTTAGATCTTTAAACAGTTCTTCTCTGGGGTTGAGTCTAGTCATAAAGGCAATTGAAGCTTCGTTGCCACATACTCTCTCAATCACACCTGGCCACCATATATAATCGCATAAAACTGCCACCCACTGTCCAATTGTGAAGACTAAATTTGTTGGGTGTAACACTTGTGTATCTGCTGATGTTGCAACGGCATTTGAACTAAATTTCAATGTAATATCCTTAAAGGCACCAACATACAGTTTGTTCTGACATCTCGCAAAGTCTTCACATTGGCAAAATTTGCAAAAGCATGATATATCTCTGACCGAAATTTTGTACTTGTCATGCGGTTTGACTGAATGAATGCGTAAAGTACCATTTACAGTTTTAACATCACTTTCAGTGCGATCTCGTTTGATGTCACTGGAAGAAATATAAACAAACTTTCGAGTGGAATTTACATATCTTCTTGTTGAACTCTCATATGGTCCACTCCAACTTCAACCAGTTTATCAGTACACAATTCATATTTCTTATTAAAGCCTTCCCGTTTGTTATTGCTCTGGTGATTGCATATTTAACAACTGCGGAACCAATCCGCAAAAATTTTGCCATGTGAACTTTCGAAATATTCACGATGGAAATCACTTTGCAGCGAGATATCAGCAAAGATTGTCCTGCCTCTGTACTGGCTTGAGCATGGAGTATTAATTTATGTGGTAGTCTATGGCATTGTTACTTATTGTGGCAACAGCAACATCATGCGTTAAATCATCTGAAATGTACACAATGCCGACAATTTTGTTAGCAGGCCAATGCTATTTCCGGTGTTCAAATAACACACCACGGTGTGGATTGTCACTTGTGTGTGAGCCGAATGGTGACTTTGTACTTTCTCTGCAAAGTCCAGTATCATGATTGCAGCTTATGGCGGTATCTCTTCTCTTGATGTTCTTAACATAGCTAGTTGCCACTTGGTCCGGAACAGATGGCTTGATAGTGTTGTTACTTGTTGAGAAGCAATATTTATAAGACCATTTATGTCTGTAGTTTTCGTCAACAGCTGAGTAGTCTTCACATCATTTCTAGCTTTGTAGATATTCTACATGTGCTTTCCCAGACTTCCTTCTCAAAGCAGCGAATTGGCGATTGAATTTCGAAACCCCACAAGATTTGCATGTTCTGTCTAGACATTTATTGTTATGGTATTCAGTATAAGGACAGAGTGTTGTGTCAGATGCTTTTCATTCTGGATCTGGAGGTGAGATACATTATGGGAACAGCACATCTTATTAATTGTTTTAACAAGAGTTTCATATTGGAGAATTTCGCACAACAGCAGACCATTCTTTCTGAAGCTCTGATGGTTCTGCCATTTGTCGGTTTGTTTTTAATAAATGTCGCATATCCAACCTTTACATTTGGGTTTTGCCTCTTGATGTTTGAGAACAAGGAGAGATATGTATCGTCAAGAACGAACAGTGACCTCATTTTCTTCACTCTCTTCTTGAGACGCATCTCTCTACTGTAATTTTCCGTACTCCGACATAAACTGTTGTTGATATTAGGTGCCATGCGATATGTGAGTTGCGACAATATATCTAGCAATTCTTGATTTTGAATCTACCCCTTTGATGCCCTTTGCTATGACCTGAAGGCAATTCTTCTTGGGAGTACCATAATGATATTCTAATTTCCGTTTAGTTGATTGATTTCTAATCTGGGATGTCTTTTTCAAAAGTAGAATTACTGCTTTTCCCAGAAAGGCTGGTGTTTTTGGCAGAATTGTTGCTGCCTGGGAAACTTTCCTATATAGAGTAGATGTACTTGCACTACTGGCAACCTTGTTCTGAGATCCCTCCTGCCAGCCTCGACGTTTCTTCTTTTCCTCCTTCATTCTCTTTTCCCTCCTTTTCTTCTCATTCCAATATTTTCTCATCTCTTCCGGTGACATGCTTTTAATTATCTTCTTATTATTTCCCATCTTTTCAATTTATTTTGACTTACTCTGACTTTTCTGACTTTTCTGATTTTCTTTTCGCTTCCTTTGGTTTCTCTTCTGTTGGGCCCACTTTGCCCGCAATCTTTCCTGAGCAATCTGGTCTACTTCTGAAACCCTTTGTTTTCTCAAATATCATCTTTCTCTTTCCTTTTGTTTGATTTTCTCTGCATGATCGACATTTTTCTCTATCAAGGACTTTCTCCAATTAGGGTTGACCGAGATGGACGATTATCTTCTTTTTTTCTGCCTTGAACCAATTGCAGTTTCTCTTTCCAGACTTTTCTCATTACTTTTGGCTTTAGCTGCCCTTGATCTAAGGTTTCCTTTCCATAGAAACTTGACCACCATTCTATTACAATCCATCTTTCAATTTCACTCCAGCAACATAAATATGATGTGTGTTATGAATGTTTTTAGTCATAAATTGTTTTCTTTACTCAGTATTAAAGCAGACAACATCTACAATAATAGAGTTATTTCCTTTTGTGGTACGATTTTCGTACTATACACATTTCATACCAAATCGACGCATATACTAAAAAGACCAAAACAAAACCCTAAGAAAATCGGTTTCAATAGTGTTTGAATCGAGGATGAATTAACACTGACGATTCATTTTCAAATTCCATATCTGAATTTTCGTAAGATCGAAATGGAACTTGTCCTTGATATCTTTTGAAGGTCAACGGGTGTCTTAATCAGCAAGTAAAGGTTGTCATTGTTTGAAAACTAATTCGCTATCCTTTTCTTCATAAGTAATCTTCTTTCAAGTTGTCCATCTATTAAGCACAATAGCACATGTAAAAGGTACATCAGTGCCACTCCTACATACAAAGGGTCCGTCTTCTCCATTACATGTGAGCAATTCTTGACTTATATCATTTGGCAGTCTCATACCAATATCATGCTGAACATATACATGGTTGTCTGTTGGCACTTTCAAAGTCCTTCGTTGGACACATTCATTTGTATCCAATAGTTTTGTCCACATTCATTTTAGACTCTTCCCACAAGTCCCAAGAACGCATACGTCATCTGTAGACCCAAGCAGTCCAAAAGCCACAATTAAAATTGATCATAATTGAAATGGGAATTTATTTTTGGCAGTTGTTGTCGTTTGACAGGCCCAAAAACAGCTTTTGATTACTATGAAAAAGATATCATCATGTTCTTCGTGGCAGATTACCTATTGTGGATATATCGTGAAGGCGCATCAAACCAGACTGTCTAAACCCACCAAAATAGGGGTGATCAACCTGGTTGTGAAATGGCCCCTATTTGCAATGGGGCGTTGTTCGAAAAGAAACCCTACCTTCCGGTGAGAAAACAAGCTAATTAACAGCGCGCTCTAGTGTCCGACTAGAAGGGAGGTAATAAATACGCAATCAAATGCATCGTGTTTGCTTGCATTTATGCACGCGGCCAAGATGGTCTTAGAACCGTACCCCCTTTCTGCAAAATCATAATGCGTGTAGTCTGGTCAGAATCAGTGGTCCGAAAGTAGGCCACTGCTGCTAACATCCGCTTAAAATAGTTGCAGTAAATTGACCTTCGTGACCTTCAGCGCTTGCACTCTGCGGATTGATTTTGTTTCTCGACCAATCACACGGCCGCTTAATTCATTTTGTTTGATTAAGTCAATGGATTGGTTAACATAAATCCGTATAACGGAGGGTGGCGAAATAGCCGGAAATAGCGCCATTCCTTTCTCTACTATAGTAAACAGCGGCTCACGCCAAAATCTTTCGTCAGATTTCGTCGACTTATCGATCTTTCTACCACTTGAGTAGTAGCCAGAGCCAATAATAATGTCGGACACGCGACATATTCGCATTTTAATCATTGGCCACTCCTACATAGAACGTTTAGGCCGATTTTTGTATCATTTTGGCGATTGTTTTTGGCGTCCCCCTTTCCCTATAGACTTCGATTTTTCCGAACGTTTACGGTTATCTTATCTGGGAGTGTAAATAAGAATTGTGGGTGCAAGTGGCCCAACAATCGAATCGATTAGCCCCCTGGCATGGTCGGTCATTTGCTCCTTCCTTCCAACTGTGATTGTAATTCATAATTCATAGGTTGCGCCACCGGCTCGATGATTTGTCCCAGATACTGTCAAGGCATAACCAATCGGTACAAAATGTGTTCGTATGCAGTTTATTCCACCGTACCGAGGTTTCTTCCAACCCCAATCATAACCCTTTCAACATGACAATTGACCTTTATAACTCCCGTGTTGATATCGTTAACCAGTACTTGGACCCAGTTATTGAAGACACACAGGGGCTCCACTTTTGGTCTCACCGGCGCTAGTCAAGCATTGTGGAGGGTTTCCTTTATGGTGGTATCCACCTAGATGACTATTTCTCCTTGTAATACCGACACAGTATATCATTTTAGTATAATGTCTATATACACGTATCACAGTATGCCTATTGAGATTCAATAACACACGTGGCTGCCGGTAGCAGTGCTGAGGTGGGCTCACCTCGGGTTTTTGCGTGACCTCCTAGTTACCTAGTAGTCACCTAGTAGTTTCATCAAATACTGCTAGTCAGTTCGGTTTTAATATCAGTAACATTTGTAGCTTTTAATGGCAGTGTTGAGCGGTAGTTCATCTCAGGTGTATTCTTTCATATGTGGTGGCATCTATGACGCGGAAGAAGGATTCGCGTATATAGTTTTTATTCCACCACAATTGTACTCTGCGTGATCTGCGCTCGATCCCACAATCCGGATGCCCTCTTTGGTTTCCTTGAATGTTTTCAAATTGGCATCCTGTTATTTATAACTTTCCAATGAGTACACTACTATACTATCTCATTATTTCTAATCTGGGATGTCTTTTTCAAAAGTAGAATTACTGCTTTTCCCAGAAAGGCTGTTGTTTTTGGCAGAATTGTTGCTGCCTGGGAAACTTTCCTATATAGAGTAGATGTACTTGCACTACTGGCAACCTTGTTCTGAGATCCCTCCTGCCAGCCTCGACGTTTCTTCTTTTCCTCCTTCATTCTCTTTTCCCTCCTTTTCTTCTCATTCCAATATTTTCTCATCTCTTCCGGTGACATGCTTTTAATTATCTTCTTATTATTTCCCATCTTTTCAACTTATTTTGACTTACTCTGACTTTTCTGACTTTTCTGATTTTCTTTTCGCTTCCTTTGGTTTCTCTTCTGTTTGGCCCACTTTGCCCGCAATCTTTCCTGAGCAATCTGGTCTACTTCTGAAACCCTTTGTTTTCTCAAATATCATCATTCTCTTTCCTTTTGTTTGATTTTCTCTGCATGATCGACATTTTTCTCTATCAAGGACTTTCTCCAATTAGGGTTGACCGAGATGGACGATTATCTTCTTTTTTTCTGCCTTGAACCAATTGTAGTTTCTCTTTCCAGACTTTTCTCATTACTTTTGGCTTTATCTGCCCTTGATCTAAGGTTTCCTTTCCATAGAAACTTGACCACCATTCTATTACAATCCATCTTTCAATTTCACTCCAGCAACATAAATATGATGTGTGTTATGAATGTTTTTAGTCATAAATTGTTTTCTTTACTCAGTATTAAAGCAGACAACATCTACAATAATAGAGTTATTTCCCTTTGTGGTACGATTTTCGTACTATACACATTTCATACCAAATCGACGCATATACTAAAAAGACCAAAACAGAACCCTAAGAAAATCGGTTTCAATAGCGTTTGAATCGAGGATGAATTAACACTGACGATTCATTTTCAAATTCCATATCTGAATTTTCGTAAGATCGAAATGCAACTTGTCCTTGATATTTTTTGAAGGTCAACGGGTGTCTTAATCAGCAAGTAAAGGTTGTTATTGTTTGAAAACTAATTCGCTATCCTTTTCTTCATAAGTAATCTTCTTTCAAGTTGTCCATCTATTAAGCACAATAGCACATGTAAAAGGTACATCAGTGCCATTCCTACAGACAAAGGGTCCGTCTTCTCCATTACATGTGAGCAATTCTTGACTTATATCATTTGGCAGTCTCATACCAATATCATGCTGAACATATACATGGTTGTCTGTTGGCACTTTCAAAGTCCTTCGTTGGACACATTCATTTGTATCCAATGGTTTTGTCCACATTCATTTTAGACTCTTCCCACAAGTCCCAAGAACGCATAAGTCATCTGTAGACCCAAGCAGTCCAAAAGCCACAATTAAAATTGATCATAATTGAAATGGGAATTTATTTTTGGCAGTTGTTGTCGTTTGACAGGCCCAAAAACAGCTTTTGATTACTATGAAAAAGATATCATCATGTTCTTCGTGGCAGATTACCTATTGTGGATATATCGTGAAGGCGCATCAAACCAGACTGTCTAAACCCACCAAAATAGGGGTGATCAACCTGATTGTGAAATGGCCCCTATTTGCAATGTATCACAGTATCACAGTATGCCTATTGAGATTCAATAACACACGTGGCTGCCGGTAGCAGTGTTGAGGTGGGCTCACCTCGGGTTTTTGCGTGACCTCCTAGTTACCTAGTAGTCACCTAGTAGTTTCATCAAATACTGCTAGTCAGTTCGGTTTTAATATCAGTAACATTTGTAGCTTTTAATGGCAGTGCTGAGCGGTAGTTCATCTCAGGTGTATTCTTTCATGTGTGGTGGCATCTATGACGCGGAAGAAGGATTCGCGTATATAGTTTTTATCCCACCACAATTGTACTCTGCGTGATCTGCGCTCGATCCCACAATCCGGATGCCCTCTTTGGTTTCCTTGAATGTTTTCAAATTGGCATCCTGTTATTTATAACTTTCCAATGAGTACACTACTATACTATCTCATTATATAATTAAATAAATGACTGAAATTATAGCAAATAAATAAATTATTAATCATTATTCTGTATTCAGGCAATTGGTTCGTGACATCTTTGAGTACTTTACCACAATTGAACCTTTTTCTTTGTGTTTCATTTGTCTTTTCAGCATGCCTGGACGTCCTCGGAAACTACCTATAAGCACACATAATGACAGTGCTACTCGCGCGAAATGAACCACTCGACAGAACGAAGGAATTGACCCCAAGGCACTGCTACAAGAAAGACATTGCCAATGCGCAAGCGTGCCACGCGCGGCCGTCCTATGAATTCGCCCTTCCCAGTTCCGAGTGACCTCAGCCACGACTCAGACCTGTTGGTAACATCCTAGGCACATCCAGTTTCCGAGGCACACGATCAAATATGGCACCCCTCACAAATGGACACCCCGTTCATACCACCATTCGGGTATTCGATGCCATTCCCTAACAGTATGTCATTACCTAATGCAATGCCGCCCGTATCTAACATCACCAGTCACCTGGTCGGCATCAGTGTCCACACAAAGCAGGTCGACAACAACATGTTCAAATTCGGTGCCGACATCCCAAGTCGTATCGAGTGTGCCTGCAGATTTTTCGAGTTCTTTCGGAGGTCTTCACGGAGAAACAGTTAATGAAATAACGATTATTAAAGTTAAATTCCTTCGAACTGTCCCCCGGAAATGCTTCAGAAACGGTTCTACGACTCTTTGTGACAGCGGCAGCTACAGTTAAAACCCGATGGTAATAACTATAACTTTTTGGATATCTTTAACCCTTCAGCAATGGGGTTTACTTCAGTGGCGATACCCCTGGACTAGGACATTTCTGCAAAAATAAAGACAAAGGTCTGGGCCATGCAGGAGTTCGGGGAAATTTCGGAGCACATGATTCAATAACAATCCTATATACGTTACCTATATAGCATCGTGTAACATGTATTGGCGTTTGTATTATAGCAATTTTAGGAAATTGAAGCAATCTACTGCAAACCATCTCACATAGGCCTATATTCACTGGGAACTGTACATGAAGGCATGGCCATGTTGTCGTACGCCATATCAAACGTGCGTGCTATATATAAATGCACCAGCTTATCAACCACGCGTGCCAAATGCAACCTCTTATTGTAAAGCTAGACCCTGGTCCCATTGATCTCTTTCTTCGAGAAGGGTTGACGTGCATTCCCCAGGGGTTTCTGCTTTGTTTGTCACTCGAACTTTAACATGAGGTTTAATAGTCATATATCGACTTACAGAAGCAGAAATTTTAACATGTTTTGCAAACATTCGAATATATTCTTTAATCCAGTTCGAAAAGTTAATTTTATGTTGGAATCATCGCTATTTAGAAAATAAAACATTCATAATCTGGATCAATTAACATACCCGTCATTTGCGCAGATATTCTCCGGTCAGTTTGCTGGTTGCATTGTGGAAGTTAGCAAACACCACAGTTCGCGGTTGTTATGAAACAGTGGGGTTTATAAAAACAGTGTTTTTCGAAATTATCAGAGAGCTTTCAGAGAATCTCTGCGCGGTGAGTTCTTCGTAGTTCTATGTTTACTGGTAACAGCTGAGCGGTCAATAACTGAGGCAATGTTACCCTCGATGGTAATATGGTGATTTATCGCCCGCCGTGTGACGCACTCTCAGTCAATCAGAAGAGAGGAAAATGGGATAAAGGATAACAATGCCAAATAGCAAATATGAAAACTCTGCTTATTGACAACCTCATCCACCCGTCCACACATCACCAAACCCCTCTTAGATTGTTTCATCAACATCTCTTCAATAGAGCATTCCCGGGTTACAATAAATTAGTGCCCTTTATACACCCGACAGAGATGGGAGTGAATAGCTCAAAGACTCTGCGATATATATCAGCTATAATATTGACAAAAGAATATATTATATATAATTTTAATAACAGCTCAAAAACAACATATTTACAATAATTATGCACACTGAAAAACATAAGAATATATGGACGGAAGATATGTGGATATAGTATGGTGTATAAACAACTGTACTGTAGTGGGCGAGCCATGAAAACCGCCAAAGCCGATTCTTATCGGGAATCGCCCACCCAAGAACGGAACCACTTAACACCTGATAAGATAAGGATATCAAAACCATCCCATTCAAGAAGATGCCTTCCTGACACCCAGGCGAAGAGTACACCAGAAAGGCCGAGGGACGGTGAGAAGGAAAGGAAAGGAAATATTACACTGGTAAATATAGTGTCATTAGAGAGGCAGAGGGACGGTGAGAAGGAAAGGAAAGGAAATATTACACTGGTAAATATAGTGTCATTAGAGAGGCAGAGGGACGGTGAGAAGGAAAGGAAAGGAAATATTACACTGGTAAATATAGTGTCATTAGAGAGGCAGAGGGACGGTGAGAAGGAAAGGAAAGGAAATTTGTTGGGGATGTTGACATTGACTTGTAGATGGGAACGAGTCATTTTGGGGTCATTCAGGAAAAAAAAAATGGCCGCCGGTGGCCATTTTAGAATTTACTCTTTGCATCACTAAATCCCTTGGCACACCCTACAGATCACATATCCCTCAATTTACTGTTAACCATTAAATTATTCCCCTACCTAAGTTGAGATACAGTGTCATTGACACTTTCATTATTGGATTTTGTTGTCTTATGTCGCAGTGATATCACAGGTTGGGGGGGGGGGATGTTTTGTCCATTAATTATACCCCCTGCAACGCGGTTGTGGAGAAAGGGGTTTATACTCCAATCAGCTTGTCTGTGGACTTAAATTTGTCTGGAGTTTTTCTCAGCTGTTTTCTGATCATTTTCTGTGGAAGTTGGCACAGACATCAACAACATGGGCACCTGCGATTATGATATGTCAGTTACATCCCCATTTTTCGACTTAGAAAATCTTTGCAAATTGTATAATTTTGTCCGAGCTTGTATTCCTACATTTTTAGCGCAACTTTACTTTATAAAGTTTGAGCTATTGCCATTGCTTGGTATCCGTCGTCACCAATTTCCTTTAGCACGGGCTACAGGAGGTACCTTTGGTCAGATCATTATGAAATTTGTCATGAATGTTGACATTGACATGTGGATGGGAACGAGTCATTTTGGGGTCATTCAGCCAAAAAACATGGTCGCCATCTTGGATTTCAAAATTAAATCCATTGGCGCGGGCTACAAGTCGTATTGTTCGACTGATCATCATGAAATTTGTCATGGATGTTAATATTGACATGTAGATGGGGACGATTCATTTTGGGGTCGTTCGGCCAAAAAACATGGCCGCCAGCAGCCATCTTGGATTTTACTCTTTGCATGACTAAATCCTTTGGCACGGGCTACATGTCGTACCTTTGGTCCGATCATTATGAGATTGATTCTGACTTGCTGTAGAAATTCTAAAGCATTTGCCTAAAGTGATATCTTATCAGTTGTATGTATTTCAATTACTGCTACCGGTACTGTTACTGCTAAATCCTTCTGCACGGGCTACATGTCATAGCTTTGGTCGGAACTTCATGAAATTTGTCATGGATGTTAACAATGACATGTAGATGGGAACGAGCCATTTTGGGGTCATTGGGCCAATAAACATGGCCGCCAGCAGCCATCTTGGATTTTACTCTTTGCATGACTAAATTCTTTGGCACGGGCTACAGGTCGTACCTTTGGTCGGATCATTATCAGATTTGTCATGGCTGTTGACATTGACATCTAGATGAGAATGAGTAATTTCGGGGTCATTCGGCAAAAAAACATGGCCGCCAGCGGCCATCTTGAATTTCAAAATTCAATCCATTAGCACGGGCTACAGGTCGTACTGTTCGACTGATCATCATAACATTTGTCATCGATGTTAATATTGACTTGTAGATGGGAACGAGTCATTTTGGGGTCATTTAGGAGAAAAAAAATGGCCGCCGGTGGCCATTTTAGAATTTACTCTTTGCATCACTAAATCCCTTGGCACACCCTACAGATCACGTATCCCTCCATTTACTGTTAACCATTAAATTATTCCCCTACCTAAGTTGAGATACAGTGTCATTGACACTTTCATTATTGGATTTTGTTGTCTTATGTCGCAGTGATATCACAGGTTGGGGGGATGTTTTGTCCATTAATTATACCCCCTGCAACGCGGTTGTGGAGAAAGGGGTTTATACTCCAATCAGCTTGTCTGTGGACTTAAATTTGTCTGGAGTTTTTCTCAGCTGTTTTCTGATCATTTTCTGTGGAAGTTGGCACAGACATCAACAACATGGGCACCTGCGATTATGATATGTCAGTCTTTTTTGGTGGCGTTACATCCCCATTTTTCGACTTAGAAAATCTTTGCAAATTGTATAATTTTGTCCGAGCTTGTATTCCTACATTTTTAGCGCAACTTTACTTTGTAAAGTTTGAGCTATTGCCATTGCTTGGTATCCGTCGTCACCAATTTCCTTTAGCACGGGCTACAGGAGGTACCTTTGGTCAGATCATTATGAAATTTGTCATGAATGTTGACATTGACATGTGGATGGGAACGAGTCATTTTGGGGTCATTCAGCCAAAAAACATGGCCGCCATCTTGGATTTCAAAATTAAATCCATTGGCGCGGGCTACAAGTCGTATTGTTCGACTGATCATCATGAAATTTGTCATGGATGTTAATATTGACATGTAGATGGGGACGATTCATTTTGGGGTCGTTCGGCCAAAAAACATGGCCGCCAGCAGCCATCTTGGATTTTACTCTTTGCATGACTAAATCCTTTGGCACGGGCTACATGTCGTACCTTTGGTCCGATCATTATGAGATTGATTCTGACTTGCTGTAGAAATTCTAAAGCATTTGCCTAAAGTGATATCTTATCAGTTGTATGTATTTCAATTACTGCTACCGGTACTGTTACTGCTAAATACTTCTGCACGGGCTACATGTCATAGCTTTGGTCGGAACTTCATGAAATTTGTCATGGATGTTAACAATGACATATAGATGGGAACGAGCCATTTTGGGGTCATTGGGCCAATAAACATGGCCGCCAGTAGCCATCTTGGATTTTACTCTTTGCATGACTAAATTCTTTGGCACGGGCTACAGGTCGTACCTTTGGTCGGATCATTATCAGATTTGTCATGGCTGTTGACATTGACATCTAGATGAGAATGAGTAATTTTGGGGTCATTCGGCAAAAAAACATGGCCGCCAGCGGCCATCTTGAATTTCAAATTTCAATCCATTAGCACGGGCTACAGGTCGTACGGTTCGTCTGATCATCATAACATTTGTCATCGATGTTAATATTGACATGTAGATGGGAACGAGTCATTTTGGGGTCGTTCGGACAAAAACATGGCCGCCATTAACCATCTTGGATTTTACTCTTTGCATGACTAAATCCTTTGGCACGGGCTACATGTCGTACCTTTGGTCCGATCATTATGACATTGATTCTGACTTGCTGTAGAAATTCTAAAGCATTTGCCTAAAGTGATATCTTATCAGTTGTATGTATTTCAATTACTGCTATTAGGTTATTACTGCTCTCCGGAATTGGAGGAAATAAAGGTATATATATATATATATATATATATATATATATGTAGGATATATATATCATCAGATTCCAACAATAACAACATGTTTTTTGAAATGCCAATAATGCTAACCACAGTCAACTACATTATAAAATTGCCGCGAAATCTGGCCGGATTGTCAAATATCTAACAACAAAACCACTTGAAATTTTAGAGTTACCCATCTTCATCCGCAATTTGGTCCGACTCCGTCGGCTTGACGAATATTTTCCAGGCCGCCAAAAATTACATATCTCGGGAAATAACAAATTTCAAAAATCGATATTGGGAGCGTTAATTCGGATTATGCATCTTTAACTCTTTCGATGCCAAGCTCGCATAAATGCGAGTTACCCAGTCGCTGCCAAATACGCATTTATGCGAGTTCGGGGGTGCACCTGGTTTACGGGTCGTAATTATATTGTTTTGTTGCATTACAACGGGGGTTCATTTATTTTATGTAGAGTGCTGGTGTGCGCTGACAATTTAGAAGAAAGGTCAGTCAAGGTCATGCTACTCCTGAAGTTCTATGAGTACAGTCCGAGCCAGAATATACCATTGACAAATTAACTTTTGGTGCATGGGATGCGATATATATATATGAGTGGAAAATAAACATCATAATTGACTTGGCGGCCTCCTTTCTGCTGATCAGTCTAGCGTCCAAAAATTCTGTCGGAATGAGGTCGGTGAAAAATACGGAATAGTAGCCTGAATATGATTAACTGGTGAAGCATTAATTAATGGGATAGAACAATAGAACAAAAAACTAACATTTAATCATATATGAATTGAAAAAAATTACCGAAAAACATAAATTAAAGCAAATCCAAGATGGCTGCCAATGGCACGTGACCCAAAGGCTTTGACCTTGAATGGGTCTCCACGTCGGGGCAGGTGATAGGTCATTGTCATATATACCCACATGTGAAGTTTCAACTAAATACACCGATAATTACCCGATAGTCATTGCATTACCCACATAGGCCTATACATAAAATACTTGTATTTACACCCAGAATGCTTGGCACTGGGGAGTATGTCCGTGTGGCGGGGTGGCAGCGAAAGAGTTAATATGCATGCTCATTGCCAGGAGCTAATTATTCGCTAGTATAGAAAACGTACCAATTTAATTGTCAGAATCAGATTCAGTTTAGTCTGTTAATCGATATGTGGATATTACAGACAAAATTATTTATGACATCAAGATATTCAATTATGACATAATAACAATAAATTTCACACGAGGAATACATGAGTGATTAGATAATTTCCGTTCGGGTGATGATTGCAGGTACTGTGGGCGGGGAATTTATAGTCAGGGATGTATATAGGTATTTTTAAAATAGGGATGGGGTGGATATCAGTGTTATAGCCTCAAGTGGACTTGCCGAAAATATCCTGGACTTTTCTTATGAAAGTTGACAGATTCCTAATTGTCTTTTTATTTCTAGACTTAAAGAGTTCTGAGATTGTGTGTGCATTCGGTCTTCTATTAGAAATAGGGTTTCAAATAGGTCGATCTGAGTTCATTTAATTATGTACACTTTAGGATAACGTGATACTCATTGCCTAGTTCTTTGGTACAAAGTGTACATACTCTGGTTGAATAGTCAGTATTGAGATTGTGTCAAATGGGATCGGGTATGTTTAAACAATGGCGCTGATATACATGTTTGGATAGACGATTCAGTGGTATCAGCCGATGGGTTAACGGTATAATATACTTGATCGATTGTGTTGTCCGTTGGGATTTCATCAAAAATCACAACGAAACGAGAATCATTCCCATTTTATTTTCCTTTCACTGGCGTACTCGTGCTATTTAATCTGAACTTAGCATACTCTGCATGGGAAATTCCCGTGGGTATATTGCAATTCTATCACACCTATCACTGTGGTGTGCGGGTACTAATGGGTATTGTATTAATTCCAAGAGTGTGTTTCATTTATGAATTATTAAGATTCCTATACATATATCTCCATGCGATATAGTTCTTCCTAGAGGGTGTATGCTTTGATAGACGTCTAGCAGAGCTGCATTTGGCATGGCTTCGCATATTAGGATAACTAAGTTCGACCAAAGGAAGACGAAATTATATAGCTTCTCCCTTGTGCGCAGTATATGTTAACCAGGAACTTAAGCTGTCGTATATACATATAATGACGTTTTATAGGACCCTGCGAATCGGGCGTTTGCATTTCGAATCGAATCAGGAATCGAATCAGCCAAGTGATTCCGAATAGATTATCGAATCGAATCATTGCATCAGTGGTATCATGAGTGAAGATATAGATATCACTGGACTGAGTGGCCGCACCGGTACCAATTTGCTCACTTTGTAACGACGATAAGTGATCGTAGGTATATAATGTAAATATGGATCAAATTCGCATTTAACCAATTAAGTGCGCATTTTTTGTGGCCATCTGTAATATAAAATAATGAAACAGTATCTGAAGCAGTAATGAAGTCAGTAATCAATCACATTCACGCAACTGAAGTTCGACATATATGAAATTTTGCTGGACCAGTTACATCAGTTGTGCAATGCTTCTGTGGTCTATATAGTATAGCTCAGTCTACAATAGTGTTTGTGTGTGGGTCTTTCGTTGGTATCACAATCTGTCTTCGCGAAAAGGCAAAGGTGTCCATTGAGAATGCAACTGGTGCCAATGATTCGATAATTTACGAATCGGGACAGCCGATTTCAAATTGAATTGAATCGATTCGCATGCACTTACTTTTTTAATACCGTTAATTGCATTTTTGTCAGGCTAGCACAATTTCCAATGATCTTATCTGATAAACAGCGTCAATGCTTTCGTTTCCAAAAATAAATGTAGATAATAAAGATCATTCTCGGCTATGATGTTTGTACTCGTATTAACTTAAAACTGGTGGATAGTTTTTTGTGGATTCTTGCTACGCCTGTGCTATGCAATGATGATCATTGGAGGTCTTTTCCTTTTCCCCATAGGAACTTTTGACTAATTTATTGTTAAATCGGACAGAGAATCTTCATTCATGACTGTCCGAAATGAACTCAACAGTCGTATATATACTAACCGAAACGAAGTCAGCAGTCGAGCTAACCGGCAAAGCATTTATTCACTCTGACGATCGTTTGAAAGCATGTATATCGCACTTTGTATCCGGCATCCGGATGTGTAAAAGAACTGTTTATATATATCGTCACGTGCCCATATAAAAATGAACCCGGGGTACACCCCGGTATACCAAGGTTTTCCAGGGTTGTACCCCGGTATATTCCCAGTTGTACAATGGTAGAACCCTGTCTTCCATCATGTACAACCCTGGTTGTACCCTGGTACAATTTTGACACAAAGCATAAAGTTACAACTTTCTGGCTAATTCAGCCTATGTGAAGATTTATGAGACTGTCTAAATAAACGACATAGTGCAAAGCTGAAAACCACAGAATTATTCAGGGGTTGTACCCTGGTATACCCCGGTATTATAAATCACTTTTAGGAAATGGCACTCAAGCTGCTGACTAGACCATTCTGAGCGATGGCTCTGTTTTTAATGGTCGGGTTTACAGACTACCCTCTCCCCAATACATATATCGCACCACAATGCCATGTTCTTTGATCCATAATTAGAGTTTATAATTTATCACGCGGAGCGCCATGTAAGTTCAAGCTATATTCTGCTGCGGTTATAATTCCGTTACACCGATGATCGATGCTAATTTAGTGCATAATAATCGTACTAAACTCGCGTTAATAAAACTTAAATACACGACACTATGGTCTTTTGAAACAAAAATGTCGACATTCTAGGTAAGAAATTACTCAAGTGTTGATTTATATTTTAAGTAGGACCAGTTTTACAACTGCATGTGAGTAAAGTTCTGTAAAATTACATAAGACAGAAGTAGACTTGTATTGCCGAAATAAAAGTGTGTAAAACAATTAGAACAGCTAATAAATCACAATCGTGCTAGTTTAATGAAGAATTAGTCACGTTACCCCACACAGCGGGCTAGCATTACTAAATTCACCCTATGTGGACCTCATTCTGCTTAGGCCTCATCTTCTCTGAAATTTATCTATTTCATAAAATATAACAAGTTTTTTAGTTTCTTTGGAAACTTCTCTAGAACTTTGTTGTTTTAGTTTAGTTTCTCTATATCCCAAATTGACAGACTACACAGTGCATGCTGGAGGTGCCCAATGCATGCACATCACAACCTTCACCATCTGAGAACTTAGATAATTATGAGTCTAGGTCTCCCATACAGCAAACGAGTCCATGCAGAATATGTTCACCAGAACAATAACTTGGTGACGCTAGCCGCTGTGCGTGGTAGCGTCACTAAATCCACTACTTGGGGACCTCATTCTGCAAATCTCCAGCACCATATTTTGAAGCCTAACGGAGAAGTACATGTATGCGGTAGATATTATGAATTACCTGCTGCTGCGATTGGTGATATTAGCCTCTGCTGGCGAAGCATGCAGATGAATTGTAATGAATACCACAACACATTTACATGTAAAATGTATCCCGGTAGTTGTTTTAATAACAAATGTATGTAAACATCGAGATCTTCGGAAGACCAATTTATATGCATCAATACTAGAACGAGAGAACAAATAAAAACACTCCGCGAATCTATTAACGCAAAGAAAGGTTTTCGAAAAAGCCGTTGCCGATATACCTGATAATCAATGTATCTGATCCTCTGTATTACTGGTTGTGGGGGTAGGTCAGTTGGTAAGGTTCGTGGCATATCAGGCGTTCAAAAACCGTCCAGCGAAACTGGTTCGAATCCCTCCATGGGAAAGTTGTCTGTTGTTTTTCATGGGTATGCGGCCATCTCTACCAGAACGCACCAGTCATACTTCCTTTCTGACTCTGTCACCGGCTGGGTACTAGTCTGTGGTTTACTAAATTAGCGTGGGTTTTTACAAACAAAATGGCGAGACCGCGAACGACCGAGTCAAATTTCCTACGTGCTTTGAGAACAATTCCAGCACTAAATACTTATTGACACAATTGAGAATTAGAGCGGTAGGTTTGTTGGCAATTTTCGCAGCAAATTAGAACTCTTTGTTTGACTTGCCATGAATGTTGTCGTCCATGTGAGTTTTGACTTTTGTGTTGATAAAATAATCGGAGAACCAAAATCACACCGTTTCGCTATATAATTCTTTGGTTCTGGAGGGACTTTCCTAACTTAAGGTATGAAATTACACAAATGTTGTTCGATATTTTGTGTTGCTCTTGTTCGCTTAAAATATATATTTATATCGCGGAAGTCCACCAAATGTGGGTAAAATGTCGCCGGTAGCAGCGGTCTTATCGAATCATCAAGGGGGGTAAACACTGCATGGAGTTTGGGTCGGCGGTTTCTATGTGAAATTAACTACCTGCCCACCACCCCACAACACTGACAAAGTCGTGATATGGCCCATCGACAAATAAACCATAATACATAGTATTAGGTGCAGTTGGGGCACAGTTCGTCTGCATCATCACCGTCCAATTTATATTTGTTAAGTCGGCGATCCGCCCTGGGGATTGTCACCCAAATGGCATTCGGAGAATCACTTTCTCCATTCTGAATCGATAGTCGTATTTCATTAACAATGTCGCTGTAGATGTGCTATCCGCCCAACTGCGGATTTTCCAGGAATTTATTCATTATCCCTTCTGCCTAAATATGCATTATATATAATTTAAGTTTGTTTCTGGCAGAACCAGTTTACATCGGACGTATATATATGTGTCTTACTCGGCATATTCGTGATTTATTGACTCTGTATTGAAGACGTGCCCAAATGATTCAATACCATAGGTTTTGTGTGTTCGTGTACCAACATAATATGAAGTGTTTGACTTGAAACATATATTATTTCAGTACATATATGTATATATAATGAACGATTATATAACTGCAAGATCATCAGATAATATATTTACATCAATATGGAAAACGCATTTCTTATATCATGATGAAAGTCCGTTTAATTAAACGCTTTAATAGCTTTCGTTAAACTACAAAGAGTCAGTCTCGAATTTATCATTCTTGCTTGAACGTAGCGATACACTGTGAAAAGTGATTGGCCTACGTGTAAACGAACTCTCTTTATTTTAACCATATCAACGCTCTTTAATGGTCCAAGACGATAAATTCAATGATTTATGTAATAATGTAATATAACTATCGAATATAACGTAGCGATTGTTTCTTCAAGTGTGTAGTGGCAAATAATTTCTTGATATAGTTATTTTGATAGGTTTTTGTGTGACATTGTGTTTAGTTTTCGCCTTCTGTTGAAACCTAACGGTGTGCCAACATACACAGAAGGCTTATTGTACATTCAAACTGCATTGTTCTTGGTTGATTTTTTGTATTCTCATACTAGTCTCATTGGTTTGGTCTGGTACGTGTTCGGCGATGACAGAACCAACCCCGTATGTAGGGGCCAGCCACTTTCAAGAGTACTTGTGCGTGTTATCATTTCATAGCACTATGATACGATATAATCACTTATCTGAAAATATTAAAAGGGGCAACATATACCCATACTCATTGGTAAGGTCTTGTTCCATAAAGACTGTAGGCGTGATTTCACTGATAGGAAAAGAACATTCAGTGCCAATCCTGAGTGTATGGATACGGTTCAGCTCTCTAAGAAAATGAGGTATAAACAAAACACATTTAATTCCATATGTGGAAATGGTGCCATATCAGATCCCCGCCATCCCAGTTGAAGGCAAGTGTGAACAGTAGCAACAGTGGGCATTGAAGGTTCAGAAACGTATTCTAAGTTTCGTTGATTTCGTTGCTGCAGAAGCCTTATATATCATGCATCTTGTTTCTCCATGTTCTTGGGAGAAATAAATGAGGATCCATCTGAGAGAAAACATTTGGTAGTTGTTGGAAAATGTTAAATTTGTTTGCCGCCACTGGGCAGGTGCACTATGCGAAGAGCTGTCGCTTGTATTTGCAAATGATACTTGACTTACCCAAGAAATATCCGTTGTTATACAATATAGAGGATGGTGGTCATACTATTCGAAGGAGCAGAAGGTTTTGGGCAGGACTGTCAAGTGACCTAGTTATTGAGAAAGTTTTGATGCGTTTCATCAAAAGTCGGAGTGGACTTACACGAGGAAGAGAAATAACTGAAACTACGCTAGCAATGGGTTTATAACATGCACAGGTGTGCCCAAATACACGGCGCAATGACAGACTTAACAAACACAAAACACAAGACCAGTGAATAACATGTTGACCTTAGCATTTCAAGGGGCAGACGAATCTGATTGATGCAGTACCCAGGAATGGTTCAATGGGCATGCGCCATTTGACACAAATGACTCACGGCTCATTTCCCTTTAATCTGGTTTGATTGCAGGCTCAGATGACAAAATTAATTGCGTTAATTGGTTGGCTCACAAATTCAAGAGAAGTTAGATAACGTCGTTGTTGCCGATTCGTCTGTAAGGAGAAAAGAGCAGATTCGGACGCTCAGTTATTTAACACCTTGAGTTAAAATCGAAAACAACCGAGTCGATATTAATACTAGTTTTGTTCTCACGACTAATAGCTATCGCTCAACGAAAAAAAGATATCATTAAATACTTCAGATATGAACTGGTACCAACATCTCTGTTCAAGGAATATACTCTACGAAATCCAACCAAGGCACAATTCGTAGATGCATTGACTGAAGGTATCGAGGTAATACAATCGCCAAAGGAAGCTGTTATTGTCATCGATGGTGGGGCTCTCCTCCACCCGAGTTAAATGGTCAAATAAATGCGACTACAAACAAGTGGTTGAACAATATGTGAGCTATGTTAATGCCTAGTATGGTGTGTGCTCAATAGTTTGCGATGACTATGGGCAAGGACCATCGATTAAGGATCATGAGCACCAGCGAAGAGTCATCTCGATCAAGAAGTGTTTCTTCCGAACGAAACGAACAAGCAGCAGTTTATACATCTACTCAGAAAGGCGCTACGGGACTCTCATCACACAGTCTATAACAGTACATCTGACGCAGAAACAATGATTGTTTCAGTTGCCATAGAATCAGCATAGAAATCACAGTTTTTGTTGCTGATGACACATATGTTCTAGTTTACTCCTATATCACTGGAAAGGCTCATTATCAAATATGTATTTCAAGTCTGATATGCGAAAGTCACACAACAGCGGTGGGGTGTGGAATGTAGCTGATACCGTGCACAAAGCCGGTGATTTGGTCACCAAACATATTATTTTCTTGCATACTTGGGGTGGGTGCGACACAACATCAGCGATATTTGGACAGGGAAAGACAGGAATGATGAAACGATTAGAGTCGTCTGCTCAACTGCAACATCATTTGATAGAAATCAGCAATCGGTCTGCTTCAGCCCAACAGGTAGGCGAGGCAGGTTCGACGATTTTCGTTCAAATGTACTCGGGCAAGGATGGAGAGTCCCTCGACCATCTGAGATACGCGAAGTTCATGACCATGATTTCCTCCGGCAGGTCTGCCATCGAACCTCATACATTGCCACCTACAGTGCAGCCTATTTCCATAGTCTTAGTGTTCACTTACAGGTTTTAATCTTGGCATATCTCGGGAAAATAAATCTAGAACCAAGACATTGGGGATTGAAACTGCAGGGTCAATACTTATCCCAATAATGACTGACCAAAAACCAGCAGCAGAAAATCTTCTTAAATTCATTCGATGGAATTGTAAAATGTCGACAAGAAATCCTTGTGGCACAAATCAATGTTCCTATCGGAAAAAGTGTGTCACTGCCTGTGGGGATTGTCGTGGGAGATTTGCACGAATTTTTAGCAAACGGTTGTTGATCAGGAACTGGATTTAATGTGGCTGTATCGCCAGAAAGCAATCTCAACAATCAATAGATTTGTGTTTCGTTTGGGTGTGAGATTCAAATTCAATAAATTCATAATATGGAAAATTAGTGGGAAAATAAAGTAAAACACATATTTTCCGGTTTTGGCTGACATTTTGGCCGCCATGTTTAGGTCTTTTACCCGGAAACAACATAGCTTGCTCTGGAAATATATTGTATACACTGCAAAGGGAATTTTGGTTATAACACGTGTTGATAGTTTTATTGTGTGTCAAACAATAGACTTCTCGAAATTTTCAATTTTCAAGCGGCCATGTTGGACGCCATCTTGAATAAAAAAATATTCCCCACAGCGGATTTTATCGGATTTTGGATATCTTCACCAGGGGGGGGGGGTATCCTGCTTCGAATGACACCAAATTCAGCTTGTTAAGAATTTTTTCCGGGTTCAACCCTTCAACAGCCAGACTAAAATGATCGTTAACCCTTTAATGCCGGAAGCTTTGCTGGTGCAGCATTAACTATCATGTGCCAGTGCATTATCTTATATATTCGAGCCTCCCGAGACATCTTGACAAACTTATGGTTTTAATATCATTTCATTAGTTTGTTTGTATCATGTTGCTGGCAACAAATGTCTATACCTAAAATATTTTGACCAAGTTTGAGTCATATATGTCCGACACAGTATAGGGCTGGGGTTGGAGATATCAGAGCCCAACGTTATGGGTGGTGATTTTCTAAATTGCGACATTGACTCTCATCCCATCTGAAACCTGTTACAAGAGAATTCTTGTTTTATGTGATTGAAAATGCACGGCGATGGAAAATTTAAGATGTCGATGAGCAAAAATAAGTCTTCACCAAAATGAACATTGAGAGATGCATTTTATAACTATAATGAACCGTTTTAATAGTTAAAGGCCGAAACTGCCGTTGTGCAGAAAATATCAGTTTACTTACATTGGACACTGTATAAACTGTGTTAACTATCCGAAAGGAATGGAGAAAACGATCTTACAGCCGAACCGGAAACACAATCAGTGAGACTAAGGTTTCATCCGGCGGAACATTTTATGCGTATGGTTGTTCTTAACGACCGGCGTGCCCAGCAACGGACGCGCGCGATGCGAGCCGCGAAACGAGGAAGACGGAAGTGTCTATAATATTTTATTTCCCGCGAGACTCTCGTGATCTGCGAGTTTCCATTAGCCATTATGGAAGGCTTTTAAATCGCTTACGCCTTTGTGAAATACAAACAATAACCGGAGAGCGGAACTCAATCATATTTGCAGATTTGTTGCTCCAATATTAATAATATGTCTCACCTCGCTGTGTCGAGAGACAATAATATTGTAATCGCGCGAATGGTTTTGTCACCTTAGATCGGAATCAGGTGTTTGAGCTAGGAGACCACGCATTACGACTACATTTATATGATTGTGTTAAGCTTTTTCATGTTTATCAGACAGCTTGGAAACTTGGAACGTGTAATGCTGGAACATGAGTATTCCTTCGCATCAATGTTTATGGGGTATTTGGGGCATGGTTATACTATATCATTGTGTTTGTCCGTCTGCCTTTTATATTTATCGTCTTTCCGGTTGAAAGATGGAAATGTCGTAAAACCTGTTCCTGGAAGTTCATGGTCATGCATGAGAGACTCGTCTCATGGAAAATAATCGAAGGAGATTCTGATTATAATCGTGATCCTAACGACTTAACTCCAACCCCAAAGCAACAAGTACACCCTATACAGCTAGTGTCCCCCCCCCCCCCTCCGTAAAGTTGGCAATTTTCTGCGATGTATTAGTCTTAATCAGTCCTGCGATGACGGGGAAAAACCTGTTGCGTGTTAATATAATTCGTTTCATTGCGGTTCGTGAATATACCAAAGGTCGGTCACGTCCGATTTTAGATGAGGAAACTACAGGGATGGACATATGTTTAGTATGTTTACACTCTATAGTAGCCATGCATATATTCAGGAAAAAACAAATGGACAAGAACGGTTGCATGCGCAATTGTTCATGTCGTGCAGCCCCGAGAATAAATTTGTCATATATATGCGATATACGTGTTGAGTTGGATATTCGGGGATTCGAGCTTGGTGGCGAGTCCACAAACTGTTTGCAAGCTCGAATCTCGAATATCCAAAGAAACAGGTCACGTTTATCTCCATTGTAATTCAATTCACCCAAAACAAAATTAAAGAAACTGCACGAAATGCCTTTTTTATCGATGCTACATGCCATGAAGTGATATATCCTTTTTTCGGTGATAAAATATCTGGGTATATGTGCCATGCATGGGTTTACTAGGAACAGCGCCCGAAAAACTTCCTGGCAACGCTCTATATGATAATTAAACAAATGCATGTGAGCGGTTGCTGGGTTACGCGACTCCTGTCTGCGCGGTGACGTATTTTATGCTCGTTGTCATGACGCAGTGCTCCATTCAAAATTTGTTAACGGATCACCGACCGTTGCAGGTGAAACGAAAACTAAAGTTTATAGCAACTCTCGATCGGTCAATCAGAATGCGTGTTATATAGCGACAAATATTCAACTTGAATTACAATCAGACATGACCTACACAAATACATGACTGCGATACATGCAGAGATACAACGTTGGCACCGATGCTGGTAATTTACTCTAAGGGTCACAACTCTGAAATAAATGAACGGTCGGAAACCGTTCCATGTGGATATCCCTCTCCCGTGTTGATTGATGAGCACACCAAAGACAATTAAAGTCCTGACTGAGATAGGAATCTATACTAGGTTTTGTTTTCTAAATTATATGGCTTAGATGAGTCTTTCTTTGGCTCTTAAAGTCCGTATAATAGTGTATTTAAAGGGTGTATTGGTCTAAACCGGTAGGTGCCAACGGTGCCGTTCGTTATGGGAACTGTTAATAACGAGAATTGTGGTCACTAGTTTCGGTGCGATCTTACAATGTACTTGTATTGGCAGTATAGGCTAAACGTACTTTTGCTGCATCAGAGCACATTGACATGTTTTCATGAACGTGGCGACAAGGTGCGTCACCCCTAGATCATGCCATGAATCTCTACCCCAGCTACGCCCGTATATATCATATTCCACTAGTACAAAACCTGGGAAATGTTTGATGTTGTGACAGAGAATTTTATAAATTTATAATATTGCAAAACAATTAAGGTAATATATTTCTTAGTTAATATCTGTTCCTCAATAATGTATTTCACCGTAGGTGAAGTTCCCAATCTCCAATATATGATGTGTATGCCTAATGTGATCTTAAGGGCGTTACCATTTCTGACTATGCTTTTCTTGTTCTCATAATGCATCGAACATTCCGTCACTTTATATGGAACTTTTTTCATCCAACTGTTGACATATTTGATTAAAGCTGGGTTCATGAAGCACTCCATGAAGCACTTCATGGATCCGGAATTGTGCCCGAATAGATACAATTATTAAAACAATTTCTCTCAAGACAATTAAATTTCACCTGTAGTCTCCACTCGTGTCCACGACACAGTTTACATAATATACAAATCATACTATCCGCAGTGTGGTTTATATGACCAGGTGATAAAAATAGCAAATATCCCAAAACCCCTGACGCGCCGCCTCTATATACCAGATACCACAAGGAGACGCGACCAATCAATAGCCATAAATCGACACATGTTAATGTTTATCGTTTTATTGATAAATAAATATAAACTGTGTAATTAGTATGGCAATCACAGTGACAAATAAACTATAATTTCCGACACATTAACATGTGTGAAGCATCAGAAAGCAAGACATGTCTATGGTACTATGGGTGTTACAATGGAGAGCATATGCAACTTTATCCAGACTGCCAGAGTTCAGCCCCATCGCTACACTGGTCTAACCACTGCCATCACGTATATAAACTATAAGGAAACCTCAAATGTTTTTATTTGAGACTTTTGTCAGTTACAAGTATTCTAGATTCTGTATTGTTGCTCTGATTACATGTGTAATACTAGTACAAACAATATATAGTATGCCAATTGATTTACAGCCCATTACCGTGAGATATAACTTCAACGGGGAGTGAACTATCAAAGATTTCTATAATTTAGCACTCAAAGATATTTTTCAATTCTAAAATCGTGCATTCTGAGAAACTGAAATATCAATGACCCTTTATATATCATTTATATATCATATATAGGCTAGATCAAGTCAGAATGAATCGGGTCCCGATCCGGTGGTGTACCTAGCATAGTGTCAGCCCTGGACGTAGCGTCGGGTCCCGATCCGGCGGTGTACCTAGCATAGTGTCAGCCCATGGACGTGGCGTAGGGTCCCGATCCGGCGATATACCTTAGATAAAACAGATGTTAGATTTAATATATGTTATATACATGATTCCAGCGGTCAGACCAGTGTAGCCAGGGAATTGAACGGTGGCCTGCATATTGAACTTTGTCATGTTAATACCTTTCTCACACTCGAGGGCGTTTATGCTTCGGTTACTCTATAGCAACTGTAATACATATTAAAGAGCGTTTTAACACATATATATGACAAAATGTATTTCATTGTAGCAGATATGGGGGGTCCACAATTAGACTGCAATGTTCGACATTTTAACGTAGTAAAAGCATTACTGTAGCAACAGAACAGAACCCAAGCATCGGGGTCCGTGAATTTTGTTTATTATTATATATTACAATATATCTGAAAGCAAGACATATATACGTGGTATGCTATGCCTGGGGGTGACAATGGAGTGCATATATATAACTTTATCATGTTCAATCCGTGACCACTGTTAGAGAGCGTTAATGTCTCCGTTGCGCTACATGCATATAACGATACACGTTAATGGGTGTTCAGAAACATAGTTATCATTATAGGCATGTGTACTTCCATTATAGTGTACGAAACACGGAGGGGTCTACAGCCATCAATGTTATTTTGAATTTTGTTGATTATATGTCGCGTTTCGTGAATACCATGCAACGGCCACAAAATGCGTTATTAATTACATTGAAATATCTGCATGTACAACGAGGCGTCCGCTTTCAAGTGGTGTGCATATATAATATGTATGCATGTCACTTTAATATACACATTTGAGATTTTAGTTACCCAATTGTGCTGTGAATGGTGCTTATTGAAAGAAATTTTAAGTTTTTAGTTTAGCATTAATAGCCAAAATTTAATTAGCCAAAATAGGCATTGAATAGGAATAAAGTAGTCAATCGATGGAGCATTGTTGGTCTTATTTATTAGTGTGTCACAGGAAACACAAACTGCAAGCCATAGTTCGGTCCCCTCGCTACGATGGTTTGACCACTGCAATCATATTTTGCCCCCCCCCCCCCCCGACGTTTTAAAAGTTTTGGGGACAATATAAATCTTCGCCCGTCCTTCCGTCAAGCCATCCGTCCAGACACCTTAATGTGTGAATGGGTACATTAACTGTGAAATCAACTCCTCCTCAGTTTGTATCCTATTACCGTAAAACTTAATGACATTGTTGCCGACACATAGAAGATGAACAATATATATTGTGTTGGCGGAAATTTTATTTTTTTTATTTTAGAGTTATTGACCCTTTCTTGACTTTGACAAGACAACTCCTCCTGCAGTTTGTATGTCATATTTACCTAAAACTTCAGGACATTGTTACTGACACATTGAATATGTACACATTTAGTAAATATGCACTTTGCATCATATTGGTGCAATCAAATCACCCCTGCCATCTTAGTCGGGGGACATTTTGGTCAGCGAGCTTTTACATTGTATTTAGTTAAGACTTGTGTCGGTTACAATTCATTCTGCGTTATGATGAGAAGCTGAACTGTCAATATTAATTTGGAAATTGGCTACATGTCATATCAGAATGAATTGTAACTGATAAAACAATGTTAGATCTAATACATGCGTTATGGCAGTGGTCCGACCAATAGCGATCTCGAGGGACCCAAATGTGCCTTGCATTTTGCATCCAATAATGTCATCAGAATATGCTTCATGCACCAATCTATTGCGGAGTGATTAACTAACGTCATAAACGATATAGTAGCTTACCCATGGAAGATCGTTGGTATTTACTATTTAGGGTGGGAATTTAATACTGGTATATAAGAAGCAGTAATGCCACAAAAATAATAATACCACCTTGAAACAGAACCTCTGTTTCCAAAAGCTTATTAGGACTATAGTATGTACTACTATCCATCCCCACTCTTTTTGGTCAGGTACCAATTCAACGCTAATATTTTCTATGAAAATTTCCACTTATATTCCAGTCTGCACTTAAATTAATTCTGGTCGGTCTTTCCATCCTGCACTTATATTCCAGACTGCACATTTATTCCAGACACGAGAGTAATTTCCTCGAGATTGCACTCTATTCCATGTCATTCACACAGTTGGCGTTGCATATATATTCATCTGAAGATTTCCCAGTTGTAACGCAGCTTCATTCCATTAACCTGCTATACGAGGTCGACACAAACATGACGTTATGCTCGTTTGCTAATGCCCCTGCGTATAGCTATCTCTCAGTGTATAGTTACTTCAGCACACCGACTCTCCTATGCTCATTCCAGCATAACGGTGTTTATGTTTTAGCTCTTTCCCCATATGCCAGATCAGGTATGAAATTATAATATCATCCATATTAGAACCCTGAAATAGAATCCAGAAATATTGTCATCATGGGTGAAAACAGCAACGATGGCGGTCTTCGTAAATATTCCGGAAATTATGTCGCGAAGTAACTGTATAAAGAGTACTTTGAGCATAGTTCACTAAATGTTGCATACATTCTTCTGTGAACTCAAAAATCCATTGATTTGAGCCGCCAACATATTCCTAACAATAACAATTAGCACCTAATTAACAAACCAGGCGCTGACTCGGTTGGTTCCGACTATACAACTTTTAGTGGGCTGAAGAACGAAAAATGTCCACAAAAGTTGAAATATAAGACTTACAAATTATCTTTTTAATTTCTTTCATTTGTAATTGGCATCGCTTATCATAAACCAAAACTCAACGTTAGTGGCATTATATTAACGACAATAAACGAAATTGAAAATTCCAACTACACCTTTTACCGGACTTTGACTCGGACTACAACTTTTAGTGTGTCCCGTAAGTATGGATTGCATCCAACTTTACTTTTGAAAAATACAATTCTTACACTTTAGTTAGTAAGTCCTATTGATATATGACTGTAGAATATTGGAGATTGCACAAGTCTTTATCAAGTGAAATACAGAATAGCCGAAAGCTTGTGCGATTAAATTAGTAGTACAAGTCTCAGGGTGTATCTCCAATATTCTTCGTCGTGCATCATAAGATTCAGAAGAGTATTCTGTGGCAATATTATATAATTAGTCCTGTGGAGTACGGAGTAGCAGACGTACAACGTTTGTCCCGAGCGTGATTTTCCGTTGAGCTGATCCCTCGCCAGTCAGAAGCGTAAAGCTCTCCTTGTCAAAGAACCAGTTCGGAATGCAATCGAAGTTGATACTTTCAACAAACTCCTGAAAATATTTGAGAATTTGGTTGAGGTAGGAGACGTTTAGCCTGGCATGGGTAAGTTGAACCTACAAGTACACGTACTTTGGAATGAGGGTAACATAGGTTGACAAATATACGAAATTTACATCTACACAGGGAGGGGGGTGTGAAAAAAGTACATACACTGCGAGATGCTGGTGGGTGGTTCGAGGTGGGAAATTTTTCCAATTCGCATAAATTGGTTTACTGATTCTTTCTCATTGTTGTCTGGTGTAGAATACGTAAGAATATAAGTGTCTAATCGTATGGGGTTTCTTAAATTTCCAACATATTTATCAACGATTAATGTGTGTAATGTTCTTACCTGTTGGATGCATTATTTCTGAGTATGATATGCCTATATTCGTAAATAGAGAACAATGTGTGTGTCACCAGGTTGGACATGCACTCGTGATTATATTATGGAGGTACATGTAGTCCAGATGGTAGCTATTGGTTGGGCTGATTTTTAAAGCTACTTCAAGCAACAATTCAGACATTAACTGATAGTATTGAGCCTATATTCCACTTTCAATATTATTACTTATTAAGCAGTGACTGTCAATGTTTTATTCTTTCTAAGTATTTATGATAGTCGATATCCAAACCAATAAGCATGTATCATCAGTTATATACTTGGCTACATGCATAAAACATAAACCAATTTTGAATGACAAAATGTGACATCCACGTGTCAACAGTATAAACTTATATTAGCAAATATCATCTCAAGTGCCTTCTGATCATTTTACACGCGTGACTGGTTACCAAGATCGTTTTATTTTGTATAGGATGGTAGACCGACCACACATAGGCAATCAAACAATCTCTGACATACTGCCCAGTCAATCAGGATGCAACATGGAGTACAATATTGGCCAACAAACGTGAACACTGTATGTGCACATGTACCATTATAAGTCTGAGGTGAATGTTATGGGCCGAACCTTAAATCCATATACATATTATTAAAAAAAACGGTTTTGGTTCTCATGGACCCGCCGCCTTGAAACCAAAATAGCCGCGTAGATCGTTTTATTGACATCACCGGGTGGCAATTGTGTACTGGTATAGACTACTGTGAAATTAGGAAACATGAACATACTCTACTGTCAACCTTTATTAATAAAGAGATCAATCCACCACCTTTCTGTAGTCAGGTCCCTGAGTGAGGTACAGTGACCAAAACATCCCTGATTGTTTGTAATTACATCGGAATGTGGAGTTTAATATACCGGACCATTTCTTGACATGGAATATTTTCTAGCTTGCAACTTTTATACAACTGTGAGAGCTGACCATGATATACATTCTTATACCAATATGACAATATAATGATGACAGTCTGCCGAAAGTAACAAAAATACAGTTGTTGATGATCTAATGTTTCTGTTTAGAATTAATGTTCCGCTTTCCAGTTTAAAAACATATATATATAAACAAAAAAGGGAATTTCCCAAAATACGTCATACTGTCTGTTTTTAAACATGGTAATTGGAACATGCAATCATGCTTGTTTCTTTGCAAATAATACACAATTACTAAACGCTGAGGGACTGGTGTATTGTGTCAGTAAATGTAAACTCCAGATATACACTTGTATACTTGTAAAGGGTATATTGAATGGAGAAATTGCCTCCGAACGACACCAAGAGAGCCCAGTCACAGCTGAGCTTAACCCTTTCAATACAACCACTGAAATAAACCAATTTAGATTGGTGTGTTCGTTGGGAACACCTCAGAGTCATAGGAAAGTGGGTCTGTAGTGTGCGATATCAAACCATGCTGAATGAGGTAAAGTTAATATTGCACATGTTTGTTTTGTCACCACACAATTTCAGGATATAAGATGTACCTGTGACATGATGTGTCCATGTCTAAAACAAACTTGTATCTTATTATATACTTACAATTTGGCATCATATTTACTGATTTAAACAGATATGTGGTTCACTCATCATATTTATTGGAAGTTCCGATTAAAAAATATATGTGTACATGTACATAAAAAGTACGGGTAGCATAAGTGAGGAAACAAAAATTTTAGTCAGAATTTCCAACAACTGTGTTAAGTATGAACTCACAATGGGAAACGAGTTTAATATTCACGATTAATACACTTATTATAACAGTTGGAAAAAAAAAATATATATATATAAAACCCTCCCTCCCTCATTGATTTTTAAAAAATTGCCCGAGAACCAAAACATTTTTGTTTTGGCCTAATGCATATATTTACATATTCACGAAGAAGTATGTCAATGTTTGCAAACAGATGGGAATCGGATATCTATGGGCACAGGACCCTGGGGAAGATTCCAGATATATAGAGGATCCCCAGCGAGTTGTTTGGATATAGGATTTTATTAAAAGGGTTAATAAATGTGATACAAAGACCTACACGGGGTGGGGGGGGGGGCTCGTGTATGCACTTCTCTGAAAAAATAAATTCAAAAGTCGATAAATTGTTGTCTGCGGTAATGAAATGAAAAGACGCGTAGAACGCAACGACGATGTATCGCTCATCATTTCAAATTAAGGTAAGTATACATAACTGTCATTGTCGACACACGCTAATATATAGCGTCTATGTAATGTAATTTGGAAGGAGAGATAAAAATAGGTCACCAAAGATAAGAAATCCCGATCTACTGGCTTTATGTACTTTGAAACAGCTTTCACAAGTCATGCCAACCGTTGTCAATTTACCGCACGTAAGTGGGATAAACGTTCTTTGTTTTCACCATATTAGGAATACAAGAGCACTGAACGCTCTTTATCGATTTATTTGTTAGCGAAATGATATGGCTTGAATAAATCTCAATGATCATATACGAAGCGTAATTGACCACCCAGCCTGTTCTCGGGCTTATTTTGAATGTCGCGTTTTAGTTCTATATAGAGCTTATTTGAGAAAAATACGCTCTATATGGGCGTAAACTGTGTCGTTCAAAGTAAGCTCATATAGGCACTGCCGCACTGGTATTAGGCACAATTTTTTTTTTTTTTAATTTAATAAAAATCTCGGAAAGGTATCTATCTCAATTTTGATAGAGGTCAGCATTTTTCTCTACAAAAGCAACATTTTATTTTTTATTGATCTGTAATTGCAGAACTATGTGACCAAATAATCATAGTTTTCAAAAAAAAAGTTTGGTTCGCCGTCGTATTTGAGATTAGTGAACATAGAAAAACATTTAAAGTTGATAAATCAAATTTATTTGGTTGGTACCCGAAACGTCCGTCCATTGAAAAATAAAAAAATCAACCCCTAAATCACCGAAATCTTTACTCTAATCATCAAACTAAATAGCCCTATTGTCAAACAGACGTTGTTTCACGAAGGACAGCTAATTTGGGTGTGGTACTCAACATACATCGAGTTTAATAACGATTTTTGTCTATTTTTCCGTCAGTTTTACATGATTCTTTTCGCGGGAGGCCATTTTGAAAGTGCGAAACAAACTCGAGAAACGCTGCAGTAAATGACTCCAAAATAAAATAATTTTACATCGATAAAAAAAAAAGTTTTATCTAATTCCATATCTAGTGGGTATTATATCTCCACCGCATAATTTTGTCATTAAGAATGCCGGATATCAATTAAAAGAGAGATATTAAAATTAATTTAATAAAGTTCAAGTTAGTTCGCTTTCAGTTTTGCAAAATGGCCTTCCGCGAAAAGAAATCTGTAAAACTGACGAAAAAAAAGGACGTAAATCCTTATTAAACTCGATGTATGTTGAGTACCACCCCCAAATTAGCTGTACTTCATGAAACAACGTCAGTTTGACAATATGGCTATTTAGTTTGATGATATAATAGTATATATTTCGGTGATTTATGGATTATTTACATTGCTGTAGATCTGTATGATCTACACGCATACTAGTGTAAACGGGTTGATATAGAAATGCACACAGAAAGAAAACGGTATTAGTTCGTGTGAGCAAAAATCGTGTCCGCCATACGTCACGGTCAACGCCGAAGCATTGCGACAGGCAAATCTGTTTTTGATTAATTGTAACTCGGACTTGGCGAATGTGTTTTAGCTTCCGTTGTCATTTCAACCCGTGTATTCCGAATATTGAACACGGACAGGGACGTGGCGACGGGGGGGGGGGGGGTGACGGGGTTTCTCACCCCCAACTTTGGTCAATATTTTCAACAGTTGGAAATTTCATACCTGACACAACATTAGTCGGAATTCCACACCAACAATAGGTTGAAAATGTTCTTGTACTTTTTATCTAAATTTTGGGCTGGAATGGCCATCAGCTGGAAATTTCCAACCTTATGGGGGCGGGTGTCAGGTTGGAAATTTCCAACACTTGGAAAGATTGTGTCTTGGTCCCTCCCCCGTGGCCAGTCAAAAACTGTTAGTTAATTTAAGAAAACAATATTGTCCTACATTTGGTCAACGGAATTGTCATCAGTTGGAAATTTTCCAACCTAAGTGATGGTGTCAGGTTGGAATTTTCCAACTATATGAAGGCTTGAGGCCAGTATAAATACTAGGATTTGGCGATTTTCTTGTTCATATTTCCAAATTTTCATTGTCCCTCCCCTGTGGCCAATACAAAACTGCGAATTAGTTTAAGAAAACAATATTTTCCTACATTTGGTCAAATAAAGGGAGTTGTAGGGTGGATACCCATTCCACACATATCCAAAACGGTCACCGTCCAGATGGTGTCAAACAGGAGACCTATCTCATATATATTTTGATCTATTATATATTTTGGAAGATCTGTGTGTGTGTGTCTGTGTGTGTGTCTGTAATCGATGGACTCGAAAACGGCCTAGCCGATTTCGATGAAACTTGGTATGTGGGGGTATTTTCGGCCGGGGAGTGACATGGGCCTATTAATTTTTCCGTTCGACGTGACCTTGACCTTGAAATCGGGTAATTTCAAGGTCAAACGCCCGAATATCACGGGATTTCGATGAAACTTGGTATGTGGGGGTACCTTCGGCCGGGAGTGGCATAAACCTATTAATTTGCCCGTGCGACGTGACCTTGACCTTGAAATCGGGTCATTTCAAGGTCAAACGCCCGAATATCACGGGATTCGATGAAATTGGTATGTGGGGGTATTTTCGGCCGGGAAGTGGCATAGGCCTATTAATTTGCCCGTGCGACGTGACATTGACCTTGAAATCGGGTCAATTCAAGGTCAAATCGCGAATTTTGATGGGATTTCGACGAAATTTGATACGTAGGGTTGCTTTTGTCCACTGGGTGTTTTGGTCGAGTCGTAACCCCGACCTGACCTTGACCTTCAAAATGATCAATTAGAGGTCAAATCGGGTAAAACCGGATGGATTTCGACGGGTACTTTTGTCGGGTACTTTTGTCCGGGCAGTGTTTTCGACGGGTCAAATCGTTACCCCACCTGACCTTGACCTTCAAAATGGTCAATTCATGGTGAAAGCCCGGACGAAGTCGGGTCACCTTCTAGTCTATTATATATTTTGGGAAATCTGTGTCTGTCTGTATGTCTGTGTGTTCGCGATGGACTCGAAAACTACCGAACCGATTTCGATTAAACTTGGTATGTGGGGGTACTTTCCGCCGGGGAGTGGCATGGGCCTGTTAATTTGCCCGTGCGACATGACATTGACCTTGAAATCGGGTCATTTCAAGGTCGAACGCCCGAGTATCACGGGATTTCGATGAAAATTAGTGTCTGGGGATACTTTCGCATGGGGAGTGTCGTAAGCCTATTCGTTTGCCCGTGCGACGTGACCTTGACCTTGAAATCGGGTCAATTCAAGGTCAAATCGCGAATTTTGATGGGATTTCGACGAAATTTGATACGTAAGGTTACTTTTGTCCACTGAGTGTTTTGGTCGAGTCATGACCCCGAATTGTCAATTACCAGGGTACTGATCAGCGCGCGTTCACTATCAGTAATCATGTTGTGATCACAGTAATGTGCGACACGTGACTTCATACTGATCTGTATAAAGATCTACAACAATGTAAACCACCCTTAGGGGTTGGATTATTTGATTTTTCATTGGACGGACTTTTCGGGTACCAAAAAATAAATTTCATTGACAACTTCGAATGATTTTCTATGCTCACTTGTTTAAAGTACGACGGAAAGCTAAACTTAAAAAAAAAATATGATTACTTGGGCACATAATGCTAGAATTCCAGATCAATTTGATAAAAAATTTAGTTTTTGTGAGGATGATTTGTGACCTCCTATTTTCACTATTGGCCTGATACTTACCTTTATATATTTTTATTAATTTTTGTTGTTGTGCCTAATACCTGTGCATATAGGCACTATTTAATCTACTTTTTTCATCGACACGACTTTGCAGATGAACGCTCTTTATAAAGTGTGTTCACTGCGGCCCGCGCCATTCATCGGATATAAGCTCTATATTCAGAATACAATAAGTCCAATATGAACCTATGTGATATCTAGGTCCTATGTGAACCTATCTATTTGCAGGAGGATTATTATGTTGTTTTTGTTGAACCACCGCATGTGAAAAATGTGCAAATCAGATTATGTAATGGATAATATTCGAAGCAGAAGGTAATTGGTAAAAGAATCGACGAGGCGCTTGCGCCGAGTTGATTCTTGACCGATTACCCGATGCTGAGAATATTATCGAACTTAAAACCCACCCATCGAACATTCATTGGACCCAACTATCCAATTGGTCTGGCATACAGCTCTGTCTTGATTACCTGGGTATACGCCCACAGTTCAGCGTGGACGGTTATTGTTGTCCACGGCGAAAAGTAACACGTTTCAATTATTACTTAATTCGAATCCGGACTCGCCAGTTGAGGTACGTTTCCTCCGAAGTTAGCCGTTGCGCTGTGGATTCGGTAGTGTGAGCTATATATTTATATTCAATTGTAGCTGTTGATATTTTTTTTCTTTTTTGATTTAAAGATACCCCATCCAATTCGACATCAAATAAGTTAACATTCCATAAGACATATATCAGACAAATAAAACATGCATCACAAATACAGCACCACACGAAACATCCAACAATAATTATGATCAGAATGAGCATAAGTAGCTTATCTTCTACAATGTTCGTCAATTTTCATCATTTGTTGGCAATGAAGTAAAACCGCTCTTTATAAATGTGATTTTTCGAACATTCTGGCGTCGAACAACACGAGACATGGTAAAACTGCCTCATTCAGAAGTCGAAAGCACACAAGAAGCTTGCATATATAGAGGATATCCACACTTTTTCAGTGGATATGGGTTATATCTCATGAGTGATGACAAAAACATTGAATTTCCACGAGTGGCTTTAGCCACGAGTGGAAATTCAAATGTTTTGTCATCACGAATGAGATTTAACCCATATCCACTGAAAAAATGTGGATATTCTGTTTATTATATACTTTAGTTACTTGCCTATGACCCTCAATGAATGTCAATAGATCAGAAATTTCAAGCTGATATCACTCACTAGTGGGATATCACTTATATCTCACTGCTAAAACCTTATAATTCATGGGCAAGTATATAATAAATTGGTTTACTGATTCTTTCTCATTGTTGTCTGGTGTAGAATATGTAAGAATATAAGTGTCTAAACGTATGGGGTTTCCAATTATTATCTGAAATACACTTATATACTAGCTTGAATTCTAAGTATCATCCTTTGACTTGTAGTTTATACACAGGGGCGTGGCTAGACGTGGCTCAGGGCAGTATGACAATTTAATTTCGCAAACCCACCCCCTTCAGGTTACATGTTTCAAACTATGGTTTCCTAACATTTCCAGTTATTGACCAATTCTAACATGACACGCGCCACCCCCCGTGGTTAGCAAATTGTCATCAGTCCCATCATGTATGCAACTCCCACACCACGTTGACCTTACATATCACCAGCATAAGTTAACAAATAGTCAGTGCACACATGTATAACCTGTGTTATATTTGTCTTTGAAACAGCATACCATCGCGTGAATAATGCCAAAATGTCGTTCAATATATAGTTGATTAGTCATCAGCGACTGGCTATAGAGGGCTCAGTGGAGTATCCAGTTACATCCCACCCTTTTTAACCAGGCAGAAATCGCTATGTCACTTAATTTCATTTGCTTCCCACCCCGTGGCTTGGAATTACCCTGTACCCATTGTGCATGGGGAGGAATCGTGAAACAATTAGAAATATGAGTCTGAACATTGCAAAATCCTAGTGTCTATAAAAGTATAACTCCATGAAAATCCAGGCCTCGATCTGTTTTTTTGTTTTGAACATTTTTAAATCCGAACCTGACTTAAATATGTAGTTCTAGAATATACATATATACCTGTATAGGTCTAACTGCAGACAAATACAGGCCGCGATTTTTTTGTCTGTTTGTTTTATTTGTAATTTATAATTGATTATCAGGTTTTGACTGGCCAATGATCAGTGAGGTGGGAGAACATTTAAAAAGAACATTAAATTTAATTTAATTTGACTGGCCTCAATATTTCCAACTGTTGGAAATTTCCAAACTGACACTAAAATTGGAAAATTCCCGTCGAAAGTTTTGACCGAATTTAGGAAAGTTTGAAACCCAACAAATTCCCCGCTAATTACTAATTACCCCACACCTATATCAACGGCCGAAACCCTGTTACAACAGTCGTTTGTGTAATAGTTTTATTTTATTTTCTCGACTCGCGACGGGAGTAGCATCAAATAATCCTTTACGTATTCTTAAAGAATGCCCACGAGTATTCTTAAAAGAATGGTCATGGGCGTTAAAATAACACTCATGTGATCAAAAATCTTGAGCATTCTGCCAGATAAGAGCCGTGTAAGGACAAAGGGATAAAACTCCGGTGGGTTTTAAATATATATATCAATCTATACCAGTACTGATCTTATGTTCATTTGCAATCGTTTCACACTGTGCTGTCTGTAGGCAATTATAAAACCGAAAATTTTAAAATAGGTCTAAATGCATGTGGATCACGGTGTGGAAATGAGGCATATCCTACCCCGCAATAATAGAAATAAAGCTTCCCTGGCAAACCCAAATAAACTGGAAAATCAACAACGGTGATAATGTCAGGAAATAACTTATCACAAACCCTTCCTGTTTCGTCCGTGAGTATCTGGACACTGGATCAATATGGGCACATACGAGGACATTGCCGCTGTGTCGTTCTATGATAGGAATCATCTGCGTTGTCAGTTACCGGTTTACATACCGGTGCCGTTGACATTCTGGCCATAAAGGCGATTAATCAATATTATCGGATTAGCGGGGGATATCAACGCCTTCTGTTTATCGTGAAATGTCAACCACACTGTCTGTGGTTTTAAGTAGGATAATTACCTCGTGTTCAATCAGGTTGTTCTAACACTCGGTGATTATCTCTTACACAATTACTCTAGTAGAACTACCACATGCATACTTATATCCCGAAAAATACCTTGGCGAAATGTGCCCATTTCACTAGAGTAAAAATAGATTATTATTGTAAATACTGTTTATATTATAATGTATATCATTCGAATATTTATTATGTAAGTCATGTACATAAATATATTTTATATGTTATCTTAATACCTATGTATTATGGGTCAATAAGATTAAACGAATTGAAATGAATTCGGTCTACCACCCCTGTGAACCGCTCCTTACAGCGATGTAGCAGTGGTTGTGGTACTATATGTAACGCGGTAGCAAGAACCCCAACCACACCGGTAGCTTTTAGAAGATAGAAGATATCCAGAGTTTTCATCAGAGAGCATATATAAGTAGATAAGACACAATTGTTTAGTTTGATCATATAAGGAATTCCATGCAAGATACCACAGATGACAAACTATATTTTTGTTACTGAGAAAAAGAGACTTTTATCAACATTTTCACTATCGGATGAATAAACCTAAAAACCTGGATGTTTCACATTCATGGTTCATCGATTATCCACTCATTGTAATCCTCAATAGATACTGAAGCGAATTGATTAATCTGTTGATGGCCAATGCCTCCCTGGATCACAAAATCGAGGTCGATGAGAAAATGTAAAAAAATAAAATGTTAATTTGAGGCTATATATACTTCACAGAAGATGAGGCCTGCAGAATGAGTTCCCCAGAGGGTGAATATGGTGATGCTATCCCGATGTGCATGATAGTGTCATTAAATTCACCCTCTGGAGACCTCATTCTGCAAATGACAGACACACTATTTGCAGACTTGTGCAAGGTACATGTATGCAGCTGACAATCTCGTCCAGATCTTCGGATCATGGACCCTCCTTATGTATGGAACATCAGCCCATGTTAATCGGAAATTTAAACAAATTCACCATGCAGTACATGCTAGACTAACAGAAGTTATTAGGTGCGTGGCACACCTTGCACCAAATAAGGCATCTTTGGTAACCATGCATGCTATTATTAAGACTACAATCAATACTCACGTGCGTGTCTCTCCTGATGACGTGTATTCCTGTCTTGTTTATTGCAACTAATACTTCATTTTGATTTCCACTGTTATCTACAGTCTGTAGTGAAATAGGATTGACCTTTGTGTATCACATATATAAATATCATATACAGTAATGCTCTAAATAATCGACTCCATAACCACAGCCGAATTATGGGTAACTTTTCAGGATTTAGTCGGAAAGCTCTCGGTGAGAGCTTTCCGATGGATGGCAACAAGCCATATTTCCGACTAAATCCTGAAAAGTTACCCATAATTATGCTGTGGTTAAGGAGTCGATTATTTAGAGCATTACTGTATACAGGTAAGCATGTGCGCAACATATATAGCTCGAATCCATCACTTCGCCATCGAGTCAACCTTTCTTGCCGAAAACATAGATATTTATCCCTTTCAAGATGCGAGCTGCACTGGTGCAGCATTTAATATCATGTGCCAGTGCATTCTCTAATGTTTGCGCGTCTCCTATATGGATCGAGCCTCACATATATAAGAGAATGTGCTGGATTACAGGGTCAAGGTAAATATTGTTAGGTCATTATATTCTCTTATGTATGCTAGGCTCCCTATGGGAGACTCGCATATATAAGATAATGCATTAGCACAGAGTTTTCACAAAATTTCAGGAAGCTCCAGGAACGGTTATATAATATAAAGGTTATAAGATATAATTTTTGACAAACATGTTTTCTCTATTTCAAATTGCATAGTATAAAACGATATAAAAAATTGACCCCAACGTGACTCCCCAATGATACTTAATCATAGGATTAAGTATCATTGGGGGTGGGGTCAATTTTTGTTCTGTGGACCTGTGCAAAAGCCCACATGAATACTACTTTTAACCCTTTCTAAACCCTATACTAAACACGCATTGATGAGTAGTTACCCCTTATGTTATTTGTTGAACTTATTATCTGAACATCTGTTGTCTGCTTTTATTTCCTGAACATTCCTACAGACGAATACTAGACCCTTCCAGTGTATATTTTGTATGACTGGGTGGGAGAACCCATTTAGTATAGACAGGGTCAAAGATGGACTATCTCTTTAAATAAATTTTTTTAGTTTCATGGGTATGACATAATACCTACGAGTTGGAAATCCCTGCCTGGAAACGATTCTATCAATTAATATTATTTTATTTCGATATTATTTTATTAAATTAATGGGACACTTCTTTGTTCCATAAATTGATAGACGCGTTTACGGACATGGGTCATCGATTCTTATTTATTATTTCGTACCCAGGAAACAACAATATAGATCATGTGGAAGAGATAATCCCCCTTTAAATGTCCACATAATACTCAAGCCTCACGATAAACTTATTAAGTTATTGCTTGTGTGACATTCCGGCGATCTAAAAGTTAATAAATCATCATCATCATGGACTTTGTTGTCATTGCCACCATCAGCACCATCGTCGTCGTCGTCTTCGTTATCATCATCATCACCATCAGCCCATAGATTTGCTTGTATTATAGAATACTCACTCTTGCTTCGAAGAACACTGACCCATACGTTTCCAACAGGCCCAGCGAGTGTAAGAATGTAACTTTGGCTTCATCCATGCTAACTCCGTTCAGTGATTTTATTTCCCTGTTTATTTCCTGTAACAGAACAAAAACATGACATGTTAATAAAGGGGTATCATGATAAGAAAGCACGCTTTTATTTATAAGTTATATATAGATGTACTTTGCTGGGGGTAGATACAATGTGTAAAGCGTGTGCCATAGGCAAAACACTGAACATTGTGGCGCCCCACTAAGCCCTTTGTGGATCACAATGTTTCATGGTGTTTCTTTCGTTGTGATCCAAGGTGAACTTGCATTGAGAGGATTACGATGAATTAACCCTTTACCCAACATAACGGCCCTGTGCCAATGCATTCTCTTATATATGCGAGTCGACCATAGGTCGCCTCGCATATATAAGAGAATGCATTGGCTTAACACATTAAAAATTATAAAATTGTTAAAGAATGTAAGAAAAAATGGTAAAAAGTGTTTAAAAAAGATTTTTGTTAGGCCAATGCATTCTCTTATATATGCGAGGCGACCTATGGTCGACTCGCATATATAAGAGAATGCATTGGCACAGGGCATAACTATAACCATCACAATGTGGTCAATGAGCCGGTTCCAATGATATCCATATTTGTATGGTTTTATTGAGACAGACCGAAGATATTTTAGGCTGTTGAAGCTTTATTTGGCCGGTTTGTTGGGTAAAGGGTTAACAGACATCGTGGAGAATGACCAGCTAGGCTCACCAAGAATCATCGCAAACCACAGAGAATTTAAACATGTGAATATTTTTTGGATCATTATATTTATTATAAATATGGTGGCATAACTGGCTGCATACACTGTATATAGGAGATTCCCGATCAACAGCGTGTCGCGGTGATCCATGTGGTATACAGCAAGGACTTGTTTAGAGAAAACTGCCACAATAATGTTGATAACACCATATATAGTGCCTCGTAATCCTCGCCACACAAGCTTTCGTCGTTGAGTGGTCAAAGTGAATCACTCTCCCAAAACAAATCCCACAATGTTGAGTGTTTTGCTTATCGCATAGTCTTTACATACTGTACATGGTATACATGATATTTAGATGACTCCACCTTTTGGCTTTATTTTAAACTGTATACATATACATGTACGTATGTAGCTATTGACTAAACATCAATATAATGCAGGCAACTTTAACCAATCTTCAAATTGTGTGGGTTTCAACATGAAATTACGTTCGTTGTTATATATATAACATCCCGGTAATATTCCGGAGATTAACCCTTTCTATACTAAATGTATTCTCCCCAGGCATAATATTATACATGGAGAAATGTATATTACTGTTCGCTTGGATGGATGTTGAGGATACATTAGCAGACAACAGTATGACGAACAAATAATGTATGTGCAGAAGGATTCATATCCATTGGTGGGAATTTTTCAGATAATATGTTCAACATGGTCATTTGTTGAACTTATTATCTGACCATTTACCAAGGGGAAGTACTCCTCAATGATTATTTAGTACATAAAAGGTTAAATAAAATAGGATGATGAATACAAATACAATTAAAGGCGATGACAATGACGACAACATTGATGGTGATGAACATGACGACAAGGGCAGTGGGAAGCTGAATACGGCGATGACGATGATGATCCCCAAAATGTCATCAGACAGACAGGAAAATTCTGATATTGCTAATAACTTACTGACCTGAATCCATTCTCGTAAAGATCTGAGCTCCGTGAGATTCTGCGGTAATATTTGCTTCAAAGTGCTGTAATGACAAACAGAAATATGGCTATTGACAAACTATTGAGATGCATCGAGTTAGGCATAGCTTGCTGATTGCACATATATATGTATCTATAATCATTAAATTTAAGGTCTTGACTGAAAAGTAGTCCATTATATATGGCCATACCTCGCTGTTTTCACTTCTTTCTCCTCCTCTTCCAGACATAATGAACAGAATGCAAGCGCTGCTAACTTCACCGCCTCTATAGATGAACACCCATGGTAACCCCGCATATAATTTTGAATTTCCTGAAAGGGAATCAATATTAAGATGGCGTTGAGCTACGTGACCAATTTTTAACCTTTGTATAAACCTCAGTTCCTCCCATGAGGCCAGGAATTCAAAAGACATTATACCACCGATTTGCATTTATAGTCAACTTGACATCTTGTTTGAACTATATGTGAAGTACATTATTTCATCCATTACCCTATACATAATTAGATATATGTATACAATGTTGATTATGTATTTGGTTCACATTAGTGCCAATGATGAATACAAACATACTGTAGAAACGAATGTATACATCACAAACAAGACATGACATAAGCATGCAGTCATATGCACATGCGTGCCAGATTTATAATACACTCCATCTGATTTATTCTATGGGACACAGCCAGGGTACTCAATACCACGACAAGCTAGTGCCGCGGGTACCTCTATAACTATATGAAATAAACCACCTGGAATTATAAAATAAACCTGGCTTGTGAATATGAGTGTCGATATTTTTATTAGTACATGTATATGTATAACGGGCGGCAACATTCGATGTATGTTTTATATTATGAATAATTTCAAGAGAGGAGTGTGTATATGTATTGCAGTGAATAACAGGGTGAAATGAGCACACGGTTGGCATGGTGCCAGTCGAGAGAGAAGCACCATACGCTATAATGGATGAACAGTGCTTTCCAGAACGTGCTCAAACAATAATATATACAATTTTACTAATGTAACATAGTCTGGAAAGAATGTTACATTTTCTGAAAGTGAGATACCTACCTGCGAAAAATGAAACATCAGATCGGCCCGTTTGTCCATCCCTGGTTTGGCGTTAATCCACAGTTTTCTCATGAATATTACAGTGAGTGGAAAACCTGCAAAAAAGAGGACATTAAAATAAGTTTTAGTATACATTTGCATAATATTTAAGGCAACCAAGGGATATTATCCAGAACCTTGATGATATCCTTTTATGTTACATTACAGTCATATTATGCAACTGTACGTGTAACTTGTAACGTGTGTTGCCATCGAAGCGAAAGTCGCCTGGCTCAGCCAATGTTATATAGGCAGAGGGAGAATATAGGTATAGGATAATGGCTGAAAACTGTACTTTATTTTAGAGAATGGATCGATCGAGGCATCAGGCCGAGATCGTTCCATTCTCTGAAAGAATGTACAATTTGAAGCTATTATCTGGCTTAAAATATAGCCGAGTACAAAGATTCACCTCTAATCAGAATGGATAACGCAAAAGTGGATCAAGACACATGAGTTGTACCATGTCGTTGACCCTATCCACCCGCTCATTAGCTACACGGATGGCGTGACATCTTAACCCATTTTCAACTTAATTGACTGATAGTACCCCATTGCGTTTCCAGTTGTTGACTGAACGACTATACCGACAATGAGCTCCTGTGATATATTTAGTCAATATCTTCGGAGTTGTGCCCTTACAATTGTATTAAATTATTTATGCGGCATATTTATGATTTGACAGAGAATTATGAATTGAATGCTTGATTTGAGCGTGAGGTATGCCTAATCCGAGATTTGGCGATCTTGTCTGTTGCGATCATTACTGAAGTTTGAAGGACTACATTTACATGTAATTTAATATATTAGTTCAGGTTTTATCGTGATTGGTGTTTCAACATGCCAACCGGGAACGGAATTAGATTCGAGAAATTAACAGTTGAAAATTCAATGCCAACGTGAAACAACATGTCTGAAATTTGAAGTTAGACACCACCCCCCCCCCCCCCACACACACACCCACACACCCACCCGAGTGACGAGGCTCAAAATGTATATATCCCTTCTGTCATGATTGTGTCTAGCTATCAATCAGGGCGATGTTATACTTCTAGATAGCTACATGCATATATTATTGTCATGTTTATAGATATAGAGTTATGTATCTTGTATCTGGGATGAGAATAATCACGTTGTATTTTATTCAACTTTATACAATCAATCTAATCAGTCCTGAGGGTTATATAAGGCCATAAACACATCCTTTGGCGACGAGGATTACCAACGAGTCCATGCATCGATTCATGTAATACACAATACGATCAATAGACATTAAAAACGTCATGGCAGAATTACCTATGTTCCCTCATTTCGATGTACTGGAAGTCTTCCATAGGAACACGATGGCCCAAATATATCGATCGGTTCGACAATTTTAGGGTAGCATGCAATATAGACAATGATGCTAGAAAGAAGGCGCTGTTGCTCCATTATTCAGGCTCTGCTGTGTATGACATATTTGAAACTATCAAAGATGAACCGGCCCCCGCAGCCACTGCAGGTGATGGTCAACAGCCTGTACAAGGACATGCGCAGCCAAATGTATATGAGGCGTGTGTTCAAAAACTCAATATGTACTTCAATCCGAAGAAATATTTGACATATGAACGTTATAAATTCATCCAGTGTCGACCGAAGCCTGTGGGGTCAATGGATGCATTCAACACGTGACTACAACAAATAGACAAGACATGTGAATTCCCCAATTTTGATGAAGAAATCATGTCTCAAATAATCTTTGCTACCGAGTCATCGAAAATACGTCGGCAGGCATTGCGACAAGACTTAACATTGCAACAAATTCTTATTCTTGCTCGTACAATGGAGGTTTCAGAGGTACAGGCTTCGGACATTGAAAACACACGTACATCGCAGATAAATCCACATCAAGTGCATTCTAACGTGGAGGAAATGGACACAGACCATGTTCATAAAATAAACTATCAGCACAAGCCACGTCATATCAACAAAGTCAAAACGCAAACATGTCAAATCTCAAATATCAACAAACCTCGGTTGTCATGCTATTTTTGTGGTGGATCATGTCCACATAGAAATGCACCCTGTCCTGCAAAAGGGATGACGTGTGGATTTTGCAGATGGGAAAACCGTTTTGAACGGGTATGTAACCGAAAAAAGACTGCAGAAGCGGATAAAGGTCAAGAATGTCGAAAACAATCAACACAAAATTCTATATATGCAACTGCAGTAGGTGGCTATGAATATTCCGACTCTGATGAATATGTGTTTACCGCGAATTTCAATCCGAGGAAAGGCTCAAAAGGTGATAGTATACAACCATAACATTAGCTGAGACATCTATCAACGTGTTGTTGGATTCTGGCGCATCAGTTAACATTGTGTCATCAGAAACTTTCGAATCTTTAAAAGAAACTCCAAAACTTGAACATGTTCGGTCGTCAGATCATAAAATCTTTGAGTACAATTCCAACGAGCCATTGCCTATTAAAGGAAAATTCACTACACTTGTATCTGTGCAAGAGGCATCATGTGTCGCCACATTCTACATGATTGATGGGAAAAGCGAGTCATTGCTATGTGTCAGAACATGTCAAAATTTGTGTCTTCTCCGTGTTGTGTATCATGTGACCAACAATGATTCATGCAAAAGTGTTCTTCACCAATACAAACATCTGTTTTCTGGAATTGGAAACCTGACAGATTATTATGAGGTCAAATTGCACATCGATACGAACATTCCATCAGTTGCACAACCGCCACATCGCATACCTTTCCATATGAGGAAGAAGGTTGAGCGTGAGTTAGAAATACTTGAAAAATCAGACATCATCGAACGTGTTACAGATTGTGCAACACCGTGGGTATCACCAATCGTAGTGGCTCCCAAACCAAATGATCCAGATAAAATCAGTCTTTGTGTGGACATGAGATGCGCTAACAAGGCCATAATCCGAGAGCGTCATATATATCCAACTATCGATGATATATTATCACAAAAAAAGTGAATGGATCAACAGTGTTTTCGAAGGCAGATCTGAACCGTGGTTTTAATCAACTTCTCCTTCACACAGATAGCCATTACATTACGACTTTTGCCACACACAGTGTTATACCGATATAAACTATTAATTTTTGGGAACAGCTCAAGTCCAGAGAAATTCAATCAGCTCAACAGTGACACACTTTCTGGTATTCCGAACGTAATACACATAACTTTTTTGGAATGATTTTCTCAGAGGAGGGAATAAGAATGGATCCAGAAACAAATAAAGTCAATCTCAAATATTCGAGAGCTGCAATCAGTAGCTGAATTACGTTCTTGGAATGGTAACATATGCTTCGCGGTATATACGAAACTTTGCTAGACCTAGTGAGCCGCTCAGAAAGTTAACACATAAAAATACCAAATTTGTTTGGGAATCGCAACAAAATCAAGCATTCGTGGCAATTCAGAAGTGCTTAACAGATGACAATTGTTTAGCATACTTCAATGCTGAGGCCGAAGTGGAGCTTATAGTGGATGGTTCACTGAATGGACTTGGCTCAATCTTGACCCAGAAACAGAAATCTGGACTGATGAATCCAAATGCATATGCAAGTAAAATTCTTATGCCGACTGAAAAGCGAGGCAGTCAACTAGAAATTGGAGCTTTAGCGATTACTCGGGGTCTTCAACATTTTCGACTTTACATTCTCTGCAAATATTGCACAGTGGTTACCAATCATCAGCCCCTGAGAACTATATGCAATAGTTCGAGATCATGTATGTCACCTAGGGTGGAGCGTTGGTGCTTGAAAGTTCAAGAGTACTATTTCACGGTGGTGTATCTAATCCGGCTGACTTTGTCTCTAGATATTCCCCCGAAATCATATCTAATACTCCACCAATCCCATCGAATTGGATGCAATGTGCCGAGGAATATATTTCGTATCTCTCAATGGAAGCTGTTCCTAAAGCAATGACTTTCGCCGAAATAAAAATTGCATCGAAGGAGGACCCAACGATTAAGGAGGTGATAAGACTTATTCGTGGTAATACACGGTCTGAGGTTAACAGTGCTACATACAATCCCGAGAATATCAATGTATCTGATTTGCACAGGATCAGAAGTGTTGTTGATGAGATCACTGTTGTGGAAGAGTATGTTCTAGTTCGTGGAACACAACTCTTGATTCCAGAAAAATTGCATCCAAAAGTTATCGCGATTGCCCATGAAGGACATCTTGGAATTGTTAAAACCAAACAATGTCTCCGAGAGAAAGTTTGGTTTCCGGCTATCGACAGAAAAGTGGAATCGGTCATTAAAAGCTGCCTAGCATGTCAATTTGCAGACGCAAAAACTAAATCGGAACCAATTCATATGAATGAACTTCTGGCAAATGTATGGGAGAGTGTATCGGCGGATTTATGTGGACCGCAAGCAGCTGGAAGTTACTTAATGGTTGTCGTGGATGAGTATTTGAGATATGTGCTTGTGAAGCCAGTTAAATCAGTGTTATCTGCAGCTGTAATTCCGGTGCTTGATAAGCTGTTCACTATAATGGGAATTCCAAAAACTTTGAAAACAGACAATGGGAGCCCCTTCAATTCAGAGAAATTTAAGGAGTTCTCTGAGTACCTGGGATTTAAGCACCATAGGATAACACCAGTTTGGCCACAAGCGAACGGTACCGTGGAAAAGTTTATGTTTAACATTAAGAGGGTATTGCAGACTGCTAGTGTGGAAGGCAAACCATTTCAGCAAGATCTACATCAATATTTGAGAAACTATCTGGCAGCACAACACTTAACAACTGGAGTTACACCATATTCACTGATATTCAACTACAGAGTTGCAACAAAACTCCCCACTGTTTCTAAACCGTTGGACGATAAGAATATTAGAGACACTGACACAAGGAACAAAGGTAAGACAAAAGCATACATTGACAAAAGACGGTCCGCGAAACATAGAGACAATTACATCGGCGATGCAGTTTTAGTAAAACAAGGTGGTAAAGGGAAGCTAGGTCACAAAATATAAACCGAAGCCATACAAAGTCGTGGAGATAAAGTTTCCACAGATTACAGTTGAAAGTAAAGAGGGTCATCGAATAACAAGGAACATTTCATATTTCAAGAACATTTCAAACAATCTCTTTGACCAACAAGATTCAGATTCAGACGAGGAGTATGGAGATAATAGTGGAAATCAGCCACCTGACATGGTTGAACCAGGGGTTCCACCACAGGTACAGGGTTCACACCCGGTGAGAACTAGGAGACCACCACGTCGGTTGATTGATGGGATGTAGTACAACAAGCACGTTTGGATTCCGACATACATTTTATTAGTAGCATTTTAAACGTTTAATTAATAGTGCTTATGGAAAATATATCGACAATTATTCATTTTGATCACAGACTTTAAAGTTTAAAGCAGTGTTTCAGTTTTGGTAAAAAAAAGAGGACTTTTTTTCACTATTTTAAAGAAGGGGAGATATGTCATGTTTATTATCTTATATCTGAGATGAGAATAATCACGTTGTATTTTATTCAACTTTATACAATCGATCTAATCAGTCCTGAGGGTTATATAAGGCAATAAACACATCAATTATGATATAGTACATGCAAGCCGTATAAAATTAAATTGTTAACAGTCAAATGAATGTGCAAAATGAGCTTCCGTAACTTTAATACCATAAACAAAACATACAAGCAATGTCCATTTCAGCTATAATTTCCATGTACTTATGTATTGGTATATGAATTATTCGTCCTTTATCTGATACTCACCGCTTTTGAATATGTGTTGAGTAGCAGAGAAACATGTGTTGTAGTGGATTATCATGTCCATTAGAAAACAGTGCTCCTGTAGGCTGACAACTGTGAAATAAAATATCCACAACATCTACGTATACTGTGGCTGAATTGGTCATTTTCGCGTTGCATCATGCAAAAAAAACACTCAGGATATCTCAAACGTGCAAAAAAAAAAAACCCACCAGGATCGTTCAAACGTGCAAAAAGTCACACAATGATCATCTGTGACAGTCAAGTTCAACTCGGGTGGTATACCCTTTAATATTCCGTAGCAATTTCACTCAAAAAAAAATCACAAACACATAATTATTGTATTAATTATTAACATGTGACTAATTTAAAATCGTTTTTTTTTTATACAGTACTTTGATATCATATTCTGAGTGACTATTTGCACATTTTTTGAGATACTGGTGTCTTTTTTGCACGTTTAGGAGATCATGAGTGTATTTTTTGCACGAAACCATGCGACGATGACCAATTCAACTACACTATAATACAAAATTTACGTACAAGTGGCAAACAAGTACAACTTAAGTTTGTATGGTTGACCCCACCCCCTAAACTGACAACATTTTAATTATGTAAAACGTTCAAGTATCATGTTTTATTGGGAATGAATATAGGTTGGTAAATTAAACTGGTAGAACAATAATTTTCAAGCTATATTTGGTCTACAATTTCAAACTAATGTTGCGTCATTCCTGAAATTTCCAACTTTCGGTCAAAGCTGGGATGACACCCACTGTGACACCCCAAACCATTCTAAGTCACCATAGTATATAAGGATGATTCATTCGAGATAAATACGCCATATATATGTATATGTATATAGGGAGATAGTATGGAAGATGTAGGTGGGCGTGGTCGCTAGGGTGAGGAACTCACCTTTATCCTCTACTCCTAGGAAGACTCCATACTCCTCAATGAAAGACAGTTCCAATTTTCGACAAATATCATTCTTTAGATCCACGACTTTGGAAATCGACGTTACGTCAAAACTCTGAAAGGAAACGTGCTAAACTGGGTATATTCGGGTTAACAAAGATTCTTGCAACTATGTTCACTGAACCATGATGTCGCTTTTAGTGGTGGAAGGACAACATGCACACAATGTTAATGGCATGGCTGGGACACATCTGCGTGTATAGAAACAACCGACCCCAGATATATGCAGTAATGTGTAAGTTGTGATTTGTCCAAAATACATGGATCTAAGTATGATATATAATGATCATCGAGAGCACACTCAAAGATAATTTTATTCAGACTTGGTGGTGGGACTTGTACAAGGCCTCTCACAGTAAATTATACATGAACTTTAAACGGACAGAGAAATATGAATCATATTTTCAAATTCCATCGCGTGACCTATATCCCAAGAACTATTACGACTAAGAACATGTGATCACAAACTGCGACGTGGATCAGGGAGGTGGAGTAAAAATAAAAATAAATCACATGTTTATATTGAATATTCTCAGTAAGTAATTAATTTGTGTCTCATTAGATTCAAAAGAAATCATAATTATTTTTTTCAAAGTATTTGTTGGAAGATAATTATAGAATATTATAGAGTGACTCCCCTTATCCCAGATGCAAGCTGGCTGTGAAAGACCAATCGGTCTATTTTAGCCCAATCGGTCTATTTTAGCCCAATCGGGCTATTATAGTTCAATCAGTGGTTCACCGAGACCTGTTCATATCGCTTTAACATTCTGTACATGTGTAACGCAGGATAAAACTTACTAGCGTAGATCGGTCTGGAAATATCACTTGTATCTGTATGAGTTGTCGCCTCGTTAGGACACAGTCATGTTCTAATGCTTGCGGAGGATATATTCTGTTTCCCTCTCTGAATTAAACAAACCGAATTGTCTTTGAAAATAATATGGAAGCCCCTCCAAGGCGAACAAGCTTCGATGTGCTCATTAGTTTTGTGACGGATTTTGGAACTATGATCGACTGTACTGAGTTATGGGACGCTGAACCAAAAATGAAGTAATTATGGAAAAGAATGTTCCCACTTTTACATATGTCGCCTTGGGCTAGTTCTACTCACTATTAATAGTAAACGTGCGAGTAGTTCCCTTTTATAGGAATTGTTCACATAATAATTCAACAAACGACTATTTGCCGTGTGTTGAACTTTTTATGAACATTTTGCTCCATTGAATAGGAATCCTCCTGTATTTGTACTATTATATATGTTATAGTCAGTCTGTCGTCTTGTAAATTTTCCTCAGCACCCATCCAAATGAATAATAGACTATTCCTATATATGTATGCATGCAAATATAACGGATAGGAATTAGTAAAGAGAGGATTAAGAATTTAAGTATACCTGGTCATTTGTGTCAGGATGAACACAAGTTACGTGTTGTTGCCCTGAATGCATGCACAACATTACTAGAAAAGGTTGTCGATTTCGTATCCATGATAGCGTGCAAGACTCCCTATCAAATGTGACAGTGTTTGAACAATGCCGTGCAAATGTACCCAGATTGACCAAAATCAATATCGGTTAGCAGACGCTATAGTTGATTGCGTATCAAGTTACATGCAATATCACCAGATGAATTAAATTTGTCTCCAACGTCTCTGAAAGCCCACAATATGCCTTGTGTTTTAGTTGTAATGGGGAATGAATCCAGTCAGTATTATAAAACTTCTATATATATATACGTGTGGACAGGCTTGTGATAGGACTACCAGACAGCAAAATGAAAGTCAGCAATTTTATACCATAATTGCCTATATATGCTATTATGTGTATGACACCAAATTATTTTAAATTTCATCTTTACATCCTACTGTGGGTATACATTTATACTGTGCATGGGTGTAAATTTTATACTGTGGGTGTAAATTTTCAAACGTCATTTCTTGTGTTAAACATTTATACTCTTGATGCATGTCGGGGGAAAAGACAGCTAGAATCATTTTTTGCTAAACATTTTTAGTACAATATGCCTACAATGCTTATGTGCAATGGAATACCTCGATAAATTAAGTCAATGTTGGCACTTATCTAGTCACCTCTTTCAAGGTCAACGGTCAATGTCAAATGCGGTGCGTCAAATTAGCATATCAGATTTAAGAACAATTTTACCAATCATTTTTCATGAAAGAGACAAAACTGTCAGGTATTTGGTTTGCATATCAACCTTTCATTGCCGATTCTGCTGACGTTCGTCTGGCTCTCAACCATTAAATTATCCTAGCAACGAGGCCTAAATATAATATTATAACTCTTTATATCTGCACTGACTACATTGAAAATTGCATTTAATCAAATGAGATTGATACTTAGCATCTTATAATTAGTTTCAAAATAATGTGTATTATCCATTAGACCATAACATGATATATACGTTACATACTTCAAAATATTAATGTGTCTGCGTATTATACCCATAGTAGGACTAGATCGCAATTGGCAAAATAGTTATGTTACATTCATTTAAAATTGGAAGTTGTTATCGTTTAGTAAATTACATGTGTAGAAGATATTAGCCCCAGATGCTAAATTGCTAATAACTTTTTTTTTTATAAAGCAGGGTCTTGTGCTTGACCACACATGTAGTAGGTAATCCGTTGCTATATTGTTTATTATACTGTACATACACCAATATTTGGCGTCACATAACATTAGCACAAACACATAACGTGGAAAACACTAGCATATACATATATTCAAACAGACATCAACAAAGATGACGCTAAAAGTTTGGTGGAAAGGTCCACAGTGCATTATATCGTCACAGCTATCCAATTGGATTCTACGAATCGTTATATCAGTCAAACATCATATTATATTAATACTAAATTATATTAATATTAAATTATTATAAATATTATATAAATATTATATTATTATAAATATTAAATAAATATAATATAATTATTGTGTAAATATTATATCATTATAGATACTATATGGATAATAAATATTCACCTAATTATTCACCTTTTCGTCTGAATACAATTGGTCGTTTCTGTATGCTAGTATTTTCAATGCTCGGAAGTTTGCAAATATTTTGAAGGATTGGAAACCGCCAATAATATGGAGGTATATATATTTTTCACGCAATTCTTTCACAATAGTACATGGAAGTAGACAATCTATTGGCGTATATATATATATATATATATATATATATATATATATATATATATATATATACCACCGTGAACGTTATTCGTTCGTTGTGCACCCTAATAGTGCGTGCATTTAAAGATAAGCCATCGCATGTGAACCAACATTTCGTTTCGCAGTGGGCTCGGCTCATAAGGTGTACCGATAACTTCACTTGCCTTTTGAAATATTCAAGTCTTTCTCGGCAGGGAATGGCGAACCGGTGAGCTCTGGTGCTTAAGAACCTCCGACATTCTTCCATTACGTCAGTACTCGGTGCGACGCAGGAGGACACCAAGAAGAATAACCGCCACCCTCGCTCAGCGCTGTCCCTGTGATACAAAGCAACAGCACATACAGTAATACCCTAAATAATTGACTCCTTAACCACAGCAGAATTCTGGGTAATTTTTCAGGATTAAGTCGGAAATATGGCTTGTTGCCATTCATCGGAAAGCTCTCAGTGAGTAGTGATCATGTACGACATCGGTTTTTCCGTGATTGCTGATATCGCTGAGCTGTTTGCAATATATTAAGAACGCAGCGCGTGTTGGTATTTTTAAGCCAGTCAAAATAATGTCACTTGATATGTTGGAATGTGAGATCGCCACTGCCAGCTCCATCGATGGGATGGGTCTGATATATGAGTACCAAAATCGTCACTCAGAGAGATGGTGGGTCCGCACTTATAGCTCAACGAAGAAAACAGACGACTTTTCGACATTCGAGAAATCCCATTGGTACCCGCCTTGTATTGGTGTTTTTTATAATAATAAATGACTACATAGTTACATATATAAATGATTTATGAATGCCAAATACATACCATTATCACATGTCAAGACCCCCACCATGATATATTTTTGGTGAAGTTTGGTGAAGTTTGCCAGCCCCCTTCCCCTAGCTCCAACCTTTCTGAAAAGTACCACTTTCGGAACTCTTTAGACCACGTCATGAGATTCCTCGCGTATACATGTATAATTAAGTATGAATATGACAATAGCTGAGAACAAATTGTTCTATCAATGCCTCTCCCCGTTACTTATTATTGTTATTGGCCTCGTTTTATGAGCACGGGAAAAGAGGTAGACACCGTTATCATAAATCGTCGTTGATTGTTGTCAGCCAGCCACGACGGAACACGAGCTAGTCGACAACATGCAAAAATGCCAGCTAACAAACCGACCATCGGGCATGGTATTTTTGCAGTTTGCAGTGCAATTTTGGCAGCGTATGAACGTACCCTAATTGAGCGCTGTAAAACTAATTAAACTATTTATGTACACGCCGTGCCTCATAGCAACCGTAAGTTCCTCCCACTAATGAACATGTGTGCATGGAAACTTCCATTGGAAGTATTATGCAGTTGCCTGCTATATTTACATACGGATCTGAGTTGCCTGCTATATTTACATACGGATCTGAGTTGCCTGCTATATTGTACATACGGATCTGAGTTGCCTGCTATATTGTACATACGGATCTGAGTTGCCTGCTATATTGTACATACGGATCTGAGTTGCCTGCTATATTTACATACGGATCTGAGTTGCCTGCTATATTTACATACGGATCTGAGTTGCCTGCTATATTTACATACGGATCTGAGTTGCCTGCTATATTTACACACGGATCTGAGTTGCCTGCTATATTTACATACGGATCTGAGTTGCCTGCTATATTTACACACGGATCTGAGTTGCCTGCTATATTTACACACGGATCTGAGTTGCCTGCTATATTGTGCATACGGATCTGAGTTGCCTGCTATATTTACACACGGATCTGAGTTGCCTGCTATATTTACATACGGATCTGAGTTGCCTGCTATATTTACACACGGATCTGAGTTGCCTGCTATATTTACACACGGATCTGAGTTGCCTGCTATATTGTGCATACGGATCTGAGTTGCCTGCTATATTTACACACGGATCTGAGTTGCCTGCTATATTTACACACGGATCTGAGTTGCCTGCTATATTGTACATACGGATCTGAGTTGCCTGCTATATTTACATACGGATCTGAGTTGCCTGCTATATTGTACATACGGATCTGAGTTGCCTGCTATATTTACACACGGATCTGAGTTGCCTGCTATATTTACATACGGATCTGAGTTGCCTGCTATATTTACACACGGATCTGAGTTGCCTGCTATATTTACACACGGATCTGAGTTGCCTGCTATATTGTGCATACGGATCTGAGTTGCCTGCTATATTGTACATACGGATCTGAGTTGCCTGCTATATTGTACATACGGATCTGAGTTGCCTGCTATATTGTACATACGGATCTGAGTTGCCTGCTATATTGTACATATGGATCTGAGTTGCCTGCTATATTTACACACGGATCTGAGTTGCCTGCTATATTTACACACGGATCTGAGTTGCCTGCTATATTTACACACGGATCTGAGTTGCCTGCTATATTGTGCATACGGATCTGAGTTGCCTGCTATATTTACACACGGATCTGAGTTGCCTGCTATATTGTACATACGGATCTGAGTTGCCTGCTATATTTACACACGGATCTGAGTTGCCTGCTATATTGTACATACGGATCTGAGTTGCCTGCTATATTTACACACGGATCTGAGTTGCCTGCTATATTGTGCATACGGATCTGAGTTGCCTGCTATATTTACACACGGATCTGAGTTGCCTGCTATATTGTGCATACGGATCTGAGTTGCCTGCTATATTGTACATACGGATCTGAGTTGCCTGCTATATTGTACATACGGATCTGAGTTGCCTGCTATATTGTACATACGGATCTGAGTTGCCTGCTATATTGTACATACGGATCTGAGTTGCCTGCTATATTTACACACGGATCTGAGTTGCCTGCTATATTGTACATACGGATCTGAGTTGCCTGCTATATTTACACACGGATCTGAGTTGCCTGCTATATTGTACATACGGATCTGAGTTGCCTGCTATATTTACACACGGATCTGAGTTGCCTGCTATATTGTGCATACGGATCTGAGTTGCCTGCTATATTTACACACGGATCTGAGTTGCCTGCTATATTGTACATACGGATCTGAGTTGTCTGTCAGCTGCTTCATCAGCTGCACAAATATTTCATCTCTAAGGTATTTCTGAAATAGAACATTTAAAATGTAAACGTGTGACGCCAGAATTACTATATGTTCTTCTCACAATGGACCCAGATCTAGACTCTCTGAGGTGTCCACAGTACATTATGTACTTAACCGTTGTGGTGTCTTTCTCCAAATGTACTGAAACGATACAGGGTGTGGTCCCAGAATATGACGCTTCGAGTAGTAATCCTTCTGAATTGTTATTATATAATAATGTGGTTTGTTCATTTTCAAACATTCCGTGTTCAAGCTCTGAGATCAACCCAGAACGAATTTACCCACAAAATATACATGTATGATTGTTATAGACACAACGTAGTATATATCTTCCTGGTCAGAATTACAACGAGGCCATACATAATGATGTTCTCAGATGGTGAATTTGGTGACGCTAGCCCGCTATGCGGGATAGCGTCACTAAATTCACCCTCTGGGGACCTCATTCCGCAACACCATAATTGTTATAAAACCCGATTTCAAGACTATACAACTAGCTTGCTTTTTGTGTGAATAAAATACAGATAAAAGAGTGGGTATTTGACCATCTACGCAATACGTAGAAAGGCATAAAAAGTTATTTATTATGCTTTAATAAATCATAACTATTTTATTATAATATTTATTATTATATAATTTATTAATCTATAGTTTCCCTACCTGGCCTTAAATTCTGGTTACAGTGATTTGATTAACCGGCTAATCTTGAAGTTCGGTAAAACCAATATATTTATAATCACAATTATGTCGGCGGAATCTTTTTTTTAACCTCTTGTGACATGTGGACACAATGTTAACATGTCCCAACAACAGACCAAGAAGCGGACGTGGTTTGCTAACAATGACTGACATAAACAAAAACTGATTTCTGAAGTGTTTGGGCTCAGACCGAATCCAATATCGACCTCACAGGATGGGATATTTTATTTCAATATACACATATTAATACATAGTACATTTTACAAATATTGTATTGTATATTCGACGGAGTGGCATAGTCAGGCTAGACTGTCTTCCTGGCACCCACAAAGATGAATAGATGTTATGATATACGGTTTGTCTCTTTCTAGTTAGTGGCAATATATGTTCCTTGAAAGTCGAGTAGAAAAGTACTGAGTGACTTGTGGATTGCGATGTAGGGGAGGTCACTCTATTGAGCCGAAGCTGACCACGCAGTCGGGACATCTCTGAGTGCTGCATTTAATAGTTGCAGAATGCTTTTTAATACAATCGTCATATAAACGCCATTTGAATATGTGTCTGGCCTGGTATGATATAAATTCGTTATCTAAGATGTTCCATACACATGTAGTTGGATATGAATGAAATGAAGAGAATTGAACGTTGTCAAAGTATCATACTTATGTATGTGATAGTCTTTAGTTTGGAATTTTGTTAGGTCAATGTTCATATAATAATCATTGATATTAATGTTCATATAATAATCACTGATATTGATATTCATATAATAATCACTGATATTAATGTTCATATAATAATCACTGATATTGATATTCATATAATAATCACTGATATTACTGTTCATATAATAATCACTGATATTGATATTCATATAATAATCACTGACTGATATTGCTCTGTCATACTCACGGATCTTATCGCCGGTTCTATGATGATGTTATTTGCTAGATCGATTTCTGAAGCATGTATTTTTGTACTTGTATCCCCCATATATTGCTGAACAGGTGAAGAAATTGTCAAGGAAAAACACCGCATCCTAAATGTGATTACTTTCTATTTCTATTTCTTCTCCAAGATTGCAGATTAGCATTAATCATTTTGTTTACTAAATACTCATTCGTAAGTAAGTATATCTTTATTATTCTCAGCCAGTATACATGGTACACGAGAAAATGTATATATACTATATACAAAATAGAACTCTAGGGTTTGTTCCAAATATTGGAACTCACTGTATTTACAAGCATATATAAATAAAATACAATGGAAACAATAATCAGTTATGATACAATATTGCATTATGATGTCCGGAATAGAAAACTAATACTTCGACAGACCTATTGACGTTGTGATTAGCCTGGTCTTGTACCTGGCCCAGACGTTCCGCTCACTGTTCTGTGCAACTCTCTGGCGTAACGCTATACTTTCCGGAGCGTTACGCGTTAACGTAGAGGAGGTTGAGCGCGAGGAACGAGTCCATGATTAGCCAGGTTCAACCACACGTATACGTGTGTGCTGTCATTGCTACTTGACTCACGTGACCATTCTGCCTACAAAAAACACGGTGAACGTTCAGAAGTTTTGCGTCAAACGTGTAGAATTACGAATCGTGTATGAAAGATGAATAACTCAATCCTATATATACTTACCGAATGATCGATGAACGCTATATATATGCCGGGAATGTGTCTGCACGGAAAAATCGGTTTTGATTAAAGACATTTAAGCATGTCGTATACGGTCGCCCTGTAGACAGCTTGCCTCAACCACTGAGTCTTGTTTGCAAGTTCTGCTATAAGTTGGGCCGATATCTCAAAACGTGCAGCATGACTTTCTCACCAAGTGTATATCCATAGCAATACCATATTAATACGCATTACAAGTACATGTGGCTGAACCTGGCTACTGTCGAATAGTTTCCTATTCAGACAACAGAGAGGTTAAGACAGATCCCTTTTGTTTTATTTTACGGAAATAAAAAACGTTTCAAGTCAAAAGGATATCACTGAAGAGGGCCGCGCCTGCATCTTTGAGATCTTCACGACCGCAAGTTCTACGTAATAACGGTCGCTTCATAGAATCCTTCGTGTGCTTCCATATATCTGTGTTCTTGTCTTTTTTGAGGGAGGCTTTACTCAGTAACTTCGTCACTGAGTTGTCACTGGCCATCCTGCAAATGTTCGGTGGTGGATATTATGTAGCTGGTGGTAATGGTCACTATTCAGATTACTTGCCCACGGTGACACCCATGAACATGCACTAAAACTTAAGTAAAGTTACATGCTCCTATCCGTTAAAAGTTAATGTGAGACTAAATGATGTAAGACGGGGCATAATTTTCAGCTCGTAACGTCACGTTTTGATGATTAAAACTTGGCAGGTAGGTACATGAAATATTGGGGCCTCGGTGGCTCAATCGGTTAGGGGTACAACTCCAAGTCGTTTCGCCCTCCAAGACTGGCGATAAGGGTTCAAATCCACATGTTTCCATCGTGAACTTTGTAACTCGAAATCGTTATTTGGTGGGGTTGCCAGTTACTCTCCGATGGCCGGTTGTTTGCCGCACATGGTCGACGAGTTTAAATTGAAATCACTTTTAGATTAGGCGTAAGTGTGCGGATTTCCCCCACCACTAAAACTGGCAATGTCGTGATATGGCCTTAGTCGCTGAAAGCGACATTAAACCCCAAATCAAGCAATCAATAAACATCAAATATTTGTATATACTTAAAGGTACTCAATCTAATTCGATGGTATCCATATCGTCAGATTCCAACAACAACAACAAAATTTTGAAATGCCGCTTCAGTTATCGAGTAATTTCCCACAAATAATGCTAACAACAGTCAACTTTATTACAAAATTGCCCAAAACCTGTTATTTATCAACAATCAAAGCCACTTGATTTTAGAGTTATCCATCTCCATCCACAATTTGGTCCGAGGCCGTATTTTCGTCGACTATTTACTGGGCCACCTAAAATTATCGGTGGTGAAAAATAATAGATTTCAAACATCGATATCTGATCATTCTGAGCTTTGAAGGGTGGGTTCCTCGACTCGAATCAAATATTGTTTTGCTTTTACCCCCGAATCCGAGGAAATAGTAATTTGCGAGCGTTAATTCGGATTATGCATCTTTAACCGGACTCAATGCCTTCGAGGTTGGTTAATGTGAAATAACATCAATTCTGTAAAACAAATATCATCAACAAGTACATGAAAATATAGATCGACTTTGTTCTTATTCTCATTATTAATAACTCAATAACGAGATATCCCTTACTGAAACAATTGATGATTAAACATAACTGTCACAGCGGAATTACCTATCACAGTTCAATAACATACCAAAGTGTAATCAAAACTCGACTGCAAATATTGGAGAAGTTCAAAGCATTGACAAATAGTCTGAAAATCCTAGTAATAGTTGATCTTACTAACTAGTTTAAATTACTATACGATTAGCGATGTTTGTTGACAATCACTGTAACAGTTTTGTTACATGACAATGGTTTTAACACGCGATATTTCGTTATTGGAGAGCTATCAATAACGAATATATAAGAATAAAGGTATATATTTAGCCACGTGCTTCTCAGTGGTGATGTTTGTACGGACTTTAAATTGTTTTGAACGCTATAGTTGCCCACTGAGAGTACCTGCGGTCACTTTAACAGACGATTTGACGTGGCGTGTGGTCATTTGTTCAAAATTTCGAATGATTGCCCTGTACCAGATCCGAAGAAATATAACAAAGAAGGATCTGTTTTGTTTCTTTATGATGATGCTATATAAGTTGTACAAGTCCGGCGTTGGGATTCACCAAGGCGCCAGCACAATGTTATTCCATCTACACTTCCAATCATATATGCGAGAATTGTAGCATGAAAACGATCTTTATAATTAAGTATGCTCATGTAATAAGTTAAATATGTGTGGTATATGTACACACTGACATGAATGGTATATGTTGTGCATGTACTACTTGCTCGATTGAAATATAAAACAATAGGTCGGACGTTATCTGTATTTGCACTAACCTGAAATTCATTTTGGCAAAACTGCAAAGGTTGTGTGGCGTTGCATTGGTACTCAGCGGGTCGAAAAATGAAGGATTCTGTTTCAGTTGGGTCACAATTCGCTCCTGTAATTCAAAACCCGCTATATGGTTGCATGTATTTTATCTCATGAAGTCACCGAAATACAGTGATATGGAACCGTTGAAGCCACCCCGGAAAATACGTGTACACGCATGCATATAATGCAAAAATACGGGGGAAATATAAAAGATTGTCGAATTCAGAACTTTAATTGAGGTGCTGTCTATATAATGTAAACTCGAAATAAGTTACATAAACTACGGCGATTATAATTGACCGACCGTGCAAATGTGCCCACCATTAACGCTGAAGGGGTCACTCTCGCCTAAAAACAAAGTGGTGAAGGTTACACGTCTTTGGAAAATGCGCTGAAGGGTATACACGCAGGTTTTAAAATCTCGTTCGAAATGACCTTGTTTTGTTTTTGCGCCTGCTGTTATTTTTGCTAGAATTAACTGAAAATAAAATGCTGTTGGGCGCCAGACTTACATCAATAAACTTGATGTAACTGCATGCGTTGGCGCCGATATCAAACCATTTGTACCCATTAGCACTTTTTCAAAACCTTTGCGCCCTTCAGCACTTTTTTTTTTGGTGAGAGTGACCACTTCTGCATCATAACATCTGCCCAATGGCGTATATGATACACATTTTGTGAGAAACGCGCATGACCGGCAACATCAAACGTCTACATGTAGATAATTCTATGTTTATATGTAAAATAGTTTTAAATTACTTCTACTTAACCCTTTCTATACTAAATGGTCTCTCCCATTCAGTTATAAAGGTATGCATTGGAATAGCATATTATTCAATTTGGATGGGCGTTCAGGATAAATTAGCAGACGGCAGTCAGACAAAAAGATAATACAATTTCTTAAGGATTCATATTCATTGGTGAGAAATGTTCAGATTATAAGTTCAACAAACTACCTGGATGAACTTAATATTTGAACATTTCCTAAGGGAACTACTCATCAGTGAGTATTTAGTATAGGCAGGGTTAAAGTCCAGCCGCCAAACTGCGATTTTTTGGCTGAAGAATATACCGACTGACTGACACCCAATCAGCCTTGGGGAATTTGAGAAATCGGGATAAATGGTGGTCAAAATGACCGAATTTGTCAAAACCAAATTTATTTTCTGTTTTTATGCATTTAGCCAACTCCGTTGTGGCACAAGCCGTTGTTTTGTGACAATTTAGGACATTTTGACGACCATCTTTGTTTAATCCCGATTTCTCAAATTCCCCAAGGCTGATGGCCGACCATATCCGCTGGATTCTTTAGAGGTAGACCATACACACCAGAATCTGTTGAGAAGAAAACTGTATACGCTAAAACATGCATTGGTGGGTTGGTTGCCGATCTAACTTTTAATTGACGCATGCAATTTCTCAATTTCTGTTTGTATGTGGACCTTTAAGATCACACTGCTCGACACGACCCGTGACATCGGAATGGTCTATCATCCATTTGGAGGAATGTTCGGGAAATAAAAGCAGACGGCAGGTATATAATACAAGAACATACACGTGAAGGAAATCCTATCATTTGATGGGGAAATGCTTAGATTATAAGTTCCACAAACTGAACGTTCTGAACATTTCCGAAGTGAACTATACTCATAAATTATTAGTATTTAGTACAGAAAGGGTTAGAACTCACATGGATGGGCGCACGGACTAAAAGCTAGATCGCGGTAAGAAATAAGTTTCGTGAATCTTGTTAATATCGCTACAATTGTGATCTGTTTGTTATAATTATTAAAGGGGTATACTGTCACTAAATCCTGCCATTTATGGGACCATCTCCTTTTATACTCAACATGATATAATTATGCAACAAATGAATGAAGTTGAGCCATGGATATAATAAAAATGAATTTGTGGCTGGCGTCATAAATACATTTTGATAATAAGTACCATGTTGTTTGCATCATGCATAGAGCACATGGGTGTATTTTGCACTCATACATGGCACAAATTCATTCATTTGTTGCATATATTATGTTGAGTATAAAATGAGATGGTCCCATAAATGGCCGGATTTATGGTACAGTCCCCTTGTAAGCAACTTATATACTCACTATGAAATCTTTCGGAGGTGCCATCGTGGTGGCTAGGACGTATACGTGGTCCCTCGGTATTGCACATTTCTCTCCCGTTCTGCAGTTTTTACCAGACAATACGCTATCGATGGTGGTTTGTCCATGTGGTTTGGCTAGCATGACTAGATCACCTTTACCCATTTTTGAACCCATTGCTTCTTCTGCGAACGAAATATGTTCTTGTTTAATCTCATGCAGATAAAAATAATTACTCAGTTTTCTCTCACGTCCCGCTGATCAATTTAGTTCGACAAATGCACGAATTACTAATATACACTTTGGCCAGAAATTTCAATAGTTGGAGATTTCATGCCTGGCATAGCATCTGTGGGACCTTTAAAACCAAAAGTATGTCATCTTTTTTCAGATAATTCGATATTCCCATCAGTATTAAGTGTAAAATATGTTGTTTTAGACCAAAAAGTTGGATATGTACATACTTTCAGTCAATATTTTGAACTGGAATGGCAATCAGTTTGGGTGTGTTATGTTGGAAATTTCCAACAATGGGATAACAAAGTTAAATTTGTGGTACCACTGCAGTTGAAATATGCTGACCCAAGGAGGTGGTGCAAATGGAATTTATCGGACTTAACAATTCGGTCTGTTGCTAGGCGGTGTAGTTAGAAATTCCAATGTGGATACCTCCGTCCAACTAAGACCAACTAGCCACGTCACTGTTATCACTTGACCTGAATTTTAAGAATATAGTAACTCACCATACTGTTTGCAGTCTCGTATAACAACTGCATAGGTTGACCTCATCCTCAGACCGTGTAAACAGTGACTGAGTAACTCAAAGAAATCGTCCGAATGTTGACAGTGGAATAAATGGTCCTCACCAGACAACATCGTTATTTTCGTCAACTTTCTGCAATAACAAACACAATTTAATAAAGTATTGCGAGATATGGGTCCATTCCTCATTAATAGATTTCTCATTTTTATACACCCGTTTGAAAAAACGGCCGTATTGAGTTATTGGTATGTCCGTCCGCCTGGCCGTCCGCCCGTCCGTCCGTTAGCAGTTTTTGGTTTCCGGATGATAACTTTAGTTTGGGTTATTTTATCGGAACTAAATTTGATATGTGAGTTTTCCAGACCAAACTACAGTTCAAGTGCGAATTTGGGTTCGTTCCGATTATTTTATACTGACTTATATGGCTCTTTTCGACTTAGAATGTTCAATATTTGAGGTTTCCGGATGATATCTTTAGTTTGGGTTTTTTATCCTAACTAAATTTGTTATGTTAATTTTCCAGACCAAAATACAGGTCAAGTTCGATTATGGGTTTGGTCCGAATATTTTTTTCTGACTTATGGCTCTTTTCGAATTAGAATATTCAATATTTGAGATTTCTGGATGATAACTTTACTTTGAGCCATGCAATTTTTTTGCAGGCATTTCGTCAAAGAAAACCATATGCATGTGCCAGAATATGAACGCAAATATGCATCTTTACCAAAGCGAATGAATTGAGAAGTAAAATTTATGTAGTTCCACTTGCCTTCAAATACCTGATAACAGTGGCTAAACCGTGCAAACATATAATCGGAAGTTGCTTTCGCCAAGACGAACAATTCTAATTTTAGAACATAAATACCACAGATGAATCAAAACAACACCATAAAAACAAGTTTTGAGACCGGATAGACGGGTTACCAACAGCAATAAACGTAAGAACAAATTATACTTACACATTTGCCGATCGCAAGCGGGCTCCATTTTTGAGCGAAGGACTCTTTTTTATAGATAAAAACGGCCTATGATCACTTTAGAAAATAATTTTCTCGCAAAAATTCCCTCTTAAAATGTCATTTTAACACATATACAGAATCTGTCGGAAATCCCACTATATTGCAACGGAAAGGCCGTTGTGTGTGCAACATATATTGACATTACCTTGGCTCGAGTGTATTCACAATCTGAAAGTAGAGACTATTTATTTGGACACCCCACTCGTCAGTCTCTGTACGCCTAGTTGTTTAAGTTGCTGATCACTAGTTGTCAAAAATATGTACGTCAAGTTGTGATGACGGGATTTGTGTGCAAAGACGAAACCATGAATTAGGTTTCCACATTAGACATGTTCCACCTCCCGATGGTCATTATTAACCTTCAGTCACACGACGAAGGCACTGTTCCCTTCCACGTCCGTTTTCCGATTTCTCGACAAAATTTGTTCTCATATGTTCAAGCACCAAACGTAACTATATGTATCAACAGATACCGTGCTGAAATCTTTACGTGTATTTGAAATGTATTTTGAATACTTCTGTTCTACATGTAGACATATCATGCATTTTACTTCTCGTTTTCCGTGACTCAAGAGATGAAACTCTATCCTTTCGATATAAGTACCACAAGCATTTCAAATAAAACTAAGTAAACATAATATAATAATGTAGAATTAAACTTATTGAAAAAAATAAAACCTCATGACTTGAATGTTCGTTATCAGCACTTGGAGTGATTTGTTGATTTAAGCGACAGGAAGCTGAAATATGCATAATGTACAACCAAAATCGACATCGCATGACATCTCTCTTAACGGGGTACTTCCGTACATAACACACTTTTTCAGGTCGATATTATAATGAGAAGACATATTTAGGCACAGTGAACCGTAAACTACTGTCTATCTCTCCAGTTAACGAACATTGACAATTGCGATATTGTCGTCCCAATTGTGACACAATGGCCGGATTCGTCATCTCAGGTTTAAACCTGGTCTACGTAAACCTCAAGGTTTAAACCGCCGTGAGTCAGTAAAATCCGTGGTTTAAACCCGAGACCGCAGGTCTAAGTGACGCATTCGTCATCTCTGGTTTAAACCTGGTCCAGCCAGACCAGTGGTTTAGCAGTAGTGTCTCTGTATCGTCGAGGTAATTAAGCGTACTTTCCTAATGCGGACCGCCTCGTTTTATTGATTGCGAAAATCAATAATTACGACAGCGGTCATATTTTGATTGGAAATGTATAAGCAGTCTCACATATAAAGCGTATGAGGATAAGATTTTGTCAATTTCAATATTGGTTTTGCTTTTATAAGCTTAAACCGGCAACTAAACCATCTAATTCGGCGGTCCAGCTAAACCAGCTTTATCGAGGCTAAACTTGAGATGACGAATCCGTCTTTTCTTCATCGCGGTTTAGAATTGTCAAACAATCAGTCAAAGGGTGGAGCTGTAAATAATCTTGAGTGAGGGCGTGTCTAAGTGGTGACTATATTGTGTGTTTTTTTGTTTGGCTTGTGGCAATCACAAATACTGGTATTTTCTACGAATTCATTTGAAGGGTTCAACGTTTTAATTTTGACACCAAAACGATTCTACTGCATGACCAGATATGCTATACACATAGTTTGCAAGCCTAAACTTATATTGCTATATGATAAATTATTTTGATGTAGATCATACCACAAAGCTCTACTCTGGCTACGCCCATAAATTCCCAATAATACTCTACCAGTTCAAAACCTGGGAACCTTTCTGATTTTCTGCATGACGGGAAATTTATTACATTAAAAATTAAAAGCTGTCCCTCTGCATGGTTACCCACTTCCAACAGTTCAGATGCCGCTTATGGTGTGCACTACTCATAAGCAAACTGCCTTTACTTGACTGGCCTCTTGGTCCAGGATTGACCCGATTATGGAGACTTTATTCAACCCCAGAGGGGCTTTGCGCACATTTTTATCATTTCAACATTTAAAAAACAAATTTAATTAAATTTAAAACAAACAAATCCTAATTTAAATTTTAAATTTTGTTTCTTTTTAGATTTAACTCCTTACTCCATTTAACACAATTTTTTCATTTTTTATAAATTACATATTTCTTATTCTTAAATCAAAATTTTTAAAACTTAACGCCGTTATACCTCACGAATCACCACACCTAATTTAATTGAAATCGGTCCAGGGGTATTGGAGAACAGTTGCGAACAGACAAACATACATACAGATAGACAGCTCCTATACCCTTTATTATATACAGATATACATGTAAATACACCAAATGTTGTCTTTGCGGGTGAAGCATTTTGCAGAAATCTATCACGGTGATGATCAGAACGTGAAACTCGTGTTGAGAGACATGCCCTTTGTTAAATTGATTTAAACACAGAATGAGATCGGATTAATAGTCAATGAGCGATAATTGTTTCCCAATGAATAAATCCGTTGAGCATGAACGCGGTCACGATAATTTATGACTTGTCAATAACCATTATATCGGCCTATCTGTTGGTCCGATTGGTAAGAGGGTAGTTTGATTGCATAATCATATCACCGAATCGAGTTGTCAATTAGCTGGCAACTGAACGATAAAAACGCCCCCTTAGACCCGGTTTGGCTGGACCGCCAATGTAGGTTTAAACTCGGAGGTTTAAACCGGAGATGACGAATCCGGCCAATATGTCTTATCCAAACATATCTTAGCCAAGTCTACTTATGTAGACATCTGTTGTTTTATTGGAGACACTGTTTCTAAAATGCGGGCATATATAGTCCTGTATCCAGGACTTTGTGATGTGCGAGCGCTATCTAACCCCACACCCCCCCCCCCATTGTTTTGGGTTTTCAATATGAATCTAAATCGAACTACCAATGGGCAGGGTGGGGTTGGGGGTAATTTTCTCCAATCGTTTGTCTCTGCCGGAAAATTCCAACCCAAGAGTTGTAACTCAAAGCTAGCACTTGTAGGACTTTTCGGAACTGGCCAGTCGATATTCACGTAGTGATACACAAGGAGGCACTCGCAGTCACGACCCCTTCGTCAAATCACCGTAAATATAAGGCGATATAGTGCACATACGACATGTATGGTTTATTAGTAAATTCCCACGTATACACAATTTCATCACAGAATATAACATACAGCCCCCACCCCCAAATACAGTTTGTTACTTGCGGAGTCGAATAAAAGTCGCTAAATGTTAATAGAAATATCTTGTTTGATTCAGACATAGCCTATAATTTCAATGGCGTGACATTTCGAAGATACAGTTATGTTTAAATGGGTCGAAAGGAACATATCATTACTGTACGATTCCTGTACAACGTCGCAACTGACGATTGTCGTCGAACACAACTAGGCGTACAGAGACTGACGAGTGGGTTGTCCAAATAGATAGTCTCTACTTTCATATTTCACACCCGAACCAAGGTAATGTCAATATATGCTGCACACATAACGGCCTTTTCGTTGCGATATAGTGGGATTTCCGACATATGTTGTATATGTGTTAAAATTACATTTTAAGAGGGAATTTTCGCGAGAAAATTGTTTTCTGAAGTGATCAAAGGCCATTTTTATCTATAACAAAGAGTCCTTCGCTCAACTGGTTGAGATTGGCAAATGTATATGTACAATTTATACTTACGTTTATTGCTGTTGGGAAACCGTCTATCCGGTCTGAAAAATTGTTTTCATGGTGTTGTTTTGATTCTTCTGTAGTATTTCTGTTCTAAAAATATACTTTTTCGTCTTGGCGAAGCAACTTCCGATTATATGTTTGTACGGTTTAGCCACTGTGTGTATGATTGATTATTGTGAGATAACTGCATGTTATTTACAGGCAAATTCCGATAGCATCGCTACAGATGGAACTACCTAGAGTTTACTTCTCAAGTAGTTAGTTATATGCATGTTTTTGCTCATATTCTGCCACCATATGGATTTCTGCATGCCACACCGTGTAAACTTGTAAACATATGATTAATGTAAAGTAATTAGAAGGCACTGATTTCAGATATACGCGTTCTGCAGTCGGACACCAATATATTTAAAAGACATGATACAGTAAAGCCTGCGATAACAGCATGTTCCTGTATATTCCTTTACACGAATACGTCCCACTTCATCTAGAGTTTCATTCCATCCATGATCATGAATGGATTCTTTATCATGAAAACCCGCTATTGACCCTCATCGGAAGTTGTTATTTGTAATCCATCAGCAATGCAACCTAAATACACCCAAGTGTATCCACTGACGAACTTTCTAAACAAAATAATCTAGGATACTTTGGCAAGAAGTAATCAAAAGGTAATCAAAAGTCATTAAAAAATAATTGAAAATACTCTCCAAATTTCAAAGTATTTGATTACTCTCCAAATTTCAAAGTATTTGATTACAAGTACAATGCTTGGCACCTAGAATTCTTATACAATACAAATACTTCAAAAATGTTAATCATTACAAATACGACACACATACAGAATATCATTACCCCATCACTGATCACACAACTAAAAAAGGCGAAATCATAAGTCGCATGTACAGAACATCGTTAACACCACATAAGTGGTTCCCGTTATCTATCCGCCACATTAAGCCTGATATATCCCAAATACATTGTGATATGGATGTGTTTATGTACCATTTATAGGAGCGGCGGTCCATGTAAGTGTTCAAGAACCGGTGCCCCAATCCCTTATTATGTAATGTATTCTCTATATATTATTATAATTAAAATGTTTTTAAATAAAAAATTTATAGACCTTTCTCTAACAATGAGTTACTTTGACCCCCCCCCCCCCCCCCATCTCCATATCACATGCACGCCAGAGGAGATTGAAAAATTTTCACTGTAGACTTATATTGATATGAAAATTACATCTCAGCTCATCCAAATTGCACTTGTGGTAAACCATGTGAAGAAACAAACCATTTTTCTTCAGTTCTATGTATCTAGAATCTAGGGATTATGTGTGGTCACGTCTTATTGAATATGCGCATTTTCGAGACATTACAATCATTTATCTCTACGACAGAATGTTTATCACAATTTTCACATCATGGTTTCTCTAGCCCCTAATGCGAGACCATAGCCACACCCAGTCTAACTAAATTAGACCGTGTTTCATTTCAATCAAATCAGTTAGAATGCCAGTGTTGTCAGATGTAGTTGAAAGTAATGAGATGAGTCTGGATATGTATTAGACTGAGCCACACAAACAGCCACACTTAACAGCAGATGTGTACAATATATATGTCTGAATACATCTCTCATATATATTTATTAACAGTTGAATGCCATGGGAGTGGAGCTCCGATAAGTTCGACAACTTGTGCTCCGATTAGCTGTGCCCACAAATCTATCAGTGTTTTTAAATATATAATATGTGCAGTAATTTGTATTGTTTAGTTTTTGAGCTTGTTGACATCGTGGGGAGTTACATCCATGCATTTGTAACCGGTTACTGGGTTACAAATACGACGTGTAAAAACACGTCGTATTTGTAACCCAGTAACCGGTTACAAATGCATATCAACTCAACGTTTAACGTGTGTTAGCTCCAACCATTTAGAGCTACATTTGGAAGTCGGTTAAAAAATCTGACGTGCATTTTGTCACAAAGTTACATTTGCCTACCAGAGAATGTGTCCAACTAGAAAATTTAATATTTCCGCTATGCTTGTAAAAGAGGCTATAAAGTAACTTCGTAACCCTTTTCTACAAGGATATGTGAAATATTTTTATTTTTATAGTTGCAGATATTCTCTGATAAGCATTGGTTACTTTGTGACAAAAAAAACACGTCGGATTTATTAAACGACTTCCAATTGTAACTTTGTAACCCTTTTTTAACAAGAATAGGTGAAATATTTTCATTTTTATAGTTGGAGGTATTCTCTCATGCTAAACAAACGTGACAAAAAAACGTCTGACTTGTAACCCATGTAACACGGTTACATAGAGGATCTCACATGAGTTTCTATTTTATACGGAATTTATCAACCGAGTTCACTAAATTCGATTTGAGCCGAGGTTTACCGAGGCTCAAATAGAATTTAGAGGACGAGGTTGATAAATTACGTATAAAATAGGACGAGTGTGAGATACCTTTTATCACATGATCAAATAAACCCGAAGTAACGCGAAATATTCATCGAAAACAACAATCATAAACTACAGCGATCGCAAGTTATTTGAAGAACGCCGTGACGTCATCGCACGCGCTGATATTAAACGTGTCTATTACCGATAATTATGAAACTGCTTTTATGGCCAAATTATGTGATAAAAATGCGTAATGTATTTTTCTTTCACCAAATCTGGACATATCTAAAGTAAGTATAGCTTCATCCATGTGGATAATGCCAGTGAAAATTGGACCATGCACAGTTTAATTCGCCATCTTGTTTAATTTGTCCCCGGTCGAAGTGATTTCAATTGTGGAGATAATAGTGCATGCTGTCCTCGATTTTCAAATTGTGCATGCAAATGGTTTTAGTTCGTAGCTATTATCAGGAACAATTTAATTGTGACAAATTTATGTAATTGCATAGAGATAGTTATTGAATAACGATCACTGCCCGCTATACCCAAAGGAAAACGCCGTAAGTGGTATTTTTTTAACAATTTATGCACTTTACTCCTCAGTTTTCACGGGAGTCTTTAATAGTATATAGGTCGATACACGATTTTAGAAGGCGAGTGTACCCCTATGATGGCCCTATCTGTCCACGGGTTTACGAAATTGAAAAATAGAAAGAACACTATATACATGTATAATGGTTGCTTGAGATTGTTTAAGGGGGGACGCACGTTTTGCATAAATCCAGCCAAAAATGGCAAGATATTTTCAACACAGAATTTATCTGGATCTATCTGGCAAACAAATGTTGAATTTCACATATTACTGTCTTCATTTTAGGTAGAATCTGAGCAATTATTAGGAGACAACAAAAACAATGAATTTTAATACATTTGAAAGGTTGAAAAATTGATTTTATTTTTTGTCCCTTTCGGTACCAAGAACAGCTAGGATAGTTAATAATTTCACACAAAACTCCAATAACCAAATAGCTTATTGTCTTGGCTCTGTGAAAGGAGGCTTCATTTGTATCATAATGTTGAGTTAGATTTTTAATTGCATAATATAGCATCATGCATACCCCCGTATATTATAATGAAGAATAAAGCAGTCACAAATAGTCCAGCCCAATGAAAACAAATGTTGATATGCAGTGTGGTCCACTAAAGCAGGGCGCAGTCAACATGAATTAGGCCACATTGTTAAGAGATATGGTGATTAGCTTTAACTTTGTTATGAACCCATGACTCACCTCAGCCCATTCATTGATCAACAGGCATGGCATGAAAATCTTCATATATAGAACATTAATAATGGGTAGTTGCCTTTCTTAATGAAAATAATCATTAAATTTCAGAAATAAAGAATAATTAACTATCCTCTCATGATCTTGAGATAGTGTATCATGGATATAAGAACTGCACTTTTGAAAAAGATATATTTTACAGAAGTTCTTGGTACCTGCATGAAAGCAGTAAAATTTTAGATATTTTTCATGCCATAAAAGAAAAGTAAATTAAATGAGGTTATAATATCCAATTGGTCGATGGTTCTTAAATATTGTGTTACAATAATCGCTTGTACCAAATTTCTCAAAGATATTCCTAATATATTTTGAGAAAATCCATTTTGAAATACCAGGAATTTTTGACAAAACGTGCGCCTGACCCTTAACACAACTGTCTGACAAGCCTCGAGGCACCAATCGGATAAGTGTATTGTCACAGATTCTAATTAATTCTGGTCCAGAGAAGATGCAGTCGGACATTTCAAACTGAGCTCACCCATCCTCCGGAGAGAACGCCATCTATAGCCACATCCATACCGATGCATATGCAGTTTTGTGTCAGCCCCCCCCCCTCCCCCGTATTTGGTATATGCGAGATTCAGGCGGTACGCTGTATATACCTTGCTATTAGCCGGTAATCAGGATTCATACCCCCGTATTGATCGGGATTCGAATAAAAGGCTGGTACGCGAGCTTCACTTTGATGGCAACAAATTGTAGCATTTGGAAGAATATAATGGGCTTTTATTATCCATTTTTATCCCTTTTTTGGTTTCGTGCTGTTAATCGGGAGCTATGGTTTGCTCGTGACATGCATTCGCCGATCAACAGTGTCGCATCAGACCATCACTGTGCCGGAAAATAGAGTAGTAGGTAGTTAATGGGATTTTGTTTAGCTCTTAATGTGATACATCTATAGACAGATGACTATTGAGAAAAGTGATGAAACTAGATGGTTTGAAGTGTGAAATCACATAATTTCTTAACTGCATGCCATGGTATTCAGTATTCACCCCCCCCCCTTAACTGACATTCAGTATTCACCACCCATGTTAACTGGTAGTCAGGAGTCAGGTTGAGGGGTAAGTGACATCCTTCTAATGATAGGATTGCGTATACAGAACATCTCATAACAACAAGCAGTCAGTAGAAAACGGGCCTAACTCTTTAATTACATGATGGTATGTCTATAATTGTTCAACACCCTTCTGCTTCGCCGTTCGCAACTAAACCCCCGTTTCTGGCTATGTCCAGGTTTAGTGTATGGACGTGTTCAAGACTAAATCACCAACTGGCCATTTTGCCTGGAAATTATCAGGTAAATCGTTTACGATAACCTTCTGAATTATCAAAAAAAGATTCTTTATTGTTTGTTGTATCTGTGATTTCAGTCGTGAATTCCATAATTTGACATACTAATTTAATGCAGTTCAACGAATAATTATTTCGGTATAGACTGAGTGTAAGTTTCATGATTTGTTTTGGATATGCATGGGTTAGTCTGGTGGATAAACTAAAATTTTAGGGTCAACCTGGAATAAATTTGGACTAAGTAGGTTTCTATTCCATTTTGAAGAGGAATATATCCTCTATAACATATCAAAAATCCGCTAAAATCCGCTTTGAGCATTTTCTGTAATCCAAGATGGCGTCCATGATGGCAGTTGGTATCGAAAAATTCTGAATTTCGGTGGTAGGTGCGCCAACTAATACCAACTTGGTAATAAAATAAAATACACACAAACAATGCTTAGTCTTAAACCATATCGGTAGAATGTCTGTCCCAATATGGCCGCCAAAATGGACAAAATCGAATGAAATTTACAATTTGTGGAAAATTGAATAGCTAGTCGTACAAGAACGAACACGCCCTCGAATTATGCGAGGAATAATTATTTCAGAGTATAAGGGGAGCTTTTAATAATAGATGTAAGAATTCTCTCTAATGTATCTCGTGAGAGAGCAAACGAAAGCCAGGTCTCATACAACGATTAAATATGGACTTTTTGGGCGCCAAGAAACAGAAGAATAACGCAGTTTTATCTGTACTGTTTATCTTGAATCGTATAATATATGTGCAATAAACAGGATCTAATAGGGATGTATTGATTATGTGACCTTTTATAGAAGCAGAAATGTATGTAATGAAAAGAGTCTCACGAATGTGACCGATAATGATTTATTTTTATATCTACAACACCAAATCTGTCAAAATACACTATAATAGAACAGTATGAGAGCTAAAATGTGTAGATCCTATTGTCTGTGTCTTAAAATAGTAGTCATATTTGCCTCCGGTATTAAACACGAATATTTCGCAAAAATACATGGTGGTATACCATGAACACAATTTACCAAAATACAAAGGAGTACAATAGACTATCTTCAATAAATTCTCAACATAACCAAATTTGCTTACATACTCTGTGGCAGAGACTGTCTTTATACCTGGAAATCATACGTGCTTAAATGCACTAAGGCCACATATAAGCGAAACATATTACCTTTTAATGCAACAGCATCGCCGCGTTTACCCATTCTCCCTAATGTTACACATATCTGCTGCATACAAAACCATAAATAGCAACATTGAGTGAATGGTAAACGCAGAACTAATAACTTTAAACGCTGATGACCTGGTATTTAACACAAGTATGTGGGCTGCGATGGCAATATAAGTTCCAACAACAAGATACTGAAGACTAATAGTGTGCATTGTGTGGTACATATTCCCGTTGTAAAGTGCGGATTGAAGTAATTTGAACAAAATTGTCTACTAAGAAACCGGTTTGGAAGCAACATGAAAATTAGTATTAAATAAAATGTACGATGATCTAGTGAGATGGGGGTGCTAATCTATTGAAGAGGTGGGTGTTTCTTTACATTATAATCAGCTTTACGACATACTTGTATGGTTTATTATCACGCAGAGTGGCCCGACTGTTGGGTGCATTCTAAGCAGAAAACCCGAACGTAAATCATTGGGTTAACGTGCGTTGCAGTGATCGATAAATCATTCAGATAGATCTGTTTCAATTATATGTGTACCTTTAAAGATATATAACGACATAAGAAGAATAGGCGCCTCGTTACTCTCACATCTAAAAATAGAATCTTTGGGTCTAAAATTGGTTGTACTAAAATATTCCCAAAATAATAAAATATCAAAACCCAAAAAAAATTCAAAAGTTCAAAAATTTATTTTTTCCAAAAAATTTAAAAATTTCCAAACTTCCAAATTATCAAAACCCCAAAATTTCCAAACTTCCAAATTATCAAAACCCTCAAAATTATTTCTCTAAAAAAAGTTTAAATAAAAAATTTATAACGAGTTTTCGGTTTCTGATAATCTCGATATTAAAAAATGTCGAATGTTAAATTATTTGCGTGTAATATCTTTCGTAATATTTTTTGTTCAAATATTTTTCATGAATTTATTAATCGATGTTTAGAAAATAGCTTTATTGGACATTGTGACCATCGATATGAATGCATACATTCCAGTGTTTTATCGGACGCAGTTCATATAATTGTCATACCTGAAAATAGACACCATTACTTGTACATAAATAATAAACAGCGTTTATTCTTTACACTCTCTCTATCCCATATGACAGGTGTGTATTATCGTGAATTATTGGAAGTTTTGAGATGTACTATGTTCAATCCCTAACGGTCGAAAATTGTAATGTGAAATTAGAACCCTCCAGAATGAATTGTTCGCTGTACACGCAATCACACGCGACATTGATGGTAACAATGTCGTGTGTCACACCTTTGCTTTACCAAATGAATTATATTATTTCCCCACAACATTACGTAATAACCCCTTATCACTCCATTCACACTTACGATCATTTTGTATGCCGAAAACTCCAGGTAGCACCGATGATGTAACATTATATCACTGCTATTGTACCAATGATAGGTTCAGACATGTTCCATGTTTAGAAAAGAAAAGTTACCTATAATTCTGCTGTGGTTAAGCAATCCATTATTTAGGGCATACCTGTATGTAGGCCTACCAGTGGATGAATAGTCTGCCGGAGAAGTACTGTGTAGACAGGTCTTGTCGGTAAGAGAGTCAGACGAGTAGTGAAGGCTCGGCTATTAAAACATAGTAATGCGATAGCGAACATCAAACGAGTCTGCGCACGCATATCTGTCAAAGGATACAAGGGCAGTCATTGGTCAATTTATCCCCGGTGTCAGCTCAGTACCCAATCGGGACGAAGCCGAAGGTCAACTCATTTTTTTTTGCTCATTATAGTACGTCACTTGGACATTTTATCAGTTTATCACGTCATCACTAAATGTGGCAATCGGGTATCCACCGATGCCTGCAATTTATTATTTATAATAATTGGACTCATTGATCTCACGTAAATAATACTCTTAGTTGTTCCAATAAAATAGTTATCAAATTCGATCACCAATAGATTTGACTGTGGAATATAATGACCTTTAACTTATTTATCGATCTATGTTAGAACATGGTCTTAACAAAAAACTTGACCATAACAAAAATTACCTTACATTTATGCATGAATCTAATTAGACCATGCGTAAATATTGTCAGCTTATCGTCTGATGAGCAAATCCGATGTTTATCAAAAATAGTACAACTTCCAGTTGGTAATTACTCTTACGAATGAAGAGCGTTGAACATATACGAAATTACTACACGAATGAACTGAAATTTATATTTCACATCTTACCAACAACAGATACAGACATAGTCATAGTGTTATACTATCTTACATGTACACACGCTATGACATCATTCGAAGGGGCAATACACTCAAGGAGTTAAAGTGACACGAAACAAGGGACGTGATGCAATATTGGTGTTTGAATATTAAAAGGAACACAAGACACTCTAAAGGGACACTCATTATGAATGAATGTTAACAATACAAGCGCAGTGGTTGAAAGTTAAAATGACAGATCAATATTTAAGGGTCAAATTTTCGGGCACTTAATGCACCTTTTATCATTACGTATCGTTTCTCACTCTACAATTCCCAATAATCCACACACTCTCTCCCTCCCCCAGCTTATAGATATATAACGAAAACGAGAATATCATGTTGATGAAGTTTATTGAAATTTAATCGTCCGAATTGTCATCACTTTCGCCAGAAGTGTCATATGTTACGTCCATGAATTTTTCTAGCATCGGTTTGTACTTTAATATTGACATTTTCACTGCATCATATTCTCCATAACCATTATTCAAATATTTGTCGACTTTATCCATGACTCTGTTGTGCAGAGTCCCATTGCGCAGCTGCAGATACGATACTATTGTCCAAGCATAATCAGTCATAAAGTGTATCATATCTTTACTTTTAAGGTCCTTGTCAGCTTGTTCTTTTGCTTCTGCGTCTTTCGAGCCATTTTCCTTATACGTGTCCACTTTATCACTCCATTCCTCACGTGTTTTATCTCTACTTTCATCACGCAAACTTTTGAAGTATTCATCTTCATTCAATTTAATTTCCTTATTCTGACTATCATCCGGGTCCTCAGTTAATTTTCGTTTTAACTTATTTTCTTGACACCAGTTTTTTACGTGTCTCTGAACATCATAATGATCTGCGAACAAAAGCCCGCATTCATTACAAGGGTACGACATGTCTTCTTGAATGTCTCTGTTTTGATGGTTCTTCTTATTAATTTCATCGAGCTCACCAGGTGGCCGTATGTCGTTAGTATAGTCATTATGTTGACCCTGGGGCACAATATAATTATATGTTATGCCTTTCTGTTGACCGGGGAGTTCTCTGTCATCGTATTTCATCGCATTCTGTTGACCCTGGGTCTCAGTGTCTTTTGTATGTTTTATCATCCCATTCTGTTCATCTGGGTGTTCTCTGTCTTTTTGGAGATTATATTTCATGCCATTCCATTCACCCCTATGTTGGTTCGTGTCCTCTTTTAGTACATTCTGTCGCAGACGTAATGTGTCCGGTGTTGCGGCTTTTAAATCCACCAGTAGGTAACCGTACGGTTCACTCGTCGCTTCCGAAAACTCTCGAACCATACGCTGAGGACATTCAGGATACATCTGTCTTGATAATGTTGAAATTAATCCCTTGTCGATTGGGTTATTGAACAATACCAAATATTGACAATTTCGTCGTTGCGTTGGATCTTTGTTGTAGTAGAAATTCTGGTTCAAACTTATCAAAGATAAGTTCAAATGGTGACTTCCTTCGGAATGCAAATCATTAACTCTCTGGTCTTTTGATGAAGTTTGCATCAAGTCATCGAGTATAACTAGATTTTTATACCGGGGGTTGATAAGCGAATCCAAGTTTGCTGGTATTCCTCGTATAAAGTTGACCTGAGGGGTGACGGTATACTTTAATTCGTCATATAGGGGCTGCCAATATTTATAAAACCATATTATTCTGTCAGGTGCGGGTGATATTTTTGAGGCAGACTTTTGTAGTAAGGTTTTCACGAAGTATGTCTTACCACAAGATGTCGGTCCACTTACACATGCCGTGAATGGATGCTTGAAAATAAAATCTTCATGGACATTGGCCATTGGATCATCAAAGCAGGATGTTATGTCGCTTTGTTGCTGTGTCCCCTGCTGGTGTTGTAGTATCTGGTGTGGCTGTAATGGCTGTTGTTGTGGCTGATGATACTGCTGCCTGTTGCTGCTACGGTCTGTTGCTGTTGCTTGGTGCTGCTGCTGTGGGTGTCGGTTAACAAACTCAGTGTGCTTAGATTGTACATGTCTTATCAAATCATGGTTCCGCACATACCCCCTAGAGCAAATTGAACACTGGTGCTTCATTTATACTTGACTAAAATGTCTCGGTATATGGATTTCCTTTATACAAATGTTCCTTATAACCTAAAAATATGTCATGTCCGTATGTTTGATAACTTTATGTAGATGAAATAGTCTGCCGGAGAAGCACTGTGTATACGGGGAATCAACAGGTCTTGTCGGTAAGAGAGTCAGACGAGAAGTGAAGTATCGACTATTAAAACATAGTAATGCGATAGCGAACATCAAACGAGTCTGGACACGCATATCTGTCAAAAGATACAAATAGCCGTCATTGGTCAATCTATCCTCGGTATCACTTTTCGTTTTACAAAATCAATTTCACCGAGAGGTTCCCTCGTCATTTGTAGTGACGTAATTGTGGCACCGCCGCCGGCGGCGGCGGCGGCGGCGGCGGCGGCGGCGGCGGCGGCGGCGGCGGCATTGCGGTATTTGCCGGCGGCGGCGGCGGCGGCGGCGGCGGCGGCGGCGGCGGCATTGCGGTATTTGCCGGCGGCGGCGGCGGCGGCGGCATTGCGGTATTTGCCGCCGGCGGCGGCGGCGGCATTGCGGTATTTGCCGCCGGCGGCGGCGGCATTGCGGTATTTTACTGCGGCGGCGGTGCAGCCACCGCCGCCGGGGTCCGCCGCCGGCGGACCCCGCAGTAAAATACTGCAATGCCGCCGCCGCCGCCGGCAAATACCGCAATGCCGCCGCCGCCGCCGCCGCCGGCAAATACCGCAATGCCGCCGCCGCCGCCGCCGGCAAATACCGCAATGCCGCCGCCGCCGCCGCCGCCGCCGGCGGCGGTGCCACAATTACGTCACTACAAATGACGAGGGAACCTCTCGGTGAAATTGATTTTGTAAAACGAAAAGTGATACCGAGGATAGATTGACCAATGACGGCTATTTGTATCTTTTGACAGATATGCGTGTCCAGACTCGTTTGATGTTCGCTATCGCATTACTATGTTTTAATAGTCGATACTTCACTTCTCGTCTGACTCTCTTACCGACAAGACCTGTTGATTCCCCGTATACACAGTGCTTCTCCGGCAGACTATTTCATCTACATAAAGTTATCAAACATACGGACATGACATATTTTTAGGTTATAAGGAACATTTGTATAAAGGAAATCCATATACCGAGACATTTTAGTCAAGTATAAATGAAGCACCAGTGTTCAATTTGCTCTAGGGGGTATGTGCGGAACCATGATTTGATAAGACATGTACAATCTAAGCACACTGAGTTTGTTAACCGACACCCACAGCAGCAGCACCAAGCAACAGCAACAGACCGTAGCAGCAACAGGCAGCAGTATCATCAGCCACAACAACAGCCATTACAGCCACACCAGATACTACAACACCAGCAGGGGACACAGCAACAAAGCGACATAACATCCTGCTTTGATGATCCAATGGCCAATGTCCATGAAGATTTTATTTTCAAGCATCCATTCACGGCATGTGTAAGTGGACCGACATCTTGTGGTAAGACATACTTCGTGAAAACCTTACTACAAAAGTCTGCCTCAAAAATATCACCCGCACCTGACAGAATAATATGGTTTTATAAATATTGGCAGCCCCTATATGACGAATTAAAGTATACCGTCACCCCTCAGGTCAACTTTATACGAGGAATACCAGCAAACTTGGATTCGCTTATCAACCCCCGGTATAAAAATCTAGTTATACTCGATGACTTGATGCAAACTTCATCAAAAGACCAGAGAGTTAATGATTTGCATTCCGAAGGAAGTCACCATTTGAACTTATCTTTGATAAGTTTGAACCAGAATTTCTACTACAACAAAGATCCAACGCAACGACGAAATTGTCAATATTTGGTATTGTTCAATAACCCAATCGACAAGGGATTAATTTCAACATTATCAAGTCAGATGTATCCTGAATGTCCTCAGCGTATGGTTCGAGAGTTTTCGGAAGCGACGAGTGAACCGTACGGTTACCTACTGGTGGATTTAAAAGCCGCAACACCGGACACATTACGTCTGCGACAGAATGTACTAAAAGAGGACACGAACCAACATAGGGGTGAATGGAATGGCATGAAATATAATCTCCAAAAAGACAGAGAACACCCAGATGAACAGAATGGGATGATAAAACATACAAAAGACACTGAGACCCAGGGTCAACAGAATGCGATGAAATACGATGACAGAGAACTCCCCGGTCAACAGAAAGGCATAACATATAATTATATTGTGCCCCAGGGTCAACATAATGACTATACTAACGACATACGGCCACCTGGTGAGCTCGATGAAATTAATAAGAAGAACCATCAAAACAGAGACATTCAAGAAGACATGTCGTACCCTTGTAATGAATGCGGGCTTTTGTTCGCAGATCATTATGATGTTCAGAGACACGTAAAAAACTGGTGTCAAGAAAATAAGTTAAAACGAAAATTAACTGAGGACCCGGATGATAGTCAGAATAAGGAAATTAAATTGAATGAAGATGAATACTTCAAAAGTTTGCGTGATGAAAGTAGAGATAAAACACGTGAGGAATGGAGTGATAAAGTGGACACGTATAAGGAAAATGGCTCGAAAGACGCAGAAGCAAAAGAACAAGCTGACAAGGACCTTAATAGTAAAGATATGATACACTTTATGACTGATTATGCTTGGACAATAGTATCGTATCTGCAGCTGCGCAATGGGACTCTGCACAACAGAGTCATGGATAAAGTCGACAAATATTTGAATAATGGTTATGGAGAATATGATGCAGTGAAAATGTCAATATTAAAGTACAAACCGATGCTAGAAAAATTCATGGACGTAACATATGACACTTCTGGCGAAAGTGATGACAATTCGGACGATTAAATTTCAATAAACTTCATCAACATGATATTCTCGTTTTCGTTATATATCTATAAGCTGGGGGAGGGAGAGAGTGTGTGGATTATTGGGAATTGTAGAGTGAGAAACGATACGTAATGATAAAAGGTGCATTAAGTGCCCGAAAATTTGACCCTTAAATATTGATCTGTCATTTTAACTTTCAACCACTGCGCTTGTATTGTTAACATTCATTCATAATGAGTGTCCCTTTAGAGTGTCTTGTGTTCCTTTTAATATTCAAACACCAATATTGCATCACGTCCCTTGTTTCGTGTCACTTTAACTCCTTGAGTGTATTGCCCCTTCGAATGATGTCATAGCGTGTGTACATGTAAGATAGTATAACACTATGACTATGTCTGTATCTGTTGTTGGTAAGATGTGAAATATAAATTTCAGTTCATTCGTGTAGTAATTTCGTATATGTTCAACGCTCTTCATTCGTAAGAGTAATTACCAACTGGAAGTTGTACTATTTTTGATAAACATCGGATTTGCTCATCAGACGATAAGCTGACAATATTTACGCATGGTCTAATTAGATTCATGCATAAATGTAAGGTAATTTTTGTTATGGTCAAGTTTTTTGTTAAGACCATGTTCTAACATAGATCGATAAATAAGTTAAAGGTCATTATATTCCACAGTCAAATCTATTGGTGATCGAATTTGATAACTATTTTATTGGAACAACTAAGAGTATTATTTACGTGAGATCAATGAGTCCAATTATTATAAATAATAAATTGCAGGCATCGGTGGATACCCGATTGCCACATTTAGTGATGACGTGATAAACTGATAAAATGTCCAAGTGACGTACTATAATGAGCAAAAAAAAATGAGTTGACCTTCGGCTTCGTCCCGATTGGGTACTGAGCTGACACCGGGGATAAATTGACCAATGACTGCGCTTGTATCCTTTGACAGATATGCGTGCGCAGACTCGTTTGATGTTCGCTATCGCATTACTATGTTTTAATAGCCGAGCCTTCACTACTCGTCTGACTCTCTTACCGACAAGACCTGTCTACACAGTACTTCTCCGGCAGACTATTCATCCACTGGTAGGCCTACATACAGGTATGCCCTAAATAATGGATTGCTTAACCACAGCAGAATTATAGGTAACTTTTCTTTTCTAAACATGGAACATGTCTGAACCTATCATTGGCACAATAGCAGTGATATAATGTTACATCATCGGTGCTACCTGGAGTTTTCGGCATACAAAATGATCGTAAGTGTGAATGGAGTGATAAGGGGTTATTACGTAATGTTGTGGGGAAATAATATAATTCATTTGGTAAAGCAAAGGTGTGACACACGACATTGTTACCATCAATGTCGCGTGTGATTGCGTGTACAGCGAACAATTCATTCTGGAGGGTTCTAATTTCACATTACAATTTTCGACCGTTAGGGATTGAACATAGTACATCTCAAAACTTCCAATAATTCACGATAATACACACCTGTCATATGGGATAGAGAGAGTGTAAAGAATAAACGCTGTTTATTATTTATGTACAAGTAATGGTGTCTATTTTCAGGTATGACAATTATATGAACTGCGTCCGATAAAACACTGGAATGTATGCATTCATATCGATGGTCACAATGTCCAATAAAGCTATTTTCTAAACATCGATTAATAAATTCATGAAAAATATTTGAACAAAAAATATTACGAAAGATATTACACGCAAATAATTTAACATTCGACATTTTTTAATATCGAGATTATCAGAAACCGAAAACTCGTTATAAATTTTTTATTTAAACTTTTTTTAGAGAAATAATTTTGAGGGTTTTGATAATTTGGAAGTTTGGAAATTTTGGGGTTTTGATAATTTGGAAGTTTGGAAATTTTTAAATTTTTTGGAAAAAATAAATTTTTGAACTTTTGAATTTTTTTGGGGTTTTGATATTTTATTATTTTGGGAATATTTTAGTACAACCAATTTTAGACCCAAAGATTCTATTTTTAGATGTGAGAGTAACGAGGCGCCTATTCTTCTGACATACTTGTAAATTACCAATGTGTATTTTCGCTTATAGGTTGTTATCCAATATGTTACTTTCGTCGTAGCATGGATTGGAGTTGCGGCCATTTTGACAGCCAATTCATCGCCGCGATTGCATTATTGTCTGTCCCTGTCACTCTAGTAGTCCAGGAGATCGACCCCAAGAAATAACAAATGTTGCTCATTTTGACGGACAAGTGCTATCCGGTCTAATTTTGTAGTAAAATATATGTAGAATTTGTAGCTTAATTGGCGAAAAACGTGTTTTTATTGACCTACCCGACGACCGAAAATGAAAGAATTTTTCCGGCGACGTCATAGTACTACTAGTAGTCCGGGAGCTAATATGGGTACCCTTGCACCCCCTGGGACTTAACTTCTCCCCACTCATTTTGTTCCTTATTATGTCCTTCAAGTTTTAAGCAATGTTAACAAGAAAAAAAAGTGGCCGTATAGACTCCAGACAAAATGGCGTCCATCATGGCCGCCGTTTTTCAGACCAGACCCTAAGTCAGTTTTATGCAAATTATAGCGGTAAAAATCTTGTAAAATGTATACAAATGTATATATTTTCGTGAAGCTAAGACATAATGTCACTTTTATGGGGCAACATTGAAACTCACCATCCAAGATGGCCACCAAAATGGCCGCCGGAAGTTGAAAAAATGACTTTTTTTTCACAAATATCTTCTAGATCGATTCATGCTGTTTGGAACTGGTTGAGTAATGCGACTTTATTTTGTATTTTGTATATTAACTGCTCATAGGGGCAATTAAATATGCACTTTTTGGGGTCCTAGCCCCTTCCGTTCCCTCAAAAATTTTAATTTACAGAACGCGGTATAAAATTTCACCAAAAAATCACAATTGGGATTATAGTCATATTTTAACAAGAAATGAACAGAACTTTGTAATGTAATTGATGCATATGATTATACCTATGAATATTCCAACTCACTGGAACCAAAATTCTTACTTTTACTCAAATGGCTGCCAAAATATGGAAAATGGTAAATATTGCCCCAGCGTGTCCTGCAATCGATTACAAGTTGTGGATGATGTACAAAATTGGCTATTCTGCCTTATATACATTGAATACTAACATGTCTGACGTACCATGGTTAATTGTTACTATTGTCACCACTGACATCACCAAACATATTCGACTTTTCTCTCAAAAACTTGACTTAAATATCCGCAAAAATTTTCTTTTCATGTTTGGACCATTTTTTCAATTAAAATGTAACTATCTTTGGGTTGAAAGGTGTTTATTGTTTTGGTCTATATTAAATGTGTCACACTACGGGATTTATAGACCAAATTGTTCGCCCGATTTTCACAGAACTGTATACTCTCTTTAAGTAGACATGGATAAACTTTTTATATGCAGCCTGTGTCAGTGAGGACGCAGTTATATAGGGGTGGGTGTAATATAGTGTGTCATTTTGACATATTTCTCGATGGGTTAATATATAATGCTATGCTAATTATGGTCTGAAATGACTAATATCGAGATTTCTGATGACCATTCAACGTTTGATACCATTTGATGTCCCGATGGGGTATATTTTAGAAGTTCTGACACGTCACCAAGCTTCGGTACATGTCACGAAGCTTCGGTACATAGGATGAAAAACCGCCACATATTTGAGGTTAATGATGCAAGGTCACATTTTTCGCCAGATTTCGACAGAACTATATGCTCTCATTAAGTAGACATGGATAAACTTCTTGTATGTAGCACTGTGTCAGGGAGGAAGCAGTTATATAGGGTGGATGTAATATAAGGTGTCATTTTGACATAATTACACCATGGGTTAATATATAATTCCATGATAGTTACGATCTGAAATGACTGATATCGAAGTTTATGGTGACCATTCAACGTTTGATGCCATTTGACGGTACGTGACACGAAGCTTCGGTAAATTGGATGAAAAATCGCCGGTCACAGTATAATTTTCTATTATTGAACATTTAACTTGAATGTCACGAATAATCGGTACATTCATGTTTTTGTTTCAACGCCGACTGTATGCATAAATATGATTTAAATATAGTAATAGCGCCCGCTCTCCCGCGGCGAAGCCGCTGAAGCGAAGCGACCAGGTATACGTATACGTATGCGAATGGGTATACGTATGCGAATATGAGATATATACTAATCGACTTTTTCGGCCCAATCTAAAAATAAATTGAAATCACCTAAAATAGGATAATTTATTCATAACTGAAGGGTCAGCGGAGTCCAAAAATGATTGTTGGTCGCCATTTTGTATTGATTAATGCCACCTCGAAATGTGTAATTGGGCAAAATGCTCCAGGGCAAAAATAAAAAACTTTGATCTAGCAACTGTTAGCTATACTTCATCATATGTAGGAACATCATGCTCCTAAAGTCAAATATATTTTCAAAAAGTGAATGTAAATTGAACAAAAGCTCTGGTTAACAAAAAAGTTAAATTGCATGAAAAAGTTTTGTTTACATATTTCATAAAATTATTAAAAATATTTACCCCGAAAGAGGAATCTAGCGACCTTGCTGGCCGTTTACATATTATCTTCAATTTTCTAACGGTATTTCCGCCTAAAAGATTGATGAAATATTCTCAAAGTTCAAGGCCGACAAACGGAAACTTTAAGTTCCGATAGAAAGATCGCAGAGTCATTTTAAGATTGCTTCTTGGGAAACCAGCCAGACAGCTGAGACTCGTATTACATGGCAGGCTAAATATCCACATTTACGTTATATGTGATTGTTTACATACATTGTATATATCATTTTCTTGTGTCCCATTATAAGGGTGGATGTAATTTCTGTATGTAAAATACATGTATTTTACATGGCCGCACCAATAATTGACAATATTAATCACCTGTGCACGAGTGGTTCATTGTTAACAGGCCAGACAAGTGGGTAGTGCTAAGCGAAGTCAAATTGTCTTCTATCAGTGCATTTAAGGCCAGTCCAAAACATGTCTTCTCTTACGGATGCGGAAATTAGTCAAGTCTGTGTGATATCTGGCATTTTATTAATGCACGAACACCAGAAGCCATACGTCTGGCATATACAGGCTTGATGTAGAACATTTTCAACCATGATGCTTGTTTGGGTGGGGTCTCGAAAGCTTCAAATCGCTAAGGGACTTAGTTGAATGTATCGGTCGGAATAATCTGGGCAAGAAGGTACCGGGTACAATATGATATGTTTTACTTAAATAGCTCAGAGTTAGCCACCCCCGCCTGGTAGCTTTCGGGGTCATATATAGCCCTTGAATGCGTCGGAGAAATCCTAATCCACCACTGCTATAAATAAGAGAGGACTGGTAATTATTTAAATGGAAAGTCTACCATATGGGTTATCCCACGAACAATTATTTTAAGTGGCTTGGCGACTCGATCCAAGATAACGGCTTATCTACATTCCGACTTAATTGGAACTAGAACTCAGTGCGTTCAACACGTAGGCAATGATTGGGTTGTCAGTGGACACATATTACATCGTCTGTATGATCCATGTAAAACGCCAAATACACGATAATTACAGAGATTACATGCATGTGTGATCCACCCTTATGGTTTATCATCAAATCCTTCTATACAGATAACAATTCATCCGATAATCCCATGAACAGTAATAAGCGGGCGCAAATTACGTTTACGTACATGATCATATTATATGAATAATAATTAATGTACCGAAGCTTCGTATCTATAGGTTACAAACACCTAATTATTTTCCATAGGCGACAGTGTTAACTAAAAGTCCCGCCGGCCATGGGTTAAGCCTATTTGAACTTCAATATGGACAATTTATCCTTAGAACGTCATACGCTGCACAAATGTGTTACAACAAACGTGCCCTTTTCGGTATTTTTTTCAAACGATAATCTTGCATTTCCACAACTACCCAATTTACTGCACAAAAATCAGCAGCATAAACATATCCAGACCGCGTCCGTAACTTCTGGACACCACCAGACTCGTCCTTGACATCTAAACATACACGATCGCCATATTTACGTAGGCTATGATTTTCTGTTCCCGATTAGGGATATTTCCCTCAATGATAATCAACCAATCAGCAGCCAGATGTTTTTGTTATGCTGACTCGAGTTTCAAGAAGCGTAACTCTATATAATTTGTTGCGTGTAACATATAATTGTAAAGAAAATCGAACTTTGATCGTGTAAACCGCGCCAATTTTACAAAACAAGCTTTAATGTGATACGATAGAAATATAGGAGTCATTGGACATCCTATTATCTCCCAGTGGTCCTTTGACACACATACCCCATTTTAAAATTGACCATTTATTGGGGGTAAGAAATAACACCGATACTCGATTCCTGATAACCCTGGAAGCACAGTTTAGTAGAAAGATACTAATGTCTCATGTCATGCTTGTTATATACATATATACTGCACATTGTCGCATGCCCCATGTCCATCCACTCTTTAATCGGAATATTATGACCACAAATGTGACCACACCCAAAATTCAGGGTTTTTCTTCATAATTTAATTTGTAAAATCCGACTCGCGTGCATTGCGTTTTGAAAACTAGTTACGTATATCTACCATACGCCTTAAGGAATTTATCTAATTTTGAACAGTACAATGTTTAATTGGATTTGAATTAGACCACCCCTCAACTTAGAAAACAAGTAGAAACCTTCTTAAATCCATTTAAAAACATTGTAGAAGCCAAGTTGTAAATTATTTAACAATATTCAAATAATTATGGTGAATTTAACCTTAAAATCATACTAAGATGAAACGGTTGCAATATGGACGATTTTGCATAAAAAAGTAAAATAAATGGTAAAAAATTGAGGAAAAAAAACATTGAAATTCTTCAATTTTTTTAGCACAATTAGTTATTTAACATTATTAACACAATTACTATTCAACTTAATCACCAAAATCATACTAAAATGAAATCTTTACACATAGAACAAAAAATGAAAATTTTGGGCTTAAAATGTAGAAAAATGCCCAAAAAATCGAAAAAAACAAAGAAGGCTACAAATTTGTTCTTGCTATCATGATTTTTCTTCATTACCATACCTAAAACATTAAAAATAACATGGTCGCAGCTTGTCCGTCAATGTGAGCAACACTACCTCCCGATCTCCTGGACTATAGCTATTCGCCGACTATACTCTAATTTCACACAAACTGGTATAATATCGGATGGAGGATTAATGCGTTCTGGTGTCGCCGATGAGGGATAATAGAGACCTTTCGTAAAACTCACGTTTACTATTACGGATACGGATAGGGTACTACGTCACCATGCACCATTGTGTAATGTCTAATCGTTCTCGTATTTTACTATCCGTAATAACGGTTACGATTTCATGGTTTCTATCACTTTACTCCGTTCGAGACTGTATATGTATATCATGTAAACCATCCAGTTATATTGAGCTACGACATCGGTGTGCTGTTTAGATTGGCAATCACTATACTCGTCGTCGTGAATCTCGACCTTTCCGCGAAATAAGATCGCTATTCACAACGGATAGTCATCGCTGGCTGCGACACAAAACTTTACAGTAAGAGGAGTGAATTATGAAACCAGTCGCCAAAAATACAGTATATAGTGTGCGATGCATGGGGAGTTTTTAGTTGTTATTATTATGTGCAAGATAGTACACAATATATAGTGAAATTCAACAATTATTTAATTCAACAACCCGTGGTGGCGTCCTAACGTGTGCAGTTATAGAATGCTCCAGGAGAGCCTAAATAATGGCATATATAACCCTATTAAGGGGGAGGTCAAGTGAACAATATTGAATGGGGATGCAAAAGTTACAGAGTTGCACATAATTATGAGTGTGAATTGATGTGGTATTGGAAACAAGAGGTATTTATCTGGCGTGTCCGGTTGGAACTTGTTCCGTTATAATGCTGGTGTATTTATTTTTGAATTTTATATTGATTTTTCAAATGTAGGTCAAGTGATGTAACTCCAGAAAAAAATTCTCAAAAATATATCTGTTGCAAAATTTTATAATTTACCAAGCGGAACCGCCAGATAAATACCTGTTGTTTCCAATACCACATCAAGTCACACTCAGAAGTATATGCAACTCTGTAACTTTTGCTCCGGAGATTTGCAAGGAAATCCCCATTCAAAATTGTTCACTTGACCTCCCTCTTAATGAATAGTGAAAGATTTTGTGTTCTCTTCCCCTTTCCCGAATTGAATAGTTCATTCAATTGAATAATATTCGGTTTTCGGTAGAAGTAGGATTTATATATCTCTCTCGTAGAGTCTGCAATGCAGGGCGTTTTAAAATTACATGGAATTCATAACCGAGTTCTAAGTTACATATAAAGTACTCTTTCTGTCTGAATAATCTGAACCTACCCTGGATCCCGATTCAACTGGTAAGTAGTGATTTCTGCTCCTGAACGGTTGAACGCTGAACCGTAACTAAAAGAATATTTGGCACACCCACTTTGCATTTATTTTAAATTTAAAAACACGCACAAATGCGAGCACATCAACCTTATGTCGGATTTCCTAAACCCAAAGAAGTGAAGCCGAAATCGTATTGAAATTAAATCGCGGACTTGAAGGGGCTTGAACGATGGCGTCGTGGTTGATGTGCGGTCCAAATTCAGGAACCCCCCTTCCCCCGTCAGCATAACGTCTATCAGGTCATCCATGCTAACAACGAACTGAATTTCCACCACATATGACCTGGCATTTTTCCTGTATTGCCACAATATATCACGAGAATCCCGGGTCGTACGTTGTGACTGATCGAATTATTAACAATATTAACAGGTCATGATTATCGCATTGTTGCAAATGAGACGATAAGTGAAGTATTAAAGGACTGTATACCAAACACACGCTTTGAGTTGTAAACGTGGTACGAAATAATGATGGTACGTGTTCGTCAAAACTAATACGCGTAATCGTTTTGCGAAAGGACTTTTTGGCCATACGGATAGACTTACGACTACGAATAGCTATCCGTATTCGTAATAGTAAACGTGAGGATGCGAAAGGTCTCTATTGTAGAAAAACCTACTTCCCAATCTCGAAAAATGGGCATTTTTTAAATCTCTGTAAAAATAAGTTTGCTCAATGCGGATTTTAACGGATTTTGGATATGTTGTAGAGGATATATTCCTCTTCAAAATGGAATAAAAACCAACTTAGTCCTAATTTATTCTAGGTCAAACCTTTTATCGACCAGACTATTGCTGGATAAAGGTTAGAAGTGATACCTATTAAGGCATTTGTATCGGTTGAATGGACCAAGGACGGACTTTAAAGAAATTGTCGGGAGAGAGACGAAAGATTTCAGAGATCATATTCGAAATTGTGTCCACCCATGATGTAGAAAATAGTTGTATATGATTAAATTAAAGTGACATCTTTGATAATTAACTCTGCAATCTGATGGTAAATCAATTTCTTGTTGTAAGTAAAAGTATATGCAACTCTGTAACTTTTGCTCCGGAGATTTGCAAGGAAATCCCCATTCAAAATTGTTCACTTGACCTCCCTCTTAATGAATAGTGAAAGATTTTGTGTTCTCTTCCCCTTTCCCGAATTGAATAGTTCATTCAATTGAATAATATTCGGTTTTCGGTAGAAGTAGGATTTATATATCTCTCTCGTAGAGTCTGCAATGCAGGGCGTTTTAAAATTACATGGAATTCATAACCGAGTTCTAAGTTACATATAAAGTACTCTTTCTGTCTGAATAATCTGAACCTACCCTGGATCCCGATTCAACTGGTAAGTAGTGATTTCTGCTCCTGAACGGTTGAACGCTGAACCGTAACTAAAAGAATATTTGGCACACCCACTTTGCATTTATTTTAAATTTAAAAACACGCACAAATGCGAGCACATCAACCTTATGTCGGATTTCCTAAACCCAAAGAAGTGAAGCCGAAATCGTATTGAAATTAAATCGCGGACTTGAAGGGGCTTGAACGATGGCGTCGTGGTTGATGTGCGGTCCAAATTCAGGAACCCCCCTTCCCCCGTCAGCATAACGTCTATCAGGTCATCCATGCTAACAACGAACTGAATTTCCACCACATATGACCTGGCATTTTTCCTGTATTGCCACAATATATCACGAGAATCCCGGGTCGTACGTTGTGACTGATCGAATTATTAACAATATTAACAGGTCATGATTATCGCATTGTTGCAAATGAGACGATAAGTGAAGTATTAAAGGACTGTATACCAAACACACGCTTTGAGTTGTAAACGTGGTACGAAATAATGATGGTACGTGTTCGTCAAAACTAATACGCGTAATCGTTTTGCGAAAGGACTTTTTGGCCATACGGATAGACTTACGACTACGAATAGCTATCCGTATTCGTAATAGTAAACGTGAGGATGCGAAAGGTCTCTATTGTAGAAAAACCTACTTCCCAATCTCGAAAAATGGGCATTTTTTAAATCTCTGTAAAAATAAGTTTGCTCAATGCGGATTTTAACGGATTTTGGATATGTTGTAGAGGATATATTCCTCTTCAAAATGGAATAAAAACCAACTTAGTCCTAATTTATTCTAGGTCAAACCTTTTATCGACCAGACTATTGCTGGATAAAGGTTAGAAGTGATACCTATTAAGGCATTTGTATCGGTTGAATGGACCAAGGACGGACTTTAAAGAAATTGTCGGGAGAGAGACGAAAGATTTCAGAGATCATATTCGAAATTGTGTCCACCCATGATGTAGAAAATAGTTGTATATGATTAAATTAAAGTGACATCTTTGATAATTAACTCTGCAATCTGATGGTAAATCAATTTCTTGTTGTAAGTAAAATATATCTGCATGAGAGTTACAAAACATTATAACATGTGTGATATTCGTGTTAGTTAGAGGATATAAAATGAGCGTTTCTCTCGTATGAAATTTATAAAACGAGTCTTAGAATTTTCCGTTTTCTAGCATTTGTCGAGACAAAAACGAAACATTCGAGACGAGTTTCTTAAATTTCATATGAGAGGAACACATTGCATAGTCTACATTTATCATATGACTCGATTTCAATTGATTTTATTGCGAAATGCTACGTTGACGCGGCAAAAATTGGTCAAACTAAAGGAATTCAACTTCAATAAAGCTCGTGTCTGAGACGCTTCACGACGAAGAGAATGCTTGCATCCGCACACAAAACATAGTTCTGTGGTTCGAGCCTAGTTACTGTTTCCCCAAAAAGTTATTGGAATTTCACATATACCACATAATAGATCATCTAGATAATCTTTAGTGAAGGATACATATTTGTTTCGGGGAGATTTAGATCCAAAAGACTCAACTATCCCATCGCCATGGCAACTGTCACTATAAATTCTCCCAATCTGCAAGTTCGTTGACTTCCAAGTACAATCCCGTCGGACATTTTCAACGGGCCAGGGTAGTAGGAATGTTATCATGAAGAATGTTGAAACAAAACAAAGATGTTTAATTCGATACAACATGTAGCACACATTGGATCTATATTTCACTCGGAATCAGATTGTGAATGTATATTATTCGGCGTTTTAATGTATATTTTAGAGGGTTTTTAGTATGTAGTGCACAGGCATTGTAGAGATATTATAATATGATGTATGAGATGCACACTGAACATATACTTTTGTACTGTTTCTATAGATAAAAACTTTCGCTATAATTGGGAGTGGTTATTAAATAAATAATGATACATAAACAAACACTCTTCGTTTTGTTTTTGTTTTTTGCGAGATCAGGAAAGGGCTAAAACAGAACGCTCTTTTGTGTTCAAAGCCGAAGGAAAGAAGGGACCCTGTTTCTCTTGAGGCTATACATTCTACGTCGGTAGACATTTTTATGTCACCTTTGTGTAACGAATGGTGTTGTTTATGATTATTTTGGCATTACGTTTGTCAATAATAAGATCGGACCCATGCATGCATGACCCCATTAATATGAGGGTTCGATCGCCAAATACCAATTGTCGAAAGAATAACTCTTAACGCGTGTTGAATTTTTGTCAGTATACAACAATTCCAATGTTCGCCTCTGATAAAGAGCGTTTATGTCGCATTGTAATTCAATTGAGTATTTGTCACTAAAAACAAGCATTCTGATTGGCCGAGAGCGGCTAACTTCGTTTTCGATTCACCGACATCGGCGCTTCAGCGTGCATCAAATCTGAATGTAGCACGGTCAAATTTCATCCGCGCAGAACGAGTAGCGAAACGAGCACACCCGCGCGTTGCTGTTTATAGATACCGTTCATCGGTCGCTTCAGCGTGCATCAAATCTGAATGTGACACAGCACAATTTCATCGGCGCAGAACGGAGTAGCGAAACGAGCCAACCAGCCCCACAGGAAATGGTTACGAAGCAGTGTTCCGAGTAACGCAATGAACAAACCCAATGATTTGTGCACGGTGACAACGGCGAAATGAAAGTCTCGATTCGTGTCATGAAAATGACTAAATGATACTTTGTATACAGTTGTTTTTCAAATTCCTTGCTAGATTGAATTACAATGGAGATAAACGTACCCTGTTTCGTTGTACATTCTGGGATTCGAGCATGAAAACAGTTTGTGAACTCGCCGGCATGCCGGCTCGTTCACAAACTGTTTTCATGCTCGAATCCCAGAATGTACAACTCAACAGGGTATGTTTATCTCCTAATTAATTGTTAAGCGGTGCATAATAAAGAGCGCGTTCTCAGTTATGGATATTTTTGTGCACTTTACGACGCATGGGCCATACAAAAGACTGTGATTGCGAATATATTTCCTTTTTTTATTTGCCTGGTAAGCCGAACATTAAAGGCACGGGCGGCGTTCGTTGCAGAAATATTCACATTTGTTCAAATCGCCATCAACAGAAGGAATATTAAAATATATATAGTTTTGTTCATATATGCCAAACATAATCAGCGCGTAAATAGTATATTGTCGTCATGACGTACGACGATTTACGTAAACAAGAGCCTGCTCGTATTACAGAAGTTGTGCTTCTGTATACATAACACAGCGCAATTAATGCCAATTATATTGGTTAATCACTCAAAAATGATATAAACGCTCTTTATTATTTCCATATCAGGAAAACAGTAACAAAAACGCTCTTTATGATTATCATATCTGGATCTAAACAAAAGCCAGGAAACGTAACGTATTTTTAACATACTGTTTATGCCATATTTCTGATTGGTATTTGAACAAAGTCTGTCTATATTTTACTATTCTTTCTGTTTATGGTGGCTTTTGGCGGAGATGAATATTTTAACAGCATACCCAGCGCCAACGCCGCCCGTATCTTTAACGTATGTAATTTTGTGTCAGATCGGACAGTGGATCCTTACCAATATCACGGTGGTGAATCACGCGGTTTCGAGGTTGGTGTGTACCACGCATTCAAAACGTGCAAACGCACAGAAACATAATATATGATGAACTGACACAAAACATAGCATTTTGACTGTTACGAGCATATATGCTAGTTTATTTTTAAAACAAGTTGATACCGTATTTGTTCGGAAATACTCAGTAGTTTTCTATAAAATTCTGACCAAAGTTGCCAGTCGAGGGTATGTTGAATACACAAGTCCATTTGATGTTTATCTTTGAGTGAGTGCTGAGTCTGATGGCGTTATGTTTATCTTTGAGTGAGTGCTGAGTCTGATTCTGTTGTTTATCTTTGAGTGAGTGCTGAGTCTGATTGTGTTATGTTTATCTTTGAGTGAGTGCTGAGTCTGATTTTGTTATGTTTATCGTTGAGTGAGTGCTGAGTATGTTATGTTTATCTTGAGTGAGTGCTGAGTCTGATTGTATTATGTTTATCTTTGAGTGAGTGCTGAGTCTGATTTTGTTATGTTTATCATTGAGTGAGTGCTGAGTCTGATTGTGTGGTTTATCTTTGAGTGAGTGCTGAGTCTGATTATGTTGTTTATCTTTGAGTGACTGCTGAGTCTGATTGTGTTGTTTATATTTGAGTGAGTGCTGAGTCCGATTGTGTTATGTTTATCTTTGAGTGAGTGCTAAGTCTGATTGTGTTGTTTATCTTTGAGTGAGTGCTGAGTCTGATTATGTTGTTTATCTTTGAGTGACTGCTGAGTCTGATTGTGTTGTTTATATTTGAGTGAGTGCTGAGTCCGATTGTGTTATGTTTATCTTTGAGCTAGTGCTGAGTATGATTGTATTATGTTTATCTTTGAGTGAGTGCTGAGTATGTTATGTTTATCTTGAGTGAGTGCTGAGTCTGATTCTGTTGTTTGTCTTTGAGTGACTGCTGAGTCTGATTATGTTATGTTTATCTTTGAGTGAGTGCTGAGTCTGATTGTGTTATATTTATCTTTGAGTCAGTGCTGAGTCCGATTGTGTTATGTTTATCTTTGAGTTAGTGCTGAGTATGATTGTGTTATGTTTATCTTTGAGTGAGTGTTGAGTCTGATTGTGTTATGTTTATCTTTGAGTGAGTGCTGAGTCTGATTGTGTTATGTTCATCTTTGAGTGAGTGCTGAGTCTGATTGTGTTATGTTTATCTTTGAGTGAGTGCTGAGTATGATTGTGTTATGTTTATCTTGAGTGAGTGCTGAGCCTGATTGTGTTATGTTTATCTTTGAGTGAGTGCTGAGTCTGATTGTGTTATGTTTATCTTTGAGTGAGTGCTGAGTCTGATTGTGTTATGTTTATCTTTGAGTGAGTGCTGAGTCTGATTGGCACTATACTGGACTTTTCGCAACATAAATTACTACTTATAAGAATTGCGAATTACATCACTAAAATTTGCATTCTTTCTATCAGATGTGGTGTTTCCATAGCCGTAGTTACGATTACGGTTCTGAAAAGCCAAACATGGGCACACGAGATTTACATTCTATAATCGAGCTTATACCACTCACTATGACCTGGTAACAACATAATTAAGTACAAACTACAGACGGCAAACATAACCTCATCACATTACTCCGAGTGGCAAGAAGTCGGAATGCCACGATTTTCTCACAAACGGACTCGTAATCGTCAATTCTGCGAAAAGGATTCTGGACCGAAATAGAAAGTATAAGACAGAATATCAGACCACTATAATATATTAAAGTATGTGGGTCTAAAGTTTACTTTGACTGCGAATGTCTCTAAGTTCTTCTGAAAAACACAGCCAACGCCCGACGAAATTGTGCGTCCATGCAGATATAGACTATTGGGTTTATACAAACAATAGTCGCCCAGACCCGTTCACAGATTTCCATTCCGCCATCAAGGACGTCATCAAAAATCCGTCGTTTTTCGACGTCGGTTGTAATTTTTAAAACATATGTGATAAAAAGTGACAGAAACACAATACAGCTGACACCGGTTCCCATGACAACCATTGCAGTTAATTTCTTAGTTTTCAACGGCGCGCCGCCTGTTCGACTAGATACGCGACGAGCGTTTGTGGCAGTATGTCCCGAATGATATGTTTCAGCCGACTTATGACTAAATTTCCCGATTGTATTCTCCTTTCTATTCAAGGATTCGGCAAGCTGAGTTCCAATTATGCAAATTTTATTTTGGGTTCTCCCTTGTTTCTCACTCTCCAAACGTTTCTCTCTCCATAGCAACGTTATAACCAACGTGGTGTATAGTACAATAGCAATGACAACCTCAGCAAACGTGACGAATGCGACCCATAACAGGTATATCTTTGTAAACCCAACAGCGATGTTGACACTGCAATTCCGACCACGCAACCACTTGACTTTGGTTTCTTTCTCCATAATAACATCGATCAACAGTCCGGGAACAGATTGAAGGGCATAGCAGATAGTTCCCGCTAGCATAAGTCTCCTCGCTTTCCCAAGTGAGAAGTGACGTAAAGGATGGCATATTTTCTGGTACCTCTCATATCCAATTGCCAGACGAATAAACAACGATACGGCCGTACACGTTTTCGTGATATATCGAGAAATTTTACATGGAATTATCAGCTGGTCTGCATAAATATACGGGAACATCATGTCCAATATCTCGTGAGGTAATGCGAAACAGCTCACGAGATCAGATATGGCCAAACCAGTTAGGAATAAATTCGCAGCTGTTTTCGGAAAATACCTCCGATATACGAGAATAATAATTGTATTTCCAGGTAGCCCAATAGTCACAATAACCACGTAGTAAACAATAATCGAAATAAAATTCTTCGCTCGATCTGCGTTCAGAAATCTCAAGCAGATGTCGGACATGTTAGAACTAATATTGGATCCACAAAGTGACTCCAATTCCTCACCAAGATATCCCGACTTCATGACGCACGATCACGGTTGGATCTGTCATACGTTCCCTCATACAACAAGTCATGTAATGACTGAGGTTTTTACTGTACCGAGTCCCATGTACCCTATAAGGGTGCAAGTGACTGTTCCGTATATTTCCAGCAAAACGTTTACTCTTTTGAGCGATTTTAATCAATGTTCTATCGTTGAAATAAATATGTCGTATATGTGGATCGACGTAGGCATTGATCACGCGTTAATGCACCGTCAATTAGTTAGCCTTGATCAAAACTAATTGACGCACATGTCATCAAACGTTTTAAGAAACATCCATTTATTGAGCACTTATATACAGAAACAGTCATAGTGAGAACGGAATTAATGCGGTTACCGAGGACCTTGAGTTTAATTTCCTTCACGTTTAAAACAGAGTGGCAGTAGCGGTTGTGATGCAGGACTTATGTATCAACAATACACAATTTCCAGCAATTTTTGCCAACTTGAGAGGGGTATCTACTGAGTCATTATCCTTGACTATTGCAATGATTAATTTTCATGACACATGACATATGCGTATGGAGATTAACATAACTTATATAAAAAAAATCTGTATCAAGTATAATATATGTACAAATGTATTGGAGATCATGTAGTTACGATTAGAATAGTATATGTATGCATTCAAGGTTTCATACGTAGCAATCAATAATATATATATAATTTTTATTGAGATCAAAAATACATACTCATTTACTTATATTATAATGTATTCATTTATAATGTATTGTGAAAAATAATATTATCCTAGCCTATCCTTTTTTTAGTTTATACCAATCACTGAGGTGTGCATGCCCCTTATTTTCGCACAATAAATAATTCACCGTATATATATATATATATATATTGTTTTAAAGCTAAAATTTACCATTTTCAACCAAAATGCAGACCATGACAGGGCGGATGTCCGTAAATATCAAAGCTTTTCTACTTGATAGAGCTATATGATATAATTGAGATATAGACGAGAGGCCGATCACGATCGGCAGATGTTAACCCATCCCTTGGCGATAGTAAATTACTATGATCGGAATCATAAATGAGAGTTTTGGTGTTGAATTATAGAGTATACTTTTATGTACTATTATAGACAAATGTACATAACACAAATTATTTGAATTTATGGGTCACTAGCATTTATATAAGAGAATGCACTAGTACAGCTAAACCACCACAGCCTTGGGTTAAATGTGAAATGTGGCCAGGACATGGGGTATTTGGGTTAAGAGAGTTTACAATAACCAGAGTAAGAGTGCAAATTAATTAGATAGAGCTACTGCCTGTAAGTCTGAGTCCTGTCCTTAAAAACATAGCTGGTTTAACCTCACACTAATGTCTAAAAATAACTCTAATTATCAATAACTCAGATACTGCTTGTCTCTCACAGAGTTAAAGTTTTACTGCTGGTAATCAATTAGTTGTTGACTGCTATGGTTATCTGTTCAATTCTTAGTTGAAAAAGGGCCATAACTATGGTATAAAATGTTGGATATAACCCATATTAAATCTCGATTTGTATTTTGAGTTGAGAAACTCGCTTACCAAATTTGGTTCTTATAAGTTGAAAAATGGTTGATTTATCAAAATATTCAGAAATTCTATATCAAAGGGCCATAACTCATTTAAAAAATATCGGATCAAACCCATATTCGACTCGATCTGTATTTTGGTCCGAGAAACTCGCATACCAAATTTGATTCTGATCAGATAAATTTTTTTTTAGTTATGGTAGCATGCATGAATTCTAAGTCGAAAAAGGGCCATAACTCCGTAAAAAAAACTCGAATCGAAATTTGGTTCCGATCAGATATAAAATGTTTGAGTTATCGCACCATGCGTAAAGTGTCTACAGACAGACAGACGGACGGACGGACTAACGACGAGTGGTCAATCCGGACAACGACACTATGTTTACCATACTATGGTATGGGTAAACATAAAAAAGGTTATCATAGCAATTTCTAAATACTGTCTTGCAAGCACAGAATAATGATGACATATTTTGCGGACAGAAATCGGACTATGTTCCCATAGAGTCAAACACTCGGTTTGTAAACTAAAATCATGTAACGCATCCCAATTTCTTACTTTTTGTGAACTGTCATTTTGTTTTATAGATGCTTTATTCTTTGATCCAATTAATGTACATAAATGGATATTGAGAAATATAACTGGAGATAGTATACAAAAGATAAATGGAGTGAAACATGGAATATGCATGTATGTACATCATATACATCGAATCTCCGGTTGACATTCAGCCTGTTAGATCAATACAGCAATGGTGACAATAATACATGTGGTCTTACTAAAAATATGAGGCCGGGTTTAGGGGCTAATTGTGTGATAAAAGTCGTTATAACGACTTCAAACAACTCGTTATAACGACTTGCAGAAAAATGGACAAGGGGGTAAATTCGAGGTGGAATATCGTTTGATTTTTCTGTTGGAAGTCGTTATAACGATCTGCAAGTCGTTATAACGAGTTGTGTATTTGTATATATATTTGGGGGTGCGGTGGTGTTTCGGGTGGCCCAAAGACGCTTCCGTGCGTGGTGTGTGGACGTCAATGGGTTCGAAAGTTCGAAACAAAATTTTATGAGACATTAGTCGTTCAGTCAGATGGGGCTTGTGTTACCAAATGGACGGAGAAATTAGTTCTGACTTACATATGTTGAACGAGGACGTGTCTTGCTCATAAACCGCACATTACATATATACATATGCCAGACAGTGAATACATTTAAATTTATTATATCATCCACCTGAATATTCGACCATCATCTTGGCCGATTTGAGAACCCTACGCACATCAACACAAGTTTATCAGATCATTGAAATGTAAACACACACAAGTATACTCTGTTAGTTAGTTATTGATCTAATTGGAGATATTGGCTGCAGACACACGTACCACAGTAGCAATGGCATAGTAGGTGTGACAATTAATTCTGGTGGAGTTTGGTGACAATTGGTCATCATAATCTATATGCCATAGCGAGCCATGTCGCCCGCCGCACATTCACACAATGAGTCTTTTCCAAGCTCTATCAGCGTCGAGATCGACATCTCAATGATTTATCTGACCGAATGTCTTGTCTCTGTTGAAATTTACCGAACACGCAGTGTTATATTTTTAATGCTAACACACAAGTCCACTTGATAACTTAATGAATACCTCGTTTCTGTCAACAGTCATGATTGTTCTTACTAAGAACAAATCACTCGTGTAATTTCTCAGCATATTTATAAGTGAGTCAAACATTGCGATCAGTTATATGTAAGTTATATGGGTTAATTGGTCAGTCGACTCACTGTGTGAATATGCGACGGGCGACATGACTCCCTATGGCATATAAATTATGTTGACCAATTGTCACCAAACTCCACCATAATTAATTGTCACACCTACTATGCCATCTCTACTGTGAAACGTGTGTCCGCAGCCAATCAAAATATGCAGGACATGCGTTCATTGATATATGTGTTGGCCCGTTGGGTGAGTTGAACATAATCTTTGTAACCGTGTACACAATTCCCTGCACCCTGATATTAGGATACGTTAGATAGCATATATAGGTGTGACATCCTCGTCGTTGAATGTGTGACTCCATTAAGTTTTCGGGTTACAGGTTCGTGACGGTTTAAAGTGGTTATTAACACTCCCGTTCACCAGATATTAATAGTTTGATATATAAATTATGTGTAGGTTGTATAGTGCAGATCATCAGTACAAAACGTAAGTTCGACAAAATGTCTAAATTCATGACCTACCATTTGTACATTAAACGTGACTCAAAAATAAGATACCTTACTTGTATTTAAATTCGTGCATATCCTGTAACAGAAATTTCTATAAAATGGCTGAAGTTTAGGTTGTGCCATCTTAGTGTTTTATTTCTATATCCAGATAATAAAGTCAGGTATACAGATCCCGACCAGAAAACTCTTTATTCATGCCATATACCAAACCGGCAAATTTATTGCTTCCCACTGAAGAAAAATCTAGATCCGAGTTTTCTAAATTAAATGTATATGAATTGAATCAGCCTTCCATTATGGATGAATGGAAATCGTTATATGTACGCATTTTCGTGCATTACTGTATTTCAAGGCGGAGCTATTTATGATATTGTCGGTACAGCGGACAGTAAGCACCCGTCAACAGAAAACGTTATTATGAAGCTATAACAACAATTAAAGACATTCAAAATTTCAAGATGAAGATATTCCAAAGTGCATGTTCGGTGTGATTTTATGTCGATACACCAATGCATAGTTGTTTGAAGCAAATTTTGCTACTCATTGTTCAAAGTGCGTACCCGCGTTTCCGTGACAAATTGTGACAGAAATAGAGCTTGTGCATGTAAACAACCCGAGTCCTGCCGCGCCTGCATGGGTGAATTTCTGTTCCATCGCGTCGCTCTGTTTTGCATAAATCCAGTCATAAAATGGCAAGACATTTTCAACAAAGAATTTCTCTGGATCTATCTGGCAAAAAATCTTGAATGTCACATATCATCATCTTCATTGTATATAGAATCTGAACAATTATTAAGAGACAACGTGGCTCTATGAGAGGAGGCTTCATTTGTATCATAATGTTGAGTTAGATTTTTAAATGCATAATATAGCATCATACCCCCATATATTATAATGAAGAATAAAGCAGTCACAAATATTCCAGCCTAATGAAAACAAAATCAGGCATGGCATATAGTTCGTCTTGGATTTCATGGGCACCGGTTATTTCCCGAGTAAACAGCATTGGAAGTGCCTTGTGAAATGCAACATAGAAATCGTATATCGGAAGGAATGGTTGGATGCTGTCAGCAAGGACAGCAACCTGTCTCTTTTTCTGAAGTGTCATTCTGACCCACTGTCACCGTGGAGTATCTGATCTCTACTTTCCCACAACCGCCGAAATTCGAAAGAGCTGAGCATAAATTGTTCTCAGTGCGGAAATGTCTACAACAACGAGAGCATGCATGCGCTGTCCCAATGCCAATCTCCCATTCTTGTTCAGCTTCGTGACATCTTCTGGGAAAGGGTTATCGACGCATTTGGGATCCATGCCTATGCGTCCCTGCAAGCCATCCCACAAAAAAAGCGTAGTTGCTATGCTACTTGGAAGCACGAGAATCTACGACCGTCTGGATGCGATAAATATGTTTTGTTATTTCACTGTTTTCAGGTACCACCAATAACTTCTGTAATTTTTTTTTTCTTTTTCAAAAGTGCAGTTCATATATGATATCATATCTCAAGATCACGAGAGGGGACTTAATTATTCTATATTTACATACTAGGAGTGATTATCACTAAATCCAGCATTCTGATTGGTCGGCGCCCACGTGGCTAGTTGCAGTTATTTCTCGGTGAACGCGCAACAGCTCATAACACCAGGCTCATAATTACATCGACGCGTCATAGGTTTGGGAAAGACGCATAATGTTTTGGGCGCATTTGGACTCGCGCAGGATTGACTTAATAAATCATCGGCAAATACACGTTCTCATTATATATCGCGAGATTTTACAGGGTATAATAAGCTGTTCCATATAGGTATACGGGAACATCATGTCCAATATCTCGTGGGGTATCGCGAAACATATCACGAGATCTGATATGGCTAAACCAGATAGGAACCAATTCGCAGCTGTTTTCGGAAAATACCTCCGATGAACTAGAATAATAAATGTGTTTCCAGGAAGCCCAATAGTCATAGCAACCACGAAGTAAACAATGCTTGAAATAAAATTCTTGGCTCGATCTGCGTTCAGAAATTTCAAGCATATGTTGGTCATGTTAGAACTAATGTTGTGTCCACAAATTGATGCCAGTTCATCACAAATGTATCCTTCCTCCATGTTGTAACACAGCACTATGGCATACGATTTATCGTGCAGTATATATTATGTTATACTTGACAATCACAATGTTGTACTATTCCGAGTTCCAAGTACCAAATGTGTGATTGTTCCATCGATTCAGCAATAATATGATATAGTTTAATTACTGTGCCGTCAGCTGGTGCCGTCGTTGAAATAAATAAGTCTATTGAAGGAGAGTAAGTCTATAGGTATTGATCGAGCGTTTCACTTATCAATCTATTTAACCCTGCAAGGTATGGTTTTGTACCATTGGCCATTTTTTTTTTGTGACCACCCACCCCTCAACCCTAATTTTGTTCCGTTTTAGCTAGTTTTTTCGACACCACCCCCTAGAAACACGATATCAAACATTTTCAGAAGAATATTAGAAATTTCACCACTTAATTACTATCTGTTTTCTATCAACTACCTATTACAGGTTGGTGTATGCGGTCAGCTCAGTTTGACAGTGATTGTGTATGCAATTTTTCCATGCATTTTATGTTCGGAGTGACATAGACTGACATGTACCGGGTATCTAGTAATTTTACAACAATAAACTATACTGCCTGTCTAAATGCAATTTCGATGTTAAAATAACATTTCGCTAAGGTTTACGATATTTATAAAGCAGGGTGTCATGACTCAGGGTGCTGCATGCACACCCCACCGTCGAGGAAATATGCAATGGTGAATTCGGTAGCTTCTGGGAAAATATAGCTCCCCGTGCATTTAAGGTCAAAAATTGTTTTAAAAAAAACAATATGGAGGACATTTTTTAGCTTCGGAAGTAATTGCTTTTGGGTCTTCTATATCACCCACCCACCCACCACCTCATACGTGCCCGGAAAAAAATGTTTGACACCCCCTGCGCCGCATGGCAAAACTAATTGGCCTCCTCTCTTATGTGTCATCAAAAGTTATTAAAGCTGCCCGGTTCGATTCTATACCAAATAATTCAAAAATTTCTGAGGCAATTTTCCGCTTACCAGCCAAAAGAAAAATAATTCATTCATATCACACAATCATTGCGAAAATACACACACATACTAATAAAATTGAAAGAGGTTATGGCACACAAAAAACGGTGAATTGGGTTCAACGTTCTCTTCAGAATGTAATGATAACCATTACTCAAGAGACACGACAGAACCTTGCTCTGGGTCAAAGTCCATATACAAGTATTTCATTTATTGGTCGACTAGTTTGGTAAAAGTACATTTTAATGAATGATTTTCGTCTCAAAGTTAATATAACTGATTAGTGAATGAAAATTGTTATCTAGCTGTCGTCTGTCATTGTTTTTGCGACTCTCGTGTCCGTTTATTTGCGCGCACTCAATGTCTCTTGTTGAATAGACTGGTTCCTGGTCGAAAGCTGCAAAAATCTGAAAACGTAGTAACCTGGCTCATCCAGCGACACTTAGGGACCACGACCTCCAAACGCAACGGCTATACTAATATCTGAAAATCCATCCAAATTAATAATAGACCATTCCAATGTATAATATTTTAGCTTAATGTTTAGTGCTGAAATGGTTAAAAATTGCCATATATGTCAATTTAGTATTATATTTGATTCACTTACCGATGCCTGGAGACCGAGACAATATCAATATAATTAAAGTGGCACTTCACAGTCTCATCCTGAGTCATAACATCGAGTCCAGAATAATTCACTCCTAACAACATATTAGTCCACCCTGTCGAACCGCCATCCAATTTATTCAGGTCGTAAAATCGGGAAAACGTTGACTTCCACTTGTGTTTAGCGAATGTCACACTATCCAGTTTCAGGGAACCACCTGTTGCCTTGGATTTTAAAATTTTCTCATTATAAACAACTTTCAGAAGTTCTTTCATCTTTGATGTGCTATTTCCCAGTTTTTCGTCTTCTGGTAGGAATTTGTTCAGAAAATTGTCTATTTCTTGGTCCTTTGAAATGTCTAATTTATCGATGAAGAACTTCTGGGCAGCCATCATTGCTAAAATATCTTGCTGAAAAACGTAAGAATTACACCTTCTATATAATATTGGGCATGGAATAATGATACGGGTAGACCAAATCATCGAAATTAAATGTACTCAATCCGATGCGATGGTCCCCATATCATTTTTTGAAATGCTGGTTCAGTTATCAGAATCGATTAATTGCCCAAAAATAATGCTAACACAGTCAACTATAGTATAAAATTGTCCAAAACCTATTATTCATCAAAACTTTGTTCCACGAAATGTGGTCGGTTTGTCAAATATCTAATACACAAAGCCACTTGATTTTAGAGTTATCCATCTTCGTCCGCAATTTGGTCCGAGACCGTCGGCTCGTCGACTTTTTGCCATGCCGCCAAAAACCTTCCTGTCCCTGTACCAACTTGACACTCATTGGTAATGGGATGTAAGAACTCTTACACTGGTTTTTTTTTCTCCAATCGCTCGGATAAGACAAACACATCAAAATTGACAACGAGAAAAAATAACCCTACATTTTCTTAGCAGTATAATTTTGACCCATCAGCATTATTGAAAATCAGCAGGACCCACCTACATGATATACCAGCATCATAGCAATTCCACGGGGCCCACCTACAGGATATACCAGCATCATAGCGGAAAAATATTAGGACCACTTAACCAGAGTTGATACATATTAACTTAAGAATGGTCATCCACACATAATTAGCCCCTAAATCCGGCCTCATATTTCTCAGTAAGACATTCGTGTGTTATTTTATGTTAATTATAATATACGTATGATATGTATGATGTATGGTTGTCCACAGCATGTGATCATTTAGATATGTAATACTTGTGTTGTGTACGTTGATAAAGGCCCTGACAGTCGAAACCTTCAGGTAAAGTGACTGTTAACTTTCTCAGGACGTCCTTAAACTTCACAGACATGAAATCTTTAATGAATCTCTTTTATACAAGACGTCCTTAAACATCACAGACATGAAATCTTTAACCCTTTGAGTGCCACGGGCCGATCTCATCGGCCCTAATTTACGTTCTGTAAAATCGGCCCTAAAAAAAAATAAAAAATAAAAAATAAAAAAAAATTTGTTTTAGATTTTTTTTTTTTTTGGTTGAATTGTTTTTGAGTACGCTTAAGCATGCTATAGGGCATGTTATAACTCAAAACTATCACCAAGTATTCATAGTAATAATTTTGATGCCCATGAAAAACGTAAGATTCCTTGGCCCTAAACCTACAAAATAAGCCTGTTAAAGAATATAAAAAACAATTATTAAAATTGTAAAAAATTGTAAAAAATAATAACAAATGACGAAAAATTGTTAGGCCAATGCATTCTCTTATATATGCGAGGCGACCTATGGTCGACTCGCATATATAAGAGAATGCATTGGCACAGGGTATATGGGTTGATACAAAAAAATCGGACCTGGCACTGAAAGAGTTAAGGAATATGGGCAGTTGAGTTTCTCAGAATAAGTCACAATTAAAATTAATGTAACCGACAAAAGTCTTAAATATAAAAATTTAACATTGCCTTACATTATGTACAGTGATGGCAGTATCCATACCATCGTAGTTTTTATTCACATCTGCATATGTATATACCCTCGTCATAGTTATGGGTCAATGAGAGAATATTGTGAGTGATTGCCATGCACCGCCGCTAACAGTCACAAAGCAAGGCTTGTTATCGCAATGGAAGCTGGGTTGGGACAGAAGCCAATCGCAACATCATCTAGAGCATTGTATGTGTATGAGGTTGTATGGAAACATTATAAGATAGTATCTCCCGGCCATATAATTTATATGCTCGTATTTAGTTATTGAACAGTGTAGCAATTACCAGTACTCGTAAAGGAAAGAATACAAAGGCTTTGACTTTCAAAAATGAAAACAAAATGTCAGAATACAATATATGCAGGTCACGAGCACGCGGTAAAATGGTTTTGTCTCAGGGCTGAGAGAATATCGTGAGCTCAAGATTTAATTTCATATACCTGCAGAAATAGTGGTTTCAAATTGGGAAATAGTCTGAAATTTGTCTGATTATTAAAGTTCCAACCAATGGTCATGCAACTAAGAGTTAAATAATTTGGTTGCTATATTCCCCGACTTGTCATCAAAGTTTCGACTCACAAAATCAACACCATGCAAATTATAGTCAGAATCACAGGGGCGTGTTGTATTAAAACGAGTAAGATATAAATTACAATATATATCAGTTTATAACGAGCGCGCAACTTAACAATATACTTAACAATATGTATTGTTTATCGCTGCATTTTTAAAGTGGGGCGCTCCTTTTAAACTGATATATTTTTAAATTTATATTTTACTCGTTTAACCCATGTGGTCAGAATCTCCGAAATCAATTTTCCGAGTCTACCACAGGCAATAGAAAAATGAAAAATAAATTCAATCACCGCCATTAATATCACGCAGACATTCTATAATATCTAAGAATAAATTATGCTCTTTATTATATATCTACTGCCCTTGGGCAGCGAAATCAAGGACGCTCTTTATCAATGCCGATATTTTGACTAAATGTTAAAACTACCTCTACAGAAAGTCGCTATGGCCATCAAATTTCCTATGTATTGGTTCATGAGTACCATATCATTATGTTCTTGTATAGCAGTAAATGTACAACTCGTAGTGTTATGGTGTCAATTCGGATGGGGCATCTTTAACGAAGACCCTTTACCTTGTCACACTTGTATTCAGTAACGGTGATCCCCCGCATGATCTGGTGGTAATCTAGTTCGGTAATAAGTAGGTCAGCTCCCGGCTCGTGCCATGGAACGAAGTATTCTCGCCGGAAATAGAACCTCCAGCTAGAACTACTCTCCTTCATTCCGAGTTGTTTAGTATGCTGCTCGCATTCCGATATTGCATCCATTATTCTATGTAGGCCGTGACCTAGACATGATACCTAAATCAGAAATACAGGTTGAAGTATATCAGCAAGACATCTTATTATTAACTTATTATCTTAGTATTGTTATCCAAATTAACCAAAACACAAACGTTTCGTATACCATGCGAATAAAACATGAACATCAATTGGCATCCACGTCACTTGCCCCGAAGAACATAACTAGCATCCAAAACAATAATAATAAATATAACATCCAATTGAAACGCTCTTTAAAGGGGTACTGTACGCCATTTTCATTAAATTTCGGGTGACAACAACGATCTAATATCGATAATATATAGAAACATAAGTAATTTGAGTCGAAGATGTATTCTGTAAACGCTCAGGTTAATAAGCTATCTTAAAATTTAATAATTTAAAAGTTAATAATTTGATATAAATTGAATTTATGACTGGAGCCATAAAATGGCGTCAATTAAATTACGAATTTCCGTAATCAAACAAAGTAATTGAGGGATACTGGATTGTTAAACCGATCGCACACACGATCGCTTAAAATATTATGATGATACGGGGAGAACACTCAAGCCACTCACTGACTTGCGACGATACAACAACTTAAATGATTATATGGGACTAGTATGCCTATAATATAACTTTTATTTGATTCATTTGGTTGAAAACTGTAGAAATATTACTCGACAACGACAATTTGTATTTTTGCATTCCGGTAAATTTGTCATCCGTAACACTACTTCGTACTCAACAGACTTTCAAATAATGAAAAAATTGTTACCTTATTCTCCGACTCGGAGACTATAGAAACCAACAACAACATTTGGCGTACAGTACCCCTTTAAGATATGGCGCTATTTGGCATGATAAACAAAAACTCATATGTGATAGTTTTATGTTTCGGCGGCCAAATTTAAACATGGTAAACCTGCCTTTTTAAACTGGCTATCTGACAATAATACCTCCCATGAATTGGTTGATATGTTCGAGTTTAGATTATTTTTTTTGTATCAAATAGTAGTCTTACGGTGTCAAATGTCTTTAAAGCTACACTTTATTCTTCGAATTTCTAATTATATTGGTTTACACCAAACGGCATACACTATGTCTAGTAACTCTAAATATAATGATATGATAGTTTCCATGAACTAATTGATTCTTCACCCGATAAGTCTATATATGTGTGTCTAGATGAGAATTGTACATGCAATGTTATATGTCGTGTCTCCGATTGTTATTAACGGCTGATTTTCCCTAAATGTCGCCTTTATTTGGGATTTAAACACTAACCATTTCTACCCCAAATTGACAAATGAAATTACAATATTTGAGTGATACAAAATGGGAAGAACAACAGGGAAGGGGAAGACGATCTAGCTGCAATCAGGTATCCCCTTTGTTGAGCTATTATCTATATCTCCCCAGAAAAGTAGAAAGGCATAACTGAAGCAATTACCGGAAGCGAGAATGTGTCCAATTGCAAGTTTGAGAAATATATTTGTGAAATGATGGTAGTATGAATATGCGTTTACCTTGTTTCCTAGGGTGATGTATATTGAACAGCCAGCATATTCCTTGAAGTTGTGTTTCTGTGCTATCTGCGAGCAAGCTTCCTTTACAGTGGTAGCAGCGTCTGTTTTCACCAAACATCGCTGTCCGCCCATCAGGGTAATCGGTAATAATATGGGTTTACCGTTCTTAGCTGCCTGTATAACACAATTAGTTTTTGATATGAATGATCACATAAGTGGCCACATTGAGGAAAATTCTTCATTAAATAATTCGATATCTGATTGGTTAAGTGTTTTTTCTGAAATATAAATTGTGGTAAGACTAACGTTTGGCGTAAAATAAAAACAAAAACTTTGAAGGCTAACGCTTGGCTTTTATATATTAATTGAAAGTTTTAGATTGAAAATGTTTACCTTCGCTCACCAGTACCAACATACATGTACTATATATTGCATACGATGTGGCGGGTGATGTATCTGCAATGTTGATAAACTAGGTATAACACAGAGTTGCACATATTACTTCTTTTTTGCAAATAGAACATTACTAGGTAAACAATTCCACCATGGGCACACATTGTTCTAATCTGTGCATGTTTGGAGCCTTTAATTGGAAGTTTATCTAATTCGCAAATAGTACAGCAATTATATCGATCAGTATTTATTCAGAACAAGTCCATTCATACATTTGGTTCCAAATATTATAGTTTGTATAATTATATGCATATATGCATGTATAAATACAAAATGATTACAAATTTGCGTAATGTTCCTTTATTTGCTATCCTGATTTAAATGTTGGGTCATTTAGTATATCTTTGTGAATAAGTGCTCGTCCAAGAATGTTGTTAAATGGAGCACTGTTGTCTGGCAAACCATTCCACTTATCTCACACCCGGTTTGAGAATATAAATCTCAAGTATGCATATCGAGTTCACCTATAACCACGAATGTCCCCGGTTTGCACCGTGACTAGCTTTTTTTATAAACCTCTGATTGTCTACATTATATTACCCCCGAAGGGTCTTAGACGTCTTAGACGTATTTCAGGATTGTGATATATAGATAATACCCTATTTATACTGATAACAGTCACGCGGAACACTCAAGGAATGAAACACGCGCGGAATTTACCTAACTAAATGTCCGTAGGCCTATATGTTTTATCATAGGGAATTTTGTCATCTGGAATATCTGATTACACAATATTAATTATTCACCCCTTATCCAGTTCGGTTCCAGCATATACCAGCATAATTAGTGCAAATAGCTACCACAATCTGTGATTTTAATGAGCTTCACAGACACATTCGAATATATACCTGAGACAAAAACCTTGAAAATAAAAAAACTTGAGAACGCTTGGCCATTTGTGAGAGTTGAGAGTTCAAGGATGTTGACATTGCCTGCGATATATGTCGCTATTGTTATTGCATATCTACAACGTTTGCCACATGTTAATGTATCATCAAATAAATAAATAATCTGCTGTTTACCAACTCGTCAGCCGTGCACGTACCACTAGACACATTACCTCAACCCATGTTGGTAGACCAACCCCATTAAACAATTCGGTGCACCGGGGATTGTATATTGTTTTGAATATATTCGAATCCATTTGATGACGCAAAGTCTCTGGTTAGCTGTGTTAGTTGCATTATTTACCTATCTATGGCATTTCAGTTTGTTGTCGATTATTGCTCCAAGATATTTTCCCATATAAGCGTGTCCTACACAATTATATTCTGTTTATAGGGTTGCCATGCCCGACATGCATTACATTTATTTTCTTGGAGTTAAAATGTAATTGCCACATGTTTGGCCATTCACACATGTTGTCAGTATGTGGATAGCACATCATTTTTGTGTCGTCGGCAAAGATTTTACACAGGCAGTCAACTTTTTTACTTTAAACATATTTTATTTGTATATCGAATAATACAAAAGGGATTGGGGACAAGTTACAAAACTTACTTTGCCAGGCAGTCAACACTTGACGGAAGATCGTTTGTGAATATTAGAATAGCGCAGGACTCATAATCACTCCCTGAGGGACGCCTGGAAATCGAGGTAAACCACATCTATCGGTTACAAGTTTTGTTCCAAGCTGCATGGCTGTGAGATGATCTAAGTTGTCCAGAATGTGAATTTGGCACGACCTCCTTCGCTGGGTACTTATATCAGTTTGTTCCATGTGATTCACGATTGCATCGTTGAGAAATGATTCTAGCATATGCATCTTGCAAATAATGCACATTAAGGTAACTTCCTTCAGAAAAAGTGTCGGTATTTTTTAGGACCGCAACTTTTGTATGAGTTCAGATAAGTAAACTGTTTGTGTCCTTGTTTAGTGAATCAGTATCGGATATATTGTCGTTTTCCTTAATCAACACATCAGCGACACATGCGTTGATAACTTGTTCAATGTTTGTTGTTATCTTCCTTGTGTTTGAACATATTAGTTCTCCTATCCATTGTTATATTTTTCTTTTACTTTTAAAATATCTTCCTAATACCTCTGTCCCTTCGGGCTATATTAATGATGTTGTCTGGTTATATTTTAAATTTGTGTTCATATCTTTTCTTTTATGCGTTCGGTAGTAATAGTGATATAGCTGACTCGTATACGCTTGGCAATATTCTGTTCGCATCTACCTATATATCTTATACATCGCCACCTTGACATGTCTACATAATTGCGACAACAAGAGTTACATGAATTTCATCGTACGAAGAACTAACAAAAGTCTTTTCGGCCACAAATTGTCATTGGAATGTTGTCATAATGTACCTGTAACTCGAGCCAACTGGGAGGAAAACCTCTGGTGCCGACTGAGAAGGTCCGGCGCAGTTGGTGTACAACAGGTTCGGTGTGTTCTTCAGAACTGTTCGACAGGAAATCCAAAAGCATAACTGCTGCCTGAAACGAAATACATATACGTAAAACATTTACCAGGAAACAATATGTTCAATGTACAACTTTTGCAACCGCGAGCACATTGGATTCAGCTAATCCCTGCTAGAGATCCACCCGTATGAATCGTGATATTTATTGGGATAATCGGCTGAATTTAACACTATTCTTGAAGGTGAGAAATTGCGTGAATTGTTATTGTCTCAGTATAGTAGTAGAAGATGGTATATATGGGGGTGCATGCATTTGGTGACGACGGGTAGGGAGAAATAGGTGTATTTTCGTCTCAGGCCTGTGCGGATATGATAACGTACAGAGTTCTCAACAAATGCTTATCTGATTTTTTTTAAATAGTAAAACGATAACATTCATGAAAGGGAGAAAAAACGATAAAGAAAAGAATAATTTAGTACAAAAATGGCAGACCGACTTCTGTCTTGGATTAGAAATTGTATACTGTATCTGTAAGTGTAGATCTTGCAGTTATGTGAGCACTGGGCGTACATTTATACTATACTAATATGTATATGTGCATTGTATATATACACGTGAATTTGACAATGACCAAATGCACAAAAATACTTTTCTATATATATAATGGCATGTCAATCACATGCGTTCCAGGAAACGTGCATCCTTTTTGACGTACCCTTTCAGTTGGCGTAAAACATCCTGCGAACATTTGCATGAGGATCCATCCACGTATGGTACTATTCCGTGAGGGGTTGTTCGTTAGCTGCTTACATAACTGGCTATATAGTTCATCTCTGGAATAAACGTATATTATAAGAACTAGTTTGGTTTTAACAAGGCAGCGAACTGTTTAATTCCTTTTGGAACAAGGCAATCTCTTAACCCTTTCATGTCGGAGCTGCGCTGGTGCAGGATTAATTATCCTGTGCCAGTGTATTATCTTATATATATGTGAGCTCCCACAGGGAGCCTCCCAAATATAAGAGAATACATTGTCTTACAACTTGAAAGTTACAAGGTCAATGTAAATATGGTTAGGCCAATGTATTCTCTAAATATATGCGAGGCTTCCTATATATGTGAAGAAAATACATATAAGCACATGTTTTCGCAAAATCTCCGGAAACTACAGTCATGCATGATTGGAAGGTTTAAAGAGCTTTCCGGGATATATGACCTATGTAAACCAAGATATACTAGGATATCACCTGTATTTACCAGCATAAACTGCATTACATTTCACTTACCGGGGTGTATAACCAGATATATATATATACTAGGGTATTGCTTGCATTTACCAGGATATACCACAGTACATTTCACTTACCGGGGTCCATGACCCATGTAGTACCAGTGTATACTCTGGTAAAGAGAGGTTTACTATATAGGGTAAAATTAATTCCTAGCGATACACAAGATGCACCAATGATGGATATTGGAACAGCAGGTATGGCTTAGTCAAACCCGCGGTGCATAATTAGGGGGGGGGGGGGGCTGAATGGCTGGATTTGGAAATGTAACTCAGAATTTTCCAGTTCTGACACCAGACTCATGTTATATACCACGATTGATCACATAGTTAATAGGATATACAATGGTTTCATGATGCGTTACAGTTACCAGGATCAATGACCCTTGTGGAACCAGAACTTACCACATATTTACTTGGCTATACAGGGGTATCCTGGTGTATATTGTAAAAATATTTTAAGCAGGACAACTTAACCAAGAGAGGTTACAATGTGTACAATGCCAAATATTGCTGAAACGATTAGAATCACACGAAAGATAACTCCATTTTTGTTGGCGTCATTAATAAATATCTACGAATGTCATTCCATGGTAGCCACTATTTTACTATAATCAATTCTCTAGTACATTACAATGTGTGGCATCGTCGTCAAGTGTAAATATATAATAATGTAGATGGTATGTAAATATTATATAACCCTTAGAAAACACTATGGTAAAACCCAAACCAGCATAATACCAGGGTTTACTTAGCTAAAATCACCAATATAAAATAACCCTGATAAAATAATGCTGGTAACCAGGTTACATGGGTGCCCAATTCACTCTGGTAGGATCAACCCTGGTAAAATAGCCCTGGTAACCAGGTTACATGGCCGTCCAATTCACTCTGTTAAAACACCTTGTTAAATACTATGATATTTACCAATGCTTTTCTGCAAGGACGGTTGTGTGCCTCTGATATCAGATTTCACCAGAAAGCTGATACCAGAACCACTAAGCCATCATTCATAGATCACATTTTAAATGACTTTGCATACAACAAGATATCACTTTTTTCTCAGCTTATTATCAATGAATTATATTAAAATCCAACACTGGAATTAGAAACCATTTAGCGCATATCCAATTGTATCGTATATATGTTTGCATATATTATATGACACACGTATGTATACATGTAGCATATTAAGAAATCCATTATGTATATCACGACTATTAATGTATGTGTGGACTTAACATATGTATATATACGTGTGGGTGTGTGTGAGGATGTGTGTGTAACACAATAATTTAATACAATAATTTATTGACATATATAGTATTATAATGCTTACTATCATACTAATGTTTTGTGGTAAGCAGCGATATCCTACATGGTACAAGTATATACCCCCATAACGTTCTGAATACGTATCTTGCCTTATCTGGCATAATGAGATGACAACCCATTGTCTTTTCCCCATGCATGTATGTATCTTAGCAGATTTGGTTCATATTATGCAAAAAGTATACAACAAAAAATAGAAGATATTGGAACAATCTGAAGACCTGCCATGGGATCAATTGGACTGAATTGGGCATATTGCATGGTAAATTTACAATGTGCATCAACGTGCTAGGTATCCCTGTTGTCAGGGACGTGGCTAGAGCTCGCTAGGGTCTCGGTTGGGGGGTGTCCAACTTGGGAAATTCCAACTGCACCCCCCCCCCCCTTGAATCATATTCGGACCAAACACAAGTTTTGCATTATTCCATTGCACCCCTTGCACCTCAGTGCCCTCAGGTTATATATTCCCGGTATGAGAACATTCAGATATTTTAACCTGAAAAATTGCATAAATCCTAACATCTAGTGGTCTATCTCCAGACAAATGCACATGGCTACGAGCAAGAGACCAGGACACACCAGGCTGACCATGGTTGTTCCGCCAGGTGTGAGAAAATTTTGAAATTTAGACTGGCCTCAACTGAAGTTTTCCTATAGTGTTGGAAATTTCAAACCTAATACTCCCCCTCAGGTTGGAAAATTCTCCAACTGATGACCATTTTCAGTCCACAAGTTTGACCAAATGTAGTAAAATATTGTTTTGTTAAACTAATTAGCAGTTTTTTATTGGCCACGGGGAGGGACAATGACACACCGGGCCGACATGGTTCGGCCGGGTGTGCGAATATTTGAAATCTGAACAAGAAAATCGCAAAATCCTACAATCTAAACTAGCATCAAGCCTTCCTAGAGTTGGAAATTTCAAACCTGACATCCCCACTTAGGTTGGAAAATTTCCAACTGATGACAATTCCAATGACAATGCTGACCAAATGTATGACAATATTGTTCTCTTAAATTAACTAGCAGTTTTGACTGGCCACGGGGGAGGAACCATGCAGGACACAAGCTTTCCAAGTGTTGGAAATTTCCAACCTGTCACCCCCCCCCCCCCCTAAGGTTGGAAAATTTCCAACTGATGACAATTTCATTCCAAAATTTTGACAGAAAATATGCAAATGTTGGTCCAAAAACAATTAATTCCCCCCAATAAATTGTTTGAAAATCAAACTACAAGAACATTTTCAACCTATTGTTGGTGTGAAATTTCCAACTACTGTTTTGGCAGGTATGAATTTCCAACTGTTGAAAATTTTGACCAAAGTTGGGGGGGTCGCCACGTCTCTGCCTGTTGTCCCAAATCAACGCAAACATGCAAACTCAACTTGCCCATACTCGCGAAATGTTTGTGGTCACCCCCAAATATATATATAAAGCGGATTGTATGCTGGAATTCACGAATAACTGAACATTATCCTACCGTAACTCAGCTCTGTATATCCCAAGAACACATAAATATTGCACTTTCTCTAATAACGATTCTCTGGTTGGGGTGAGGAATGGTATATCCTCAACTGGCGTCTGGTTGAGGTTCTTGAACTGAAATTAATATTTCAATTTGATATGGAATATGTATAGACAGGTACCCATGCAGCTTCTTTCAATGTGTGAAATGAATAGACGTGAAAATATATCGCCAACAGGTGTCGCATATTCTCTCCAGATTATGCAGTCTCAAACCAATCATATTTGTTGTCTAACATATATACAAAACATTTAGACAAAACAATATAGAAACAATTCACATATATACAGTCAAGTGTGCATCACCAAGCATGTACATTAATTTTCATTTGCATTTCAGTTTACCATTTCATTCATATTCTTTTAACTCCACAAGGTATATAGCGTGAGCATATAGAAGTGCCAATTTATAGCAGGATATTTTGCTGGGTTTATCAAGCGCAGAGATTAACGCTGGGCGAGCTTGGCCAGCTTATGTCCGTGTGTCACGATGTGTGCTGTCCTTTTGAAATAAGAAATACCAGTAGGGCTGCAAATTTAATTATATATAATGCTGTCATAAAAAATATAAATTATATTGGACATATACGGTAACTATTGCCACTTAATATTTTCGAATGAGCTGAATGTGGATGGGATATGATGTATCCAGATCGTAATATGGTAAATACGTTCCACTAGCGGCAGTTTCAAGATCAGTAACAAAATTATCATAATTAAATTTCTGAAACCTCTGTATGAAATCTGTAGCATTTCTTAAACAAGTTTGAGTTATTGTACCTACCAATTCGGTGTATTTCTTGTGAGTGTCATCTGTGTCTTTTTTCGTATATTTTATTTGGTAGAATCCCTTAACCTTGAGAGTTAATGGTGGAGATGTCTGAAATAGGTGAAATATAATGTGGCTACAATCTCGACCCAGTAATCAGTCTATACTAAATGCATGCGGTGACGTTCTGACTGGATAAATAATAAGCTGATACATATGCATGATTGTAACGTGTTTATCCGCTAATTTGTATTATTTCGTTTTCACCATTTGTATAACAATTGTTGTTTATCACATAATTAGCCCCTAAACCCGGCCTCATATTTTGTAGTAAGACACACGTGTATTATCGGCAGTGCATGACGTAATAGCTTAGCGAAATTATGTCGATGTACGTCACTTCCGGAACTTTATTCGGCTCGAATCGAATTTAGTGCTCTCGGTTAATACATTTCGTATAGAAAAACTCCTCTATTTATGTGAATTGGAAGTTTATAACATTGAAAAAAAGAATGCATGTAATATATTTCTTAGTTAATAGCTGTTTCTTAAAAATGAATTTCACAGCTGGTAAAGGTCTCAGCTCGAGATTGAATGATTTTGGTGACTTCAGTTATCCGATTTTGATATGGGTCCCTTACCCATCACGGAATTTCTCCCGGTAATCAAGTCAAAATTTATTAAGATATCGGCTCACAAAAATCATGCAAACTCTAGCTGGGACCACTGTGATTATGAAGAAACAAATATTAAAAAAGAGACATAAATATTTCCTGCGTTGTTTGTTCGATGTTATAAACCTCTTCAGCAGAATAGGCCAGAACATCAGAAAGTTACCAAGTTTTTATACGCCCTTTTGAAAAACGGTCGTATTATGTTCAGGGCCTGGAACCTACGTCACCGGAAAGGTAACCCTACATCAAAATAACTGTAAATAAAGTTCGACTCGCTACTTCGACATCGTTTTTTAAATAAATACAATCGATTTCGATGTAGTATTATAAGCAAAGGAGCTATGCGACCTGCAAATCTCAACAAATACAGAAACCGAAAATCGGAAAGAATTGCTTATAATGAGAATTTCGCGTTCGCAATTCAAAATCGCGTCCGATTTCCTATTTTCGTGCATGTGTTAACGCCAACATTTCATGTTCTCCGCGCCCTAAACTCATTTTAAAACCGTATACATTGAGTTTCGGGATATTATAAATGCTAAAATTTGAATCAATAACAAAAAAATAACTTTTCCGTGGTTTGTTTGTAAATTTCTTAAGACACAAAGAATTTTTATGAATTTGTCTATTAATGGTAACGCCCACATCGCGTTGACGCTCACATATTGGCCTGTTTGCACTAACAATTGAGTCACCATCCGTATAATCCGGTAGATGAATCCGGTGTTCACATGTACACACTCTGTTAAATGCGTTACAATACACAAATGGCTGTTATAGAGATGCCAATATACTATTTGATAATCTATATATATAACGAGAGGCCGATCACGATCGGCAGATGTTTAACCCATACCTTGGCGACAGCGATGAGCTATTTTCATATATCCTTACCCCATCCTTTTCATGAGTGCAAAACTTTAAACAATTCACACCTTACTATTAATTCACAAGTGAAATCACACTTATTGGGCACCTTGCTCACATTAACACAATGTTAACAGACGTGGCTTTGATTTCAACCTGAACCTATTAGTGACTCCAACACAGATACATGTATGTCTTATAGAGTTATAAGTCTAATTAAGCTCAATCCATAGTCGGAGAGAAGCACCATAGCTGTTAAATATCAAATAATTAAGAAATTAGGTAGATAAACATCATAGCAACTCAATTTATCTATTTATTACATTGGAACATGAGACATTACATATTGTGTGGGTTTTGTTATTATCATTGCTATTTTTTTGTTCATAATATCTTGTGTCAGCTGCATATTAAAAATTCATAGCAACCTATTAATATTTCACCACTAAAAAACAATCAATACCTGATCAACTATAGAAGTGAGGGATGTATAGACCTGGATATAAAATATGATTGCTAATGATTGGATATAAATGTTAATTTTCTTGTAAGTTGATCATTAGAAAAATATGTTTGTGAACAGTTTAAATATAATTAAAGTTAAGGTTTATAATATTATCACAACCATTCGATCGATACCAAAATCTATACAGGTGAAGAATGTGTCATGATTATCACAGATGTGATTATTTATAGAGTAATCATGCAAAAAATATTTAGCTATCACATTGTGTCAACAGGATTGGTGAAGGATGTTAATATATTTAAGCAAATAAACCAAATGACCCTCACTATGCAGGTTAGAGGTGTGTTATCATAAACTGTGCCAGAACTATAAACATAATCAATGGAAATATTTGAGTTATCAAATTGGATAGTAAGGGGTTAATCTTACCCAAACTAATGAACTGATAAACACAGAGTAGTCAACAAAATGCATGTCATTGGATTTAGAAACCCATACAATAAGTCAGTCTCAAGAATCCCAGCACTGTTAATATTATCCTGTAGCCCAAATGCAATTGAGGGAATTTCAAAATAAGACATATCCTCTAATGATGAATTTCAATTGGTCATTTCTTGAAACACTGACTGAACCTGGCTCAAAGTTAAAGTGATAATTTATTATATGTCTATCAGATAATATGAGTCAATCGAATGGGTTAATTTTAATCCCAAATTCATGCAAATTAAAAGTGGATCACCATCAACATGTACATACAATAGGAGAATGATCAAATAAAAAACATCAGAAGACCATATGATGTGTGCAGAGGGTTAATCATTTTCAATGACATCATATGATGGAACTAAGGAATGCTGTATTAATTATTTTCTAAGTTATAACAACAGTGTCTCTGTAAACAATAATGCCATGAACTGCATGGTTTCAACCGAGAACTGGAATAAAGAGTCTAACATCAATCAAAGTTTGACAGATGTTTATATTAAGTCTGCAGTCACCAGTGGAACTATCAGGTCACTGTGTCCAAAGCAATAAATTATCTCCTTCCAATAACACAGGTGTGTCTTGTTCTATTCAAATTTAATAGTGCATGGAAAAGATGTATGAATTATAAAGGGCCATAACTCTGTTAATATATACCGGATCAAACCCATATTCGCACTTGATCTGTATTTAGGGGTCAGAAATTCATATACCAAAATTGGTGTCGATCAGATGAAAAATGTTTGAGTCATCCTGGCTTGGATGAATTCTATTTAAAAACAAGAGTGGAAAGGGTTAACTAAACAATACCAAAATCCATACAGATGAAGAACGTGCTAAGAAAGACCTAGGTAAGAAATATGAGGCAGATCAGAAGAAAATTGTTTGACTTTGATGCATCAGATAGCATTTGTGAGCAGGGTTAATTATTTTCTAAACCGATCAACCAATCAATGTCAATGACATTTTTTTTATTATTATTATAAAAGTTAAAAGTAATTTTTTTTTTAAGAAATGGATTTTTTTTTTCTTCGAAAAAGGGTCATAACTCCTAACCCATATTCGAACTCGATCTGTATTTTGGGCTGTGAAACTCACATACCAAATTTGGTTCCAATCAGATAAAAAATGTTTGAGTTATGGCAGAATGCGTGAATTCTAAGTTGAAAAAGGGCCATAACTCTGTAACAAAATCTCGGATCAAACCCAAATTCGAACTCGATCTGTATTTTGGGCTGAGAAACCCATATACAAAATTTGGTTTCGATCGGATAAAAAATGTTTGAGTTATCGCATTACTCGTAAAGTGTCTACGGACAGACAGACGGACAGACAGACGGACGGACAGACGGACCAACGACGAGTGGTCAATCCGGGCAACGACACTATGTTTACCATACTATGGTATGGGTAAACATAAAAATGGTTGATTTATCGAAGTACATGTATGTGTGAATTATATGTCAAAGGACCATAACTCCATTAAAAATCCGATCAAACCCATATTCGAACTCAATCTGTATGTTGGTCTGAGAAACTCATACACCAAATTTGGTTCCAATCAGATAAAAAATGTTAGAGTTATGGCAGAATTAATGAATTCTAATTCGAAAAAGGGCCATAACTCCGTAAAAAAAACTCGGATCAAACCCATATTCGAACTCAATCTGTATTTTGGGCCGAGAAACTCACATACCAAAAAATGTTTGAGTTATGGCAGAATGTGTGAATTCTAAGTAAAAAAAGGGCCACAACTCTGTAAAAAAAAAGTCGGATCAAACCCATATTCGAACTCGATCTGTATATTGGGCTGAAAACCCCATATACAAATTTTGGTTTTGATCAGGTAAAAAATGTTTGAGTTATCGCATTACACGTAAAGTGTCTACGGACGGACAGACGGACGGACGGACGGCCAGACGGACGGACGGACGGACGGACGAACGACGAGTGGTCAATCCGGACGTTGACACTATGTGTACCATACTATGGTATGGGTACACATAAAAACCCGTCGTCTGTGTGTGTGTGTGTGTGTGTGTGTGAGGGTGCGTGCGTGTATCTGTGTGTGTATAACTCGGTCACGCTTTTGGCGCGTTTATAACTTTTCAACCATGCGTCGAATGTGGCCCAAATTTGTACCACGACCTACAGTCTGTCGTAAAAGGTGGTTCACCAAATTTCACGCCAATTGGTCCAAGCAAACCTGAGATTTAACATGGTCCCCAAATGCAGTATCTGCACTCAAGTGGACACTATTTCTTATGACGTTTGTCCAAATGACGTCATTGACGTCGAACGCGGTACAACAATAAAGACGAACATAAATTCATGGCATAATCATTGTTTTTATGTTCTCGTTGTATATATTCGGTAGTTTAATTAAGTGTATGTCATGTCATTCGTTCTCTTATTCCATATTCATTGTAGTATTACTTTGTTATTACAGTCTATTTCCGTTGGTTGAATCCATGTTAATTTGTTCATATTTCCAGTTTCGTCTGATAGTTGTCGTTAAAACATTATCATGCAATAAAGATTTCTTTAATTATATTCTATTACTAACATTCATTGTTTACCCATGATTATTGACAATGAATTGAATGTGTTATTCGGTCCAGGAACCTTCGTTGTCAAACAATTAATCTGGTCACGCATCAATTATATTCGCAATCCAAAACCAAAACATCGGGATATATATATGTAACGGATAAATACACCCTGTCCCATCATCAGTCAATAATCATAAAGTATGGTTAGGTACTCAAGTCCCAAAAACTAATTGGTCACATATATATTAACTATAGCAGGTTTATATAGTGAATTGTGAACATAATATGGTTCCTGTGGCTGGATATTCATTTAGTTTGGTTATGTTTAACATTATATATTACAAAATTTTATATTAACTGGATATTCCGTTTATTGAATACTTTTGCGGACAAAAATGGTATATACAAGGAAAAAAAACAACTTAAAGTTGAATAGAAGAAAAAATTACAACAAAAAGAGGCTTGTTGTGTCGTCTAAGAGGGGGGGGTCTACAAAAAAAATTCCGTATATAGGGCCGGGGTGGGTGGGTGGTCCAGAGGAGGAAATCGTGCTTGTAATTTGTTTCTATATAGCAGCTATAGTGACTCTTTAGCCTCAGATTTAGCAACATTCTGGATTTCACAGGATCCCGGACCACTTCACAGTGGACCACCGTAATAGCGTTCAGGAAACTTATTATCAGCGGAAGAGATATTTAGTAACACAATTAATATATTACCCAGTTGTATTACTTGAATAAAAGTAATAAAAACTGTATCACAAATTGGATACTACATGGTGAATACCCAATGATGACTATATATCATTAACATGATTGTTGCATAACATGAAATTGAAAAGGGTATATCTCATAAATTTATAATGTCTGAAATACTGTCTTGTCCTGGCATGTAATCAAATTCTTTCCTCCTGGTTATTTCTCATCTTGAATGATTGCAAGTAATGTTAATTTGCAACAATTATCCAAATAAAACTGAATTGGTCATGATGAATGACCGTTAACTGTTTACTGCTCAGACAATCCCAACTGAAGGTGACGCTATTCTCATTGAATTTCCGATCTTCATCTTGGAGCTTTACTGCTCAACAAGACTAAACTAAAATACTAATTGTATACTGTTATCACTTACAAATAGATGAACTGAAATAAAGTGATGCATTAAGAAATGACATTCAATTCTTCGTTCTGGTCTATCACCATAGCAAACCACATCAAAATTCGACAACCGACACTTAACTTATATTGCATGCAAAAGCTTTGTACGGACTGAATTTCATGAAGTCGAACAGGGCCCATAACTCTGGTAGGCATCAATAGTCACAACCCGTGATATTATGCATAATCGTTCCCCATTTCTGGTTCGTCACCATCCCATATGGCATAAAAATATGAAAACCGACTCTTGAGTTATAATGCAAAATGATTGTACGGACGGACGGCTCGAGACGTCAACTATATACCCGCCGACTAATATTGGGCGGTATAATAACCATAGATCTGTGTGTATACCTAACCAAAAACAATTCCCCCACCCCACCCCACCCCGGTGCACATGGAGAAGACTTAAAAGAGTTCTTTGGTCATCTACAAATAATTGTGGAACCCCTGACCTGTTTACCACTATTTTCACTGGTCGGTGTTCTCTGTCAGACACAACACACTCGATTTATTAAGGCTATAATGGGGTCTAGGGCGATTTGTGACATATAGTGTACCTACACAATGCTTTATTATTGTTGTTAGATACTGAAAACACACGGAAACGTCTGGAAATACAGATTATTTTTCGTTTTTTTCCTGATCTGTGTTACCAATTAGTAAGACAGTTAACACAGTTATTGAAGAACGGCTAAAAAAAACTCTGAAATTTTGATAACAATATGAGAAAGAGGGGGTGGGTCCCCAAAATTTTGGAGGAAAACAATATTTTTTGGGGTGGTGGGTCCCTCTGGTCGGAAAAAAACCTTTTTGGTGTGCAATTTTTTTCCAGACCCCCCCCCCCCCCCCCCCCTGGCTGGCTCAACGAATTTTCGTGGCTGGTTATCTAGCTAAGCCGGCTTAGTCACGACGTTCGTGGCTGACGAAATATGGCGGCTCAATCGGCTGAGACGTTATCATTCAGAGTATTTCGTTTCCGAAATTTTCCTAATACCCGGTTATATACACCCGCTGGTTTTAGCGTTTGTTGTGAACCCGTAGAATTCCAGACCACGCGTGTTTTTTTGGTGTTGGGCTTTTCCATTATGGCGAGAATACACGAAGGACTCAGAAAATGACTGGCAGGGATGTACTATGTAGTTTCCCATCTATACAATCGGTATAAGTTACATTGCGACTTCTGTCGACTTCAGACGGCTATCATCACTGGCATCTTGCGATATATGCATGCATCATTGAATGCTGAATCCGATAGTATTGATATATAATATGTCAAACTATTTTCTATTACCTTAAATTCTACGTGTTATGTGCATATATTGACAAATGTCAGCGATATGAGACTGAGTCGTATCGAAATAAACGATTTCGCCATCGGCAGTCACTGCATTTAATTAGTATATAAGAATGACGGTGTGTGTTGTCAATTTAGATATAACATTTGTAAAAATAACTACTTTGAACAAGATTATTCTCCACTTCTATTCGATCACCTTACCGGAGTGTTTCACATCACTTTAAAAGTTTTTTCTTTTATTAATTTCGGAAACATTTGAATTTGAAACAAAAATTGAATAATACAACTTAAAGCTTCTTCCTGGTTCAACTCAAGCAGTGGCGATATTGCAATTTATTCATTTATCAAAGTTTGGTTTATTTTAGCCTATAATTATACATGTATATGATGCATCAACCAGAATGACCCCTTTTCGTATTCCCTATAATAATATTGATATATAAAGGTCATATAATTACTAATTATTTTATTCATTTATGTCTTGTGATAGTTATTCCGTGAAAAACGTATTAATTAGCCTGCCACAAGTGAAGTAGTCTACTTTTAAGCCGATGTATACCGATTCGCCTCGGCAATATTCGGGGATCTTATAGCGAGGGAAGAATTATACTCTTGCGCTGCCATAAGTTCCATTAACTGTGAAGACATACACTACTCACTAGTCCTAAAACTAATTGTGATATTCGGCAAGTGTTGACTATATGTAGGCGTTACCATTTATGTCACAATTCCAGTTTTAAAAGTCAATGTAGGCGTTACCATTTCAAAACTCTGAAACATGCCTCGAAAATTGGTGACGGAAACCACGTGAACGCGATAATCTTTACAACCGTTACATATATATCTCGGTATAGATGACTGTGAGCTAGCAAAAAATGTTTTACAGCTCATAAGCAATGATTTTTTAGTGGTTTATGAACATAGTTTGCAAAAACGATAAATACTTACTTCGAGTCGCACCGAGCAGCCGCCATTTTTCGGTGAAAAACTTTGTTTTATGACGTAGGTTCCAGGCCCTGATGTTATCAGTCCGTCCGTCCGTCCGTCCGGCCATACGCACCACAGGGTACTTGTGAGGTGCGATCTTTTGTTTGCATGACTTGTGGGGTGCACCCCACAAGTAACGTACGGAAAATCCAATTTTAAAGTAACGTACGGAAAATCCAATTTTAAAGTAGGCTCTGGTGAGAGCGGACGTCCGTCCGTCCGTTAACATTTTTGGTTTCCGATCGATAACTCCAGTTTGGATTATTTGATCTGAACCAAAAGTTGGTATGTGTAGTTCCCAGCTAAAGATACAGGCCAAGTTGGAATATGGGTTGCGTCCAATTATTTTTACATGAGTTACGGCCCTTTTTCAACTTAGAATTTGACCAATTTCATAACATTTCTGTTTCCGACTGATAACTCCAGTATTTATTATTTGATCTGAACCAAAGCTGGTATGCGTATTTCCCAGCTAAAACTACAGACCAAGTTTGAATATAGGTTCTGTCCTATTATTTTTACATGAGTTACGGCCATTTTTCGAATTAAAATTTGACCGCATTTTGACATTGAAATTAGGGGTATATCAGATTTTCTTCAAATGTAAGCTCAAAGTATTATTTTATTTTGCGGTAGTAAAATTCGAAATGGCTAAATGGCGTATTTTGCCACGCCCTAGCGATGCCCTTGTTAATGGGTGGAATATGATCTCTATATATATAAAGGGTATGATCTACCGTCTTGAATGTAAATATCTGTTCAACAAAACCTCACATGAATTGGCTCATAGGTTTAATACAATTAACTCCAGTACAGATACGGTTCAAATGATACATTGGTGGTGTCACATCGGGTATAGTATTTCATATAGATGCATTCAGCGTTCAGACCTACAGTTTTAAATCAGCCTTTCAAATACAACATACACAGTGTCATTTTTGTTTTGCTTTGTTGTCTACAAAAAAATAATTGTTGCTGTCCTTTTAAACCATTAAAGGTACTCAATCCGATTCGATGGTCCCCATATCATCAGATTCCAACAACATTTTTTTTAAATGCCGCTTTAGTTATCAGAGTCGATTAATTGCCCAAAAATAATGCTAACCGCAGTCAACTATATTATAAAATTGCCCGAAACCTGTTATTTATCAACATTTTGTTCAACAAACTTTTGCCGGTTTGTCATATATCTGACACAAAAAAGCCACTTGATTCTTGAGTTATCCAACTTCATCCGCAATTTGATCCGAGAGAGTCTTCTCATCGAATTTTACTGGGCCACTAAATATTCCAGGTGGTGAAAAATAATAGATTTACAAAATCGATATCTGATCACTCTGAGCTTTGATGGGTGAGTTCCTCGACTCGAATCAAATATGTTTTACCCCCGAAGCCAAATAAATAGTAATTGAGGGGCGCTTAATCGGATTGAGTACCTTTAAAATTATATGAAAGAAAGAAATATAAAATTCAATCTAAAACATGATAGTGTATTTCGGGTGGCACCTCTCGTTTTAAACGTGACATATTATACACCAGAATCTTATTAATTAATAAAAAAAATGGTTCATGACATTGGCCTGGAACACTGAATTCATATATACTGCACATAGGTCCGGGATCTTTATTTTATATTATAAAATATTTGTTGTTAAAGTTCCCGGACTCTGTGATTGTCAGGAAACACACGTACCATAGTATAGATGGTATAGTAGGTATGTTGTCTCACGATGGTGCACTTAGTGACAAGTGGTCGTCGTAATTATTATACCATCGTTAGTTATGTCGCCCGTTGATTTTCTAGCACAATGGGTCTACTTGAATCAATTAACTCGCTGCGTCTCACGGAGGTTGCATGATCTGTACTCAGCAGGCAGTGATAATCTATTCTTGTATATATAGTTACACGATCGCTCGGAATTTTGCTCGATTGTGGCAATCCACAACGTAAATGAGCTAAGCACATTCAATTGCACGTACATGTATAATCCCTTTTTATATGAACCCAATGCATGTTTATGTACTTACATTTATTACACGCGTATGCAGACAGTTCCACAATTGCGTTGTTGATTCTGTGATGTTCAGTGGTACGCATACTTCCATGCAAAATAAGACTAGGTGTTGATTAAAGATCAAGCTCCCCGAAATATTCACTGGTCAATGTGTTAATAGATCAATCCGAGAGAGGATTGACAACGACGTTATTAGAGCTTGCATGGTAGACTCATTGTGCAAGAAAATCGATGGGCGACATAACTAACTATGACATTGTAATTACGACGACCACTTGTCACTAATTTGCACCATCGTGAGACAACATACCTACTATGCCATCGCCACTATGTTACGTGCGTCTCAAGCCAGTATATGATATACAGTAATGCCCTAAATAATCGACTCCTTAACCAAAGCAGAATTATGGGTAAATTTTCAGGATTTAGACAGAAATATAGCTTGTTGCCATTCATCGGAAAGCTCTCAGTGAGAGCTTTCCGATGAAAGGCAACAAGCCATATTTCCGAATAAATCCTGAAAAGTTACCCATAATTCTGCTGTGGTTAAGGAGTCGATTATTTAGGGCATTACTGTACATATTTCGGATTGATAAACTCACGCCAGCGACTGTGATCTTCTCTCCGGGCGTCACATCCGGCAAGTCTCCCATGATCCGGAGAATTGTCACCCAGGACGCCAGTGCAGCCTATTGAAATCGTGATGGAAATTGTGGGAAAATAAAGATAGTTGAATGTACACCCTTTATGACAATGGCAATGAATTTCCATATTTGTGATTTATTTTTGGCAGTCACTGTGGGTGAAAGGGATTGCTCCCCTCCTCATTTCTAACACTGCACCACCCCTCCACAGCACACTTTTGAGCATAAAGTGAAAAATTCGAGGAAACGCGCGATTATACATATACATGTAGTTTCAGGTAATCCATGAGTACAAATTGCCAACATATTCAACAATGGGTTTGTATTTACACAGTGTTCGGCTGGGGATGACTACCGCCATATTTGTAATACTGCACTTGGAATTTCAAACATGGAAATGTGATGCTGTTAAATAGTAAAGACATTTTTCTCATGTTTTTTTAAATTTCGCGCTCTGCGAAGTCTGACTCATTTAAGATAATGTTAATATCTGTATGAAACATCCACACATGCATCTATGACCATTTTAACAATACAAAGGGTGTGTTGGTTGTAGCAAACCAGGATCCGATGTGATATATGACCTTACCAAGTAGTCCCCCTTATCCTTTATGTTGGTCATCGGATTTTGCAGTGGGGAACAGCAGTAAGAAAGTCCAGATTTGAGTTTCCCTCGTTGTGTAGCATACGCCGCATAACCGCTGACGATTGGGGATCCCTTATCTTCTGATTCTATTGATAGTCGCCGGTCGTCCACCGACTTCCTCCGACCATCCACCGACTTCCTCCGATCATCCTGGGTTGCCCTGGGGGCACCTTCCAGAACACCATCATCCTCTTCGTCTGCTATCGAGTGTTGCTGAATAAGAAATGAAAACCAGGATACAATCATAATTGATTAGGAACGCGTGCATGCAACCACCCGTTAAAATAGACATAACTTGCTACAGTAATATCCTCATTTACATGAGCTTGTTTCGTTTTGTATTTGTTTTATATCAGGATTTTTATAATTGTTGGGCAATACGACGTTGGTAGTTTTGTCTTCTGGTGAAAAGTCCACGGAGAAGGTTATTTTATTGGGGACATTACTCCATGTGTCTTGCGGGTAGAAAACCCCGACACCAGGTACAGGAAACCTTGCCCAGATACACGAGTCAGATAATCATCGGCCCATATATATACATGAGAATGATTCATCAGCCTTTATCACAATAATTTTATATTCGATTGTATACACGTTGACGAGTAGTTTCCTAATTCCCATTGATTAATTTGTGTTTGTTAAAGTGGTACGCTCGTTTTAATTTTTAAATATATAGAGAATACGTACAGTTTTTGTTTGAATACCGAAATATCTCATGAGTGTCCTGGAGTGTCAGGAATTAAACAACGAATTTTCCGTGATTTTATAGGCAAGCATATTATAAATATTTTTACTCGTTTTAACTGTGGTTTCTATACTCTGGCTTCTCGAGAAGAGATCATATGCCACCCCAGTCTGGGTGAACGTCGACTCTATATTTGAAATCTAGATGTTGTTATGAATATTTAGGTATGAGTTTACTTAGACTGATGCCACCCATTCAAATCATGTGAACTGTGTTATGTTCTGACGGGGAACTTAATAACATTGAAAAAAACAACACAAGGAATATATTTCTTTGTTACTACGTGTTCCTTAATAATGTACTTCACAGTAGGAATAGCTCCAGCTGGAGATTGCATTGCCGTCGATATCGCAATAAATGTAGAATTGATTACCAGGGAGAAATACCATGCTTGTACACGATGTAACTAAAAATCGGACCAACACAGTCGCTCATATCACGCAATCTCGATCTGGGATCTTCGCCTACTGTGAACTACATAGTTATTAAAGGGCGACTGTACCTAAATCCAGCCATGTATGGAGCAATCTCCTAATATACTCAACGGAAATTATCAAATAAAATAATTAACATGAGTGAAAAATGATAGTTAAACTGAATGCGCTCACTTATATACACAAAGAACCGGGAAAACAACCAGTCGTCAATACAACGAAGAGGTTTCTTTATAAGATTCTACAATTGTTTGTAAGAAATAATAATAATAATAACGAAAATGAGTAAAAGGCGTAATTTATGTATATGTAAAATCCATGTATTTTGCATGATCACGCCAATCATGCTGTACATCATTATAATCACCTGCACGTCAGTGGTTCGTCGTCAACATGCAGGTCATACCAGTTAGTATAGTTATAAGCTATTGTCAAACTGACTGATATTCAGGAAAATTTAGGCCAGTCCTGAACATGTCTTCTATCTTGGATACCGAAATGAATAAAGTCTGTCTGATATCTGGCAATTTGTTCATGCACGATCACCAGAAGCGATCGACCATTTGAACAGTATGTGGTGATAGCTGGTAGCGTAAACTCGAAAACGACAAGGATATGCAAACAACGTTGTAGAGGAAGTCCGGGAAGAAGATGTGGACACTAATTCGAGTAATTTAATTCCGTGCATTTGTTTTCTGTTCATACCATTTCATATTATGTTCATTGTATTTAAAGTTGTGTCAATGTACTTTTCAAAATATTTCCCAAATCCCAGAGGTCCTGATATGGCAAGTTTTGAATGTTGGTATAATTACGAACCATTAGGACACCCGCTGTTATCAAATGTTATCTCTGTTCAATCATTCAATGTAAACTGACACTCGACAAATACTTAAGCCTTTCATATTGCATGGGTTTTCAACATAATACCTATAAATAAATCAGGAGTGGAATCAGAGGGTCAGGTGGCTGCATGGATAAATCTGCTATGGTCAGCCCGGTAGCTTCCGGGATCATATATCGCCCCTTATATTAGCGCCACTTGTATATATATATATATATATATCAAGAGAGAAGACTGCTAATGATTTAATCACAACGCCCACCATGTGGATTATGCGCGAACAATTATTTTGAGCTGTCTGTCTGTCGACATCGTCAGAGTTAACGGCTCCCTGTACATTCCGACTTAATTGGAGCTTGACTCATCAGTGTGGTCAAACACATGCGTAACAAGAAAACCATAGTCAGAAATGGTAACGCCACCAAGATCATATTATTAGCCATAAATATAAATTATAATATAATTATAATATAAACTAGCTTTCAAATTCCATGTGGGAAATTTTGATACTTCCATATATCAAGTTTTCCCGTTTCTCGTGTTATACATTACATTCTTCAATTAAGCTGTCTCGCTTTTTATTACACTAGCTGGTGGGCCCGACTTCGTTTCCCATCTCCTTTCCGGCGAAAGGCGCGATTTGACCTTGAATTGACTATTTTGAAAGTCAAGGTCAGGTCGGGGTCATTATTTGACCCGTCCAAAACACTCCCCGGAGAAAAGTATCCCTAGGTATCAAATTTCGTCGAAATCCGTCCGTTTTACCCGATTTGACATTGAATTGACAATTTTGAAGGTTAAGGTCAGGTCGGGGTCGCGATTTGACCCGTCCAAAACACTCCCCGGACAAAACCAACCCTAGGTATCAAATTTAGTCGAAATCCGTCCGTTTTACCCGATTTGACCTTGAATTGACCATTTTGAAGGTCAAGGTCAGGTAGGGGGTCACGATTTGACCCGTCCAAAACACTCCCCGGACAAAAGTATCCCTAACTATCAAATTTCGTTGAAATCCATCTTTGATTACCACACGATCGCATGCTTTCCAAACGGTGTGGTTATTATCAATATCAGCACATGTGCTAATCTGTGTCGGACTATTTTATTGAGCATTCGGGGTAAGACTACAGCTTTTAAAGCGACCCATTTTTACTTTTACATCGACCTAATCCCCCATAATCCAGTGGATTTTATATTTCCAAGCACAGTATACACGCTGGCGTGCTAATGATTGGGTTGTTGGTGAACAAATGTTGCACGGCATGTAAGGCCCGTAAAAATCGTCAATTACACGATATTTACAGTTATTACATACAAGTGTGTATGTACCCTGAGCCATTTATTCATTTTCATTATAATTACCAATTTACCATGTTGTTTTATGTTGCATATTTTATTTTGAATAGAGTATTATGTGGCCCCATAAATGGCTGGATTTAGGTATTAAGGTACAGTTTCCCGTTAACGGACATATGTGATCTAGAACATAGAAAGTTCCCAGGTTTTGAATTGGTGAAGTTAAATGGAGCATGTATAATCTCTACAGGCGTAAACAAAGTAGATATTCATCGCATGATCTAATAACAATGGAAGTCATATGGTGTCAAACCGGCTGCGGCATCTTTAAATAACCCTTTTTACACTAGACATACTCATTGACGAGTAGTTACCCGAGGAAATGTTCAGATAATAAGTTCACCGAAAATTTATCGAACTTATTATCTGAGCATAGATAGGTAGATAGTTTATTGACAAAGTGCATACAATAATATTGAGGTACAGCTAAATGTGAAATAAAGATATTTAAAGTTACACAACAGATATTTTGCCCAGACATGGTTAATGTGATGTATATGTATGGATATACAGATAATTATACAACTCCCTAACCCCGAGGTTGGTGCACTCTGTCTGGAGTGGACGTAGCTACAACATGTGCTGTCTTTCCATCCATCCCATATAGTGAATGAGATTAATTCGAGCATTTTCCACCAATGAACACGAGTCGTCATCATATTCTTGTATTTTTTTTCTATCTGTCGTCTGCTTTTATTACATGGAAACCCCATCTAAATGTATAATAGACTGTTCACGGGTAGAGTTATAAAACTGAATTGGGTTATCTTGTACTATATGTGAATAACAGACTGTTTCAATGTATAGTTTTATAACTGAATGGGAGAATCCATTCAGTATTATGGGTTAACTCCGAAAATGACCATTTGTTTTCAAGGTGTACCAATACCCGTAGGGTAACACAAATAAAGATTACCTTGAAATCAGATCCAGTCGGGTGCCTTGAAAATGTGGCTTTCCTGAAATTCTTCAGACCCGAGTCCCGTCTGTTCGAACTACTGCTACTGCTCCTCCTGGATGGTGGTAATATGTCTTGGCTCCCATCGCTGCCCTTAGTACTAGTGTTCGAACTGCCAAACACGTCATCTTCGTCATCAAATGGAGATGCTGTCGGCTCGATCTGCCTCCGTCTGGGAGATTTCTGTTTGAGAGAAAAATAACACAATGCGCAGTGCGTTCACACGCTTTCAATGTTTGCAGGTAATTCGTCGTGGGGGGGGGGCTCTATTCATCAAATTCCGAACTAGAAACCACAAGCTTCCCATAGAGCAAGGTCCAGGGAACCACGTTGAAATAACCCAACGAGTATGCACGCTATGCAGTGCCGAGATTGGTGACGAGTATACCACATAATTTACGCTGCAGTGAACTTAGAGAACTAAGGGAAACGTATATTAAGCCATATTCTATAAGGGGCAATTGTATTGAAATTAGCCACACTTTTGGTGTAAACAATATTTATTCTACCCTCAATTAATACATGTATACATGAAATAAGACATTGAACAATATGAGTTAAATTAAATGACAGGTTAAAAGAAAAGGAGGGTGAAGAGGATTTAACAACAAGCGGGTCACCGCTTATTTGAAGTTATCTCCTCGAAAAAGAAAAGCATGCAGAATAGTATGTAGAAGGAGCGTATGGCAGGAGGCTGAGTTAAAGAGAACAGGTTGGGGGGAATGCAAATAACAAGTTACTAACATTAAGTTGAGGCAGAAGAGATGGAAGGAGTGGTGGGACAGAGGGTGAGTTACTACTGCTGTGTGTTTACAAGTATTCTCAAATATATATATCTTTGTTTTTCATGACTTGTTCACAGGTATTCTCAAATATATCTATCTTTATCGATCTTTATAACTTTGTTTTTCATGATGATTGACACTTAACGCAAATTTTAACGGAAATTCGCTGAATCGGGCAATTATGATACTTGATTAAGTGGACGTATTTGGCCAAAGTTTTATTCAGTACTGATATGATTCTATATCTTATGATAAAGGACTGAAACGTTCACTTCTGGTAATGAAAGTTTGGGTTACTTTAAAGATTTTGTGGTTGGTGCTGAGTGTAAGAGAATTTGAGCCATTTAAGAGTATTACACTGTCTCTGTATTTTGTTTCTAATGGCATAAAGCATTCATCTCTGATTTGGTTGTATAAAGGGCAGACTAAAAGAAAGTGATCTGCGCTTTCTATGTCACCACATGAGCACCTGTTGCTTTCTTTTATGTGATTCTCGTGGAGGTCTTTATTAAGACTACTACATTTGAGTCTTAGTTGGGTGTGGATTATTTGGGCTTTCCGATTAGAACACAAGTTCAGGTGAAGAGTTCTTCTCATGTTTAGACGTTTACTTGCATCTAGTCGCGATTTAAATACTTCGAGGGATTCCGCTTGTTTCAGTTCAGGGGTCAAGTCATTCCATAATCTGGTCGCTGATGGCAGAAAAGTATCCATGTATAAGGAGAGATCTGAGCGAGGGGGTCTGAGTGAAGTTTTTCTGAAAGAGTATCGTTCTGCTCCTGGGTTCTCGTGATTAACAAGGGTATGGAGATACTGGGGTGATGATCGATGAAACATTTTGTAAAATTGGTGTAACTTGAATTTTTTTCGTCTATCCGCCAAAGTCTCCCAGCCAAGATCAGATATTATATTGTTAGCATTAATACTCCTGATACTATTCTAGCCGCTTCGTGTTGTATCTTTTCAATTCGATCGCTCAATGTTATGCCACAGTTGTCCCACACAGGCGCAGCATATTCCAATACTGGACGAATAAATGCAAAATAAATTTTCTGAAGGGTGTTTCTAGATAACATGTATTTGTATTTCCTCATTAGGTTAACTCTATTCCATGCTTTATCAGTGATGTCGATAATATGCGCTGCCCACGTACCCGTATTATTAAATGTGAGACCAAGATGTCTATGAGATTTAACTTCCTCAATAATACAATTTGCCATAATAAGAGGTGGGTGATCAGGGGGATTTGTTTTCCGGGAAATAAGAAGAGATTCGGTTTTTATTTCATTAAAAGTAACAAGCCAACGATTCGACCATTCAACCAACTTTGCAATATCACTGTTAATTAAATCTGCTGCTCGATTTGGGTCTTCTATGGTTAAAAACATCGATGTGTCATCAGCAAAAAGCCGAATGTGACAAGTAACATGTTCAGCTATATCATTTATGTAGATTAAGAATAGCAGGGGTCCGAGTATTGATCCCTGGGGGACATCGGCTCTCACGTGGTTCCATTCTGAATTAGCACTGTCTAAGACTACTCGTTGCTGACGGTGTGTTAAATAAAACTCAAGGAGTTTTAAAAGATTACCAGTTATACCTATACGTTCCAATTTGTAAAGGAGGCCCTTATGCCAGACCTTATCAAAAGCTTTACTGACATCACAAAACACACATCTAATTTCTTTACCTTGATCTAATGAATCAGTAATGTAATCGTAAATATCTGTTAATTGGTATACAGTAGAGTCACCTTTAACAAAGCCAGATTGATACATTGATATAAGTCCGTTGGTAGTAAAAAAATCCCACATTTTTTTTTTATAAATGCACTTTTCAAAAGCTTTAGACATACAACTTAACAATGATATAGGTCTATAATTAGAAACTAGAGATTTTTCGCCTTTTTTGTATATTGAGACAACATTTGAACGTTTCCATTCTTGGGGGAACAGTGATTCTTCTAGAAATTTATTGAACATTTTTGCTAAGGGGTAGCAAAGTGTTTCCGAACAGTATTTCAATGTTTTGGGACTAATTTGATCTGGGCCAGACGCCTTTGAAGGATTTACAGAATGGAGGGCCTCCCTTACATCATCGGTACTCAACTTAATATCTGACAGAAGAGGACGCCAAGGATTTCCCGAACAGATTGGGACGGTTACTCCATCTTCGTTTAGTGATGATATATTGCAGAAGTATGTATTAAAGCATTCAGCCTTTTCCATCGGTGATACCAGGATGTCATTACCATCCGTGATAGGGGGGATTGTTCGACTATTAGGGGAGAACATTAGCTGCTGAAGTGTTTTCCACCAGGTGGAGGTTTCACTATTACTGTCATTGAGGAGGAGCTCTTGTTTCATGATATGATTTCGCTTTGCTTTTCTGACTTCTGATATTACTTCATTTCTTTTTTTTCTGTAATTTGACCAGTCGGATGCCGTATTAGAGCATTTAGCTTTTTTATGGATTTTTCTCCGTTCCCTTATTAGTCTACGGATGTTGCAAGTAAGCCATGGTGGATTATCTCTGCGGACTAGTACTACCTTATTTGGTATAAATGTTTTCGCTACGTTCATTATTTTTGTGGTTACAGTACTTGTCAATGAGTTACAATTGTAGTTATTAAGATCATCTGAGGTATTCCATTCATCAAAAGCTTGGTTCATTTTAACGTAATCAGCAAGGTTGTAATTCCAAATAGTGCGTTTTATAGTATTTTTAGGCCTGTTGTTTCCATATTTAAAAAGTACATTAACTGGGCAGTGATATCGCTTCAAGTCTGCATGAAACGGATCGAGAATGGTGTAATCTTTGACTGTGTCTGGGTTTGATACGAGAAAAAGATCCAAAATAGTACTAGAATTTTCAGTAAAGTGTGTTGGAGATTTTATTATTTGCTTGAGACCGCATGCGCTATATACTTAAGTTATGAATGTGCCCTCGAGGGGTATGGGTTTGATCTTCATTGAAGTCACCGGTGACTATCAATTCACATCCGCTGTCACGTGCACCACTAATAGAGTCTTCGATGTTGTCCCAAAGTGAAACTTGGGAGTTAGGTGGGCGATAAAAACAGCCCACAAGAAGTCGTTTAGGATGAGTTATCTCTACCCATACAGATTATATGTTGGGATTCATTAAATCATCACGATGTTTGAAACTAACCGAGTCGCGAATAAAGACGGCTACACCACCTCCTGTTTTACCGATCCTATCGTTTCTGACCACTTCATTAAAACCAGGTATCGCCAAGTCTATATTATCAACCGAAGAACTTAGCCATGTTTCAGTAAACATACACACATCATAATCATCCATTTCAACAGCGATTGTTTCAATCTTGTTACGTATGCTTTGTGTGTTAAGGAGTAAGAACGACAAGCCATCATCGCGCGGGCCGGGTTTACATTCAACACATCCAATAAAAAGCAGAATAATAATTGTGGCTAATGACAACAATGATATACATAACACACTACAACTACGAGTAATATACTTATAACAATTAAATGATTCGTAACCCCCACCCGCTGCTGTAGATGGAGCCTTTCTTGAAATTATTAGTTTCTCATTTTGTAATTTTATAAATTTCAATATACATTCATTGGGAAATATATCAGGTAAGAAATGCAACATGAGTGCTATGCGTGTACATAAATTGCAGCTCAATCCCCTAAGTCTTAAAATAAAATATATTAGGACGTGATGGGAAGAGTTGTAATCTAGACTTTTTGATTTGTGGAGTCGAGTAGCATAGCTGTAAAATGAGCCAATCCTTGCTCTATACTGAGAAATATCAATCATTACAATACAAGATGAGAGACAATAGAAAATACAAGGAGAGCAATTTGATTGGCCCTATTTGATTCAGGAATTTCTTTAGAGTATAATAATGCATTATGAATTGGAATATCAAGTTGAGTAATGTTAATGGAAATTTGTCGAAGTTTTGGTTATCATTTTTCGTACACTCAGGCAGTAGTGAGGAATTGGAATGGGTATATGGATAATTTAGTACAAAGTGTTGAATATAGAAAATATTTAGAAAACATATATACACATACAAGAGGAAGCTCATCTCTTGACAATTAAAAAAGAAGAGGAAAAACAAGAAAGAAAAAAAAGCCACACTTTTCAGAACCCACAACGAGAAAACATTGAGAAAATTATCTTTATTCATACGAAATGCGAAGTATACTACAATTTGAGTCTTCTTGAGGCTTAATTCCTATATAACCATTCAAAATCCATATCCAATGACCAAACAGAAACCAATAACGCCGAACACAATATCAGTAACCCTATATATCTATCATATACTAGTAAATATAATTATATACAGATCAAGACACTATTGATATATACAACTTTTTAAATCCACATGTGCATCCATGCAACAATTTATATTTGCATCGATTTTTGCGATATGTTATATCTATTTTGATGATCAGAATACTAATAAATTGAATTGAATTGAATTTAGTGTTCTAGAACGTGGACGACAAATTACATGCACTGATAAATAAACAGTTTATTACAACCATGAACACGACCAGTGATATCTTTGTAAGTACTTAAATGTGCATTCAGGGTTCCAGATGTCCAGTTACAACAAGAACATACAGATTTAAAGGGGTACTGTACACTAAATCCGGCCATTTATGGGACCATCTCCTTTTATACTCAACAGAATATATGCAACAAGAGATTGACTGTCGTCCGGTACATACCCCCCCCCCCCCCCTGTGGCATACCGCCTAGTGTGTGCATATCTTTTACTTATGACTGATGGACCCAAAGATCTGCATTTTCATATAAACAAAGATGAATAACTATAGAACGAAAAACCAAAACAAAACAGTGGTGAACATCCATACGAAATTTCATTGAGATCCGAGCATTACTGTTCAAGTTATCAAGTTATCAACTGAACAGACATCGGATGGACCAAAAAGCCAACATTTCCATATAAACAAAAAATGAATAACTCTAGAACGGAAACTCTAACAAAACAATTGAATCCTCTATTGAATGTCACCATAATAGTGAACATCCATACCAAATTTCATTGCGATACGAGAACTACTGTTCAAGTTATGACCTGAACAAACATCAGATGGACCAAAAAGCCAACATTTCCAGATAAACAAAGATGAATAACTCTAGAATGGAAAAGCCGAACAAAACAATGGAACCCTCTATGGAATGTTGTCATAGTAGTGAACATCCATACCAAATTTCATTGCGATCCCAGCACAACTGTTGAAGTTACGACATGAACAGACACCATATGGACCAAAAAGCCAACATTTCCAGATAAACAAAGATGTATAACTCTAGAATGGAAAACCCGAACAAAACGATGGAATCCTCTATTCAATGTCCTCATAGTAGTGAACATCCATACCGAATTTCATTGAGATCCGAGCACTACTGTTCAAGTTATGAGATGAACAGACATCGGATGGACGTACGGACGGACGGCTAGACGCACGGCCGGACGCACGGACGGACGGACGGGTGCAAAAAAGTACACCCCCTCTTTTTTTTAAAGGGGGTATAACAAATGAATGAATTTGAGCCACGGGTGTGTGCAAAATACACTCATGTGCTCTATGAACGATGCATTCAACATGGTAATTATAATGAAAATTAATTTATGACTCCAGTCATAAATTAATTTTCATTATAATTACCATGTTTTTGCATCGTTCATAGAGCAAACTAGTGTATTTTGCACTAATCCATGGCTAATATTAATTCATTTGTTGCATATATTCTGTTGAGTATAAAAGGAGATGGTTGGATCTAGTGTACAATACCCCTTTAATGGGACATCGATTTATTTTGTTATTCTGAAAACCAAATATGACATATTAACAACTAGAAACCAAAAATATAATAGATCTATTTTATATGGCACAAGTTCCAGGTAATAAGCCTGTGTTGTCTAAAATAGGATCCATCACTGTGACATTTGCATATATTCGTCAGCATCAAAGGTGAATGATAAAGTTCCACAAATAGACAGTATATACAAATTGGAATGAGTTTATGCAAAAAGGCAGTAAAAAGTTAAAATATAATGGTGAAAGAGGTGGGTCCCTATACTCCCTAATTTGTTGTAGGAAAAAATATTTTATTTACCAGCACCTAGTGAGTGGTGGGTCCATGAGGGGGCGGAATTTTTGTCAGGCCTGTGCATGGATTTTTGTTTGTTTGCAGACCTCCTGGTTCGTTGGTATGGAAATTATGAACAATTTGTTTTTGGTGCTATATATGTCTGAAATATTTTCCACACCGCACCTAGCTCTGCCGTGGGTGTAGACAGATTTCTATGTTTGCTGATACACACATGCACATGCACACTATAAATGTGTTTGAGGATTGTTCACATCAGTTGCTTTAATATATATGTACTTCAAAAATATCGGATACGTCTCCCTATATGATGAGTCAAGCACTATTTATATGTTAATTGCAGTGTTGCAACTTGAAACGACCTGCAGTAATTGATATTGTAGCGATTCAATGCACACCCGCCAGCTATTTAATCTATGACATTATCATTACAAGTTTGTTAGGTTTTTATTTGTCAAATATAGGGTAGCGAAATATCTATATTGGCGAATCTCGTCTTCAATATACCGATAGTAATCTTAAAGGCACGGGCGGCGTTCGTTGCAGAAATATTCATATTAAATTTTTTTCAAATCGCCATCAACAGAAGGAATATTAAAATATATATAGTATTGTTCATATGCCAAACATAATCAGGGCGTAAATAGTATATGGCCGTCAAGACGTACGATGGTGTACGTAAACAAGAACTGCTCGTGTTACAGAAGTATTGCATCTGTTTACACAACACAGCGCAATTCTATTGGTTAATCACACACAAATGATAAACGCTCCTTATTATTTCCATATCAGGAAAACAGTAACAAATAACGCTCTTTATGTTTACCATATCCAGATCTAAACAAAAGCCAGGTTCTGTAACGTCTTTTGCTTTTGTTTACATAACAAAGGGAAAACAATTGACAATAACATACTGTTTATGCCATATTTCTGATGTCTATATTTTACTATTCTTTCTGTTTATGGCAGTTTTTGACGGAGTTGAATATTTTAACAGCATACCCACCACCAACACCGCCCGTATCTTTAAAGAGACATTCACCACTTGGATGCCCATGTTGGCTAACTGGCCGAGTCAATAGAGTAATATGCCCAATATAAAAGTATAATTCCAACCAATTTGCGACTTCGTGGGGAATCTACATGTATATATTTATAGAATGAGTTTGATGCACATATATAGAACCCGTTTAAAGATTTAAAGCTTATTTGACACAACCGTGTGTTGTGTTCTCGAACGTCTGCAATAGTATAAGCATGCATGCGCGTTCAACCACTTATAGCGTTCTTTAAATGGAAGGATATTTTTGAAATAGTGTTTTCCCAAACCAAATTGTTTAGATTCTACATATAGATATATTAATTATGCAATGAAGATCATAAAAATATTTTTTCCTTGGTATATTCCAGAGAAATTATATTTAGCAACGGTGTTTAATTGCAATTCAGTTATGCAAACTGCTATACCCATAAACCTTGCGTCTCAAGGCAAGAAAGGAACACATGACACACACACCAGCAAATATAGTGTGACACTGTTATGTTAATGGGATCCAGCGTTCGGTAACTAACGTGTCTCCGCCACCGCGTGTGGCTCGATTTGTCTTTCCAACGATCGAATGCTCTACATTGCTCCAGCATTCTGAAGGAACATCGTTTAATTTATTATATGACTTAAATAAGTATTTATGTGGCATAAATGTATTTCAATATTTTTTTTTAAATTGTCAACGGAACAGGACCGGAAGGTGACAAAAGCGAGCATTACTAAATGCAAGGCAGCGTTCACACACTGGCAAATTTGTTTAGTATCTTTTGCAGGCATTCGTCATAGAAAACCATAAGGTGCGAGAATGTGAACGGCAACATGAGTATAAAATGCATCGTTACCAAAGCTAACGACATCAGAAGTAAAAGTTTTGTTGTTCCATGTGTAACGGTGCCACTGGCATTTGCCTTCAAATAAATGCCTATGGTATGGTCGATTCTTGTGAAATACTTTACAGGCAAATTTACAGGCAAATTTTGGGAGCATCGTTACAAGTGAAACTACCAAGTTTTTACGTTTTGTGTAGTTAGTTGTGGCACATACATATCATTTTAGTAGGACTTGTGCGTTCGTTTTCTGGCATAGTACAGCTTTATGTATTTAAATGCCTGAAATAACAATTCCAGGCAACCCATGAGTGCCTTTGAAATTCGGATTCATTCGCTCTTTTGCGAATGTTCTATATAACAGCAGCATACATGCACGCAGAACACAGAGCAATTCACAATCTATACAGGGGGTGTCTGCTGATTTTTTCCAGTTACAAGGCGTGGGCCGGGGCAGTCTAGTAATAACTAGACCAAGGTTTCCTTTCAGTAATGAAAATTAGGTCTAGTTTTAATAAGACTGGGGTCGGGCAGGGATAAAATAAATAATGCATGTTTTCCTACACTGAAATATACTCATGGTAACCCTCTATTAACATTACATATATAGACTCTTATCTACATGAATATATAATTTAGAACACATTTAGCTTCCTGCGTGTGGTCTATGGTATGGTCCGAGGTTCTAATATCGGTACAAATGTAGGCACGAAGTGACCAAGTTTGTGTTTGCTAAATCATTTGATAAATGCATTTGCTTATAAAACCGAATACACAACTACCGAAACAAAAACGACTTCACATTGTTGCGTTATTCCGTTTGTGCAGTACAACTGTTAAGAACACGGGAGTAATCGTTGTGCGCGACTAATGCAATTAATATTAATTAAGTATGTTGTTACCAGTCGTTGCATGGACTCAGTGATTACAAAATAAAATTTAAAATATATTTCCACTTATAATAATAAGATTACAGTCAGGCAATATATATTATGCATGGTGCACATGACAACGTGTCGAACCTGTTTCGTGGTTAAATTTGACATGTTACTTCATTAAAACTCGATATCGTGGTCAGCATTCATGCGAATATTGTCTGGCATATTGAAAATTCAAATATGAGCCGGTATTAGCGAAGGTTTTATTGAGTAAGTTATATTTGACGTCGAAAGATGGGGTCGAAGTGATACCTCAACAATATAGATAGGTTTCCAAACTTGTTTTTTTTTATATTTTATATTTTAAAGTGGCGATATCATTTGGGTTTTTTTTTTAAATTAATATGAAAGGCATGGCCTGACTCAGTTATCATTAATTGTCATGGAACATCATCGGCATCATTATTGTGGCTTTAGCCCCGTAAAACGATTAGCCTCGTATGAGCGACAGGCCTATTACACAAACTGGGTAACACAAATCCATCATGTACAGTGGTGCCACCTCATCCTTCCAGACATCAAACCATATTTGTATATAGCACACTGACTGGTTCTGAACCTCCGTTCAGTCACTACATTGCTATACACAATACACACATATAATACCATTCCACACACCCAAGGAATGTACCTGGAACTCACTTGGTTTTAGCCCTGGATTTTACAACAATAACACAAGATAACACCCTCAAAATTATGTTGGGGTTATATGTGGTGTTTAGGCAGGTGTATGCATAGTTTTTTTCCCCACATAATACAGTTCCTATATTAATATGATTGAATCAGATTGGGGTAGAATTGTTTCACGCAATATATTTTATCAATAATAAATCATAATGGTGAAGACTAAGTGGTATAGTAGGATTGTACATATATTTATAGTGACTTGTAAAATAGATAGTGGAAAAAGATTGGAAACAATAGTGAACAAGGAGCATTTGGAATGGTAATCCTAATAAAAAATAAGTAAAAAGTCGTTCAAATGTGTCAAAATATGGGATAAGGTGTGGGTCCTAAATTTCAATGCAGCTCATATCAGAATGCATCTAGGATGCACCGAATGAGCTTGGCCAAAAAAAAAAAAAATAAACAAAACAAATAATATAATATAGGCTAACCGGGAGTCACTGCTTGTAAATATCTATTTGTATCGTATATCTGTAAATATGTTTTGTTCATGTACTAATGCACTTATGTTATGTGTTCATTTGCAGCCAAGGCATAATAAACTTATCAAAAAACAAACAAAATTGTATTTGGGTCCTCGTGTATGCAAATTAATGTTTTCCAGACCCCCCCCCCCCCGCTCTATACATCAAACGTTCCCGTTTAACCCAACCAAGGCCACACTCTGCCTTGTTATATAATTATGGTAATATCTCACTTTCTCACTCGTATCAAAGGAGAATTAAATTCTTTTCATTTTACAAATAGCTAAAGGCATATTTCTGTGTTACATTGACAACAAATCTACCGTGAAGTCGTTTGATGTCTGATTTATCACAACAAAGTGATGCAATGGCTGACTGCATCTTTCTCATTTCTAATGGTTGGCTGCATGTTTCTAATTTCTAGACGTCATATTTTCGAATTGTTAAAGCGATGTATTGTGTTTTATGTTGCTTCATATTAAACCTAGTAATTCCTCGATTAAAACAGTTAGGGGTCAACATAATCATTTCACTAATTACGAGATATACAATACTTATATTGGCACCATATAATTGTCTCTCAGTTAGATTCCAGGAGGTAAAACGGTCTCATTTTCTACAATATGTAACACTAAAGATTGTTATTGTTTCTGACTAGGTAAAACATGTGTTTGTGTGGATACGTGATGATATATTTGCTATCACTTCAGTCAGTTTCCAGCTATAGACTGGACATAAAAGTAAGACGTGTGTTTTAAGGCACTTCGTTGTCTGAATAGTATATTTAATAGCGCAGTTCTTTAAAATTTTGTGATGGTCATTTATAATGTTGTATTATAAATGTCGCTTTTTGTCACATTCCGGCGATCAAAATAGGTCTATAAATATCAGATACCCTCGATTGAATTGTTCGCATGGTCAAAATCCCATGACCACATTGGAACTGCCGTTCATTTCTTATATACATTTACCTGCAACTGGGCACAGAAGCAGATGGTGATCACGACTTAATATGTCTGGGCTCATATAGAAAAGTCTATACCGTTCGTGTACATATGTTATGCCATATATACGGGGCCTATATATTAGATCATGCCGTGAATCTCTATACTCTGGCTAACACCCGTACGTTAGCCAGAGTAGTGATTCATGGCACGATATAGGGCCTATCGGCGACCGATAAACCATACATGTACAATGACTTTTGCTGAACAATAAAGACCCAAATATATCATATCATCTACGATTATTTTATCTTGCCAGAATATACACCCATGTTATTCAATGTATCGGTGTATCGGAACATTGCTTTCTATGAATTAAGCTATTCAAAATGTTTTAATCAGTTATTATATAGGGCTGCTTAAAATGCAGAAAAGAAGACGACTATTCAATAGTGGTAGAGAATAAATGAACCGGGCAATTTCATTAGAACACTATTTCAGCCGTACTTCTGAGTACATATGAACTGGCAATTTGGTTGCAAAATACATTGTGGAGTTCAGTCCCCTTGCTGCGTTGGTCTGACCACGGCCACCATGTATGCAGCATGCATGTAAGGAAATATTACACTTTTACTTGACTGTTGTCGGTAACAATTCATTCTGCATTATCCTGAGAAACTGAAATGTCCACATTGTTCCTTTGGAAATTACCCGGATCAAATCAAAATGAATTGTAGGCGACAAAAGTCTTGAATAAAAAAAATGTTCGATTTCCTTACATTATATACTGATGGCAGTGGTCAGACCAGCTTAGGGTGGATACACACATGGATGTAATCTCTGTAAATGTCGTGTATTTGTCGTTTTATGTGGATCATACAGACCATGTAATATGTGTCCGCTGACAACCCAATCACTGCGGCTATGTTTGACCACAGTGAGCCAAGCTCTGAACGGACAGAGAGCCGCTGACTGAAAGAAGTCGTCAGGCCGCTTAAAATAATTGTTCGCGCGATAACCCAAATGTTGGACTTTCTGTCTAAATCATTGTCAGTCTTCTCTTGATTTGTATACCAGTGATGGCCCCAGGATTTCCCCAAACGCATGGGCTATGATCCCCAACATGGGGGGGGGGGCTATATTATCCCGGAAACTACCGGACTGACCATTGCATATTTCCTCGACGGGTGGGGTGTGGGCATGCAGCACCCTGGGACCTGGATCCTGACCCCCCCCCCCACACACACACATGAAGCCACGAAGCCACTCCTGACTTATAAATATTGTAGTTGACAGTCATTTCTGTCGTGTCTGTTTGCTACGAGTGATTAATCTAATATTCAGCAATTTATGCTGTTCATATAATTATGAACATAGTATAACAGCTTTAAATTTGAGAGTACAGAAGGTGGTGTTGCTGTGTCTTCATTCTGGGAAAAGGGTTGTCCAGCTCTACGAGTTCCCAACTACGAAACTATTGAATATTTAAGTTAAAATATTGTACATTCATGCCCAGATAATCCCGGCTGATACATGCAACTAAATCCCTTAGTTATTCGAAGCTTTCGAGAACTCTCCCCCTCCCACAATCATGGATTATGGTCCAAAATGTTATAATTCAAAATTTTGACAGTTAGGAACTTGTTCAACCGTTGGTTTGAGAAACATTTACTGTTATGTAAATTCTGGGTGAAAAATGGGGGGGGGGGGGGCTGTCACTCTTTTTACTTTCAACATTGTACCTGCATTTTGGCGCTGTAATCAGGGGGGGGGTCATCCACTTTTTTCCATACACTAGGCCGGGGTGGGTGGGTGGTTCAGCTGCGAAAAAGTCACTTTTTTCCTGAGTGGTCGCAATTTTTTCCTCTTACAACATTTCTTCAATATAAATGCCTCAAAGTGTTCAGCATCATTGTTAAGGTGTGTATGACACTTATGGCAGTGCTTAGAGGGGGGGGGTAGTTAGTGTGGATATGGGCATGATGCTTCTCAGAAATCCAGATTACGAACCAACTCTCAGGAATTCGCCTTTTACATCCGATCACATTGCCATGTACCAATGCTACTGGTTTCAGATGAAAATGGACAGTTATGTAGCACATGAATAAACTTTAATATAAATAAAATGAAAAAATCTATTCATTTATCTCATTAATATTTACTCATTATACCTGATCAGACCAGATGACTCAGTCAAAATTGTATCGGAACTTGGCATGGGACTGTAGACTGCAACAACGCATATCACTGAGATAATAATCTTGAGATGGTGGGACCCAGATACAAGATTGGGCGAGCATACATAGACCTTGAATGTGTAGATATGGAGAAGGCTGCTAAGTGGAATAAACAAAATCAGAACAGATGAGTGAAAAGAAGGGAAAGAAAATATAATATAACTTAATATAATATGCAAGTCTAAAAATAATGTGCTGGTCATCAGCAAAATTATCGAAGTCTGCAGAGGGCGAATTTGGCGATACTACCCGGCATAGCATCAACAAATTCAACCTCTAACGACCTCATTCTATTTTGGTCTCGACCAACCATGGAGAACTAGCTACATATGAGGGTCACATATGGTAAATTTGGTAATGCTATAGCCCACTCTGCTGGGTAGCATCACAAAACTCACCCTCCTTGGAGCTTATTCTGCAGACTGCATATGACCGTCTTATTTTCAAGTTTCTATTTACACGCAGTACATGTATTTGTATGAATGCTTGACCTGGGTCTGGCCTTAGCACAGTACCTAGCCCAAGAACTCAGCTCATGGAAATGAAAATTAGTTTTGTGATACATAGTGGATTTCAGCTGAATACCTGTATTGTTGGAGATTTAATTGCCAGGTGGTGTTGCCCTAATATTGTTTTCAAAAATCATAATTGACATAAATTCATGTGATACTATGGGACACATCTAAAGTTACACTTTCTGTGATGAAAAGAAGGTACACTAATGCTTTTATATTTGTTTACATGTATAATGAGCATTATGGGCTACCTTAGACAATATTTGGGGAAGAATCAATCAATAATTTACTGATCAGCACATGTATTCTGTGTGTTATTTTGGGGTTTTCCAGGTATTTTTTTAGAACCTGTTTCGTGTTGTTACAAAAGTTGGAATGACTTAGAAGAACCAGAAATGGAAATAGGGTAACTGTAATACTGACCATCAATCTTAAATGGTGTGATATTACAGATTTTGAGGTAAAAAAGGAGGTGGGTACCCCGCATGAAATTGGAAAAAATATTTTTTCCTTCAAATAGGGGGGTGGTGGGTACCCAAGAGCCGGAAAAAGTTTTTTCAGCCTAATGTCATGTCACTTTTTTCCGACCCCCCCCCCCCCCCGGATATTTGCATGGAAATCCCAATTGAATATTATCACACGAACTCGCTCTGAAACCATCCGAGGAATCTCAACGAACCGGTTTTGTCTGTCTTAATTTTCCAATTCCTGTTATTCAAGGCATGAGAGCACCATATATCATTGTTAATGTGACATTAAACACTCGTGTATCACAATCGCCCTAAAAGAGCTTCAAATTCTGCACATTTCATTTTTATTTTGGGTGACCCTGACCTGACCAGATACAAATCAAGTATAAAATGAATTCGACGGACTCAAATCCACTTTTCGAAATGAATTAAAACTCGTGAAAAACAGCAACAGATATCAGACAGGATTTATTCATTTCGGCATCCATGAAATAACTTATGACTGGCCTGAAATTTCTTGATATCAGTTAGTTTGATAATGGCTCACTTGTCTCGTCTGTTGAAATTGTCTGATCGCGCGCAGGCGACTAATGCTATCAATGATTGGTATGACCATGTAAAATACATCGATTTTACATACAGAAATTACATGCACATGTGTGTACCACACCCTTAGCAACTTAAGGGGACTTAACTCCGCCTTGCAGTTTGGGGCACCGGTTACAATAATAATGCCTGTTCTTCCGTCCGGGCATCTGTTTCAGACAAAGGCTATCGGATGTGAATGAGAAAAAAAACTGTGCATTATCCCTAGTTCCAATACTAAATTACTCATTTCTATATCACATGAAACCCTTACTATATATATCATTTAAAAAGCCATTACATATTTCCTTATATATAGTGCACTAGTGACGAATAGCCGCCTGCTTCCCGGGATACTTGGCATCGCGCCAACGTGCATGTATGCATTTTACATGCATTTTTCAGCTTCTTTCAAGATTTTGGTTTGTTAACGAGAGGCCGATCACGATCGGCAGATGTTTAACCCATACATTGGCGATATATTTTCAGCTAGGAATCTAAAATCCATAACATTCAATTAATCTTCAAAGATTAGAACTTTTTTTTTTAAATAGGCCCATAACTCTGTTAAAAAAATCGGATCAAACCCATATTCGAATTATATCTGTATTTTGGGCTGAGAAACTCACATACCAAATTATATTTCAGATATCTTTTTTTTTTTTAGTTATTGCAGCATGCGTGCATTCTAAGTCGAAGAAGGGCCATAACTCCATAAAAAAAACTTGGATCAAACCCATATTTTAACTCGATCTGTATTTTGGGCTGACAAACAGATATACAAAATTTGGTTCCGATCAAATAATTTTGTGTTTTTAGTTATCGCACCATGCGTAAAGTGTCTACCGGACGGACGGCGAGGGGTCAATCCGGACATCGACAATATGTTTACCATACTATCGTATGGGTACAAATAAAAATAAATTAATCAATCAATCAATAGGGGCAAAGAGTGTTTCAAAATAAACCAATATAAAATGAGACATATCAGATGAAAGTATCAGGAATGTTGAGAAGTGTTAATTTTTAACTACAGAAATCCATGCAAGTGAATGAGGAGAAACCTGGAGATATAATAGAAGAATGATTAATTGAAAAATATAATGAGAACATCCCTACAAATGAATAATAGACTAAATTCCAATTAAAACTTTTAGAACTGAATGGGAGAGTCCACTGAATCATGAATGGGTTACAGCATCACTGTTATGTGGTATATATGTGGCTAAAATAACTCTAATCTAATAAGACAACATTATCGCTGGTCTCTCTATTGCAGTTAAGCTTGTATTACTGGTAATTAATAGTAAGCCACTAGGGTTATTATCAAACCTCAAATCTGTTCAATTCTTAGTTGAAAAGGGTCCATAACTCCGGTATAACAAATTGGATCTAACCCATATTCAAACTCGATCTGTATTTTGAGTTGAGAAACTCACATACCAAATTTAGTTCCTATCAGATGACAAATGGTTGATTTATCGAATTATGTGTGAATTCTATGTCAAAGGGCCATAACTCCATTAAAAAAAATCAGATCAAACCCATATTCGAACTCGATCTGTATTTTGGACTGAGAAACCCATATTTGAACTGATCTGTATTTTGGCCTGAGAAACCCATATACAAAATTTGGTTCCGATCGGATAGAAAATGTTTTAGTTATCGCATTATGCGTAAAGTGTCTACAGACAGACGGACAGACAGACTGACGGACAAATGACGAGTGGTCAATCCGGACGTCGACACTATGTGTACCATACTATGGTATGGGTACACATAAAAAGGCATAAAGCTCTAGTTTTGTTCATGTGATATACAAGATCACCAACTCGTTATGTTGGTATATAAGATTTTATGAAACTCGTTTGATAAATTTCATTCACAACTCGTCTACGACTAGTTGTGAATTAAATTTATCAAACTCGTTTCATAACATCTTATATGAGTTACATCCCAACATAACTCGTTGGAGGTCCTCTATATAGAGCACTCATATTTCCCAATTGAATGGAAACGAGCAAATGTTTGCCCAACATACAAAAACAAAAGAGATAGTGAACCATCTAATTACAGACCGATATCGTTACTTAGTTGTCTTCCGAAATTTTTTAACAATGTATTTTTCATAAAATATAAGAATATCTCCGAAATAACAATTTGTTATCAAACTTGCAATCCGGATTAATATTTACACCGAATTATAGTACTGTTTTCCAACTTATATAGACATACATTATTATATTATTTCGTCATTGGAAGAGGAGAATAAAATCACATGTCTCTTTTGCAACATAATTAAGGCCTTTGATAAGGTATGGCATGACGGTCTACTGCTAAAACCCCAATGCTTGTCATAACCGGGTGTATATACGAACTTCTGAAAAATAATCTTGAAAACAGACAGCATGCGAGTAACTATCAAGAATACAAATTATTCTTGGAAGTGTACGTGTCACAGCCGGTGTCCCTCAAGTGTCTATATCCTTGGTCCCCTTTTGTTTCTTGTTTACATAAATGATCTAGCTGATAATATTACTAGTATATAACATATGACTTTTTGCAGATGATACATCACTGATGACAAAGACAGCGACAATGACGGAGATGATGATGACGATGACGATGACGATGTTGGCGATTACGACGATAATGGTGACAATGCCATGCAACCGCGATAACGATGATGGCAACGGGACGACGATAGCGACGAGACGATGACAAATATGACGATGATGAGGATGTTTATGATGTTGTTGACGTCGTTGATGATGACGATGATAATGATAACGATGATGACGATGACGATGGCGACGACGAGGACGACGACGACGATGATGATGATGATGACAAAGATAATGACTATATACATGCTGATGTTGAAACACTCACGACGATGACGGCGCTAAGGATGATGATGAAGATGACGACGACGACGATGATGATGATGATGGTGATGATAATGACGACGATGACGACGATGATGATGATGATGATGATGATGATGATGATGATGATGATGACGACGACGAAGAACACGACGAATGACACTTACGGACCTCGACCGCCAAACGCAACGGCCATACTAACATTGTGTATATACATAGCTCTGTATATACGTTTTTCACTCTGTATTGCATACAAATTATGATTGAGTGAAATAAAGCAATTGAAATGTAAATAGTCAAGGAAATGGCTTGTTAAATTCAATCACACAAAAACAGATTTGTTATCAGTAACGAGAAAAAGAAGAACACATGCAAACCCACCTCCTTTAGAAATGTCCACCCAGATTATGATTAAGGAAATTAAGCACTTAGTACTAACTTTCAATTCTGAAGGAAAATAGGCTGATCATATTGAAGATATCGGTGACCGAGCATCAAAGCGACTATATATAAGAAAACATGTACATTAGGCAGAAGGTGATTAGAAAGAATTAACTTGACATTTATACGGCCAGTATTACAGTATGCTAATATACAATATTACAATATACTGTACAAAAGAGGAATCAGTTATATTAGAAGATGTACAAGACGAAGCTGCAAGAATAATAATTGGTGTAATAATATGATGGGTGGCTTTCTTAGTCATTTAAAATACTGTTTTAATACGGATTTTCTATACTCTCTAAGAAAGCACCTCACAAATACCAATATAGTACCAAACAGTTTGATTCCACACTGCTTTGGTTCCATCTGGAAACAAATCCTAAGTTTGGTTCTTCAAAGAACCCACCGAATTCAAAGTGTGTGTGGGAACAGGTCTAGCTTAAATATCCTAGTCTCAAATTTAACAATAAGTTCATGCGTTTGAGGTTAAGGTGATATGGGGAAGATTAAATCAAGCGGGATTCCTTTGAAATACCAATGTATACATGCTCAAAGCCTGTTTCGTGTAATATGCATAGACTCTTATCATTTGATTGCTGGCGGAGGGGTTATTCTATATTACTCATGTCGCAAAAAGGGGGAAACGTATATATGGAACAATAACTGTATTAATATAATACGATATTATCTTCAGACATCAGAATATTTTCGGGTCTATATTCGGGGAACCAACATCGTATGATATCAATTTTAAACATTATAACGTATTCACGAAGTAATAGAACTTTCAGAAACAAAGACACCCCAAACGTGCGTATAACCTATAGTGTCATGGGGCATTGTATACACACGCACTCCTAATTGTTTCCTATTATGAATTTAATGAACCAAATGGGGAACCCAAAGGAACAGTTTGGATCCATGTTCTGTTCTGGGAACCAGATAGAACCAAAATAGGACACATTGCATGGTTCTCCCCTCATGCAGGACAATAAATAGAAACAAGTTTTGTTCCATATGGAACCAGAATGTCTTTTTTCTACTTTATTTGGTTCTTTAATTTGGTTCTTCGAAGAACGAAAACATGTTTGGTCCTTTATATGCATGTTCGGATTTTCGTTTGGTTCCCCTACTGGGACAACTATGGAACCAGTTTTGGTTTCCCGGTGAACCAACATTTCTCTGTGTGTACGTTTGGATAGTCATGTGTCCCAGCCGGTCACTCATTGTAGAACTACATTGGGAATTGTTCAGATAACAACTGAATCCTTATGCACATATATTATATTGTGTAAGACTGCATGTCGTCTGATAATTTATCACGAACACCCATCCAAATTAATAATAAGCCATTCCTATATATATACTGTTATAACTGTCGGGAGAATCCTTATAATAAAGAAAGGGTTGATATCATCGTTCTCCTATCATGTCTAATGTTCTCCATCGGTGCATGAAACATGCCCTATCTTATATGTACACACTGTCTCTCCTTTCCCAGATCATTTTTTGGAAAGTCAGGACGCGTGGTGTGATCGTTATGGTGGTGCGTGATGTTTATTATGTTGTGTTGATTGTATTTTGTCTTAAATGTCATTTCTTGACGAAGGCAATAAAACTATTTTAATCTTAAATTTTCTCATCCCTTAACTCTCGCTTTCTCTTTTCCTTCACGATCCGTGCACCCTTACCTCCTCAATCGACCTCTCAGCCTGTATATGTATGTATATATTATCTCCAATCACTATTGCTTCTTTCTTTTTTTTTGTGGGGAGGGGGTGGGCAGCATGCATTGACCTGCTATTAATCATCATCGACACTGATCGGTAGCCATATATATTCTCTAGAATAGCAGCAAAGCATAGTGTGCTATTATATATTTGGCAGCTCAAACCCACCCCTATATATCATAACGTCTCCCCATACCTTTGTATATACATATATGTACGTTTTAACAGTCTGTTATTATAGTACATTCTGGTCCTTGGGTTTTCCAGTATTTTGGACCCAGCTGTACCTATGTCGTTATTCTAATTACATCCATTCTATCTGCAGTAATTCTGAGACTCACCTTGGAATCGGCCATTTTAAACTTTAATTCCAATCATAACATCCATAATCACTAGTCCAACCATAATCAATGTAAAACGCGAAGCCACATCAACCATTAAACACACATGCCGCTGTCATGAATGGATGTGAACGATTTGTATTTCACTTGCAGCAAACGCATTGTTGTCGATATATTTTAAAAATATGTCACGTTGGTTTGTTATGAGTGGAATGGACAACGAACCGTGAATAGGATCGCATAATGCAAAGAGGACTGTATAAAATATACCCGCAAAACCGGTATACAAATCAAGACATAAACGCAGTCGCGATCCAGTGGGCCGACACGCATGTTGTTTTGTGTTCCGCTAAATATGATCTGTTTAAAGGTACACAGTCCGATTCGGTGGTCACCAGATCATTTGTTGAGATGCCGCGTCAGAATCGATTAATTGCCAAAAAATAAAGCTAACCACTGTCACACTGTCAACTATAGTATAAAATTGACAAAAAGTGTTATATATCAACATTTTGTTCAACGCAATTTGATATCGAGAGTATGTTGAGTCGGCATTCGTCGAATATTTGCCAGACTGCCAAATATTCGAGGTCACCGGTGAACAATAACAGAATTCAAAACTCGAAATCTGATAACTCTGGACATTGATGGGTGGGTTCCTCGACTCAAATCTAATATGTTTTACCCCCGAAACCGATAAATAGTAACTTAGTGGGTTAAATCGGACTATGCATCTTTAAATGGGCAAAGTTCACTTGAACTTCCAAATTATGAATATTCACAATTTATTATATCATGTGAAACTGATTGGAATGAGGAATAAGCTGTGCCGATATACATATATATATATATATAATATATATATATATATATATATATATATTATATATATATATATATATTTATTACACGATCCTACCCTTATTCCATTCAATAAACCCATTCTATAAATTGTGATATTAAACGTTCGTTTAATAACAAGAAATAGTGCCAGGTGACCCTTGACTTCCGGTTTGTCGTCTGTTAACATTCCGTACGTAGCGCTACGTCTCAAAATACTATGGCTTCCAATATTTTTCAAACAACCTTTCATGAATGAAGAATTTGAAAAGTTATGTCATTTAAATATACGCCATTAAATGCGCCAAAGAGTCTTTATTTATCTGGGACTATTTCTTTACGCGGGCAAACAACGAATAGTTACGTGAAACGTCATAGCATGTCTTATAGAAGCCGATGTTAGTTTCGCGTCCCATTTGTTGATTTTAAGTATGTTTCGTCGATGTTTTGCATCATGTAATAATAGAATCTACAACTCGTCCCCTGTTTATAGCGGAAATTACAAAACTCGTCCCAGTAAATTAGGTTTAGACCTAATATACTGGACTCGTTTTGTAAATCCGCTATAAACTGGGGACGAGTTGTAGATCCTCTATATAGCCGTTATCTACCTGATTTAGATATTCTGACAAAACTTACCAACGTTATATAAATTGTTTACAGAAGTGAGCCTATTCCTATGGAAGCGTATTGGTGCCATTTTGAAAAAATAAATTTGGCCCCAGTAAGTGGTAATTAGCACATACGTATCAGCTAATTAGCTGATAATAACAGCTAATTAGCACATTAGTAAGTGCTAATTAGCACATACATATCAGCTAATTAGCTGATAATAACAGCTAATTAGCACATAGTAAGTGCTAATTAGCACATACATATCAGCTAATTAGCACATACGTATCAGCTAATTAGCTGATAATAACAGCTAATTAGCACATAGTAAGTGCTAATTAGCACATACATATCAGCTAATTAGCTGATAAATAACAGCTAATTAGCACATAGTAAGTGCTAATTAGCACATACATATCAGCTAATTAGCTGATAATAACAGCTAATTAGCTGATAATATCAGCTAATTAGCACATACGTATCAGCTAAATAGTTGATAATAACAGCTAATTAGCACATAATAAGTGCTAATTAGCACATACATATCAGCTAATTAGCTGATAATAACAGCTAATTAGCTGATAATATCAGCTAATTAGCACATACGTATCAGCTAATTAGCTGATAATAATTTTCGAGAACGGTAAGGATTTCGACCGATTTGACGGCATGGGTGGGTGGCCGGCCCCAAATACCACATAGAAACACCCCGACCCCCCACCCATCACCCCCGGGGGGTTCCACCGAGGGGGGTGAAAATGGGGTATGGACCATTTTCGAGAACGGTAAGGATTTCGACCGATTTTGACGGCATGGGTGCGTGGCGGCCCCAAATACCACCTAGAAACACCCCCGACCCCCCCACCATCACCCCCGGGGGGTTCCACCGAGGGGGTGAAAATGGGGTATGGACCATTTTCGAGAACGGTAAGGATTTCGACGATTTGACGGCATGGGTGCGTGGCCGGCCCCAAATACCACCTAGAAACACCCCGACCCCACCCATCACCCCCGGGGGGTTCCACCGAGGGGGTGAAAATGGGGTATGGACCATTTTCGAGAACGGTAAGGATTTCGACCGATTTGGACGGCATGGGTGCGTGGCCGGCCCCAAATACCACATAGAAACACCCCGACCCCCCACCCCATCACCCCCGGGGGGTTCCACCGAGGGGGTGAAAATGGGGTATGGACCATTTTCGAGAACGGTAAGGATTTCGACCGATTTTACGGCATGGGTGGGTGGCCGGACCCAAATACCACCTAGAAACACCCCGACCCCCCACCCATCACCCCCCGGGGGGTGCCACCCGAGGGGGTGAAAATGGGGTATGGACCATTTTCGAGAACGGTAAGGATTTCGACCGATTTGACGGCATGGGTGGGTGCCCGGCCCCAAATACCACATAGAAACACCCGACCCCCCACCCATCACCCCCCGGGGGTGCCACCCCGAGGGGGGTGAAAACGGGGTATGGGTCGGGGGTGTTTCTAGGTGGTATTTTGGGGCCGGCCACCCACCCATGCCATCAAATCGGTCGAAATCCTTACCGTTTCTCGAAAATGGTCCATACCCCCATTTTCACCCCCTCGGTGGAACCCCCCGGGGGTGATGGGTGGGGGGTCGGGGTGTTTCTATGTGGTATTTGGGGCCGGCCACGCAACCCATGCCGTCAAATCGGTCGAAATCCTTACCGTTCTCGAAAATGGTACATACCCCATTTTCACCCCCTCGGTGGAACCCCCGGGGGTGATGGGTGGGGGGGGGGGTCGGGGTGTTTCTATGTGGTATTTGGGGCCGGCCACCCACCCCATGCCGTCAAATCGGTCGAAATCCTTACCGTTCTCGAAAATTATTATCAGCTAATTAGCTGATACGTATGTGCTAATTAGCTGATACTATCAGCTAATTAGCTGTTATTATCAGCTAATTAGCTGTTATTATCAGCTAATTAGCTGATATGTATGTGCTAATTAGCACTTATTATGTGCTAATTAGCTGTTATTATCAACTAATTAGCTGATGCGTAAGTGCTAATTAGCTGATATTATCCAGCTAATTAGCTGTTATTATCAGCTAATTAGCTGATATGTATGTGCTAATTAGCACTTACTATGTGCTAATTAGCTGTTATTATCAGCTAATTAGCTGATACGTATGTGCTAATTACCACTTACTGGGCCAAATTTTTTTTTCCCAAAATGGCACCAATACGCTTCCATATATTCCTGATATGGGAAAAATAAACAGCGTTTCTCTACACGTAATGCTCTTTATTATTCCATAATGATAACAAAAATATAAATTCATTCACTACATTTCTCGTATTAAAATTAGCGAGTACTATTTTGTGCGCACCTATGAGTGTGCGAATTTAAAATTGACCGAAAAATAGTACGACTAAAAATTTTAATAGCGAAACAACCACTGAATCCACTGGAAAAGAAGGTAATAAGGTATTACTAAACTGTAAACTATTCGATGAAATATTATGAAGTATGTGCTTAAATAATTTTAATAGCCGATGTACCTGGGGGAGGCGGAACAATTTTCCGGACACGAATGCGTTTTTCTTTTATTTTCACATATCTTGGCACCCAACACCCCCTATTTAAAAAAAAAAAAACTTTTTCCGGTATATTTTCAAGGACCCACCCCCTTTTCGATGATTTGTGACAAATATCTACACGATAACAGAACCATTCAATGTATCAAATATGTTTTCATTGTTGGCACTATGCAATATGCTTTAATACACAGTTGGAGACATGCTCAACGAGATGAGTTTTTGTTTAATGCACGTGTTTTGGTTTGTGTGTTTTATGCGCTTCATTTTGATCAAATTGTTTGATACTTTAAATGCCACCCCTTTCTTTTCCTACTGGTCCTGACTGCGAACTTGGCGAACGTTACCTGCATATATAGACATTGAAAATCCGATATGTACTGAGGTCACAGTGATTGCACATTTTAAAATGTTCTTTAACGGAAGCTTTCCGCGATTATTTTGTACTTAAGTATGCTATTATCGGGTCATAACATATAGCGCTTGTGTTTTGCAAGCGTCTTGTGTTTCACGATGACAAATTACTATATAATCTCACGGCACAATCGTTTTGACGATTCTGCGACCAATTTCACGATTATGCGGCTTGACAACCACGGTGCTACGATTGTTTAACGATTCTGCGACCTTATGATACGTGATATTTATATTATAAAAAAATTTATGAGATAATTAACAAAAGTGGGCTTCTACTTGCTTTCATTGTATATAATAGACTTTGCATGTCCACCAGGTTGACTCACGGAATACATACGGGATGAGATCTATACATAAAGGCCAGCTTTCTGCACAGACGTTTTATTCGAGACATATATGTTCGTTGGCCAATATAGATGTTTCGTGTATTTATCGAACTACTATGGTCACCGGAACGTCACAGAAACAAGACATTCAATAACTGTGGGGTCGCCTACTTGACTGCAACAAATCTGAAACCCAGTCACCCAAGGACCCTTCATACCAAATATGAACCCATTCGGCCCGATGGTATTTGAGAAGTCGTTTTAAGAATTACTATGGAGGGAAAGTTATGCATGGCCCCGGCTTCGCAACTACTTGACTTCATTTGAACAAATCTAAATGTGGTCACCTAGGGAACATGCACACCAAATATGAACCAATTCGGTCTTATCGTTCCGGAGAAGAAGATGTTTAAATAATTGTTGACGGATGGGCGGACGGCTAGATGGACGGACGGACGGACGACGGATAAGAAGTGATGATATAGCTCCACCGGAGGCCTCGTCTCGGGTGAGCTAAAGGGGAGCCTGAGTGCATGTCCAGCATTCTCGGGAACGTGACGGCGGGGGGGGGGGGGGGTCTATTTAATTTTATCAAACATGATCAACAGTAGGAAAGTTCGTGCTTGACACAACATTAGTTGGAAATGTTACACCATATAGGTTGAAATTGTTTTCGGTGTTTGATTTTCCACCAAGTAATATCAGCGGGGAATGTGTTGCTTTAAACCAACAGGAGCATAGTTTCTACTTTTTGGTCAAAATTTTGGCCATAAGTTTTTGTTTCCAACCTTATGGGGGTGTCGTGTCAGTTGGAAATTAATTTTAATTAAAGGCATGAGAAGTAACATTTATCTAATTCCACTTGTAGCGGTGCTATTGGAATTTGCCTTCAAATACCAGTATGATTTATTCTTGCGAGAGCACTTTACGTGCTTTTTCCGTTTATATTATGGCACCATATCGTTTTCTACGACAAAATGACTGCAAACAATACCGCCAGTGATGTGGCTGGGGGGGGGGGGGTGTGGGGGGTGTCTCACCCCCCCCCCCCCAGCAGAGAGCTATATTTTCAATAGTTGGAAATTTCATACCTGCCACAACGAAATATCACACCAACAATAGGTTGAAACTGTTCTTGTAGTTTGATTATAAAACAATTTATTGGGGGGGAATTTATTGTTTTTCGACTAATATTTGCATATGTTCCTATTTTTGTTAAAAAATTTGACAGAAATGGTCATCAGTTGGAAATTTTCCAACCTTATGGGGGTGACAGGTTGGAAATTTCCAACACTTGGAAAGCTTGTGTCCTGGTCCCTCCCCCGTGGCCAGTCAAAAACTTCTAGTTAATTTAAGAAAACAATATTTTCATACAATTGGTCAACATTGTCATTGGAATTGTCATCAGTTGGAAATTTTCCAACCTAAGTGGGGGTGTAGGGTTTGAAATTTCCAACAGTAGGAAGGCTTGAGGCTAGTCTAGATGTTAGGATTTTGCGATTTTCTTGTTCAGATTTCAAAATTTTCGCACACCGGGCCGGAACCATGGTCGGCCCGGTGTGTCATTGCCCCATCCACATGGCCAATACAAAACTGCTAATTAGTTTAGCAAAACAATATTTTACTACATTTGCTCAAACTTGTAGACATAAATGGTCATCAGTTAAAGAATTTTCCAACCTGAGGGGGGGCATGAGGTTTGAAATTTCCAGCACTAGGAAAGCTTCAGTTGAGGCCAGTCTAGATGCTAGGATTTGCGATTTTCTTGTATAGTTTAAAAAATTTTCTCACACCGGACCAAACAACCATGGTCGGCCCGGTGTTTCCTGGTCTGTTGTCGGTAGCTGTGTGCATTTGTCTGGAATTAGATCACTAGTTGTTTTTTTTGGGGCAATTTTCACGTTAAAATATCTTAATGTTCTCATACTGGGAAAATAGAAGCATGGCTTATGAATATATAGGAAATTAGGCCTGAGCATGATGTACAAGGGGGGGAGGGTGCAAATGGAATTATGCAAAAAGTTGTGTTGGTGCGATTCCGACTCAAGGGGGGGGGGGTGCAAATGGAATTATGCAAAAAGTTGTGTTGGTGTGATTCCGATTCAAGGGGGGGGGGTGCAAATGGAATTATGCAAGTTGTGTTGGTGTGGTTCCAACTCAAGGGGGGGGAGTGCAAATGGAATGTGTTGGTGTGATTCCGACTCAAGGGGGGGGGGTGCAGTTGGAAATTCCCAAGGTGGACACCCCCCAGCGGAGACCATCTAGCCACATCCCTGAATACCGTGCATGTGCCAGTGTATGAACGTACCCTAAAATCCCTCCAAATGAATAATATAGACCATTCCGACATACACCTTTTACAACTGACTGGGAGAATCCACTTAAAGTATAGAAAGAGTTAACATTGTTTTCTCATATGTTCTGTTGAACATGCTGAAAACAAAAACATGTTGTACAAGAAAACCATAGTCAGAAATGGTAACGCCACCAAGATCATATTATTAGCCATAAATATAAATTATAATATAATTATAATATAAACTAGCTTTCAAATTCCATGTGGGAAATTTGGATACTTCCATATACCACGTTTTCCCGTTTCTCGTGTTATACATTACATTCTTCAAAGCTGTCTCTGGTGGGCCCGACTTCGTCCGGGCTGATCCCATCTGCTTTCCGGCGAAAGGCGCGATTTGACCTTGAATGGACTATTTTTAAAGTCAACGTCAGGTCGGGGTCATGATTTGACCCGTCCAAAACACTCCCCGGGGAAAAGTATCCCTAGGTATCAAATTTCGTCGAAATTCGTACGTTTTACCCGATTTGACCTTGAATTGATCATTTTGAAGGTCAAGGTCAGGTCGGGGTCACGATTTGACCCGCCCAAAACACTCTCCGGACAAAACTACTCCTTGGTGTCAAATTTCGTCGAAATCCATCCTTGATTACCACACGATCGCATGCTTTCCAAAGTGTGTGGTAATTATCAATATCAGCACATGTGCTGATCTGTGTCGGACTATTTTATTGAGGATACCGCATTCGGGGTAACACTACAGCTTTTAAAGTGACCCATTCGCAGCTTTTACATCGACATAATCCCGCATAACACCAGTGGATATTATATTTTCAAGCACAGTATACACCGGTGGCGTTAATTACAGTACACCAATTATTCTCCACAGGGCACAGGCGACAGTGTTAATGTCCGGGCTATGCTCGATTCCTTGTGAATGCTGGAACTCTCTAACCTAGTCAATTGTGTAGAATGACTCTTCGGACCTAATATGACCAACACAACAAATTTAAAAATTTAAAAAATAATATGTCCGTGTGCCGTTTCCGTCTTTAAATTTGCCACTTTTGATACTACCCTAATTCCGCACAAAATCATCATCACCAAATTTTCAAACAGACCCCATTAAATGCCAGTTTGTGCGTGCGATTAATTATTTCATAACTTGGCCACTAAACGCTTTATAATAAGAAATCTCAGAATAAATCGGTCAGAACTGTATATATACCGTAACCAAACCCTGTTTCCCCCCCCCCCCACTCCAATATGTAAACAAAACGCGCGATCTTGCGAGATAAATAGCTCCCGTCTACAATGAATCAGAATGTTTATTACCAGGATCAAGGCATCCTACGAGAATAGAAACAAGACGCACGTGGTTTTATTGATAAAGCAATTGATAATTATACTGATATCTGTTTGGTTTTAGGACACATTTTTTTTGCTCATTCACAGGCTAATATACTATAAGTAATTGGCCATACATATATGTATAATAATCAAGAACGTTTGACATAAACAAGGTAAATAATTTATTAAATATTGCCGTTATCAATTATCTTTGTACGAACCGGTTACGGAAATTTTCAGTTCAGGGGTCAAGTGAGATAACATTCGCTTCAAACAAACTCACTTCTGCCTCAATAAATAGTTTGTCAAAACTGAAATGCAATTTGTAAACAAATACTATTAACATGCATTTTAACGAGGTGAGCTTTAATTAAATGAAAGAAGCAATGCTACATAAACTATTTGTCATGGACTCAGCCAGTGTGTCATATATCTGTGTCAACTAAGGTCGCTTTGCGTGGTAAAAATGAACAGTGAAAGTGAAAATTCTATCAAATTCGGAGAATCCTATTGAAAGTGAAAGTACAATTATGGGAATTCCGCAGATTCAGAGAATGTATACTATTGAAAGTGAATGTACGATTCCGGGAATTCTATCAGATTTCGCGACTCTGCTTGTTTTCGTGATCATAGGTTATATAGGGCCTATATGACCACGAAAACGAGTCCAGTCACGATACATGCATCGGTACAAACACATTGTGTATATGACCAGAAAATAAAAAATTGCGATTACTCCAACAGGCATGCGCACTACAATTAAAATTACCCATAATTCACTTCACTATACCCCAGGGGTCCCAATGGTTATAAATTATTTTCAGGCTATCAGTTAATTGAATACTATTTCCTTTTTACTAAACTAAATAAATAAACTAAAGTAAAATAAAGTAAACTAAAATCAAATATAGGACTTACATATTATTTTTTGGCATATCTTATAACAAAAAACCCAAAAATAACCATTATTGATACCGCATTCGGAGTAAGACTACAGCTTTTAAAGCGACCCATTAGGAGTACCACTACAGTTTTTAGATCGACCTATTCCCCCATTGGACCAGTGGTTATTATATTTTCAAGCACAGAATACACCGGTGGCGTTAATAAACAACACCTATAAATAACAGAATACAAATGTATTATAATTGTTGGTGTCCCTCTAAAACATCGAAGCGATATGTAATAAATACATAGAAAATTCAATACCAAACAACACACCAGCTTTCATGTAGTACTTATTTCTCGTTCCAATCATGTTATTTTATACATCTAACTAAAACGCAAAGTAAGTTTTAAAAACAATTAGCCTGGAACGCTGAATACATCTTTAAATTTAAACATGGACAATATGAGCCGCTTTAAATGTGAATACGTGTATAAAACAAACATGTTTTGACTCATTTACAAGATTTTGGATTTCTTATCCTCTTAGTTGTATCTGATATATTTTTTTCACAAAAATGTGACATCACAAAATTAATTTCAGCGTGACTGTGTCAAATTGTCAATGCACGCAATTAACCTCGATACATGTAGATCCATTTATGTATAAGCGTAACCTTACTGCTTTGAACTTAACACAATCTCGAATTGCTTCGAGTATATGCTATTTCAATTGTATGTACCTTCCAATTGAAGTGCAAAGTACTTCGTGAATTATCTATTGCATTCTTGAATCGCCTCGATTATTGATCGGTATGCAAATATTGAATACTCATAATAAAAGTAATGGCGCCGTTGACTTAGTCAAATTACAACTCAGTCTACCTGTTGACCTGGTAAAAATAATAGTTATTGTCCACTATAAAATACTTGACATCATATTCACCTACATTTGTTCTTTTTAAAAATCGTTAGGCCTCAAATTAAATATATAGTAATTGATGTCTTCTGTCACGTTCTGGGATAAAATAGGTCGCGACATACCGGTTATATATACTTATACGTGTATTTATACCGTCCACATATGACTCGGAAAAGACAAAAATATTGCCTGTCACAGGGGGGAGGGGTGGAAAAAAGTTTTTTCCCGGGCACGTATGCCGGGGTGGGTGGGTGGTCGATAGGACCAACAAACAATTTTTTCCGCAACTCCAAAATATTTTTCCTGCAAGTCTTTTTGACTGTTTTTGCAATGAGTTTGGCTTAAAACACATCTATATGTCAATATTAACATACATGACAAATTTCATGATGATCAGACAAACAGTATAGCCTGTAGCCCATGCTAATGGATTGAATTTTGAAATCCAAGATGTTTTTTTTGACCGAATAACCCCAAAATGACTTGTTCCTATTTACATGTCAATGTTCACATCCATGACTAATAGTATGCACAGAAATCATATACAACTGTTTACAGTGAAATTCCCCCCCCCCCGCAAATCTCTGTTTTAGTGTTAAAAGGGGGGTGGGTGTAAAAAAAATGGTCGGAAAAAACTGCCGAAAACGGACAAAAATTTGGACGCGGGAGTGGGTGGGTCCCAACAAGGGTCGAAAGTACAAAATCAGCATACGTGCCTGCAAATTTTTTCCGACCCCCCCCCCCCCCCCCCCCCCCCTGCCTGTCACAGAAAATTTCCAGCAATTTTTAATCTTTCGTGAGAGAATTAACGCTTATTAGCTGAAGTCACGTTTGAGCTGTTGCCATGGGTTGGCGTCCGTTGTCCTTCTGGACGCCCGTGTGTGATCCGTCAATATTTTCCTTTAGCACACCCAACATGTCACATTTCTGATCCGAGCGTTACCAAATTTCATATCGATCAACTTTAAATGGAAGCTATCGAATTTGAACGATTTTCGATTTAAAAAAAAAAAGCCACCGGCAGCCATCTTGGAATTTAATCTGTGAAATAATAAATCCTTTGGCACACTCTACAGACGACACCGATCGTCACCAAACTTAATTATGGATCTTCGGGGTAACAACAGCCATCATGATCTTGGATATTTAAATTTGAAACCTCGATCGGCACACCCTGCAGCCAGCATTTATTGGTGAATTATTTTTGAATATTTACAGGCATATTTAGGATCGTCTAAATCCTTTGGCACACCCTACAGACGACATCCCTCGACCAATCGTCACCAAACGCCTTATGTATATTCTGGGTCATAATTTTTTTTCCCGAATTACGAGAAAACGTAGCCACCGGCAGCCATCTTGCGTTTTACTCGTTACATGACTGAATACTTTGGCACTCATCCGAGCGTCACCAGACTTCATATGTGTCTTCGGAGTGACCACTAGATTGGATCCATCAAATATGTCCGAATTTTGTTGAAAAACATCACGATGGCCGTCAGCGGCCATCTTAGATCTTAAAATTTACGTATCTAAATCATTCGGCACACGCTACAGCCTGCAGGTCACGTGTCTCATCCGATCATCACCAAACTTCATATGGATCTTCAAGGTAACCTCTAGATATTTTCCGAAATTCGTTAAAAACATGGCCGACAGCAGCCATCTTGGACTTCAAATTTGAATCCATCGGCACACCCTGCTGCCCACATTTATTGGAGAATTCTTCTGAAAATTTATAGGCATGTTTAGGATCATGCACATCTAGGTTGGAGCTATCAAATTTGAAGGGAGATTAGCCTAAGTCAAGTTTGAGCTATTGACATGTGTTGGCGACCGCCCGTGAGTGTGCCTGTCAACAATATCCTTTGGCACACCCTACAAGTACAATTTCTCTCTGATTCCGATAGTCACCAAACTTTATATGCCGTGGATCTTCGATGTGACCTCTAGATGGGAACCGTCTATTTTTTCCGAAATAAAAAAAAACATGACCGCAAGGCAGCAGCCATCTTGGATTTTAAATGTGTCCATATGCACACCCAGCAGCCCACATTTATTGGAGAATTGTTTTGAAAACTAATGGACATTTTTAGGGTCACCTCTAGATAGAGCCTGAAGCCGCCATCGCACGCCGCCGCCGCCAGCCTTATTGGCCACAAGCCGCCGCCAGCCATATTATCTCTAACGCCAGCCACATTTAAAAATCTCCGCCGCCGGAATTGTAAAATGGCTGAGCCGTGTGGTCTGCATGCATGGGCTTATATGTCAAGGACAAGTGTACTGTGAATCGCAAAGAACTAAACCGCATTGCCTAATATTGGCATAATCACATGGACACGGCATGGTTGTTATGTTATCAGAACACCGGGCCCCTTAATGTGGAATAGACTATCCCAATGCATGATTTCATATAACTGAATGGGCGCATCCATTCGGTATTGAAAGGGTTAAAATATAAATTGTTTATATCAACACGACCCAGTCTCAGACATCGCTGGCATTTGTCAATATATACACATAAGAATAGACAATAGTTTGAAATATTATATATCATTACTATCGGGTTCATCATTCAATGATGCATGCATATATCGCAAGATGCCAGTGATGATATCAGTCTGAAGTCGACAAAAGTCCCAATGTAACTTATACCGATTAGATGGGAAACTACATAGTATATCCATGCCAGTCCTTCGTGTATTTTCGCCATAATGGAAAAGCCCAACATCAAAAGATTACGTGTGATATTGAATTATACGGGTTCACCACAAACGCTAAAACAAACGGGATCTATAACCGGGGATTAGGAACATTTCGGAAACGAAACTACGCTGACTGATAACATCTCAGCCGGCTGAGCCGCCATATTTCGTCAGCCACGAACGTAGCGACTGAGCCGGCTCAGCTAGCTAACCAGCCACGAAATCCGGTTGAGCCAGCCGCGAAAACTATTTGTCGTGGCTTCGGGGTCTACCTCTAGATGTGAGTATCAAATTTGAACAATTTTCGATGAAAACATGGCCGCCTGCATCCATCTTGTATTTTACTCTTTGTATGACTAAATCCTTTGGCACGTCACCCTACAGACCAGATCACTCATCGATCGTCACCAAACTTCATATAGATATTCTGGTTGACCACTAGATGGGAGTCATTTTGGATTTCACATTTTATTCCATCAGCACAACCTGTGCCGACATTTATTTGATAAATGTTTTTAAAATTTACAGGGATGTTCAGGATCACTTTCTAGATGGGAGCTATCGAATTTGAATAATTTATGTAATAAAAACATGGCTTCCCGAAGCCATCATGGGTTTTACTCTTTGCATCCTAATTTATCCCAAACTTCACATTGCTCTCTAGGTTGACCTCAGGTATTACTGTAAACATATAAACTAACCGCACTCCGTATCTAACAGTGGCATTGACACTTTCATTATTTTAATAGTATTTGCCGTGTAATTGAATTTCAATTAATACTCTTTATTGTTCAATTCTGACAAATCAGGACTCAATTGTTCTACATTCTATATTTGAATACGTATGTGACATATAAAGTCATTATAAAGAAACTGTACTTCACATGCAGGCCTCGATCGACTCAAACATATAATGATTGATGATGGCTTCCGTCACTTTCTGGGAAAAGATATGTCAACGCATACCGCTATATAATGGTTAAAAATGCTTATACGAATACAAACTGAAGTGATAGACAGTATTGCATGATAAAGAAAAGTGTCCTTTTTTGACATTTAAGAATTAAAGAGCGTTTGTTCATTTTGTTCTGATAGGGTGTATGTAAAGAGGCTTGAGAATTATAGGTTGCTTTAAATTCATGTGGCCAGAAAGAAAGAAAGAGAGAGAGAGAGAGAGGGTGGGGGAGATACATGGAAGTATTTTAATACTTAAAAAAAAAACTACAACCTTTCACACAACCATATATAGTGACAGGTAATACTACCAGTTTAGTATTGGCAATTTAGTGCTAACAGTTTTTCTCAAAATGTGTTGTCTCAGCACCCTATAAAGTATAATATGGCTCAATCTGTGTATTGATGATTTCTCGTTGATAAGGCAAAATTACATTAATGTTCTGTTTCACAGACCCTGTCCCTAATACTGTATATGGCACTCTGGTCTCTGGGTGCTTTTTATGGCCCTCTGATTAAAAAAAAATAAAAAAAAATATGTACTCTTGTTAATTACAAGAGACTGTTTCACAAAAATGCATCAACGCTTAATCGCACACATATACCATTCGATTTTACACATCACTGACCAGTACATGTGCATCCTGACATGAATGACCACCTACCGGTAAAGGGCTAAAACATTGTTTTTCGAGAGGCAGCAGGGTTTAACCATAGACTAAAAATAGTTTAACCCTCACAGGGAGGAAGTCATTTTGTACCCTGACCAGTTCGTACTCTTCCGGGAAAAAAATATAACTCGTACCCGATAATGATCGAGTGCCTCACAACATATTTGCCATATCTACCTCAATGTAAAACACAATTTCATTTTTAAGCAGCCATAAACATCGTTTTTAATTTATGAAAACTGTCCCATTTCTCCATCAGGCCTGTGTAGTAAAGTTGTAAACAATAGCCACATAGTCAGTGTTGACATTCTTGCAAGTGTGCAGTCGGAAATCAACAGGTTGCCTGCTATGAAATTTTGATTGTAAAATCAAGTACGTTAATAAAGGTACATGGTAAAATGTAGCAATAGAAACCTGCCTGCTGGTTAATTCTGTGGGTAAAAATATATAAATAGCTGCCTGCCTGAGAAACAGTGTGTGTCCTATATAATGTCTTGTCTTAGTCATAGTCGTGTAGCCACGATTTATATGAACATTGAACTGAACAGCAACATTTTTGTTTATTGCTCTGGAGAGTACCCTACAAAAACTGTCTGTATTGTCTCTTCTATTCTCCGTGATGACACTGGGAGATAATTTTAAAGACATAGTATGAACTTGTTCGGGTGCGTGAAATTGATCAGTTAGTATTCAGGTGCTATGACAACTGGAGGAATGTAACATTCTACTAACATCGCCGAAAATTAGAAGCAAATCGACCCTACCACTCCATAGAAACATCGTCAGAACTACGCTCAATTGTAAATATTTGCTACTCGTTTCGGGACGCATCTATCGGCAATAAACTAGTGAAAATTATTTCGCCATCGAGAGTCACTGCACTCAATTCATATATAATAAGAATGACGGTGTGTGTGTGTTGTCAATTTGGATATACTATTTGTAAAAAAAATAATTATACTTTGAAAAAGATTATTCTCCATTTCTATTGTATGACCATACCGGAGTGTTTCACATCACTTTAAGTCCCTAAACCACTCATGTTCAAGTTGATAAGATAAGTGTTAGCTTGGGTCAGTCTCTTTAAACAGCCGATGGTAATCTTATCAGATTTACATCTCTAGAATTGTGTATGCCAATTCCATTCATACACAGAACGACACAATGTGTAAATGGGTTTGTCGATACGGCACTAGTGCTGTTGTGGGATAGAACCAGAGGCGCTTGCGCCTCGAGTTCTATCCTTCCGCGACAGCACAAGTGCCGTATCGACAAACCCATTTACACATGCATGTGTCGTTCTGTGTTTATTACACGCGTCGCGTTCTAGAATCCGTGCATTAAAAATACAGGATTAGAAGGTTTATTTAGGCTTTATTCACTTGGCTGTGACGTAACTGCTCATTGCAAGGTGGAATCCAGTCTCATTAAAAATAATTACAAACAAAGGCTTTATGATTTGTTATATTTAAATTGCAAGATTGAAGGTCAAAGATGTGTTGACAATTTTCTCAAGCATAGCAAAACATGGCAAATTGTATATAGTATACAGGCAATATATAAATAATGCATTCTACTCATCACTATCTAGGAGATATTATCTTGAAGTTTTTATCAGTCAATGATTTTTATTTTAAAAAGTGTGTATATACTGTTTTGCACCTGTTTGTTCGTCCATCTGTCCATCCCTACACCCATTCGTCCAATGTCTGTTCATGTCATAACTTGAACAGAAGTGCTCGGATCTCAATTGTTTTGTTCAGATTTTCCATTCTAGAGTTATTCATCTTTGTTTATCTGGAAATGTTGGCTTAATTTTTGGTCGTCTGCATATGATGTCTGTTCATGTCATAACTTCAACAGTTGTGCTCGGATCTCATTTGGTATGGATGTTCACTACTATAATGAAATTCAACAGTGTGTTCCACCATTGTGTTTGGATTTTCCATTCTAGAGTTATTCATCTTTGTTTATTGGGAAATGTTGGCTTTTTGGTCCGTCTGATGTCTGTTCAGGTCATAACATTAACAGTAGTCCTCAGATCTCAATGAAATTTTGTATGGATATTCACTACTATCAGTACTATGAGGTCGTTCAATAGAGCTGTTTGGGTTTTCCATTCTAGAGTTATTCATCTTTGTTTATCTTGAAATGTTGGCTTAATGTTCCGTCCGATGTCTGTTCAGGCCATAACTTAATCAAATTGAACAGTAATACTCGGATCTCAATGACATTTGGTATGGATGTCCACCGCTATGATGACATTCAATGGCATGTTCAATCATTTTGTTTAGGTTTTTCGTTCAATAGTTCACCATCTTTGTTTATATGAAAATGCTGATATTTGGGTCCATCTGTCTGAGTATTTCAGTCAAAGGTTATAGATATGCCCGCACTAGGTGGTATGCCACAAGGGGGTATGCACCGGACGACAGTCCATCTCTTGTTTGCTTTTATAAATACTTCTAATTAATACTACGATTCTCACAAGCATTTACTACACCAGGCATGTGCTCCATATTTGGAAATAATTTATTACAGCATCTTCATCTTGTCGTCCTAGAAATTGAATCTGGATTGGAATTCTAGACTGATGAAAATCTGATATTATCATTGGCTTTTAAAGAGACTGAGCTAGGGGAGACTATTTGAGTAATGGGATGAGAAAACAGTAACATGAACAAATAGGTTTTCAATAAATAATTTATATTTGTGCATCAAAGATATATATAACCACTACAGACAGGTAAGATGTAATAACCTGCAATGGCAGTAATATACAAATGTGATCAACCTTTTTGAGGGGACTGTTGAGCTAAACACCTTTTTGACAGAGTAATGAGTCTATCGTGGTCTCATCAAAATGTCATTTCTCTGAAGCATACATGATTCCCACAAATTACATTGTGTTGATCATTTTGATTGGACAATTTTATCTTGGACCTACTAATAGTGAGTTCTGATTGGTGCTACTGTAGTTCTGATTGGTGCTACTGACTGGTGTGCTATGCAAAGAGAGGGATTATAACTGCCACCATACATATCAGCCTCAGTAATTAAAGAATATGTGAAACTTGTTACATGTATATAGCAGTACTAACTTATTGCTTCCACAGCCCTGGGAATTAAGGAAAATTTGCCTAGGCAATATTTTTTCCTAGGTGAAAGAAATCGGCCTAGGCAAAAACAGATTTTACCTAGGCAATTTTGCAACAATATTGCCATCTCAAATCAATATGATTCAATAATAACCTGAAATGCTTAGTTATTTTGGAGAACATTTCCAGGCCACTACACATCATATATATACATTCCACAAATCATCTCCAAAACTAGTACCCTTATGGGTAGCTACATGTAGTTAATGGCCCAGTGCCATGGAAACATTTTTAGGACAATATATGTAAAGAGTGATTTAAGGAAGTCATTTTGGCTAAAGAGGTTCTATTTCTGATAGACACAAATCAATTTTAGTAACCCAATGAACTTGTTTTACCTAGGAAATATAATTGCCTAGACAAACTGATTTTGCCTCTGCTTTTACCTAGGCATTGCCTATTGTCTAGGTTAATTCCCAGGGCTGCTTCCATCTATCATGACAATGGCCAGTGGAGGAATGGCCAAAAGCTAATACCCATCAAATATAACAAGTCTTGTGGTTTATCATTCCACATATTTCTTAATCATGTAAAGGGATTGTAACTCGATCTGTGTATCTAAGCACTTTCTTCAGTTGTTCATCTGAGGCCTGTCCTTTCTAAGTGCGGTGGTATGGTTTCATGAAAAGTGATTCAAGCAGAATCACTGTACATATTAATTTTATACTTTCAGCAAAGTGACCTTAAGTATGATGGTGACATTGAATGAACTAAACCGAGTATTTATTAACATTAGTGCCTATCATCTGTAAACATTATAGGTGGCCAATTGCCAATAGCCAGAATTGTTTGAAAATGGCCTAAGAAATTTTGTTTGGCCAAAAATGTTTTAGGGATGTGGACCGGACCACCAGTGGTGGTCCAGTCCAGTGGAAAGGTGGTCCAGTCCGGTCCAGCTCTCAGTGGTCCATTGAGAGAAGTGTGTTAAATATTTCTTTGGTATAAACGTTTGTGTTACAGAAAGCATCAAGTTACAGCCGGGCAAGCTTGTATTAAACTCTGGACATAATATATAATACATTGTATGCACATTGTGAAAATGTGTCATGTATTTTCTTATCTCCATCATTGTATAGAAGTTAGACAACATATAAATGTGCTTAAAACTCGTGACTGCGACTCACTGTAGAGTCTGTAGTTCATGTTTCCGCTATCCCCCACATGCTATGATTGGATTGAGTGCAAATACTCCAAGTCTTTCAGCGCTCATAACGTTTTGTTCTTATAATTGCCAACTGACATATTTTCCAGACAGATTGGTCAATTTCCAACATGCAGGTATGTGTACCACCATTGGATGTAGTTAGTTGGAGTTAGATATTGACAACTCTAGGCTAGTGTAGTATGCAAACTATGTTCAGTACATTGAAATGTAGATGAGAGTTAGTTGACATGGTACTGATGGTAATTCTGTATCTTGTCTGATATCAGTCATTGTCACTAGCAATATGCATGCCCAATGTGTCAGATATAGGCCAAAATTAAAATAGTTACGTGTGCATATTTGCCTGATGCATAGTCACTAACTCTAGCATGTGCCGATCTGGGCATTCTCTGAAGTAGATGGAATCAAAAGACAGAGCTGGTACTCACTGTCGTTTGATGTCGCAGATATCAAAGAATAAGCTACTTTGTGATCTGAAACCAGGTGACCAGACTTTTTAGACACTGTTGATTGGAGCTTTGGAGTTCCATACCAGTTATCCTCAGTAGGGCCAGTACTTAAGGTAGGCATACATCTATATGTATTAAAATTTGCGAACCAGTACAGTACTGGACCACCATGGGTGGACTGTTCCAAAGCGGTCCAATGACGGCGGTCAGGTCCGTCCCTGGACCAAGGAACGTACTGGTTTTTTTTTGTGGTCCGGTCCGCATCTCTAAAAAATTTCAAGCCTATAGTCAGCAATTACCTCTCAGAATATTACAAGATCTCTATTAGTCCCTAACATCAGTTATTAGTTAATCAGTATAGTTATAACGCGTTGCTGGCTTGTGTATGTTTGGTAAAGAATTGATCAAAAGTCACACATGCTTAAATAATAACAGATGATTAGCCGCTTTCCTAATCAATACTTTACTGTCTTGGCATTTCAATATAATACTTGCAAACAATATGCAAATCAGTGCACATTTATCAAGCCTGCAAATAGTGTGTCTGTCTTTTGCAGAAAGAGGTCCCCAGAGGGTGCATTTAGTGACACTATCCCATACAGCAGGCTATCATCACCAAATTCACCCTCTGGGGACCTCATTCTGCTTATGCCTCATCTTCTTGGAAGTATCTATAGTCTCAAATTAACATTGTTTTTAGTTACTTTCTGTTCAGTTTCTATATCCCCTAATTAGCAGAAGTTAAAATGCATAATCGAGGTGACGAATCAGTGAAAACTTTAACTGGATAATTTCAATCCTAGGTCTCCCATAGCAGTTGAAGCCTAAGCAGAATGATGTTCCCAGAGGGTGAATTTGTGGTGATGCTAGCCCACTGAGCTGGGACCCAAGGCCTTCGAATTGGGTTCATGCAAAATAACATAAAAGTCTGTAAAACTACTATCATCAACAAGTACATGAAAATATAGATTGACTATTTTGTTATTTTCATTATTAATTATGTTCTTATTTTCATGGGGGGCCTCGGTGGCTCAGTTGGTTAGAGGTACAACTTCAAGTCATCTCGCCCTCCAGCACTGGCAATGAGGATTCAAATTCACATGTTTCCATCGTGGACTTAATTTGTAACTCAAAATCATATTATCTGGTGGAGTTGCTAGTTACTCGCTGATGGCCGGTGGTTTGCTGCACGTGGTCGACGAGTTTATCAGCCATTGAAATCAATGTTACATTAGCCATAAGTATGCGGATTTCCTCCACCACTAAAACTAGCAATGTCGTGATACAGCCTAAGTTGCTGAAAGTGACATTAAACCCCAATCAATCAATCGATCAATCTTATTTTCATTAATAATAACTCTCCAATAATGCGATTTCACATGTCAACACCATTGTTACGTAAACATCAGTGTTACAGTGGAATAACAATAAAAGTCCAACTAAGATACTAAGGTTTATTAAAAACTTAACCGTAAATGTTGGAAAAGGTCAAAGCATTGAACATATTATGAAAATCATATTCAGACTAAATATTTTAACTTAGGCCAAAAAAAAAAAGTGTTTTGATTCTCGGGCATAGCCTCGTCTGGAAAAATGGCCCTCGTTGAACCATTTTATTACGAATTTCAATTTGACCGAAGCTGTCAAATGAAAACACGAAAATAGGAAACTAGAAAACATAAATTATTTGTTTCAAACATCGAATATTATAGTCCGTATAGACATACAATGGTGTATGTGTTAGTATTCAAAAAACAGACACTAGGCAAGATAACTACCAGGTATATTGTAACCACAAGCTGCCCAAACCCCAAGTATTGGCGATGTGTATGCTGGTTTAATATAATAATATTTGAAGTTTTTATGGCTAGCATGTTTAGTTACTATAGTATAGATGGATAAATATTAAAGTATATAGATAGATATAAATAGATACATGTATATACTATAAAAGGTACATACATATTTCAAATATATCAACAATAGTAATTTGAAATATACATTGTATATATATATCATTCTGGTAAATCCTATAATAGGCTATATGATGTAGGATAGTACAATGTCATATTTATGTCATTCTTTATTTAGATTTGATGAATGGGTACGCTGTACACTGTGATAATGGGTAATTCTGTATAGTGGAATACATTAGTTTATACAAAACAATGTTCTCCTTACATTTTCTTAACCTGGGAAGGTATAATAACCCATGCTATCTATGGGCATTATCCCCATAACAAAAATAAAAAATAAAAATAAAACCCTCGCTCCCTCATCGATTCTCAAAAACAATTGCCCGAGAATCAAAATACTTTTTTTGTTTGGCCTTACTGCATGATAAGCAATGTTTTTAACAAATCACATAACAGATTTGTTCACATAACAATGGTTTCAACACGTGAAATTTCGTTACTGGAGATCTATCAGTAATTAATATAAGAAATTTTTTTATCAACTTCTCCATGCTCTTATAAAATTTGTGGTGATGTTTTTACAAACTTATATATTTTTGGACATTTACCCAATGCGACACAGTGGGTCCATTTAACCATTTACTTAGCATTATTAGTGCCTTGGGTCCCTTTAACTGTTGCATATACCTTGTTCAGAAAAAAGAATGCAGGGTCTCACAACTGAGTACATGTAATATATTCCCACCACTCATAGGGAATGTTATAGTCTGCAGATGCTTGAAGTTTGAAGTACAACACAGTGAGATCTCAACCTGGTTACTGTCTCATGTTTTGCATAAATCTTGTCTAATATGTGGAATTCTGTTTAATTTAAAGACATCCTTTAATTTTATTTGCTGGACAGCATCGTTGATGTGAATATCTGTTGTAGAATCTGTGGCAGGTTCTTGGTGTCAAGGCATACGAATGAATGACCCATCGGTAACTGTTTAGTCAGCCTGGAGAATAAAGTAATTGTGATAGGGATTTCAAACAAGCCTAAATTTAGATTGTCTGATATTTGCAGAATGAGGTCCCCAGAGGGTGAATTTAGTGATGCTACCCTGCAGAGTGAGCTCGCATCACCAAATTCACCCTCTGTGGACCTCATTCTGCTTCGGCCTCATCTTCTGGGATGTATCTATAATCTCAATGTCATCCGGTAATGAAAATTTGCCTATTTTTATCATAGTAAATGCCGTAAATCTCATATCCTTCATACCCGGTTAAGACTGAACTGTAGCCACCTGAGTTGTGACCTGACAGATAATCATGTCAAAAATTTCCCCTTCTGTTTATGTGGGGAACTTGAGACAACTTACTACTATCTCTTTGAATGTACATTTTATCCAGAGTCCAGAAGAGATCTATATGACTCCCTACCCAATGTTACCCTATCTGAGAACACTCTATTGCGGGGATTAAGGGAGCTTAAGCCTTCGCGAAAACGAACAAATATTTAATGCAGTACAGACATATATCATGAGAACCAAAAGATTTCCATGATTCTATCACATGTACGGATAACGAATTGCTTTGGATTCCGGTCGAGTTATGCGGCAGCATGATATTCCCCACTATATATGTTTAATTACTTATTGACCGATGTAACCAATTAATAGCTGCGATTGACCCCCTCCCATGGCGCCTGACGCACAAGAATACTATAGACGAGCATCATTATTATTACGCAACAACTCAACTGAATTATTGAAAACACCTCACCACTGCCCCCTCTTCCAGCATCTCATCCCCTTTATCTCTCTCTCTCTCTCTCTCTCTCTCTCACCTCTCTATCTATCTATCTCTTTCTCTTTCAATATCTCTCTCTCGCTGCTTCTCCATGTCGAGTTAACTGTGACTAAATCCAGAGCCATCTGAACCGCACTGGGTTATTGCATACCGGCCGCTAGCGTTAGTTAATTAGACAGCGCTGTCTAATTAACTAACGCTGACGGCCGGTATGCCGGTAATCACAGTGACAACACAGCTCGTGTGTTTACCCTTTAAGGCTCGTTATACTAATTAATTTGCAGTCAGCTGCTTAGATATGTCTTCATAAGCAATGTATATCACGTTTCAAATTTCATTTTTTTAATTTTAAAATTTAATTAAATATTTTTATTTTTTTAACATTTTTAGATCCTCAGTCCAGTTAATATACACCATAAAACTGTCTTTTTCATTGCAAGTTTATAATTTAAAATTTAAAATTCAAAGTTTAACTTTAAAAAAATTTTAATTTCATTTTTATGATTTAAAAAAAAACCTGAATCTGAAGTGATAAATAAACGAAATTAAAAGTTTTAAAACCTAACTTACATTTAAAAAGGAAGACAGGTAGCAAGACACTCTTTTTAGGTATGGTAACTGGTAGCAAACTAATCTTCCGAAAAATTTCTGAGTTTTCTCCGCCTAAACTCAGCTATAATATTTTGGTCGGCATCTATGAACCGACAAAATAGGAACCAAACAAATATACTGTGCCAGTATAAGAAGTATTAAATAGTTTGCTGATGACTGAGAATATCCCAACCGCACCCACACCCAGGTCTGGTAAATTGAAAATGAATCAATCATTCCCGTGGATATATTTTCGATTGGAAAACGGGTATCTGTCGGGGGAAAAATAGATCTACAATATCCAATAAATAGAATCATATGCTGTGACTTAATATTTCAAGATATAACGGTTTCAAAGTGAAACGTTCTGACAGCCGCGCGAGCCTTGTGTATAAGAAGTAGTAAATAGTTTGCTGATGACTGAGAATATCCCAACCGCACCCACATCCAGGTCTAGTAAATTGAAAATGAATCAAAGCTCCCGTGGATATATTTTCGATTGGAAAACGGGTATCTGTCTGGGAAAAATAGCTCTACAATATCCAATAAATAGAATCATATGCTGTGACTTAATATTTCAAGATATAACGGTTTCAAAGTGAAACGTTCTGAAAGCCGCGCGAGCCTTGTGTATAAGAAGTATTAAATAGTTTGCCGATGACTGTGAATATCCCAATCACACCCACACCCAGGTCTGGTAAATTGAAAATAAATCAAAGTTCCCGTGGATATATTTTCGATTGGAAAACGGCTATATGTCGGGAGAATATAGCTCTATAAATATCCAATAAATAGAATCATATGCTGTGACTTAATATTTCAAGATATAACGGTTTCAAAGTGAAACGTTCTGACAGCCGCGCGAGCCTTGTGTATAAGAAGTATTAAATAGTTGGCCGATGACTGTGAATATACCAACCGCACCCACACCCAGGTCTGGTAAATTGAAAATAAATCAAAGTTCCCATGGATATATTTTCGATTCGAAAACGGCTATATGTCGGGAGAATATAGCTCTATAATATCCAATAAATAGAATCATATGCTGTGACTTAATATTTCAAGATATAACGGTTTCAAAGTGAAGCATTCTGGGCAGCCGCGCGAGCCTTTGGTATAATAAGTGTCCGCACCCACACCCAGCATTTCGTTCTCGCTCCATTAAAAAAGAAGTCCGTGTGACAGGCTAATTACCTTACGCCATGTTAAAAATAGCTTTACCAGGCCCAGTCCGTCGGCGGTAGATCAAAGGTTATGTCGCCGCAGTCTGCTGTCTGGCATGTGGGTAAGTTACGTAATCATGTGACACATCGAAAAATAAGCTGATACTATATATCGCATTTTTTTTATTTCATTAAACTTCAGCTTTTGACAAAAACGAAATGTACCAAGTGTATAATTGGAATCCGCGGTTGTGGTTTGAGACTTAAATGGCTCGATTCCGTTGATAAATACGGAAATTAGCCATGTGCATGTATAAATAAAAATATAATCTACACCCGAAATTAGAAAGAACTGAATTCATACAATTAACGATAAAAACATGTTCATGCACGATCGTTTGCGCATTGTTTATAGGGAATACATGGTTTTGGGTTCCGTTTGCATTGAACGAACTAAAGCGTTAAATTGTCGTTTTGGAAACTAATTCAATTATATTTTGCTGATTTTCTAAAAAATATAATTCGTTTGATAACTTTGCTTTGCTGTGTCATCATTGTTTTTATCGTTTTATTGGCTAATTGCAATTCTGTTTTTCCTTTAAAAATAACAATACAATTTAACATTTTATACATCGAATAATAAACGGTGATTAATTTGCCAGGGTGCCCTGCCCATGCTCCCACAGGCTGAGATATGAAAGGAATATGGAGAGCTAATTAATTACTGGTTGTATGCTGGAGTCACCATATGGTATAAAGCCAGTGCGGTTCACACCCAGGCGCCCTGCATTAGTGCTGGGAGTATATTTTAGTCACAGATAACTCGACATGTCACGACATCATCATTACTAAAATTATAATATTTTCATTCCTTCCCATCCGACCCCCCCTCTACACTTAATGAAAAGCGGGCGCGAAACAAAAGGGGAGCAAACTTAATAAAAGCCCTTGGGCTTGTTGTTTAATCACCTTTCCAATCAATCAATCATTTATATTATTCTATCTTACTGTAAAATGTTTGTCAAATGTTTAAATATGTTATTATTTTGAATGGAATAAAATATGTTTACACCAAAATGGAGTACAAATTCCAATAAAAAGGGGCGTAACACTGGTGAAAATTGGCAGGCACAACCCAAATTCAAACTTGACCTGTATTTTGTACAAGTAAACCCACATACCAAATTTCATTCCATTCAGTTCAGTCTTACTAAAGTTATCATCTGGAAACAAAAAAAAAGCGAATGGACGGATGGCTAGACAGACAGAAGGACGAACCAAAACGGGCATATAAAAACCAAAAAGAAAACTTTTATATTATCAGATATAACTGTGGGAGAGTGTGCATGCTTAACTATATACCATACCATATTTTGCACTGCTATCACCATACCATTGTGTTTATTATCTTTGTCACGCTTGCACGCACACACAGGTGATTGGTACTGACCGCGTTCTCTTTTCTACTGACCGTCGGCGAGTTCGGTCGCATTGCCTCCTGAGGTAACATTTTATTACATTTCTGTTGTATTTAATATCTACTGTAATCAGTATTATATTAACTAAATTATATCATTAGTAACCAATTAACGGGACAATAATTCTTTCAATTATTTATGCCAAATTTATGCAGTTATAAAGTCACGGGTTTTGTCATTTCGTTCTTAACTATTGTAACACAAAGTGATATTTACAAATCTTATTATTAGCTTGGAAATGGCACGAATTGCTGCTTTCCTCGTGTTTAATATAATTTTCGGGAGTTCTTCTGATATTCGCCGTAACTCCAGTTCCAAAATATATTTACTAAGCGTCGGCTTCCATGCATTCATTTATTTTGTTATCAAAATTATCTGATGTCATGTTATTTCATAGTATTTCCTTATTTTGTTTTACAGCCTATAATTCATACGAGAAATAAATAGTGTCAGACTACATTTTGGTCGTTTCTGGGTTGGCTTGGGTGGGGACTTGGTCATATAACAAATGGAAATTTCAAATACAAGTTGAAATGTGTCTATCTAAAAGAGCACCCAGGAGGCCATATTTTTTATGAAGGGGCAGTTGTCTGAGAAACCATAAATTATTTTATTTGGCCTATCATAAGTGTAATGGAGAACTTTACACTGAATCCAACAATTTATGTGACTATCTCCTTTTACACTTGACAGAATATTTGCAACAAATAATGAATTTGAGCTATGGATTAGTTAAAAATACACTCATAATTCGCACTAATCCATGGCTCAAATTCATTCATATGTTGCATATATTCTTTTGAGTATAGAAGGAGATGGTCCCATAAATCACCGGATTTAGGGTACAGTACCCCTTTAAGTTGAATACCTTGTAGCCTGATCTCCGAGAGATCCAATGAAGATAGCATAAGCATTCACATCCTCATTTAATGTGAGAATTTCTCCAAATCTCTTCGGTGACAGGCCATATCTATCAAAGTTGGCATCACTGAGCAGTATAACAAATCTCTCGTCTGCCTCCTGTTCAGCGATTTCCTTGATGGCGTGCTTCGTGGCTTCAAAAGTGTGATCTCCACTCAAACAGAATTGTGAGTGAGCGTGCATTGTCTGAAAAAGAGTGATTCAAATATTAGACAGGCTTAGGTACATGTATGTGTGATATGTTACTATGCTAGTGTTAGAGATGCATCTGGTGAGAAAAGTCATGTTTTAGTAGCAGGAAGATTACATGCATCATGTGGGGGCCCCTTGTGGTTCAGTTCATAAGTTGCATAGTACATTAGGCCAACATAAGTTGTCCAGTGATGGCAAAGCTGGTTTCAATCCTCATAAGTGTGTATTTGCAATCCTCACACAGGGATGATAAGCTACAGTGATGTCTTAAATAATTGACTCCTTAACCACAGCAGAATTATGGGTAATTTTTCAGGATTTAATCGGAAATATGGCTTGTTGCCATCCTTGGAAAGCTCTCAATGAGAGTCAGTGGTTTCTACATGCAATAGGGTGATATCCTGGTGAAAAATAACTGGCCCAACGGCTAAAACAGAGATCAACCTCAATAAACCCAAACCAGATTAGATGACGATACAAGTAGAGCGATCAGTTAGAGAACTGCTATCTTTTGTGTTATGACACACTCCATGCAGGCTTACTGATCCGTGATACGTTAGTTGACTACTAGTACACAAGTATATAGCCGGAAAATCTCTTTTCCCCTTTGCTACATGTTACGATACATGACATAAGACACAAAAACCTTCATTATATGACCTGCAAAGTATATGTATGCCCCCCTATAAAATAACAACTCTTTGTCTCTCTTTGACAGAAAGCTACATCACAGAACTTACTTTCAACACATTGAGTCTTTCTTTATTATCTCTTGGCGGCTTATCTGACTTCAGTAGCTCTGTTTTAAAATCATCACCAGAGTGTCCAAAGATGTCATACTATAATATAAAGGACTACTGTTAAAATTTATCATATTGCTATGGTTAACAGTCTACTGTTAGCAGTTAAATTAGTAGTGACTGCCTTGGTTGAGAGCTCCTATAGTGATCGACTAACTAATATTCTAACCAACACAGGAAAAATAGCAGATGGTATATGTTCCACCTTTCCTTTACATCAGATGAAAATATTTGTGCTAACTTAAATATAAATTTTTTTTAATTTCGGCTTTCTTCAGGTAATGATTGAGGCACCCAGTATTTTTGTTATAAAGTATTTTGGCTGTAAGAGCCATCCCACACATGAGAACCATCCTACATATGAGAACCATATATGAGAACCACATGAGAACCATATGAGAACCATCCTACACATAAGAACCATATGAGAACCATTATCAGCATTACACACTCACCCATGCCTGACCCATATGAAACCATGGCAACAGCCAATCAAAATGAAGCTGTATATATGGACTATATAAAGGCGAGGTCATCCGTACTTTTTCACAAACCACATTTGGTCCTGAACGAGGATTTACAATAATCGAAACGCATTGACCATAAAGCAAAGGATTAGTTTTTTACTGGTGTTTTTCCTGGAGAATTCATTTTCTCATATACCTAACCAAAGTTTTCAGTTTACCTTCAATTTTTCTTCATAACCTTCAAATGATTCCATGACCATAAGTGCTGCCTCCATCTCCCGGTCCAACCTGCCATCATATCCGTTAAACCGGTACATGCTGCCAGAGACATCAACCAGCAATCGGAATAACTTTGGTAATTCTTGTGGTGAACCCATCTACAAAAGAATGCATTGTTTTAATGTTGCTGACAAGGTTTATTCAAATATAATTAATAATTAATAGTTTTTATATAGTGCTTAATCATTCTAAGTGCTTTTAACACATTATTACCCCAGTTGTTGAGCAATGCGAGTCTAGTGCATGCTGCCATTTTACAAGCGCTTCACTAGAGCATGTGACTCTGCAGTCACACACTGCATAACCTGACCAATCCACTGCTGCAGGAGACTCAATATCCACCAGCTGGTGGCGAACTCACACTGCTGTGTTGACAGCATTACAAGTTCACCACGCTAACCAATCAGCTAGCGGGCTCCTTATATATCCATCCATGGGCGCCACTCAGTTTCAGAATAACAGATTTTGTGCCAATATTTGTTTTGGTGGTCCTATTTGAACAAATCTAAATCCATAGAAAATAAAGGCCGTTCATGCTGAGAGTGGGCCACAGAATCGTGACGTCAAACAAAAGATTATTAAAATTATATTTACATCTGAGCATATGGACAATGCATATTGCATGGTGCATATTAACCCTTCCAAGACTGGAGCTTCCTGATATTTTGCGAAAACCCTGTGCCAATGCATTCTCTTATGTATGCGAGTCTCCCATAGGGAGCCTCACATATATAAGAGAACACATTGGCCTAAAAATATTTAGCTATACCTTGTACTTAGCCAGTGCATTTTCTAATGGGAGACTCACATATATAAGAGAATGCACTGGCACAGGATCTTTAAAGCTGCACCAGTGTGGCTCCCATCATGAAAGTGTTAACAATTTCAATTAGAAATTTGGATGTTTTATGTACAAAACTGAACTGTCAATCAGGTGTAAGTAACAAATTTGCCAGGATCAACCTTATTAATTTTTTGCGTGAAACATCACTCCAAGTCAACTAATATTTTGTTCCAGCCACCACTGCAGATGGTATAATGTGCGGTACACCTTAACAGTCCAAGGAGGAAATGATAAGATAAGAAACATGACAGTGATAATTATTACCTCTGGTTCTTTCTCTCCTCTGCGCTTGTATATTGCCTTCTCGCCAGTAAGACCTTCTATCAATCTGGCGTCATCCAGGTCACCATATGGTTGATTCTTAAGCCACTGTCTCTCCTTACCTTTGGCCTGAAGTTATAAATTAAAGGCAGAAATAGTTTTATAACATGTTCATTTATTTATTATTTGTATTATCATGATAAAGAATACCAATGGTGTTTAACAGCCTGATTGAAGCCAGTCTGTTGAATAGCTACGTGTTTGATAGTCTGAAATAGTATCTGGTTACAAATTGCGTTATTCAGGATCTCGCACGAATTTGAAGTCTAAAATGTACATAGTGAATGTCGTACCACATCAGGGACACCTCTCATCCTCAATTTAATGCCAACATAAACAGAAATAATATTAAAATGTAGACATATTTTTTTCTTATAGTGACTTACACCAATGATAAATAATTAGTAAATAGCATGCTACCGTCAAAAGAGCTGCACAGTGTTATGTAAACAAAAGCCAATATATGTTACATAATTTGGCATTTTGTTACATAATACAGCGTAGATCTTGAAGATAACATGCTATTTACGCGATATTTGAGATTGGTACCATGGGCATAAAATCTTTCTGCTTACAAGACACTAGTGTCACGGTTTCAACGAATGTGCATATTTTTACAGCATTTCACTGCGAAAGCCACCCATTCCTTTAATATAAAAACGTTTATTTTATTTTCATTTATAGACCAGTGAGGCTGAGATAGCCTAGTTTGTCCGTCGGTGATCGATGTTAATTTTTGAATGTTCATTTGTAATATCTATTATAGTTGAAAAGTTAGTGGAGGCACATATATTAAATATGATTGAAATGCCCTCGCATGAGTTTAAATTCCATGATACACCATGAATCCATGATATACAAAACACTATCGTGGAAACCCATGCAGCAACTATAGTCAGATATTGAATAACTAATCGCGTACAACTACAACTTTAACCCTTTACCCAACAAGCCGGCCAAAAATGACCAAATAAAGCTTCAACAGCCTAAAATATCTTCGGTCTGTCTCAATAACACCATACAAATATGGATATCATTGGAACCGGTTCATTGACCACATTGTGATGGTTACAGTTATGCCCTGTGCCAATGCATTCTCTTATATATGCGAGTCGACCATAGGTCGCCTCGCATATATAAGAGAATGCATTGGCCTAAAACTTTTTACCATTTATTTTTACATTCTTTAACAATTTTAGAATGTTTTCTTACATTTTTTAACAATTTTTATATTTTTCTACATTCTTTGACAATTTTATCATTTTTAATATGTGTTAAGCCAATGCATTCTCTTATATATGCGAGGCGACCTATGGTCGACTCGCATATATAAGAGAATGCATTGGCATAGGACCGTTCTGTTGGGTAAAGGGTTAATAAGTGTTTGGAATGCAAGTTTATGGTACGTATTTGCCTCAAATATCGTAAAATCAGGTGAGTCTTCACGTCTTGCTGGCAACAAACCCCACTGGGGATTGTCATTATTGATTGATTATTTCGCTAATTCGGGAATCATATCAGTCAGACAAATGTCAATTTACTCAAAATTGAGCTTTATACACGAACAGTAATGACACAAGTAAATAAGGTCATCTAAGATTCGCAGGCCCCTACTTTGGATAAATGGCCTTAGGTTATTTGATGAACTTATTTGAACATTCCCCAAGTGAATTACACATAAAAGAGTGTTTAGTCATCAAATGGTTAACCATTTCTATACTAAATCGATTCTCCCACCAAGTTAAAAAAAGTGTACATTGGAATAGTCTATTATTGATTTGCAGGGATATACAGGTAACATAAACAGACAACAGATAATAAAAGTGCAGATGGAGTCCTATTTCAGATAACAAGTTTGTTGAACTTATTATCTGAACATTTCATACAGGATAACTACCCATCAATGAATATTTAGTATAAAAAGGGTTAATTCAAACATATAGAGGTAATTGACAATAGCAAACATTTTATTGTTCAAGTTATGAGGAGAATTGACTTCAATTCTTTATTTCTTGATTCTTTAACACAATGTTTGACTTTTTATAGCATGCCTTAAGTAATTTCCTTTGAAAGGTAATGTCCTAGCACTGTATACGTAGCTAGTTCATTCAGAAAAAGTTCTAAAAACTGGATGATTCTTAAAGAAGCAACTGGTTTGAATATGTGAAATGGGATACCATTTGTTATCAATACTTTAAAAGTTATGATAGAATTTAATTTAATTTCTCTATATGGGACATTAATTTCTCAGAGCCAATATTGATGCCAGTTTAAAATCAATGTTTGATAACAAGAGGCTCATGCAAAATTCTGAGTAATTACTAACCTGTAGGCTGTCGAGAATAACCCTCGTTGATTGGACTTGTCGACGAACACTCTTTGAGAATTTTTCGTAACTCTCGCCATCATACTCACTCATCTGGATCTCCTTCAATCTGAAAAGAATAATAAAACTGTAACATCCAAATTATGAAGCTGATTATCCTTCAAAAAGAATAAAATGTAGTATATTAATTACCATATATGTTGGTGCTATCTGCATATTCAATATCAAAATGTATGATAAGGAGCAGGGTTCAAACTGTCATAGGCCAAAAACAAATTCATTTGGCCAAAATCTAATTAAAAAACCTGAAGTGATTTTGTAACAGTAGTGACATGAGAATCAAATTTATAGTATGATCATCTGCTAATTGATTAGGTGATACAGCTTAATGGGTAACAAAAGGCACTTATGTCAGTGCACTATCAAATAATGGGCCACCATATTCGATAAAATAGTAATGGGGATTAACACTAATGAATGATTTGTCTTTCATAAGGCTGAATGGTAGATGGTGAGTAGTGGTGTATTGTCAAGTAACAATGGTGGGTTCAAGCAGTCTAGACACGGTACTTGAAGGTTTGGACATAATTATATAGAAATTGTTACATGTTAACCCTTTGAACCCTGGCTCCCCACAACGATCGACACCATGACCCTGGGCTCCCAGTGTTATTTTTGATTTATTGTAGACTTTGTTTAGGCGCAATGTGTGGGTTCTGTTTAAGTGGTGCCACAGATCTGAGACTTTACATGTATGTTCCCCATGGACCACTGAGTATTTTAAGACCGGGATACATTACCACACGATCACTCCCTGGCAACGGTTGCTATGCAGCTACCCAAAATTGAATGTAAAATGCAATTATAGCTTTTATCAACGTATTTCAGCCCTAGGAAATGGTGTTTTCGATGCAGCCCATGCCCCTTTGTGAAATTTGTTATATATCTGGCCGGATGAGTGAACCAAACTTTTGTTTAAGGGTAGCAATGGTTGCTAACCCCAAATGATCCAGTGACACCATTGCCCTGAGCATTCAATCATATTATGCCCCATTTTAGACATTTCCTAGGCGCATGTTACGTTTTTCCGAAATCACGTGACGAGCGTTTCGGTTGGTCTCGTCGACAATCAAATGCCAGAGTGCATCATCCCAAAATAAATTTAAGTACTCCACCTTGAGGTGTACTGTCCAAACTTATTGAAGTTGGTACATTCTTTGGCTCCGGCTTCTCTTTCGGTGTAAAGGTACGGATAACAAACAAATTTGTGTCCCTTTTCAACGTATGATCACCATGACTAATTGCAGGTATGAAGCCATGCCCCCTGCCACGACCCTACCTCGGCATAAGCTCTGCCCACTCCCACAACACATCAACTACCCCATACATTGATCTCTTGTTATATCTCTACTTGAAACAACGCCACCCACTCCTGGAGCGACTGACGTCTGAATCTCTCCCAGTGTCACTGTGCTTTCGTTCTCCCATTCTAACTTACAAATGGCGTAGTCATCATCATCGATATCTTCCGCGTCCGATTCCAAAATTTGCCGGACCACCTCGTCTACCGAAAATGTTTTAGGCTTCATAATTCATGATGTTGTGTGCTTAAACACAATAGCAACAAGACACAAAGAAAAACATAATTATTGGAGAAGCAGATGGCTGCGACAATGTATGTAAACAACAAACACGTGGCGGTCGACATATGGCCGGTCCAGAGGCCGGTATACCGGTATACCGGCCGCTGGGGTATTTGGAGGTTCACGCTGCGGCCGGTTTTCCGGCCGCTCGGGTTCAAAGGTTTAAATAAAGCAAAAATATACATTAATTGCTAGACCAGAAAATGAGGATTTAATTTGGCCAAAAAAAAATTTCGGCTCAGCATGAACACTGATAAGGAGCCATGTGGAGATTATAATGGCTCACATTCTAATAATCTTTATTAGGACTTTACTGGTGTCACATTTTTGAAGAGTAGGCATGCAAAATCATGGACATGGCGACAACCCCACTCCCCCAACTTTAGTCAAAATGTGAAGGTAATGTCATGCCTTAAGTTGGAAATTTCACACAAAACATTTGCTTTCCGAGGGTCGGTGGTTTCTATGTGCAGTGAAGTGATTTCCCATTGACACTGCATGGTCTTTCCTCTACCATAAAAAACTGACAACATCTTGGTATGCCCTAGTAGCTAAAATGACAATGAACCATAATAAGCCAAACAAAATTCAAAATATATATTATTTGGGTAACTATGTCAAGTAATATGATATGTATATATATATATGTTGAATGTCACTTCAAACATTACAAACTAGCACCACCAAGGCTTCAAACCTACCTTTGTCTGAATGCCTTCTCTCCCATTTGCCTTGCTGCCTTTCGGACCTGAATTGCAATAAGATATAGTCATGTGTCAAATGACAATATGAACTCACCATCCATGTGCCAAAACACAATGTTTAAAACATGCTGTACTGGGAAATAAGTCACTATTTCAATTTTGATGTACAGGATTAGAATATTGTATATTACACATCACATTTTGGAAGACTTGTCTGTTTAATTATCACCAGAGGTTTATGCTGCTTGGGTCATAAAATTCATGTCAATTGTCATAAATAAACCTGGTTTGTTTTTATCGCAACTGTACTCAGTGTTCACACAAGTTTTTATTTCATAGGACCTGTTCATATCTTTAATAATTAAGTAATTATAGCCATATAATTAATCATTTATGGGGATGCTTAAATGCCTTATCGAGTAAGCAATGAAGCATATTTTTGATCCCTGCTAGTATATCTGGCATTCAAAAGAAAAGACAAAATTTAATATCACTTTAAACATAAGGACACAAATGACAGATGACAAACAAGTATACAAGTTACTAAAATGAAGCAATATTCATGTGTTTCTTACACAATACTTCCTAGAGTTACAGTGTTCCTACTGTGTCATATTTACAAATCAGTATGACTCATGGGGGTCATATGCTTTGACATTCGACTCAACCATGAAACCAGAACTATAAAATAAAAGCTTCAACGCACATGAGAAAACAATCCCTGTATATGCCTGAATAAACCTTGAAAGTCTGTTTTTTTTAAATTCAGATTCTAGGACGGGTGGCGTGTAATAAACACAGAACAACACATGTGTTAATGGATTTGTTGATATGGCACTTGTGCAATCACGGGAAGGATATAACTCGAGGCTGCTGTCCTCTCATTCTGTGCTGGCACTTGCGACATAACAATAAACCCATTAACACGTTACACATATATAGCAGTTACGGCTGCGTAATCCCAATGGGATTCTTACCTCTTCTGGTACCATGTCCTTCATTGAGTCGGGAACCTGATGAACATCATGACCTGCATCCAGCCTATATGGACCGCCAAAGCCTCCCATACCAGCAGTACTACTTCCACCTGTCAAATATAAACGATCAGTGTAGTAAATATCTTCACATTCAACTGCATGTCACATGTAACTACTAAGAGCAACACAAGACAGAGCTACCATAGTACATAATTATAGAACACTGAAAATAAAATTTATCAGTTTAGAATCAATATAAATAAAACCAACAAACTATTTCGCTCTAAGCTGCACTTCAGTTTGCTTACGTCATTACGAATATGAATACTAATTAGTTTGCTTGATATCGTAAACATAAGGGCGTTATCAAGTTAATGAAAGAAAAACCTAGGAATGGTAGATTTTTGAATGATGAATAATATAATATGTAGCTATAAATGTTGTCGCTTAAACTGTTTATGTCCACTATGGAGATTTGGCATCTATTGGGCGAGGCTCTGCTCAAATCCCCCTCCTGGTCGTAAACAGTTTAATTTATGGCACTAGCTACATATTCTATATTTATAAAGCTCATAATAGTAGTGTAACCCAGATCGGTATGGTTTGAGGCCAAGATTTAAATTTGATGACCCCTAAACCTGTATTATAACAGTTACATTAATTTCCCTCTACATGATTTTAATGATGATTGAGTGACTTTGAAGCTTTAAATTAACTTAGTAATTGCACAAAATATCATTATATACTGAGTTCATCATATGCAAGAAGTGGACAAAATCACTATCAGTCACCAGGCTTGAAATTAACCATCAACATTGAAGATCATCTTTACATACAATACCAAAGGATGAAATGTTGTGTGAAATGATTTACTTACCAGTACCACCAGCCCACTGATTCCCACCAAAGTGAGGGGCATTATTTACATCAAACTTCCCAACTTTCGGATCAGCATTTTCCGGCATCTGACTGGTATCACTGTCAACAGTCATCTGGAGAATATCGACGTAATCAGAATAAAGCAGATGTTACTGTGTCTGACATGAGCCAGGAAGAGCATTAAGTCCGGAAATATAAGTCAGATCTTAAAATAGCAGGTGCATAGGTTTTCATGATGGTTAATATTTATGTGAAATTTAGAGAAAACATAGTGAAATAGGAAGTCAAAATAATTGAAATTGACATAAATTTAGTATTATAACTCTGTCAGAGTACTGACAGGGAGAGTACTGACAGGGACCAGCCGAGAGGGCGACATGGGCGAAGAAGTCGCCCTCGCGCCGTCCGCTTCGCCTTATTTTTGCAGTCGGGCAAAGTTCAAGTCGCCCTGAAATTCCAAAGTTGACTGACGAAAATCGGCAAAATACCCCAAATAATTTATGATAATTACTTGGTTTACAAATGTCAACTGTGATTTCACACAATACTCCACTATCAGGGTGTTATAAAACAATTAACACCTGTATTGCTCCAATCTGGAAGCATGTTGACAACGGAGTCTGATTACTGGCAGCTGTGAAAACATCGTCAGGTGTCGGGCCTTAAGTGTTAATCTGGTTGTTGTGATTTTTAGATTACCGTGATTACAACACCTTACAATGAAGATTACAACTCACAGCTCTCACAGTGTGTCAGTTCATCACTCCTTCTATGGAGTTTGGTGGAAGAAATTTTAAAACAATTCATTTGTGAAGCATATTAAAATTTCAAACGGGATTACTAATAGAGCGCAGTAAAAGTGTTTAGGATTTCGTTTCGTTTCGGTTTGATAAATACTGTTGGCATTTTAAAAAATATGAAATTAAATCCTGTCATTCTCCCACAATTACGATATAAAATGCTGCTATCCTCTCACAATTATGTTTGGGTATTATTAATAGTTATTAGGGTCGTGAAGTGAACATAAAGACTCCATATTTCAACCATTGTTTCATAAGTTTAATTGACATATTAGGCTACATCTCTCCTATTTTCGTTCTATAGCGACTCCTGTCATAGTACTGTCTACTGATCAATTTAAATTTTGTAGACTCACTTCGCCCTATAGAACGGCCACTTCGCTTTATTTTTATAGTAGGGCGAAGTCATTTCGCCCTGAAAATCTGGTCTAGGCTGGTCTCTGAGTACTGACCTTACAATCGCAGGTGGACCGATGCATAGGTCCATTCTATGTTGTGCCAAGTTTCACAAAACTAGACTAGTAATGCAAAAAGTCGACAAAATACAATAACTTTCTAAAATCAGTCCGACCAATCTCTCAATCATAGGTGTACAGTTTTCAATGGTGGTAAATATCTAAAGTTTAAAACAAATTATATGAACAGATGGATGGACAGTCAGACAGAACAAAATATATTTCAGTTTACCACTAACAACTATGATGTGTGAAGGATAATTACATACTTGCAGTGGTTTTGTGTCTTCGAAGCCAATCATGTTTCTCCAATCCCTGATGGATTGCTCCAAACTGATAGGGACTGTCTCCCAGGTTCTAACACATCCACCTGCATCAACAGTCACTATCCCGTCATTCGACATCGGAGCCATAAAGATATGAACATCTGAAAATGCTGACAACCAATTCGCATATGGAGACACTCTTGATGCACTAGAAGAGATGATAAAATAGTGAAGAGCAGCTGTTAGTTTAAACAGTATTTATTCCATGAATAATACAACAGAAATTACAACATATCAGAATATAACATCATGGACTGGATTCGACATCAAGCATGTGGGCTAATGTGAGTCATTTCCGAGAATCAGTTTTTATCCATTCCACCCAGCGAGAGAGCGACTGTCTGCTTTATATAATATTATGTTGTATGATATACTATTCTTAATCTAGATATGACTGCCGTTTTGTGTACCCGATTATTACAATGTGGGGTGGGTCTATGTACGTCAGGTAATGGCATTGTGTTATTGTGTCTAGGACATAAGGAACAAATGTGCTGGCAATAGGTATGTAGATAATGATGGTGTATCTCTTCCCAATGTTTTCTGTATTGAATCAGAGATGTAGAATAGCAGCTGTTATGATAAGGTCCTACATGACAATGGTTTCATGAAGGACTGTCACAATATGTAAGTCATAAATTGAATATTGAGATTTTATTAAAAGACAAAGGTTCAAATAAGTTAGCAATGGTAACATATCACACATTGAAGGTAAAATTGCTCTGTCTGCTTCAAAGTTGGTATGAGACTAAATAACTATTTTTATTTAAAAGAAATTAATAATGATGTGCTAAGCATAGGCCCCAATAATAAAAGTTTAATGCAGTATCGCTTTTGTGAGCTGAATGAAGCTAAAAACAAAGCACATTTTATGTTACTATTCCTCGAAATTTTAAGATATAAAGAGCATTCAACCCCACTGAATTGACTGATATAGTAAGCTGATATAGTAAGCTGATATAGTAAGCTGATATAGTAAGCTGATATAGTCAGCTGATATAGTCAGCTGATATAGTAAGCTGATATAGTAAGCTGATATAGTAAGCTGATATAGTAAGCATTTTATATCTATTAGTTTCATGTACAACTATAAAACATGGAAGCAATTTCTGCATTTCACTCTATGCATCCTTTGATTTTCCAATGGTTCACACATTTTTAATAAAAAGGTTATTTAACCTTTCATTACTAACTATTCATTAACAAGTAGTTCCCTTAGAAAATGTTCAGATAATAAGTTCAACAAACAACCATAGGTTGTTTGTTGAACTTATTATCTGAACATTTTCCACAAATAAAAGGAACTCCTTCTGAAATATGATTACATTCTTTTTACTTATTTTTCCCGGAAACCCCTCCAGATGAATATACCATTGGAGGGGTTTTCAGGAAAAATAAGTAGAAAACTTGAAATCAAATTTCAGAAGGAGTCCCATTTATTTATGGTGAGAGAATCCATTTAGTATAGAAAGGGTTAAACAAAAAGATATCCGGAAACAACATGGATATAAGAGAGCAAAGCCTGAGTTTAGTGTGTCTGTCAAATGCAGAATGAGGTCCCCAGAGGGTCAATTTAGTGATGCTATCCCGCACAGTGGGCTAGCATCACCAATTTCACCATCTGGGGACATCATTCTGCATGGCCTCATCTGCTAATGGAGACATTGACTCAGATTGAAGTTCCCAAATGGTGAATATTGTGATGTACGCCCATTGGGAACCTCGGTTATGTAATGTGTCGTCTGCCAATTTAGGGATATAACGAAACTAAACTAAAAAAGAAATAGAATCTATGTGAAGAAGTTTCTATAGAAATTTGATAATAAAGAAACTTTCCAGAGAAGATGAGGTCTGAACAACATGGATATAAGAGAGCAAAGTATTTCGCCATTTAATAGTGGTCACTAAATTTAATTTAGACCTACCCTGGTACTGGGATATATCTCAATTTATGGTTGGCAATATCAGACACTTCTAGATAGCCGCTGTTGGTAGATGGTCTGTTACCTATATTGGAACAAATCAGGCCATGAAACACCACCATCTCTGGCATCAAAATGGGTTATAAATATTGATCTAACATAAATAAATAAGGTGACAATGGCACTGTAAGCTCAACTTGAAGATGTGATAATGTCATATATTACAGTCAATGGAGTGATAAGGAATACAGAAAGCTGAAATGTTCAAGTAATACTAGAGGTCAACCAGAAGATCCATAACAAGTTAGGGATCAATTGATGAAAAATGTTGGCTATAGTGCATTAAAATCTAAGATGGCTGCTGGCAGCCATGTTTTTGATTTAAAATTGTTTAAATTTGATAACTCTTATATAGAAGTGATTCTAGACATGCTTGTCAATTTTAAAAGCAGTTCTCTGATAAATGCTGTCCAAAAGTCCAGGATTCAATTGTGAAATTCAAAATGGCTACTGGAAGCCAAGTTGTTTTTAAGGAAATTCTGAAAAAAAGTTATGGTTCCCATCTGGAGGTCAACTTGAAGATCCGTATGAAATTTGGTGATGATCAGATGAAGAAAGTGGCATGAAGGTGCACAAAAGAAATTTTTTGAAGGAAGGATGGATGCCAACCCATAGCAATAGCTCAAACTTGACTTTGTCAAGATACATATGGTGTGAGTGGAACTTGTCAATTTGATCTTGGTTATATTGCAATTTGCAAATCAATTGGTCAGGAAACCCCAAAATGGCAGCAGATGATATCCTAAAAAGACCTTATTCGATACATTATAATATTAGAGCATTTATTGTCTTGGATCACTCCAATTTAGTGCCCCTATACATGTTTATACATGTGTTGTTGACACATCGTGCCTTTGTGGGTTTCCTGATACACAGCAGACCTGTTACCCTCAAAAAATATTTTCCGGGAGATTGGTCACTCGTTTCCGCGAGATTGGGGTCACCGTCCGGGAGATTTTTACATTGGACTCCTTTTGCATTTTTTAATTTCAATAAAGAAAAAATTCAACAAAATTTCTTATTATCTATCACACAGAAACATGCAAGTTTGATAACAATTAACAAAGTATTCTTCAGGAAAACAGTTATTGTGCAGTTATACATTTTATTGTCTCATTTATAGAGAAAACATTGTAGGCCATGACGTATCAACAACGATAAACTACTTTCGGTTTCATTTACATCTCACGAGATTTCAACTGTCATGTTAAAAAGTACAATTCAGGAACGGACTTGTAAAGTTTAAAATCTAGAACGCATGTTTCTTTTGATTTTTATCATACCATTTCAAGAGACCACGAGTCCTTCAACTTTGAATCATATCGTCAGCGTTTTGCCTGTCTTTCCGCAGAATCAGACATTTAAAAAATATAATGTATTGTCGCCAATTTACTGAGACATATATAAATGACCATATATAGGGGTCTCTGTTTGTATACAATGCAGGAGCCGATTTCGACTTTAGTCGGAAATGCTTAAAGCTTGTTTGCAATCCAATATGAAAACAATCTGGCATAGTTAATATTAGTTTTATAACGTGAGGTTCATTCATCCTTTGTTTGTTAAAACATGTGGGTGACAAATCATTTATTGCCAGACTAATTACCCGCAGCACATTCAAATGGCAGCTACTCCAAGCTATCGTGTTATCATTGTGTAACAGCAGTGTCTGCACCGGATGCTAAACAATCACACCCAGGTAGTCTCGCATATTCTCGCTTACCGCGTTATAATACAAAGAAAACGAAAGTAACTTTTTATTATTTTTTTGTTTGAGAAGATTGTTTCAAACCGTGAGATTAGGAGGTGTCGTCGTGACACCGTGAGATGCATGGTGAAAGCGGGAGTCTCACGGCGAATCCGTGAGAAGTAACAGGTCTGATACCCAGGTTAGTTTTGAGAAACTTAATATGGCAACAACGATATAATCACAACAAGTTAGGCATTCATTATTATTAGTTAGAATTTCACTGAGGACAAAAATAAAATATGATAAAGGTCAATGGCTTTTAATAAAATTAGTAGGTTATTTTTTTTATCGTAAGCGATGCCCAGGCAATTTAGGAATATAAGCAACACACAGTATTTTTATGCTGAATGTGAATAAATTTGTGACTGGGGAACACTGCATAATAAATGTGAGATTACTCAGAAAATTTTGACAAAAAAAATTGTCTATGATATTAGGCCAAATTGTGATATATTTTTCAATACCGTATTTGGTATAACTTAACCTCTTTGCCGCTAAATAACGTTATAACGTCGTGTACTGGGCTGTTGACATTATTGCCATTTACCAGTGGGCAAATATAACGGGAATATCACAAGAACCATAAAACTGACTCAGTTGAAAGTTGATTATCGTTTACAATCAAGGAACATCATACACTGTTTGAAATTTCGAGATACAGTTAATCTAATGCACCAATCTCTGAGTTCCAGTTATGTATAATGGCCTACTGGTAGTGTGCTGAAGTAGGTCGATAGTACTTATGGACCATATAGCACATGGCATGAACTTTATGTCCATAATAGTTGTGGATGTTATAGCAGCGAAGAGGTTAAGTCAATAGTAATGCCAGAAATAATCCTTAACTACAGCAGAATTATGGGTAATTTTTCAGGATTTAGTCGGAAATATTGCTTGTCGCATTACTGTATGTACAAGTCATTCATTATTATATTTATCTTACCATCTGGAAATATTTCAGCTGGAACCTTCCATGTAGCCAGTGCTCTGATAATCTGTCCACAGTCCGGCAGTACTGTAATATCAGATTTTAAGCTCGGTTTAGCTGGAGTGGCTATCATATTAACCAGTGGGTCAATGCCAGGAGCTAGCGATTGTCTATCTGGGAGTGGTTCTCTTGGACTAGAGTATACTTCAGTAGTTCTCTGTAAGTAAAATTTGATTCAGATAAATTCATAAACGTTATCTTGCTGTGAATTTTTCACATCATATGATCACAAGATGAAGCGTCATTGTATAAGTAAACAGATAGAAATGGGTTCTCGATCCTCATTGATTGTGAGTAGGTCCCTGATATTTGAAAGTAAAAGTCCCCAATATGAACAATATGAGCATGCAAATAAAATTTTTATATGCAGATAAATTATTATCTGTTTTAGTGCCTAAGAAATGTTCCAAATTATTTTGAATAAGGATCAAATGTCAGAAATATGATGTAACACATTTCATACTGCAATAATAGATGATATTAACATAATAGGACTGAGCATGTAAGATACCACAACATCCCATATTCTTTGTTTCTCTTTTTTTGAGAAAACACCTTTTAATTCTGCCTTGGTTCAGTTGAAATATTTAATAAACTGGTTTATAGTGCTTTGCTCATTAAACTTGGTACTCGCAGTCACTCGGGGCTAGAATTATACAATCACATCCCTGGTCAATGGAAATAGAAAATAAAAATAAAATCCTCCCTCCCTCATTGACTCAGAAACAAATATTGTCTGAGAACTAAATAATTATATTTTTGGGTCTTATTTGCATGATCAAAAGCTATATTCGTAAATAGAACAAAGTTTCAAATGTTCCAAAAGCGGTTGTTGAATAGAGCTACTCATGTCTACAAACATAACATTGAAATCCTAACACATGCACTTGTTTACAGCAAATTAGAACAAGAACTACATGTATAAACATAATCAATGGAAATATTTGAGTTATCAAATCGGATAGAATAGGGTTAATCTTACCCAAACTAATGAACTGATAAACACAAAATAGTCTATACAAAGCATGTCATTGGATTTAGAAACCCATACAATAAGTCAGTCTCAAGAATACCAGCACCATTAATATTACCCTGGAGCCCAAATGCAATTGAGGGAATTTCAAAATAAGACATTTCCTCTAATGATGAATATATAATTGGTGATTTATTGAAACCCTTACTGAACCTGGATCAAAGTGAAATGGATAATATTATATCTGTCTATCGCATAATATGTGTCTATGGAATGGTTTAATTTTAATCCCAAATCCATGCAAATCAAAAGTGGATCACCATCAACCTGGACATAATATAGGAGAATGATCAAATGAAAAGCATCAAAACCATATGATGTGTGGAGAGGGTTAATCATTTGCAATGACATCATATCATGGAACTGGGAATGTGTGGATTAATTTTTGTCTAAGATAAGACAACAGTGTATGTAGACAACAATGTCTGTAAAACATCCCTACAAAGTAACAATGGACTATTCCAATTTAATATTTTAGAATAGGTGTCCTATAGTGTTTACATAAACTTTAGTAATGAACCTGTTTCAGTACAGGGGTTAACATAATATTGCACAGAAAACAGAACTCCACCAGATAGCCATCAATCAATTTGACATTAATATGATAACAAATCCTGCCAGCCAACAGTACCACTATCAGGCTTTATAGCATGTCCCTAGTGATAATTAACTCATTTCAATTACACACATGGTCTGCCAGATATGTTCTCTTAAAATTCCCAGCAGTAATTACTTGAATTATAAAGGGTCATAACTCTGTTAAAATATATCGGATCAAACCCATATTCGAACTCGATCTGTATTTAGGGGTGATAAATTCATATACCAAATTTGGTGCTGATCAGATGAAAAATGTTTTGAGTCATAGCAGCTTGGGTGAATTATAAGTAAACATAAGAGTGAAAAGGGTTAATTAAACAATACCAAAAACCATACAGACGAAGAACATGCTAAGAAAAACCTAGGTAAGAAATATGAGGCAGATCAGAAGAACTATGTTCAACTTATTGCATTGGATAGCATGTGTGTAAAGGGTTAATTATTTTCTAAACTGATCAACCAATCAATACCAAAAACTATACAGATGAGGGGCATGTCATCATAAACCTACATATCAAATATGAACACAATCGGACAAAATATACTTCGGTTTTAGCATCGGATTTTTGTTTTTTTAATTTTATTTTTGAAAAAAGGGTCATAACTCCTTTAAAATAAATCGGATCAAACCCATATTCGAACTCGATCTGTATTTTGGGCTCTGAAACTCGCATACCAAATTTGGTTCCGATCAGATAATAATTGTTCGAGTTATGACAGCATGCGTGAATTCGAGGTCGAAAAAGGGCCATAACTGCTTAAAAAAAAATTCGGATCAAACACATATTTGAACTCGATCTGTATTTTGGTCTGAGAAACTCATATACAAAATTTGGTTCCGATCGGATAGAAAATTTTTGAGTTATCGCACCATGCGTAAAGTGTCCACGGACAGACATACAGACAGACAGACAGACGGACGGACGGACGGACGCACGACGAGTGGTCAATCCGGACGTCGACATTATGTTTACCATACTATGGTATGGGTAAACATAAAAATCCTTTATAGGCCAAAATAACCTGGGGTTTACCCCAATTTCATATGAGTGATCTAGTTTCGCTTATTGACCTGTCACCACGTGACACATGTGACTTGCATGGACACATTTAATTCCGTAAACATGCTGGCTGTTTTATTTATATTTGTGCAATATGCTACATTTTTTGTTATGGACACCGTTTAATAGTTGACAATTTCAGGACACACATGAACCTTTAACTATAATTTAATGGATTGTCTCGACGTTAAGTGGGAATCACGTAAGAATTTTTGAGTACTTGGTATATATGTTAATTTTAGAGAATTATAGTAGGGCTCACATTAACTCCAATGAACATCAGTGACTGCTGGAGTTGTTGTTTAACCCTTTCTACACTGATCTCATTCAGTTATAAAAATATACTTTGGAATGGTCTATTATTCATTTGGAGGGGTGTTCGGGTAATAAAAGCAGATGATAGACATGCGAAAAGATAATACAAATGATTAATGAATAATATTCATAGGAGAGAAATGGTTGTTAGTTGAAATTATTATCTGAACGTTTCTTAACCTCTTCGCTGTTATGACGTCCGTAACTATTACAGACGTAAAAGTGCATGCCATGTGCTACATGGTCCGTGGGTACTAAGAACCTACTTCAGCACACTAGCAGCAGGCCATTATTCATAACTGGAACTCAGAGATTGGTTCATCAGAAAAACTGTATCTCGAAGTTTCAAACAGTGTATGATGTTCCACGATTGTGAACAATAATAGCCTTTCAACTGAGACAGTTTTATGGTTCTTGTGATATTCCCGTTAGATTTTCCCCACTGGAAAATGGCAATAATGTCAACAGTCCAGCACACGACATAATAACACCATTTAGCAGCGAAGAGGTTAAGAGAACTAATTATCAGTGAATATTTAGTACAGAAAGGGTTAACTAGGGAGAATCCTACCTACCTCTGTGATGTGGCGTTATGGAGAGCCCTGTATCAATGGAATGTATTGATGCTTGAAAATTAATACATGTATTCATAAAAAACAGGTAGTGATATTAACTTACGAGATCTGGGAATCCAACGAGTACCGTGCCATAGCTGTTGGGCGTCACTAGGACTCTGTTTGGGCTACTTATCTTCTCTCCAACAGCTCTACTCAGCACACCATCAGGAAGGCCTATATTTGTGGCTAGCTGTAGAGTTGTGGTGTCTGTGGAGTAATATCATATATTGCAGAGCATTTTGAAAATCAGCATTATCAAATCACTAAAATTCAGTGAATGCATATCTATGTGGACCCTCTTCCCTGTATTTTGATATATATTATGGATTATAAAATAGTTACTCTGGGACAAGACACCACTTAAGAGAAGTTCCACAAAGGTTACTATTTTTAGAAGACTATTCGGCAGTAATTTGTGCTTCGTTTTTTTCATGAAAATCTCTATTTTCAATCAATGTTAATTTTATTTTGGTTTGCTATCTACATGGAGAAGGAGTAATAAGCGTGTGATTCCATTGATAATTTTGCTGAAAAACAGTTACCATCGTGTTTCATATCTCCTGCTAATCTAAATATCCATACCATTATCAGACTGGACTGTTGTTAAGGTGAACTCATCCATGCTCCTCCTCTCCATTATATATTTACTGGAATAAAAAAATAAAAAATATGAGAATGCTGAAGAGAGCATCAAAAAACTAATTTTAAAATGGACAACATAGCTTATCATCCAATGTTTTATTAGTACAGTAATTCCCTAAATAATCGACTCCTTAACCACAGCAAAATTATGGATAACTTTTCAGTAGTTAGTCGGAAATATGGCTTGTTGCCACTCATCGGAAAGCTCTCAGTGATCATGGCTTACAAGGTCAAGGTAAATATTGTTAGGCCAATATATTCTCTTATATATGCAAGGGAGACTCACATATATAAGAGAATGCATTGGCACAGGGTTTTTCGCAAAATTTCAGGAAGTTCTACTCGGCCTTAGGAGTGTGCAATGAACTTAGAACAACACAGTGGTGTGAACATGTTGACATTATTCCACTCATTTGACAGGCAGCTAACCTATGGTTGTTGTTGTACTATCGCATCACAACAAACTTGTACAATAACGTTAACCAGTTCACACTTGTGACATTCTATCAATTATCGCTATCTGATGTAAATACCAGGGAAAAGAACATATGAATTAGAGTATGGGAATCAGTGTTGGATTGCCACAAAATCACAATTCGTAATCGCCAACATACTTACATTTTGGAACTTTCGTCATTCAGCAACCATTTGTTGGCAGCCACCTGGTGAGCAGATTTGATATTCATAGGAAGGGTAACTGAGATGGAGAGCCCCTCCAGTATATTCATAAGCTCAATATTGTTTCTGGAATAAATAGAGGCACATGGTTATTTGCAGTGAGGAACAAACCAGTCCGAATTCAGACAATATATAGAGGATATACAACTCGTCCACAGTTTATAGCGGAATTTATAAAACAAGTCCAGTAAATTAGGTATGGACCAAGCCTTAAACTGGGGACGAGTTGTAGATTCTATTTATTACATGATCCAAAACCTTGATAAAACATACTTAAATCAACAAATAGGATGTGAAACTAACAACGGCTTCTATAAGGCATGCGATGACATTTCACGTAACTATGTGTTGTTTGCCCGCGTAAAGAAATAATCCTAGATAAATAAAGACTCTTTGATGTATTTAATGGCGTAAATTTAATGAAATAACTTTTCAAACTCTTCATTCATTAGAGTTTGTTGTAAAAATATTAGAAGCCATATTATTTTGAGACATAGCATGTGGAATATAAAAAGATGGCAAACCAGAAGTCAAAGGTCACCTGGCACTATTTCCTGTTATGCAACGAACATTTAATATCACAATTTATAGAATGGGTTTATTGAATTGAATAAGGGTAGGATCATGTAATAAATGTTAATATTGCAGAAACCACTGGGAGAATGAACAATATCCAGTTTACCCTTGTTGAGGAATAATTGCTGCGATTTGTCTAGGTAATACAAGCACCATGACTGATATAAAACCAAGTCGCCACAAGCACTGAATTTGTCCCACAGGGTGACTTGTAAATCTATCTTAACAAATGTTTATAACTAAAATTAAATCTGACGCAAGATAGTATGTCATTAGCTAAATTAACCCTTTGAGTGCCAGGTCGATTTTGGTATCAACCCATATACCCTGTGCCAATGCATTCTCTTATATATGCGAGTCGACCATAAAAAGAGAATGCATTGGCCTAACATTTTTTTTTTTTTTTTTTTTTTTTACAATTTTTTACAATTTTAATAATTTATTCTTATATTCTTTAACAGACTTATTTTGTAGGTTTAGGGCCGATGAGATCGGCCCCTGGCACTCAAAGGGTTAAGCAGAGTTATAAGCAACTTCTGTTCTTGGTAGAATTAGGGGATGTTCCAACTGTGGGTTGCACTACAACAGCTAACATGCTTTATGCGCATCTATTATTAATACAGTAACTATTTTGTTATAGCGCAATATGACTGTATCTGGTTTACTTGTAGAAATCTAAATATAAGTATGTTTTATATTGCATTCATCACAACATGCCATGGCAGAGGTCAGAGAGATTCTCAAACATCAAACCTTACCCGTCCTCCTTGTAAAAGACCACAGTTCCAGATGAATCTTCTCCAGAGCCCTGACAAAGCTTGAATGGTTCCTGGAATAAGTTAATATAATATTATCCCAAACTTACTAAATTGGTTTATGTTGCTATTTCTGGCATAAAGATACAGACATAATGAACAAACTAATGCACGTATACACAGTAATAACCCATGGCTGAGATATCTCTGTAGATGGACAGAAGACTGTGAGCATCATTATTGGAACCTGCTTTGATAGCAGATTGGTTGGAAAAACTCCATAGCGAATTTCACGATATCGGATAACCCATGGCTAAGATATTTGCCTTGACAGATGGACAGACAGATGTACAGAGTCTCGGAATGACAAAATTAATACCTTCCCTTGTTTGTTTATTAGTGTGGGTATAATAATATATGTGTCTATACCTATCTTTGTTGGAAAAAAGGCAAAATATGAACAATAAGCTATGTTGAACACTGGTATTTATACCTTTACTGTCTGTGTGGTTGTTGGAAATCTGCGTCGCTCGGGTGCTGTTTCTGGCATGTTGGGACTCATAAGTCTCTGTAGCTCTCCATTCTCGAAGTTCACAACCAATACAACATTAGTCTGCAATTTATTATGGTAGACATGATTCACAAAGGCAAGCCTTGAAATAGTGTGTCTTACATTTGCAGAATGAGGTCCGCACAGGGTGAATTTAGTAATACTAGCCCACACAGTGAGCTAGCATCACTAAATTCACCCTCTGGGGACCCCATTCTGCTTAGACCTCAAATTCTATGGGAGACATAGGATCAGATTGAAGTTCCCCATTTGGTGATGTTCACACATTACAGACCAGAAGGGAAAACATTACTAAAACAATGTTAAATTGAGACTATAGATAAATCCCCAGAAGATGAAACCTAAGCAGAATGAGGTCCCCACAGGGTGAATTTGGAGATGCTAGCCCACTGTACTGTGTGGGGTATCATTACTAAACTAACCATCTGGGGACCTAATTCTGCAAATGTCAGACACACTATTTCAAGGCTTGCACAGATGATAAAATAAACACACAGAACATTATCCCTAATGTGGCAGCCAATGGCCTGACAAGTTGTTAGATCAGACCTACCAGAATGTTGATGCATATAATAACATTATTCCCTTATTAATCACCACTATCTATTTATGTCAACACTTTTGTTATTGAATCGATTCACTCATTCATTTATAACAGTGTACATCAGATGGTCTATTATTCATTTTTAGGGTGTTTTGCTAATACAAGTGCAGAAGATATAAAATTCTTATTCAGTCATTTGGAGGTAATGTTCAGATCAATTGAAGTTATGTCTACATAAAAATCACACTTCCTGAAACGACATATATGTGTCGTTCTACTCGCCAAAGGGTTAAGCCATTTGTTGAACTTTTTATCTGAATGTTCCCCAATTCAATAACTCTTCGGTGAGTATTAGCTCATTAAAATCTTTGCTGCTATGACGTCTGTAACTATTACGGATGTATAAGTGCATGTCGTGTGCTATATGGTCCGTAGTACATACGGACCTACCTCAACACACTAGTAGGTGGCCATCATACATCATTGGGAACTCAGAAATTAGTGCAACTGGATAAGTGTATCTCGATGTTTTTAACAATATACGAAGTTCAAGAATTGTGTACGATAATAGCCTTTGCACGAAGTCAGTATTATGGTTTTCGCGACATTTCCATTATATATTTCCACTGCAAAATGTCAAGAAAGTCAACGACCCAACACACGACGTCATGACATAATTCAGCAGTAAAGAGGTTATAAGGTTGACAAGAAGATACAATGATGGGTATAATTCCAACCACGTATTTTGTTTCAAGACACAAGCACAGTATGCAGTTAATTCTAGAAGGGTTTCAATGCAACGTGATATCTAAACTGCAGCGAGCATGATTTCAAATGGATAATCTTCATGCCATGACATATGAGGTGAGCACGCTGATCAAATAAGAAGTGGAAATCGTAAACTTACAATCTCCTCATGAAGAAGCAATTTATCATCGAGTGGTGACACGAGTGGCAGCAACTTAACCCTCGGCTTGTACGATCCTGAGGTAGTCGGAAACACATCATATAGGTCGATACAGTTGACGCCACATGTTTTTGGATTGAGCGAGTAGATCATGATGGGGTTAGAGGTAGCAACATGAATCAGATCTGTTGTACTGTGTCCAGGAGATCTGTCAGCAGCTAGAACAGAGTAAGACAATAAAAACTATTACATGATTCGCTCTGATTCAGTGAATGAAATGTCCATTGGAATATTAGTGTTGCCTTGTTGACCCACCGTAATCTCGACTTGTAATCAATAGTGAATAGTTTTTGTATAGTGCATATCACATTAGTCTCTAAGGGTTTATTGAACATTATTTCCCTATTGAGCAATGTCGGATCTAATGCTGCTGATATTTTATAGGTGCTTCAATAAAACGACGAGACATGAATATACACTCACATCTACACAAACCTACGCTTGCCCAAATAGCTGTTTTACAAACTTTATATAAAATTGATATTATTTTGCATGAACCCATTTCATAGACCTTGAGTTCCATTGCTTTGAGGCATGAAGATTATACATTGCGTTATTAATGTGTTCAATTGTTGACAAGCCTGCAAATAGTGTGTCTGTCATTTGCAGAATGAGATCCCCAGAGGGGGAATTTAGTGATACTATCCCTTAAGGTGGGCTAGCATCACCAAATTCACCCTTTGTGAACCTCATTCTGCTTAGGCCTCAACTGGTGAGACCTAGGATCAGAATGAATTTTCCCAGTTTAAGTTGGTGATGTTCACCCATTAGTCACCTTGATAATGCATTTTATCTTCTGCAAATTAGGGGATATAGAAGAGAAAAAGTAACTAAAAACAATATTCATTTGAGACTAAGGATGAGGCCTAAGCAGAATGAGGTCCACAGAGGGTGAATTTTGTGATGCTAACCCTCTGTTAGATAGTATTACTAAATTAACCCTTTGGGGACCTCATTCTGCAAATGACAGACACAGCAGATAATAGTATAAAATTAATAACAAACCTTTGGTGACTGCGACATCGCAGATAATATTACTCTCCTGTATTGGTAGGTCCCAGTATGAATCCTGCTCTGTGAAGCTGTCTACTCGGGCTTCACCTCGGTCTATCTGACGAGACTCGATGTACATTGAAACTGGTCCCTGTAGAAAATAGATGTGTTACAGATTTCATGCAGTAAAACCATCTTTCCTTTATCTGAGAGAAGATCTCAGACTCTTGCATAATGATTTATAGCAACCACCAGTGAGCCACAGATGTGGGTGTTGTTTATACTCTAGGCGCAGGTGAATGACATCATATTTATTTTTTTCTATATCCATCAGTGATTTTTCAAAGATCCGCGGGTATGGATTTTGGAGAAATTGTCACGTGACTTCCAGTTAGCAACTGTGTGGAGATTGCCAAAGCACAGAATCAGGAATGGACTATCGCGATGAAAATGTTTGTATAAAGGTAGTTCAGGTATATATCGACGTATTTCAATGCTGGGAAAAATTCAAAAGTGAATATGTAATATATTAGGTGTAGTTTGGAGTGCATATGATCATGTGGCTTTAATCAGTCAGATGGTCTAATAATTGATTTCAATGTTTGATGCAAATCTAAGTGAGGAGTGGTAGTTCATTGTTTTACATGCTTTAAAGATGCATAATTTAATTAAATGCCCCCTCAGTTACTACTTATTTGGATTCGGGGGTTAAAAAATATTTAAATAATAGAAAAATATTAATTTTTGAAATATTAGTGGCCCAGTAAAAAGTCGACGAGCCGATTGTCTCAGACCAAATTGCAGATGAAGATGGATAACTCTAAAATCAAGAGCTTTGTGTTGATAATAAGGCAAAATTTCGCCGAACATGTTGATAAATAACACATTTCAGGCAATTATTTACTATAGTTGACAGTGGTTTGCATTACTTTTGGGCAATTAATCAATTCTGATAGCTGAAACGGCATTTAATTTTTTTGTTTTTTGTTGTTGGAATCTGATTAAATGGGGACCATCGAATCAGATTGAGTACCTTTAAACAAGCCAATTAAATTATGATGCAGATTGATAATTTGAGAACATATAGTTCCCTAAAATAACCAAAATGTGACTTACTTTGACGTTAAGTCTTCTCAGTTCTGTGTTCAGGGTTTGAACAGTGCTGTGACCAGGAGCCGGAGTATCCCATCTACCCAGCAACTCAAAGTTTGGCAAAGGAAATCTGTATAATATTCAAGACTTATTCAATAACAAAAGCTCCATTTCGGGATATCAGATTTATAATAGAAGAAAAGAATAAAATATATAACAATAAATAATTCTAACTATATAGCACCAGTTTTCTGTATAATGGGGAGTAACTCTAATAATGCCGTCTTAGGTAGTTCCAATGGTAAAATGCTGAGTACGATAAATGAGTAATGTCTAAAATAAAAAAATTATTCTTAAAGTTAGTCAATTACATTGTTGAAGAAAGTTTCACTTGGGTTGTCATACCCTACATGGTGCTAGGTAGTTAATATTAGACAATATAATATACTGTGCAATTCATTAAGTATTTACATGTACATGGGTGTAAGAAGACAATCATGATTGCGAGAGCCCTGGAGTTAATAAACATTAATATATTTGCCAGCTGCTAAAAGGGAAGTGAACAAAACCTGGCTATCTTGTTTGTGTGTCAGAGCTCTGTTCATTAGCCAAATGATTTTGTGTAGTAAGCTTCAGATTGAATTGGATGCTTTGCGAATGAAGTGGGACAATCATGTTATTTCATACCATATCATATTTGCGACATTGTAATAGGAAGTGGGCCTCATCCTCAGCTATATACAAGGACACATGAAATGAGAAGTCTTAATGTTAAAGTAAGTATATAAGGACACATGGATTTGTTATGTAACGAAAAATGCTCTATCTAGAAGCCTTCAGTCTTTGCCTACTTTAGCAAGTATGCTATATTCTCTATATGCCGTTCTAAAATCACCAATGACGATAATAGCATGTCACAATTGTGAAATTAACCAAGTTTATTCCATAGTAAACATTATATTTGTTCTTAACTGCACAAGAGTTGACAACTGAAAGTAGTAAATTAAATTGATAAATATATTTTACTAGAATGTGACCCGACTTCGTCTGGGCTTTGACCTTGAATTGACCATTTTGAAGTTCAAGGTCAGGTGGGGTCAAACACCAACACCCCAAAAATGGTGGAAATCGGCCCAGCGGATACCGGGAAATCGGCCCAGCGGATACCGAGATACCATATGCATCAAATTTCGTCCGTAAAAATCCGCCAGTTTAACCCGATTTGATTTCCACTCAAGTATATAAACGCGCCTCATATACACACGCTCATTAATTATCAAGTTTCAACGTAAAGATAAATTACCATCGGTGCCCGATATATCGCCAAGACGTCTGAAACAGCCAATGCATCGGCCGGTTAAGCGTTAACGTGATCTAACGTTATGACCTCTAACGACGTCATAGAAGTTACGCATTGTTTTTATCCTGATGGAAGATAGTACCACTTCTTCTTGATAATTGAGGCAGATAACTAAAACGGATACATACGCATTATATATCGTTGGAAAGAGGAAACACGAAAGATTCTCACAGTGTCATTATTATGACTGGCATTTTATTATTCGCGCTGTTTCGAATCGATTTGTAAGCACCAAACTCAAATGAAAGTCCCGTAACACAGCGTAAAAACAGATTTGACCTCGGCACGTGAAAAGTTGACCTCGGATCTGAAAATCAATAGGCCTATGTCACCCCCCGGCCTAAAATACCCCCACATACCAAGTTTCATCGAAATCAGGTCGGCCGTTTTCGAGTTCATCGATTACACACACACACACACACAAACACACCCTCAAACAGATCTTCCAAAATATATAATAGATCACAATGTTTACATAATTGTAAAAGAATACTAACCCATTTGACCTCGCAAACTTTGTAACCGTTCGGGTCTTCTCAAGACATAAACTAGCAGATCAAATGTGAGGTTACTCCTAATTACATGGCACACTATGTGCATAATTATCACAACAGTTAGATTATAATACATCATTATGACTGCAAGATATCACTCTTGCTGATAATTGTTGCATTTTGTGTTGATTTGTGAGATAGTTGATTAAAACTGACACAAAATTCTGGCACTGGATATGGGTGTAAAGTCCTCTATAAAAGAGAAAGGCAACAGTACTTAGGCCAAAACAAAAATGGGTTTTGGTTCTCGGGCAATTTTTTTTTCCAAATCAATGAGGTGGGGGGGGGGGGCCTAATATAACTTTATCTGTCTAGTAATAACCAGAAATGTAGAGGGAACTGTTATATAATGCCCCTGACATTCTCTATTGTATTGTTGTCTAAAACTGATACCTCTCCATTCTAATATGTGATACTGAATTTCATCCTTTGCCTTCCAATTGTATGGAGTTAGTGTAGTTTAGTTCAAAATGACTAATTGTAAGAAGAGCATGAGGATCAGCTTATCATTTTCTTAATTGTAGTAGGGCCCGACGAAGCTTCGAGATTCGATTCGATTTCAAATCTTACGTTCCGATTCGATTTGATTCGAAATCGGTCGGGTGATTCGGGATATTTCAAATCGTTAAATGCAAGTCCTTTATCACCAGGAATAGACTGCATTATCTATAAAATTGTTCATTATGTCCCCAATACTTAACCTGAGTCGCCTTCCTCGAACATCTGGGACCTCCGTGGTCCAATGTGTACAGGGTAAGTTGCCCAATAGCTCACTGCTCATATATATATATATTGGCCTCCCAGTCCCAGTGCTGGTTACTCGTGGGAAGTCGGTGCAACTCGTGCAACCTGCAGGTAGGTCTGTGATGGTTCGCGTGTTGCACATGGTTTCTTCCACCGTTACACAGCTCAATCAAATAATATATTGATATTTTTAAGTTAAAATGATATACCTTACTCGTATTTAAATTCGCGCAGTACTATTTTTTGCTCAGTTTTGAATTCGCGCACTTTGAATTCGTGCACCCTGGTGTGCGAATTCAAAACTGACAGAAATATGTTCGTAAATGTCTTGTATTTGATGACAGTTTCATTTCTTAATTATCACTATTGATACATGTGTATATATAAAGACAACCTCGAAGAAAATATACATCGAACATAACACAACTGCATCATCATCTCATTGTGAAGATGCGTGCTTATATATATGCTTGCATGGTACAATTTATCATGCTGGTATCTAATAAATATTTATGGACATCCTGGAACTGAACTTGTCTTGACTTGCTGACTTCAGAATCAACTCTTGGTTGCGTGTTTTGAATGCATAACCTCCAGGCTACAATATTTGTATTTCTTAGAAGCATTTCAACACGAAAGATCGAACCATGATTAAATGCTTTACGTGTAGCCTATACATATTGATAATGTCGTTAAGATTCGTTTCCCCGCATGTAAATATAATTGTCTATTTTCTATCTAAAATAACCCTCTTATATTCCTTTGGTATAAACTTACGAGTTGTATTATTTTTCGCTCAGTTTTAAATTCGGTGCGTGAAAAATAGTACTGCGTGAATTTAAATACGAGTAAGGTAGATATATTAAATATACATTTTGTGCTCTATTATGTCGTCTCCAAATCTGACCAACATCTTTAAATAGCATATATGTTATCCGGGAAATGGAATATTGTTGTACATTCAGCTTTCTGACAAACAGGCCCAAGTTGGGATACTATAGTTCCTGTAATCCCCTTGGCATGTGCGCCATTCCCAGGTCACGATGTGCAATATTGATATCGCACATGCCTGCTGTGCACGACAGGGTGAAGCATACATGCGCAGAAGAGTTTGCGATTGTATTGTCTCGAATCCGACTCCATTGACTCCCAGAGTTCCAATCTGCTTACTTTTCACGAACTTCAATCACGCATGGTAGCAGTGGCACAAAATATGAAACGATGTGCCATTTTCATATATTAAACTGTGATTAAATATTGTTCATATTATGTCATATAAATTAAGTTTAATGAACCTCCTTCGTATCTCAATGACGTTCTAAAATCATCGGACATTTGCCCCCAATTTTGCTCATACATGTACCTCCCACTGATCGGTACCGCGAATCTACTAAAGTTTTGAAAAATATTCGATTTGAGATTCAATTCGATTTTGAACGTCCGAGCACTCCTTCACCCTTCGCCCTGCCACCGTCGTTGGAATTGATGGGTTAATGATTAAGGAGCGTTTGTATCTGCGGTGTCGTTGTTAAAGAGCGTTTATATACACGAGTATAATACGGCTCGATCGATCGGAAACTGGGGATATCGAGATGAAATTTCGTACTTAGGGCTTCCAAGGGACGGGGGAGATTTTTGTTGGGTCAGTTTGTCTGCCTGAGGTGACCTTGACCTTGAAACGGGTACCCACAAATGACCTTGGGCGATATCTCGGTCGTCAGCGGTGACATCGACGTGAAATTTGTTATGTATGGTCAACTCGGGACGGGGAATATTTTTGATAGCATGCTGTCGGATTGCCTGTACGGGGTTACCTTGAAAAACAAAAATTAATGGACCGACCAATGCCATGGGACCAATCCCGCCATTGGCGGGCTAATCTGCTAGTGTTATATAATGGACAGATGACCAATCATAAATATTGCGTACATTGGATGTTACGTTGGTATGCTTTGATATGTAAACAAACACTACAAAATTACAGAACCGTTGTTTATAGACATAGACAAACACTTGAAACTACCAGATCGTCCAATGAAAATGTTCCGTTGTGATGTAGTATTCTCTTCTAACCTATATATGGTGATACATACCACATAAGGAATTTACTATGAGTAGTATTGTGAGTTTAAATTGTAGACGCACCAAATTAGGGGTTTTACAACCAACAAATAATGAGTGACTCTGCTTAAAAACAATCCACTGCACTTTTTGCAAGAAACTAAACACTGGACCTATATTTTCTCGGACACAAAGTGTGTTTTGTGAATAATATCGCATTCATATCATCATTATGCAATACTATTAGTATATTCTTGAGGAAATTATCATAATTTGTTAACTGTTATTTCTAAATTATAACCTACAACGAAGGTCGCACGTCCCGTTAAAAACACTTTACTGTGTACATGAAATAGAGTAAATTAGGCCGCCCGTCCCTTTAGAAACACTCTACTGTGTACTTGAAATAGAGTAAATTTGGCTACCTATCCCTTTAGAAACACTTTACTGTGTACATGAAATAGAGTAAATTTGGCCACCCATCCCTTTAAAAACACTTTACCCTGTACATGAAATAGAGTAAATTGGGCCGCCCATACTTTAAAAACACTTTACTGTGTACATGAAATAGAGTAAATTTGGCCGCCCGTCCCTTTAAAAACACTTTACTTACATGAAATAGAGTAAATTTGGCCATCCGTCCCTTTAAAAACACTTTACTGTGTACATGAAATAGAGTAAATTAGGCCACCCGTCCCTTTAAAAACACTTTACTGTATACATAAAATAAGAGTAAATTTGGCCGCATGTCCCTTTAAAAACACCTTACTGCGTACATGAAATAGAGTAAATTTGGCTGCACGTCCCTTTAAAAACACATTACATGCGTACATGAAATAGAGTAAATTTGGCCGCCCGTCCCTTTAAAAACACTTTTATGTGTACATGAAATAGAGTAAATTTTAAAGATAGTGTATCTCGTCCTGACAAGTTTTTTTTATCAATCCCGGGTATAATATGATAAATAAATAAAGACTCCTGTCTGGAAATGCTAACAATTAATATGGATTTTATTAAAAGTTTTCTGGTATAACGCATACAACCTTTTGAGACAGTTTTATGGTCTATTTTTTTAACAGATACTTCAAGCTATCTCGCAGAAATGTAGAATGTTTCTGAAGTGTAGCAAGAGGGATAACTCTACCTTATTAGCACTCTCCATCAAGGCAAAATGTCATTTCAATTCACATATTTTGCTCAGCAACATTAGAAATAAACCATATACCCAGTCTTGAATTTTGTCTGGATTTTATTCTCAGGAAAAGGTATTTTAGTCTTAAAATATGCTTTTATAAAAATGATGTTGTTGTATTTGTGGCCGGAAGAGATACATTATCTTTAATACCATTTGGTAACTGCATATATGATAAATGATGGGTAGTTGCTCGTTACTCATGGAATCATTTGCAAGGATGTTCAGCCGAGAAGTTCAACAAAAGGTTTTTAAATTATAACTGAACATCCCTACAAATGATCAAATGGGAATCTATATTTCTCAGCCGGTAATATGTTATCTGACATTCGAGGAATTATAAATGAAAAACAAACCATTCCAATGGATACTTTTAGAACTAAATAGTAGAGAATCAAATTGGCTAACATGTCTTGACATTACCAGTACAGTGAGAGTGTAAAGAGGGCAGTAGAAAACAAACATACTAACAAGAACAAGACAGTGCAGTATTATCCCTTTTATGACAGGAGCTGCGTTGGTACCCATGCATTCTCTTAGATATGAGAATCTCCCGTAGGGAGCCTCCCATATATAAGAGAATGCACTGGCTTACAAGGTCAATGCAAATATTGTTAGGCCAATGCATTCTCTTATATATATATATATTTCAGGAAGGTACAGTCATGGAAGGGTTAAGTGTTGTTAATAACTTTTCAACTGCATTAGCTTTCTCTTGTAATTATTTTATCACATGTACAAATCTCATTGGGAAAAATAATTTATCCAAATTTATTATTATTATTTTTTATTTTTTTTTTATTACAAAAATACAATATACAAAAACATGACCAGAGAGATCATGGCTAAGAATAGGCAGACTTTGTTGCAATACTGATCATTTTATTGTCCCAATTAAGATACCATGAAAATTTTATATTCATTGTCAGTAAACCATAACCTGAATCTGTTACATAATCTAGACAATATTTACAACCAATGAATGAATCCAGAGTCGCCATAATCTCATAATTTGGTTTATGTATACATAAAGAATATAAAAAAAAGTTTTCGAATTTTATCATCTGCTTTCTCTTTGTGCTTTGTTTATGCTCATAGAATTAACACCCAGTATTATTGTGAATGCATCAATAGCCTTTAATAGGTGTTAGGGAAAAAGAAAAATGTCAAGACATGTTTAATAAATTATCATCTTTATTTCATGTACACAGAATGTGCCAAAGTAATATATAACATACATGTATCCTGTATAATACTGCATTTGTAGTGAGGGTTTGCCAATAATTAATTGGTAAAATCAATCTCTGGTTATGTGATTTCTAATTATTTATTAAGTAATATGTGAGAACTAAAACTTAGACAACCCTTATTCGATCTACCACTGCCATGCTAGTAATTAGTGACATTAGTCGAGATAGACTGTCAAAAACAAAGTTCAATCTCGTGTCTCTCATATAACACACAATTAATGAAATGAACCTGTTTCTGAATGGTGGTAAGGGTATTTCATTAATGGATAAAATATACTTAAGAAATAGCTCTTGCTTCAATTAATGTTATAGTATTGGTCAAAAGTTTTTTGCAACCAGCAATAATAACTTTGAAACAAACACTTTCATTGGTCTGATAACCAATTGTTTTATTGCATTCCGTGAATTGAAAGCTTATGATTAAATTATTTCAAGATAATGTCATTAAACATAATATATCAACTTCCATAACAAGGATGATTGCCAAACAAACGAATTATTAATATTATATGTATTATATGTAATAATGTTAGCATTTGTTGTCTCACATTCTACGTTATTGCGCAGAAAGGATTTTTTTTACCATCAGATAACCAACAGAAGTTCCAATTTTCTTCACATGATTCTCACAAGACATATTATTGCACCAGGTAAATGGTGGCTAAATTCAGAAATTTAGATAGCTAATTGGTAATGAGTTTGATGTATTCTTGAAAAGAGTCTTACTCTTTTGCAAGCCTGACACTGGCTTCAGAAGCTCCGAGTGGAATTCCATGCTTCTGCATCGACTGTATGATTGTCTCTTGTAGCTCCTTATTGTAGTTGTCGAAATCGAAGACGTTTCGAACCACAGATGTCAGCCCATCATTAGGGAATTTCTGTAATCAGAAAATCACTTCTATCAACATCTATAAAATCATGGTGCATTGAAGGATTCTATATATAATCACCTAACTTGTCATAATAGAGCATATGCTGCAAAAATTATCTACTACCGGGGTAATACAAAGTGTGTTAATCAGGGTTGAACAACCATAGCTTAACCTAGTAAGACTTTCCATATGGATAGTAATTGTAATGATGTCATAATCAGCCCTCGAAAGTGTGAAAAATGTCCCATGGCAAATTTAATGCTGTAGCATGTTACATCCCAAATGTTGCCATGGCATTTCACATGGCATTGCTTATTGCTGTGGCAAATGTCGAGGACTGTCATAATATAGTAGAATAAGATTGAGATTTACCTCAGTTGATGACACATGACATTATTATTTGCACAATTTATATGCCCAACAAGAGCATCGCTGGGGCATGGCTAAATGTGCCAGTTTGCAGCCTGATTATATGGGTACCTACCTGTAGATGTTTAACCATATTGACAACCTCTCTGGTTGAGTATGGATATGTGATGAGTCCCTGGTCAGCCATCTCACGAAGATCACGGAATGCCAGCACCAGTTTTCTAAGAGTGGCCTCGGGTACCCCAGGTCCATACTGCTTCAGCATAGACATCTCGGACTCCATGTCTGGGTTATCAATGGCGTGGCAGCTGAAGATGTCGCCTGCAGCAAGAAATGAAAGTGTCAATGACACTGTAGCTCAACTTGGAAAGGGAATAATTTAATGTATTACAGTCAATGGAGCGATTAGGAATGTGGAAAGTTGAATGTCTAATACTAGTTTATAGACATGAAGAGAAAAGTAAAATCCAAGATGGCTGCTGGCGGCCATGTTTTCGGCCGAATGACCGCAAAATGAGTCGTTCCCATCTACATGTCATCGTTAACATCCATGACAAATTTTATGACGATCAGACTAAAGGTACGTCCTGTAGCCCATGCTAAAGAATTTAGTCATACAAAGAGTAAAATCCAAGATGGCTGCTGGCAGCCATGTTTTTAGGCCGAATGACCCCAAAATTACTCGTTCCTATCTACATGTCAATATTATCATCCATGACAAATATCATGATGATCAGACAAACAGTACGACCTGTGGCCCGTGCTAATGGATTAAATTTTGAAATTCAAGATGGCCGCTGGCGGCCATGTTTTTTGTCTGAATGACCCCAAAATGACTCGTTCCCATCTACATTCCAATTTCAACAGCCATGACAAATTGTATGATGATCAGACTAAAGGTACGACCTGTAGCCCGTGCTAAAGGATTTAGTCATACAAAGAGTAAAATCCAAGATGGCTGCTGGCGACCATGTTTTTTGGCCGAATGACCCCAAAATTACTCGTTCCCATCTACATGTCATTATTAACATTCTTGACAAATTTTATGATGATCAGACTAAAAATACGACCTGTAGCCCGTGCTAAAGAATTTAGTCATACAAAGAGTAAAATCCAAGATGGCTGCTGGCGGCCATGTTTTTAGGCCGAATGACCCCAAAATTACTCGTTCCCATCTACATGTCAATATTAACATCCATGACAAATTTCATGATGATCAGACGAACAGTACGGCCTGTAGCCCGTGCTAATGGATTGAATTTTGAAATCCAAGATGGCTGCTAGCGGCCATGTTTTTTTTTCCGAATGACCCCAAAATTAATCATTCTGGTCTAAATGTTGATGTCAACAGCTATGACAAATTTCATAATGATCCGACCAAAGGTACGACCAGGCCCCACGCTAGGAGGCAACTCGGGCGAGAATTTCGCCCTCGGGCCGGCGAAGTCGCCCTCGGATGTCCGCAAGGCGAAAACGAAGTCGCCTTCCAAATTTGACAAAACTAGCTTAGGATTTACGGTAATTTTACCGGTGAAAATTAGACTCGTTTCTGCTCGTTTTGCAAAAAAAATATATATAGTCTCAAGTTCTCAACTGTTCCAATGAGGCATTTTATTTATAAATTATACATGGTGTACCCTATCCACATATTCTAATCAGATTGGGTGCTTTTGGAAATGGCAAATTGCGCTGAGCAACGAAGTTTATGATGAGCTACTGGTTCGTTTTAAGGAGACTGGAATTTAGACCTTACTTAATTTGTTCCGTCGGGTCATTTTGTAACCGCAAATTGTATAGCCATACATGGTTTCCACTGCTCATGCAGTAGCCAAAGTGAACAAATAATACTGTCTTTGAAATAAAACTAAAACATATCTATGAATTTTCACTTTTACAAAAGTAGTTTGTGTCGGATTCCGTTTCCCAATCCAACTTTTTACGTTTTGGAATTGCATTTTATTTTGTTTACAAACAAGAACACGTGCTTGCTTACTATTAAACACAGAGGTTTGAATGTGCATTGGAAGTACTTAATTTAATGTTCTTAGTTAAATCAAAGATCTACATAATAAACTATTACTATCCCAACTCGTTTAAAAGGATTAATTTGTGTCAAAACTATGTGTTTGCAAATTACAATTGTTGTCAATCTATCGCTCAGACCACGTGCTCCGCGTATATACCGGTACGTCTGTTAACGGTTGCAAATTAATTGCATGTAGGCCTACTTCGTTACAATGCAGGTATTTAAATAACCTGCTGGTGCATATTATAAGCTCAACTGGTCTCTGTTAAGAACACATTAACCACTATTGTGACACGGCTATCAAACTCGTCAAGTTTATTGCTTTAATCGGATTATCATCAGACAACACTCACGGTCGTGATGATGGTATTCAACAATATACTCTTTAGAAACAAAATTAAAAGCTTTTGCACCTCCTTAATTAGTCCTTATTGTTGTTTATTTTAACGGACACCCACATTACAGCAGTGGCCAAAAGCCATTTCCAAAAATTTAAATTTATAATAACAATTCAGATATTAAAAGTTATGAAGTAGACAATTAATTTCTTCAGATAAAAGTCAACAGTTTAAAAAAAAATTTAAGTTATAAATTTAGTTAAAATTTTAGATTATCGATCTATACAGGTGCTATACTTGTGTTGTATCTTGCTAAATATGTTTTATCTTGTTGTTTTATCTTATTTATTGATGTGCAGATAAATAAAGCGAATTTTGAAAATTAGTAAGTATTTTTTTTTATAAGTCTCCCTATTCTGGCTCAAGTCTCCCTAAAATCTGCAGAGGGAGACTTCATTTCTCCCTGTTTTCAATACCTAGCTTGGGCCCTGGGTACGACCTGTAGCCTACATTGTTGACGCCTTACGTACACAAGTACACACGTACGACGGACGACAAAGCAATGGCAATAGCTCACAAAGTCAAGTTGAGCTAAAAATCATGCCACTTGATAATTTGAGAATCTTGGAAGTTATGGGCTCTAACATTACCAAGACTCATTCAAGTAATCTGCTAACAGTTTCATAACGCCAGCAATAAACCGATGGAACAAATACACATTTTAAATGGCAAAATGCTACATATATTATATTTATTATATGTTTGCCTATCAAATAGCAGAAAATTCCCAAAATAACATTTTCAATAGAAAATACATATTCCCTATAAGATACTTACACACTGAACTACATGGTATATTCATCTTTATTCACAAGAAAGGATTCTATGAGATCCGTTTAAAATTTATTATTTTGGTACGAAATAGCTTAAGTACCTTTTTGAATCATTATTTATATGATGTAGCAGGTCAAGGTCATTTGTTCACTTGTTATGTATATAAGCAAGTGGGGACACAGTCAAGATCTCTTTTTCATCCTCTTACAAGATTCGAGGGGTGTGACCGAGCAGCGGGGAGGGAAAATCCCAATTTGGGAGGGACGTGTGAGTTCAGTGTGTAAGTATCTTATAGGGAATATGTATTTTCTATTGAAAATGTTATATTCCCTTCAAAGATAAGTTACACACTGAACTACATGTTAGAATCAACTCATAGGAGGAGGCTGCGAGGAATGAGAAACTATTGTATTGTAGTTAAGAGTAATTAATTTGAACCTGCTGAGTAGCAACAAATGGATCCAAAAGGTACCGATTTGCAAATTTTATTGATGGTACAAGGTAGAGTGGAGAAAGTGGAAGAATGAGCCCATTGGCTGAATCTCTGCACCTCCCCCCCCCCCTTTTGGTTCTGAAGTCAGACAAACCTGTAATTGTGAAATCTCCCCAAGGTCATATGCAGGTACATGCATGTGCCACCTCCTCCCTGGAGTAAGCTGGTCATATGCAGAAAGCATAGACCACCCTGCTCCATGGTATGTGACTGAACGAACCAAGATATCCCAACGTTTCGACACCAGAGGAAGGAAATCTATTGTTACCTGAATGGTCAATATGGATGCAAAACGAGGAAGTGGCAACTGTAAATACGATTAGAAACATACCACCAAGTCATGTATGGTGAAGAAAACCCAGAATTAAATAGCCACCGCATCATGATTGTAAGGTTTGCGACCTACTGGCAGTAACAGTGTCTAACTCGACCAACTGATAAAGGCGCAAAAGAAGTATTTTCGGACTGACCATCAAAATGACAGTATTTTACTTTAGTGAATTAATACACCGGACAGAGGCCATATTCCGTCCGACAATGCTGGTAACTGGAAACTGGTAACAAAAACCCCAGGTCACTAAGTCCATGAAGAGCGTTATAGGACTTGGAAATTCCCAAAATGTTTTCTGGTATCGAAACAATGGAGAAGAAAAAGTTCGGAGAGTCCTGAGTTGTAACTACCTCCACAGCCTGTCAATCCAATAGTGTATGCAGTTACACGTACACTTGATTCAAAGGAATACTTTGCAGTCTGCATGTAACATATTAGAAAATGTGTAGAAGGAGGAGACCCATCGTGATGGAACTACTTCAAACAGTCTGAAAGAAGGAACAGGCCATGGATGATTAAGGTCCCAAAAACAACCAGACTGTTGATAACAAGAAGATTGTGTCTGCTTGTTATTCACTGATTGTTCTTAACAGCCGAAGAGCCCGGGTCCATGAGCAGTTATTGTTTTTAGCCCACCGCAACGACCAAGGAGAAAGCATATACTCGGTCGACATGAGGTCGAGGAGGTATGCCATAGGTGTGAACAGAAGGCAAAATTTACCGAAGACCAGTCACATGTGCGTATGGTCGGACGGTTGTCTGTCGCTCATACAGCAAGGACCCGGACCCTAGGTCCTCCCCGCGGGCAGAGACTCTCTGTCGCCAACAATGATTGTCTCATGTGCGCCGTTAGACGAATTGCCCGTCTGTTTGAGTAATGCAAGACAGCATGTCAAAAAAGGAGCACTGAGTACAATAATGCCCGATTCCAGAGGTGCCACGACTATTTATTTTGATAATCGACAATCGGTCGGAAACAATAGACTATAATCGATTAATCGTACCTAACACCATCAGTGGAAGTATTCTGTAATATGGCCTATTGGCTTGGTGCTGGGTAACTACAATGTCGCTGTTGTTTGAGGAATCGGCTCAGGACATGTTTACATTAATGAAGTGCATCACAAACCACTTTTATTGACCAATGAACAGAATGTATTCTATACCTGCACAATTATCGGCCATGTTATGGTGATAATAGAATTTGTGAGTTAATTAGAACGAACGTAAATATGAATTTCAGTGTCTGAATAGCCAAACATGCAAACCATATAAAAGTAGGAATGCATAATGAATGGCCGACGGTTTGTATTTGATAATATCGAGGTTCATTCAACATTCACTGCATGATACGCAATAGCCTATACAATTAACCTCTAAGGATACTTATTCAAGCACAGTATACTCAAATGACATCATGGAGAACATTGCTGATTAAAATGCCATAGGTTCCCTAGTTTCCAATCAACTCCCATTGGTTCAATCAGATTCAAGGGCAAGTGCATTCAGCTCATTGAAGACAGTGACAGTCGGCATATATCAAAGATGTAGTTCCGCCTTACAAGTAGAAATATACAATGACATCGCCATAATTTCAAAGCTGCAGGGCCGCCAATTTGTAGAATTAACAACAACATGAAGAGTAACCATGGCGCATCATCAAATGAACTGCAGACTGTTTGCAACATAGGTTATTAGTACTCCTGTTGACGGAATCTCGTTGATATGCGATCACAGGTTGTTAACCCATCGGTTGTAGATTAAACTGTGTAAAACAAACACGGTATTCAATAATACTGGACATGTCCTGATGTCAAATTAAATAATGCATATTAATCGACGATGTAAATGGTAATCGATGATCGGCTTTATCAACGGTTCATCGATTATACGACTAATCGTGGCACCCCTACAAAGGACTCCTTCAAGCAGGGCATCAACGTGTGTTGTTGGCATGATGCAAGGCTCAAAGTTCTGAAATGCACCTGTTCACATGGAACAGGTTATTACCTACCGTACCGCCACCCCAGAAGATTGCATGAGTTCAATTGTCTATATCGTAACCTGATAAGCTAACCCAAACTGTAAAGCCATGATATTGAGCGAGAATAGATCTAATCCTGGTACTAATCCTGGTAAAAAGCCCATTGGGATTGTCCTAAGACTGTAGAGTCAAAAGCTGATGAATGTTCTACGCACAGAGAAACGCGAGTCACAACTTGGTTCGCAGAAAAAAGAGCCTATAACTGCAGAAAGCCAGATTGCCACTCGCAAGGAATCCAAGGCTTGGTGTTTCGCCCCATGGAACCATAGTAAGGGCGAAAGATGATCTGTGTAAATTTATCACCAGAAAAATCGAACGGTCACCCATAAACAAAGGACAATGCTAATCAGTGACAAGTGGAAAGGTAATAAGTTTGAGCCCTGGTAAAACCTCATGGTTGTAGAACAAATTGAGTGTTTGTTAAAAGTCTCTGCCCCGGCCGATGACTGTGCTATGTACACTGTTATGGACAGCACCCGAGATTTTCCGGCATCAGCCGGCGCGCTGTCTGGTGGCCCAATGCTCGGTCTCCCCTCGAACCTCCCAGGACCCAAATCGGAGGCGAGAAACTGCGTCTGCCACACCTCGATGCCTTGCAATTTACTCTAGTTCTTTTTTAGAGCCACAAGAAAAAACAGCAAGAGCTCTCCGAAAACCAAAGTGAGAATCAGGATTCGCATTGGATGGCAAGTAGCCCTGTTAATTAGAATTGTAATCTAAATGTGGGATCGGCAGATCCAAACCATGGATTTTGTTATCTTTAAAGTTAAAAAACTGAATAAACAGGGCTTGGGAAGAGACATCGAGGTATGATTAATGTTCAGACTGTTTCCCCCCCCCCTAACTGGAGCCAGCTTAAACCTTGACGTGAAGCTGAATCATACCGTGCAGCCAGTAGGGCGGTGGCGACATACTTGGTCACGACACAAATCCAGATACCTCACCAACATGATGACACCACACTTAATGTTTCTAAATGAACACAATCCGCATTGAACTACATGTTGAATGGGCAGATCAGTCAAATATACATAGAATGAATTGCCACAGCCCCAGTGGCTACACTGGCTACAACTCACCTCCCGTCAAAGAGCAAGCATTTTACGGCCATGCAGAGTCCCGGGAAATGGTCTTAACAGCAATTCCACCCGAGGGTAGACGCCAGGGAGCAACTTACTTTGGAAATTTTGATTATCCAATAAAGAGCCTCACATTGACATGATGAAAGTATTTTGTTCTCAATCTCAAAGTCACATAAAATTCATACTAAATTGCATGGCTATTATCCAAGATTGGATGGCAAATTGTGACGTGATGCGATACCAGTTAAGTTGCTCCCTAGGGGGCTGACAGATCTTTGTATGTCCCACCTGCTTGTGAAAGGGAGGACGAAAATCTGAGGTAGGATCCAGCAGCAGCGGGCGAGCATGGTCGGATCCGTGCATACTGGAACCCACCCTCGGAACAGTATGGCGCCTTGCCTACAGTGACATTGGTGAAGTATGCGGCGGGGCCCCTCAAGGTCTGCATGGAACGAGGAATTTGATTAGCCTGAACCTGCTTGACAATGGGGTGACTGAAACCGAGGCCATACGAGGAAGAAAATTGCTTGTTTTATGACCAGTTATAAGGATCAGGAAAGTGACCTAAAAATATTCCAGGAAATTAGGTGACTGATGTGTCACATTATTACGTTTGAAATTGTGTCAGTGATCTGACAAAAAAGTTATTTTGTTGGCAAACAATCTCAATGTGTATTGTATTGTAAACGAATTCATAGTGAACTATGAGCCAAGCAAAACCACACAAGTGAGTTAATTCCTAGATAAACGAAAAAAGGACCCAAACCTGATCCCTAATTTTGCTACATATGTCAACATGAAACAGATGTGTGAGTGACAATTTAAGAATTTCGACGTAAACAAAACAAATGTTGTCACGTGGCAATTTCCACATAAATAAAGTTATAACTGCAATGTTGTCTCACTGGTTGAATGTTCTAATACTTACATTCTAAAACCACAAGAACAGAGATAACATAGCAACTGTGCTGTATAGGCATTCCCAAAGAGAGTTCAACACGTGAACGGCTGCATATATACAGACGAATTCAATTTCGGAATTCTAAACCACGTGCTCCGAAACCTGAAGTTGGGGAATTACCCACAATTTTCAACATAATAAAATAGTTTTAATTTTATTTTTTGCGTAAAATAAAACAAGTGAAATTGAATGAAATTGTCACTCTGATATTATTTTAATAATTATTGTGTCGTTTCCCAAAAATGAAACGATGTCACAACAAATTAAACAAATTGGAACGGAATTGTTAAATGAAGCCGACAATAATATGTGGTTTTCAATTTGCTCATAGCGTGTACTTCCCTTCGAGTCACAAGATGAAAAAGAGATCTTGACTGTGTCCCCACTTGCTTATATACATAACAAGTGAACAAATGATCTTGACCTGCTACGTCATATAAATAATGATTCAAAAAGGTACTTAAGCTATTTCGTACCAAAATAATAAATTTTAAACGGATCTCATAGAATCCTTTCTTGTGAATAAAGATGAATATACCATGTAGTTCAGTGTGTAACGTATCTTTGAAGGGAATACATAGATCGTCATATGTATCTCATAGAAACCACAGTGAAATACAATTTTGTTATTTCACTGGACCTTTTTTTTTACCTCACTGTAGCTTACAGGTGGTTTACGAGAGCATGTTTCTTTCTGAGCATTATTCAATTTGTTGTAATATTAAAAGTGAAAGTGCTGCATAATTTAGAAACTTAGAGCATCAATAAGGCACATATAATAAAAAGAATACCTACACAAAAATTTGATATTTCTTTCCAGACACTCGTGAGATATTTCGGTATTCAAAGAATAGGTATTCTAGATATATTTTAATTCATAAGTCTCTGTCGTTAAACTTTACCTGTGTTTTAACATGATGTTGTTACGCAAGTGTGTGTATAACTTCCGAGAGAGAGAGAGAGAGTGTGCATCAGAATTTAATCATTTTTTTTATATATTCATCAGAGAGCAGATACAGATCATGACTATATTTAAATTATATTACTATATTGTACACATAATTCAAATCAAATTTCTAAATATGTGATTCATTTATAAAATGTACACTGTACACAAACATATATTGACAATATTGCTGAAATAAAGTTGTATAAATATATATATCTATATAAATCAAAAGTATGGTTTGAATTTAAAATGTATGACAGTATGTGACTAATAACTATATTAAAGAACGAAAACATGCAGAAGCTTTTCCCTGTATTTGAAATTTCAAGACAAGACAACACAAAATGAATGGATTATGCCGGTTCTTAGTGGATATCGCTTCCCACATGGTGGTTCAAGAGCTTACCAAATATCATTCAAATCCGAGTTATCATGACTGAGATAGAGAGCTCCAAAATTGTTATGAATGGATGGAAGGACAGAATATGTTTCTATATCCCACCATTAGTTTGCGGGGATGAAAAGTGTCAATAAACTCATCATTATAGACTCTTACCATATCAATGTCAATACAGTCAATCAACTTGTAATGTTTTCCAGATGAAGCCTGTCTATAGCTTGGAAATTTGTTATTTCTTGCTGCCCAACAGAACTGTTCATTAAATTTAACACAATTTATTAATGATCTTCCAATTCCAAATAGTTATATTAAACAGGTAAATTAGCATTCGTTTTTAGACTAAATTTGTTAATACTGCTACATGGTGTGGTCATTACATTCTATATGAATGATTTGAGATAGCAGCCTTCATCTGTCTGATACTTAGGTGTAATTTGTTTCAAACACACCTTTCGCAATCCATATTCTGATAACATATGACTTGTATTTATGTCAGTTCTTTTATTCAGAAATATATTCCTTATGGTAAAAAATATCTTAGAAGTTGTAACACATACCCATTGCACCAAAAAAGTCATTTCCGAGGAATGGGAAACCTGGTCTGTTAGCTAGAACCATCATCCTGAAATCTGGGTGGGCAAGAATGGTATTGTCCGAACGGATTTCTGATTTTGCTGAAAAGAAAGTATATGAATATTCATACATGGTTATTGCAAGGAATAAGATATGGTCACCATATATGGCAAGGAATGTGAGTAGAAGAAAACAGGGTCATCATTTTTGTTTCTTGTAGAAGTCCTTGAAACAAGTGATGACCATGTTTTTATAAAAGGGCATAAATTTGAGATTTTTAGCGTCTTAAATCTTGCATCCAAGGTCTGAGACATCAGAAACACAGGCCCCTGGGGGAAACTACCAGATATACCAATATATACTATAACAGTGACTAGGTTCACAAGTCAGATTTTGGTAAAAAAAACACCATCTATCACATTCCTCATAGATTCTCAAATTCTATCTTCTCAGTCACAATATGTTTCAATGTGTCTTATTGGCCATGACATTTCCTTTCTTTTGATGTATAATATGATGGTAACAAACGAAGGAAAGCCAAAATATTGTAACGAAAACTAGCAAAACCTACCAATGAAAAGCGGTCGTCATTCTCCCTGTCCGGTATGTATTGATTATACATGGATACCAATCAAATTATTACGATCGCAGTTGCCGAACTTGCAAATTTCCCGTACAATATGTCGACTCTGCTTAAATTGACTTCATCAAGTTATATATCAAACGAAAGAAAAATGTATGCCCTATAACATACACTGGGGTATATTTTGGCTGAGGTGACAATGTTTTAGAATTATTGAGGATATTAGATGGACAGAAAGACTGACGACCCGTTTTACTCCCAAATTTCCAGTAGATATCAGTAGATATTGCAAGTTTCCGGTATGATGTCTCGACTTCCCTTTGTTTGATTCTATGGAATTATACATCAAAAGAAAGGAAATTTCATGGCCAATAAGACACACTGAAATATATCGTGACTGAGTTGAATGGTTTTGAGAATCTATGAGGAATGTGATAGATGGTGTGTTTTTCCAAAAGTCGGACTTGTGAACCTTGTCACTGTTAAACCATATATTGGTTTTCGCTGCTATTTTTCCCCAGAGGCCTGTGATAGAAATGGGTCTCAAAGAGACACAATTAACTGAATCTTTTGAAAGGGAATTTACAAAGAAATCCCTAAATACAGTCATACCTTTTGTCATATAAGCAATCATCTACTGACATGGATTCATTACCCCATCATATATCTTACATAGTACCTGGTCAATTTCTATGCATTAAGGATAAAAAAAAATATGTAATGGCCTGATGACAAATATCGCCAATGACCCAACATGGTACCTGGTCAATTTCTATGCATTAAGGATAACAACCTTGAATTGATTGTTGGCACATGCATACAAATTTTTGGCATAAAATCTTGTCAAACACAGTCCCCGGATTAACAACAACTTGGCAGTTGTCAAACTCAGTCCATGGATTAATAACAACTGGGCAATTATCAAACAAAGTCCCCTGATTAACTTGCACCTCTCTTTCTGCAGGCTTGCTTGTGTTTTTTTTTCGATACAAGCATCTAGGATTTCAAAAATTTGGAGATTTTGTCCATAAATAAATAAAAACAAATTTTCAACTGTGAGCCATATTAAGATATATATATATACTAGAAGGTGACCGACTTCGTCCGGGCTTTGACCTTGAATTGTCCATTTTGAAGGTCAAGGTCAAGTGGGGTAACGATTTGACCAGTCCAAAACACTGCCCGGACAAAAGTACCCGACAAACGTGCCCGTCGAAATCCATCCGGTTTTACCCGATTTGACCTTGAATTGATCATTTTGAAGGTCAAGGTCTGGTCGGGGTCACGATTGGACCCGTCCAAAACAATCGGTGAACAAAAGTAACCCAACGTATCAAATTTCGTCGAAATCCCATCAAAATTGGCGATTTGACCTTGAAGTTACCCGATTTCAAGGTCAAGGTCACGTCGCACGGGCAAATGAATATGCTTATGAGACTCGCCATAAGAAAGTACCCCCACATACCAAGTTTCATCGAAATCCCGTGATATTCGGGCGTTTGACCTTGAAATGACCCGATTTCAAGGTCAAGGTGACGTCGCACGGACAAATTAATATGCCTATGTTCGTCCCCGGCCGGAAATACCCCCACATACCAAGTTTCATCGAAATCGGTTGGGACGTTTTCGAGTTCATCGCGAACACACACACAGACACACAGACAGATCTTCCAAAATATATAATAGATATATATACTAGAAGGTGACCCAACTTCGTCCGGGCTTTGACCTTGAATTGTCCATTTTGAAGGTCAAGTGGGGTAACGATTTGACCAGTTCAAAACACTGCCCGGACAAAAGTACCCAACAAACGTTCCCGTCGAAATCCATCCGGTTTTACCCGATTTGACCTCGAATTGATCATTTTGAAGGTCAAGGTCAGATCGGGGTCACGATTCGATCCGTCCAAAACACTCAGTGGACAAAAGTAACCCTACGTATAAAATTTCGTCGAAATCCGATCAAAATTGGCGATTTGACCTTGAATTGACCCAATTGCAAGGTCAAGGTCACGTCGCACGGGCAAATGCATATGCTTATGAGACTCCCCATATGAAGTACCCCCACATACCAAGTTTCATCGAAATCCCGTGATATTCGGGCGTTTGACCTTGAAATTACCCGATTTCAAGGTCAAGGTGACGTCGCACGGACAAATTAATATGCCTATGTTCGTCCCCGGCCGAAAATACCCCCACATACCAAGTTTCATCGAAATCGGGTGGGCCGTTTTCGAGTTCATCGCGAACACACAGACAGACAGACACACACACAGATCTTCCAAAATATATAATAGACTAGAAGGTGACACGACTTCGTCCGGGGTTTGACTTTGAATTGTCTATTTTGAAGGCCAAGGTCAAGTGGGGTCACGATTTGACCCGTCCAAAACACTGCCCGAACAAAAGTACCCGACAAAAGTACCGGTCGAAATCAATCCGGTTTTACCCGATTTGACCTTTTTAACCCGATTTGATTTCCACTCAAGTATATAAACGCGCCTCATATACACACGCTCATTAATTATCAAGTTTCAACGTAAAGATAAATTACCATCGGTGCCCGAGATATCGCCAAGATGTCTGAAGCAGTCATATGCATCGGCCGGTTAAGCGTTAACGTGATCTAACGTTATGAACTCTAACGACGTCATAGAAGTTACGCATTGTTTTTATCCTGATGGAAGATAGTACCACTTCTTCTTGATAATTGAGGCAGATATCTAAAACGGATACATACGCATTATATATCGTTGGAAAGAGGAAACACGAAAGATTCTCACAGTGACTGGCATTTAATTATTCGCGCTGTTTCGAATCGATTTGTAAGCACCGAACTCAAATGAAAGTCCCGTAACACAGCGTAAAAACAGATTTGACCTCGGCACGTGAAAAGTTGACCTCGGATCTGAAAATAAATATGCCTATGCCACCCCCCGGCCGAAAATACCCCCACATACCAAGTTTCATCAAAATCGGGTCGGCCGTTTTCGAGTTTATCGCGAACACACACACAGACCACACACAGACCACACACAGATACACAGACAGATCTTCCAAAATATATAATAGATATATATATATATATATATATATATATATTACATGTACTATCTGCAATATGCAATTGCATATATCAATAAATTAAAGTCTGTAATAGTCTGTATTAAATACAATATATTACACCCATTTGTAGTTTTACTTGGATGCGCATTGCTGAAAATAATAATTTGCTCAAGAGTGGCCCAAAAAATATTGAGAATGGCCCAAATTTTGGTATATGAATTATCTGGTCCCGTGCAGACAAACACTAATAACTAGTTCCTTTCAAAGATATGGGCAGCCTTCGCAGTGTGTACAGTAATGCCCTAAATAATCTACTCCTTAACCACAGCAGAATTATGGGTAACTTTTCAGTAATTAGTGGGAAATATGGCTTGTTGCCATTCATAGGAAAGCTCTCAGAGTCGATTATTTAGGACATTACTGTATTGCTGTTACAAAAGTCACTTCCGCAAAAACTGGCATAAACAGAAAGAATATTATATAATAGACAGATTTTGTTCTTATACCATTCATAAATATCGCATACATTGCATGTTATAGTCACATTTGCACGATTTGTTATGTAAACAAACATCATAAACGTTATAGAACCATTTGGTTATAGACAAACACTCGGAACTACCGGATCATCCAATGAAAATGTTCCGTTGCACGAATATCAAATTATTGGCAACATGAACAATCGCATTCAAATCACACCAATTTTATTTTAATCAACCCATTCTTACCTGATGTCAGTTCAAAATCCAGCTAATCCACGTTACTTAATGATTGGGAAATGATCAGACAGAAAATGTGTACATATTTAAATATAATTGTTCTCACAAAGAGGTGAATATTTTTCAATCCAGTTAGTAATTTCTCCTAACCTATGGTAATTACATCACATATTTTCTCATAACCTATATATGGTATTAAATACCAAATAAGGAATTTACAATGATACTATTGTGAGTTGTAAGTAGGGGGTACAACCGTAATATACTCGCGAATCTAAATAAGGAAATGACGCAATATCGTGACTCTTGCTTATAAACAATTCACTGTGCTTTTTGCGAGAAACTAAACAACACTTGACCTGCATTTTCTCTGACACAAAGCGTGTTTTGTGAATAATATCGCATTCATATCATCATTGTGCTATACTATTAGTATATTCTTAAGGAAAAATTATCATAATTTTATAAATGCTATTTCTAAATTATAACCTACAACGAAGGCCGCCCGTCCTTTTCAAATGAATATTATTTGAGTATTTTCATCAGATGCTAGAAGGATTCATATTCATTGGTTGGAAATATTCAGATAATAAGTTCAACAAACGGCCTATTTCCCAAGGAGACTACTCGTCAATCAGTATTTAGTAAATAAATGGTAAAGTCATTCAAAAGATATGGCTTCCATTGACTGAAATGATTTAAAAATTGCTAGATGAAATGGAAACTCATATTGATATTTTTCATCAGGCCATTACATATTTTTTTCAGACAAATGGCCCAAACGAACACTGCTAGTTATTACCTGAAACAATCCTGCGACCGTCTGACAGATGCATTTCTCCTGATTCTACAAGAGTCTTGAGTATACAGGTAACATGTGTCGGGGCTTTATCTGCTTCATCTACCACTAAAATGTGACCCATCTTTACTGCCCTCACCTGTAGAGAAGGTTAAGAATGTGAGTTGAAGTAATCACATTCACTCAAATCAGTGAATATTGGTCAGAGACGACCACAGCAAACATTACACTGCTGTCGGTTGATAACAAAATTATGAGAAATCTTTGATTCAATCCATCACTGAATTGTTTAGGCCAAAAAAAATGACCTAAGACTCAAACAATTATTTTTCTTAATCAATGCGGTGGGAGGACTTTTGTTTATTTTATTTTATTTTTTTTGCACATCGTAAGCATGGATCATGGTAGCAACCACAAGCGTGCAAAGCATGCATTGCTGCTTATACCTTAGGCGCAGGTGTATGATGACATCATATAATTTTTTTCTATATTTTCTATATCGATGAGCCAATTTCTGGTGGCGTGTACATTTTTTTGTGAAACTGACACGTGACTTTCGGTTAGCAACTGTCTGGAGATTGTGAAATCGCGGAATCGACAGTGGACCAAGAAGATGAAAATAAAATTGTCAACTTCACAACTTCCAAAGAATTCCCATGTCATTTAGGCATATTAGTTTCATTTAGACCAATTTCGTTAGTTAGCTTAGCGAAAATCAGAGGATGTCATGACACGGTTCATGATATCATTTACGTCATTCTGGCTTTGCGGTCCAGAATCCAGACAAGATTGCACAATCCATGACAAAACTTGTCATGTCGTCTCCATAGCATGCTGTTATATAAATTATTATTAGTGTTATGTCCCTGATAAAAATTTGAGGTACAGCATGTGTGGTTGCCCCACTACGTGTCGCGTACGATTCATATATTTTTTTAGCTTACCTTATCTAGTAATAGTCAGAAAATGTAGAGGGAACTTTGTTTTGCATATACACTCATTTAATCTGATATAAAAATTACATTTTGCTACTAGTATACCTGTGTGACATAGGGATTACCAATAATGTTATAATGCCCCTGACTATTCACAAATTTTTTATTTTTGTTGATATATTGACAATTCTCCATAATAACATGTGATCCTAAATCTCCTCCAGTGCCTTTCAATTGTTCTGGAGTTACAATAAGTAAACCAGACTATGATGATCAGCTAATTATTTTCTTCTATGTAGTCATCTACTTAATGTTCTGTGTCACTATGCCTATACATGATAGTCAATCTATCAATCACAAAGATATGTTAAGAGTTGATGTATTTTGCAATTAATGATCAATACCTATGGACATGTCGGGGTGGGTGGGTGGTCCTAGAGGAAAAAAACACATTTTTTCAACCTCATGAGTGGACTTGTTGGTAAAAACATACCAAAATAATTAAAAAAAAAAAAAAGATTTAAAAAAAAGAATGTTTTACTTTTCTTTTGGTAATAATATTTTTTTTTTAAATAAAACGTCCATGGGGGGGGGGGGGGGGGGGGGTGCATTTATTTCAATGCAGCGGTGTCTGAGACTCAAATACTATTTTTTGGCCTTTCATAGGCCTGAGTATTACCATTTCATAAAACTAAGACACCAAACACATTTGCTTACATTTGTAAAAACAGTAGCTATTGCAGGCCAGGTTGGATGCTTCCTAATCAACACTGTTGATATAGTCATTGAGATTATTTTGAGCCTAAAAGTACTGTTATTCAAATGATCTCCTTTTCTGGTTAACAGTGAGAATCACAATAGAATAAATCGAAAAGAACTGACGGAAAACAAAATATTGTTAGTCATGTTGCTGTGTGTACCTTGTAGTAAACATTTCGACTTTTAATTCAAGGATCACAATAACGGAGTGAACTAATAAGCCTCAGTAACTAAATATTATTAAAGCAACCTATATTGTTCAGGCATGCATTCAAATTTCCACTCAGAAATGATCTGAATGGTTTTTAATTTTGCTGTGTCAAGAAATACCAACAAGAAATGCTTTTTCTTATTTAATTCTTTTCAAGGCAACACATGTTTACCAATTTACCATATAAATTTGTTACATCTATAAGCATTTAAATGAAAAGCAACCATAGTAAAATAAATTCTAGGCTTAAAACTAATATTGTACATAACATGTCACTTTAGCATTCTATATCCATACCAATGGTGAGTCCTCATATATTATCACACCATCTCTGACAGTTGACTGCAGTGTTAATGTCTGAACAGTTGTGTCCCTGTGGAGGTTAGAGTAAAAACATATGTTAAAAAAATACAATAATAAGATGCACACTCAGCAACAGGATAATATTTATAATTAAGTCACAAATTACTGAATAAGGAATGAAAACCATTTGTTTTAATAATTACAAATTTATTTTTTCAGGAACAAAATTAAGGTTAACCCACCCATTTGATATTCCATATATATGTCAGCAACCTACCTGTGTAATTGGAGGTATTCTCTGGGTCGGTTGAGCAGTTGTAGAAATCTGTCAATTATTTTATTTTTACCGACCCCCTGATTGCCGACCAGCAGCAAATGCTCTCCTAGTGAGAAATCCTTCAACATGTCCTCCATTACCGCCAGATGCTGTGAAGTTAAAGCAGAGATTGTTAGGTTGTGGTTGACTTAAAATCCACAATCTCTGGTGTTTGTTATTAGCAGGGTTCGCGGTGGCCAGAAAAAGTCCTTTGGCCAATTTGTTTGCCATTTCTGAATATTTTTCCCACTTTCAGAAATTTAGACCAAATTGAAAAACAAGAACATAGGATCATTAAGAAAATCAAAAGTGAAATAAAAACATATTATCAGAACATGCGCAAAAAAAGAACTGATGAATTTCGAGATTAACTTATATGAGAAAATTTACACTATAAGTGTGCACTAAGAAAGCCTTAAAAACTAAAATAAGTCCAGGCTTTTTCATGTATCAACATAGATAAGCACAGCTTTGAGTCACTTACAATTATGGAATTTCTCCTGGGTATTATTAATTTGATGTTTATTGCAATATCAGCTCACAAAAGTCAGAGAAAAGCATGCAATTCTGAGTTGGGACATTCAACTACAGTGAATTGCATTACTAAGGAACAGATAACAACAAAGAAATATATTTCTCGCATTATTTATTTTCGACTTTATAAGGTTCCCTGTCAAAACTTCAAAACATTAGCCAGAGTAGAGATTGATGGAATGAACTAACCTTTTAAGAAAATCTGACCCAGAGCTAACTGACAGGTGCAGAGGTGGAATGTTTAATTTGTATGTGCCCCGAAAATAAATAATAAAATATAAGAACAGGCGCACATGCTTTTGAAATTGTTTTGGCCTGATTGGAAACCGATTTTGCATGGCCTAAATTTGATTTTCAGGGTAACACAATAAACTTATCAAGAAACTCACCTGTGGATTTTCATAAAATAGTATATCAGGCACTTTGGTCCTATTGTCTGGACTATAAACGGGCAAAGATGTCTTGCCAATACGTAATGTCCCATCTTTCACTTCACCTGGAAATAAAATTGATCATGGAAGTTCTTAGCATCCACACATACTCATAGCAATATGGGGGAGGGTGTTGGAGTTCTCAATTTTCATCTCTTGGAAATTTCATGCCTGGCACAAACTTTAGTTGGGAATTTGAGATCAAAAGTAAGTTGAATTTGTTTGGATAGTTTGATTTTATAAATTGCATATACGGCGAAATTTGTTATTATTAGGGCAAATGTCGAATATCTTACTACTTTTGGTCAATTTTTTTGATTGAATTTGCTAAAGAATATCCAACCATGGAGGACGGCCTCAAGTGTGTTTTTAAGGGTTTGTTTGGTTTGGATTTAATATCATTTTAGCTGCTTGGCCATACCACAACCAATTTCAAGTGGAGAGCGGGATGCTGTTAGAAATTCCATGTTAGACACCGCCCTCAATGCGGACCCTATACACATATTTCATGCACATTTTGACATATGACCTTCACCTACTGTGAAATTCATTATTAAGGGTTGTATTATCAAGGAGTGGTATTAATTATAAAATATATTACAGGGTTTATTTTTTCAATGTTATAAAGTTCCCCGTCAGAACTTCGAAAAGTTCCAAGGTTTTGAACTGGCGGAATATATCTACAGATGCAGCCATGGTACAGATTCATGGTATGATCTATCAATGACATACAAGCCTTGAAATAGTGTGTCTGTCATTTGCAGAATGAGGTCCCCAGAGGGTGAATTTAGTGATGCTACCCTGCATAGCGGGCTAGCATCAGCAAATTCACTGTCTGGGGACCTCATTCTGCTGAGGTGTAAGCAGAATGAGGTCCCAGGAGGGTGAATTTGGTGATGCTAGCCCGCTATACGGAGTAGCATCACTAAATTCACCCTCTGGGGACCTCATTCTGCAAATGACAGACACGCTATTTCAAGGCTTGATGACATAGCGTTTGGAGATAAAGTATCAAACAGCTCTATCAAATATGAGTTTCCATTTCATCTTAACATAGCAATTTTTAAATCATATCAGTCAATGGAAGCCATATCTTTTGAATGACTTTACCATTTATTTACTAAATACTGATTGACAAGTAGTCTCCTTGGGAAATAGGCCTTTGTTGAACTTATTATCTGAATATTTCCAACCAATGAATATGAATCCTTCTGCACTTGTATTATCTGTTGTCTGCTTATATTTCCTGAACAGTCCTCCAAATGAATAATAGACCATTCCAATACTGTTATAACTGAATGGGAGAGTCCATTTTTATAGTAAAGAAAGGGTTAAATATAACTACAAAATACCGCACGTTGGATTGCTGACCAATAAGCAATGCTAAAGTACACAATCACCCCCCCCCCCCCCCCCCCAAAGACATTCACAAAGTTTAGTGGTGGGAGGAGCTGATCATTATTGTCATTCAATTAAAGTTCCTGTGAGATTGAACACAGTAACATGTTTACATTCACTTAGATCACATAATTTTGGGACAAAATCAGGATAATAATACTAAGTTTGAAGGAGGCTCATTTTTCGTATATCATAATCATTCTATCCACTATTTGTGAAGGGCCCCGGGAATCAGGCATTTTCATTTTGAATCAAATCTCAAATTGAATCAGCCAAATGATTCTGAATCGCATTGAATCTTGAATCCAATCATTACATCAGATGTATCAATGGTGAAGATGTAGATATCACTTGACTGAGTGGCCATACTGGTATCAATTTATTGACTTCATAATGACAATAAATTATCGTCAGTATATATTAATGTAATTATTATATCAAATTCGCATTTAATGAATTAAGTGCGCATTCTTTGTTGCTATCTCTGCTATAGAATATTGAAATGATGAAGTCAGTAAGCATCCACATAGCTGAAGTACAACATGTATATGAAACTTTGCTAGATCAGTTTCATCAGTCGTGCAATGCTTCGGTGGTCTATATAGTATAGCACAGTCTACAACAGTGTTTGTAATGTGTCATCTTTCATTGGTATCATAAGCTATCTTCGCGAAAAATCAATGTTGTCCATTGCCGTAATGAGAATACAAATGGTGCCAGTGATTCGATACAATTTGAATCAGGACAGCTGATTTTGAATCGAATCAAATCAAGACAAAAGATTCTGAATCGCATCAAATCGAATCGATTCACAGGGCCCTGTATTTGTGATACTGGAAAATGGAAATTAGCACATAAATAAACACAAAATAAAACTTTTTAAAACTTACAGGTTATAGCCTTATCATAGTCATCTGTTAATGTTGAGCTCTCTGCCAGAGGTGTTATATCTGCCTCAGTTAACATCTGTTCAAGGCCAGTTCTGGCCAATCGAGGAAGAAACCTTAAAGTAGATATAATACAAGCTTAAACTTATTTCTGTGATTAAATAGTCATGGCTATAGGGAGTTTCACTAAATATTGCAGAAATATTTTCTGAAATGATAAAAACATCAATTACTTGCTAATATACTTGAAATAGTACATTAAAAAGCTTCTCTTCTTCAATTATTTTCAATATATAATTGCCTTTAATCACATGTATTTTTTTAATATAAAAAAATAATATAATTGGATAATTCATCAGACTGAATAAGTACAGTTACTTATGTAACATCCTCTATATACTGACCTTGCCAGTGATGCCTTCTGTATAACTCCATACAGATCCTCACTCGGGTAGTGGTCCAGGCGCCGGGCTATCCTCAATAACTGTCTGGTGGAAAGAGATGATGCTATAGACTGCAGCTGTAAGAACAAAGTCAATCCATTTATTCATGTACTTGTTGATAAAAGTTATTTCACAGACCTTTATTTCATTTTGCATGAACCCACTTCAAAAGCCTCGAGTCTCACGAATGAAGGGATCTCTCTACAACAAATGTGGAGTTACTGTATCCAAGGATACAGCTTATCATTTTTGAAAGCACTTGGCAAAATTAAATCTAATTGTAAGGCAAAATATGTTTCATGTTAGTATGAGCAGGATATAAATTATGTACTCACTGTGGAATCATGAGAGGCCCGCAACTTCACAACAAAGTCAAAGAGTTTCTTCAGATTAGCTGGTTCTTTTACCTAAACATAAGATATAACTACAGTAATGTCCTAAATAATGGCTCCTTCACCACAGCAGTATTATGGGTAATTCTGCTGTGGTTAAGGAGTCAATTATTTGGGGCATTACTGTAACATGAACCCATAAGGGTTAAAATCAAATATCTAAATTAAGGAATAAGGAAAAAATTACTTTGTAATTTGAGCCAGATACTGGATGAGGTCTTGTTGTTTATTAGTCTGTATTATTGAATCAGTCTGTGTTGGATGACCAAAATTAAAATTTTCAATAGCGCTATAATCTGATAGTCATAATGTGTCATCACAACCACAATCAACCTAATTAATGCTTAACTCTTTCTTTATCAAATACACATTGACGAGAAATTTCATTAGGAAACGTTTAGATAATAAGTTCAACATTTGACCATTGGAAGTTTCATGAACGTATTTTCTTACCAAGAATTAATAAAAATCCTTCTTCACTTGCGTTACCTGTTTGTCTTTCAACTGCTGACATTTCCTGAATGAATAATAGACTATTCCAATGAATACTTTATAATTGAATGAGAGTATCTGTAAAGAAAGGGTTAACCCTTCCATGACTGGAGCTTCCTGAAATTTTGCAAAAACCCTGTGCCAATGCATTATCTCATATATATTTATGAGTCTCCCATTGGAAGCCTCGCATATATAAGACAATACATTGGCTTAACAATATTTACCTTGACCTTGTAAGCCAGTGCATTCTCTTATATATAATGAGGCTCCATGTGGGAGTCTTGAATACATAAGAGAATTCACTAGCACAGGATCTTTAATGCTGTACCAGCACAGCTTCCTTCATGAAAGAGTTTTATCCCCCGGGCAGGAAATAACCTACCATACTGTTGATGACGAGAAGTTCCTCTCCCCTGTCCAGCTGCCGCATGTGGTGGTACAGAAACATGGTGAGGAGTTCTGGTGATAACCATTGTTGTTTGCTACTACCGGCCACCGGTGGCTCAGCTAGAGCGATGATGCGAAATGATGGGTGGATAGGGAACATTTTCCTGTGTAGAAAATTTAATCGTAATTATTATGCTGAAAGTTACATTTGAAAACCCTTTCCAAAATAACTAGTATAAAACTGTATGTCAGTAAATTAAAAGCATAGAAGAGAGGTACATGTACATAACAATACTACTGATCAAATTCAAAAAAGATAAAATAATAAAAGATTAAGATATTGTCCTAAAACTGAAGATAGTACATACTTATTATGCGACTATCTAAACTTTCCATGTGAAACATAACTGACATAACTGTGTAGAGTTTTTGTCGACCATGTCAATATGCATTAAAACATCTATAAACTGCACACATAACAAAATTGTAAGATCTTCTTAAAATTATCTGATAAGACAGGCAAAACAACAGATTAATTACCTGTTAGCCAGCTCTTCATCAGTCAAACTGGTTTCTTCTTTGATAGTCTCAAATCTGTCCTGTCTTATTAATCTGGTGCCATCATACAACTGTAACTCCCTCTCATGAATCAACCTGTGACAACAAGTATTATTAATAAAACTTTGGCCTATTAATAAACAAAATTGTTCATTTTTCAAAGAAAGCCTCGTCCCTAAAAATATGCGCATATGACCTGCCATAAATAAATAAATGACATAGCCCTCACAGGAAAGGTGGTCAACACAAATGTACCAATGCCGTGTTTCTATATATGATTTGCCATTTGAACTAATTTTTATATTTCCAATTGGGGTGGTGCCTGAACTGAAAGTGTCAATAACACAGTAGCTAAACATGGAGAGGTGATAATGTCATGCATTACAGTCAATATACAGAGCAATAAGGACTGAGGAAAGTTAAAATTCTAAATAATACTAGAGGTCAACCCAGAGAGCCATATGAAGTTTGGGATATTTTGTTACATTTTGTTTAACCTCTAGTGAGCTCAATGCAGCCAGCCATGCAACAGACAACACATTGTACAAATGGGTTTCAAATACCTGCAAAACATCTGGATGAAAGTAATAACATTTTATGAGTCACTGCACCATTTCAAAGGATTATTCAACATAAGCTGACAACCAATCTAAATAGAGGATGTGTACGGTATTCAAGGATAAATAGAGGCTCTCTAATGAGTCGCAATTCTAAACAAAATTTATTAATCAAATTTAGTGGACGACATTAACAAATTTTGTGTACAAATGCGATGAATTTGAGATCCATTTTATCACATAATCACATTTTAGCAGTGAAAAACGATCTCAATACAGTTGGGGTTAAACAAAATTAATATTGATTTCCTTATCACAAATGAAGAGGAAGTAAAGACACCTTCAAGAACAAATATAGTTCCATTTTAAATGTGTCTAATCATGTTGACAAAATTATTCAACCACCCTTATCACCCATGTTTATCTCACAGTCAACACTAAATAACCCAACACAAATTGAATATCATAATTATATTCTACTTAACATATAATAACATTGATCGATATCATTGCGCTAAGCTCTTATGTCACTGCGCATACCAATAATACATAATACATTTTTCCACTGACTATCTGCTCGGACCGACAAAAAAACCAACACTTCCAGATAAACAAAGATGAATAACTCTAAAACTGAAAACCCCAACTAAACAATTGATCACTCCATTGAATGTCCTCATAGTAGTGAACATCAGTACCAAATTTCATTGAGAACCGACAACAGGTGGTGGCGATATCTGCTGGCATGGACAAAAAATCAATATTTCCAGATAAACAAGAACGGAAAACCAGAACAAAATGATTGAACTCTCCATAGAGTAGTACTGAACATCGTAGTAGTGAACATCCATAACAAATATCATTGAGGTCCGACAACAGGTGATTCAGACATCAGCCGAGACAGATGGACGGCTTCCTTCGGTCATGGGGGTATAATAATAGTAATAATATGAGTGGCTCTGACATAATAGTTCTATTAGTGGCCCTTCATAAATGACTAACATCCCTCCATCCCATCAGTGGCCATTTTCCTCTTTGCGAGCCTCAAATAAGATGATGTCAGGCCGCTAATAAACAGTAATGCCCTCCAAAATCATGGTATTGTTATATTCTCGTCCAACCTACTGAGCGAAGACTTTCTCAGCACGTAATAAAAACATGCTTTTGTTTTTATTCAATGGCTCATGATATGTGACATCAGTTTTATATTTAAAATAATACACAGTGGTGAAGGATATATTTACAAAATTAATTTTCTTCCTACCTATGTAGAATTGAGAAAGACCCTGGATTAATCCTATGAACACCATCAAGAACAGCCAAGCTACCATCACGAGCTGCTGTCACCAACGGTGATGGTCGCCAAACAGTGTCGCCATTCGGCAGAGTTGTCCTCTGCTGAATCAAATCCCTGGAGGTCATATCCTGGAAAGGTCACCCAAAATACAATCATGTCACTAAAATCATGTGTGATGAACGATATTTTCCACAGACATTCTTAGAATTTTATTTCTTCTCTTTTCAGGTTACTACTTTCTATTGTGATTTTTTTAAGTCGATATGATAATTTATTTACAACAAACACATGAATAATACAATGGCAGTAACACATAACAAAATAATTATTTTTCAAGGCTTTTGACCTTTTCCAATGTTTAGAGTCAACTTTTTATTAAACTTTGGTATTTTATTTGACTGATTTGACTTTATCAGTAATTTCACAGTGACAGTAATGTTTACATAACAATGGTTTTGACATGCGAAATATATAATAATGAAAATAAGAACAATCAATCTATTTTTGCATATGTGCTTGTTGATGATAGTTGTTTTACAGACTTTTATGTTTTCACATGAACCCAATTTGAAGGCCTTGTGTCCCTTAAAAAAAGGAAAATATAAAAGTAGTTTCTAACATTGTTACCTGATATAACATTATTTGTTCCACATGGTAACCAAGGAGATCAGCAAACTTCTGCACCAAAACACTCTTACCACAACCCTAAAAACAAGAAATACATGTACAGTGAAACCTGTTATGAGAGACCACCCATTTTGCCAACACAAAATGGTCGTTCATGACAGGTGGTCGCCGACTACAGGTCTGTTCCAATTTCGACTGAACTGACATCTATCATCAGTGTTAGATGTCTGAGCAAGTGAATTATTTTTATATACAAACTGGTTGAAAATGATTGTGATTATATGTTTAATCTTTTTTTAATAAAGTATACTTTAAATTAATATTAGTAAAACACAAAAAAAGAGACATATAGGCCTACAGGTAAATGCATGTTAAATAATGCAGTAGAACAGCCGATCAGAGAACACATCGGGCACGTGAGTCATGACAGAAGGAAGAACAAGACAGATTGCCGGGGCACAAATCAACTCCCAATATGATAACTTGATAAAAAGGGAATAAATGTACATCAGTCGTCACTGCGTGTCTTTATTTCATTCCTGTCTCACATATTTTATTATTTTGAATGTATTAGCTAGTATCTTCGAATAAAACTGCAAACAGCAGAAAATTCATAAACAGTGGGTGTCCTTGACCTGACCTGTAATGATTCTGGACACGTGCATGACTACGGAATATCTCTTTGATGTTTCAATTGTTGCGACATAGTTCATTGCGTAGTGTCTGCAAACTTCTACTGGTACTTGATGATGTCACATGGAATGATTTTAATTTAATATGAAGCCCGGGAATGAGCATTATAAAAACTTGGAAAGCATGCATTGTCAGCGTGTTGATGGTTCTTTCAATGAGACATAGCGGGAGGGCGCGCGATCTCCTGTATTTATTAAACAAAGGTTTCTTTATGATGTACGCTTCGGGTGCAAACATTAAATCCCCACGTTGAGTAAGTTTGACACTTTGCCCTAAGCGTTTTCGTGCTTGCCACAATGAGGCAGCGACTGGATTATAACGATAGGCCTGTCGCTAAAACAACAGTAGGCCTACAGCCAAGCAGAGTCTCAATTTTATGCTACTATGGAATATAGATTCTTGTTTGTATTTCATCATACATTAGTTAGGTCAAACACATCGTCAACATTCACGTCAAAAATAATAAGAGTGATAAAGATTTTTTTATCCACGTTCCCAAATACTACTTTTGGATTAAAATGAACCAATGATATATCCCTCCTGCTGGGAATTCCGCTTAGTCACATGTCCCGGTGGAGAATCCCCAGATCATAGTCTGTGATGAAGCAACTGATTGCAAATAATTTTAATCAAAGAAATGCATCCTGCTGAAGCAACTGGGGCTCACGTTGGAAAAGCACTGGTTAAAGACTTATTTTTCATGTCTGGTGGTCATTCATAACAGGTAAAGTTGGTCATTTTTGCCACAAATCACCAACCGCTGGTCGCGTTTGACAGGTGGTCGCTCACGGCAGGTCATTTATATAGTAAAACCAGTCCGTACAAAGCCAATCCGGTCATTAAAGCCATTTGTACATTTGAGCACTTCACATACTCCATGAATTAATTTCATGGATTATGTGTAATCGTTAACTTAACCCTTTCTTTACTCAATACACATTGAAGAGTAGATCTCTTAGGAAATATTCAGAAAATAAGTTCAACAAACATTTGAATCATTCTCCTCTTGTATTATTATTTTTGTTCTGTCTGCTTTTATTACCTGAGCACTCCTCAAAATGAATAGACCATTCCAATGTATATTTGTATAACTGAATGGGAGAATCCTTTTGACCACCTATCCACCCACTCATAAGTGCTTGGAAAAAAATGTTTGACCACCCCCCCCCCTCCCCACCGACTGAATGGGAGAATACACATTGAGAGCATATATACAAAATTAATCATGTAGGTAACACATTTTCCAAGCTGTTTATAAGTTTTTGAACACTTCAGTGTTATGAATTATATCAATGCATTCAGCATGCTGACATCCTGAAGACAAAGTTCGGAATTTTATACAGTTAAACTTCGTTAAGTTGAATCGCAAGGGACCGTTTGATTACTTTGAGTTATCCATGTGTTCGACTTAACCATTTTGACCATTTGGTGAACCCAAATTTCAACTAGTCGTATTAATTTTGACCCGAAAATAATTGTTTTCAACCTTGTGCATGCTATTTACTCACGCTAGATCAATAGTCAGCGACTATGTTGATCACATACAACAGACTGGATGATATTTGTTCTGATTATTTATTGAATAATGTAATAAAACACAGAATATGACTGCAAAGAATCCTTTGCCACCAATCGCTACAAAAAAACATTCTTCGATGCTTTTAACATCCATTTTTTCTTTTCGTCATCACTGATGGATGGCGCATTTCTTCGTTTGGAACATTCTTTTCTTATTGGGAAGATATGACTGAATGAAATTATTCTCTATATCAAGTGGTTTAAATAAGATTTTTCATTTCATTTGTCAACACTGTACTAATCCTAACATGGTGGAAATTGACCCACACACCTCGTTAATATGTTAAATAAATAATGAATTAGGACAAACAAAGACAAAGAAACATCACAGCCTTTTATGCAATTGAATAGAAGCACACTGAGTTAAGATCACATGGCGATGCATCGCCGACGGCACTTTTACTTAACCATAGTAATTAGTGTTATAAGCTGGCTGGTGGGACCAAATTTTTTTTCACCTTAAGCGGGAATTTCGACTTATCCACCTTCGACTCAACCGTGATTATTCTATTGGCTTTGCACACAAGCATATCCGGGACCAGGCAATGGCTTTGACTTAAGTGGGGTATTCGAGTTACCGATGTTCGACTTAACAACGTTTGACTGTAATATAGAACATAAATTTTTGGTTTTAAATATTTTTGACCCGATAACTTAGAGATATCACAATGTTAGGACTTCCTCATTACAATGGTTTGAAATATTATAATTTAATGCATATTTTTATATGCATAAAATTTGGATCTCGAATGATAAGTATGTATTCAATGTTAGATATTATCTGTAACAATGGAAACATGGAAATAAGACTATCAGTGTTTTAGACTAGAAGTCATATGGTATCATGATATTGAAGTCAATCAATCAATTCAATCGAGGTCATAGCCCTACCTCAGCTCCAAATTCACCCAAGACTGTCTACATACTGTCATATGAACGACTCACACAGAATCACACAAGTGTGCGAACGAGTTTGTCGATATGGTACATTTGTCAGGTAGCAATACACAATTTCCAGCAATTTTGGCCAACTTGGGAGGCTTACTGTACTTCAAATCTATGCTGAGCCATAACTTTGTCATAAAGCATTTTTTATTTTCTACAGAAATGGTAGGTATAAACAAATGTTAATATTTCCGTTTGTTTGTGCCATTTGTCAATGAATTATGCCCCATGGTTTGCACATACAACAAGCCAAATTTTACCCATTTTAACTAAAATTGACCATTTTCAAGCCCACAGTAGAAGACACATGACAGCAAATGTGAAAGACCTGAAAAATATTTGAAATAGAAATGGAAAAAAAGTTATGGTAGCAATTTCAAAATATTGTGTTGCAAGCGCAGATGACAAAATTCAGGGGAGAGATATCAGGCTATTTTCCTATAACCAAACACAGAGTTGGCCTGAACTCAATACAAAAAAAATCAGTAATGTCACACTCAACACATGCTACACTGGCAGTTATGCCCCCAGATATTTATTTTTCTATTTTTAAGCACTCCTGGTAAAATCATATACATATTCTGGTACAAAGGACATTGCCATTGAAGTCAAAATTATCTGTTTGTCTTGTCCAAGGAAAAGACACAAATATATATTGAACGTTTTGAAACCTTCTGTATTTTTCAGTATTTCACAAGAATAAACCAATGGATGTGCCATAAAATTCACTCACTCGAGGTCCTATGATACAGAAATCTTTCACAGAGTGTGACTGCAGCATATCCGCCATCAACTGATCATGGTAAGGCGTTGTCACAAACTTACTATCATTTCCTAAGGGATTAAGGGTTCCAGCAGGCACCTTAAGATAGAAAACATTTATATCATAAAGATTAAAACATGTGTAATTGTGTGTAAGTAAACAAAAATTAATAAAGTGAAACAAACTGTTATGGTCTTGAGTCAATATTCTGATAGGTCAAAAATTATCAAATCTAATTGGGTGTCTGATGTCGACATATAATCCGAATCGAATCGGCAGCACCACTAGCTTAACATAAGATATACTTCAAATAATTCTTGGAAAATTTGGCATAAAAGCTAAAACTTTTTGCTATAATGAAACAAACTTTGAAAACAGTAGGAACAGTTAATCACACTAACTTATCGCTGCCGCCGCCAATACAGTCCTAACTCTTATTTTTTAATAAAAACTGTGTGTGATTTAATATGATATATATGTACATGTATGAATTGCATATCTAAGCAGTCATTGGCGATTATAAAATGAATAAACACACTACAATACTAAAAATACATTACTCTACTACTCTGGAAGGGTGTATGCATTTATTGTTTTTTTTATTTGATAATTGCTGACGACTGTATTCAGGGGTTATCCTGAGTATTTTGGCAATGGGTCTGGTGGAAGAGTGTTATGGGCATACTCTAGATTCATGACTCTAGATGAACTTATAACTGGAAGAATGTTATTAGGAATTTCAGGCTAAAATTGGGGAAAATCTACGATATTCCTCAGATTTATAGGTGTAGCTTAACATAACATGCTAATCCATTCCATGCGAATGAGTTGCACATAGTAGAAAAATGGTTAACTTGTAATGCGCATTCTGATCATAACACATTAATTCTATTTCATAAAGGAATTGCCATGTTTATAATCGCATCACGGCTGAATGATGTCATGAATTGGTGTGTTGGACCACTGATGTTATGGCCATTTTTCAGTGGAAAAATAAAATGGCAATATTGTGAAAATCATCAATCTGCATCCAATAGTTATTGTCATATGCATTCATGGAACATCCTACACTGTTTCATATGTGGAGATTCTGAGGCAAAAATTCCTGAGTTCTCCTTTGATGGCCAAAAGCTAGTATGGTGATGTAGCCCAGACGTACCCGAATCAGTGTATTACAATGCACATTACAATGCACATTACAATACAATGCACATTTTACCCGATCATGCAAAAGTAGAGAGTCATTGGCAATATTGAAGATATTTTATGAACGCGAACAATCTTGATTAATCAGAGTTCGTCTGGGCATTCTTGAAATGTACTTTCAGACTTAAAATGTTCATGATTTTTGAAACACAAACTGTATCAAATTTGATAACTTTGAAGACGAGAGAAAGATTCAAGTTTCTGCGACTGAAACTTCCAGTGGTTCACCAGGGGGTCTTATATCCGCCACCGATCCAACGCCCTTGTAATTACATACCCCATGCATTTTGCCCCAGTACACATAGTAATAGCAACCACAAGCGCGAGTTAGAGCTTATACCTTAGGCGCAGGTAAATGATGATGTCATATATTTTTTCTATATTTTCTATAGCGACGAGCCAAATACTGGTGGCGTGTACATTATTTGTGAAATTGACATGTGAGTTCCGGTTAGCAACTGTCTGGAGATTGTTAGATAGCAGAATTGGCAGTGGACCAACGAGATGAAAATAAAAAATTGTCAAAATCACAACTTCCGAAGAATTCCCATGCATTTTAGGCATATTAATTAGTTTCATTTCGACCAAATTCGTCAGTTAGCTTAATGAAAACCAGAGCAGACATCATGACACGGTTCATGGCGTTGTTTACGTCATATTGGCTTTGCGGGCCAGAATCCAGACAAGAGTGCACAATCCATGACAATACTTGTCATGTCATTTTCACCGGGGCCATTGCATGCTGTTACATAAAATATGATTAGTGTTATGTCGCCAATAAAAAATTTGAGGCACAGCAGTTGCTCCAATAGTGTCATGTACAATTCATATCATTGCTGAATCTGTCTTTATCCCATGGTTTTGGGCACTAAATAACCCAGGTTCATGCTTCACTCTACGCTAATTAAACAGTTAGTTACCACTTTCCTCATAAATGAACGAGAGTAAACCAATATGAAAATATATGACCATAATCAGGTCTGTGTACGACCCTATATCTTCCTTTTAGCAAACAGCAATTGTGTAATTAGAGTTATAACTCACCACATGTAGCATATTTAAATCCAAGGAAAGCTTAAAGAAGACACTAACCGTAAATTCATAAGATTTCCATCCGTACTTCAAACTAACAGCTGCATCTGTTGTTGTATCAGATTTTGAGACACTTTTTACTGAGCAATTTGCATTGTCTTCTTTAATCTCAAACCTCTGCAAAAAGATAATGCAAGTAGAGTGCTCCAAACTGCTATATATAAAAATGAACATGTTTGATACAGTGTAATTGATCATCAAAAGTTACTACCTGATATAAAAAACATTTCAACACTCCGTAAATAAGGTTGTTTCTCAATACAGAGATAATTCATTATTTCTTCTTTAATTCTTATGGTACACCAATTGCAAAAAAATAAAACTTCACAAACCTTCAAAAATATTGTTCTCATCTCAATTTAAATGAAGTAATTGCTAGGATTTTATTTTTGTTATTTTCCAGTATTTGTTTCCGAAATATTTCCCGAAACTTTGGCAAATTTAAAAACCGTTTTCACTGCAATTGTGCACTAATGAATTTGTATGAATTGCGGTATACGAACTTAACCCTTTGGAGAGTATCTGCAACGTCATATACATGACGTCATGAGTAGATTTAACGTCAACGTCATAGCATTAATTATTAAAAAGTTCGGGTCAAAAGGGTCCAATAATTCGTTTTAATTTATGTGCATTTTTTTTAACTTGTGTTATCATAATCGATTGCACTTATACATTTGGGACATTATATTAATCAAAATAACTCCTATACAAATCATTTATAAATCAGATGATTTATTGAAGTTATGTCTACATAAAATAACACTTCCTGAAACGACATATATGTCGTTCTACTTCTCAACCGATAGACGACATATATGTCGTTCTACTCGCCAAAGGGTTAAAAATTCACTAATTTGCTTGATGTTTGCATGGTATTATAAATCAGTGTAAAGGTAATGTCAATTGATTTAAGAAAGCGGCTACTCATAATTGTTCTGATAAGGATGTGTGATCAATTTGTTGAACAAACATACATGAGCGAACAACTACAGATTAACCCTTCCATGATTGGAGCTTCCTGAAATTTTGTGAAAATCCTGTGTCAATGCATTCTCTTATATATGCGAGCCTCACACATATATAAGAGAACATATTGGCCTAACAATATTTATCTTGACCTTGTAAGTGCATTCTCTAATATATTCAAGGCTCACTATGGGAGACTCGCATATATAAGAGAATGCATTGGCACAGGATCTTTAATGCTGTACCAGCACAGCTCCCATCATTAAAGGGTTAATTAGTAACTGATGTAAGGGACTTAGAGATCTGCAGCCGTTCTGGGAGGTGATAGCTGGCTACAGGTTTGGCACAGGTTCAATTTTAGGCCCAGACATTTTTTGCTGCTTTACTTGGAAACTGACCTTCAGTGTATCCTCCACAGCTGTTATCCCTTCTTTGCCGAGAAAGACATCGTGTGGATACAGTCGGTGAATCAAATGGCGCTCTGAGAGTTTTGGAATGTGATTCTAAGGAAGACAAATTTTTTAAACATTGATATGGTAGGAAGCTAGCATTCAGTCTGTAGCGATGGACATAATGGGTTAGGCTAAGACACTGACAGATGGTTTAAGATGTTTTGTAGATGTTTTAGCTATTATGTTGAATATAATCTATGTTACTTTGCCTGGCAGAAAACCATATCTAAAGGAAATTTCAGCAAAAGACTGGGTCAGATATATTTTTTCCAATATTTGGTCCTTGGTGTCAACAATATTAATTACTGGTTTATCACTGACACCTAATTGAGTTATATAAGTCTTTCATACAGTACCCCAAAGACGAGGCAGCCTCATTCCGATCATTGCGGCGATTGGTCCACTCAAAATCACAATGGATCGCCACAAATCGCCGACATCTAAATGCGGAGATGACACCATAATTATGAGTGTAAAATATTATAAACCAATGACCATTAAAGCATTTGTCGCCGCTGATCAACGGTTTTCGCCACAAATATACGATCTTATATGTTGCACTTATATGTTGTATGGCATACTTACTATAAACTGCAATCTTATTTTAAGGGGGTTATTATATTTTTTCAAAATATCGATTCAAACAGACATGGCTAATTCGAGCTTCCAAACTCTTTCTATGTAATTCGGAAAAATAATTGCCATGGTCACAACCATTTTCCAGCTGTTTTCAATTTTTCGCACAGAAGTGAAATAAACGCTCCTTATTTCTACCTTGTCAGGAATAGAATAACATGAAACACTCTTTTCTGTTCATGTGGTGCACATGGCTGTTGTTTGTTTGTGACCCATGGCTGTTGTTTGTTTGGAACCCAAACACCGTGTTCAACTTTGTATGTTTTATGACTTCAGAAGATGCGTCTTTCTGAGACATATATTACCATATAACCAAGAACTGTCAAAATCCATCAATCAAACACTAAGTTCTAGAAGATTAGGGACACCCGCCCGACCGCCGCCAACTGTCCATCATAAAATTACAAGTTGAGATTTTGAAAAAAAACTTGACTAAAATACACCCATCACTAGGGAACATTGTACCAAGGGATTTATAAAATTACATACCATGATTTTAGCCAGAGCCGAAACATTATCCATCGGAAAGTCTGGTAGACCCAGGGCCTGTGATTCCGATGTCTGCATTGTTGAAGCAAAAGAAAGAGTTCTTGATATCCTGAAAAAACATTGTGCATAAATTTATTATTCGATCATGTTCAAAAAAAAGTTCAAAAACCTTATAAAAAAAAATATTTTTACACAATTTATCTGGTGGTCCATGTTCAGTGGAAATATCATGGAATGTTATATCAACAAAGAAATAGTAACTCTTTAAAAAATATTTCCTTTAGGCAGTTCCATTACCCAATTGGCTCATGCCAAATGGCGGTTAATTACAAATGATGCCTATTTCAAAATTTAAAGTGAATACATTGTACATGAAGATGGGTGACGGAGGCCCAATGCACTGGACGCAGATCTGTCATTGTATGTTAATGTATTATTATTTATCTCATGTTTTGGCACTATTTCTCATAATGTGACAAAAAGATGTGTGACTTGAACTAAGCAAACATAGTAGATTATGGTAAAATACACAACCCTTGATTTGAACTGCATCAAAGCTGCATTATTTTTCAAATGAGAAAATACCAAACAATCTGAGATATATATGAAAACCGACTAATGTATGACCATAGCAGTCAGAAATTATCAAACCTGGATATGGTATATACGGGCATGCTCAAAATTATAGACTACTACTGAATTTGAAGAAACATAGCTTCATCTTGAAGCAAACACTCACCTGTCAGAAGGCACATTTCTTGATAAACCCTGTAATTCTTCCAGTTTTTCCTAAAACAATAAATATTCATTGATTACCAAATCTGCTTAAAGATGGGGTATCTCTTCCCAGAAAAGTTTTATATAGATTCTGTGGTATGAAATAATAGATTTGAATCAAGGACACCCGTCCAGAAAAAACATCTATCAATTAATATCCATTTCATTCACAATTTTAGGGGCAATTTTTAGAATAGAAATTTGAACGTAATTCTTCAAACCGTACCAAGAGCGAGAATTCTATTTTGTTAGCACCCTCAATCAAGGCAAACTGAATTTCAACTAAGAGATCTCATGAAAATTATGATAAAAAGAAACCACTTCCATTCAGTTCAGACTTACTAAAGTTATCATCAGGAAACAAAAATTGAGTACAAATTCCATAACTCTACCGAAATTGGCATACGGAACCCGAACTTGACCTGTATTTTGGGCTAGTAAACCCACATATCAAATTTTATTCCATTCAATTCAGACTTACTAATGGACAGACGGACGTACCAACAAATGGGTAAGGTATTGAGTTATGTGGCTAAAACAGTTATGTGTCTACAAATTTATGTGGCTATCAAGTAGTTGATAAAATCTGATGTGGCTATCAAGTAGTTTATAGTGATAAAATTTCAGATTATGGAATTAGAACATGTAGGAATTATAGCAGAAGTAGCTGATTGAAACTCAATAACTTGCATGCAGAAACTAGGACAGCCGAATAGGAGAAACTGACAGGTCCGTGATTGGGTGACTAGCCACATAACTGTCCGAACAACTCCTATTGACAGACCATGAATTGATAAATCTATGAACTCTAAATTTCCATACATATTCCTTACTGATAGCCACATGAGTATCCAAATGTAAGCATGGACCGACAATCCAATAACATAATACATTCTGCTTATTATAAAAATGGGCATATAAAAAGTGACTGATATATTCAACAATACTCCATCAAACAATCAAAATGTGGCTCAAAATTGTCAATACTGCTTGATATGTATCTCATCTGCTTGCTAATCCTGTTTTACTTGTTGAGTCTGCTGTATGTCTATATTGTAGACCACTGAATAATTACTGTTTAACATTCAAAATCAAAGAAATATGTGTGTTTTTGGTCAATTCCTAACAATAAAGTTTAAAGTGGCACCAAAAATTGATAAATGGTTAAAGGTTGGGACACCAAAATAATGACGTTGAATATTAACCTTGAATGCTACGGGAGTGATGTCCCTGGCTTGGAACCTTGACCTGAGAGGTGGATCCAGTGGGTTTCCTTGATATCTGGGAATAGGCAATCCAAGGGCAATCACTCTAAAATTTTCACTGACTTTTACCAACTGCAGTGAGTCCAACTCTTCTTTCGAGTGCTCCTGAAAATAATTTTAAACTATATTTTTTACTTTTGATAAATATTTCGAATAATAAGTATCTCTTCTTGTTTACAAGAAAGTTAGGAAGGATAAAATATTTATTGTGAATACCTGTGAAAAAAATGTCCAAGGTAAACATGGGGGAAATGAATTTTTTTTTGTATTAACACGTAAATGTGGAGCTCCGTGGTCCAGTGGTTAGTGTGTCGGACTTGTATTCGCAGTAAACACATCGATATGGGTTCGCAGCGTGTCACCGGTCATTGAGTCTCCACATAGCAGTGGCTTGGCCGCTTTGAGCGACATGCAGTTGTCGGATTGCTCGCTGTTTCGTAAACCGCGCCAGGTTGTGACCCTTGAGCAAGGTCGCTCGTACTGTGTCGGCTTCGCATCACTCATGTGTTAAAAGAGTACCAGTTAGCTTGTCATACTGATGAGTATCAGAGCATGTTCTGATCAAATTAGAGCAGCGCCTGCAATGGCTGCAGCTGGTTCATTGGTTGGCTTGTACAAATGACTGGGGTAATATTGTAACAAGCGTGTTAGAGCAAGTACTTGGTTAATGCTATATAAAACTGGTCATTATTATTATACTTCAATGTGTTAACATTGAAGTATATTGTAATCCTTATTTTTATTTTTTTTATTATTATTATTATTATTATAAAAGACCTTATATCTCAGAAACCACCAGGTCGATTGATTTGATATTTCCTACTCATATACATCCACGAAAAGTTAGTTTTATGCACTTACCGCTATTTTTGACCGACCTTCACCTTCACCTTCACCGTCGCCAGTAATTTTGTTGCAAAAAATGGTTCGTCCTAATTTGACCAACCTCACAGGGTGGTATCGCATGGCAAAGACGATTAAGGTGCAATATAAACTAGGTCAATCGGTCAAAAAATGGCGGAGTAATGGCGGTTTGATTATAGCCACATTTAAACTAGATTGAACTTTTATTGAGCTTGGATCTCTTATGGGTCAAAAATTGATTGACCGATTAGAATGATTTTTGGTACATATATAGCGTTCGTCCTTAGCTATTAACCCGACTGGGTATGAATTTCGTACGACCTTGACCTTTGCACTAAACGCTCTTCATGTATATTACTGTTGTGTACGTATCTCCTCCAGAACGGCTTGAGATATCGAGTTCGGACTTCCATTATTAGTTTCCACTCATCATGTGCTACAAACACGCGAAAAATGGTATGGATAGCACTTCCGGTTCGAAAGTTCGGTATTGGTCGAAGAATCGGTTAACGCTCTTTGAAAAACTTTTTTCTTCTGAATTTGACCAAATTCATAGGGCGACATCGCTAGTCCGAACTGAAGACAACGCTGTAAAAATTAGCGCAATCGACCAAAAACTGACGTCACAGCACCCGATTCAAATTTTGACTTTTGGGTATCCTGCAAGGTGAGGGCCTTGCCCTGATTTCTTTGAAAAAGGCGAATAGATCCAAAATGACTCTACCGATTGCCTTGATTTTGTGTACGTACATAGCTCCCGTCCTTGGCTATTGACTGGACTGGGTGCGGAGTTCGTCCGACCTTGACCTTGGCACAAAACGCTCTTCATGTTGATTACTGATTTGTACGTATCTCCTTCGGAACGGATAGAGATAGAAAGACGGGACAACTTCGAGTGTGTAGGGTAACTAATGCTTTCGAAGTGGGCGCATTTTGGTATAGCTCCGATGTGCCAAAAAAAAGCTTGGTAGGGGTCGAAAATTTGATGTCGTTATTTACGAAATTTTTGCATTTGTCCTAGGAATTTGTTCTAACTTTATACCTATGGTCTATTGGATACGCTGATCACGAATAACGAAGTATGTTTTGGATCCGAGCAAAACTGGCGGAGTTACGCCATCTGAAAATCCCAGTTTTAGCAGTGTTTTGCTATACTGTGTTCGTTGTATGTACAGAACGGCTAGAGATACCGAGTTCGGACTTGCTCTATTAGGTTCGTCTTCTGATGTGCTACACGCATACAAAAAATGGTTGCAATAGCTCTTTCCATTGGTAAACATTGAAGTATCGAAATTGCAGTGCAATTTCAATTTCATTCTAGTTATTATTATTATTCTTATTAAATAATAGAGGTTCAATGGATATTACATATCAAATCCTTCAATTTTGAAAAAGACATTGTGAGTTAGCTTTAGAATCCAGTTCCATTGTTTTCATTTTTATTTTGAACATCTACAGGAAATATATATCATATACTGAATGCATAAGAATGAATAATCAGAATGCTAAGACACAACACTCCTGAGAGTAATGACTTGACTCCAAATGTAAAGAGAAAAGAGCTGTATGTAATTTGTCAAATAATCCACACTGTGCTGGGTCCATAGAGCTGTTTTTGTGCACTATTGTGTTAGCTTAGTCTATTTTACTGGGGTCTTTTCATCATTTCAGCTGCTAGACATATCATAATGTCAGTTTTATGGGTGAAAACAAATTTCAACTGAAAGTCACTCCACATGCATGTAGAATCAATGACCCCAAGAAAGCAAATGAGAAACTTATACAGATACACGAATCAAGTTATCTTCCCTTTGTGCGGATCACAAATCTGTGCTGATTAGGATTTGAACAAGCTTTGCTATTCCTGGATGGCACATATTGGCCTAATGTGCCATGCAGCTTATCGACTGAGACAACCTGCTAATATATTATGTCACTCTTTGTCTCTCAGTTGACAAGAAGAATTTAAGGATAGCATACCTCAAGAAGCTTATTATATCTGTCAGCAGCCACCAGAAATCGGCCGTCGTCCAGCTGCATCTCTCTGTTCTCCAGTAAGTTATTCAGAACAGGCAAGACATTACGCTCAGCTTTCTCTATTCCTTCCAAAACAAGAATCCTCCCTTTAAGGGCAGCCCTGACAGCGCACTGAAATATGAGTATTTAAGTCAGCAACAAGATTAACATGTGTCAAATGCTAATTTTAAAAGGGAACTGTTAATAAAACTTTTTGTTCAGTAAAATAAACTATACCAGTGTCATAACGTAGAATTAAGGTTACTAAAAACGAATCATATTCGAAAACACCAACTTATAGCGTAAAAATCGAGATTTTAATAACTTTTTGACGTCGAAAATAATAAGGAAAAACTAAAAAGCCACTCGCCAGTTTTATGTGCACAAAGAAGCGTGACGTCAACGTGGGAACGCAACTTTTTTTTTTCGGATGAGGGAATAAGACGTAAACATGTCCACGTGTTTTCTCATTTGTTTTGTTAATGGCGACTTACGATACAAATCTACTATTTTCAACAATTTGGACATTTAGAAAGTGTTCATGACTGAAGTGTGTAAATCATATAATATCACGGAGTTGTGCTAGGACTATACGTTGGACGCTGTTTTGAGAATTTTCGATGAATATTGTGAATTGGATTTTCGATTCTGGACTGGAGGTTGACCTTTCGCAATTGAAACAAATTGACACTTTTATAGACAGATTTATGTTTTAGAGGAATGTTTATCAACCAAGAGTCAAAATTATTGGACTGTAATGTGCATAGAACAGTTGTCTGCAGTTTTCAACACATTCTTGGTGGAAAAAGATTCTAAAACTACGATGGCAATTTGGGAAGTAAATCACCTATTTTCGATGTTTTTTTCCGATGGTAATCCGACGTGGGCCGTATTCAACAATGCCAGCAAGGAGCTGATGCTGAACTCTTCCAATTTGATGATTATTTATTATAATTAATAAATATATTTTTTAATCATTTCGTTTGTAAATATTCTCCAAAATCAGTTGGACAAGTGTAGGTGAACAACCAATATATATTGTACAATAATAGCCTGATCGAGTTAAAATAGATTCATTGATCGGTCTTCCTGGCATATTGCTCACTGTTGTATTGTAAGAGGGGAGACCTCTAAATTTCTTGAACATTGAAATTCCGTTTGTTTAAGAATTTGTAGATGTTTATATTGAATATTCTCAGTAAATAATTATTCTGTTTGTTTCAAAAGAAATCAGAATAATTGTTATTGTTTGCAAGTACTAGTATTGGTTGAAAGATAATTATAGAACAGTTTAGATTGACTCCCCTCTTACCAGATGCATGCTGACTGTGGAAGACCGATCGGTCTATTTAAGCACTTCCAGGCTATTATACATGTAGATCACTCGGTGATTCACCAAGGTTCGTTGGATGGCTCAAACGATGTTTCCTAAGAAATTCCTACCATGGCCGGTTTATATATACCCTTAATTTGAACCACACAGTTGATTGTTTCGTACCATATGTTTTGTCATTTCACACCATATACATTTGTATGTTTCGTTGGTTCCCACAAATGGTAATTGGTCATGCGTATGCAGCGTACCATGTGAAAAATTATTTTAATTTTGTTAACTTAATGAAAGCGAACATGTTTACGATTTAAGGTTACGTGATGATGACAACCAGACAATTACATGTAAACATATTTCTTTCTTTTTTTGCGAAAAAAAATTAACAAATTGAAATTGTGGCAACACAGTTAAAGATACATAATCTGAATTAACGCTTTCATATTACTATTTCCTTGGCTTCGGGGGTAAACATATTTGATTCGAGTCGAGGAACCCACCCGTGTTGAATAAAATGTTGATAAATAACAGGTTTTGGAAAATTTGGGCAATTGTTTACTATTGTTGACTGGTTAGCATATTTTTTTTTTGGGCATTTAATCGATTCTGATAACCGAAGCGGCATTTCAAAAAAATGTTTGTTGTTGGAATCTGATAAAATGGGAACCATCGAATCGGTTTGAGTACCTTTAATGTTATTTCCAAAAAATAATACGGTATACTCAATGGTACAAATTGTCGAAATGATACATGTACTGGTATGAAATGTCCAGAACCCTGGTGCGAAACATCTCTATGTCAAACTTCTATGGCACGAAATGTCCAGCAACCTATTGGCTGTTCAGTCCATTGCACATTATAATTTATTTCCAAATAAAGGTAATACTAAATATTAAAGCAGTGTTTAGTGTTAAGTTCAATCTTGAACTAATTGTACATGTGATATAGTCACACGGACTTGTTGTAAAGAAAACAAGTAAAATTGAGGATGCCACTTTATCAAACATTATAAATGCATCAATATTCAATTGATATGTATACCGGTACATGTAATGCTTTACAAACGCATGTTTTTGTATATATATTTTTACTTGTTTTCTTAACAAGCCCCTGTGGCCTCAGTTTAAGTACATGTACATGTATAGGAAGCCACAACTTATCTGCGAAAGAGCTCTGGGTCTCTTGTTCACTCATTGTGTGACCACTGAAATCAGAGACGTGGCTAGATAGTCTCCCCATTGGGGAGGGGGGTCCACCTTGATACCTGTATGTTACGACAGCACCACTTGGAAGGAAGTTTCCTACTGATGGCTATATCGGTCAAAAAAAAAATTCAAATTTTTGCCCGGTATGGCTTGTTATCAAACTACATTTGTACATGTACTTACCGTAGGTGAATATCACTTCAATTTGCCTTGAAGGTACTCAATCCGATCAGAGGGTCCCCATCTCAACAGATTCCAACAACAACAATCCGATCAGAGGGTCCTATATTACTATTTCTTTGGCTTTTAGGGTAAAAAATATTTGATTCGAGTCGAGGAACCCATCAAACAAAGCTCAGAGTTATTAGATATTGATTTTTTAAATTTGTTATTTTCTCGAGATGAGTACTAATAATTGCCTTCAACTTCGTAATCTGCTCGAGATGTGTACACCAAAACACTATTCAAACAGACAAGGATGGATAACTCTAAAATCAAGTGGTAATAATAACGCAATTTTGACTGTATTCTGGGACACAAAGTATTCCCGATAATGAAAAATAATAGATTTCTAAAATCGATATCTAAAAAATCTGAGCTTTGATGGGTAGCTTCCTCGACTCGAATCAAATATTTTTGACCCCAGAAGCCATTGAAATAGTAATTGAGAGGAGTTTTATCAGATTGAGTACCTTTAAATTGAGTAATATAGTTTTAGGACATCACCAATCAGAGTAATATGATTTCATGACATCACGGATCCGAGTAATATGGCTTTACAATATGGCATAATTCTATTTCACTGTTAAATAATGCATACTAAGACAATGATTTTTTGTGATGTCACTCATTTGAAAGAGTTGTCAATAGAACACTGTTTACTGTTACTAAGAGGCAAACTAATTAATGTTATGGATAGGGTATTACTTGGTTGGTTTGATATTATAGGCCTGATTTCAGCCCTCGGTAACCTCATTTCAGCCTTCGACCTTCGATGTCAGGCTGATAGTGATATGAGGTTACCTTAGGCTGATATCAGGCCTAATATCAAACCAACCAAGAAATGTCCTCTAATTATTATATAACTAGCAGGGTGACCAGTCGTTGCCCAGGTTAATGCTCTCACTTTTTTCTCTGACCCCAATACCATCACTGTAGACATTTCTAATCTGCACCATTATGATGATTATCTTTCTCATAAGAAATAACAAATTAATAGTTACGTGTAGGGTATTACATGTACTTGGTTGGTTTGAATATATTGGCCTGATTTCAGCCCCCTCGGTAACCTCATATCAGCCTTCAATCTTCGACAGAGATGTGAGGTTACCTCAGGCCGATATTTGGTCTAATATCAAACCAACCAAGTAATATCCTCTAAATATTATGTAACTAGCAGGGTCGTTACCCATGTTAATGCAGTGTGGTACATGTATTGTTTTGCCCCTCCCACTTTTTGTCCCTTACCCCAATACCGTCATGTGCTGTATACATTTCTAATCTGCACAATTATGTTGATTATCTTTCTCGTAAGAAATTGCCCCTGTTAGACCCCTTTGGAGCCATCTAGAAGGTCCCTCGTGAATCGTGAATTAATATAGAATAGACATTCACAAATATAGGTATAGATAAAGATTTTTTAAGAAGTTCCCGGACCCCTGTGGTTGTAAATAGAATGCACTCAGATATTCTGACTTCAAACTTGTGCCACCTTCTAATTTAGATGTACCGGTAGTATTGCTTGATAAGTTGATAACGGTAGACATGTGTTGATATGATTTGGTTGAAAGATTAGAAAATCAGTGCCCCCCCCCCCCCTCTCAAAATTATCATTTAAGGAATAATCTTGGTTTTTAATGTGATTACAGTTTAAAGATGGTCTATCTCTCCCTAAACCAAGTTTTATATGCAGCAGTTTCCTGAAATATGTATGAAATATTAAAAATAATAAATATGAATTGAAAACCCCTGTCCGGAAATGCTTCTATCTGACAATATTGATTTTATTTTATATTTTTCTGGTATATTAGATACATACACATGTACAACTAATTTGGGACATTTTACAGCTCGCAAAAATGCTTGGAGTGTAGCAAGTGGGAGAACTCTATATGAGATCGCCTGAAAGTTTTATGACATGACGGTTTGTTGTAAAAATAGTAACGAAAAATATGTCCCAATTGATAACAGTGTTCGCGCTGGACCGAAAAAAACTTTAGCCAAAAGTTTAGCCAAATGAAAATTTTATTAGCCAAATGAAAAAAACTTTAGCCAAATGTTTTTTGGCCAAATTAAAAAAAACTTTGGCCAAATTAAATCATCGTTTTCTGGTCGGTCCACAATTAATGACGTAAAATCTAACATACACAGGTGAAATACACAATAATTTAAATAATTTTGATGAACTAGAAGTATTTTTATATATATCATTTATTAAAAATTTATTAATCTGTATGTGAAAGAGTGATTTGGAGGGGGGGGGGGGGGGGGGGGGGGGGGGGGGGGTAACCCGGGATTGTCCTTCTTAATGTCATTATTTTTTTGTTTTATATCAATATCTTTTTAAAAATATTTATCCTTGCGAAAATATCTAAGTGACATCTGGAAATTAATAACTTAATATTGTTACGCCATTATCAAATTACAATCTGTCATAAAAGCATGCATATTATTTTAACTGTATCGGTATTGACGACAAATAGCCACAAAATATCTGTCGTGATTCACTTTGTCTGATTAAGCTATTGTCTTACACTTGGTGCTCATAAACCTCGACCGTCATAAATACAATGTCATCATAAACGTGCATTGTGCAGGAGCGCCGTGAGTGACCAGACAAACAATGGGCTGAATGGGGGATTAGGGGATTAAATGTAATAATTAATAATGACCTTTTGCTGCTTCGTGCAGAGTGACGTAATCTTTCTCCAGATTAAAACAGCCTGTTACGAACAAATTGCTTATATACAGGCGTCAATGCACTTTACAAAACATTGCTTTCTTCACATTGTCATAATTCAACCACGGTCGTTTTAATGTCCATGCGTCTTTGAATGTCCGTCTTGTGAAAACTAAAGATGATTGCATATCACTTTGTGATCGCTTGGTTGATAGAGTTGTCGATCGGGTTTCCCTTTGTACGATATTTCATAAGTACGAAAATAATGAAATACTTTCGTCACCTAACTTCGTCTTGAATGTCGATCTATTGAGCGCTTTTATTAATTAGCTTTCTGGCTCCATGCTTTCAGTCTCCATTTGGGTTCAAAAAAAGTTTAGCCAAAAGTTTAGCCAAATGACATTTTTATTAGCCAAATTCGAAAAAGATTAGCCATTGGCTAATTTGGCTACCGACAGCGCGAACACTGATTGATAATCACATTATATAAGAAATTGAATGCCCTCATAGTGGTGAACATCTACATGTATACCAAATTTCATTGAGATCCAAGCAGTTATTAGCACTACTGTTCAAGTTATGCCCTGAACAGACATCAGACGGATGGACAGACAGGTGCAAAACAGTATACCCCCCTTTTTTTAAAAGGGGGTATGAATATCGATAATTGATATATCATATAAGCATTTCATGACATGTGTCTTTGACTCGATTTTATTATTTTATACCCTGGGAATTATAGAAAACATATTTAGGAAGCTATAGATATAAATCCATCTTCAAATGCTGATCAAAAACTGATATTAAATCAGTGTTTGTGATTCGGTATAAAGCCTTTAGACTCTACTGTTTACAGCTACCGGTATAATCTTGTGTGCCAAATACTAGTACAACTGCAGGGTGGAATATTGCGGATGAAGATGGACAATTCTAAAATCAAGTGGTAATAATAACTTGATTTTAGAGTTATCCATCTTCATCCACAATTTTGACCGAGACCACCTTTTTGACGGCGTGTTTTTGGGCCACAAACAATAGAAATAATAAACTTCAAAAATTGATATCTGATCACTCAGAGTGTTGATGAGTAGGTTCCTCGACTCGAATCAATATTTTTTACCCCCGAAGCCAAAGAAATAGTAATTTAGGAGCATCTGATCGGATTGAGTACCGTTAAACAATTATTTTTGTGTCTAGACTTGATTATAAAGCAAGTTTTCGCAATTGACATGCTTAAAATTGATATATGCATGGGGAAATGTAACCATCGTTGTCTATGTACATGCCCCGTGTGCGCAACATCTCAAATGAAAAATCCAGTCTCTTGTACTAGTATTTGTAATTAAACTACCGGTATTTGTATAGCATTTGTTATTTAAATTTAGAACAGAGCCATAATTTTGTTTAAATGTGCAGATCTACATGTATGGTAATAAGGCTTAAGCATCGTGCAGGGTGGATTTTTCTCATAAAATTAATAAACATACAGGTACAAATATTTGGCACACAAGAGTAGGCACTTTGGTGGAGTCCGATGATGTTAGATGCTGATAGTCTAAAGGGTCAGTGTCTGGTTGTTCCCCTTGCAGAGGAGATATAAATGGGTACACGACATTTTGGATCGTCTTAAGTCGTTTCGTACCATATTTTTTGTAGTTTCGCACCATATTTTTTGTAGTTTCGTACCTTATTGTTTGGTCGTTTCGCACCATGTTGGAAAATCAATTCGTCTTTTCATACCAATGATACCATATCACTATACATGTACATGTATGTCACACCATAGGGAAACAAATAAATGATTTTCTGCAAAGTACGAAATAAAAAAAAGTAACCAAAAAATATGGTATGAAACGACCATGGTACCGTATCGGATAGTGAAATAATGAAGAAGTCACTATAGTTGTTACTTGTATATCAATTTTTATCATTTATATGGTCACAATAATATAATGCAACGTGAAAGTTGATATGACATCTGTTCTGTTCGACTTCAGGTGTACTCAATTTCTACTCCGGCAATGTTCAGAATCCTATCCATTGATAATCCAACGACACTGGTACGAAGCGTCTAGAACTTAGAATCCATATTTAATATAATTATAAATCCTTCAGATATTCAGTGTTACCGATCTCCAGAATCAACAACTGACTGTTCAAGGCGGTTCCACTCAATGGTTGTTTTTAAGAAGTCATCGTAATGACTAATGTACAGTGCTAGTACGCAGTAGATCGAACGATTCTCTGATGGTGCTGTTAGCACTTGTTACACACCTCCTATTGAGTCCTAAGTTCTCCACCAGATATTCAGTGTTACCGATCTCCAGAATCAACAACTGACTGTTCAAGGCGGTTCCACTCAATGGTTGTTTTTAAGAAGTCATCGTAATGACTAATGTACAGTGCTAGTACGCAGTAGATCGAACGATTCTCTGATGGTGCTGTTAGCACTTGTTACACACCTCCTATTGAGTCCTAAGTTCTCCACCAGATTTTGACAGACACTCCATGCCACACTGGGGACAGTAACAGTACTAACACTCACACTGACAGTGAATGAGTGGATAGGCCTACTGGTAGTCGAAAATCTACGGGATACTAAAGATATAGTCAATTTTGGACAAGCCTACTGCAGTACTGGTACTGGTAGTGGTACAGTGGTGGTAGTGAATATTATATAAATAAGTGATGCAGTCCTCAAATTTGGTTGCTTTATTTTCCTTGTCTTCTTGGAATTTGTTTTTTAGAGTTAGATGTAGATTATTCATTTGTAGAATAACAATCAATTATCATGACAATCGTCGTCAAAAATTAATGACATTGATAATTTAATCGATTCAATGATTGTTGACACTGTGACTTGGTGAATTTAAATTTTAAGTCTCGCTGTCCTTGCGACTAATGGGACTATCTTCGTCGGCTGGTTCGTGTAAATATGGGCCAATATTCAAACGCAAGCCATCAAAGGCATCTTCAGTATCTGCCATAGATGCAGTATCCTCCGCAACACGTAACTCGTCGTCATTTTCGTGATCAGAGTCACTTTCAAACGCGGAAATGCTGTGTGCAGAAGCCATTTTTCTTAAACAGTTCGTCTGCGGGGGGTAAGTCCCACGTTGACGTCACGAGTTTTGCGGTCACGTGACTCGAGCAAAATCAGCTAAGAAATAATAATCGATTTTTAAAAGTCGCTAAAAACACGTTTATCGATAAAATTATATCTAATTTTTTATTGGATGTTATATTTGAACCTTATTCACACCAAACTAGCCATATAACATTGAAATGATAAACATTTAACAGTTCCCATTTAAGTGAAAAATGGGCAAAGTTTCACAGAAATAATCTGATTGGGCCAAATTAGAATTTCTCTAATTGCCTCAGAACACAGATATTTATTTTTAATGGCCTAATGTAATGTAAATTTGATGAAATTTTGTATCATACGGAAAACAGACAGACAGATGATAAATGATACGCACCCAGTAAGATTGACAACACTCATTACCAGTCATCAGAAGACACATGTGACACATCTGGACTAGTTTGTGGAGTATCAGGAGAAAGGAAAAATAAATTGTTCGATAGGTCCATATGCATGCCTATATGAGCGTATATGAACGAGGACAAGGTCAAGGACATGAAATTGGACCCACCCATATTATTCCTGGGATCAAAGTAGGCCTACATACCAAATTTGAGTCAGATCGGTCGAGCAGTTTTCGAGTCTATAACACACATACCACATACACACAGACAAAAGTTCAAAAATACATAATGGATTCTATATCTAAAAAGATCTCGTCTAGGTAGAACTTCTTGATTTTACATTTTAAACACTAGATTATTAATCAAAAGTCAAAATACGTTCCGTAGAAGTTGGTCTGAATACCTGGATAAGTCTTTAAATCTAGTTAAATGTCAAACCAACCAAATTCACTCACCTGATCGATATAGGAGGCGGTTCCGGACAGGATTTCTCTCCGCTGTTTTAAGTCTGATTCTGTTGTATCCCTGGATAGAGACACATATTCTCCTTCCCTTTTCGTCAGTTCCTGGAAGAAATAATTTAATCTCACAACAGACCTTCAACATTGATGAATTCAGCAGTATATATTCCACAGCCTCCAGACTCAGTCATGTGGTTATTATAAAAAAAAAATTTGAACACTACACAATTAAAAAAATCAGCCAATTTAAGTGAAATTTCTTTATCCACTTTTTTGGATTCTTATAAACGTTTCACTCATCTAATAGCCAATGTAGATAAATAGCAGGTTAAAACTTAGCTGTCATCAACACATTTTGAGAGTGTGAATAAATAAACAAAATATCTTAGAATCCTAGAAGGTTGTTTGTTTAACCCATTGAGTGCCAGGGGCCGATCTCATCGGCCCTAAACCTACAAAATAAGTCTGTTAAAGAATATAAGAATAAATTATTAAAAATAAAAAAAAAATTGTAAAAAAAAAATAAAAAAAAAATGTTAAGCCAATGCATTCTCTTATATATAAGAGAATGCATTGGCACAGGGTATATGGGTCGATACAAAAATCGGACCTGGCACTCAAAGGGTTAATCGAATGAGCTCTTGAAATTGGCATTTTTCTACTATGGCAATGCCTCAGAATTGCTTGAAATTCTATATTGGCTTCTACTGATTTTTCTGCGGCATTGCATATCGAGGGATGAGCCGCTAGGCCATATCACAACGGTAAAAGTACTATCAGACCAAAGTTCTGTAAGATATATCCTCATTTTATATTTCAAAATTTTCCCTGTTCACATGTCAATAAGCGATTATACTCACCAGATACATAAGTGCTATCTGTCGCCTCAGTGGCCCAGGAGGACCAATCAGGAACACATCCTGCCCAAGTAAATCCTGCATAAAACATGTATTAATACGGACTGAGGCAAGATTACATACATGGTATATATAAGTATACATGATTTCAGTGGGTACAGCTAGAGGTGGGCCTGTACCAGTGGGACTAAGGATACCTCCTGCAAAACAATTGGGATACATAGTGTAACCATATTAACATGTCTGTTATTTTGAAAAAAACAAAACACAAGGAATGCAAGATTGGACAAAATTATGTTGTGAACAATTTCTAAGTCGAAAAAGGGGGATAACTACACAAAGTTCCCTTGGTACTAAATATCAATGCCAATTTTTGTTTTTTAAACCCAGAAAATGTAGGAAAACAAGCACATACAATTTAAGCATGTTGCAAAACATTTCTAACCCAAAAAAGTGTGATAACTCCACTAAAAAAAGTCAGACGGACTTCATAATCGCAGGTGCACATGTTCCCATGGTACTAAATATCTGTACCACGTTTTTTTTATAAAGTTACTGATGATTGTAGGAATAAAAGCTCAGACAATGTTGCAATTATGTTCAAAGTATTTCAGAGGAGATTCTGCTCCAAATATCTATAACAAAATTACAGCTATTCTGATAGGTCAAATGGACTACCGCTATGATTATTGGTAGATGACCTGCCTACTTTACTGGCGAATGTAGCAATTTTACTGATATAAAGCCAAAGAGACAATCATGGGCAGGCCCCTGATTTTACCTCTGGGAGGGTAAACCCCTAATACCAAAATAAGTAATAGTTCTGTTTTATAATTTTTAGTTAAGTTCGTGGCTATATGTGCCATCAATGTGAATATGCCTCATGTGACATCGTATTCTTTGAATTATCATTATATAAGGTGGAATCTTGACAAGTTAACGTATACTATAATAACTACATGACATCTGGGCAGGAGCTAATGGTGTACTGTAAGCTCATTTCTGGATGCCATTACAGTTACATCAATCTGTGATGTCACAATTCATGGGAGATAAGTCATGACATTTTGTCTTTGCGCAAACTTTGGGGAGTTGGTGTAATGGCAATTTCTATGCTTCTCGGCCATCTAGAGACTTCGCGTTTCCAATTTCCACGTGTTGGGATCAGGGCCAATCATGGCACATTGATATGAGGGGCACAGACCAAACTAAAAACCATTGCATGTCACCTTTAAAATGTATCATAATACAATTCTTCAGAAAGAATCGCGAAACATGTGATGCTCACAATTATATGTACATGTAACTGCTTATTATTTGTTCGAGTGGTTCTAAATTGGTCGGGTTTGAGCTTTATAGAAGAGAGTGTGTTGGATTCCTGTTTCTCAGGTGACTCAATCCAAGAAGGGCATTGGGAATGATTGCATTTTAATTACAAAACAAACCTTTTGCATGATCCATCTCAAATGTCGCAGGATACTTTGTGGTGTATTCTCTGATACTGGAGTTATAAGAATAGAGCAATTGTTACAGGAAGGAACCCTTCAAATTGACATTTTCTTCTATGTCATATTGGCTTCAGAACTGTATTAAATTCTATATTGGCTTCTACAGCTTTTTCTATGTCATTGTCTTTTACTGTAGCTAAATTTGAGGGCTGCAGTAGGACTCGAAGGATCAGGATTTGAGTTTCTCATTTATTTTGAATCACAGTTTCAAAGATCTTTCAAGATACTTTGCAATTCCCCATGGCTACCGGTATATATGAATCAAAATGAACATGTGATTGACAATATCTTAAAGAGATGTAAGGCCTTCGCAGTGGGTAGATGTGAAAAATAATAAAAGTCTGTAAATTAATCACCAAGAAGAATGTGGGAAACCTGTTTGTCTAGAAATAATTCTCCAATAACTATATTTCCCATGTTGAAACCCTTTATATTTAACCATTCCATGACTGGTTGTCACTGGAGCTTCCTGAAATTTTGTGAAAACCCTGTACCAATGCATTCTCTTATATATGCGAGTCTCCCATAGGGAGCCTCGTATATATGTATATAAGAGAATACATACATGTAGGCCTAATAAAATTGACCTTGACCTTGTAAGCCAGTGCATTCTCTTATATATAACAGAATGCACTAGCACAGGATCTTTAATGGTGCTCCCGTCATGAAGGGTTTAAGTCTAAATCTGTGTTTTCAGAATATTTTTCAATGCTCTGACATTTTCCAGTTTGCCCCTCAACAATTTTGTTGGACTTTGGTATTTTATTGGACTAATTGGTAACGTAGCTTTAACAGTGATGTTTACATAACAATGGTTTGAAATTCCGTTATTGAAGCAATATTGATAATGATATTGACAATAACAACAAAGTTGATCTTTTCTACATCTACTTGATGATATATGTTTTACAGATGTTCATGGTTTTTCACATCAGCTCATTTCAAAAGCCTTGAGTTTCTTAAAATGGACACGGCTCATACGTAATTTGGAAGGAGGTATAAGATAAGTTCACAAATACACAAAATATTGATATACTGTCATCATACATATGCTCTGAAATATACTTGACATGGTCACAGCCATTTTCCAAGTTTTCTCTTTTTCGCACAGAAGTGATAGAATCGCTCTTTATTTTTACCATGTCAGGAATAGTCCCACAGCTCTTTTCTGTCCCATGCAAATGACTCTTTTTATTTGGGACCCAATCATTATGTTCAAAGATGTATTTTTCTTGACTTTAATGCGTCTTTGGGACACAAAATGCTCATAGAAAGGTAACTCAGGTATTTATCGACCTATTTCGATACCAGAAATTTTTTAAATGCAAGTATTATTAGGTGTATCTATACATTAGATTATGAAACAAGTGATATGTTATAACTTCTAAATTAAATTAGGACCATGTAGATATGCTTTGCCAAGACACGGCACTTTTTCGCTTCAACTAGAAAAAGGACGGACCCATATTTTTCATCATTGATTCGCTCCAAAAAATTGGTGTTTGAAACATGATAAGCTGATTCAACAATGGTTGTAATAAGCACTGACATGCAAAGTACAGATTTTTTTCTTTTAATGGATGTAGGAGAGCTATAGAAAAGCTCTACACAGAATTGCAAGCTTCCGTGCTCCAGCTTTCTCACCAATAATTAGCAGAATTTATATATGAAATCACCAGGGATTTTTCAACCCATTTTGGTAAAGGGCCCACGTATCATCCAGTTACAACAATGGAATTTCATCAAAAGACTATTTAGTTATCCAGATTAGTTTATTACCAATATAAAATACTCACAACAATACCAAGTATGTACAGTATCATATTTGCAGATTAAGTCATGTTTTTTCTTGGCAGTTTGGATGGTAATTAGCAAGTGTGGTTTACAAATTCCATATTTGGTGATGCTTAGTTCAAACTGGTATTCCCCAACATGTATCATCACAAACCACAAAAAATCAGTTTAATGAATGTACCACGTGGCGAACTAGTTAGTGTTATTGTTATTGTTGCAACATTTTTTGTACTAGTAATATAAATAGAACAATTGTCATTGGCCGATTAGTAAATTTCAAGAACTGGTTATCGGCCGATGGGGTTTCCCCATATTGGTTCATCACTAAGACACAAATTTTATGTAAACACACATGTGTTTGTTTCCATGTGTATTCAGCAAGGTGTTAGATAACATGTCTATTTGCATGAATAAAAAAATATTACCGATTTGGAAATAAGTATATGTTGTATCCACACATCAACTAAGAAAGAAACCTTAATTTTTGTTGCTGGTGGTACTTTTCATGGTCTTATCTTCCAACAATAATTTCTAATCACCATGCAAAGCGACTTGTGTGACCACTCGTGATGATGCTTACACATGTCAGTGTGGAATTTTTCTTGGCTGACAAAAATTCAAGGGGGATCAAATAAATAGATTTCAAATATCAAAATCTAATAGCTCTCAGCTTTGAAGGGTGGGTTCCTCAACTCACATCAAATATTTTTCACCCCAGAAGCTGAAGAAATAGCACTAGTAATTTAGAGGTGTCAAATCAGACAGGACATCTTTAATCTTAGATGGTGTATTCCTATTTTATGAAAATTGTCAGGCCTAAGGTCAGAAATTAGGCCAACATGTAGGGTCAGAAATTAGGAATTAAGTTAAGCTGACTATTTTCCATTGGGAATGGGGCCCATTATCTGTCCAGGCTGTCGTTAGCCATTTAAGAAAATCTCTGATCACACTCACTGTATTTGACTGGAATTAGCTCAGGATTTTTTGACTCTCTTATTGGAACCTTCACATCTCCGATTTTAGCAAACTGTGCCTCTGCAATATATAAAAGTAAGAAATATAAAGATGAAAGATATGTTGGCCAACATCAACATTCCCTATAACCACCATTGTCAAGAGTTCAATTTCAACAGTTCTTTTAAATGTAACATTGACTGCATGTCTACTATATTCCAAAGGTACATAATGTACAACACAGCATTATCTTGTTCCAATTTTGTCAGTGGATACATAGAAAGTTAAAGTAGAATGGATTGATTAATTGTCGTGTTGATCGCTACTGCATTTATTAAATATGAATGAGAGTTATGCAATGTTCACGCTGTCGGTGGCCACATTGGCCAATGGCCAATCTTTTTCGAATTTGGGCTAATAAAAATTTCATTTGACCAATTTTTTTTACCCCAAATGGAGATGGAAAGCATGGAGCCAGAAAGCTAATTAAAAAGCGCTCAATAGTCCAGACGATGTTAGGCGACGAAAGTATTTCGTACTTCGGAAATATCGTACCGTAACGTCCAATAAATATGCAGATTTTTGTTATACGCGGTCGATGACACCGACTATATGTATGTAAACATGTATGCTTTGAAGAGAGTGTTAACAGTTAGCACAATAATAGGTGAATACCTAGGAGTGTTTTTGTAATGTCCAATAAATTGGTGGAACAGAACAATATCCATCATTCACATTCACTGCACATAATCAAACTTCCCGAGGCAGCAACAGGTAAGCTCTAACATTTAACCAGCCTAATCGTCAAAACGCTTAATCTGTAAACTGGTTATGTAATTTTTTGTTGATTAGGCAGTCTGTAAGATAAAATACCTAACTGCATTGTTCCTTAATTAAATGTGTAGACGAGCAGCTCTTAACTCAATGATTACGTAATGTGTCATAAACTGCATCCCATCTAATAACAACCTGCCTTCACATCATGAAAGGCTTGAATACAATACATATTCAACAGTTATCCTCTTACTATAGTAAGCAATAGTTAGCAACCGTCAGCGACATAGAGTTTTACAATTGGTTTAGCAGATTTATGTGATTATAATAATATAGAATGTTAGTTTAATGTTTGCAAATTTCGTTTCATGTAACAACTCCCATGTAGTGCATCTGAACAAATGTTGAAGGAGAGTAAAAACATGAAGGAAATGCAAGTAACAACCATAGCCAAAGCTAGGGTTCGCGCTGCCACTTGCAAAAATAATTCACATTTGGCAAAAAATATTTTCATTTGGCAAAAAATTTGGCAAGTCACCTTTGATTCCTCAAGAAAGTTTATTAATATTGGTCAATCAATACCACTCATTTCAGGAAACTCTTTCATTATTAATGGTATTATTGGTGATTTAATCACCTATCAAGATGCAATTAATCTGATATCATTAGTATCGACGGGTGGAGGGATTGCTAGTGTCTGGTTGTGGTGTTTACATATCTAATCCTCTTTGTTTCGATGTGCCTTTCTGACGAAGAAACCCTTCTACAATTGCATTGTTATGTTGTTGGTTTATTTTTTCTATGATAAACCCAAAGAGGCGAGAATTATAAATAACTAACTGCTTTCCTATCGATATCAGAGGTTGCGCAAGCAGCGATTGTCAAAATAGTCAAAATAAAAGAAACAATGTTGTAGAAACTGATAGCATTTGGCAACTTATAACAGCATTTGGCAAAAATTATTTTCATTTAGCAAAATATTTGGCAAAAGTAAATTTCGGGCCAGTGCAGACCCTGGCCAAAGCAGAACAGTCCATCGTCTCTGCGATGAAAAATTTCTGACTTAGATTTTCACCGGGCTTTTTGCATATGGTCGGATGTGAAATCCCGCCGTATTTTGTATTAATGCTTTACATGAAATGATCTGCCTGTGCGATATAACGTTCGTATAATATTGTACATAAAGTTGTTTTGTGTTGTTTTAGTTATGTTTTTATTCTGAGTAACAAATAAAGTTTAAAACAAATATTTTAGTCATTAATTGTGAAGCGCCGAAAAAATGAGGATTTTATTTGGCCAAAGTTTTTTTCATTTGGCTAATCAAATTTTCATTTGGCTAAACTTTTGACCACAATATTTTTTGGTCCAGCGCGAACACTGGGGTTATGTAAGGTTCACTCTGTTGGTGGCCAATGGCCAATTGTTTTGGAAAATTATCATCAGATCTCAAAGGAACCCTTAATCATTAGCTGTAATCAGCAGTTGTTCGCATGTGTATTTTTATATTTATATATAATCCTTTACTTGCCCTCCATTGCTGGAGAGCAAGTAAACATTCAAATGCAATACAAATCACAATGTGGCTATATGGCTGCATAGATAGAATATAAAATACTAGCAGATTAGCCCGCCATTGGCGGGATGGGTCCCATGGCTTTGGTCGATCCATTAATTTTTGTTTTTCAAGGTACCTGTCCCGAGTTGACCATTTTTGCTTCCATAGAATTTTTAACAGTGTATCGAAGATAATGTTTCTGTATGATGTAGGCGAAGTAACTCTAAAATTTCGGCAAGTATTTAACCCATCAATTCCAACGACGGTGGCAGTGCGATGACACTTCCCGTGGCTTTTTACCCTCAGATAGCAAGTTTGGGCTCAATCGGTCGAGCCGTTTTCGAGTCTATAATTAAAGGACACACATACACATATATACGGAAGTCTCAAATATATATAGTAGATACACATCATCATGCACAAAGATAAATTTAAGAATATAAATTAAATCAGTGATCATTACATATTTCAGTTTTTGAGTTCCCATCTGTCCACATGTTCATTTTAACTTTTGTCAAACTCACAATTGTTCAGTTATTTCTGTGCTTGTTAATGAAAGTGTCAATGACACTGTAGCTCAATTTGAAAGGGAATAATTTCATGTGTTGCAGTCAATGGAGCGATTAGGAATGCGGAAAGTTGAAATGTCTAAGTAATACCAGATTATCAACATGAAGAGATATATAAAGTGAAATCCAAGATGGCCGCTAGCAGCTACAAGTCTACAAATTTGAGGCGAACGACTGTTCAGTTCACCTGGATGTTATCTAAAATGAAAATACCGCAAACGAAAAACAGGCCAAAGTTTTATAAATACAGGTCTCGCGATAACTAATACTCACCTTAATTTTTGCTCAATCAAGTCCCAAAAATGAGACATTCAAATTTATTATGGTAGTTCAATGAGTTGCCCATCTGTAGTTAATATTACCAGTTTTATTGATTATAACAGTTTGTGTCCCTCCTGCTAACCTACTAGTAGAGTATGGGTTCACCTAAGCACAAACCAGGCGAATGAAAAATGGGTTACACATAATTTTGAAACCTGCAGGCCTGAGCTAATGAAATTCAAAAACGTTTGATAGCTCCTATTTAGCGGATCAATATCAAGATCAATTTGAAGTTTGGTGATGATCGGATGGGGGAAGTGGACTGTTGGGGGTGCCAAAGGATTTAGTCATGCTATGATGATGCAAAGAGTAAAATCCAAGATGGCTGCCAAGAATTGCAATTACTGGTATAAATATTGGACGAAGACAAGGATCGCAACAGATGAATATGCTGAAGGATGTGACTTTGAAACAGAGAGCAAGTAGTAGACAGTGGGCAAAATATACCAGTTAATAGGCCTAGCATGGGGGACTACTGGTTATGGCCCTGTACGGGTGCAGGTTCCAAGGTGCGTGACTTTACACATGACATCACAATCAAACTCATGTTCCTCTGTGACATCCGAATAAGAGGATAAATGAACAGAAAATGTTGCAAATATCGGATATTTTTTCTTTTCAATTTGGGGTAGTTGCCAAGCAAGTTGAAGCAACCATAAAGGAGTAACCGATCGGCAAAGTATTCTGAACTTAGAATACACAGTGGTCCACGGATAATTTACGGTACCTGTCAAGCTTCAGACCTGTCTAGCTCAAACTCTTATTCTTAACATAACTAGCAGTATCATGAGTATGGGTATGTAACAGTATAGTCATAATAGTGCTAAAAAAAAGGTGATCCTACTCCTACAATCCAAGACTCAAATACCAAATATCATTGAAATCGGTCATGAATTGATGTTTGTTTGAGTTATCGTGCTAACGGTCATGAATAATCAAAATCGCTAAAACTAGAATAGCACCTAGAGAATACTGCACCAGCAGTTAAAGTACTAGAGACATTAAATAATTGGGAACTTCTATATGAATTTCAATCTGGGTTTAGATCTGGATTCTCGACTGAATCCAGTTTGACTTATCTCACTGATTACATTCGGGAACAAATGGATCAAGGGAAGTATACTGGAATGGTATTGATAGACCTACAAAAAGCCTTTGATACGGTAGACCACCATATACTTATAGACAATTTGCAAGCCATGGGCTTTGATAGTAATGCTCTTAATTGGTTCAAAGCTTATCTCATTAATCTGACACAAATTACTGACATTAATGGCTCTTTCTCAGACACAAATTTGATTACTTGCGCCGTTCCTCAGGGCTCAATTCTTGGGCCATTATTATTCTTACTCTCTGTCAATGATGCACCGGCCGCAGTAAAGTGTAGGCTGCTATTGTACGCAGATGACTCTGCATTGCTTGCATCTGGAAGTGTGTTCAGAGGATAGAGCAGTCTTTGAGTGAACAGCTTTCCTCTCTTAGTGAATGGCTTATAGACAATAGGCTTTCCCAACACTTAGGTAAGACAGAATCTATTCTGTTTGGGTCCCAACCAAGAATTCGATCCTGCAATCAGCTTAACATCAAATGTAATCAGACTAGAATCAGCCCCTCTAACACCGTTTCTTATCTGGGAGTAGTTTTGGACCAACATCTAAGTGGAGAAGCCTCAGCTCAAACAGTCTTATCTAAATCATGCTCAAGACTTAAGTTCCTGTATAGAAAAGCTGATTTTTTAACAAGCTTCACAAAAAGATTACTAGTTCTTGCTTTGATTCAGTGCTATTTTGATTATGCTTGTTGCTCATGGTAATGAGACGCCGAAGTGTAGATTTTCGGTTTCTCGTCGGTCGGTTCTCGCACGCGTTTCGCCTTTAGAGGCCGAAATGTCATAGTGAACTAACTACAACAACCAAAGGGAAATTTCAGAATAGATTGATTAGATTCTGTCTTGGGCTGCATAATGGAGCAACTGTGGGGTACAAGGAATATCTAAATATGAACATGTTAACTGTTGAACAGCGGGTTAACAAAAGAAAGCTGTTGCTAATGAAGAACATTGTGGACTCAAAGGCTCCCAAGTATCTCTCTGAACACTTTACCAGAGTTAGCTCTTACTGCACCTATGAATTAAGATCAGGGCAACAAAAAATCACAATCCCTCGTGTAGGTCCTTTTGGCTCGGACAGTTTCTGTTATACAGGAATAGTACTCTGGAATGATTTTTCTAACAAAATTGATCCCAAAGGTAACAACACAGTTTGGACCAAGGCTATTCACTCAGAGTATTTTAATAGATATAAAAAATCTGAAAGTTCTATCTATAAGTACTATTAACAAAGTAGGTGATTGTGTAGTTTCATGATACACTTAGAAGAGTTTGCTTTGTATATGACTTTTATTTAATGACAAGGGTGAGGGTAGCCTTTGACTGTGGTGTTGTAGTACGTAATCGCACAGTGTCATCCAGGTCAAAGGGAATAACATCACCTTACTGTCCATGGTACACTACGATAAGTTGGTGCTAGCCTTATTATCACCACATAGCCACCGAACCTACACAGTAGCCAAAGACACCCTCTCACCTATTTTATTCGATATATCTCTCCAGTGTTTTTTAACTCCAGTGGAATATTTGCCGTTTAGCTCACTGTCACCTATCGTGACTTTAATTTCAACTGACCATATGCATTTCATTTGTTAAATAAAACATAATATATTTTTAATCCAGTGGTTTGTGGTGGTAGGAAGCGTATGGGTGTGTTCTGGTCTCTCATGTGGCTTGAATCCATTTGGGACCATAATGGAAATAAATGGTCTTAGGACTGTTTTCTTATGCTATCCCCGATGGTTTTTGGTCACCTGTTAGTGTCGGACATAGGGTTGCCACGACTATGAGTTTTCATAATCGACTAATCGACCGTTATAGTCGACGGTTAGTCGATTAATCATTCATACATGTATATGTGGCCTATATTGAAACCAGGTAAAGACGTGATCAAATCGAAATTACAATGACTACATTACATCCAGTCTGAACACAGTTATAAACTGTCAGTCAGCAGGCTTGTCATTCTGAGGCTTCCACCTGTCATCGACCACCTAAACTCAAATTTACGCGGCTCCTCATCGCTATTCCCGCGGACGAGAAATTTAAAACATATCTGTCCAGTCAATCAATGTTCCCTGTGAACATGCATCGTGGTCATGGTGCCAAATGAATGCATGCGGAATTGTCGCATACTTATTGAAAACAGACTATAGTTAGTTTTGCAGAAAATTCCATTATGTACCAATTGCGTCACCTGACAAATTATAGCACTTAAATTTTATTTCGCGGGTTTCGGTGTGTGCCTGTTGCTGTACTTTTAGTTTTGTTATTCAAATTGCGCGCAACAGGGGGTATATACGTTACCAAGTTGGAGAATGTAATGTATGTAGCACTAATAAGTGATGACACCAACTTGTTATTGATTAACTGTCTAGTAACACTGAACATTCATGTCCCGCGAACTTTGTGACTTTGTCAATTATTGTCAATAATGGTGAACGTTTTACAGTATGAAATTTGAAGAAAAAAAGAAATATAGATGCAGGCCCATGGACGTCGTCCATTTTGGATATGATGATCGCTCATTACAGATCCATAGGAAGATACGTTTACAGTTAAATATAATATAATGAAAGTGTCAATGACACTGTAGCTCAACTTAGGTAGGGGAATAATTTACTGGTTGACAGTAAATGGAGGAATAGGAAAGGTGCTAATTGAAATGTCTAAGTAAGACTAGATGTACATGTCAATATCAACATTCATGACAGGTTTAATAATGATCGGATCAGGGATGTGGTGATTATGGTGTGCCAAAGGATTTAGTGATGCAAAGAGTAAATTCTAAAATGGCCAAATTTTTCCAAATTACCCCAAAATGGCCTGTTCCCATCTACAGCCTTTACAAATCTCATAATGATCTGATCAAAGGTACGACCTGAAGCCTGTGCCCAAGGATTTAGTCATGCAAAGAGTAAAATCCAAGATGACTGCTGGCGGCCATGTTTTTCGGCTGAACGACCCCAAAATGACTCGTTTCCCGTCTACATGTCATTGTTAACATCCATGACAAATTTCATGAACTTCCGACCAAAGCTACAATCTGTAGCCCGCACTAAAGGATTTAGTCATGCAAAGAGTAAAATCCAATATGGCTGCTGGTGGACATGTTTTTTAGCCAAACGACCCCAAAATCACTCGTTCCCATCTACATGTTAATATTAACATCCATGACAAATATCATGATGATCAGACGAACAGTACGACCTGTAGCCCGCGCCAATGGATTGAATTTTGAAATCCAAGATGGCCACCAGCGGCCATGATTTTTGGCCAAATGACCCCAAAATGACTCGTTCCCATCTACATGTCAATGTCAACATTCATGACAAATTTCATAAAGATCAGATAAAAGGTATGACCTGTAGCCCGCGCCAAAGGATTTATTCATACAAAGAGTAAAATCCAAGATGGCTGCTTTTGGCCGAATGACCCCAAAATTACTCGTTCCCATCTACATGTCATTGTTAACATCCATGACAAATTTTATGATGATCAGACTAAAGGTACGACCTGCAGCCCGTGCTAAAGAATTTAGTCATACAAAGAGTAAAATCCAAGATGGCTGCTGGCGGCCATGTTTTTGGGCCGAATGACCCCAAAATTAATCGTTCCCATCTACATGTCAATATTAACATCCATGACAAATTTCATAATGATCAGACAAACAGTACGGCCTGTAGCCCGTGCTAATGGATTGAATTTTGAAATCTAAGATGGCCACTGGCGGCCATGTTTTTTTTCCGAATGACCCCAAAATTAATCATTCTGGTCTAAATGTTGATGTCAAATTTCATAATGATCCGATCAAAGGTACGACCTGTAGCCTGCATTGTTGACGCCTTACGTACACACGCACGACGGACGACAAAGCCATGGCAATAGCTCAAACTTTACAAAGTAAAGTTGAGCTAACAATGACAATGCCGACACGACATCAAAGGAAGCCGCTGGTCCACCACGACTGTGAGAACATGTCGCACACCAAATTCGTTGAAGATTACTACCAAACGTCGGCTGCGACATCAAAGACAAACGAAGCCTCATCAGAAGTGGCGAGAAAACAGGCTGTCGGGTGATAAATTGTGCTACATACACTGTTAACTTTTACTTCCATGCATGGCATTTATGCATAGTACTGTTTACATTCACAACCATACTAGTACCCACCCCCCCCCCCTTTGGCGATTAGTCGACGAAAGTAAATAACCGTCGACTACTCTCGGGCTCCAAATAAGTGCATGCACGTTTATTATTTCAGGAGGAAAATTCCCCCCTGTACGCTGCTTATTTGGGTCTGCACGTTTATTTATTTTTCAGTAAAATAATTTGTACCAAAAGTGAACTGTCAAATTCATCAACAAAGTGAAAGTTATACCACCGTAAAACATGTTTTCACTTAAATTTTAGGTAAACAGTTTGACAGTTATTCAGTGCTGGCCTTATGAAAAATCTGCAGGGGCTAAAATTCGCCCTCGCCAAAATACTTTGCAGGGGCTAAAATATTTTGCAGGGGCAATTTCTGTTTTATGGGGTATTTATGTTGTAACATATGATATACAAGTAAACTGACATATGTCATATTGCATATAACTTATTATGTGGTAAGTGATAATATTTAAATTTAATTAATTTATAATCATATATTAATTGTGAAATTATCAATGAATGTTGTATAACTTATTAATGTTTAATAAAGTACTTTTATAAATGTTATACCATGTCTTGCATATATGGTATTGTTGTGTTTGTTCCTTTATGCCTGATCCAAGTGACCTAATGGTTAACCAGAATCAATCAATCATTATAATATTTTTGTTTATCATATATTACATGCTGTTATACTGTATAATACATGTATGAGGTGACATCATGGTAAGATATTATTGTATAAGTTAACCAGAATCAATCATTATGCCATGCATATATTGTACATACATGTACATGATATGTTTGTGTTTGTTCCTTTATACCTGAGTGACCAAGTTACCTAACCAGAATCAATCATTATATCATGCATTTATTTGTTCCATACTTTTATCTATATAATCCATCGGTACATTCGCGGCTTCCGTACATTTGTGAAATTTCGTCCACTTCTATCGCGTCAAAACATATATTATTCCGTACATATCATAAATTAAATCACTTCTATGTTTGTATCATCTCATAACCCATCCATGCTATGTATAAATAACTCATTTCATGTAATTAATAGCACGATATCGCGATATTTATTCTTTGTTTTCGTCACTTCATTCACCTCATTTGTTTACATGTCAGCGAGCACTGTTGCGCGATTGGCGGATTCCTTCGTAGCCCCCCAATCGCTGTCAACAGCGCTCATCAAACTACCTTGTAGATAAGGTATGATTTGTGGGTAGCACTGCACGTTCACAGTTAGGTCATGTAATCGTCAGTCTGTCACTGGTGACGGGTGTGTAGCATGGTTTGACCTAATTAGATATACCGGTGGCAGCTGACTGTTAACAAAGCATCTGTCTCCTGCTTCAAAGATGCGATGTCGCGTTGCCTTATATGTTTTCAAACGGATAACTCATAAAAATTACGACTGAAAAAGTATGTTGGGTAGTGAATGTTGCGCAAGCGATATATCGCCCACGCCAAATTGAAATTGCGCGGGCGACGCGCGAGCGATTTGCGAGCGATAAAATCGCTCGCGCCATATTGCCAGGCCTGGTTATTATAATCAATACGTCACTCGCTTGAGAGGAATTCCCAAAAATGAAAATAGCAGGGTGAGCCACACCCCCCCCACATTCATTTGAAAGTGGTCGCATCCGACTAGTAAGCCGAGTATCCATTACTTTCGCGCACGTGATTGTTAGGATTATCTCATTATCAGGGGGACGCACCATGTTCTTCCAGAATACACATTTCCCCTCCCCGCATGCCTTTAAAAGTGGACCCATCGGTTTCCGATTAAGCGTGTATCCATGACATTTGCGCACGTTTTCATCAGGATTATCTCATTATTAGGGGGGACGCACCACGGGCTTACTGGAATTTTTTACTGTGGCAGTGTGGGGCTCAATTTAGGCACCAGATATTTTCGTTTTAATGATAAGCTTAGTCTATAATTAAAAATGGATGTAGAATAAAATATCGGGGCCTCTTTACGCACTGTCTTTAGGGAATTTCTGTAAAAATTGTTGTTTCCCCGTGAGAATTTAAACATGGCGGACACTTTTTGTAAAAAAAATAAATAAAATATAATCTTGCGGAGAAGAAAAAGCTTGCCGAGTTATGTATAAAATATAAAAATTTCACGTCCTCACTGTTAACTTTATAAACATTTGCTGGAAATTCCCCCCAGTGCACTATTATTTGGGTCTGCACGTTTATTAATTTTCAATGAAAGTTCCCCCCTGCACAATTATTTGGGTCTGCACGTTTATTTGGAGCCCGAGAGTACAGCACCTGTCGAAGTTTTGTCGATTAATCGAATAATCGTGGCAAGCCTAGTTTCAACAGACCCATGGCATATGATATACCAAATAATATTATATGAATGAAACATTGAAAGTTGAAACCGGTTGACATTTAATGATTTATGATTTATTTGAGTTTTCACGCTAACGAGTAGGGTTGAAACGATTAATCGACTAGTCGTAGACGACGCTGAAATGTCAGAACGTCGACTCTGAATTTTGCCGTCGACTAGTCGGAACATAGTGTATTAGTTCCATGTATAACGTTTTCAAGATCGATTCCGACATAAACGGTGTTAACTGCGCGTAAGTTACGGTAAGTATAACGTTTGGTGGCACCCGGAATTGACAGTGTTACTAGTATAGACACACACGGTGACCGACTAATAATTGAAAGAATGAAATTGACAACAAAATGTCTCACTCGTCGTTTGAGGTCAAAGACATCACTGCGACATGATGGCAATGATTGACGCGGCTTTATCGTTTGTCGGAGACCGCTTTGATCTAGACACTGTATATTTCAATTGATCAATTGAAGGTCGCTTAGGCCAAAGCGAAAAATAGGCATGTTTCCACTCCCCCGCCCGCCCCACCTCAAAACCCCCCGACGAAACTCACTTTATTTATTTTCCAAATCCCGAAAAATAAAATACGATGTATTTACTATTTCCACGTGAATTAATACTACACTATTTATATTGTTATATAATATAGACCTCTCACATAAACAAGCATACTAAAATTGTCTCCTTATTTGGTTATTAAATCGACCCACTGACAATAAAATTCTGTGTTGTGACCGATATAGCAACAGATTGTAAACAAAAACAAACGCGCACATGGTTTTCAGACACACTGTAAAATGAAGCTCCATGGCGGCATTAGGGTGATGAGTTTATGACCGCATTATTAATGTACGTCAACTAACGACATGCCCAAATATACTGGCAAAATAATGCTACACAATATTTACGCGAACGCAATCGCAAAGAATACATCTGTCCCAAAACTTCCAACAGTGTCTGAAAAGAACGGACTGTAACAACCGGATGATATAGGCCTACGGTAATTTACCGAAAGGAAGCCGGAGTGTATATTTACCGGAAGATCTAAAGCAATTTTGCCAACATCCGGGAAATAGTGTCAACATGTCGTCCCAAACAAGTGCCAGCAGCGTGTTGGCACTTAAGTTTTTTAAATGCATACACATGGCGCAAGGCAGAAACAAAATGACAAAGGTTCCCCACTGCAACACCTTTTTTCAAGTCTATGAAAATAATCACCATCACCACAAAGGCCTTGACGCCCAATTATGTGGAAAGTTATTCTACACTGTTGTAAATATTGAAACTAGTTGTTTTATTGAATATTAATGAACATATGTAAAATTTGCACATGTAGATTAAATACAAGGCACTGAAATTCAGTACATACATTGTTAGCCTTCACAATAAATTCATAAATGACATAATTATTAGAAAGATAGCACAAATATGATATTTGAATTTCCCCGCGAAAAAATAAAGTGAAAAAAAAAAATAAAGTGAAAAGCCACCCCCCCCGCCCCTGTTTTTTTTATGGATGGGAGTGGAAACACACCTATTTTTCGCTTTGGCCTTAAGGTGACGTCATTGTTGCTACCGTATATAAATGATACTGACATTAAGAACTGGCTATCGTATTCTACAACATAGCCTATTCTATAGGGCGTATTTAGTCGGAACATTAACATTTTATAGTGACACCGCTCGGCACCGGTTTATTGGTGATCACGTGACTAAACGAAATCTCGAACGCTGATATTAAATTTAAAACCTGTATAAATGATCGAGTTTTTAATTATTATCCACCACATGTCTAATTATATAATTACATTCAGGGTGTTGGATAAATATCAAGATGTTTACAGTATTATTTCCCAAATAAATTGGTATCTATGCAGGGAAATGCGCTACGCAATAGACCGTCATTGCATCAGTCATCAGTGTACGCCATGTACGATGAATTTTCCGTACCATGTTTGAAAGTTTTGATATCGGGTACCGACTAGTCGACGCAACGCGACTTTTGGGTATCGACTAGTCGACTCTGAAATTCACTAATCGTTTCAACACTACTAATAGTAGCAATAGCCACCGGAAGTAGATGGCGCGCGCAACCCGGATTCCGGTATCCCGCTGAAGGTTGTAAAGTGTGGAATCTATATGTGGTGCTATTTTGAGTCATCGCTATTTAAAGGATATATACGTCACATTATTCCAAAAATAGGCTAATCGCCTTGTCATTGGTTCAAATATACTATAGAAAGTCCAATGACGTACATCAAACGTTGGGGACATTTTATAATAATTAGTTGAATATTAGGGAGTTTATAAAAACCACTATTCCGCGCTATTCCTTATATTTTTAGATCAGTTTTTAATAAAGTAAAACAATCTAAATTATAATAAGCAAAAGGCAGAGTGGGATCCGATTGCCATCATATCGAAATTAGCGATAACCCAATTATGACTCGGGACTCGGTCTACAACGTTTAGTGAGACCGTATCCAACACTATCTATCTAAAATGGCCGTGCCGACTAAAAACCCAACGATAGTTTCACTGTGTTTTTACGAATACGAGTCAAAATAGACGTAATATATATGTAACAAGGTTATTGTATGCACTAGTTGTGATATTTTTGTGATATAAATGGTACACAATAAGTGAAAATTAGTCAGGTAAATCCGAGAGAGGGGGTTTTACATTGTATTTGTAATTTGTAAACAAATGACAAACGTATATTTTTCCGCATGCAAAATCTGAATCTGATGTCATGAAAATTTACGGCTAGATTGAAAACCGTGTATTTATCGTTAATTATACCCTACCTGACCTACTGTAATGCAATCTGGAGCTCGTCAACCAAAAAAAAATCTTACTAAAATCAGAAAATTACAGGAGAATGCCCTAAAAATTATCTCAAATGGTACTAGTAATATTTCCACATGTGACATATTGCAGACAAGCCAAACTGCTAATGCTTGATGACATTGGGAACATGCAGCTAATTAGAATACTGCATGACTACCATACACATGCACTACCTGATTCCTTATCAAAATTATTCACAAACCTAGCAGATATACATAGCCATAATACTCGCTCAAAATCAAAAGGTAATCTATTAGTATTATAATTTATCTACATGTATATCATGATTGACATGAATTTAAAAGAACCAAACCCTCAAAAAATGCAATCTCAAACAAAGCCCGAGCATTATGGAATAGCCTCCCTGAAGATTGCAAATTACGCATTGAAACATGTATCCCCAAATATCTAAGAGATCACTTTATCAATAGCTATAATGTATCATAAATGATCCATATGTGTTAATCACCTCCATATTCTTAGCCCAAATAAACTGAGTTCCACTGGTAATTCAGTCACATCCTTACACATTCATTAAATTGAAATAATAATGTTTGAGGAAATCAAGTAACATATAGTTCTATTGCTTATGAGCATATCTTCAACATATTATGCACACCATTTACCACCCACCACTCCCCAACCTACATCTCTTTCTCTCTCTCAACTGTTCTTCTCCTCTTGCACTTGCACCCACATTATGTCTATATTATAATCATTGTATTATTATAGGGCTCTGACACATAAGCCATGGCTTCCACAGAGCCCCATTACCATATTGTAATTTATGTACTGAGCATCAAATAAAATCGTTTGAGTTTTGAGTTTAATTACGCATTTCTTTTAATTTTTTTTATTTATTTTGTCAGGGAAACCTCACAATCTGCCTGCTAATGTCTTCTACTTCTAGTTAAAATATTTTTGCCATTTATCAATAACAATACCCAAACTGGCCCAAGAGGCAAGACAACAATTTGAACAAATTACCGAATATTAAATTAATAATTTATTAAAAAATATAATATAAATCGTTAAATGTGTTGTTGGTGCCGGAGGTTCTGCCCAATTTTTAAAATGTAAAATGTGCATATGTACTGTCCAATACTAAATATCTTGTTCATTTCAGTTGAATGATGTCGGAAGATTTATTTGATACGCAACCACCGTCCGGTTCAACTTCCACGAAATTTGATACATAGGGTTACTTTTGTCCACTGAGTGTTTTGGACGGGTCAAATCGTGACCTGACCTTGACCTTCAAAATGATCAATTCAACTTCAAGGTCAAATCGGGTAAAACAGGATGGATTTCGACGGGTACTTTTATCCGGGCAGTGTTTTTGACGGGTCAAATCGTTACCCCAACTGACCTTGATCTTCAAAATGGTCAATTCAAGGTCAAAGCCCGGACGAAGTCGGGTCACCTTCTAGTCTGATATATTTATAACTTCTGTCATCAGTTTCCATGTTTGTCTCCTGACATATGGTCCAGTAACACATATGTCAACTTGTATTGTGAAAATTTCAGATTTTTTTCCCCATTTCGCATTGGGGTACACTTGATTTTGAGCCCAACTGTACACACATAGTATGAGTCAGAATGGTGTATTTGTTTTTTTTTGTATAGAGTAATAACCAGAGAACACAGAAAGCCAAGGTTGAGCTCTCTATCTTCATTTTTGGAGAACTTGTGGGGTTATGTCAGATTTGTTCCAATTGTTGAAAAATGACCCTTGCCGAGGGTGACACCAAGGTTAAAAAACTAATTTTTTTTTGGTTTGTTCTGTGACCAAAAATGGTTTTCTTTTGCAGTTCTGAACTTCTGACACCAAATGGAACATGTAGGTGCATTAATCTCACCCATGAACTGTTTGGACAAAAATGGGTGGTTATTGCTACTACTAACGTCAGTAACGAGTAACGGCTAAAGGTCTTGTCAAGACTTGTGTCTGGCTGAACGGACACCCGCACCATAAGTCAAATTTTTGAAAAAAAAGTACCTGTTTTGGACGAACATGTCCTTGTTATACATGCACGCAGTGGACTGTTTTGAAGATGAACATGGTGCCATTGCAAGATCTCGGACAATTGTTTCAATCTACGAGTCGAGCGGTCATAGCTCATTCGGCAGGCTCTATACATGAGAAATCAGAATGGAACGGCTTCTCAATAACAACTAAAAACATCTCTCCTACATTATGGATCCTTAGAGTGATTGTTTGGTCATAAATGTTCCACAAACACCATCGTATAATGCTCAACAATGTGTCTGTCCAAAGGTCAACTCGTTTCAATGGGCGCAGCCATTTTGGTTATCATAAAATAACGAATCTGAAATACAACCGGAAATGGACGCGGACCAATCTTCATCCAGCGTTCACATTATTTCAATTATTTCAATTTTTGCGGCATGCATGTTTGCTGTTGCGGGTGCACAAAAACTTAAAATATACAATTTCGATAATTACGATTCAGGCCTCGATCATCATCTGCATGGGAGGCCAATTTCAAATTTAATAGAGTTAATTACGCTTTTAAAAACGCGTCTTTGCAAGAGCCTCACTTCAAAATATAGGCCGATCAATTTTCTCCATTACGTTTTCACCTATAGGCCTATAGATTTAACGTGTGCACATGATGCCATTACATTTAAGCGTAATTCCATTAAACCTGAAGTTACTATCTTACATAATAATATAATGACATCATCTAAGGTAAATTCAAAAGCGTAATTGAATTACACTTAAATATAATACCATTAAGTTTTTAAAAGCGTAATTTAAATTCCATTATATAGGCCTACCTGTGTTTTATCTGTGTTCTCCGGGCCTATTATTACAAGCTATTGATTGTGTAGTATAACATATTTGCTCTATTTGCAGTGCGCTCAAGTCAGAATAAATGTAGCAGAAATTGTTTGGCTTGCCTCGCCACTGGTCATTTAAAATTGATTTAAAATCGTTCACCGAACCGGCCGACACCAAATGTTCAGGGAGATTGCTTCTGGCTGCAAAGTTGTTCTTAAATTTCGCTTAAACGTAATGGCATAAATTACATTTTTAAGTGTAATTTAATTACGGTACGCTTAAAATTGAATTTACCTTAAATGATAATTACTAGTACAAACGTAGTTGTATTACCCATACATGCGTATCAAAATTGGTATATATATTATACGCTTTTACCGTATAATGGAAATCTGAATTACGTTTAATCGTATAATGGCATTATGTATGTATACGCTTTAAAAGCGAAAACTTTAGCTAAATTAAATGTGAATTTGGCCTCCCATATCATACCTCCGCGGGGGTTGCAATTTTAGAAGTCCTATAAATGAGCGGAAATTCCTTATTGGGGCACATTGTGAGCCATTTTTTTGCAAAAAAATAATATTCGCATTGATCAAAAAAATAATTTGGTTTCAGGAATCTATATGTCATTGGTGAACATTAAATTATTTGTCAAATTTATAGGACCAACAAAGATCATGGTTGGCATGGTCCATTGATATAGATACCCGTAGCTGAAACCCCCATATATTAATTCCGTTACCATCACAGGTCCCCTGTTGCGACAACACTACCCATGAGTATATATATATACTCAATTCAATTCACGTCAATTCAATTAGTTTATTTCTGATCGTCAAGTTGAGACATTATAGAGATGTATGGATATAATATACAATATATCTCAGTACAGGTATACATGTATATATTATATATGGCATAATAATAGAAGATAGAGAGGTTGGACCGTATTCGCGGTTGTTTCAGTGTGCCAGGCGGGGTGGTAATATAAGCCTCAGGCGGCCGACCTGAATATTTCTAAGACCTTCTTAATAAACACTGATAGATTTTTAACTGTCTTTTGATTTCGGGAGTTGAAAAGAGCGGCTAGTTTGTAAGTGTTCGGTCTCTGGTGATAGTATGGTTTCAGGTATTTTATTCTAAGTTCATTAAGTTCCCTACACTTCAGTACCATGTGGTATTCATTGCCGATTTCGAGATTACAGAGAGTGCAGATTCTGTCGGAATAATCGGTATTCGTCCAAGCACCGAGTTCTATAGGGAGTTTGTGGTTTTTTGTGCGGAAAGCTAAAATATTGTTAACTGCTCTGTTATCATCAATGGATAGGTAATTCTCTCGTTAAAAATTTGACTTTATAATCCGGTAAAATGCGAATTTGCTTGATTTCGATATTGTTGACCACCACTCTTGAATGTATATGTCAGGTAGCTTACCGGTAGTTGTGCAATTGAAGCTTTTCAAGCTTGGTATATACGTGTTGGTTGGTCCAGACACTACTCATACCTAAGCAGTTAAGGGTGTCGATCCCGTATACCAATAATCAGTAGATTGTTAAAAACATTATCACAATATAAATAATACATAACATAATACAAAATAAGAGGCAATCTATTGGTTGGCATGCAGATAAGCTTAGCCCAATACGAGATGCATACGGGTTTTGATTCTCACCATTATGACCCCTAATTTATGGGGCATATTCCTATTTCCCCATAAACGAAAGCATTGGGTGTGGATTTTTTCATTTTAAGGGCGAATTTCAAAAACCATAATTCTAGTTTTTCAAAGCATGTTAGGTTTTCAAAACACCACACCTCAGCTCCGTATGATGGATTTTTCATAGATCTCCAAGATGCTTTGTACGGTGAGTTTATGACAACGCGCTTTGTTGAGTAATGCGTACATAGCCATTTTTGCGGATTGGCATCTCAGATTCCTTTCCATAGCAAAAGTCCCTCGCTTGTGAATAGTATAGTGTTGTCGCACCAGGGGACCTGTGGTTACCATCACACACTCGTACAGGCAACTCAATTGAGAGAATCTCAATAGTCTGTATATATTCACTTATCATGGTTAATTCATCCAAAGGGTTGGATTGTCTTCACAACTCACAATTTTCCCCATTTCATGTCTCAAAGAATCTCACATGTGTGGCCTATACTTCATTTTAATGCTTTACCCAACAAAACGGCCAAAAACGCCCAAATAAAGCTTCGACAGCCTAAAATATCTTCGGTCTGTCTCAATAACACCACACAAATATGGATATCATTGGAACCGGTTCATTGACCACATTGTGATGGTTACAGTTATGCCCTGTGCCAATGCATTCTCTTATATATGCGAGTCGACCATAGGTCGCCTCGCATATATAAGAGAATGCATTGGCCTAAAAAAACTATTTTTATAATATTTTTCTACATTCTTTGACAATTTTATCATTTTTAATATGTGTTAAGCCAATGCATTCTCTTATGTATGCGAGGCAACCTATGGTCGACTCGCATATATAAGAGAATGCATTGGCACAGGGCCGTTCTGTTGGGTAAAGGGTTAATGCTTTACAACTAAATTTCGACGTGGTTTTGTGCTGATTTCATTCACTTCCATATGATAATGATTTTCCAGGGTAAAATGATGCATGTGTAAGTTTTATTTTTAAATTAAATTAATGAATCTTCAAATGTACAGTCTAAAGTGTGGGGTCGTATAGCGTCCGGAACGACGTGTATTCTCCTGATGTATTTCGTACATTAGTGCGATATATTACCATTGTGGTAACGGAATTAACAGCTTTTGGGGACACTCAGTCAGCCACCCAGGATATATAGCTTAATATACTTTATATACAGAGCAGAGAATCATATTCCAATTCTGACGGTCTGATTCTGAATTGTTTTTTAAACTGTTAATCCCCAAACCATTATTTTATCATATAAGACTGCATATTGGAGAGCAATTTAGTACAACTCAAGGACATTGGAAATCACAAATATGAACCAAAATAAGGACATGACTGTTACAACTTGTAATTATATCTGATTGAATCGTTCATACCGGGTATGTCGTATAAGGTTGCCAATATATATTTTTGACACGCATGTATTATTATATTTGATCGTGCAAATTATAATACTAAGACACATTAGCCAATGCCACTGATCGTATTGTGTTTTCCCAGAAATATTAGATTTGCATGTTGATTGATATGCAAGCCGGTATAGACCAATTACACTCATTGAAATTCGCTGGCCATCTAGCTAACATCAAACTGATGTGTGAAAAGTCAAGTAGTATACGGTATAGTTACACCATTTCGGTAAATCCACATTTATTGCTAAATATAGATATTATGGGTAAACTATTTTTCTTGTACAATGATTTTTATTAGTATTATAGATCGTGGGTGGTATATGGTATACTTCATTCCAGGTGACCAGAATCGAGGTATATGGATAGACTGACAAACTCAACACCACAATAAAGATATGGAGATAAGGAGATTAACAGGGGATATCGCCCTATAATAAAAACAGAAATTCACTTGCTATTCATGTATTCCTGTTTCTTCAATTACGCATACGCACGCAGAGCGTTGTAGATTGTGCACTGGTCAGTATAGTCTTTGAAAATGCATGCTAACGGAAGTAACGGTAACGGAATTTATATATCTTGTTATAACGGTAATTATATATCTTGGGTATCAGAACATCTACGTGATAAGATGACTTAGTGAGGCAAACCCTCTTAGTATTATATTTGACCGCATTACTTCAATAAATGTAATAGCTATATGCCAGTGTCAACAATGTGATTCGTATTGATAATATGATGGTAACGGAATAACACCCCTTAAAAATCTCTATATTGGCAACTGCATTTGATAACTGCCCACTTTTTGGAACTAAACTTGGAGTCTGAGCATTTTAAAAGTATTAAAGACAACAGGTTAAGTGCCCTCTTTGACCCATATGCCACCATCTTGTTGGAAATCATCTGAGACGCATATAATCACACCCCCTAGAATGGTAACGGAATTAACAGCAATTTCACGAACATCAGTTAAAATGATATTTCTCATATTATTCAAAACCAGTGGTGCATTGGTGTTTTTATCACAAAGGGAACGTCCCATATGCTGCTCATTTTGACAGTTGATTCACGTGATCACCATGTTGTGGGAATATGCACAATGCACAAACCGAAGTTACTCATGCCGTGAAAGAACATTCAAAAATGCATAAATTTAAGGTTGTTTGACCCTCTTAGGATCAACATAGGACATTTTTACCAATCAGAACGAACTGGAATCATGAAAATTTCATGATGAAATCCAGGTGTGGTCATAATAACATCATGTATTTTTCACAGTCTATCACTACACTGCATGCATGGTTTGATATATACACAAGCTAAGACACCATTTGTATTTGAACCCAATAGGGAATTTTCGCCCATATACAGTTTTCGATATCTATATAGGCCTATATAAACCGGTATAACACGTTTAAAATGCTGTCAAACAAGTGTATATTGGGTCACAGGAAAAATAATAACCAACGGTGCCGGAACCCCATGCTATGCATGCAAGGTCACGGTAAAATCGAAATCTTGATGGGTGATTCTCTCTTTTTAAAATGAACAAAATGTTGAAAAGGGCCAAAAAACGAACCACCCACATGCATATGGTGTTATTTGTCCACCAGCATATATTTGTGGGTTCAAATCAGAAAGTAGTGAAATGACAGTTCTAATTGTGATGTGTTCTTAATATTATCATGGGGAGTATAGCCTAATAAGTGATATCACTGGATCGCGGCCATATCAAGGGATTCATCCAGCTCCGTTCCGTGGTTTCAGAGATCCCGGTTCCGCGATTTTAGTGCTACTGGTCAAAGTTTTGGAGTAGCATTTCCATATATGCATATATGGAGCTATTAAATTATTCATGACTTCCATATGTGGAATGCTACTGCAAAACTGCAAAGACCCGTAACACTAAAACCACGGAACCGGACCTGGTGGATCTAATATGGCCGCGAGTTAGTGACAGGGCGTATCCGATCGAGGTGGAGAATTCCACCACAGTCTATACAAGACAAGACAGTCAATGACTGTGGGGGGTAGCTCACCTTACTGCAAAGACTGAAAAGACTGGGACTCTGAAGACTACAACAGTCAGTAATTCTTAAAATCACTTAAGACAAGTAATTCTAAACAGGAACATAGCTGATGGTTCTCAGATGAGCAAGGCTTGACCTTGAAATTTTTAATTGCACACCACTGACAAATATCAAACCCCTTACCATTTTTAAACAAGACAACCAGACCACAGTTCTAAGTTCACAAAATTCCTTATGCACATCCCTCTTAGAATGAAATTTTACAACTGTTACCAGTACTTCAAGCTTTCGAAATTGGAAATTTCCAACCTGACATCCCCCATAAAGTTAAAATTTGTGGCCATTTCGGTCCTACAGTTTAACCCAAAGTAGGAAAATATGGACTGTTACTGGTTGAAAAATCAAATGTAACACTATCAGGCATGAAATTTCTAACTGTTCGAAAATTTTGATCAAATTAGGGGGGGGGTCAAAACCCCACCCCCTCTACACTTCCACCCCATTGCCCTCCACACAGGAAGCTTAGAAATCAAGAGGAATCTATACATTATTATACCAGTATCAAAAAGCACAGGTAGGATGGCTGTTTGATAATTAACTCGCTTATCTCCGCCCCTATTTGAACAAACGTGAATCCCCATCTATGAGATCCATTCATTTGGTAATTTCAGACGGTAGATTTTAATAGTTGAACTGAACTGATTTTCCTAAAATTTCCAGAAATAACCCAAAATCTGAACAAATCTAAACCCCAGTCACTGAAGGACCATCTATACTAAACATAAGGTAAATAGGCCCGATGGTTCTTGAGAAGAAATTGTTTTAAGAATTACGATGGAAGGAAAGAGTTGTGGCACTGGCTTCTCACCTATTTGACCTGATGAACTCATTTGAACAAATCTGAATGTGAGTCATCTAGGGGACATCCACACCAAAATATATAAACCCATTTGGTCTTTAATATGTATCTGGAGAAGAAAACAACTGATGGACGGATAGAGACACACTGACAGATGGATGGATGGGAGGGAGAACAGTCTGACATAGTGACAGACAAATTCAATTCAATATACCCCCAAGTTTTCTTTGCAAACTCAGGGTATAATGAGTTGAACTGGATACTGGTGGTTAAGAAAAAAAATATTCGAACAGCCAAGCCTGAACATAGTGTCTGAAATTTTCAGAATGAGGTCCCCAAAGGGTGAATTTAATGACGCAATCCTGCAATGCAGGCTAGCATCACCAAATTCACCCTCTGGGGACCTCATTCTGTTTAGGCCTCAACTGCTATGGGAGACATAGCTTCAGATTCGAAGTTCTCCAGTTATAGTTGGTGATGTGCACCCATTGGGCACCTCAATTATGCATTTTATCTTCTAAAAATTAGGGGATACAGAAACTAAACAGAAGGGAAAAAGTATGTAAAAATGTCAATTTAAGACCCTATATACTTCCCAGAAGATGAGGCCTAAGCAGAATGAGGACCATGGCTAGTGTATTTGGTGAAGCTAGCCTGCTGTGCAGGGTAGCATAACTAAATTCACCCTCTGGGGACCTCATTCTGCAAATGTCAGACACACTAAATTGAGGTTTGAGAACAATAATTTGTTTTGATTTGATTTTAATGACACACACTGGCATCAGTGCTGGCTAAGCATTTGTTCACACCTGTCAGCCTGATGACATCTCAATTGATGACTGTATTTATATTAACTCTCTCTCTGTCTGTAGCTAATACAACTGAATTTGCTAGTGGGGGAGATCCTGTGAGTTAGGAGATGAGATGGGGTGGGATGCTGTTGGTTGGGGGCAGAGTGGTGGTCTGGGTCATGTGGGGGGAGGGTGATGGAAAGGGGAAGTTTCCATGATTTCATTAAAGATTTTCATAACTCTGCGGATGTTTCAACGGTGTCAGTTTTTCTAATTTTTAAAAATGTTATGTCCCTGGGTCCATCCCTATTTGACACAGTGATCCCATTTGAACAAATCTGAACCCCAGTCATTCAAGGACCCTCCATATCAAATATAAGCTAAATCGGCCCAATGGTACTAGACAAGAAGTCGTTATAAGAATTACCAAGGAGGAATATAGTTATGGCCCTGGTTTCGCAACTAATTGACCTGATGACCTCATTTGAACAAATCTGGATGTGAGTCACCTAGGGAACATTCACATCAAATATGAACCCATTCGGTCTTATGGTTCCGAAGAAGAAGATGTTTAAAGAATTGTTGACGGACGGATGGACGGACGACGGACGAGGAGTGATGACTATAGCTCCACCGGAGACTTCGTCTCAGGTGAGCTAAAAACCATAGTCATAAATGGTAACGCGCTCAAGATCATATATTATATATCCATGCTTGTAATTATAGAATATAAAATATATTGGTTTCGCGAATGACCAACTCAGAATGCCGTTAAAATAACAATAACAACCAGCACCTAATTAACGAACCGGCGGCCGACTCGGCCGTCTCCGACCACAACCATCAGTGGGCTGCAGAACGAAACATATCTATAAAAGTTGAAATATAAGACTTACAAATTATCTTTTAAATTTCTTTTATTGGTAATTGACATAGCTTGTCACAAACTAAAAATCAACATTATTGACTTAATAATGTAAAGGACAATAAACGAAATTGAAATTCCCAACGACACCTTTTACCGGACTCGGCCTCCTGCTCGCGCAGTTCGACTTTTAAACCGGAAAAACCAATTATCTATAAATAAAATGCCCATCGGACCACAGCTTTCAAGAAATTGCAGAACAGTATACACGCGGCGCGCGCTAATAATATAGTAAATGTGAGGTATATAAGGCGACGCGGTGGGTAATGCGACACTCAGCGATTCAAGATGTGCCAATTAAGTCTGTAGAACACATGGAATCCCCCCCCCCAACTACTTTGTGTTGGTGCAAGGGATTATGAGCAACAAAAGTCAATCGCATTGTGCCCCAAAATTTGGTGGTCAAAACAAGATAATAGGCGACTAAATAGTAGTAAATACAGTTCCGCGACGATATGTAAAAATATATTTTTATCGTCTGCAAAGTACACTCATTGTGGCAGTGATATATCGCAGCGATAGCGTAGAGGGCGCTGTATGGAGTTTGATTGTGCCCATTTGATTGCCAATGTTAACAAACTGTGAAGCTAAAAATAGTTGACCCATTTTAAAAATATTAAACCATTTTTGCGATCATCCCAAAATTTTGTCGAGCGACTCCAGTGTTGTGTCAAAATTGGCTTTTGCGCATCTGAGTAATATGCAATACGTGTGTTTAAAATTACAATATAATTGTGTCCACATGAGCTATATACTCGTTGCCTCAGGTAACGTGTTAGCAAGAATAACAAGGGTGATTGTAGATTAAAGCTGGATATAATTATATTGCTGTATTGTCACATCCTTTAAAGTTTAAAACCACCATAAATGGAAAGACCAATGAAATATAGACGATTTTTTTTCTTATACCAATCATAAATATCGCATAAATAACATGTTATTGTCAAGATCGTACGCAGTGCATGTTAATAGACAAACGCCATGCGCATGCACAATTGTAATGGTGAGGTGAATGTTATAGGCCTTTAGAAGATGAAATCCATATACATAATGCATATCTTTATATATCCAATCAGGTTTTGTGAAATGTTGGACGGGAAAAAAATTAAAAACATGCGCAGAGGGTGGGGATGGGTGGTCAGGTAGCGGAAAATATTTTTTCAACCCTGTATCTGCAAATTTGTTCAAGACCTCCCCCGCGCGAAAGAGGGGATAATTACTATGCCTTAACGTTATGCATGCTACGTATTAATCAACCTTCAACTGAATTATAATGCGTATATGTACACGAGAGAAAAGGGGAATGCTATTTTAATTGCGGATGATGTTTTCCGATGAATGAAATAACACCTCCCGTGGAAAATTCCTTTTGCCAGGTTTGGGTCATTGAGTACTTATGAGTGGCTGCAACTTGGGAAGAGCTTATAATTCGCATATATACAGTGTAGAGTGTATGCAAGATCAGCTATATATATGTCGGACGTATCTTACCAGCCGTTACACGCATAGCTTATTAAGATTTTCGAGATCATGTAATATAATTCCGCGGACGTTTCTATCCCATGTTGTATACAATAGGATATAAATGATACTTTATTGACATAATTCGACCAAACACAGCCATGCATGTATGGTGCCGCATGTTTGCACTTTGAAAAGGTCGACAGTTCCGATGCCTGCTGGGTGTGAGTTTAAACGAAGAGGTCAGCCAAACTTCGGCTGAGAAACAAAAGCTGTAAAGCATCTGCAATGTTAATCCAGTGTTCAGACAAGTCAGACATAATACAGATATGGAAATGACGACAGGAAAAGCATCCACAATGTCACAAGGTAATTTATCCTCTCGTTCAATCCCACTGTCGTATACGCTGCCGCGCTGTAGCATGGGAACACGCGGTAGTTTGTTGCTGTACGCCTGTTCCTGATTGCTATTTTTATGCTTTGACCTATATTCGTGGTATACATAATATATCATTCAACTTAAACCCACGTGGCGCCATGCTGAGCGTTTAAATTACGAACGAGATTCGGGTATATATTTTTCGATTGGCAGGAGAAACCATGCATATTGTTTTTTTTCTTTCGCGTATTTATATGCATATCGATGTCTGTGATACGTTCATACGACCTTATCTGGTTTATAACAATAATCGGGAACGAATTCCAGTTGATTGATGATTACGGAGGCGAGGCTAAATCGCGATTATAGGCCGATTCTGAGTCAGATGTTGGGATCTATGGGGCGCCATCCCTGCAAATATTCGTTTTCGGAGTTATCTCCTCGTAATTCGGAGATATATATCTCATCGGTTTCGAGGAGATATCTCCTTGGAATTGCAATTCCTAGCAGAAATTTGCTTGGAATATGGTCCATTATGGAGATATCTCCTTGGATCCAAGGAGATATCTGCTTGGATTATGGAGATATCTCCTTGGATCCTAGGAGATATCTCCTCGCAATTACGAGATATCTGCTTGAAATATTTCCAACGAGATATCTCCTTGAAACCGAGGAGAGATCTCCATAATCCAAGCAGATATCTGCTCGGATCAAGGAGATATCTCCTTGGATCCAAGGAGATATCTCCTTGGATCCAAGCAGATATCTGCTCGGATTATGGAGATATCTCCTTGAAATAGTTTTCAACGAGATATCTCCTTGGACCCAAGGAGATATCTCCATATTCCAAGCAGATATCTCCTTGAAAATATTCCAAGCAGATATCTGCTTGGATTATGGAGATATCTCCTTGGAAAACCGCGGCCATGAAATATTAATGATTTCTCCACAGTACATATACGTTTTTTCCATTTTTTCGAAATACATCCAAGCAGATATCTGCTCGGAATATGGAGATATCTCCTTGAAATATTTTTCAAGCAGATATCTCCATAATCCGAGCAGATATCTGCTTGGATCCAAGGAGATATCTCCTTGAACATATTTCAAGGAGATATCTCCATAATGCGAGCAGATATCTGCTTGGATCTAAGCAGATATCTGCTCGCATTATGGAGATATCTCCTCGGTTTCAAGGAGATATCTCCTTGAAAATATTTCCGAGGAGATATCTCCATATTCCAAGCAGATATCTCCTTGAAACCGAGTAGATATCTCCATAATGCGAGCAGATATCTGCTTAGATCCAAGGAGATATCTCCGAAAACGAATATTTGCAGGGATGGCGCCCCATAGGGATCCAGGTGGTCGCCGATACTAGGTTTAATGTTCTCCCAGCGTCAAGCATAGCTCATGTCTGTAATTGTCACAAGCATTAATTTGTATCTTATTTTATATAGATCATGTCATGAATCTCTACTCGATCCGGCTTACGCCCGTTGAGATAATACTCTACCAGTATAAAACCTGAGAACTTTTTGATGTTCTGATCCGCTCTGACAGGGAACTTTATAACATTGAACAAACAAGTTAGCTAGGGAATATATTTATTTGTTAATACTTGTTCCTTAATAATCTACTTCCTATTCGGGGGGGGTGGTCCCAGCTCGATATGCCATGCTTTTTAGCTCACCCGAGACGGAGACGCTGCGGTGGAGCTATATAGTCATCACTCCTCGTCCATCCGTCCGTCCGTCCTCCCTTCCGTCCGTCTGTTTGTCTATATAATAGAATTCACCACACCGCAGTGTAAGCTGTAACCCATTCATGATTCAATGGTTCTAAAAGTATAAATTGGAATAGTGTATTGCTCATTTGTAGGGATGTTCTCCAAATTTGAGCAGACAGAGAGAACCCCATTTAGTAGCACTATTTTAAATAATTAAAAAATCTTCTGCAGTCTCAATGGGCAGATTTCCATAATACTTGGCATGGAGCATTGCCATAAGACAGTTTATTATCTGATCATATGGTCATGGTTGAGTGAATACCACGTTAGTACATAACATCATACTCTGTGATTCAACATCAAAGTTCTAGTTAGCTATCATGTATTATATTGCTATGTATAGATGTCGCCCATTATGGTTGGACCCTATCGTCAGAAATTGGCATTCAGGGGTAAATTGACCGAGGGAGTGTCATTGGATCGGTTCCGTTGACGTCATGTGTCTTAAAAGTGCACTGAATAATGTATTTGACTAACTAATTAATCATATAACCAAACTGGTTGGACCCTGTTAGCTGGGAATTGATATACATGGGTAAATTGACCCGGGTAGTACCAATGGATAGGTCCCGTTGACCGTAAACCTAAAGGGGGACAAATTATATTATCATATATGAGCCATAAGAGCGGTCCCCGTAAGCTTAGACGATATGTAGGAAAATTGGTACACAGGGGTAACGTTACCAAGGGAATATCATGGGTAGGCGCCTTTGACCCCATATGACTTAAATGGGGACTATTAAATTATGTTGAAATCGATTATCAACGCAGAGCGTTTATTATCAGCTCAGAAGATATGTGGGGGGAAATTGGAACACATGTAATTTGACACGGGAGTGTCATAGTATAGGTGCCGTTGACCTCAGGTTACTTAAAGGGGCACTAATAATCAGCAATAAAAACGTTTATTATCAACTTTAAAAAGATACCGGTAATTTAGTAATCTACTCTCTTTCTTTATCCGAGCAACACCGTGTACAACAGCTAGTATAGCATAAAGTGGAGCTAGTTCTGTCATGACATAGCTTGGTTCAGTGGGTGTTAATGAGTATGATTTGGTGAAAAGGTTTGGGACACTAAACTTTAAATATGCTCCCAGATACCACGAATGTTAGGACAATGTGGTGATAGAGCAACGAAAGCTTAAAGACATGTTATGTACTTGTTCGGGTGCGTATAACTGATAAGTTAGTATTCAGGCACTATGCCAACTGGAGGAATGTAACATTCTACTACATCTGAAGCTATACGACCCTACCACTCCATAGAAAACATCGCCTGAACTACGCTCAATTATAAATATTTACTACTCGGTTAGGGACGCATCTATCTGCGATAAACTAACGAACACGATTTCCCCATCGAGAGTCACTGCAATTAATTAATATATAAGCATGACGGTGTGTGTTGTGTTGTCAATTTGGATATCAATTTGTAAAAATTACTACTTTGAACAAGATTATTCTCTATTTCTATTCGATCGCCATGCTGTAGTGTTTCACATCATACATAATTCAGCCTGACAAAGTCAAGTTTGAGCAATTGCCGCGGTTTGGCGTCCGTCGTCCGTGCGTTCGTCAACAATTTCCTTTGGCGCGCCCTACAGGCCACATCCCTCATCCGATCATTAAAAAAATTCATATGCGGTTGAGTTATCCGTCCATCCGTCAACAATTCTTTAAACATCTTCTCCAGAACCATAAGACCGAATGTGTTCATATTTGGTGTGCATGTTCCCTATGTGACTCACATTCAGATTTGTTCAAATGAGATCACTGGGTCAAATAGTTGCGAGTAGTCTTCCTCAATTTAACCAAAAAGTAAACAATGAACAATATTTTTTAAGTACAAAATTTCTACTTTAAAAAAAAATTGAATACAATGTGTTTTTTCTTCAAATTAAATTTTAAGAAACTATCGTCATTATAACATACACTAGGGTAGCCCGAATCACCACACCAACTTTGGTTGAAATCAGTCCAGGGTATGGGAGAAAAGTTAGAGATTATCCTTGCCACTTGAAGGGTCAAACACCCATGTTACCTTGTTATCTCACATTCACAATGGAACTAAATTTCTTTGATAAGTCTAAATAAGTCATGACTTTCACTATCAACAATAAGCTTAATAAGTCAACACATGCCATTCTCTCTTGTGTGCTATGTGGTGGTAATTACATATGATGTTATCTGACACTTTTTTATAAACAATTAAGAGAAATAGGGGAGAATGGTTACACGTGTCATTCATTTCATTTTAAATGAGCCATGCGTTAGTTCTATGCAGTTGTACACATGGCAGATGTTACAGTATTATTTATATAGGCTATTAACTCGTCAATGCTAATGATATGTCTTATTTATTATGCTGATAATTTCAAGGAACAATTATTAGTGGTGCAATGATGATAACTAATAATTTTGTAACTAATTGTGAGGAAAATGAGTTCACTTCAGCTACTAAAATATACCCTTTGAAATTACTAGATCAATGGATCTCATAGATTGGACTTTTACATTTGGTTCAAATAGGGGCAGCATGGGGGATTTGCCCCATAGATATGGACTGTTAACTTCATGGATTGATTTATAAGCTGAGTTAAGAACCCACTTAATTGGGGGGGGGGGGGGCAAATGGAATGTGTTCTGGTTTTGACCCCCCAACTTTGGTATTCAGTGGAAGATATGTCTAACAAATGACCGCATGTAGAATATTTCTAACTTTATGAGGGATGTAATGTTGGAAATTTCCAACAGTTGGAGAGCTTGAAGTACCAGTTGTAAAATATATAGTTTGGTCCAATTGGGAGTCGACTGGCTATAAGTCAGGTGTTTACAGTTTGAAATTGCAAGTTGAACACACTCTGCCCCTGCCTGCCAAAGAAGACCATCTAGCTATGTCCCTGTTTGTAACTACTTGTTTTAAAGTGATTTGACAAGGACTAACTATTGTAGTCTTCAGAGTCTCAGTCTTCTCCGTCATTAAAGCCAGGTGAACACTCCCCAGTCATTGACTGTCTTGTTTTTTTTCCTCCGAAATTCGTCAGCCGCTATCTTGAATTTCAAATTTAAATCCATTGGCACACCCTGCAGCCCGAATTTTTTGGAGAAATATTTTGAAAAATTACAGACATGTTTAGCTCCACCTCTAGATGGGAGCTACCGAATTTGAACAACATGGCCGTCTGCAGCCATCTTTAATTTTACTCTTTGCATGACTAAATCCTTTGGCACACTACACACCACATCCCTCATCTGATCGCCACCAAACTTCACATGGATGGGTCACCATTACACAGTGGATCAACGGACACGAACCAAAACCGGAAGTCGTAGATTTCGAGGTGGAGAAATATCTGTCGACAAATATTTGTTGACATTTGTTTACGGTTTTTTGGGAAATTAAACGCTTGTATACCATATCTGACCAACTGAAGGTGAGTGAATATTTCTTCGCTAATGTTCGGACACCGACGATCAATTTAAGTCAGTTGTCATTGTTCGATCGCGGAAAAAATGTCATTTAATCATCGCCGCGAGACGATTTCTTCCCCAAAATATCCCAGAAAATCATACTTTTCACATTCATCGCAGACAGCTGTCGCAACAACCTATGCACCGGTCGAAAGGCCTGTTTTCCCCCCACAAATGCATATTTTGAGTATTTTCACGGACTGTCTCAAAATTCCAAATTTCATCTTTTGATGCAGGTACCCACCTCGAAAATACTGTCCGGTTAGTCCTGTACACCCCGGAATTTAGTTGCAATCCACCAGACCCGGCGGACAGTTTTTGTTGTTCAATCAAGAGTCGAAATGGATTAGTTGGTTGGCTGCCTTTCGTTAACAGTGGCACGTTTTTTGGGCAACTGCTTTTCTGTTGCAACTATAGTATACTGATCAAGTTTGGTTACCGAGTACAGTTTGCAATTTGTTCTCATATATATTCGTTCAGATCGTGTAAGGTCATTAACCAAAGAATCATTTATGGAAATATTGTTAGAACAAGAATATTACAATGCCCTCCATGACCAAGGCCGTAGCAACAGGATTGTTTTGATGGTGGGAGGTGTAGATGTATTTTCCAGTAGTTTGATATTTCAGCCAGTATATATATATATATAGCGTGAAATTTGATACTTAAAAAACAATTAAAATTCGATTAATTTCAGAAAAACAAATCGGGACCCATGGCTGTTCTTTTTCATTATGGCCACTTTCGGGTCCCACCACCCGAGTTTTGATTACGATTGTATAAAGTTTTAACTACATTTTTCGGGTATATATACACCCCTTTATTTTTATGTTTTAAACTACATGCACCCACCCATATTTCGGAGATTTTTCGCTAATATTACATATTATAGCATAGCCATCAAATATGCAGATGTTTATTTCCATTTCTATGAGAGGCCAAATTCACATTTCATAATTAATTGCAGTTAAGCAATAGCACTTAAGCTTAATTATTTGCGATTAAGCGCAATTCATGGTTATACTGTATGTAACTATATGTACCCCTGGTGAATAAATAGGTGTATCTATAACTAAACCTGAACTCATATTGACATATCACCTCCTTGTTTTCATTGCTTTGGATAGTTGGGATTTTGAACTAGCCTAAATTCTTTATCAAAATGGGTGACTCGCGACAGTATTACCTTCTGTTTTAGTCGAGTCGAGGAACCAACCCATCAAAGCCCAAGTGTGCATGATCAGATATCGATTATTGAAGTTTGTTATTTCAATTGATTGCTGCCCAGAAACACGCCGTGAAAAGGGTGGTTTCGGTCAAAATTGCGGATGAATATGGATAACTCTAAAACAAAGTGATAATACGGTAAAATTTCGTGATACTTTAGTAATTATACGACCATATTTTGTTGAACAAAATGTTTATAAATCACACGTTAATCGATTCTGATAACTAAAGCTTATTTCAGGTGGGGGCTGGGAAAAACTCCAGACACAGTGTGGAAAAAACTGTTTTCTTCGGTTTGGGTACCCCCCCCCCCAAAAGCAAAAACTGCAGTGTTTTTCCACTGACCATTTGCCCCTCCCCCCCAAGAAAAATCAAATCTACCCCAGCCGGACAACAACTCGGTTTGACCGGAAACCGAAAAAAACACCGGAGCATACAATTCACGAGAAGGTGCTTGGTAACTTAGTTTAGATTATTATGACTAAAATGGTCATTGTCTACCAGTAGAACGCAGATTTGTACCTAGTGATGTCATGACATGTACACACATGTATATTGGTGATCGCACCGCTTTGTATGCACTTTAAAAAATGACAACTAGTCATTACCTCGACTTTGAAAAAGATGCAAATGAGATGAGTGAGATACCAGCATATAACTGTCTTCTGATACCATTGGAGGAGAAATTGTTTAATACATGGGATAGTTCTGCAGTAAAAATTTGCCAGATAAGCGATCGCAGGGTAGAATTCTGCATTCCACTGGTAGACACTGACATAGTCGGCATTATTAAGAGGGTTAATGGGGTCAATATCACATGTAAAGCAAGACAGTGGTTATCCCAAATTGTTTTAGGTGGATTGTACTACTCATGTATATATGATTTGGATATTAAGGTTAATCCATATTCTATAAAATGAGAGAAAATTAAAGTTGTTAGTTAATACATATTTGGAAAAAAATTACATGCAAATTTTTCCGACAACCCCCCCCCCCCCCCCCCCCCCCTCTAAATGAATAAGGAAAAAAATTACGCGTAAATTTTTGACGCCTATGTACCCCCCCCACCCCCGGTACGTTGTGTCCCGCAGTTTTTTTTCCCGGCCCCCCCCCCTCCTGCTTATTTTGAAGAAATATTGTTGTTGTTGTTTAGTTTAAATTAGCCAAATCCAGATACACCCGGTCATGCTATAATAGTTAGGTTTTATGGGTAGTTACACTTACTCTCAAGCAACTCATAGCGCTTAATCGAAATTAATTGCACTTAAGCGCAATTCATTTCAAGTAAGCGCAAATGCCATATGTGTGCTTCAGCGCGATATGTGGTATATGCGCTTAAGCGCAATTCATTATTAAATGTGAATTTGACCTCCCATACAGTTAATTTTTTGTCTATATATATGAACGAGTATGGTCTGTCTGCATGTCTTCTGTTCGCTTAAATTTGAATATATACGCGACCATTTGCGTTAAAAACTTCCCAACCAAATTATCCAGTGTGTGAATCAATGTGGAAACAATTAATTATGGCGCGATTTGAATACAACAGGACAAAAATCACGTGCCTATATATTTACAAAAGTAACTTGCATCTGGTTCCACATTCAGTTGTACGCTATAGATTGGAATTTTACCCGTATATACATGTAGGAAACACAACACTTCTACATTAATGGACAGCCAAGGTGGGATTAAGAATACAACAACTCGAAAGAACACTGGAGTTTTCCAGATGATGTTTCTATTCTCTATATCAACCGAGAGTACCTACCAATATTTCGTATTGTATTGCATAGTATAGTATTGTATAGTATTTTATTATAAATAATTTTTATATTTTTTATTTTCAATAATTTTATTTTCAAACATTCATTCGGGTGTTGTAAAATCCCATCGTCGATTGCCTCAGCGAAGCCGCAAGCCGTTGCCTCACGGTGGTTTCATATATGAAGGCAGGCATGCGATCATCTCGTCAATGGCACCTGGAATTATAAAATAATATCGCTTAGTGGACTTGAACTTAAGCTAATATTAGTAACAGATATAGCTGTACACCCCTCCGACTGTATGTTTTAGTCCCCTCCTCATTATTGTTTTAACCATTGCTGAATATTGAAAACAATAATTTTCTAAGTCGAAAAATGTCATATAACTCCACACAAAAAGGTCTGACATATTTCATAATCATATATGTTCGCATGTTCCCATGGTACTAAATATATATATGCCAAGGCAAAAAAAACAAATGACCGCAAAACTTAGGAATAAAAACTCGGAAAATTGCATCCACGAAAGGACGAACAAGCCGCTTCCTGATGTATAACCCCACAAGTTGTGGGCCACAACTCGTTGCGAGTGTATAATCAAATATAAAGGGTAAAAATCGGCACACCGCTGCATTTTTCTGAAAAAAGTTGGATGTAAATAATTTTTTTTATGTCGGCCTTCCGAGAGTAATGACAAGTCAGAGTTAACAATATGACATACATCAAAAGTTATATGTATACCAAACATGTACTTCGTAGTTGGATTTCAGTTACAGTTCAGTTATATATATAAGTCACCGCCTGGATGTTATGTTGTACCAGGAGACATATGCAACAATATGAACACCCAGAACCATTGTGGCCACGCAAAAGTCAAATGAAACGCCCATTATCTGCGGCAAAATTGCTTTTTCGACCAGAAATTGAAGATGGCAGACCTCAGCAAAATCACGACTAAGCGGACAGATTTTTTACAACTAATGATTAAATTTTTCGGGACTAACCGGACAGTATTTTCGAGGTGGGTATCTACATCAAAAGATGAAATTTGGAATTTTGAGACAGTCCGTGAAAATACTCAAAATATGCATTTGTGGGCGGAAAACAGGCCTTTCGATCGGTGCATAGGTTGTTGCGACAGCTGTCTGCGATGAATGTGAAAAGTATGATTTACTGGGATATTTTGGGGAAGAAATCGTCTCGCGGCGATGATTAAATGACATTTTTTCCGCGATCGAACAATGACAACTCACTTAAATTGATCGTCGGTGTCCGAACATTAGCGAAGAAATATTCACTCACCTTCAGTTGGTCAGATATGGTATCCAAGCGTTTATTTTCCCAAAAAACCGTCAAAAAATGTCAACAAATATTTGTCGACAGATATTTCTCCACCTCGAAATCTACGACTTCCGGTTTTGGTTCGTGTCCGTTGATCCACTGTGCATTAGTTGGGAGCCATCGATTATATCCGAAATTCGTTAAAACGCATGGCTGCCAGCAGCCATCTTGGATTTGCTCTTTGCATGACTAATTTGTTCGACATACCATATAGTCCACATCCCTATTCTGATCGTCACAGATATTCGGGGTGACCTCTAGATGGGAGCCATCGATTATTTCCGAAATTCGTTTAAAAATATGGCCACCATCAGCCATCTTGGATTTCAAATCTGAATCAATGGGCACAACATGCAGTCCGCATATATAGAAGAAATGTTTTGAAAATTCAGTCATGATTAGGATCACCTCTAGATGGGAGCTATCGATATATGAACGATTTAGATGAAACACATGGCCGCCGTCAGCCATCTTGTATTTTAGTCTTTGCATGCCTAAATCCGTCGGAACGCCCTACATACCACATCCCTCGCACGACCATCACCAAACTTTATATGGATTTTCGGGGTGACCTCTAGATGGGAACCATCGATCCCCCCCAAAATTCACTGAAAAGAATGGCTGCCAGCGGCCATCTTGGATTTTACTCTTAGCATGACTAAAAAATCCCTCGGCACAACCCACGGGGTGACATCTAGATGTGAGCCAACGATATTTTCCGAAATTCGTTAAAAAGATGGTTGTCAGCGGCCATCTTGGGTTTTACTCTTCATATCCAAATCCTTCGGGACACCCTACATGCTACATCCCTTTTCCAAAGTTAATATGATTCTTTATGGGAGCTCTAGATGGGATCTGTCCAATTTTTTCGAAATTCATTAAAAAACATGACCGTCTGCAGATCTTCATTTCACATTTGAATCCATCGGCACACCATGCAACCCACATTTATTGGAGAAATGTTTGAAATGAGAATATTTTCATTACACAGTAAAATCCCTGACATCCCTATACTGAAACTTTTTTTACTCCCCTTCTTTATCATTCTATTGACTGCTCAGCGTTTAGAAAACGATTATTTCCCTGTGATCGACAGAAGCTGAAACTATCATTTTATACCCCCGAAAATATAAACATAGTTCAGTGAATAATACACCATTTTATATTTATACTGGCTATATTTCTGCTCAATTTGCTGATGAAAACAGAAAATCTTGGGTGATATTTATATTGGTTCACCCCTCTCACTTCACACAGCTTATCTCTAAGTACAGGAGAGTTGGTTACCGTAACGGACTATATATAGCTGCAGGTGGCTGATCAATGTTATCAGATTGTGGGACCCGTTGTTGAAGTGTTAGCAATCAGTCTAAACATCTCTTTATGCTCAAATCCACAATGATTAGATTCCCTATCTATACTTCCTCAATTTTGTGTTATATGACTATAATCTCATTGTCAACAATACATGGAAGCTTGATGGGTAATATAGCTCATAGGGATTTATAAGCAGTGAAATTTTAACCCAATGGTCGTGGTCTCAGAGGCATTAACCCTTTTATGACGGGAGTTGCGCTGGTGCAGCATTAAAGGTCATGTGAAAGTGCATTCTCTTATATATGTGAGTCTCCCATAGAGATTCTCGAATAAATACATGTAAGAGAATGTACTGGCATACAAGGTCAAGGTAAATATTGTTAGGCCAATGTATTATCTTATATATTTGATGCTTATATATTTGAGGCACAGGGTATTCGCAAAATTTCAGGAAGATCCAGTCATGGAAGAGTTAAAAATGTTGCATACATATAGCGGTTTGTTTATAGTTGCATACATGTAGGGGTTTGTTTATATGGTTACCTGTGAAATTTTAACCCACTAATAGGAGTAATGAAGCTCATAATCACATGGGGTAAATTGTCTCATATGAAGCTCATACACTTTCATAATTATTGTTCTATACATCCTTTCAAATGTTTTGAGGATCCAAACTGTGATGAGCGAAGGTTTTCATTTTTTTGCGGTGATGGCATTAGGTTTTACTCATTTTAGTATATATACACCCCTGCACCCGCATATATCAAAATTAAAAAACAAACTCTCGGTAGACCCACCACGAACAGCATAACTGACATAATCAGCATGAATTTAAGTCCTGGCTAGAAAAAAGCCTTGAACCACCACGTATATACGTACTTGCCAGTTGGCTCGGTTGAGCCACGTGAACGATCTATACAATGTCATGTAATTGAAATATCTCCCTTATATTATTACAGATTCCAGCAACTTCAAGATTGCAAAACCAACATTCCAAGCAGCAGACTATGCTGTCTTCGCCTCATTCATCCTGGTTTCTCTGGGAATTGGAGTTTTCTATGCAGTGCGATTGCGAAAGAAACAGACAACAAAGGAGTACCTGGTTGCGAGTAAACAAATGCGCGTGCTGCCGGTGGCATTGTCGATGGTTGTGACGTATGAGTCCTCAAGTTTCATGATGGGCTCACCCGCTGAGATGTACTACTATGGAGTCAACTACATATTCGTGTCATTAGGATGGTTCCTGTCTATATTCGTTGGAACGTTCGCGTTTGTATCTCTGATACACAGCCTCAATGTAACGAGTGTGTCCGAGGTATGTGGTATTATATATGTCTCGGCATGCACTTCCGCTGAGAAGTAACTGAGAATAGGTAATACATGTATATAGTTTACACTGGATCATTTTGTCTATTTCTCTATACAGTAACAAACCGGGCCATCTATATTTTATAAACCGAATACCGCTGCATACCGAACGAATTCTCTGGTTCCGAATTCACACAAGTGCTTTCTCACTAAAAATTACTTCTGTATAAAAGTTGCGGAAATATTTTGACTTGATTTGATATATATAGTAAGCCATCATACCGATTTCACATGAAATAAATACAATATTTCCAACGAAAATTGGTAAATGAAATAAATGTTCGCACCACCCTTATGAAACCTCACCATTTACCAATGGAATAAATGTTCGTAATGTTCGCACACCCATTGTGAAACGTCACCATTTACCAATGGAATAAATGTTCGCACCACCCATTATGAAACGTCACCATTTACCAATGGAATAAATGTTAGCACCACCCGTTATGAACGGCACAGCTGCCTTTTTGGTGATAAAATATCTGGGCATGTTCCATATGTTTACTCGGAACAGCGTCCGAACAACAGTTTATCAACGGTAAATTATATATAGTAAACAGATGCGGGCGGTTGACTCGATTGCGCGACTGCTAGCTGCGCGGTGATGTATTTCACCCTCGCTGTCGTGACGTGTTGTTCCATTCAAAATTTGTCAACCGATCATCGACCGATGCTGATGAATCGAAAACTAAAGTTAGCAACTCTCGGCCAATCAGAATGCGTGTTAATATTTCAGAGACATATATTCTTCAACTTGAAATATTTACATAGCCCGTCTGTGTTACACTAAATCCTGTTTGGTGATTGGTCAACTGCCAATTGGGTCACCCTTTTTATATCCCAATAACAAAAAGAGTGTAACAAGAACACGACGTCACAAATTGTTGACCTAATCAGACTTAATCACAAAAAGCGGTCAGCAGAATAATTGGGCGTGCTTTTCAAAGTTCAGCCAAATTACATCTGAAGCCAGTTATTTATATCGATAAGTTTGTCGTAGTTATTTATATCGACCACGTTAACGTTGCGAAGTGCTTGGAAATCTTATATTGGGCTAACGTGTAGTGCAGCGTGGACTAGTCTCAAATTATCGGTCGATTTTGTGAAACCAAATAAGAATACACTCAGCTGTTTAAGGAATAAATCATTAAAAAGCTATATAGATATAAGAAATTAATGTAATGGGTGTATGTGTTATTGGGGAACACGGCGTTGTGGTAGCTATGGACATATTTAATGTAAACCGCTTCACGCACCCACTACATTAATTTCTTAATTACAATATGTTATATACCATCGTTTACCACTATATAGTAGTTGATCACTAAAGATTCACGGTCCGATTTGACATAAATTAGTCAACAATTCCTAAGTTAATTTTCTGCGAACCAGGGAAAAGGAAAATGAAAAAATACTATATCAATAACTTCCATTTATATGTCACAGAAAGTTCCCATAAGTAATACGTCGAAAACCACCACAAAAGTTCATAATAGAGAACGCTCATTATTATTTACCGCCTTTGTGCGACATAGACCCGAACGTTCATTACAATTTTCGATCATTTGGAATTGTTTGCTAGACTGACAAAATACGTTAAAAATTCCTCTTTTGAAAGACGATATATGTCCATCAAAATTCATATGGATCCGATCAAATTTTTTTCTGGAAGAGAAATTTAAACTTACGGATTGTGGTTTTATGGTGTCAAATCGGACAGGACATCTTTAATTTCGATATCCTCATACTAGATGCAAATATCACTTTATTTTCAAGTATCTGGAGCTGAGATTCGACAGGGTGTATATCCGCAAATTTGCATCAGTTCTACAGATTTTGGGAAACGTAAGTTCTTATATGGAAATGCACGTGCTCCATGGACGTGGCTATATATATAGGTCTCCAATGTGGTTGTCCAGCTTGGCATTTCCAACTGCACCCATTGAATCTAAGTCAGGGAAAGTCTATTTCAAACACCCCTTGGATTGATCATTACTAACTGCATGGTATTGTAACATAACGGTGTGTGGATGTGCGCCCACGCCTGTGCAACATCCCTGACTGCACTATTACATCAGAAATTATTTCATCATACGATGCACGAAAAACATGCATGATCTGTTAGTCGGACAGTCGTTCTTAGCATGCTGACGAGATAATTCGATGCTGGTTCTCAGGAAAACACGCAGTCAAACCAGTGCAGGGATATAAAGTTTATAGTTTGTTTTGGTACACTGCACTGGTCATGATATATACGAAAACTACTTTTAGTGACCTGGCCAATAACATCGTCACATGATTTTGGAAAAGTAGGTCACCATTTTCCAATATAAGCGATGAGCGTTTTTCTCTCATCGTTCAGTCGTCTAAGTTCCAATATGATTCCGCTCTTTTGATAACTAACTGATCCCAAAGAAAGAAGACACAAGAAGCCAACATCGGTTATCTAGTACTGCCTCAAATAAAGAAATCAACAGATCTATGAGTTGTCATGACCAAACAAAAAAGTACACAACGCGAAGCCGGATGCCCTATCTCCAACGTAGATTCTGCAACAGTATCTCAACTTTCCAAAAATTCCAAAGCCCAACATCCCCTATATGGTTGGAAAATATCCAACTGACCTAAAAACGAGTTTCACACTAGATCACACTAAATACTGGTTGGAAAATCAAACTATGTATCAGAACAATTTCAACCTATATTTGGTATAAAATGTACAATGTGGTGTGCATGTAAAAGGCATGAAATTTCCAACGATTGAAAATTTTGGCCAAATTTGGGTGTGTGAGACCCTTCACCCCTGTCGCCACGTCCCCAAGAACACCGAGATATAGCCACGACAAGTTCAAATATTGTAAAAACATAACCATTAATGTACACGTATAGCCTTAGTGATACTTATTCTATGGTCAGCTTTTGTGGCAGTCTGCAAGATTGACGAAACAGCATACCTTGAGTTTTCTGGCTTGTTTATTATATAGTGGACTGGTTGGAGGTTTCTTCTGATATAATAACTGGTCGGGAGACAACCAGTGTTAGTCTCAATGTCTGCCAAATTCAAGCATTGGCAACCATCCAGCGTGGCGGGTGAATGCCGATATAGTACCGCGTTGTTACTTATTCTATGATTTCTATCAAATTTGGATGAATGAGACAGATACTTGGTGACAATGTACTGGCAATAAACTACGAGGTCAGTATATTAGTTTGGTTAACATTCATCCCCAGGTGTAGATCTTGTCGATTATATATTGTTGTATGGCGCGAACGATAATCCAATGATAATCCAGTGATCATATATGTCCAGATCTTTAACATTTGACATAATCATTGCAGCTTCTTTATATGGGGATAGTTCTGTACGGACCAGCTCTAGCCCTCCAAGGAGGTAAGTGGTAGACATAGTAAACACATGATTTGATTGAACGTTTTTTTCCAAGTTGCAAGGCAGAGTTCAGTCCCCTCGCTACGCTGGTCTGTCTGCTGCCAGCATCATGTATATTTTCGTAATTTAATCTATAACAATTTTAGCTCAACTTGACAAATTCAAGTTTGAGCTATTTCCATGGGTTGGCGTCCGTCGTCCGTGTGTGAGGAATTGCGTCCGTTCGTACGTGCGTCCGTTAACATTTTCCGTTGGCACACCATACAGACCACTCCTCTCATCCAATCGTCACCAAACTTGAATCCATTGGCACACTCTGCAGCTCACATTTATTGGCGAAATGTTTTGAAAATTCACAGGCATGTTGGATATCAACTCGAGATGGGAGCTATTTGAACGATTTTCGTTGAAAACATGGTCGCCGGCAGCCATCTGGGGTTTTGATCTTTGCATGATTAAATCCTGCGATTCGTGCGGACACCCTACAGGCCAAATCCCTCATCCGATCGTTACGAAACTTCATATGAATCCTCGTGTGACCTCTAGATGGAGCACGCCATATTTTCCGAATTATGTTAAAAACATGGATGTCAGCGGCCATCTTGGATATTACGTTTTGTACGACTAAATCCTTTGGTACACTCTGGAGGTCACATCTCTCATCTGATCGTCACCAAACTTCATAGAGATCTTCGGGGTGATTTATAGATGGGAGCCTACCATTAATTTCCCCCCGAATTCTGTCAAAAAACATGGCCGCTAGCGGCCATCTTGGATTTCACATTTGAATCCTTTTGCACACCACGAAGCCTACAGTAACATTATTGGCGTAATGTGAAATATTGAATATGAACGATTTTCGATGTGAAACAATGGCCGCTGACAATCATCTTGGATTATATTCTTTGCATCACTAAATCCATTGGCACACCCATATCCCTCATCCGATCGTCACCAAACTGCATATGGATCCTTGAGGCAACCTGTAGACGGAAGCTTACCATTTTTCCTAAATCTGTTAAAAACGATGGCTGCCAGCGGCCATCTTGGATATTACTCTTTGTATGACTAAATCTTCTGGCACCCACTACAGTCCACATCTCTCATCCGATCGTCACAAAACTTCCTATGGATCCTCGGGATGACATCTAGATGGGAGCTTAATTATTTTCCCAATTCTGTTAAAAACATGGCCACCTACAGCCATATTGGTTTCACATTTGAATCCATCCGCACACCAGGCAGCCCACATTATTATGTTTTGAAAAATTACAGGCATGTTCGGGATTCAAATTCGAACGATTGAACGATTTGCAATGAAAAACATGGCGGCTGGCAGCCATCTTGGATTTTACTCTTTGCATCACTAAATCAATTGGCAAACCCTAAAGGTCACATCCATCATCCGATTGTCACCAATCTGCATATGGATCCTCGGGGTGACCTCTAGATGGGAGGTTACCATTGTTTCCAAATTATGTTAAACAGTATGGCTACCAGCGTCTATCTTGGATTTTACTCTTTGCATGATTAAATCCGTTGGCACACACTACATGCGACAGCCCTCGTCCGATCGTCTCCAAGCTTCATGTGAATCTTGGGGTGGCCTCTAGAATACACATATAGAGATACCAACTTTCTGCATTCCGTATCGCTCCATGAACTCTAACATTTGACATTAGCCCCTCTCCAAGTTGAGCTTCAGTGCAATTGACACTCATATATTTAACTGTTTTGTCAGTTACAATAAATCTGGCATGATCTAGCTAATTTTCAAATTAATTTGGACAATTTGGTCTGGATATTGAATGCCTATTTACCACCATATTCTTCTTACTTGTAGTGACTGGGTATAATGTCTATCTACTGATATACTGATCATTATTGCCTATTAACCACCACATTCCTCTTACTTGTAGTGACTGGATATAATTATATCTACTGATATTGATCAGGATTGCCTATTAACCACCACATTCCTCTTACTTGTAGTGACTGGGTATAATGTATGTCTACTGATATTGATCATGATTGCCTATTAACCACCACATTCCTCTTACTTGTAGTGACTGGATATAATTATATCTACTGATAGTGATCATGATTGCCTATTAACCACCATATTCCTCATACTTGTAGTGACTGGGTATAATGTCTATCTAATGATAGTGATCATGATTGCCTATTAACCACCATATTCCTCTTACTTGTAGTGACTGGGTATAATTATATCTACTGATATTGATCATGATTGCCTATTAACCACCATATTCCTCATACTTGTAGTGACTGGGTATAATGTATGTCTACTGATATTGATCATGATTGCATATTAACCACCATATATTCCTTATACTTGTAGTGACTGGGTATAATGTATATCTACTGATATTGATCATGATTGCATATTAACCACCATATATTCCTTATACTTGTAGTGACTGGGTATAATGTATATCTACTGATATTGATCAGGATTGCCTATTAACCACCATATTCCTCTTACTTGTAGTGACTGGGTATAATGTCTACATACTGATATTGATCAGGATTGCCTATTAACCACCACATTCCTCTTACTTGTAGTGACTGGGTATAATGTCTACATACTGATAGTGATCAGGATTGCCTATTAACCACCATATTCCTCTTACTTGTAGTGACTGGGTATAATGTCTACATACTGATATTGATCAGGATTGCCTATTAACCACCACATTCCTCTTACTTGTAGTGACTGGGTATAATGTCTACATACTGATATTGATCAGGATTGCCTATTAACCACCACATTCCTCTTACTTGTAGTGACTGGGTATAATGTCTACATACTGATATTGATCAGGATTGCCTATTAACCACCATATTCCTCTTACTTGTAGTGACTGGGTATAATGTCTACATACTGATAGTGATCATGATTGCCTATTAACCACCACATTCCTCATACTTGTAGTGACTGGGTATAATGTCTATCTACTGATATAGTGATCATGATTGCCTATTAACCACCATATTCCTCATACTTGTAGTGACTGGGTATAATGTATGTCTACTGATATTGATCATGATTGCATATTAACCACCATATTCCTCATACTTGTAGTGACTGGGTATAATGTATGTCTACTGATATTGATCAGGATTGCCTATTAACCATCACATTCCTCTTACTTGTAGTGACTGGATATAATTATATCTACTGATATTGATCAGGATTGCCTATTAACCACCATATTCCTCATACTTGTAGTGACTGGGTATAATGTCTATCTACTGATATAGTGATCATGATTGCCTATTAACCACCATATTCCTCATACTTGTAGTGACTGGGTATAATGTATGTCTACTGATATTGATCATGATTGCATATTAACCACCACATTCCTCTTACTTGTAGTGACTGGATATAATTATATCTACTGATATTGATGAGGATTGCCTATTAACCACCACATTCCTCTTACTTGTAGTGACTGGGTATAATGTATATCTACTGATATAGTGATCATGATTGCCTATTAACCACCACATTCCTCTTACTTGTAGTGACTGGATATAATTATATCTACTGATATTGATGAGGATTGCCTATTAACCACCACATTCCTCTTACTTGTAGTGACTGGGTATAATGTATGTCTACTGATATAGTGATCATGATTGCCTATTAACCACCATATTCCTCTTACTTGTAGTGACTGGATATAATTATATCTACTGATATTGATGAGGATTGCCTATTAACCACCACATTCCTCTTACTTGTAGTGACTGGGTATAATGTATGTCTACTGACATCGTGATCATGATTGCCTATTAACCACCATATTCCTCTTACTTGTAGTGACTGGATATAATTATATCTACTGATATTGATCAGGATTGCCTATTAACCACCACATTCCTCTCACTTGTAGTGACTGGATATAATTATATCTACTGATATTGATCAGGATTGCCTATTAACCACCACATTCCTCTTACTTGTAGTGACTGGGTATAATGTCTATCTACTGATATAGTGATCATGATTGCCTATTAACCACCACATTCCTCTTACTTGTAGTGACTGGATATAATTATATCTACTGATATTGATCAGGATTGCCTATTAACCACCACATTCCTCTTACTTGTAGTGACTGGGTATAATGTATATCTACTGATATAGTGATCATGATTGCCTATTAACCACCATATTCCTCATACTTGTAGTGACTGGGTATAATTATATCTACTGATATTGATCAGGATTGCCTATTAACCACCATATTCCTCTTACTTGTAGTGACTGGGTATAATGTATATCTACTGATATTGATCAGGATTGCCTATTAACCACCATATTCCTCATACTTGTAGTGACTGGGTATAATGTATATCTACTGATATTGATCATGATTGCCTATTAACCACCATATTCCTCTTACTTGTAGTGACTGGGTATAATGTATATCTACTGATATTGATCAGGATTGCCTATTAACCACCATATTCCTCATACTTGTAGTGACTGGGTATAATTATATCTACTGATATTGATCAGGATTGCCTATTAACCACCACATTCCTCTTACTTGTAGTGACTGGGTATAATGTCTACATACTGATAGTGATCATGATTGCCTATTAACCACCATATTCCTCTTACTTGTAGTGACTGGGTATAATGTCTACATACTGATATAGATCAGGATTGCCTATTAACCACCATATTCCTCATACTTGTAGTGACTGGGTATAATTATATCTACTGATATTGATCAGGATTGCCTATTAACCACCATATTCCTCATACTTGTAGTGACTGGATATAATTATATCTACTGATATAGTGATCATGATTGCCTATTAACCACCATATTCCTCATACTTGTAGTGACTGGGTATAATGTATATCTACTGATATTGATCAGGATTGCCTATTAACCACCATATTCCTCATACTTGTAGTGACTGGATATAATTATATCTACTGATATAGTGATCATGATTGCCTATTAACCACCATATTCCTCATACTTGTAGTGACTGGGTATAATGTATGTCTACTGATATTGATCATGATTGCCTATTAACCACCATATATTCCTTATACTTGTAGTGACTGGGTATAATGTATGTCTACTGATATTGATCATGATTGCCTATTAACCACCACATTCCTCTTACTTGTAGTGACTGGATATAATTATATCTACTGATATTGATCAGGATTGCCTATTAACCACCACATTCCTCTTACTTGTAGTGACTGGATATAATTATATCTACTGATATTGATCAGGATTGCCTATTAACCACCACATTCCTCTTACTTGTAGTGACTGGGTATAATGTCTACATACTGATAGTGATCATGATTGCCTATTAACCACCACATTCCTCATACTTGTAGTGACTGGGTATAATGTATATCTACTGATATAGTGATCATGATTGCCTATTAACCACCATATTCCTCATACTTGTAGTGACTGGGTATAATGTATATCTACTGATATAGTGATCATGATTGCCTATTAACCACCATATTCCTCATACTTGTAGTGACTGGGTATAATGTATATCTACTGATATTGATCAGGATTGCCTATTAACCACCATATTCCTCATACTTGTAGTGACTGGATATAATTATATCTACTGATATTGATCAGGATTGCCTATTAACCACCACATTCCTCTTACTTGTAGTGACTGGGTATAATTATATCTACTGATATTGATCAGGATTGCCTATTAACCACCACATTCCTCTTACTTGTAGTGACTGGATATAATTATATCTACTGATATTGATCAGGATTGCCTATTAACCACCACATTCCTCTTACTTGTAGTGACTGGATATAATTATATCTACTGATATTGATCAGGATTGCCTATTAACCACCACATTCCTCTTACTTGTAGTGACTGGATATAATTATATCTACTGATAGTGATCATGATTGCCTATTAACCACCACATTCCTCTTACTTGTAGTGACTGGGTATAATGTCTACATACTGATAGTGATCATGATTGCCTATTAACCACCACATTCCTCATACTTGTAGTGACTGGGTATAATGTATATCTACTGATATAGTGATCATGATTGCCTATTAACCACCACATTCCTCATACTTATAGTGACTGGATATAATGTCTATCTACTGATATAGTGATCATGATTGCCTATTAACCACCATATTCCTCATACTTGTAGTGACTGGGTATAATGTATATCTACTGATATTGATCAGGATTGCCTATTAACCACCATATTCCTCTTACTTGTAGTGACTGGGTATAATGTCTACATGCTGATAGTGATCATGATTGCCTATTAACCACCACATTCCTCATACTTGTAGTGACTGGGTATAATGTCTATCTACTGATATAGTGATCATGATTGCCTATTAACCACCACATTCCTCTTACTTGTAGTGACTGGATATAATTATATCTACTGATATTGATCAGGATTGCCTATTAACCACCATATTCCTCTTACTTGTAGTGACTGGGTATAATGTCTACATACTGATAGTGATCATGATTGCCTATTAACCACCACATTCCTCATACTTGTAGTGACTGGGTATAATGTCTATCTACTGATATAGTGATCATGATTGCCTATTAACCACCATATTCCTCATACTTGTAGTGACTGGGTATAATTATATCTACTGATATTGAACAGGATTGCCTATTAACCACCACATTCCTCTTACTTGTAGTGACTGGGTATAATGTCTACATACTGATAGTGATCATGATTGCCTATTAACCACCACATTCCTCATACTTGTAGTGACTGGGTATAATGTCTATCTACTGATATAGTGATCATGATTGCCTATTAACCACCATATTCCTCATACTTGTAGTGACTGGGTATAATTATATCTACTGATATTGATCAGGATTGCCTATTAACCACCACATTCCTCTTACTTGTTATGACTGGGTATAATGTCTACATACTGATAGTGATCATGATTGCCTATTAACCACCACATTCCTCTTACTTGTAGTGACTGGGTATAATGTCTACATACTGATAGTGATCATGATTGCCTATTAACCACCACATTCCTCATACTTGTAGTGACTGGGTATAATTATATCTACTGATATTGATCATGATTGCCTATTAACCACCATATATTCCTTATACTTGTAGTGACTGGGTATAATGTCTACATACTGATATTGATCAGGATTGCCTATTAACCACCACATTCCTCTTACTTGTAGTGACTGGGTATAATGTATACATACTGATAGTGATCATGATTGCCTATTAACCACCACATTCCTCATACTTGTAGTGACTGGGTATAATGTCTATCTACTGATATAGTGATCATGATTGCCTATTAACCACCATATTCCTCATACTTGTAGTGACTGGGTATAATTATATCTACTGATATTGATCATGATTGCCTATTAACCACCATATATTCCTTATACTTGTAGTGACTGGGTATAATGTCTACATACTGATATTGATCAGGATTGCCTATTAACCACCACATTCCTCTTACTTGTAGTGACTGGGTATAATGTCTACATACTGATAGTGATCATGATTGCATATTAACCACCACATTCCTCATACTTGTAGTGACTGGGTATAATGTATATCTACTGATATAGTGATCATGATTGCCTATTAACCACCATATTCCTCATACTTGTAGTGACTGGGTATAATTATATCTACTGATATTGATCATGATTGCCTATTAACCACCACATTCCTCTTACTTGTAGTGACTGGGTATAATGTCTACATACTGATAGTGATCATGATTGCCTATTAACCACCATATATTCCTTATACTTGTAGTGACTGGGTATAGTGTCTACATACTGATAGTTATCCTAATTGCCTATTAACCACCACATTCCTCATACTTGTAGTGACTGGGTATAATGTCTATCTACTGATATAGTGATCATAATTGCCTATTTACCACCATATTCCTCATACTTGTAGTGACTGGGTATAATGTCTATCTACTGATATAGTGATCATGATTGCCTATTAACCACCACATTCCTCATACTTGTAAGTGACTGGGTATAATGTCTATCTACTGATATAGTGATCATGATTGCCTATTAACCACCATATTCCTCATACTTGTAGTGACTGGGTATAATGTCTATCTACTGATATAGTGATCATGATTGCCGATTAATCACCACATTCCTCATACTTGTAGTGACTGGGTGTAATGTATATCTTCTGATATAGTGATCATGATTGCCTATTAACCGCCATATTCCTCATACTTGTAGTGACTGGGTATAATGTATATCTAATGATATTGATCATGATTGCCTATTAACCACCACATTCCTCATACTTGTAGTGACTGGGTATAATGTATATCTTCTGATATAGTGATCATGATTGCCTATTAACCACCATATTCCTCATACTTGTAGTGACTGTGTATAATTATATCTAGTGATATAGTGATCATGATTGCCTATTTACCACCATATTCCTCATATTTGTAGTGACTGGGTATAATGTATATCTACTGGTATAGTGATCATGATTGCCTAGTTACCACCATATTCCTCATATTTGTAGTCACTGGGTATAATGTCTATCTACTGATAGTGATCATCGCAGCAGTTGCAGGATTCTACACAACATTGGTAAGTCTACTGGCATATATACCACAACCCCCGCGCCCTATAAACAGCGCCAATGGCGAGACGTAAAGTTTAATTATTAAAATGATGTGAAACACTCCGGTGGGGTGCCCAAATAGATATGGAGAATAATCTTGCTCAAAGTAGTTATTTTACGAATATTAATCCAAATTTACAACACACGCCGTCATTTTTATATATTATTTAAATGCAATGAGTCTCGATGGCCAAATAAAATCATTCGCGTTAGTTTACCGCCGATAGCGTCCCGAATCAAGATGTAAATATTTACATTTAAGCGTAGTTCAGACGATGTTTTCTATGGAGTGGTACTGTCGATTTCTTTGAGTTTTCGGCGATGCTCGTAGAATGCTATATTTCCCCAGTTGGCATAGCGCCTGAGGACTGACTTATCAGTTCCACGCACCCGAACAAGTCCATAATATATGTATACAAAAATAATCACATGAGTTTGATGTGAATTATTTATTTCATACAACCACAATACAATGGTGTCTGTCATAAACTTATATATACAACTAACAAGATAGCCATTTTTTTTTAGCAAGGTACTCGTGGTGGGTAAATATGCAAACATTAGATAAGTCTGTCAAAACATCACCAACATGAAGAAATAGATAAACTTTGTTCTTATATTCATTATTGATATTTTCCAATGCTTTTTGACTTTTCTAATGTTTACTATCAAACTTTGTATGGACTTTGGTATCGTATTGACTAATAGACTGTTATCGGTAATTCCACTGTAACAGTATAGAGTTGTCGCCCGTTGTCGAGGGAGACATTGAGATTTGTCACCCGCTCGAGAACGGAATGTCTCCCGAGGAGCGAAGCTCCGAGGGAGACATTCCGTTCTCGAGCGGGTGACAAATCTCAATGTCTCCCGAGAAGAAGGGCAACAACTGTTTTGTTATCCGATTATACCACAGAAAATATCCTTGCCATCCACACGCACGATGTTGCACTCAGTCACGAGTGCTTTCTTTCCAGATTATGTATATTTTTAGTAACTTCTTATCGTCCCATAGGATTTCTGTTCCATAAACGATAGTCAAGCTGTTAAGTGTTTGGTAATCCGCGTTTATTTACGATCATTTTGGTGGTCAAATCGTCAATATCGGTCCATGCAATGTAAACCGATAAGCCACATATAGGTATGTCCTCGTCTTCTGCAATGTGGCATATTCAATGTCGTCTTATGTGCGCAATTTACTCGCGATGTTCATTTCATAACGGTCATCCCCGAAAGCTATTGGGAAGTTGTCAATTTCATTAATGTACATTCATACGTATCAGTGCCCATGGCGATCCTCACATAAAATAATTCTATGATCACATTGCAGACATCGCGGAGTATAAGCGTACAGTACCATTCATTCGCGATAAACGTCTGCATTACGTTGTCTATACCAGCGAACATTTATAACCAACCAACCTCAGGGGATCCTCTCTTTCAATCTTGCATCATAATGTCGACATGACCAAATTGAATCACCGAGATGTTTCGATATAATAAGTAAATAATAACGCTTGTCCGATAAAAGTATCAACTTAAAAGTTCGAATATTAGTGTTCACTAAATGTATGCAAATTAGCAAACACCACAACTGGTATGTTTTGCGAATACGTGGGGTATATAAGATCTATGATTTTTTAGTACGTCGTAGTGATGTGAAATAGGTGAGTTACTGCAGTGTGTGTTTGGAGATATTCTTGCAATATAACACCAGGCGGGCGACAAAAACAATGTCTCCCGGGTCAGCCGGCGACAGTGTCATTTGTCGCCCGGCACGTGACAGCACATGGGCCAATCAGAAGGGTGGGAAGATGATAACAATAATGTTTGTTACCCAATAGTAGAGTTTTACTTCGTAAATCATTGGGATTTAGAATTAACTGGTTAACCCCAAAGTCGCGTTCGTAACGCCACAACGAACTGTTGCCCGCCCTGAATTAACTGTTGCCCGGTTTGCAATCACGGTCAGCTTTCGTGACATCACGAGTGAACTGTTGCCCGACCCGAGCGAACTGTTGACTGCCCCGAATATTCACAGAGACTACATGTGCTTTTTGCATTCAGATACATGGCGGTATATTCTAGTTAGTTCTCATAATTCGAAATAACACTATTAAAGAGTGTGATTAATTAGCAATGACCTGATTATATACAAGTAAATGTATTGGGTAACAAAGCAATTATTTCATGTGTCTTTTGGGAACAGTCAAAATTGTTGTCCCTCGGTATCAGGAATGACTATCGAACTGTTGCCCTCGGCCTTCGGCCTTGGGGAACAGTTTGATAGTCATTCCTGATACCTCGGGACAACAATTTTGACTGTTCCCAAAAGACACATGAAATAATTGCTTATTACATAACAATAGTATTGACATGCGAAATCTCATTACTGGAGAGCAACAACCAACAACGACGCAACTACTCATCTTATCCCATATTAAAGGTCCAATAAGACTGTGCCATTCCGTATATAACCCCAAACTTATGGCCAGCATGCAATACTTGGATGAATAGCTAGATACATATTTATATATCTGGCTTATTTGTGGAACTATGTTGCATCAATAATACATATACATGTGTAGTTATGGCTTATTTGTGGAAATATTGCAAAACTTGAATGCATGCTGGATACATTAACCAATATCCCCTCATAAGGTCGTAACACATAGCTGTATATAGGTCGTGTAATATCTAACTGGGAGACGATGACTTATAATTGGTAAGGCCGGGTATAGTGCAACACTACTTGCCGTTCAGTGGTAAAGGTAGCGGTAAATGTTAATTTCCATGATCTGTGTTACACAGACATTTAGGGAAGTTAAGTGGAATCGTACTCCGATGAAGTTTGAGTACCATGCAGTGGTATATATACAGTAATTCCATAAATAATCGACTCCTTAACGACAGCAGAATTATGGGCAAACATTACCCCTAAGTCTAGTGTGGTTAAGGAGTCGATTATTTACTTAAATGTTTACCGAGGTCGATAGTTTCCATTCGCGCTGGAGAGATATCTCAGTGAAATTAATGATAACATGTCCAATTTAACATTACAATTTCTTCTGGTGATATGTCCTGTATATATTAAAATGGTGATATACATGTAAAACGCAACAATACAACCATACCTATATCTGTGAACGTGTGTCATAATTAATCCATATCCAACCAAAAAGTTGGATGTTCTGCTTATTATATGCTCAGCTCATGCAGTTGGCCACATGGTTCAAATCGAAAGAGTAAAAAGTGCATATTTGTATAACCAAACACAGCCATGGTAATGAGCTTGTGCATATAAAAATAGTTCCATTTTTCAGACAGATTTGGTGAGGGATAAAGGGCCTATAACGTCATAGTATGTTTAACAAAAGCATTTAATTTATCACATATTACAATTGTTTCAACTCTAGTTCAATGTGGCGAAGCGATGTTAACTCATCTATCTAGTACCGAATCACTTTTAACATTTGCGCGGATGGATACGAGTGAGATATCGATATCTCACTATAGACAGATAACTGTTTTTATCTGCTGCAAAATACTACTATTTGATAGCTTAACATATAATAAATATGTAAAACGCAACAATACAACAATATTTATTTGTGAAAGTGTGTCAAAAATTAATCGTTTATTGAAGGGAGGAATGCGTGCTGTGATTTGGACGGATCTTCTGCAGTCTACTGTTATGGTTACAGGAATGCTTGCCGTCATCATCAAGGTTGGTTAAGATGCTGAGTCATATGTTTTGTTTAGTAACTTGAAAGCAGTACGCAATAATCCACAAGCCTCAATTAGATGAACCTTTATTCACTTTATTCGCATTCCCGAACGTTGGCTTACATGTATGGGTCATTTTCAATAATTTGTTGCTAATTCGGTTGGGACAATTTGAATTAACACTTATATGACTGAGCTTCCTGATATTTTGCGAAAATGTTGTGCCACTGCATTCTCTTATATATGCGAGTCTTCGATATATATGGAGAGAGAGGGAGTGCCTTGAAAATATAAGAGAATATATTGGCCTAACAATAGTTACCTTGACATTGAAAGCCAGTGCATTGTCTTATATGCTAGGATCCCTATATATGGGAGACTCGAATATATATAAGATAATGCACTGACACATGATATGAAATACTACCACGAAGCGCATCTCCAGTCATGAAAAGGGTTAACTCATTAGTTTAAAGATCCACGGTCCGATTTGACACCGTATATATAAACTACCACTAATAGTACGTTTTTCTATAACAGCCCAGATAAGGTTCGGGTGGTCAGTTATTGACTTTCAAAGGAACGACATTTTAACAGGTTTGAAAATCCCAAATGATCGTATGTGGTAAAGAGAGTTCTTGCTTTCTATGTTACAAAGAGCATGCCTGTGTCATACAATTTATTGATGGTGAGTATGCTTTTTCTTTTGCACGGCAAGCTGAACATCGGACTGTGCACCTTTAAGCGATCGAATAGTAATGTCATGCTTTGGTCACATTCTAGGTTTGCAAACATATATTTAAGTACATAGACTAATAAGACAGTGTACGTGTATGTGTGTACTCTCAAAAGTCATGCCAAATTGTCAGAAATTCAACATAATACCAGTTATTATTATCGTCACCATATTATGATATATTTGTATTTCTCGACGCACGCTCTTTGCTTATACATGCTGTAAAAAAGAAAGACATTTTGTTACCCCCCCCCCCCGCCAACTGTGGGTATAGTATAGAAATGGGTTCCGTTCTGTATGTAGCAATGTTGTAGCTCTTTATTTAAGTCATATATAGAATAGTCCTACCGCCCACTGCGAGGGGTGAAAATCCCCTAATGTGGCACCCTGTTTGCAGTGTGGTGCATCCTGTGAGGTGTGGTGTATGAGTCCTGGAGGAACTGGAGCGACCGTAGCACATGCGGATACGATAGCTCATGGCTCTCTTTGGTTCTACATCTCTTCAAGACTTGTGGTTGGGTTGGCCCGGCTAGTCACGCCCCTCCACGGTGTTTCAGATTCAATTTTTGGTATATCTTGTATTGCTCGTCTGATGATTGAAGTATTGTTTTCTGTTTTTCCACGTATGATGTTTGCGTTCTCTCCTGTCTCTTTTGTGTTCTTCCTGATGATTGTTGAGTGTTGAATTCTGTATTGTTCACGCCTGTCTTAACGTGGAGAGGTACCGGGAGGTTGCAATATGCAGTGGCTAAACGGGTCACCGCTTCAGCTATGCCGTTACCAGTCTTTGGCCAGACCAGAATTCGATGGGTAGTCCACGGCGGCTGCTGGGCTAGTTGTCGATTTTTTGCTTTTCGTATGGCAACTCAAAACAAAAAACAACGTATTGCTCATAAGAATGGTGAATCACCAAGTTCCAATGATGCTGTGGTATTATTCCCTCAGTACTTGATTCTTGGCTTTGACCCAAATGTGAAAAAAACTTCTACCTTTGTCATTGATAAAATGCTACAAAGCATTGCTTGACAATTGAACTCTGTTAAACCAATCAGGACTGGCCCAATAAGTGGCTCTCTCTTGATTCAAGCTGATGCTATGCTGCAGTTAACAACTATTGCACAGACACCAGTGTTGGTTACTCCTGACAAGACATTGAATAGTAGCAGAGCTGTGTTGGGGTCCCGAGATATAGCTGATTCTTCGGAATCAGAAATATTGGCCGAGTTGGCACCACAATGAGTTACTGAAGTCCGTAGGTTTACAAAGACTGTTGATGGACTAAGAGGTCCTCTGAATAGTTATCTTCTGACCTTCAATCGGTGTGAACATCCACGACATTGAAGGTTGGGTACACCTGTCATATATATGCTAAGAAAATAGTTGGTCCTCGGCCATCCACTCAACAGGTCACATACTAATCAATCGTGTCTACAAAAAAGTGTATTGATGCCAGCATTCATACACAAAGTCAAACCAAACTCGTCACTATATCACTAAATGTAGCAACACAAGTTGTGGAGACTGATATTATTCATGTTCCAGAACATGTAGCGCATGTAATGGATACAGCTTCTGTCGTTGAGACATTTCCTCTGAAACAAACTGTACAAGTCGATCCAGGTGTTTTGGAACAAAAATCTCCAAGGTCTGTCAAGTCTTTTTACTCTCAGAAGCAGGGGGGGGGGGGGTCGGAAAAAAATTTCAGGCACGTATGGCATTTTTCCCCTTTCGATCATTTTTTGTGCCAAATTTATTTCCGTTTTCGGCATTTTTTTCCGACCATTTTTTGACACCCACCCCCCTTTTAACACTAAAACAGAGATTTGCGGGGGGAAATTCACTGTAAACAGCTGTATATGAATTTATGTGCATACTATTTATCATGGATGTTAACATGGACATGTAAATAGGAATGAGTCATTTTGAGGTCATTCGGCCAAAAAAACATGGCTGCCAGCGGCCATCTTGGATTTCAAAATTTGCAACAAAATACAACACGATAACTGCCTGCAGTCAGTTTACCAGTTAGAATTACATTATTTCTCTCATTCAAAGTGGTTTTGAAGCCCAACTCATTGCCAAAACACTAAAAAACAAGCAGGAAATTTTTTTTTAGTTGCGGAAAAAATTGCTTGTTGGTGGCTTTGACCACCCACCCACCCCGGCATACGTGCCGGAATTTTTTTTTCTTCACCCCCCCCCCTCCTGTCAGAAGCAGAGGTTGAGCACTGAACCTTCAAAGTTCTATACGATGCTCGAGAGAAATGGCAAACTTTGTATGAACGGAGGGGTGACTCCCATGCAATTGTGTGGAGGGGTGCTGCCTTTTTGGTTAAGGATCATCTACTGTGTCAACCACCCGATTGTCAACTTGATGAGTTGATTAAGGCCAACGCCCAGATTCATTAGATATTATAAATATCTTATCAATCATCCAGACGACGACGTCGTCAGCTATTCCAAATATTTCGATATGCAGATGTCTTAATAAATTATTTATATATTTGATGAAAACATTTCATGTAAGTTTTATATTTGCTGTTTTTAAAACAGTATTGCTATCTGTTTTAATATTCTGTTTTCTATATGTTTGCACAATATTCTGGTCCCAATCGAACACTCACGCTCTGATTTTGGGTGTTTTATTTGTATATATGTTGTTTCGTTTTTGTCTAATTCACTGTCATTTCTAATCACAGTTGCTTCACTCGATTTTGATAATCTGTTTCTTCTTTGTTGCTGAAACGACGTTAAACATCAATCAATCAATCAGTCCATACATTCCTTGCAGAATTATGGCATGCACTTAGATTGAAAATGGATATGTGCCAACTTTGGATAATTATATAGATCTGTATCTCAGTCACCATAAAACTCATCTTGTGAATCATCTTATGCCAATAAATTTTCCTTGGTATAGTCATGAACTAAAATAAGATGAAGGATATGCACATACAACATATTGGTCCAATCACCACAGGCCGGATTAAGACATATTTCGAATTAATCCACCTGAAACAAATTAATAAACGTCCATCAGAAAAATCTCTCCTTGGCTGAGGATACTCTGTGGGGTGCACTGGTTGCAAAATGTTGCATATTTCTACTTACTTGTACCGATCGTATACCACCAATATAATTTGACTGTGCGCATGGAAAGTGAATTAAGGGCTTATATTTTCACAGGGATCATACGAGGTGGGTGGCTTCGCAGAGGTCTGGCGGATAGGTCGAGAGAACGGGCGTCTAACACCAGAGTAAGTGTTAAATTATAACGGATGCGGATTTAGGCCTTTACCTGTTCTATACTATATAATCATTGACGAGTAGTTCCATTAGGACACGTTCAGATAACAAGTTCAACAAACGACAAAAGTTGAACTTATTATCTGGTTATTTCTCACCAATGAATATGAATCATTCCGCACTTGTATTACCCTTTCGACTGACTGTCATGATGTCATCTGCCATAATTTATCCTAAACATCTCTCCAAATGAATAATAGACAATTCCAATGGTCTATTATATATATATACATAGGAGTGGCGTATATATGACGCACTAGTGCGTGTGCGATGGGGTTAAATTAACATACATGACACACGATGGTTAGGATGATGCGGCATATTTAGGATACCCGTCCTGACCTAAATTATATTGTAAAATTTCCTCACATGACACGGGGTGGTTAGGATATTTAATTTAGTATGGAAAGGGTTAATCGCACACACACGCTGCCGTTCTTTTAGCTATACCGGATAGCCGTTTAAATGTAGCCGGTTTGTATTGAGAACTCACAGGGCGAAACGATACGATCCTATTGTTTTGACACACTTTCTCGCTGATTACCATTTGAGAAGTCTCATCATTGTTGAAAACGATTAATGTGCTCGAATATGCTACATATGTCGTATTTATACAAGGCCGCGGGTCGTTGCAAATGTTAACCAACTATAGTGTGACGTCTCTACTGGTATTCCCAGACGATAATGCGTAGATGGTCTTACCCAAGTTAAGTGTGAAGTATACCTTAAAGATAACCCAAGTCAAACCATTGTTAGCTAGAACGTGCGGCATACATATGCTACCCGTCAAATTCAGCTGTCCTTTACTGTTCGTTAGCCTTGCATGATCAACAGAAAACAACGTAACTCGCCATACATGACCAACATTAGAAAATATGTTTATACACACATATAGGTTCTTAAAGGTACTCAATCCGATAAAACTCCTCTCAATTACTATTTCAATGGCTTCGTGGGTCAAAAATATTAGATTCGAGTCGAGGAAGTCACCCATCAAAGCTCAGATTTGTTAGATATCGATTTTAGAAATCTATTATTTTTCATTATCGGGAACACTTTCTGGCCCAGAACTCAGTCAAAATTGCGTTATTATTACCACTTGATTTTAGAGTTATCCATCCTTGTCTGTTTGAATAGATTTTGGTGTACACATCCCGAGCAGATTACGGCAGTTGAAGGCAATTATTAGTACTCATCTCGAGTAAATAACAAATTTCAAAAATCAATATCTAATAACTCTGAGCTTTGTTTGATGGGTTCCTCGACTCGAATCAAATATTTGTTACCCCCAAAGCCAAAGAAATAGTAATATAGGACCCTCTGATCGGATTGTTGTTGTTGGAATCTGTTGAGATGGGGACCCTCTGTTCGGATTGAGTACCTTTAACCGTTCATTGATTGTTTTTCCGGTTCATTGCTTGTATGTCCGGTTTGACAACAAAAAATTTATTTCATTGTCAGTATTTGATATTATGTTCTATCGATATCCATATGGTGTATATCGGTTTATTCTTTCTCACCTTTCAGCTTCCGACCCGACCCCACTATACGGTTGACTTTCTGGATAGCGGTTTTCGGTACTTACGTCCGTTTGTGTACAATATTGTTCAGCCAAGCTAGCTGCCAAAGAATAACGTCCCTCCCTACATTGAGGGACGCTAAAATGTAAGCTAACCAATTCTTTGCTGAAGGATTCGTCAATTAGTTATAAAAGTGTATATTGGAATGGTCTATCATTCTTTTAGGAGATGTGTTAACCCTTTACCCAACAAAACGGCCAAAAACGCCCAAATAAAGCTTCAACAGCCTAAAATATTTTCGGTCTGTCTCAATAACACCATACAAATATGGATATCATTGGAACCGGTTCATTGACCACATTGTGATGGTTACAGTTATGCCCTGTGCCAATGCATTCTCTTATATATGCGAGTCGACCATAGGTCGCCTCGCATATATAAGAGAATGCATTGGCCTAAACATTTTAAAACAATTTTTATAATATTTTTCTACATTCTTTGACAATTTTATCATTTTTAATATGTGTTAAGCCAATGCATTCTCTTATATATGCGAGGCGACCTATGGTCGACTCGCATATATAAGAGAATGCATTGGCACAGGGCCGTTCTGTTGGGTAAATGGTTAAGGTAATATAATGTATACAAATTACAAGTTCATATATTCATATCATGTATATTTCTGTGATTTGAATATGCAGCTGGCAAACCACGCACAGACGCGGAAGTCAAAATATGTGACACCACTCAGATTTGATTACAAACAATTGTCCTAAATTCACCACTATATCCCAGAATTGGGACAATATGGATTGAATACGATTGTATAAGAATACAGTATGTCTCTTATAATTATCTCATTCGCTTTGCTTTAGGTGCGTGATAAACCTCATACAAATCGTTAAAGCCCCATGGTATGGTGCATTTATTTAAGAAATAACCCGTGTTTCCAATAAGGTTATGGAGGTATAACTGTAAAGTTTGAGGATATATTCTATAATTGCACGTAGCTCATTATAGTAAATTTATCTTCAAACTTTACGGTTATACCTTCATAACCTTAATCAAAACATGGGTTATTTCTTGTAATTTAATCGTCATATCACAGGAGAACCATCCTAAGTTGAAAGTTTAAGCATAATAATATAAGAGAAGCGTAAAACTTCGAGATTATTTCCGACGAAAAACCCCCGGACGCATCAAAAGTTGAAATTGACACGCATCAATCAAACATCAAATTCTCCTGATGTAATAAATTCGTCGCTTTTGATTGGTTGGTGAACAGTTTGCAAGCACTCGTCAACTGGCCTGGTCACCTCCACTGTGGCAACAGGTGCATGTTTCGGAAATGTTTCGCCTGACCATGCATGGTGACATGAGTTGTTAGTTTCTGAAACTTCATTTCTTTGCAAATATTAGCTCGATTCTTGATTTCTAAAAGTACATATACAAGTACTGATGGTTAATTAGCAGTACAGTTAGTGGCAGTCCTACTTGAAGGAATTTTGATGCAACACCGGAATTTCTCTGTTTAAATTGCAGAAAATCTCGAATAATTTTCATGCACATTTCAGCACTTCGGGCGTGGTCATATAACACGAGGTTGTTGTGAGTGCTGTCATGTCTATAGCAGAAGTAATCAACAAAATTTAGGCTTTCGGGAAATAACGTTAATGCATAAATGTGTGACAATCAATGGTTTTATAGTATTCTGTTGATTGACAGCTTATGATTAAATTATAAAGACATAACCGCATATACAACATGTGAACGTGGTGGACGTTATCATAAGAGTGTTGTGGCCAATGTTAGGAGCCGTTATGCTCGAGTTTTAAGTTGCGGCATATCAAACGAGTGCATTAAATTCACACTCTTCACACGTCTATGCGGTTCTGTATTTATTACACACCAGACGGGGGGGGGACTCCAGTATGCAATCTTGAATTTTTGTTTTTTTTATGTTTGGGTCCCACCGTCCCTATATAGATGCTTGCCTGCTCTATGCATAATTGCAGTATAGGGTACATGTGTCTCATGTATACTACAGTGACGTAAAGCAGGAACTTATATACTATAGTAGGTACGGTATACATAATGGCAGTATAGGGTACATGTGTCTCGTGTATACTACAGTGACGTAAAGCAGGAACTTACATACTATAGTAGGTACGGTGCACAAGGTCAGTGCGGTGGGGTATCTGGACCGTATAAGTACGGCGTATAAGGGTTGTGCGGTTTGTGGTGGAGCTGCGCGAGCCTCTATGTTTCTGACATTTGCAAGAATGGCTTTAATTACTTGGTATTGGTTAATGGAACAGACTGCAGACGGAACATTATATAATTATATAATTAATACAGAAATTGGTCGACCATTTAGTCATCTACATGCATGTTGGGCTGTACCAGACACAACGTTAGAGAATACGCTGCTGTACATACACATCTTTGTAGCCTATGGGTATGAACACTGAACTTTATTTGACAAGTTTAGTCAGAGTATTTTGTGATTTTCTGAAATTACTGTTGCTTTTCATTAAGCTTACCTCATTGACATTTCATCCTGATGGTTATTTAAAACATTTCACACCCGATATGTCTGCCTTATCCTGCTATTTTCACCGTTTTCATCAAACTTTGAGAGTGGGTCCCCAAGTGCCAATGGAAAAAACAAAACTTGTGTTTGAAGGGTGGGTGTCCGAGATCGGAAAGGAAAAAAACTTTGCGTTCCCGTGGGGTTGAAGGAGACGTGGGCATGCAGTAGAGCGCAGTACAAGCCCATGCATGTGGCAGAAAAAGTTATCCCAAATAAAATGTTATCATGTCAAAGATGAATACTTGGTTTGTAACAATTAGCATGTTATGTTCAATTACTCAGCTTTTCGTTATATCGGTAGGTACATGCAAGTAATCCAAGGTCCCATCTACCAATGGTGAAATAATACAATAATACAGGAAATCTGTTTATCTTTCAACATTCATACCATTTAAAGCACCAGAAGAATTAAATGAGCTGATATTGGCATCGCAGCGATAATTGAATATCAAAAACAACATAACTGATGGAAAATCTTTTAATTTTTAAATTCAATGTTTTCCTTGTAAGAAGTGGGACCCAACCCGAGATATTGTGTTGTATAATAACAATTATTGGGTAAATACTGAAATTATTATTAATGCCCTGTATTGGACAAATTTATAAGCCTGTGTACATTTAAAATCATTTTAGATGTCATAATTTATCTTTAAACATGGATTTGGGAAAAATATATGGCATTGGAAAAATCTGCTATCGGCCCTCAGGACCACCCACCCATACCTTTTATCCTGGAGGTTTTTTTTGCCCCCCCCCCTCCTACACCAGCAGCCAATATTCTTTAGTATCACACAATTACTTCTGTTTTGCAAAAATGCACAAAAGCATTCATAGGTTTTACCAGTTCGTTATAACCAGTACAAAAGACCACAATTGAGAACGCTCATTGTTATTTACCATTTTTGGGAGACGGAAGCATTGGAAATTGTGCCTATAATTTAGGCTGACTAACATTAAAAACGTGTTAAAACTTTTTCTTTTTAAAGTCGTAAAACCTCCTATTAATTGGCTCATAATTCCGATCTAAATAGTTTCTGGTATATATAGAAGTCGTATATTATAAGTTACGGAACGTTTATTGGTCGGATATGGTGTCATGTGATGTGAAGTGAGATAATTTTTTATCTCGCTGAGTCTCACATGACACCATATCCGACCACCAACCGTCCCATGACGTATATATTTATTATGTCAGCGGACAAAATCAAGCATGTCCCTTTAATTAATCGTCGCTGTAATTCATTTTCACGTTGGGCTGAATATTTACGACGAGGCGGTATTATATTTTTTTCCAAAAAAAAAAAAACAAGATGGTGGATAAGCACTTAATATTGATTTCATATGGGGTTACTTCTGACGTCATCATGCATCGACCTAATATGGATTCGTCTACCGTCACTATTTATCGACGCTGATTGGTTAATCACAAGAGCTGACATAATAAAGTTGTTTTATGACTTCATATCGGACAGGGAATCTTTAATTTTAGACAGGGTTCTGATATAAGCTTTTTCCAACATTAGTTGCATGTATGTTCAAGTGATGACATTTTTGGGGATTTTTTTTCTCAGGAGCTTTATGATAGCGGCACCATGGTTCGTTGTTTTCTCCATGTTGGCTAACCTGGAGGGCCTCGTTGCGTATGCCTACTATCATCAACAAAACTGTGATCTGTTGGAGTCGGACCAAATCTCAAACAAAAATCAGGTAACTATCGCTTTAATGGACATCAATGTCAAGTCTCCTCATCTTAAGTCGATCGAAGTCTGTACTGCTATCAATGTCATTAAACAGAGCGTATATCTTCCGGGCCAAAAATACAGCAACAACAACATAATTTTAATAAAACCCTATAATTTCAGGACTACACATATTTGTTTTTAATAAAACAGACATACCTGAAGATTGGGTGCCGGTATATTATTTGTCTATAAAACTTAATGCATAATAAAGTCGTTTATTTCTTATGCAGCCGAGCGTTCGCTGCGAAATCAATTCGATTCGAAAACATTTTGGCTTTGGTGGAGGGTGTTAACAAGATAGCGTTCTTCCCCTTTTTAGCTCAACTTTACTTTGTAAAGTTTGAGCTATTGCCATGGTTTGGTATCCGTCGTCCGTGTGTGCGTGTGTGTGTGTCCGTGTGTGATGCGTCAACAATTTCCTTTAGCACGGGCTACAGTTCGTACCTTTGGTCCGATTATTATGAAATTTGTCATGGATGTTGACAGTGACATGTAGATGGGAACGAGTCATTTTGGGGTCATTCGGAAAAAAAAACATGGCTGCCAGCAGCCATCTTTGATTTCAAAATTCAATCCATTAGCACGGGCTACAGGCCGTACTGTTCATCTTATTGTCATGAAATTTGTCATGGATGTTAATATTGACATGTAGATGGGAACGAGTAATTTTGGGGTCAATCGGCCAAAAAACATGGCCGCCAGCATCCATCTTTGATTTTACTCTTTGTATGACTAAATGCTTTAGCACGGGCTACAGGTCGTACCTTTTGTCTGATCATCATGAAATTTGTCATGGCTGTTGAAATTGGAATGTAGATGGGAACGAGTCATTTTGGGGTCATTCGGACAAAAAACATGGCCGCCAGCGGCCATCTTGGATTTCAAAATTTAATCCATTAGCACAGGCCACAGGTCGTACTGTTCATCTGATCATCATGAAATTTGTCATGGGTGTTAATATTGACATGTAGATGGGAACGAGTAATTTTGGGGTCATTCGGCCAAAAAACATGGCCGCCAGCAGCCATCTTGGATTTTACTCTTTGTATGACTAAATTCTTTAGCACGGGCTGCAGGTCGTACCTTTAGTCTGATCGTCATAACATTTGTCATGGACATTAACAATGACATGTAGATGGGAACGAGTCATTTTGGGGTCATTCGGCCAAAAAACATGGTCGCCAGCAGCCATCTTGGATTTTACTCTTTGTATGAATAAATACTTTAGCACGGGCTACAGGTCCTACTTTTAGTCTGATCGTCATAAAATTTGTCATGGACATTAACAATGACATGTAGATGGGAACGAGTCATTTTGGGGTCATTCGGCTAAAAAACATGGTCGCCAGCAGCCATCTTGGATTTTACTCTTTGTATGACTAAATCCTTTAGCACGGGCTACAGGTCCTACTTTTAGTCTGATCATCATAAAATTTGTCAAGAATGTTAATAATGACATATAGATGGGAACGAGTCATTTTGGGTAAATTTGGCCAAAAAACATGGCCGCCAGCAGCCATCTTGGATTTTACTCTTTGTATGACTAAATCATTTAGCACGGGCTACAGGTCGTACCTTTAGTCTGATCATCATAAAATTTTTCATGAATGTTAATAATGACATGTAGATGGGAACGAGTCATATTGGGGTCATTCGGCCAAAAAACATGGCCGCCAGCAGCCATCTTGGATTTTACTCTTTGTATCACTAAATCCGTTAGCACGGGCTACAGGTCGTACCTTTAGTCTGATTATCATAAAATTTGTCATGGCTGTTGAAATTGGAATTTAAATGGGAATGAGTCATTTTGGGGTCAATCGGACAAAAAACATGGCCGCCAGCAGCCATCTTGGATTTCAAAATTTAATCCATTAGCATGGGCCACAGGTCGTACTGTTCGTCTGATCATCATGAAATTTGTCATGGATGTTAATATTGACATGTAGATGGGAACTACTAATTTTGGGGTCATTTGGCCAAAAAACATGGTCGCCAGCAGCCATCTTGGATTTTACTCTTTGTATGACTAAATTCTTTAGCATGGGCTACATGTCTTACCTTTAGTCTGATCATCATATAATTTGTCATGAATGTTAATAATGACATGTAGATGGGAACGAGTTATTTTTGGGTCATTCGGCCAAAAAACATGGCCGCCAGCAGCCATCTTGGATTTTACTCTTTGTATGACTAAATTCTTTAGCATGGGCTACAGGGCGTACCTTTAGTCTGATCGTCATAAATTTTGTCATGGATGTTAACGATGACATGTAGATGGGAACGACTCATTTTGGGGTCATTCGGCGGAAAATATGGCCTCCAGCAGCCATCTTGGATTTTACTTTTCTCTTCATGTCTATAAACTAGTATTAGACATTCAACTTTCCACATTCCTAATCGCTCCATTGACTGTAATACATTAAATTATTCCCTTTCCAAGTTGAGCTACAGTGTCATTGACACTTTCATTATACGTTACGGTCCGAACGTTAACATTTCTGCGAGAATGCCCGATAGTTTTGTTCCAAAATAACCCCTTTTACTGTCCCGTTAGAAGGTAGGTGTTATTTGAGAAAAATTCTAAACAGATTCGGTATTAATTTATAGAAGCTTTTTCTGGGCAGGTGTACTCGATTCATGTATATTAATTTATATCCAGGAATCAATAGAACACTAGTCTTGTTATCAAGAGATTCATTATTTTAAATATATATTGTTCGAAGCATAACATCTCAAGCGTTAATGTTCCTATACACAAGACTGAGCAAAGCGCGATATTTGAAATAAAAATGCACGAAACCGGTTACAAGCAAAGTTGAATTGGAAACCTTAAAGGACCTGTCTCAGTTGACCTCCAAACCATATCTGCGTAATTTGGCAGGTGCCATGGATCAATACATTCACGAAATACCGAGATGTAGGCTGGACAGAGATGTGTGTCTATTCTATGCAAACAAAACTTGTCCAACTCGTAGTAATTGTCCAGCTATTTTCTATTTGTCGCACACACACATCAGTGAGAAAAACTAGCTTTATATGCAGCATATCAGGAAAGTCAAAACAATGAACAACATCACCACTGAGAAATAGATAAACATTGTTATAATATTTGTTATTGCTCGTTCTCCAATAACGAAATTTTGCGTGTTGAACCCATTGTAATATGTAATCAAAAACTGTTACAGTGATTTTTTTTCTCCAATAAACATCAGTCTCTAATCGTGTACAGTAAGCTGAAATAGGTTAGTCTGTATATATGATTTTCAGAATATGTTTCAATGCATACCTTTTCCCATTTTAACCATATTATTTGTTATTATTAAACTTTGGTATCTTATTGGACGAATTGGACTATCGGTAATTCCACTGAAACAATGGTTTTGACCTGCAAAATGTCATTATTGGAGAGTTATTAATAATGAAAACAAGAAAATATACATGCACTTGTTCCTGACAGTTGTTTTAATTAAAATACTTTTATGTTATATTGCATGAACTCACTTCGAATTCCTTAAACGAGTCCCTTTATAGCGTATATGTATTTATCGATCTAATTTGATCCACAGAACCTGACCGGTAAGTAACAACGTCGAGCATTATTTCAAGGTTCAAACCAATATGGGACTTCAACTATATATGTATGTACAATATGACTGTGTCTTCAATTTAATTTACACATATTCATACACAATAATGCTTGCATGTATCTTACAGATGATAATCATGTTTGTCTTGGAACTATTCAGAGATGTACCTGGTTTATCGGGATTTTTCATCGCTGCTTTGTTCTCTGCTTCACTGAGGTCAGTCCTAGTTAAGGCCGCGAATTGGTGTGGGGGTATCATCGGGATGGTCGATTATACCGAAATTCTGCTCCTTCACCACTTCATGGGAATGCCTTTAATTTAGTACCGAAATATAAGAAAACTTGAAACAATTGAAAACACAATAAACGAGATTGTTTTCATTTTCTGCTTTTTCTTTGCAAGGTGGTGGTTTCATGAGCTTGTCTGCCGATGGCGGTGCATGTACTCTCATAGGCTTATACTCTTCTCTATTACTCTCCTGCTGCATCGTTGATGTTGAATGCTCCGTTCATGAAATTCCGCGTCTTCTGGACGTTACTCAGTGACATGGATTTCTGAGACCAGTATATTAGAAATTATGTTACCTGACAATATAGCATACATTCACGTAAACCAAGTCTTCTTGGTCCAAATAGCTTGGGAAATCAGTTGGATTGTTACTATCTTGGATCGAGTCCCGTCCCGTTATACTCTTCTATGACGGGCTTTCATCGAAAAGACATACTATATTTATTCGGCTTCGCGTCGTCCTATACAATCAGTTTCGTTGTGGTACAACTTGAACATACACTCTCTATACGTCGAGTATTTATTTCTTAAATAAAATATGTTTAAAGTAAAAATTAACAACTTGAGAAAATATCCACATTCCAGCTGTATGAAACGTACCACACGCGGGAATGTGTTTGTTTTGGTCATAGAAGTTACCAACATGCAGTGACATGATTGCAATATCTTTGCCTATAGTATATAGCCCTCACGATTACATTTTGAAAAAAAAAAATATATACAGACCAAAATAAACACCATGTACATGCAGGGTGGAAACTAGTATAACCCAACATGTATTACATGTATAACGTTCTATTTCAGCTCGATATCCTCAGGTTTAGGAAGTGTCTCGGCAAACTTATTGGAGGATATCATAAAGCCAATAATCGGTAAAGTTTCTGACATCAGAGCTACGGCGATTGCAAAGATTTTAGGTAAGCATCATCATGAATATTGTGCATGTGTCGATACCACATCGGTAATTGCAATCATGGTTCCAAGATTGCACACATGATATCACCACTTGCTTTTTGTCAACATTTGTCCTCCACAAAATGGGCAGCACTACCAACTTCTGACCCTTATTGCCAAACTCGTGCTTAAATCATGGCGATTTTCCTGATCCAATTATATATTCCCCGAGAAATTGGCATGTATAATGTATTATGTTAACGTACATGTACTCTAAATAGGGCCATATCACTATTTTGCATTTTCGAACCTGCTCATTTATGAACCGCTTATTGGCGCCTGCTGATGCTGATATTATCTTTCATCGTTTCAGTGTTGATCGCCACATTAGTTTCTGTTGGAATAGCCTTCGCCGTCTCTCATATTGGTGGAACCCTAGTTATGGTGAGTCCGACTGAAAAAAATAGGCTGCGCAAAACAAGTTGGTGTGATTCTGTACGTCGCCTATCGGTTTTAAAGTAAACATTTCTCCAATTCCAATGACACATTCCATTTTCCGATTACTATCGTGCAAAATAAATGTTTACAAAATACAATTCTATTTAAATCGCATGTGATAATTTTTTAGGAATTGCATCGTCGGGGTCTTAAATGTAATATGTCAGTGGAATCGTAGAAATGTGTCAGTGAGCACTGGTGGACGCGACAATTAAAGCCACCCCACTCACTTTGTGAAACCTACATGTATACTCACGGAACAAGCTGAATGCATTGGCTAGTATGGATATGTTAACGTCATGACAATCTAGAATTGTACCACAGCAATAGTAAGGCAGTCCATACAAAGCTAAACCATCACAGTTCAAACAGCAGGCTGAAACCATGCAAAGTTGAAGAAATAGAAATGAGCAGCTACTCTAATATACTGCATGAGTTTCATTTGAGAAATTTAAAACGAGAAATAAGACGGACAAACATGAGAGTCATAGAGAAGAGACAAAGAGGTGTTCCGTGTTTAATAGTGACGCCATTGTTGGTGTTAGAAGAGAAGCCTTTGTTGAAAAGTATACCACGCATACATGTAGATCAAAGCATGCATACACCAATGGTGAAGGGGTCTCTCTCACACAAAAAAAGCGCTGAAGGGTACACAGGTTTTGAAAATGTGCTGAAGAGTACACATGGTTTGTGACCGGCACCAACGCAGTTACTTACTGAATCTCAGCAGTTTGTTTTCAGTACATTTTAATTTTCATTGGAACGTAAAAAACATTGCTCTTCCAGAAATCATGGCAGACGCGAAAACTAAACTTCAGTGAGAACGATATTTCAAAACCTGTGTACCCTCAGCATATTTAAAGTAAACCACGCATACAACAGTCATGTAGACCAAAGCATACAGTAATGTGTATCTGTTCGTGTTGTACTGCTGTATGAGTGATACATCTTTGCTTTATACATTTCAGATAACCAGTACAGTGCTGGGGTTGACTGGTGCTCCTATAACAAGCTATTACCTCTTAGCTGCAGTATTTCCCTGTGCAAATGCCGAGGTAAATGTGTATACTTACCTCATCGTATATATATACATACCTGATTGTTTTGAACCGAGAGTTGTCCAGTCAGGACCGGTTGTGGTAAAACCAGATTTGGCGATTAAGCTGCATGTGCACTGAATGAGTATCCGCTTATCTGATGCAAATGCTCTTATTCATATATATGTTCTGGGTACTTAACCCAATTTCCGTTTTGTTAAAATATTCCGACTGGTACCTCGATGGTTGTAATTGCTTGAAATTTCCAACTGCTCAACATTTTGGCATGAAATTGGATTGTTTCCACTATTTGGAGGGGACTGTGGTGATCCCAATTTCGGTTACCCAAAATTGACACCTGTGGACTCACAAAATTTGCCTCGAGCTTCTTATCTGTACATGTTTTTCCCTAACAGGGTGCGACTATTGGTGCCTTTGCTGGTGTTGCTACTATTGGCTGGCTACTCTTAGGAAGTCGTCTCTCTTCAAAGCTTCCAGGCTATGATATGCTCCCTTTACCGTCCCCAGAGGGTTGCTTTACTGAAAACGTCTCATCAAATTTCACCACAGCTATCTCGACATCTACCATAACAACAAGTTCACCCATAAGGTAAGGAGACGATGACCAATATACGTTCTTCATATAAAACACATCTTGCTACATTTAAAATTGCATATGTTTTACTTGTAGTCCATGGCATTGTTAACGATATGTAACATCAAATTAGTCAGAATTAAACAAACTTTCGCTTACTTGGCAAATTTAGTAAGATAACGAACATGCATACTTGTAATCACCATCATTCGTACCACACATGTAGGAATCGACAATATAAACAAATATATCCATGGATAAATCATACATTGAAGACTATAGCACGAACGCTCATAATTGTATATTTTCATTATTATCGACCGCATTTGGGCAATTGGTCTGTATTAGTCCGCGTTCACACAATCGAAAATTTGGCATTATTTTTTGCAGGCATTTGAACTGATCTGATATTTTATTCTCAAACTGCTATATACACAATATTTACACACATACTCGAGAACACAATATTGACGCATCCCGACCTACCGCAACCAATTTATTTGCATACAAATGTATATATAACAAAAATATGTAGTTCCATCTGTAGTGATGCTACTGTACCCCTCTATAGGACTGGTCCCAGGATCCTCACGAGATATGAATTCTTGAGATGGTGAACAATATTTATTGTGTATGTGATATGTATAATAATTAAACAGGCAGTCACGGAGAACAATATATAAGTTATATCTTCTCAGGTAGAGTTCGTAGCAAAAGAGAAAGAGGCTGGTCTCTTACAATATATATATATTAGATGTCTCTGGTCAACACACTTGCCCCAACTGTGTCGCATTTCGTTTCGATTGGACCACGTATACGGTGTACCTCAAACAGGTTTAATATACATATATTCTGTGTAGGCCCAACGACCCGCAGTGAAATAATCGAGATCATTTCACCCAGGGTCGCTTTCCCACGGAGAGAGATGTATAGAATAATGGAGCCATGGCAAATCCTTTGAGATTAACCATACCCACGCGGCGTCCAGCTGTATATAGTGTAACACTACCGAATTGTACCTGTACATGTATATAGCATGCAATTATCTCGCAAGAATAATCATACAAATATTTGAAGGCAAATATCAGTATAGCACCATTATATGTGGAAGTTTTACCTATCATGTTAGCTTTGGTAAATAATAATTTTATACGCACGTTGCCCTTCATATTCTGGCACCATGCATATGTTTTTCTATGATGACGTGCCTGCCAAAATTACCAGATCAATTTGTCAGTGTGTGAACACGACCTTAGAGACGATCATTCGATGTTTCGCTCTTCAGACAAAAATCCAAAATGTTTTAAAACTTCCTCATCTGAAAGTCAATAAAATACCACCCAAACCTCACCCATTCATGACGGGAGGTTCCTGAAATTTTGCAAAAACCCTGTGCCTTATATATGCAAGTCTCTTATAGGGAGCCTCGCATATATATAAGAGAATACATTGGCCTAAAAATATTTACCTTGACCTTGTAAGCCAGTGCATTCTCTTAAATATTGTGAGGTTACTTACGGGAAACTCGTATATATATATAGAAGAGAATTAATGCACTGACACATGATCTTTAATGCTGCACCAGCGCAGCTCCCGTCACGAAAGGGTTAAGTAATCTATCTTTAACCAAGTGTGTATAATGTCCAATTTGTCGACACAGGCAATACAAATCAGGTTTTGCAATCACCATCAGAACCATAATTATATAGTAAACTTTAAACACATTGACTCCATTTTTCATATTCAGTTTGAAGTTACAGTTCTGTCCGTTCGACATGCCGTCTCATGACATGCAATGTAACATAACAGATACTTGCTAGCATACGCGTATACTTAAAACATTATAGGGGAGATCCGTTATTTTAAGAACTGAATATCGATTTTGTATTTAAGTATACAACAGTCCAAACAGAAAAGAAATCAGGCATGTCAATGCAATTGATCGGATTAAAGTCTATTGTTGGTTATGGGATTATATCTACGTACATCTAATATTGTTTTAGATAATTCATGCGATCTCAAGTAGAATTATCCCGCTTGCTACGATCCGCGAGCCGTTAAATGTCCCAAATTGATTGTATTATACCAGAAAATTTGAAATAAAATCAATATCAATTGATAGAAGCGTGCCCGGACAGGGGTGTTAGATTCATATTTAATTTTATACCCAGGAAACTATTTAAAACTTGTTATAGGAATAGATATACCATCGTTAACCCACTGCATGCACGGTCTCCTTCGAACTTGAATATATAATGATGGTAATGATAAAAGCAATTCAAATTATCCCCATTGCTCATGTCTGTCTTTCAGCGAGGATTTGGGAGTTGACGTCATATACACTCTGTCGCCTTACCTTTACACACCAGTGGCCGTCCTTGTGAATATCATCGTTGCGTTGGTAGCCAGCTTCATTATAGGTACGAGGGTTCTCAATCACAACCATTAATAAATCATTACAGATGCTCTCTATCTCTTCCCGACACCACTTTCGACAACAATAACGAGTCTATTTGTTTTGAACATTACAATTCACAAGAAGCACAGCAGAAACATTTGATGTTTATATACATACTTCATTACAATTATTTCAAAAGTTAGATGTTCAATCCAGAAATATATGCACATCGCTGATGAACAGTGTATTTTGTTTCTAAAACTAGCCACATTTTCTGTCCCAGTTGGTGGAAACAATTGGGGAAAGTTTTCTTTCCTAGCGACCGACTCTCATATAGACTGGCCTCTGTGCAGAAAGTTAAAGGAAGAGATACATCATCTTTAAATACATTTTATATGCTTATTTCGGTGATCAGCACCACATGTAACCTACACTGTTAAAATTTATCGTAAATCTACGGCCCTAAGTGGAGATATTTAACGGACAGATGGTCCGTATCCCAAATCTACGGACCTAATCGGAACCATTATTTTATAGAGCATTTGTCCGTTATCTTGAAGGATGTATTTTTACGGATAATAGTTTGGTAATATGTAGCGTGTATACAATCAACACGAATGTGCTTTAAAATTGAAATGACGAGTATGTTGCGATCATAATGTGGCCATGATTGACAAGCACCACACACACAAATATGAATATTGATTGTGAAATCTGATAATATCGAGATAACTCTATCATTTAACTATGTGAACGAGAAATAACACGAAACTAAATTAGTCTTAGTACAAAACCACAAATTGAACGTAACGCCGTAACATACATGTACATGTATAAGGGGCAATGAAATCCAACGGTACTGTACATATTTAAGAAATAAATACACTGCGCATCGGCGTGTATAGCAGAATTTGACCGCAAAGAAACTGATTGTAGGACGACGCGAAGCGGAGTCCTACAATCAGTTTATGTGGTCAAATTATACTATACACGCCAATGCACAGTGTATTTATTTCTTTTGTAATTCGACTTTATGTTTTGGTCGAAATTGTAATGACATACGTTCAAACTGCTATATAATAGCCCAGTTTCTAGCTCTGCGTGGTATGATTTTCCACCAAACAGTTCTCCTAGAACTGTAACGTCAAACATGCATGACGTCACTATTGAACGGCGACCCATTTTCATTGCCTTTTTGGCAAACAAATTTAGGTTAAGACTTATTTTTCTTCTGTCTTAAATAAAAATTCAGTATAGTAAAGTAGGTAGTCATTATATGCCTCTTTCTTCAGTCAATAGCATGACATTAACCAATGCCCGTGTGGTTTGACTTCTGAAAGTTTGAGGCGTTGGCAGCATTTCGCTGATTGTACCACATTTTGTTGTGGTACAATTCAGAATATCTAGAATTGTACCACAAAACGACGGTCGTATCTCCATGGTAATACAGGATACTGACCAATCAGGACGATCATTGTATGTAGGTTTAGGCAAGGTCGTATTACAAAATAAACTTATGTTACGTGTAAGGGTGGATACACATGTATGCATGTAATCTCTGTAAATATCGTGTATTTGGAGTTTTACATGGATCATACACACCGTGTAATATGTGTCCGCTGACAACCCAATCATTGCGACTGTGTTTGACCATAGTGAGTTAAACTCTGAACCGCTGAAGAGCCGTTGACTGGGACGAAGTCGTCAGGCCGCTTAAAATAATTATTCGCGCGATAACTGAAATGGTCGACGTTCTGTTTAAATCATTGTCAGTATTCTATTGATGTTAATACCAGTGGTGGCCTCTTCCCCAACGCAGGGGGATATGACCCCCAACATGCACGGGGAGCTATATTATCCCAGAAGCTACCGAATTCACCATTGCATATTTCCTCGACGCCGATGTGCACGCAGCACCCTGAGTCCTGACACCCTGCTTTATAAATATCGTAGTCATGTCTGTCGTGTCTGTTTTCTACGAGTGATTAATCTAATATGCAGCAATTTATGCTATTCATATAATTATGAACATATTATACAGCTTTAAATTTGAATGCATGGTGTTGCTGTTTGTCTTCATTCGGCGAAAGGGTTGTCTAGCTACGAGTTCCCAACAACGTCACCTTTCCTCTCTTGTGTCACACAGTTATACATGTATACGCAAAATTTACAACTATGGAATATTTAAGTAAAACATTATATTGTAATTCTTGCCCAGATAATTCCGGCTGATACATTCAATTAACTCTCTTAGTTATTGGAAGCTTTCGAGAACCAGCCCCTCCCCCAATCATGGATTATGGTCGAAAATGTTATAATTCAAGCTTGTGACAGGTAGGAGCTTGTTCAACCTCTGGCTTGAGAAACATATATATAAATGGGGGGGGGGGGGGGTGTCAATCTTTTTAATTTCAACGCTGTACCTGCATTATTTTTTGGCGCTATAATGAATATTAGCAATCCCAATTGAATTAATGTTATCACATGAGCTCGCTCTCAAATTATCAGAGAAATCTCAACAAGCCGGTATCATCCTATAAAAGAATTCTGCATATTTTATTTTTGTTTTGGATGACCCTGTTTCCAAGAAATGACAGAAACAAATCAAGTATAAAATCGACCGGCTCTAATCCACTTTTCGAAATGAATTATAACTCGTGAAAAACAGCAACATATATCAGACAAGAATTACTCATTTCGGCATCCACGAAAGAAGACATGTTTATGACTGGCCTGAAATTTCTTGATGGCAGTTTGTTTGATAATGGCTTATAACTACTCACTGGTGAAATTGACCTCTCGCGCGCAGGTGATTAATTTTGTCAATTATTGGTGTGGCCATGTAAAATACATGTATTTTACATACAGACATTACATGCATGTGTGTATCCACCCTAAGGACGCCAATTGTTTGTCAGATATACATTGCAGACATAAATTCTTTCACTGATGATTATACCGTATAAAATTACGGCACGTCGTAAAATACAGTACTTGGAACCATAACATTTACGAACATAAATTTTGTCACAGATGTTTGTACCGTCAAATTACTGAACAAACGTGTGTAAGATTACGGATAATAGCTCCGAAATTTTACGAACAACGTGCTGTCATAAATTTTTCAAGCGCTTTGCTCCGTAAACTTATAAACGGAAACTCTTTTATCACATAATTAGCCTCTAAACCCGGCCTAATATTTTGAGTAAGACACACGTGTATTATCGTCACGCGCAGTGACGCAAGAGTTTAGCGCAATGATGTCGGCGTCAATGCCGGACCTTTATTATTATGCTAATAAGAATATAATTATAATATTCTATTTGTGTTGGGTTATTTAGTGTTGACTGTGAGATAAACATGTGTGCCTGGTTGAACAATTTTGTCAACATGAAAAGACACATTTAAAATGGAACTATATTTTTCTTGAAGGCGTGTTTTCTTCCTCTTTGGTTGTGATAAGGAAATCAAAATTAATTTTTGTTTAGCCCCAGCAGTTTCGAGATCGTTTTAACCTTGCTGTAATGTGATTATGTGATAAAGTGGACCGTCAAATTCGTCACAATTCCAGAGGAAATTTATCAACCTCGTTCACTAATTTAGTGCACTTGGTTAATAAATTTCATACGAATTGCGAATTCCTCTATTTAATAGTGTATATGAACATTACTGACGAAAAAATACAAATACATCGACCGGACCTCTTCGAATGTCCATGAGAACAAACATGATCCAAACGTCGGATGTTTGTTGGAGTTATCGCGCTTACGTCGTGACAAAGACAGACAGACAGGGAACAACCCACCGTCATTCATCAAGCCTCAGTTTTGTTTTACACAACTCGACGAGAACTAAATAATAATTAAATATTTAGTCTCACGATTATTAAATACCATTACTCCGAACATAATGATGTAACGCCTGATAATTTGAAGTTAGTGATTGAAACAATTCACGAGAGTTGGACGAACATTTCAATTTTTAATTGAAATTTAAAGAAAAGGTTAAAACTACAAAATTTTAAGCCTCGAGGCGGTTTGAAACTTGAAATTATGCTTGCTTTTGTAACCTCCCTCCAGAGTAATCCTTTATTTACTGAAAACTGATCGACGAGTATGGTTCTCTCAGGACATGTTCAGATAATACGTTCAACAACCGGACAAAAACTATTTATTGAACATTTTATCTGAACATTTCCCACCAATGGATAGGAACCCTTCCGCACTTCTATTGTATGTTGGTTGTCTGTTATCTTCTTATAGTTACCGATCATCCCTCCAGATGAATCCATATATCTTCCATTATAAACACTGTTAGAAATACGTGGGTGAATCCATTGAGTATAGAAAGGGTTAATCGGCCTACATACATATTGTACCTTCCGCCTATTTCAGAGAGGTTTCTGTGGTCGGAGGTCCCAGTTGACAGAAAATACCTACCTCGATGGGTATCGAAATTATGGCGAAGGACTAGATATGTGAACGAATATTCAACAGTGGCTGTTTCAACCATCCAGATGTCTACGAGACAACAAAGGCATTACCAGTAGAATAACAACACACCTATACATGTATATGATCATTCCATGAAATATACGTTTTTTTTACATAGTCATAAATTCATATTTATAATATATTCCCATGTCACAAAGCTATTCTCGACATGTGGTAGACATATCTTGTTACCCTCCTGTTACTTGAACTAATGGTACGTTCACAGGCTGGAAAACTTGCCTAGGCAGCCAACCATTCGTTGGGCTGTGCATAGTGCGCTAGGATATGAACGACACGCTATTTACAAGAAAACCATAGTCAGAAATGGTAACGCCACCAAGATCATATTATTAGCCATAAATATAAATTATAATATAAAATATATTGGTTACATGAATGCACCACCTAAAACAACTAATCCTTTAAATTATTACAAAAAACTAGGGCTTATTACTGCATGTTTCTCATTCACCACACCAGAAAGCTTCTAAATGCGGATAAAAAATCGGAGATATTGTGTTCCCGCCAAGAGTGCATGGCCCAGCCATTGTTCATACCTAAAGGTCGAAAGCAATTAACGCGGTCATAATGGTTACATACTGCAACTATAAGACACCCCCACGAAAACCATAAATCTGTTGTCCTGCGAGATATCCCATCCCTATAGCTCAATTTGACACGGCCAGATTAGTCTTTCTACAGTATCCTAAAATAATAAAGCTTCTCAAATCATCGGCAGAGTCAACAGAACTTTCACGAACTTGGACATTCCAACTACAGCTTTTATCGGACTCGGGGTCGCAGGACAATGTTAACGCGTCCCAAAATAACCGCATTCGGGGTAGCACTACAGCTTTTAAAGCGACCCAATCTATTTATAAAACCTACATCGACCCACGCCTTTCTAATATTTGGCCCACAGTATACACCGGTGGCGTTAATAACAAAGGGCAAGCACCGCCGTTTACTACATGTTCAGTTAGATTTATGTAACTCCTTGAATTATTACACAACTGACATAATTATGCCTGAAATTAATTTGCCTTAAAATTTCCGAATCCACCGTGCATATCTCTTGGTTTCATCGTTCTGGTAAAGGATGAAGCATTCGACGACACACTCTGTAATTACAAAATCGATCATTCAAAAATGTGCAAGCGATAATCATAATGTGCATAATTTCGTGAAAATATGCCAGGAATTACATTTTGCCAGCTGTGTGAACGTATATCCTATAAAGTACATGTAAATTAAGCTGCCATATATATAGAGATGGCTAATATCGCACTGATATCATGGAAATTAAAACAAATATATAATCCGGAAATTCGGTCTTTAAGACATCTTTCGAATTAAAGTGACGTGAAACACTCCGGTCGGGTGACCAAATAGAAATTGAGAATAATCTTTCTCAAAGTAGATATTGTTTTTACGAATATTAATCCAAAGACAACACACACTGTCATTCTTATATATTAATTAAATGCAATGACTCTCGATGGCGAAATCATCTGTGTTAGTTTATCGCCGATAGTTGTGTCACGAATCGAGATGTAAATATTTACAATTGAGCGTATAATTCAGATGATGTTTCCTATGGAGTGGTATGGTCGATTTCTTTGGAATTTTCGGCGGTGTTAGTAGAATGCTACATTCCCCAGGTTGGCATAGCGCTTGAACACTAACATATCAATTTCACGCACCCGAACAAGTCCATAAGATCTCTTTAAAGATACGGGCGGCGGTGGGTATGCTGTTAAAATATTCACCTCCGTCAAAAACCGCCATAAACAGAAAGAATAGTAAAATATAGACAGACTTTGTTCTCATACCAATCAGAAATATGGCATAAACAGTATGTTATCGTCAAATGTTTTCCTTTGTTATATAAAAAAAAGCAAAACACGTTACATTTCCTGACTTTTGTTTAGATCCGGATATGGTAAACATAAAGAGCGTTATTTGTTACTGTTTTCCTGATATGGAAATAACAAAGAGCGTTAATATCATTTGTGTGTGATTAACCAATATAATTGCTCTGTGTTATGTAAACAGAAGCAACACTTCTGTAAGACGAGCAGGCTCTTGTTTACGTACACCACCGTACGTCTTGACGACAATATACTATTTACGCGCTGATTATGTTTGGCATATGAACAAAACTATATATATTTTAATATTCCTTCTGTTGATGGCGATTTGAACAACTATTAATATTTCTGCAACGAACGCCGCCCGTGCCTTTAGGCCAACTCAGAGAGTTCACACCCTCAATAGAAAGCCACTCTTGTTGAGATACTGTGCTGTGTACTTTTTATTTGTAGAAGATGACACTTTGAGGCTAAATGCACACATTGGCAAAGTTGCTTGACAATTTTCCAGGCAATTATCTTCGTATACATGTCTATACAGAATGCTAGGATATGAACGACAAATTACTTATAAAATGCATGTTTACCATCGTCTACTACTTGGGCAGTGAAACATCCGAATTATCTGTCATTCCTAAGTTTAAGACATATTATGGACTTGTTCGGGTGCATGAAATGATAAGTTAGTATTCGGACGCAATGCCAACTGGATAAATGTAGCAGTCAACAAACATCGCCGAAAATCTCAGGCAAATCGACAGCACCACTCCAAAGAAAACAACATCTGAACTATGCTCAATTGTAAATATTTACTTCTCGGTTCGGAGATAAACTATAAGGAAAATTATTTTGCCATCGAGAATCACTGCATTTCATTCATATTTAAAAATGACAGCGTGTCTTGTCAATTTAGATATAATATTTAAAAGATAACTACCTTGGGCAAGTTTATTCTCCATTTCTATTTCAGTGTTTCACATCACTTTAAGGGACAATTACCGATACACACACTATTGACGCCAGTTTCCAGAATATAACACCTGTCCGCAAACGCTTATATCTATTGATTTTATTTCGATCTTGCCTGGTATAATACATACAACCTATCGTGGTAGATTTACGGGCTATATATATACTTTTCGAACAGAGACTTCAGGCGATACTGGAATGTTCGGGCGTAGCAGGGGGGGGGGGGGGGTGGGTCCATCTTGTAAGCACTCGCCATCAAGACAAAATGTCATTTCGATTCAGATATTTTGCTGGGCTACATAAGGAATAAATATAGAATATACGCATAGTGTTTCTGAATAACAAATTTAATCCACGAGTGGGATTGGCGATTTACACCACGAGGTTCAGCGAGTGGTGTAAATCGCCAATCCCACGAGTGGATTAAATTTGTTATTCATAAACACTATGCGTATATTTTGTTTATGCCACGATCTTTACAATGCGATGGATAAACACTTTTCCGTTCAAATTGTATGGAAAAAGTTTAATCCACTCTGCGAAGTTTATGCCACGATCTTTACAATGCGATGGATAAACACTTTTCCGTTCAAATTGTATGGAGAAAGTTTAATCCACTCTGCGAAGTTTAATCAACAGATGGCACGTTTAATCAACAGGTGTTGATTAAATGTACAATTTAAACAGATGGCTTTATTTATATAGTAAGATAGGCCATCGTGGAAAAACCACTTTATTATGCCTTTATAGACACAATCTTTAGTTTTGTCTCTGGTTCATTCACAGAAATAGATAATGCAATGTTGTAGTTCATTGATGTAACATCATGTACGTGTAACCCAGAAGAGATAAACTGTCTTTAATATTGTGTAATAAATAGCCGTCTGCACGGAATTACACGAAAGAATGCCAGGCACTTTCGCCAGCTGTGTGAACGTGGTCTATTTGTGGGCTAACCCCGCTGTCTGCGGTGGATATACCTAGCCTCAAAAAGCAATAGTTCATATCAAGAACAATATATTTTTGGAAGTCAATCAATGAGCGCACTAGCATATGAGAGCAATAGCACTGGCGCTATTTTGAAATAAAATATGGCTGTTTGAAATGGCTGACGCTTCCATGTTCTTCTGCCCACGTACATTCTTGATGGCAAGCATTTAATTTCATTGCCACTAATATAAACGTCTATTTTATTTTGAATATTGTTGACTATGCAACTATTTCGTCTAGTTTCAACTCAAAATATCCCCCTCATACGAAATTCAAGAATGATGTCTTTTTTCACTGTGAATGAGAAGTAGTAGTATGGGGGTGTTGAATTTACAGTTACAATATCGAGGATGGAACAAGTCACCATGTAAGTACATTATAATATGTGGATTTCTTAGACAACTTTTCGCCTCACATACATGTATAATAGTCAGACATTACAGCTTAGGCGATCGACGAGCGCCCAGGAATACACAAGTCCACAACTGCACTGGCGCTAATTTGAAATAAAACATGGCTGTTTGAAATGGCGGACGCTTCCATGTTCTTCTGCCCACGTACATCCAATGTGTCTAGTGTGCATGTGCATACTGTCGCACCAAGCACATTTTATAGCCGCGTCTGTAAAGCCATCGAATTCGCATCATCAGCATCGTGCTTCTGAAAGACGAAATTTCTTCAACGTGAAATGATATAGAGTGTTTCTTATCAACATATATTATCATAATATAAGTTGATAATATTATCCTAATATACTACCAAATTATGTATATATAGCTGAAATTATACATGTCCGTTTCATCAATGGAAATAATGTAATTAATATGAGGATCATCCCAGTTGTTGTACCCCTATATATGCAATGACATCCAGGAAAATGTATGTCCATGTCATCTAGAACATAGCGTAAACGCTGTGTCTGACCTGACTGACAAGCTTTTTAAAAGCCATGTGGCGGTTTGAAGCCTGAACTTATGCTTGATTTCGTATTATATATACTGGTCCTGTTCCGCGAGATAAACGTAGGCTATTTGTTTTAATTAGCGAATACGAACGCTCTTTATTATGATCATATCAGGAAAACGCTTTAAAAAACGTACTTTATGGTTCAATAAGAGAAATCACTTGGTGGCGACTACAAGATGGCCGATTCCGGAGAATCTCAGTTATATCGGGTCTGATTCCTAAATTATACCCAACTCATCAGCAAAGGTCAAAGTTCTGTGGTAACATCAGTTTCTAAACAGTCGACAAATGCGAGCAGATTTTGTTCAAATTATAACAATATTTTTAGTTATTTTAAGTGCAAGTACGTTTATTAAAATGTAAAAGAAATTTAAATGATACAATCCATATATATACTTCGCGAAACCTATGTGCGCATTGCTATCATTTAATTGTTGAATGTTTTATATGAACTCCTTGCTCAATTTAACGTTTAATTAAAAACAAATTAATTCCATAAACATTCAATTTTTGAATATTTTTAGATTGAACTCCTTGCTTAATTTAACATTTAAATTTTAAATTAAATTTTGTTCTATTTTAATTTTAAATTTTAAAGGGGTACTGTACGCCATTTTCAATAAATTCCGGTGATAACAACGATCTAATATCAATAATATATAGAACACTAAGTAATTTGAGTCGAAGTTGTATTCTGTAAACGTTCAGGTTAATAGGTTTTCTTAAAATCAAAGTTAATAATTTGAAATAAATTTAATTTATGGCTGGAGTCATAAATTATATGACGAATTTCCGTGTACAAGACGTAATCAAAATAATTCACGGATAGTGGATTGGATAAAGCGTGACACATCTGATCGTGTAAAAAATTAGGTTGATACTGGGCGTAAACTCAAGACAATCACCGATTAGTGACAATCACTTAATGAGTATATGGGACTAGTATGCATATACTGTAACATTTATTTGATACCTTTGCTTGAAAACTGTCGAAAAATTACGCGACGACAATTGATAAGTTCGCATTCCGGCTAATATGACATCCGTAACATTACTTCGTACTCAACATACTTCAAAATAATGGAACTCAGAGACTAAAGAAACCAACAACATTTGGGTACAGTAGCCCTTTAATGTTAATTTTTTTTAAATAAAATAAAATTTAATAATTGTATTTTTTTTAGATTGAACTGCTAGCTCAATTTAACATTTAAAAAACAAATTATATAACATTTACAAAACAAATTAAAATAAAAAACAAAACAAAACAAAAAACGCCGTTTTAACGTCCGCCAGATAACCCGAGTCACCACACCAAATTTGGTTGAAATCGATCCAGGGGTTTGGGAGAAAAATCGCGAACAGACAGACCCTACTCTTTTATATACATAGCTACACCGGAGATCATACATTCTTTTCGCGTTTAATTGTGAAAATTATGGCAAGTGTAATGCAAAATGATAATATGTTATAACCATCCATGGATAAATTTCTAACATCATGACACAAATAGAAAATGTCAGTATTTCGATTTTTCTGGTATATCTATATACAACAAAGAGTAGGATATTTTTCTTCCAAAACCCGGGACCTATTTCAGCCAAATGTGGTGCGGTAACTCGGTGTACCCGGAGTCAGTTTTAAAAAAATATTTAAAAATAAATTAATGCCACATCGCGGTTTGTGCTCGGTATCGAAAATGTCAATAAATTATTGGAACCACCTTTCTACGAGCATTTCATGTATATGTGCCAGAAAGACGCATTGAAATCATAAACAATAAAACTTTGAACACGATGTTTGGTTCCAATCAAAACACAGCCATGTGCGTGGCATGGAAGAGAAAAGAGCGTTCAATGTTAGTCTATACCTGATATGGTTGAAATAAAGAGTGTTTGTTTCACTTCTGTGCGCACAATTTTAAACAGCTGGAAAATGGTTGTGACCATGGCAAGTAGTTTTCAAAGCATATGAGGCCAATATATCAATATTTCGTGTATTTGTCAACCTATCTCCTGTACTTCCGTCCAAATAACGTAAACATCATTTGGAAACTCGAATGAGCCATGTCCGGTTAAAGCTAATCAATCCGATTCAATGGTCCCCATATTATCAGATTACAACAACAACAACAACAACATTTTTTGAAATGCTGCTTCAGTTATCGACGTCGACTCGAATCAAATATGTTTTACCTCAGCGGAAGCCAAAGAAATTGTATTTCCGAGCGTTAATTCGGATTATTTAAGGAATAATCTCGGTTTCCTAATGTAATTACACAGTCTAAAGGCATATGCCGAATCACAAACCTATACATCGCGAAGTTCAACGGCAATTTACTATAGAGAATGAAGTGGGTGTAATTATTCATCTTTAACGATTATTGATATATTACCTCATTGTCCTTGTGTTCACTCTCCTTCATAAATTTAAACCTTTTCATACACGCACTTCTCCACAGAGGACGGACGATAGGGGCGATATATCTCTCATCGACTGGCTCGTCGTGAACACAACCAATACCTGGTGAAGGAACGTTCAATATTATTAAAAAAAAGCAAAAGCCGCAAGACACGTGTTTTGTCATGCAGACCACAAGGGATTGTTAAGACTAGTAACATATAAATAAAAATATATCAGTTTAAAATGAGTGCGCCACTTCAAAAAGTGCATCGATAAACATAAATATTTAAATATGTATTGTTCATCGATGCACTGTTTAGTTCATCTGAGACGAAGTCTCCGGTGGAGCTATAGTCATCACTCCTCGTTACGTCCGTCGTCCGTCTTACCGTCCGCCAAGACTCGTCTTCTTCTCCTCCAGAACCGTAAAACCGAATGGGTTCATTTGGTGTGGATGTTCCCTAGGTGACCCACATCATATTTGTTCAAATGAGGTCACCAGGTCAATCAGTTGCGAAACCAGGGCCCTAACTCTATTCCTCCATAGTAACTCTTAAAACGACTTCTCAAGAACTACCGGACCTATTTAGCTTATATTTGATATGGTGGGGCGTTGGGCGACTGGTGTCAGATTTTTTCAAATGGGCTCTATTCAAATATGGGCGGAGCCAGGGACCTAACTCTTTAAACAATTATATATAAAAAAACAATTATGGAACAAAAACAAAACAAAACAAAACAATATTTTTTTTATTTTTTTTAAATAATTAAAGTCATTAGCTTCACTCCCGGTGGGTATATATTTCATGTCAGACAGAACTGTATCCGATATACCATAAGAAAGGTCATAAAAAACTAGAAATAAAACCCCAAGGTTGCATATTATTGATGCGGTATTCGCCCCGTATTAAATTGTTGAAAACTGCGGTCAGAGTAAGAAATCTTCTCAGATACAACCACATTTTCGGCGCGAATCATCGCGTGGAGGTCATGGAATTATATTCGGAAGAAATCGGAACCGCCCGAAAAACGACGATCGGCTGGCACGCACGGTTAAGAGAACAGCCAAAACAATAGCCGACATGTCGATAACCGAAAGTAGATTCAACAAAACACAAACTAGATAATGTGATTATGTCTTGATTTTTGCATCGATATCTCATGTTTTCTAATTAAAATGTCGAGAATTAATTGGCAACTAACAAAGTGTACACACTGTGTATATGTTATATATGGATTGTTTGCAAATTTAGGCGTGAATGGGTATTCACAGCATGCAAAATACGATTGGCACACCTCCGAACCGATCAGCTGATCCAGGTCGTCATGCTTCTCATCGATTGAAAATAAACAAATCGGGGAATTCCTGCCCTTCTTATCAAACGTCAACACATTTGGTCGAATTTAAGATGAAGTTATCTGCAATGGCATTATTGACTTATGTAAATGGAAATTATTAGCAATATTTCAAACGCAGAGAGTGCATGAACCACCGATCGATCTATAAATTATAATAGCCCAATCGGGCTGAACTAGATCGATTGGTCTTCATGGCATAGTGGTTGCTGCTGTAAGAGAGGGAACTCTAAATTTCTTAAATATTAAAATTTTGTTTGTTTTCAGATTTGTACAAGTTTATAATGAATATTACTAGTAAAAAAATATACCATTGTCTTTCATTAGTTTCAAAATAAATGAGAATTTTTTTTAATTGGTAGAAACAGCTGGTCGAAAGAACAATTTAGAGTACTCCCCTTATCCCAGATTCACTTTATAGTAGCTAATTACACTTAAGCATAAATTATTTATGCTTAAGCATAATTAACTTACGATCAGCGTAATACATTTGAATTACGCTTGAGTGTAATTGGGTTCATCAGCTATCTCACCTCTATGGGAGGAAGCCAAATTAACATTTAATAAATAATTGAGCTAAAGCCCCCCCCCCCCACCAAATCAAGGAATCTCTAATTACACTTAAGTGCAATAAGAATATTTCTTATCGCGCTTAAGTGCAATAAGAAGATTCCTTATTGCGCTTAGAGATTCCTTATTGCGCTTAAGTGCAATACGATATTCCTTTTTGTGCTTAAGTGCAATAAGATATTCCTTATTGTGCTAAGCGCAATTAGATATTTCCTTATTGAACTTAATCGCAATTATATCTTCCCTTATTATATCGCTTAAGCTCAATTATATCGCTTAAGCTCTATTATTTATTAAATGTTAATTTGGCTCCCCATATACCTCATGTATATTGGTATAACCTGATGTAGGTTACTGGCATTAGTAATGCGGTTGCATCCATTTCAGCTTGAGGGGAGTTCAATGAGAGTGTATATGAATTACGTTTAAGCGTACTTCATTTACGCTTAAGCGCGGAACTCATTTACACATAAGCATAATTAATATGAATAATGCTTAAGCAAATACCTAACTCCAACTGATTTCCTCTGTCTGAATAATTGAGTCCATCTCATAGTATATGGGGGAGTCTAAACCGATGTTTGATTGATGTCTTATTGCCAGAGTAAATTTGAGTTTAGAGGAAATCGCATGGGAGACAGCCTTTTCAAATATATTATTTATTAGTGTAAATCATTTGCGCTCAAGCGCAAAAAATATGTGTCTTATAATATATTTGCGCTTTAGCATAAAATTGCCATAAATGTGATCTATTATATGGGAGGCCCTTTTCACATTTATTATTTATTTACGCTTAAGCGCAAATAACCTCTATCATTTGCAATTAAGCAAATAGATCATATTTGCGCTTAAGCGCAAATCATTTGCACTTAAGCGCAAATAAAAATCAATATGCAATGATCCCCCCTGAATTAATTTTACATGGCACAGGCCTAAACACATCACTAAAATTGATATAGCCCCACCATATGAGGGAAACAATCCCCCAGAAACCCCAAGATCTGTTTTATGACCATGGAAATGATATAGATCTGTGTAGGATATGTCTCTTTTATAAAATATACTATATCTCTGGGATGGCGACACAAATTCTTGGGGACAGGGATGCTGATATTATGAAAATAGGGGTTTTTCCCCAACTTCAAGTCAATGAGTACACCATATGAGGGAAGCAAACCCCAGTAACCCCTAATTCCCTATTTATGGCCATGGAAATGGTATATATCTGTGCAGGAGATAATAAAATATACATGAGCTCTGGGAGTGAGGCACCAAATCTTGGGACACCAGGGACAGAGATGCTGATATGCATATGGAAATATGTTTTTTCTTCAACTTCGAGTCTGTATGGGGCTATTACTATGGGCCCATGCTAATATAATATGAGATGGACTCAATCATTCACATCAGAGGGATGTAATGGAGTGTTAGGTATTTGCGCTTAAGCGCAAATAAATTGATAGACACATATTTGTGCTTAAGCGCAAATGATTTACGCTTAAGCACAAATATTTGTGCTTAATGATTTATGCTTAAGCACAAATATTTGCGCTTAAGCGCAAATAAATAATAAATGTGAAAAGGGCCTCCCATACTATTTCCGCTAAAGCGCATATGATTTGTATTTAAGTATAAATGATTTGCTCTTAAGTGCAAATGATTTACACTTAAGCGTAAATGATTTGCGATTAAGCAGAATCAGAATAAATGTGAAAACGGCTTCTCGTATAATCGCTTAAGCATAATTCATTTATGATTAAGTGTAATTAATCTATCAATGAAAATAAATGACCAGTGAGCTTAAGTGTAAATCAATTACGCTTAAGCACACTTTAATCAATTACGCTTAAGCACACTAGTCATAATTCTATTACTCATAGGAGTAATGCTTTATCTACATCATATGGTTAAGCGTAAGTGAAGTACGCTTTATATGTGTGCATTACACCTGAGTGTAATACATTACGCTTAATTGTAATTCACTTACGCTAATGTGCAATTAGCTAATACATGTGAAAAAGGCTTTCCATTATAGTTATCATCCATCAGAATGAATAGTGCTTACTAAAGCTTGACAACAGAATTTGCCATTAAAAACATTTCATGGCCAATGAGCTAACAAATGTTCTGTACTGGCATATTGAATACCAATTATTTGTACTATTGTACAGGTATAATGTAATTAAACAGTTTTGAGTTACAAAAGTAAGACAACTCTTTCTGAACGGTACTGTGCTTGCGGCCAGATTGATGTAAAAATTCGGTCAATGCGCTTACAATTTTCTATAAATAGTAACATTTTGGAATTATTACCTCTCGATCACTGTTCGATTATAATCTTTGCCACTAACTCGGCCAATGTTCTTCCGTTTGTGATTTCACGCAACAATTCCCTTTCTATTCCTTCCCTGTCGAATTGACTACCGATTGCGATGTCAATTTGTTTTTCGCTTTAATATTCTGATGTGCATGACGCTATTCCAGCGAACGGTCATCCTCCCTAGAAGCCATTTCTGAGAACGAAACCCGATTCAATCCCAATCGAGTCGGAAGTGCTCGGGCATTTCCGTGACTGCACAAGACAACGCATCGGTTTGTATTTTCGTGTTATTATGGTGAGATTAATCGGGACGATTGATGAATATAAATAGTTAGCCGAATGGCCGTATAATGTGTACAAACTGACTTCAGGATGGGGGATTTCGTGTATCGGAGTTATTTTATTCACTCTTCCCACAGAATGACGCAGGGAACTCAATTGTGAGGTTCAATTTACGTTTCACATCACTTTAACAAAACATGTTTTAATTTAATTTAGATTTAAAGACATATTATGGACTTGTTCGTGTATGTGAAACTGACGAGCTAGTATTCAGGTGCTATGCCAACTGGAGGAATGTAGCATTCTACTAACATCGCCGAAAATCTCAAGCAAATCGTCCGTACCACTCCATAGAAAACAACGTCTGAACTATGCTCAATTGTAAATATTTACTACTTGATGCGTAACTCATCTAACGGCGATAAACTAACGAAAACGATTTCGTCAGTGATAGCCACTCCATTTATTTAATATATACGAATGACGGTGTGTATTTTCAATTTACAAATAATATTTGTAAAACAACTACTTTGATCAAGATTATTCTCCCATTTCTATTTGATCACCCTACCGGAGTGTTTCACATCACTTTAAGATTATTCTCCCATTTCTATTTGATCACCATACCGGAGTGTTTCACATCACTTTAACTCCTTACTCAATTTAACAAAATGTTTTTTTATATAAAAAATATTAAACAGTTTTGAAAAACAAAGCACCCCTATTTTGAAACACTTGTACTGTATTGTACTGTAATTTTCTTGTCAGCATGCCTTATTTATCAGACATATCTGACATATTTGATATAATCCCAAGTGTTGTTTTTAGCAGCCTGGCTTGTCAACAAATTTTAATTTCTCTTGAGTGAGTGGGATGGTGTCTGTATAAACCATACAATGTATTACGTAGACTGATTTGATTATCTGGCTAGACAAAAGTGGCTGAGATAGGGATTTAACAATTTTGCTTTCAACGAGTTTACCAGAATAAGGCAGAGATAAAGGATTTAACTCCCCCGCCCACCCTACCTGTATCTATGCTGTTGAATTCAAGTTTGGTAATGGTATAATAACATATAGATTACTAATGATTTCTAAGCTGACAGGGTGGGTATATTGAAGGCAATGTTAGGGACAATTGGAAGGGAGTGTAGTGTAGAGGTCAGAGGTGGGTTGGGGTAAAAATATTCAACAGTTAAAAAGTTCATGCCTGTTACAACCTCAATTGCAAATTTCATTTTCACACCAAACATATGTTATAATTGTTCATATAGATTGATTTTCCAACCAGTATGTTTTAGACCAACAGTATAGAGTTGTCGCCCGCTATCGAGGGAGACATTGAGATTTGTCACCCGCTCGAGAACGGAATGTCTCCCGAGGAGCGCAGCTCCGAGGGAGACATTCCGTTCTCGAGCGGGTGACAAATCTCAATGTCTCCCGAGAAAAAGGGCAACAACTGTTTTGTTATCCGATTATACCACAGAAAAAAAATCCTTCCCATCCAAACGCACGAGTCACGAGTGTTTTCTTTCCCGATTATGTATATTTTCAGTAACTACTTATCGTCCTATAGGATTTCTGTTCCATAAACTATAGTCAAGCCGTTATGCGTTTGATAATCAGCGTTTATTTATGATCATTTTGGTGGTTAAATCGTCAATATCGGTCCATGCAATGTAAACCAATAAGCCACATAGGTATGGTATCGCCTTCTGCAATGTGGCATATTCAATGTCGTCTTGTGCGCAGAATTTACTCGCGATGTTCATTTCATAACGGTCTTCCCCGAAAGCTATTGGGAAGTTGTCGATTTCATTAATGTACATTCATATGTGTCAGTGCTCCCATGTAACTGGCGATCCTCACACAAAATACTTCTATGATCACATTGCAGACATCGCGGAGCGGTCTGATATCACGGATAAGCGTACAGTACCATTCATTCGCGACAAACGTATGCATTACGTTGTCCTCCAGCATACATTTATAACCAACCAACCTCAAGGGATCCACTCTTTCAATCTTGCACGATAATGTCGACATAAACATATTGAATCACCGAGATGTTCGATGTAAAAAAAGTATATAACAACGCTTGCCCGATAAAAGTATCAACTTAACAGTTCGAATATTAGTGTTCACTAAATATATGTAAATTAGCAAACACCACAACTGGTGTGTTTTGCGAATCCGTGGGGTATATAAGATCTATGAATTTAGTACGTCGTAGTGATGTGAAATAGATGAGTTACGGCAGTGTGTGTTTGGAGATATTCTTGCAATATAACATCAGGCAGGCGACAAAAACAATGTTTCCCGGCTCAGCGGGCGACAGTGTGATTTGTCGCCCGGCACGTGACAGGACATGGGCCAATCAGAAGGGTGGAAAATAGGGAGGAGGGTAACAATCAATATTGTCCTACTTCCTGATAAACTATTGAACCGACATTGGAAATGGCCATATTTATTTCACTTTATGGGGGTTGTCCGGTTGGCCATAAATTTTAACATTGTGGGGGATGTCAGGTTGGTACACATTTTAACTTTATGGGGGATGTCAGTTGAAATTGAATCCTTACTGTGTACGTATTGAGTTCACCGATAGTCTGTGGCACGATATCTACGTCGTAAATAATTTCCCACCAGGTTTGTAATTTGTAATTTCGTCTTTCTTTGAGGGGGCACCATCCAAGTTAAAGTAGAACCCTATCACCAGAAACCGAAATGGCCAAACCACTGACAATCCTACCAGCGTCAATCCAGGTAAAGAGAGTCAAGCTCATCGAGTAGATGCTGCGATGCGTTATATCCCAAAACAACACCACCGTAGTCTATGAGAGTTATTGCGATTAACCTTGAATTTGACACTCCTTATAGTAATACTAGTCTACTAGCTAGCATAAAGGCGATTACATACTTCGTTGATGTGATTGTATCATTTTAGATTTGATTGTATGCATGGATAACACAAGGTTAGGACATCACGACTACAGTGAGAACGTGGACGTTAGTTGATGACATGTAGTATAACACTGCCCGTGTCTATAATATACACCTTTCGCATAATTGATTACTAATGATGAGAATAACGAATAGTTAATAATTATAATAGTCGTGAAATTTTCGGATGGTCAATAACCTTTTCGCAGAATTGACGACTATATACGAGTCCGTTTGTGAGAATATCGCGACGTCCATATTTCTGGCCATGCACTGTTTGCTGTGATTATTTTGTACTTAATTATGTTGACTGAACACATATACGACGATAACGGAAACAGTAGTACGAATGATTTGATTGCCAATCAGAGATAGAAATCAATGCCACATGCTGGCGATTATAATTTAAGGACACAATATCAGAGTCAACATCGAGGACCAGAGCAACGATCTATAGCTTATTACTACATGACTTATATGTGAGTTTTGTTAAAAACCCGAAATTGTGATAGTAACTATGCGTATATGGAAAAACGACAACTGTCAAACTCCAGGCAGAGTTATCTCCCATCTCCGCTGAGATACCACTGCCATAAGGACATTTGGTAAGGATTTCTTACGTGTTCTTAGTTCTTATGTTTTAGGATTAAAATTGTCTATGTCTGGCTTAGTTCATATTGTTCTTATCAGTACCGAAATAATTACCACTATTGCAAACTTTTGGTGGTCAAAATAAGATAATAGGTGACTAAATATAATTCCGACGATATGTAAAAAAAGATGTATCGGTCCGCAAAGTACCATCCTTGTGGCAGTGATAACGTAGAGAGCGCTGCATGGAGTTTGGACAACTGGTAGACATTCTAGTGACGTATAGTACCATATTCGCAATTCTTTTCAGTGGTAGTTCATTGTGCGAAATGTTTCTAATATAAATAATATAACAAAAGGTAAATCAAGAGGACTTGTATACTTACGGAACAACAAACTGGCAATGACACCGACGATGACACTAATAGCTATGCCAATACCAATGAACACGAATGGGGAGAGGGTGTACAGAATATCAACTCCCAGATCCTCGCTGTAATGAAATTAGACTATATAGATATGATTACTGGCAGTATGTTGCATATACGTATGTGGGAGATTTCAAATTTACAACACACAACGGACCAGTCGGGATTTACCTTTGCTCATAATTATGGTTGAGAAATTGGATTTTACTCGGATATATGGTGTGTCGTGGAGCGAACATCACTATACTATACGTGATTGTAATGTAATAAGCAGGACAAACTCCAGATTATCCATTCCAGTTATATATACTAGCTGAAACATGCTCACTTCGGGAGATTTTAGTCAGCGTCTGGGGTGGGGGTTGAAGTGCACATTTTGATCTTAGATAGAACCTTTATTCATCGGCGGCCCATTTGAGCGCACATTTTAATTGATCGTTTGAACATTTTGATATCTAAAAAAAAAAATGATTAAATTTTATTTCCAATTTAATTTTGAATTTGTGTTTCGATTAAACTCATTGCTCAATGAACAAAACATAATTTAAATATTTTTTTTAATTCAATTAATTCGTTTGTAAATCAAAATTTTGAAAATCTTACTCCGTTATAACATCCGCCATGGTACCCCGAGTTACCACCACAAATTTGTTTGAAATAGGTCCATGGGTCTCGGGAGAAAATCGCGAACAGACAGATCCTACTAATTTAGGATTCTTTGTTGCGTATATATCGTACCCCAAACAGCTTACTTCAAAAAGCAATTAGTTTGAAAAAAAAGAACATTCTCATTGTTGGAGACTTTAACTATCATAGTATTTTATCGGAGACGGAAAGTTCTTTAAATACGGTGGCCACATTTAATCTGGACTATCTTCGCAAAACTCGTCTACACCAGATCGTAAAAGAACCTACCAGGCATAGGCATGGTCAAACAGCTAATATCTTAGACCTTCTCATAACAAACAACCCAGATTCCATGCATTACGTAGAACACAAAGAACCACTTAGTAAAAGTGACCACGAAATTCTGGAAATTCACATACACCCGCAAATTATTGCAGCCGGTGTCGATGACTGACATAAATACACGTGGCACCAAGGGAATTAGGACGGTATTAGGGATGATCTGAAAACCACTGTTTTGGACAGCTTGCTCGAAGATGAATTTGAAGTTGCATGGGATTATATCAATAACACGACGGAGAAATTAATTGAAAAAAAAAACATATTCCGAAGTAAAAAGAAAAAACCACAATAAACATCGGAAGACTCGCTCAGATTTGGACTATAAGGGATACAAAATATGAAGAGATAGAGCGAACTCAGAAGTAAAAAAAAATCCAAAAGATCATTTGAACGCAAAATTTCGTGTGAATGCAAAGGAAATCCCAAAGCATTTTGGAACTACATCCGGAGCAAAACCATATTAAACAAACTGGTCGAGGATCTAAAGAAATCAGGGAGTGATGTGTTGATGACCGACGGCACCGAGAAGTCTCAAATACTAAATTATTTTTTCGTCAGTGTATTCACAACAGAAAACCTCGAAACTCTACAAATTTTGGGAAACAAGAGTGACGGTAAGTTTTGGCAGATGCCATAATAACATCACAAGCGGTACATACAAAACTTCACCATCTGACGTGTACACGAAACTCCACATGGTACGTGTACGTGCAACTCAACGTGGTATACATGTATAGTATACATGCAACTCCACAGAGTGAATGCAATTCCACATTTGAAAAAGAGGGAACATATAATTTACCTTTTAGTTTGGAGAGGTAGAGTTGTCGTTGATTCAACGTTTGTAAAACTAAATGTTTGAGGCAATAGAGTTGTTGTTGGAGCAATGGTTGTGGTATTTGGAATGAAACAGCCTGAAAACGGTGCCGGTTGCAATGGTATTCGCTTCGGAATTTTTTTGGATAGCCCCAAACCCAGCATCATCCAGGCGCATGACATCATCCCGAACACAGATCCTACAATAGCACCCTGCAAGCAGAAGGAACCTACATCTATCACACAACGCTTTATCGTCTGCCTATTTATTATTCATCGTTAAATGGATGAGTCCGTTCATGAAATTGCCTTCAAATACCCTGGTTTCGTACCGTACTTCCTTTTAACGATGCCCCCGTAACCGATGTGGTTAGGTCGTGGATACCACCGCCGCAGTGTGGGTCAGACGCGATCGTGGGTTAGATCCCCGACATGTGCGAAAACGGCAAAATGTTTCATCCGAGCTAATGGACAACTCGATTGCGAATTGAATCGAATCAGACATTGAATCGAATAGATTCGCAAGACACAATACATTTCCTAAAACAATGGCTGAATTATGAACCAGTGACTATTTCGCCCATTGTCATTGATAGGTACGGGATTAGTTAAATATCGTGTGACGCTGTTTAGTATTTACCACAATTTAAAGATTGTCGATATCTTCAGGGCAACGGGTGCAACAACATAATTTTTTATAAATCCTGATTTCAATACTTTTATGTGAAAATACAGATAACATTTGACATGGGGTATTTCATTTGTCTGTACAGGCATAATAAAGAGGGTTATTTAAACCGTAATTCGCAGTAATAAATCTCTTAGCTGATCTGCAATTTTACTTGACTGAAGGTGTTAACAGGATTGAATGCTCTCTCTCTTGGTACGCTTCGAACACTTTTGCGCGGATTCCTTTTAGAAAATAGCCCCTAACATATCATAAGAAATTATAAAGAAACTTGAGATTAAAGCCACTTGGCTGTGACCATGGACAATTTTTTTCAGTCCATATTTCGACAATCTGTCAACCTATGTGATACCTCCTTCCAAATTACGTAGACAAAATTTGGAAGCTCGAGCAATGTCCGTTTAATTGATAGAAGCTTTTTTTGATAGGTGTTCACGATTCATATCTATTGGCTGCCGACACACGTATCACAGTAGCGATGGCATAGTAGGTGTGACAATTATATATGGTGGAGTTTGGTGACAATTGGTTGTCATAATTAAAATGACATATCGAGCAATGTCGCCCGCTGCATATTCGCATAATGAGTCCTCCAAAGTTCGTTATAATCAGTCTTTTTCTTGTTTAGGTCCTTGTAAAGTTCGCTTTGTTTATTCCAGATACTGTCTAGCAGCTGCAGTTCCCCTAACAGTTCCGACACAGCTTCATTGGCCCACATGATAATATTAGCGGAATTATGCGGAGAACTAAACGTCGCAAAAATAAAAACCGCAATTGGGGAACTGTCTTAATACGCATGAAATTTATATAAGTGGATAAACATGAATTGAGATCATATCAACAAAACGTACTGCATGCATGATATATGAGTGAAGGATTGCCACGATCAAACACAATTCTGGACGATCGATCGTGCAATTATATATATCGCAGAGAACACAATGCAGCAAAACGTAATGAGTAGAGATCAGCCTTGGTGAAACGCCATGGGTTAATTGGTCGAGTCAACTCATTGTGCGGAAACTCAGCGGGCGACACGCTAGCTATGGCACAGAAATATGACGACCAATTGTCACCAAAATTGCACCATAATAATTTGTCACACGTACTATGCCATCGCAACTGTGGTACGCGTGTCATGGAATCTATATAAAACTTGATGGTAAGAGATAGACAATCTGGACATTTTGTTCACACATGTATAAAGGTACTCACCGGTCCATTTGCACATGGAAACATACTCCCTAATATGTATAGACCAGTCAGCGGTGCTGTAGCGACGCCCAGCACTACGTTTGTAATCTGTGAAAAAAATACATAAAAAAATAAGTTCCCCTTACATATTACACTGTATCTCAAAAACTCTGAGACAATTCTACTGGTAATTAATTTACCGACAATTTACACCCATTGGAGGCAGATGCCATACATAATAACATGAACTATGCAAGCAATATCAAATTATATATGAAATTGGTAGACATAAATAATAGAAGTAGTTGTTTTATGCTCTCTTCAAAGAATTTGCGGACCATGTTACAGGCTGTAGTACACAAACATCTTTGTATTGGTTTTTCATAAGGGATATGAATTTATCGTCCTTATTCGTGCACATATTGAAATTCTGGTATTTGCAGGTATTTGTGCTAAAATGCCAGTGAAAAATATTTTCGCGTTTCACTATACTTTATACATTGCATAACAAAGTACTTTTCTGTCTCAATTTCATTACCATCACAATACCTACATATTCTCTTCTCTGATGCTATCTTGGGTTGACTGTGTCTGCCTTTTTCAACTTCAAGACAATGACTACTCATTCTGAGTTTACTAAACTATATATGTTTCCAGTGTACAATTTTATTTGAATAATCGATATGTTCTTAATTTGTTCATGTCTGACTTTTTGTCGTCGTCGCAAATGTCCCTCTTAAAATTGGATACATGCTCTAATTCCATGCATTCCGATGTGATACATTCTCTCTCTCTCTCTATCTCGTACTCTCTCTTCTCTCCCTCTATCTCTATCTTTCTCTCCAATGAATGATATCAACAGCGACACAGCTATCGTTAGGAAAGCAGCACTTACCTCAACAAGTGTCCCGCCAACTAATGATATCAACAGCGACACACCTATCGTTAAAATACCAGCAACAACAACTGCAGAACAAATGAAAATCAAATAAACACAGGCACGTTTTGGCAATTTGTGAACCAATTCTCAACGACTCGGCCATTTTTGCTTCGCTGGGAAATAACCTCTTCCGTGAATAGAAACCATATTCGCGCAGTGCTATATATGCAATACACGGCCCTGGTGATCATGCAATGTTCTTGACTAGTTGGCGTATATATGTGAATAAAGCAGAATGTATTAAGTGCATGGCTGTACCAAACTTGGTCATGCATTAAATAGTGATAAATAGTAATAAATAGAAATTATTAGTTCAAGTTTAACAGACGAATCTCCCAGACAACATGCGTATTTTCCGTTGCTATACACGTGATCAATCACGTGGTTAAAAACGTCCGGTAGATATGGTGTAAACTTGGACTCGGTTATTTCCACATGAAAGTGGAATTGGCCGAGGCGTTGATATTGTTCGTGGACCCTATAAATGTACAATTTCAGCGGTAACCAATGCTAGAACGTAAGTCCCAGACGGACGTTTTGCATAAATTGGGCCAAAATGGAAAGAGAATTTCAACAAAGAATGTCTCTGCATCTATCTGGCGAAAAATCGTGAATCTTTCATATCACCATCGTCATTGTATGTAGAATTTGAGAAATTATTAAGAGACAACAAATCCAATGGATTCTAATACATTTGAGAGGCGGAAAATATTTCTTTCATTTTTGCCCCTTTCGGTACCAGGAACTGCTAGAATAATTAATAATGTCACACAACACTCCAATCACCAAATAGCTTATTGTCATGGCTTCATTTGAATCATAATGTTGAATCATATTTATAATTGCATAATATAGCATCATACTCCTATGTATTACACTGAAGAATAAAGGAGTCACAAATATTTCAGCCCAATGAAAACAAATCTTGATATGCAATGTGGTCCACTCAAGGGAGGACCATTCAATTAGATTTAGGTCGCAGTGTTAAGAGATATGGCGGTCAGCTTTAACCTAGAACTCATCTCAGCCCCATTTTCCATTGACCAACAGGCATGACATGAACATTCTCTAATACAGAACATTATTGACGGGTAGTTGCCTTTCTAATTGAAAATAATCATTAATATTCACGATTCAAGAAACATTAAGTCTCCTCTCACGATCTTCAGATATGATGTCTTGGATATATGAACTGCACTTTAAAAAAAATACTATTTTATATAGGTTCTTGGTACCTGAAAACAGTGATATTTTAAATATTGTTCATGCCATCAAAGTGATGTAAATCATGTTATAATATCAAATGGTTCGATGTTTCTCAAATATTGTGTCACAAAAATCGATTGGACCACATTTCACAAAGAAATTCCTGACAAATTTTGAGAAAGCCCATTTTGAAATACCAGCTAATTTTTGGCAAAACGTGTGTCTGACCCTTAAATAACGTTACTGCATTAGAACGTAACCGCTGCAGGACTGGTAGGGTTTAAAACGCAGAAAGTATTAAAACTTAATTTAAGGTCCCAATTGCTTATTCGGGAAGCTGAGTGCATAGCTAGCGCATTAGACATTCATTATCTGTCAAACACTTCAGTTCTGGTTCTGCTCCAGACATAATTATGTGGATTTTCGTCCCCGGATAGAGAATGTTACGTACTTTGCGTCGTTTCTTGTCTTCTGTTACACTGATGTTGGGGGCTCGTCTGTATTTTTATTGATTGTTTATTAGCAAAGCCAACTGTGAAGTTGGAATACGAAACAACATATACACATTTTACAGGTTGGTCAGTTGCTTGCAGTGTTATCTCAATCGGTTAGGGGTACAACTCCAAGTCGTTTCGCCCTCCAGCGTTGGCGATAAGCTACGGATCAAAACCACATGTTTCCATCGTGGACTTTGTAACTCGAAATCGTTATCCGGTAGAGTTGCCAGTTTATCGCCGATGGCCGGTGGTTTGTCGCACATGGTCGACGAGTTTATCAGCCATTGAAATCACTGTTACATTAGCCGTAAGTATGCGGATTTCCTCCACCACTAAAACTGGCAATGTCGTGATATCGCCTTAGTTGCTGAAATCGACATTAAACCCCAACCAATCAAAGCAGTGTTATCTAATGTGCAGTGGAGTTACATGTATGTTTCCCAAATCAATAACATTATATGTTGTCCATAATTTTAAATGTGTCTCAACACATCGCTGCATGGCCGCGTGAGAGTTTTTGTTTGCTGTATTCCTGACAATGAAAGCATTCTAAACACGAATCACATATTGTCGATACCTCTTCTATCTTGACTAAGGCAACTAATGCTAAATTCAATACATATTTAATGTTCGTTTCACTTTGGATCCAGCCAATGTGGGGGTATAGTTAGCAAATTGCTTAGATGTGGTATGGATAGTAATGACTTCATCATCAATATAACAATGTCATAAATCTAGCGATGATTTTGCAATTCGAGTTGGTGATATGATTTCCGAATAGCTCTCAGGAAAGTCTTTTTGACCAGTCGATTCTCGCGCATTCAGTTGTGATTTGATATTGACAGCTTGACTATGTTATATTTACTATTGGATTTTGAAGATTATAACATTTCTTCTATAGTTTGTTTAGTAGGATATATCCACATTATGAGGTTGTGAGATTTCCCCATTTTCCTCAGATTTCACTTGTTTATAGCAACTTGGTTATGCTAACAGTATATACTAATTCTCGATATTGTCTCATGCAAATGGTCATTATATTATATCTTGGAAATTGTATATATCACATGCATATGGTCTAAGTAATTTTGTTAAACTCAATAGCACATGCGTATATGGACTGCTCAATCTTGACACCATTCAGTATGCTTATACACTGTACATGTATTTCAGGTTGAACTAATAATTCATCATTCAACAGCATTGACGTGTCATCCACTTTTTATACACGAAACACTCTCCGCGAATAACCGACCACGTCTCATTGTGTTCTATCGGCTACAACCACTATAAACACAATCAAACCAAACCAAGGCAATTCTAGATGACCAGCAAAACAACTGGAAAATTTGTCAGGCAATTTTATGTGCAAAATTGTTGCAGTGTGCCAAGATGTGAACAACACATTATGTATAAAATGTGCATACGGCATTGTTTACTACATACACAGTGATATGTATGTAATTAACCTGCATGTACATTTCAAGAATGAATCGCGCAATAATTCGTGACATTTCACCGCAATAAAACAATCGAATATACATAGTCTACCATTCTGGAATGTATATATCGAAAGCGTGCAATAGACAGCCAGCTATGAAGACTTCCACAAATGTTTGCATGCTGTGTGAACGTACGGTAAGAAGTATTCTCCCGAGAAATATTGTTTGTGGTAAATATAATAAATGTAAATTCCTGTTAAAGTTGCTTCACAAGGCTGACATTATTGTATCCAGCTGCACATAATAAGCGTAGATTGTTGAGCCATTTTAGAGTCAACGTAGGGACAGTATTCGAAGAAAAACCCCATCGATAACCGTCTTATTTGAACCGCTCAACCTCGTATGTATGCAAGTCCTAAAACCACCGGCGTCATGGTTGCATAAATGACAATTGGCGTGGGAAATAACGAGTGTTTTGTTTATAAGTTTCAGAATACAATTCTCTCTTACATTTTTATCCTCCACCAAATAATACTAGTAATAACACAATAATACAATAATAAGATAGTAATATCTTAAAGAAATTTCCGTGAAAGGGAGATTGTACCTAAATCCAGCTATCTATGATGGGACGGTATCCTACTATATATTCAACATTACATAGATAACAAAGTAATGAACTTGAGTCAGGGGTGAATGAAAAATATACTAATGTTCTCTATGAACGGTGTAAAACAACATGGAATTATAATGTAAATGAGTAAATGGTTTAAGCCTATTGCCCATTTTCGTTATAATATGCGTGGTTCGTTTTTTTAGCGAGTGCATTTAAATATCATGCCTGTTTGACTCCTATGAAATAGTAATTCTTGTATTGGCTATTTGATGTTGAGTATAGTAGGAGATGACCCCATAACTAGCTGGATTTAGGTACTGTCTCCAGTAGTAGATAATGCACTGATGCATAGGTGGGGTTGTTCCAATATGAACATGGGAACCAGGAAAACGCTGCGGCATTTGTAACACTCACCTACGAGCTTTGCTATTGCGGTGGCCTTGAACTCGGTTACTGGCCCTACGATATATGATATCATATCTTCATACGAATTGGCTGATATGCTCCCAAGTCCAGACGACAGCGTACTGCGAACAACGACAATTCATATTTAATTTGAACCAGTTTAAACATATCTATTTTTCTAATAAGACATAGTAAATGACACATACATTTTTGTATAGACAATGGAATTGGAGGAAAGGTGCGGTCTCACTTATGAGTATAAACATCATCTCCCGATTGTTATTACACTGAACAATAACAAACAGAGTGATACCGATGATGATGATAATGGCGGTGGTGGTGGTAAGACGATGATGGTGACGATGATGGTGATGCTGATGATGATGGTGATGCTGATGATGATGATGCGGATGCGGATGCTGATGATGATGCTGCTGGGGGTATAGTGGTGGTGGTAAGATTATGATGGTGGTGGTGATGATGATGATGATGATGATGATGATGATGATGGTGGTGGTGGTAATGGTGGTAATAAGATGATAATGATGATGACGATGACAATGACGATACCGATGGTGGTTATGATTATGATGATGATGATGATGATGGTGATGGTGGTGGTGGTGGTGGTGATGATGACAATGACGATACCGATGGTGGTTATGATTATGATGACGATGATGATGATGGTAATAATATGATGATAATGATGATGACCCTGTGTTTACATGGGTATCAATCAAATATTTTGTTTGCTTGTTGGTTGCGTGTTAGTTATTTTCTTTCCGTGGGTCTGGGCTTATATAGGATTGTCTGTTGCCTAGACTTGGTGCTATGTATATATTAAAAAAACAAATAAAAGTGTTAAAAAACGAAAATGCTCAATGGAAGAAAAACAAACTAGAGGTGTGACTGTCCCAATGGGACTACGGATACCCCCCTGATTTTAAAATACAAAGATGTTTCACATGTCAGTAAACATTTAGTTAAAATAATAAAATAACAGTTCCCATTGCAGGTGTACAACCATAACCCTAATCTTAAACCTATTGACCGAAAAATGTTGGAATAAAAGCTTGGACAAAATTATGCATGTTGCGAAAAAATTCTAAGTAAAAAAAGGGGAATAACTCCACACAAAAATGTCGGACAGACGTCATAATCGCAGGTGCACAGGTTCCCATGGTACTAAATATCAGTGCCAAGATTAAAAAACATTGACCGAAAAATGTAGGAATAAAAGCTCGGACAAAATTATGCATGTTGCCAAAAACATTTCTAAGTCGAAAAAGGGGAATAACTCCACCAAAAAAAGTCGGACAGACGTCATAATCGCAGGTGCACAATTTCCCATGGTACTAAATATATGTGCCACGTTTTTAAAAAATTGACCTAAAAATGTAGGAATAAAAGCTCGGACAAAAGTATACATGTTGCGAAAATTTTCTAAGTCGAAAAACTCCACCAAAAAAGGTTCGACAGACGTCATAATCGAAGGTGCACAGGTTCCCATGGTGATTGATGTCTGTGCCAAGTTTCAAGGAAATTGACAAAAAAAACGACTGAGAAAAACTCCGGACAAATTTGTGTCCACGGACGGACGGACGACGGAAGGACGGACAAGCTGACTCCAGTATACCCCCCCCCCTAACTTCGTTGCGGGGGTATAAAAATGGAGACTGAATGTAAGAGAATAGGTGTAGATGCATATCTGTTCGTCGGCTTTATCTAATGCAATCAACCTATATCTGCAGTTGGGTTGTAGGTTGGTTAGCTGGGGACGCTCTTATTTTCAGTGGTGCAAGATCAAATTAATTTCACTTAACTGAACTTAACTTGAAGCAAAGGCATTGACACGGTATCCCTTTATGTGGTTAAACATATAATTAAGTATGCGCACCTTAGTGAAGCTGCAAACAACGAAGCCACGAATAAACCAGCTAGCCCTGGGTAGTCTTTGAAAATCTCCAGCACAAAAACTATAATAATCTGAAAATATAATATATGTCATTTACATCTTCGAAACACTTGCACTTGGCATCCACACACATACTGAGGTGGTCGTTGCCACAATGCTCCGATCACATTCGATCACATTCCTTTTTCTCAGTTTTCTTTTCAAATGTAGTCAATTATTCGCCTGCGTTCACTTTGGTAGTCGGCTTTTCGTATTTTCGCATATAACGAGACTGGTGTTTTTTTAACGAAAACTTTTGAAAGATAACCAACATATAAGTCATTTTATATAATGTTTCATAGATGAACACAATGACATATTATTACGTAACTCAGTCTCGTGAATTATGGAAATTACACCAGCAAATGTGTGAACATTGTTATATTGGTGGGAAATGACCATGCATGACTTGTATTCTATAATTTCTTAACGGCGGTTCGCATGATCCACCCCTCTCTGTTAACAGGGTGACATGGTATCAGTTGTGTGCAATCTCGTGTGCTATTATAGCTCTAATAATTTGCACTCGACAGTTGTGACAGTCAGTTATTCATTGGATTCGGTGAGTCAAACTTTTTCATTTTTGCCAGATGTGCGTTTTCACACCTTGTTAGAGGCTTGATTATTAACACCCAATTCCACCCTAAATTTTTTTCGCGTGGTATGGCCCTTGTCCCCAAACAATTTTCAAACAAAACAGATAGCAGATTTAATTAACTTTCATGGAACCACCGCCACCCGAATCCGTGGAATATTCTAATCAAGATAGTTTATTTAATCGAACTTTCAATATGGAACGAGAATGCCACCTACACGCGGCCAGTAATCCAAACATGCAAGATATAAATATACCAAATCCATCCTTTCAAATTCCGAGCGCACAAGACACACAGAATACCCTCATATCTCAATTAACGCGAGAAATAGGTCAATTTAACATGACAATGCGTGAAACTTCTGCCGCCACCCATTCACAGGCCACAGTATCTGCCATTATAGGCATGAACGCAATGTTTACATCATTTGATGGCAAACCATCAGAATTTTCAAATTGGATGCACGAAATTGAGAAATATTCCTCGACACTTGGGGCAGAGGACGAAACAATAATTAAAATAGCGGCCCAGACAAGTCGTTCATCTGTTTCCGAATTCGTGCAACGATACATCAATGACAATACGGTTAACGGCACACTAACGGTCACATGGCCTGATTTGAAAGCGCAGTTGCGATCCCGTTTCAGCGCGATAAGTGACGCACCACAGGCTCTGGCCATGTTGCGAACATTAAAACAAACACACCAGGAAACACTACCTATGTTTGCAGAGAGAATTCGATCACTCGCAAACACTGCCTTTATTAATGAAATAAATACACAGGCGGTACAAACACAATTGGTAACATTTTTTGCGGATGGAATACGCGATGACCATATCAAATATACCTTAATTAAAGATGACCCAACGTCGCTCGACCGTGCCACAGAGATCGCAATGAAACAAATGAACATTAACCAGAGGTTCAAACTTCGCTATGGTGATAGAACATCGAGGTGAAATGAACAACACCAAATACACGACTCCTTCCCACAACCCATGGAGGTTGACCATTTTAGGCGACGTCCCATACTATGGAGACCGCGCAATAATATATCTAATAGCTATGCAACTAACAAACCAATGCACCGCGCAAATCATCAGCAAAACCCCCCATTCAGAATGCCATCCAATTTTCAGAATACTAACTTTAATAAACAAAGCAATTACATCCGCCAGGATCGAGTAAACAATATAGACTACAACTCAAACAAGCCAAACTTCTCAAATAAAATGAAACGCCAGTTTTGCACACTATGTAAGATGAACAACCACGATATACGAAATTGCCGAAGACGCATAGCCAATAACAAACATTATTTAAACATGTAAGAATGTCTTTGAAGAAGCCGCAAGGACATTCTAAAAATCATAATCATCATCATCATAATACATCACATCAGAGCGCGAGATATCAAACTAAAACCGTATTCAAAACACCGTCAAAACATATGACCATAAATAAATGTCCACCTAATTACCAGAAGCTAAGTAGTTATGCAACTAAACCAGCGACTGGTACCCTAAACACCAGAGCAGCACATGTTACTATAAAAGAACAGAGACATCGTTCAGACCAGGCCAATAAAGTGAAACCTAATACATCTTATCATGCTGATACGAGCATGAACAAACACGTGCATTCCCCAATTATAAATAGAAATTCCGCTGGTCACGTTAGAACAGATATGAATACACGATTACATAAGATCGTTCCCAAACAAAAGGACATTAATAGTGAAGTAAACACTAAAACTCGAAACCAACGACAAGCTAATCGAAATGCAACGAATATTATTGGACAATCTCCACCTATCATAAATAAATAGCACCCTGTCGTAAAAAGACACAATACAAAGAGAGAATTGTCATCGCGCAAAACCAGGACTGCCAGACAAGGTGCAGTGTATGTAACACGATATGGCAATCACACACGCACCAAGTGGGTGACATATTTCTTTTCACCAACCCGCCCAGATGCACAAAATCGAGGCTTAATTAATCAAAGAAACCGATCTGAACTATACAAAGTGGGTTGGCCAATAATACAGAAATTTAACGCCATGTACCAGGGGGGGGGGGGTCTGCAAAAAAATTCCATATATAGGGCCGGGGTGGGTGGGTGGTCCAGAGGCGGAAAAAATGGTGCTTGTAAATTTTTTCCAAAATGGGTTTTTTTCAAACAATTTACAAGTACTGACCATGTAATGTTGTTTGTAAGCATGTTAGTACCATGTTTGTTGGTATATGGCTATATAGGCAGCTAAAGTGACACTTTAGCCTCAGATTTAGCAACATTCTGGATTTCACAGTATCCCGGACCACTTCACAGTGGACCACCGTATTAACGTTCAGGAAACTTATGATCAAAGGAAGAACTATTTAGTAACAAAATTAATATATTACCCAGTTGTATTATCTGAATAAAAGTAATAAAACAAAAAAACTCTATCACAAATTGGATACTACATGGTGAATACTAGTAGATATCATTAACCTGATTGTTGCATAACATGAAATTGAAAAGTGTATCTCATAAATTTCTAATGTCTGAAATACTGTCTTGTTCTGGCATGTAGTCAAATTCATTCCTTCTGGTTATTTCACATCTTGAATGATTGCAAGTAATGTTAATTTGCAACAATTATCCAAATAAAACTGAATTGGTTATGATGAATGACATTACTGTTTACTGCTTAGACAATCCCAAATGAAGGTGACGCTATTCTCATTGAATTTCCGAACTTCATCTGGGAGCTTTACTGTTCAACAAGACGAAACTAAAATACAAATTGTATACTATTATCACTTACAAATAGATGAACTGAAATAATGTGATGCATTCAGATGCATTGAGAAATGACATTCAATTCTTCATTCTGGTCTATCACCATATCAAACCACAACAAAATTTGACAACCGACACTTAACTTATATTGCAAACACTTTGTATGGACTGAATTTCATAAAGTCGAACAGGGCCCATAACTCTGGTAGGCATTGGTGGTCACAACCCGCGATATTATGCATATTCGTCCCCCATTTCTGGTCCGTCACCATTCCATAGGGCATCAAATATGACAACTGACTCTTGAGTTAAAATTCAAAATGTTTGTACGGACAGACGGCTCGAGACGTCAACTATATACCCGCCAACTAATATCGGGCAGTATAATAACCATATATCTATGTGTATACATAACCAAAAAACAATTCCCCTCCCCACCCCATCCCGTTGGATAAGACTAAAGAGTTCTTTGATCATGCACATATATTTGTGGAACCCCTGACCTGTTTACCACTATTTACACTGGCCAGTGTTCTTTGTCAGACACAACACACTCGATATGTTAAGGCTATAATGGGGTCTAGTGCAATTTGTGACATATAGTGTACCTACACAATGCTTAATTAATATTGTTGTTAGATACTGAAAACAGCAGGAAACACATGGAAATGCAGTATATTTTTCATTTTTCTGATCTGTGTTTACCAATTAGTAAGGCAGTTAACACAGTTATTGAAGAACGGCTAAAAAAACCTCTGAAATTTTGATAAAAACATGAGAAACGGGGGGTGGGTCCCCAAATTTTTTTTTTTTTTTTGCAAAAATGGGGTGGTGGGTCCCTCGAGGTCGAAAAAAAACTTTTTGGGCCCTATATGTGCAATTTTTTTCCAGACCTCCCCTGCATGTACCCGTATATATCACGCACATGGCCCCCTCACAGCAAGGCAATATTTCATCTCCAGCAAGTTATCACCTGGCGGCCAACACGCTTTATTATCGCATCAATCAACAATTCGGGAGACGCCAATAACTTCGACCTCTTCAAATTTCAGGCGAATCGCATGCATTAATTTAAATGCTAAATCAAAGCAAGAAACATGAAGCATTTCCACTCATACAAGTTAGATGCCAAGTTCATAATTTGTCAGACAGTTTTGCCTCATTAGCACTCAGATAATAGCATGTGTCACGACGGACACATATACTAATTAAATTATTCACGCCCCATCTTCGGAATAATTATCACAGACACCGAATAAACAATTACGTCATAATGAATCGTGTTAATCACCACAACGGTAATCATACACATAATCACGCGTAGTTACCACCCTGTGTTCAATCCAATGCAATAGCGACGATTCATAGCTAAAATTATCGCTGGTCCGGCCGGGTAGAATGTAGACCATTAAATTGATCCCGTACAGAAGTGCAGTCAAAGTCTGATCAACTTTGATTCCACATAGATCAAATGAACTAGTATAGAGGCCAGGAAACGCATCTCAACACATACGCGTAACCACTCTTCATATAAACATATCATGATTCATTATACTCCCAAAGATAGCTTACCGGTTCAAGTTATCCAAATAATCACAATTATATACCGCTTGTAAAATATCTTAATCTCAAGTGTCAAAATCGCCCCACGCTACATCGACAAATACAATTGTCACATGGCGGGGTATGACAATAACATAGGCTGAAATGACGGCCTACATTAAGGGACAAGCGCATATATCTGAGTATATAACTTTAATTGTCATGTAGCAATGCCAAGCATCAATGATGACCGAATCAATCGATATTTTAACCGTACGCGCGCGATGTAAAACTTCAAACCCAAGTACCCAGTTGATATCGCACTCCAGTATAAATCATACGACATTATGTGAAAACAAATTTATTTCTATCTCAACCACAAATAAATATCACATGAATGCAAATGGCAGCCCATGTTTGAAGCAATCGCACGAATCCCAATATTTTTATACACAAAGCACGACTACCAACAGAGCCTACACCCCTCCCTCAATTTTTAAACCAATTGAGTCCCACCCGAATCATTTTAATCATGTAACAGTTCTCCCGATTTTTTTTATTATCATACAATTTTAATCATTATTTTCCAACCCCATTTCCAAGTCATTACAACCGAATGCCTCCAAAAATATAAGCTTTGCAAACACACATCTTATCGCAATAATGAAACAGTTTGTCCACAAGCCAGGAGCCGGAAGTGGACATTAGCGCTCGCCAATCGAGCACATCCATGAACTCTTGAACGAAGTATCGTTCACCCACTGATTGTTCAACATAATTATTATTGCATTACATGTATTCTAATGTCATTTATATTGATACCCTTTATATTATCACACTTATGTTACCTCATCATGCCAACCCTCTTCATAATGCAAATGGCTTCAACATATACATAGATATATATATTCAATTTATACAATTTTTTTATGACGACAACACGCCGTAACTTATATGCACAGGCAACCCTTGAATCAACTCTACTCATTGTACAAGCATACCGAAGTACCAAACCCCTAGATTTTAACACTAGTAGTCAAAATCTGAAAATAAGGGGGACCCTATGTAGAGTAATCACCCCTACCCCTTCTTATTCAAGTGACGTGATAGCACACACTAAACATATCCATCTTACCTATGGGGGAGACAGGAATATAATCGAACTATAGTGACCCCAACCAAATTACCAAGGTCATACTCGGAGAGGCCGCGACCTATGAGTTATGCAAGTCTAACCACAAAGGAAGGAGTCTTAGGTAATAATTCCCAGTTCACCCATGGGTCAGTACAGACAAAGAGATGCACTAATGACGGCTACCAGTCATTAGCGATATATAAACCAGACATTAATCTACTCTTCAATTAGTTTCGGCACTACAGACTAATTGGCAGGCATCAACATCAGGTCGCTAATTAATAAGCGACGCTTTCGGTCGTTCTATGACATCTATGATTGATTCACCATTATGTATCATTTACCATCACAAGCTGTTGACTATACATTGATATTAGATGTGAATAAATGATATACAAGAACTGACTTCATTCTTCCACATGATTCCGGATATGGTAAACATAAAGAGCGTCATTTGTTACTGTTGTCCCGATATGGAAATAATAAAGAGCGTTTATATCATTTTCGTGTGATTAACCAATATAATTGCGCTGTGCTATGTAAACAGAAACACAACTTATATTATGTAACACGAGCAGGCTCTTGTTTACGTACACCATCGTACGTCTTGACGACAATGTACTATTTACGCGCTGATTATGTTTGGCATATGAACAAAACTATATATATTTTAATATTCCTTCTGTTGATGGCGATTTGAACAAATATGAATATTTCTGCAAAGAACGCCACCCATGCCTTTAGCCATATTCGTGACGAACTGCGTGAACAACTTGTCGGATTATGTTGCTATAGCGCATGACTCCATGTCGGTTTACTGATTTCAATGAATTCAAGATATTTTATATGGAGCGTTCCTTGCTAGCATATTCCGGATATGGTAAAGATAAAGAGCGGTTATCTCAACTATGTCCAACCCATTGAAAACAGTTGACCAGTTCTAGTGTTACATGTCGGTTTACAGATATCTATGATCTCAAGATGTTATATATAGAGCGTTTCTTGTTATTATATTCTTGATATGTAGGGCAGCTAGTCTCCGTTCTAGATGAATAATTAACTATGGACCAGTCTAAGTTAACTGGAGACCCACATAATTATAAATAAATCAGTACCAATGTGAATATGAGGGTATCATGTTAACACACATGCACTGGCTATTAACTTAATTGCTGGTATGACCAAGACAGACGACACTCTGACATATAGTTTACAGACATGGTGTCACCGATGCATGAGTTGTGTTAGATATACATCTTAAAATGTCATTTCATTTTCCTATTTCCCACTGACATACTATCGATGAATAGTCACGCGTGACTGTTCGTTTTTCTATGCATATTTACAAACTTACTTCGTGCAATAGTAATGACAACACAAAGCCAATCTGACAATCTGAAACTACATGCATATTATTATTTGTTGCAATATCGCTATATCGTTAGATTGTGCGATGAATTTGTAATGATCTTTCGTCCGCGATCAGAGTTATGCATGCAGTTTATTTAAATAAACGCATCAAAATAAGAAGGTTTTTCCCTTAGATATTTCATTGTATCTTATGGAGCCCCGGAGGTGACATCCGAATTTTTTGTCGTGGCCACGAGAATAAAGTCGTGGCCACGAGAATATGAAGTCGTGGCCACGAGTATATGAAGTCGTGGCCACGAGAATATGAGGTCGTGGCCACGAGACTACGAAGTCGTGGCCACGAGAATAAGGTCGTGGCCACGAGAATAAAGTCGTGGCCACGAGAATAAGGTCGTCGCCACGAGAATATGGTCGTGGCCACGAGAATATAGTCGTGGCCACGATAATATGAAGTCGTGGCCACGATAATATAAAGTCGTGGCCACGAGACTATGAAGTCGTGGCCACGAGAATAAGGTCGTGGCCACGAGAATAAAGTCGTGGCCACGAGAATAAAGTCGTGGGCATGAGAATAATGTCGTGGCCACGAGAATAAAGTCGTGGTCACGAGCATAAAGTCGTGGCCACGAGAATAATGTCGTGGCCACGAGAATATGGTCGTGGCCACGAGAATAAAGTCGTGGGCACGAGAATAAAGTCGTGGCCACGAGAATAAAGTCGTGAACGCAAGAGAATAATGACTAATGTCGTGGCCACGAGAATAAAGTCGTGGCCACGACTTCATATTCTCGTGGCCACGGCTTCATGGCCACGACTTTATTCTCGTGGCCACGACCATATTCTCGTGGCCACGACTTCATATTCTCGTGGCCACGACTTCATAGTCTCGTGGCCACGACTTCACATTTTCGTGGCCACGACTTTATTCTCGTGGCCACGACCACATTATCGTGGCCACGACTTCATAGTCTCGTGGCCACGACTTCATATTCTCGTGGCCACGACCTTATTCTCGTGGCCACGACTTCATATTCTCGTGGCCACGGCTTCATGGCCACGACTTTATTCTCGTGGCCACGACCATATTCTCGTGGCCACGACTTCATATTCTCGTGGCCACGACTTCATAGTCTCGTGGCCACGACTTCACATTTTCGTGGCCACGACTTTATTCTCGTGGCCACGACCACATTATCGTGGCCACGACTTCATAGTCTCGTGGCCACGACTTCATATTCTCGTGGCCACGACCTTATTCTCGTGGCCACGACTTCATATTCTCGTGGCCACGACTTCATATGCTCGTGGCCACGACTTCATATTCTCGTGGCCACGACTTCATATTCTCGTGGCCACGACTTTATTCTCGTGGCCACGACATTCGGATGTCACCTCCGGGGCTCCATAGTATCTCAATAAGCCTGAGGCTGATAGTCAGAAATTTTTGCACGCATAATCAGCATCAAAAGTCTGATGATTTGCGATAATGTTGACTCCCTCAGACTTGAGTGCTTGCATGCTTTTGTGATGAACATTTGTGTGGAGTTAGTACTGAGTTCAAAAGTCACAACACTGTGATGGTGAAAAACTCGTTTAAATAAGCAACACATTTATGCCCATTCTGGAAAAAAAATTATGTTTTCCGTAATGACTTACACATTTTTAGTTTAAACTTGCACATTAAGATACATTGTGGCGAACATTAATGGGGAGGGAAAAGGGGACTATATATATTTTGTTATGCGGAAGCTCAGCTTGAATGTAGTCTGTTGGCAATCAGTTGATTCGGTTTCGTGTTCATTTAATTCATCAAAACAAGCGCCTGAGAGAAAAATGTTAAATTGAACTAACACAACGCATATAATATGAAGGAAACATGCGGCTATTGACTAAATACGAGAATTCTCTCATTATTCTCTCATGCGTGTACCAGTTAATACCGATTTTCTACTAGTGATATAATTATCTTATTCAGTCAAAAGCTAGGTATCCTCTATATAGCTGTGACACGTGACCTACCTGATCCACGTTATTATATATGTGGAAATTGACCTACCTGATTCACATTATTATATATGTGATACATGGCCCTACATGATTCACATTATCTTATATGTGACACGTGGGCTACCTCTTTCATATTATATATGTGGCACATGGCCTACCGGATTCAAATTATAAAAATATGTGACACGCGGTCTGCTTGATTCACAGTACACCAAAACCACTTTGCCCGTTTGTAAATAACTGTGACGCTGATCGAGGTCACACACAGGTCAACTCAAAAACGGAAACGTTCACATAATTTAACTGATTGCCTTCGGTCTCTTCCATCACTTTCAGCGTTCGGATTTTGGAGGTAAACATTGGTGTATTTGTTCACTTATGGACCAATAAAGCCGTCCGGTATTCGGAGTACAGAGGTTTCGGATTACAGAGGTAATCACTGACAATGCATTGGGTAAATTCGGGACCGAACAATTCGTTCGGAATGGAGAGGGGTTCGGATTGTAGAGGGTGCGGATTGGAGAGGTTTCACTGTATTATATCTGTGACAGTTGGCCTATATAGACAAAGTAACTACATATATAGACACAGTATCTGCATGTATAGACAAAGTAACTTCATGTATATACAAACTGACTGCATATGTAAACAAAGTAACTGCATATATAGAAAAAATAACTGCAGATATAGACAACGTAATTGCATATATAGACAAAGTAACTGCGTTTACAGACAAAGTAACTGCATATATTGCCCGTTCGTAACATAAGGCAACTATGGCGTTCCATAGCCTATCTGATCCACATTATTATATATGTGACACTTTGCCTACCTGATTCACGTTGTCGATTTGCTTGGTTGCATATAGATCGCATTTCTGGTCGTAATAGTAGGCGAATGCTACTAAACCAGCCATAACAGCTAGAGTTGGCAATATGAAGAACCATATCGCAGCAAAGCACCCCGCACTGAAAACGATTTCGAAATATTAATATACATGTATGTTAAAGAGGCCCTACATTCCAAGTATAGAGCTTCTGGGTATCCGTAACGTTTAACCCTTTCAGTGCCAGGTCCGATTTTTGTATCAACCCATATACCCTGTGCCAATGCATTCTATTATATATGCGAGTCGACCATATGTCGGCTCGCATATATAAGAGAATGTATTGGCCTAACAATTTTTCATCATTTGTTATTATTTTTTACAATTTTAATCATTTTTTCTTATATTCTTTAACAGACTTATTTTGTAGGTTTAGTGCCAGGGTATCTTACGTTTTTCATGGGCATCAAAATTATTACTATGAATACTTGATAGTTTTGAGTTATACATGCCCCTAAGGTTTTATCCAGTTTGTTTTTAAATTCGCTATAGCATGCTTAAGCATACCCAAACAAAATTCAACCCAAAAAAATTAAAAAAAAATTAATTTAATTTTTTTTAGGGCCGATTTTACAGACCGTAAATTAGGGCCGATGAGATCGGCCCCTGGCACTGAAAGGGTTAAGCATTATCAAAGATGTTGTTTTCTGAGAAAACGTTCAGTTCTGTAGCTTCTGCAGATTGGACCGACCACGAGCCGTTATTGTGCAAGGTGAACTTTGTGTTACCCTGAGCTTGAACATTTTGAACATATTTCCAGACGTATGCTTATTTTGATTGCATATCGTCTCGTATTCGTAACGGTGCATGCTGTGTGTTATGATATATTTGTTGCAATGTTTATACTCTCACTTTGCTCGTTATGCGTAAATTGTATTTCATCACATTGTTGAAATATATAATCCTGACAAAATTATGGACATTCTGGCATGATTCTGCACATTCTATTTAATGTGCGTTATAAAGATGCTGCTATCGAGTGGTTCGTTTACTGTAATAAGCAATATAACTGGGTCGCGGCCGTATTGGATTCATCCAGCTCCGTTCCGTGGTTTCAGAGATTCTTCCAGCCCCGTTTCCGTGGTTTTTGGTGCTACTGGTAAAAGATTTTGGAATAGCATTTCCATATATGGAGCTTTTGTATTATTCATGACTTCCATGTATGGAATGCTACTCCAAAACTTTTACCTGTAGCACTAAAACCAGGGAACCGGACCTGGTGGATATAATATGGCCGTGAGTTAGTAACAGGGCGTATTAGTATCAATTGAGTTTCAAGAAGATTTCCTTATAAAAGTTCTGTCTGTTTGTAATTTGCGAAAACTGCTAAGGTACCCAGTCTATGCCAAATAGATTATCGCTCTCATTTATAAAAGTATACAATGGAATGGTCTATTATTCATTTGGAGGGATGTTAATGATATGCGAGCATTTATTAAAGAAAGTGTTAAACAGTTATTTGTCTATAAGATAAGATAAATTTTGTATTTAAAAGCCGGAGGTATTTAAACATATTACAATGTTATGAAACATGGTATATAACATAAACAAGCTTATGAGTGCACACTAGAAGCGGCATCTGAGCTGTTGGATGTGGGCAACCATGCAGAGGGACAGCTTTTAATATATTACTTGCGTTGATTTTTTTTAATGTCATTAATTTCCCGTCATGCAGAAATCAAAACGTTCCCAGGTTTTGAACTTGTGGAATATTTTGGGAATTTATGGGCGTAGCCAGAGTACAGCTTTGTGGCATGATCTACATCAAAATAAGTTATCAAATTTGACCCATATATCAACATAATTTTAGGATTGCAAACTATTTGTATAGCATATCTGGCCATGCAGTAGCATCGTTTTGGTGTCAAAATTAAAACGTTGAACCCTTCAAATGAATGCGTAGAAAACACCAGTATTTGTGATTCCCACAAGCCAAAAAAAAGAAGCCATAAGATAGTTGTAAAAATCATATTGAAGGAACATGTCCATATTTGAGCAAAGCTCGTGTGCGAATGAATCAAATGTGACATGATAACACACAAGTGGTAGTCGCCACTTAGACACGCCCTCCCTCACTCGAGATTTATTTTACAGCCCCACCCTTTGATATAATTACTTGACAATTCTAAATCGCGATCGAGAAAAGACGGACTCGTCATCTCAGGTTTAGCCTCGGTAAAACTGGTTTAGCTGGACCGTCGATGTATATGGTTTAGTTGCCGGTTTAAGCTTATAAAACGCAAAACAAAATTGACAAAAACTTATCCCCACACACTTTTTGGTGTGAGCGCTTCTCGCTTATAAATTTCCAATCAAAATAAGCTCGCTGTCGTAATTATTAATTTTCGCAATCAATAACATTTATTTTCACAATCAATAACACGCGACGGTCCGCATTAGGAACGTACGAATAATTATATCGACGATACAGAGACACTACTGCTAAACCGCTATAGTATGGCTGGACCATGCATGCAGGTTTAAACCAGAGATGACGAATGCGTCACTTAGACATGCGGTTTAGGGTTTAAACCACGGACTTAGCTGTCAAACGGCGGTTTAAACCTAGAGGTTTACGTAGACCAGGTTTAAACCTGAGATGACGAATCCGGCCACGTTTGTTCAAAATACCCGGTAATTTACTCGTACTTATAATTACGTTATGGCTGCTCGTTCGGTGGGAAGCGACGAGGCCCTCTGAACTGTCGCCTGATTGAAGACTCCTCCAGATATTCTAGCCATTGTGCCGAAAGTTGCGCTCCAGAAGGTCATTCTCAATGTCGGGTCGAAGCTGAAACTGCAAAATAGAAGTCAAGATGTAAGTTAGTATGGCCATTAACAATCGCTGAAAGCAACTACCTTACTCGTATTTAAATTCGCGCAGTACTATTTTTCGCCCAGTTTTGAATTCGCGCACTTTCAATTCGCGCACCTATAGCTGCGCGAATTCAAAACTGACAAAAATATTTTCGTAATATTTCTGTGAAACCAATATTTCTGTGATATTTTCGTATATCTTGGAGCTGATGACAGTTTCGGTTCTTAGTCATTGCTTGAGATAGTATATAGACAATAAATTAGTAACTGCATACATTTTGTGGCGACCTGGAATATTAGTATTTCTTATACAAGCATATCAACAATGTCTATGTTATACCATGATTTGTCGCTTTATAGCATTGTGATAGTGATTGGCTGAATGTAAATATATGCATACATGTATATACGTAATTTGTCTATTCAACCGTTCATATAATATAGGTAAACTCAGCAACATAGCACTCTTGTATTTTCTATGGACTGTGGGTTAGATTAAACTTGGCAGTCGTACTATTTTTCGCTCAGTTTTAATTTCGCGCACCGATGGATGTGCGAATAATAGTACTGCGCGAATTTAAATACGAGTAAGGTATATCAGATCAAGGAGAAGAATGGCCTGTTTTGTTACATTATTAGCGCGCACCGCGTGTATACTGTTCTCTAATTTTTTATAGCTGTGGTCCGATGGGCATTTTATTTATAGATAATTGTTTTTTCCGGTTTAAAAGTCTAACTGCGCGACCAGGAGGCCGAGTCCGGTAAAAGGTGTTGTTGGGAATTTCAATTTCGTTTATTGTCCTTTACATTATTATGTCAATAATGTTGATTTTTGGTTTGTGACAAGCTATGTCAATTACCAATAAAAGAAATTTAACAGATAATTTGTAAGTCTTATATTTCAACTTTTATAGATATTTTTCGTTCTGCAGCCCACTGATGGTTGTGGTCGGAGACGACCGAGTCGGCCGCCGGTTCGTTAATTAGATGCTGGTTGTTATTTTAACGGAATTCTGAGTTGGTCATTCGCGAAACTAATATATTTTATCTCCTATATATTTTGAGACTTCCGTATATAAATATATGTTTGTCTATATATACTTTATAGAATCGAAAACGGCTGCACCCATCGAGACCAAAATTCCCATCTAAGGGTAAACACCCACGGGAATCGTCGTCGCGGCGTTTTGGAGAAGCTCTGAGCACTCATTCTCCACTCCCAATCATCAAAATCACCGTCCTCGGCACTTCAGGGGTTAAGGCAGTCACGCTCTTTATATTGACCAAATTTGGCGTTGTTAACTGAGTAACGCTCTTTATTGCCATTGGCGATGCTAAACGGTCACCTATGCGTACGAAACTACGGATGCAAAACGCACCGGAACGGCGGAATGCATTTATCTTGATTAAAAAAGCAGAATTAACTCATTGGAAAACAACAAATGCGTGTCGTGTGATTCTTATGTCTGTCGTTCCTAGGAACGGGATAGATTTTCATCGAATCATACCCCTTTTAGGGACGGGTGCGTGTTGTGTGATTCTTATGTCTGTCGTTCTTAGGAAGGGGGAGAATTTCATCGGGTCAGTTTTTCCGCCCTAGGGACGGGTACCATCATTTAATCATACCTCTTTTAGGGACGGGTACCATAATTTCTCGTGATTAAAAAGGCAGAATTAACTCATTGAAAAACAAAAAATTAAATTAAAAAGGCAGAATTAACTCATTGAATAAAAATAATTTAAAAAATGTCATGTTTCCGACCAACCACGCCAGTGGTGGGCTAACCTGCTAGTATTATATAATTACAATCATGGGTATATAATATATGATCTTGAGCGCGTTACCATTTCTGACTATGGTTTTCTTGTACGATGTATGTCGGTAAATGAAAAGTTCATTTGCGGATGTATAGCGAGTAAATTTCTACAGGTATCACTTCTCTATTTATTTTCGGAGTGCATATATATTAAGTCTATATTTTTGTTGTTTCATGTCTGTGTCAGCATACTGTATTTTGATCCCCGGAATATGACACAGGAGAGCAAGTTTTAGGTTTCATTTGAGGTTATTTGACCTCAAAAGAAAATAGTACTTTCTCATTAGCCGAACAATTTATTCTCTTTAGACCATTTTAGCGAGAATGATGGGATGGATTCTATCCATAACAAAGCCGTTATATCGGCATTATACAGAGCCCTTACCTGACATCAAACCTGTTGTTCTCTTTATTCAACCGATAAACCTCACTTCCACCGCCCACTGATATGCTGCCCTGCGGAATACATATGAGTACCACGTTTCAATAAACCGTTTAGCTATCACTTATATTATAAATACTTGAAATCATTACGAATTATGATTTTTATCTCATTCCCATTAATTATTCAACTTCAACGGCATCCGTGGAGTGACTATTAGTATCATTTCTCAATTCATCCAAATCGTCCAACAATTTAGACCAACACATATTTCTTCTGACACACTGCCAAATAAGATCGTGATGATTTGCCATGTGGTCTACCTGTCGCTCATGTTCGGCCATCTCCGGTAATTTTCCGAACCGATTGTGGTTATTGGATTATGTCGGATAAAAATGGCAGTCAATGTGGTTCATTGGATTAAGGCGGATAAAAATAATGGTCATTGTGGTTTGTATAGGTTTATGAACACATTGGCTATATCAGGGGCGTGTCTATCTTAACTCTATACGGGAAAAGCGGAAGCGTATTGGGTGCATGTATATACAATATACCGATGTAATGTAATAGCCTGTTTGCCCAACAACCTTGTATTACACGTTAACAGCATGGACCTTACATGTACATGTATCAATGTGGAACAATTCCTACCCTCCGGACATGGCGAGTTGTCGCATACCCGTTGTTGTGAGAATCGGCATCTGATCGAAATCTTCTGTTGCAACGGACTGTGCATATCCATGAGGAAAATGGGAAACTTAAAACGATAGTGCCAATCACACTGAACCCAGAAAATATGTAAATTGTGACTAAGCTTGTCTCAAATCGAATGAGGGCTCTTTAAACCGAAAATGAAATCCCTAATTTAAATTTAGCTTATGTCCAGTGTTCGCGCTGTCGATGGCAAAATTGCAATAGCCATTTTTTTTTCGAAAATGGCAACAAAATGAGACCAATTTGATCCATGCAGGAACGTGAAATAAGTTATGTCACGTTCCTGCATGCATCAAATTGGTCTCTATTTTAAATTTTGAAATATTTGTTTTTTAAATGGAAGATAATTTCTGCAGGAACTTTCTTTACTGTTAGAGGTACTCAATCCGATTAGACGCTCCTAAATTACTATTTCTTTGGCTTTGGGGGGTAAAAAATATTTGATTCGAGTCGAGGAACCCACCCATCTAAAATCAAGTGGTTATTATTGTTAATAGTAACCACTTGATTTTCGAGTTCTCCATCTTACAACCGCAATTTGTCCGTTTGAGCACGTGGAAGTGGACCACATCTCCAAAAATTAACAAACTTCAATAATCGATATCTGATCACTCTGAGCTTTGAAGGGTGGGTTCCTCGACTCTATCAAATATCTCTTACCCCCCCCCCCCCACCCGAAGCCAAAGAAATAGTAATATAGGGGTGCTTAATCGGATTGAGTACCTTTAACATATCGAGATAGAGAGAACGAATGTTTTTTAATTGTTACATTTGGTCACGAATGTACCTTTCGTCAGATCCGATAATTTATGTCGCTTCAAATGTTCTCAATGCTCTCGCTTGGTAAACATAATGTTATTGATTTTTATCGATCATCTATATATGTAAAAGAGTAATTCAGGACAAGCTTAGGAACAGCTCAGGTTCGGATTATTTTCCCCGACTGCTGGTCCGATTTCAACCAAATTTGGTGTGGTGACTCGGGATACCCTGACGGGGGTTATAACGGCGTTAGATTTTCAAAATATTTATTTTAAAAAATTTAAATAAATAAAAAAATAATTAAATAAGCTCAGTATGGGCCTATTTCAGCAACAGATGTACGCACTTTGCAGATGTGCTTTCACTGTGGCCCGCGCCATCCAACAGAATAGCGGGTAGAAGTCCACTATGTGGTTATTCCATAATCAAATTATTTAGGTCCAATATGAACCTATTTGCGCGCGGATATATTGAAGTAGCATACTAAATAGTATGTATATATAAATATACAAGAGTAGGATCGATTGTTTGTCATATGCATGCGCGAAGTGCACATAAGGGCCAGAAGCCCGTTCAACGCTAAATAAAGGCTGCCAAAGGGAGCCTGTTACAGTTAGTATATAATAAACATCAACATGTCTGAGTGCCACCGAATTAGCTTTCATATAAAATAAAGCATATTTGTGCCAGATTTATGTAAATAATAATTTTTGTTTTTAAAACCATGGAAATTATATAGATTGACTTGCGTATTTAATTTGTTAACGTGATGTGAATAAATCAAATGGAAATGGAGAATAATCTTGCTCAAAGTTGTTATTTATGCGAATATTAATCCAAATTGACAACACGTACCGCCATTCTTATATATTAATTAAATGCAATGACTCTCGGTGGCGAAACAATTTGTGTTAGTTTATTGCCGATAGTTGTGTCCCGAATCGAGATGTATATATTTACAATTGAGCGTACTTCAGATAGTGTTTTCTATGGAGTGGTATTGTCGAATTCTTTGATATTGTCGACTATGCTATTAGAATGCTACATTCCCCAAGTTGGCATAGTGCCTGAGTACCAGCTTATGAATTCCACGCACTCGAGCAAGTCCATAATATGTGTTTAATGATTAAGTATGCGCAGCGCCACATATGTGACCATGGTCTACGTTGCCTTTGTTTTAGAGTTATTGCTCGTTGAGAAAAACATAAACATGAATCCAACGCGAACGCCTTCCGTATCTTTGAATAACTCTTTCCAGGGCAAATGTAGTCAAAATAATCTCGTGATGTATAGACCAATTTTTATCCTTCAAACATTACAACGTGATTAATTACTAAGTTCGATTACTATAGACTTGAAGATTGTTATATACGTTTCTAACCTTGATTATGACTGCGATCAAACCACCAATCATCACAATGAATTGGAAAAAGTCTGTCCACACGACGGCTTTCAATCCTCCCTATGGTTAAGTAGAAAGTATCCCAATTGTACATAAACGATACAATAAAATATGTTTAAACTAAACTATTAAGCAGAAAGTAAGGGTTAATAACGTTGGTGATTATAACAATCCATGTTATACATGTAAACCAGGCTTATGTCGTGGCGCAAAATCAAAGGATCTTTATACGCACAGTATATAAAGTGTGTAGCATTTTTATGGCAAACATCAATCATGACATCAACCGTGACATAACACTCCGTAATCCACAAGCTAGGGTGTCACACCACTAAACAGTGCAAATTACAAATATACGACAATTTGCTGTATTTAATAGATTCTGTATGAAATTAGGTTATATTTAAATTTAAAGCTCGATAACCTATAGTGGTTAGCGTATTCTACTGTTATAATGCTGTCAGATTGTCAATACAGTGATGTGAGTAAGGGTACGTTCATACACTGGCAAGTTTGCACGGTATGGTTTGCAGGCATTTAGTCGTAGAAAACGATATGGTGCCATAATATGGACGGAAACGTGCACATAACATGCATCTTTACCAAAGCGAAGACATGAGAAGAAACATTTATCGAGTTCCACTTGTAACGGTGTACTGGAAGTTGCCTTCAAATACCTGTATGATTTATTTTTTGCGAGATAATTGCATGATATTTACTGGCAAATTCCGGTAGAATCGTTACTAGTGGAACTATAGAGATTTTACTTCGCACGTAGTTAGCTGCGGCACAGATGCACTTAATGTGCTTGTTTCCGTTCATATTATGGCACCATATCGTTTTCTACGACGAAATGCCCGCAAAACAACACCGTGCAAACTTGCCAGCGTATGAACGTAGCCGTTCGCCGTTCGCCACCCGCCAGCGGACTATTTAGTTCCCCGCAACAGTGGCTTTGTCAGATAAGCGCGCGAGTATAGCAGTTATCTTGTAATACAGTAATGCCCTAAGTAATCGACTCCTTAAACACAGCAGAATTATGGGTAACTTTTCAGGATTTTATCGGAAATATGGCTTGTTGCCATTCATCGGAAAGCTAAATCCTGAAAAGTTACCCATAATTCTGCTGTTTAAGGAGTCGATTACTTAGGGCATTACTGTACTTGCGCGTATCACGCAGAGCATGTTCTATTCTATATATATAGAGCAGCGCATGTACACTGGCTACAGTTGGTTCATTGGTCGGCTTGTACAAACGGCTAGGATAATAGTGTAATGTTTAAATAAACGTCTATAAAAGCAAGTAATTTGTTAAGCGATATATTAAACCACCATTATATACCCCCATGCACTACGATTGCCTTATATGCATGCATACAAATGGCATGGTTCAGCTGGTATACAATAAAATTAAAGAAAATGTCCCCGGATTCCTGTGTTATGGTCAAAATGACAAACCACATACAAAATAAAAATAAAAAGCAAACAAACCTAACTCACCATTGCAGTATACATTATTGCAACACATGCAGTCACAACAATAATGGCATACGTATTGAAATCGGTAACTGAAATTATAAAATAAAATATGTATTCAAAGAGACACTGTCCGATTTTACACCAACTAATTTAGAATGCCCCAAGAAAATTTTCCGACTGCCAAGCAAAAAGAAAATGAATAGCAAACTTGTTCTCATATGATGAATGACGAAAATGTCCGCCAACTTATAATTGTTTCAAGTATGAATATGCGCGATAAAAATCATGTATAAATTGTCGTGGCTAGAGGGTCTCCCGGCGTTGATCAACTTTATAACTGAAGCCCCCCCCCCCCCCCCCCCCCCCTCTGAGACATACATAAATTGTCCAACCCAATGCCACTAAATGGTTATGTATTTAGTAGGAAACATTACACGTTTGATCTAAATTAATTTCACTTCATGTACTGGTTTGGTAAGATTTCAGAAAAAATTTAACCTACTATTTATCTGGTCTTTCCAACTGATGTTTTGTCGGACATATCTGTTGCATATTCACCCGAGCAGAGTTCACTCAGCCGAAGTGAATTAGATGCGGTGGGGTATTATCTCACAATCAACGTAATTCGTAATGTCGTGTTCACACACTGGCAAATTTGCCTGGCATGATTTTGCGATTATTTCGATATATATTTAAAGGTACTCAATCCGATCATAGGGTCCCCATATCATCAAGATACTACAACAACAACATTTCTTCAAATACGCTTCAGTTATCAGAATCGATTAATTGCCCAAAAATAATGCTAACCTCAGTCAACTATAGTATAAAATTGCCACAAACCTGTTATTTATCATCGTTTTGTTCAACGAAATTTTGCCAGTTGTCAAATATCTGACACAAAAAAGCCACTGGATTTTAGAGTTATCGATCAGATAAGTTCTTCTCGTCGACAGTTTGCGGACCGATACATATATTTTCACACATCGTCGGAACTATATTTAGTCACCTATTATCTTATTTTGACCACCAAAAGTTTGCAATAATGGTAGTTCTTTCGGTAATGATAAGAACAAAATAGACTGAGCCAGACATAGACAATTATAATCCTAAAACATAAGAACTATATATAAGAACACGTAAGAAATCCTTACCAAATGTCCTTATTGGCAGTGATATATCAGCGAAGCGTTGTGAGATAACTCTGCCTGGAGTTTGTATCCATGCAGGCTTCAAATAACCCGTTCTTTTGTAAAGGATTCTCCCGCTCAGTTATACAAGTATACACACGCCGAGAACAGGGGTTCCAATTACACATAATAGTAGGATTATAACCAGTCTGGAGTAAACTACATACCCACATATAAAAAATAGTGGCAGTATGAATCTGAGTGTATGTTTACATAGACTGGATTATAACATTCATAAGTTTGACCGAAACATTTAACTCATTCATTACTATAAATACTCAGTGGCGAATAGTTATCCCTTAGGACATGTTCATACATTAACCCGCTCGTGGTGGGAGCTGCGCTGGTGCAGCATTAAATATAATGTGCCAGTGCATTATCTTATATATGTGAGTCCCCCACATGGATCATCGCATATATAAGAGAATGCACTGGCTTACATGGTCAAGGTAAATCCTGTTAGGCCAATGTATTCTCTTACATATGCGAGGCTCCCTATATGGGAGACTGGCATATCTAAAAGAATACATTGGCACATGGTTTTCGAAAAAATTCAGGAAGCCCATCGTGGGAGGGTTGAGATCAACAGACGGCCATATTTATATAGGTCAACATAGGCACTTTCAGTGTATATTTTTTGTAATTGAAGAGATACTCGATGCATTTGGTAAAGCACGGGTTAAACATACTCACTTGCAGTGAGTGCTAGTGCAGGTCCATAGAGCACGATTCCCATGTACAGCAACTGAAAAATAATGCAGGACGATACACATGAGTCCATCACGAAATGTTCTCTATAAATGTAAGTATTGCTAATTGAAACCAATTTCTATTACTCCCAGGACAATTTCCGAGGCAAACTCCGTATATGGGTATTCATATATACATGTATATGTTGTAAGCGACCCGTTGTGTTACCCCAAATAGGGCAGAAACGATTGGTCGCTATTTTTGATTTGGATAGTTTCATAGAAAGTTCCATGACGATTACGACAATGTGAAAGGCCGACAAGCATGTCGAATAATTCTGAACCAGATTCAATACATTTTATAAATCAATTCACATCGTTTGGTGAAGTGGCCCAAAGGCAAAACGACCATTTCATTTTCGACCTTAAATTTCAGAGGTCCGACTTTTCATCATCATCGTGATTATCAACAAAAGCAACAACAACAATCAGTTTTAATCGTAAGGGATACCATCGTATTCTCATATATCATAATGAACACTAAAACAGAAACATATATTTCAGCTCAATGAAATAAAATGTTGGTGTGCATGTTAGTCTACACAATTAAGCAGGTAGCAATCAACTTGAAATAGTCCACAATATTCGAGATACCTGGTTAGCTCGGATTTGACTTTGGACCTGTCATTAACCAGCAGGCAAGACATGAAAGTTCTCAGATATAGAAAATTATGTATGGGTGGCAAAAATAAAACAATTATGGAATTTCTTGAATCAAAAAACGTTAATCCTCCTCTCACGATCTTCAGATGTGATACCATGTATATATGAACTGCGCTTTTGGTAAAGGTTCTATCTTACAGAAGTTCTTGGTACCGAAAAAAGCGACATTTCACATAATTTCGTGGCGTAAAATTATAGTAAATGTTGTTATATTTTCCAACTAGTCGACTGTTCTTAAATATTGCGGCACAATAACCGCTTATAGGAAATTTCAAAAAGACAAATTTAAAAAAAGTCCATTTCCAAATATCAGGAATGTTGTTTTGCAAAAAGTGCTGTAGACAGTTAAACCCCAGGTTTAAACTCGGGATGACGAAGAAGGCACTGCCTGTGAACCGAGACTGTCCAACATGCATTCCACTCACAATAGTTACGTTGCTATCATCTATAATAATGACTGTGTCTACGGAGGTGATGACGTATTGCCCCTATTGATAACTTGTAAGGACTAGGGATTATATGCGTGCATGTCAAAATCTATACAGTAGAGAAACACTATATACATACTAATACCACATAATGTATCATTGAAAAGAATCAGTTATAACCACGTAAATTGCATTTATAAATTACCACATGTATATGTGTTTTGGAAAATTAGGAGATATATCCTGATATGTCCCCGATACATTCTGAAAAAAACCTGGGGATCCCCGTGTACAGAAGTACATTCTTGGTATAAATATAGACATATTATCAAAGGAAAATACCGAATATCCACGTCTATAGTTTATGCATGGACATGCATAAATATATAGGTCCATGTATATATGTATGCCGGCGCATGCGAACTAATAATTATCCGCATCGCCCACCCCATGTTAATACAGTCACTTCACATGAATGAAAATCCATAATTATACATGAAAATTATACATGAAAATGAATTTGGGGGGGGGGTGTTGAAATATTGTGTCTCTCTCTCTATATATTTATATATATATTTTAATATTTAAGATACTCACATAGAAAATGATTTGTAAGATGGAACCAAACACTCGAACATATCGCCGACCGTATCTAAGTTCCAGATACTGAAATTTAAACATAATATATTGGGGTCAAAAAGTAATTGGTTTACGCATACACATGGCAGTGGGGATTTGGGAACGTGGTGTTAAACTTTACACACTGTCACTAAATACGTTTATTCTTGACATTGATGCTGGATACCACTTGGACATGTATTCCGCGCGGGCCGCACCAAATTTAAGACAGATACTCTGAACCACTTCAAATTAGAATGGGTGATATATAATTATATATCAAAACCCCTATTATATCATTGAAAAAACCATTACATATTTCCTTATCTCTAATTAGTTATGAATAGGCGCGTGCTTCCCGGGATCACTTGGCATCGCGCCAACAAAATGCACGACGGCGTGTCTTTACATTGATTCAGGCGGATTAATACTACTTCAGCCAACGTGGTAAATGTATGCATTTTGCGGCTTATTTTAAGGATTTTGATTTGTTAAAAAGGCATAAAGCTCTATTTTTTCCATTTGATATACAAAATTTTCAACTCGTCTGATAAATTTGATTCACAACTCGTCGACGCCTCGTTGTGTATCAATTTTATCAAACTCGTTTCATAAAATCTTATATCCCAACACATCTCGTTGGAGATTATCTATGTATCCCTGATTGACAAGATAAATCACACATAAAATATGCCGCATGCCATGACTAGTGGCAAAAGTTCGACACTCTGAAATTTGAAAGAAACAATGATAAATGTTTATTTTGTTCATTTCATGTTTCAAATTCATGAAAAATTGCATCGTATATATGTGAAAGGTAAACGCAATATATGTCGGACTGCTTGTAAGACACTACTGCTTGGTCGCTTTAAATTACAGTATGCCTGTGAGTGTGTGTAAATCGTGGATTCAAACACTTAGGTTATATATAAATATTATCGATAATAAAATAAAGGACACCGGTGTCACATGTGTGTGTATAACTGAAACAAATGCGCCGTAATTTACAAAGTCTATATGCACAAGCGTTCTGTGGATGTCTGCAAACCAACTATATTGTCCCTGGTTAAGTGGTCCGTCTAATTTGCTGTGATGCTGGTGGGTCCTGTTGCATTTTTATGATGCCGGTAGCGCAAACAGATTTTTCTAAAGTTGTCATGATGTCATGGTGCGGTTTTGTCTAATACAAGCGATTTTGAAAAAAAAGTTAGTGTCTGCATGAAAACATTCACTAACATAAGTATTTAAATATTTTAATCATGGGTGATCATGCAAATATTTGCAAACACGACAGTACCAGCAGTGATTATTAAAATAGTTACGATATATATGCTTTTGAATAATTTATACGCATATGACTTTTTCTCGATACACTCTAAGAAAACAGCTCCAAATTTGATTCCCCGGAGAACCAAATACCTACATAGAACCAAACAGTTCCGTTCCACTCTGCTTTGGTTCCACCTGGAACCAATCTCCTATGTTTGATTCTCCAAAGAACCCACCGAATTAAAGGTTTGTATTGAAATAGGACCTAGCTTAAGTGTCCTATATATATAGTCCAACATTTAACAAAATGTCCACGCGTTTTAGGGTTAATATGATATGGGGAAGACTAAATCAAGCGGGATTCCTTTGACATACAGTAATGCATTTCTGTACCAATGTACACTTGTATATAGACTGTTTCGAGTCATATGTATAGACTTTGATCATTTGATTGTCGGCGGGGGTAACTCTATTGCTCATTACAAATAGAGGGTGTATGGAACAATAAATTTATTAATATAATTTGATATTTCCTTCGGACATCAGAACATCGTCCAATCTTCTGGGTCTACTCGGTGAACCAACATCGTGTGATATCAATTGTAAACGGTACAACGTATTTAAGAACGAATAGCACATTCAAAATTAAAGACACCTCACATATAGTGTCACGGGACATTGTCCACACAAGCATTAGAAACAAGTTTGGTGCTATGTGGAACCAGAATGTCTGTTGTGTAATTGATTTGGTTCTTTAATTTTGGTTCTTCGGGGAACCAAAATATTTTGGTTCTTTATTTTGGTTCTTCGCGAAGATCCAAAACATGCATTTGGTTCTTCGTTTGGTTTCCCCTACAGGGACAAACATTGGAACCAGTTTTGGTTTCCCAGGGATCCAAATTTGCTCTGTGTGTATGTTCAGCTTGCCGAACAACTTTAGAAATAACGTTAATCTTTCTTAACAGCATCCGTTTGCCTTACCAACAGCGTAGCAATTCAGCAGGACTCATCGACGTCATAGCAAATTAGCAGGACACTTAACCATAGGCATATTACTATTATACGCTTGTTCCTAGAATTACAATATTCCTGTTGTGTGGTACATGTAGTTTCAAATCCGTATGACCAACGTGGGTCTTATCAACAAACCCATAATGGGTATATGTTCATACACTGACAACAGTGGAACTACATAGTTTTTACTTCTCATGTATGGTTAGCTATGATACAGAGGCATCTTATGAGAATTTTAGCATTCGGTGTCTGGAACATTGTAGCTTGCTATTCCATAATTCCTGCAAAATAACGCCTGGCAAATTTGGGAGTGTATGCATGTAGCCTAACACTCTATAGACGTGTCTTTCTGTGTATGTATTCGAATCCGCTGTTTTCGGGTGCATGCCGACGGTAAATAAACAAGACATAGTCTGCACACTCTATTATTTGAAACATATAGGGTGTTCAGTTTAAATTACTACCCCAAAATATGGATCTGACTTTTTCTAATTTGGGAAGTTGGTATTTATATTTATTGCATGATCCTATCCTTATTCCATTCAATAAACCCTTCTATAAATTGTGATATTAAACGTTCGTTTAATAACAAGAAATAGTGCCAGGTGACCTTTGACTTCTGGTTTGTCGTCTGTTTACATTCCCTACGCTACGTCTAATCAGTTAATCAGTAGATTTTTTAGACGTAGCGTAGGGAATGTAAACAGACGACAAACCAGAAGTCAAAGGTCACCTGGCACTATTTCTTGTTGTTAAACGAACGTTTAATATCACAATTTATAGAAGGGTTTATTGAATGGAATAAGGATAGGATCATGCAATAAATATAAATACCAACTTCCCAAATTAGAAAAAGTCAGATCCATATTTTGGGGTAGTAATTTAAACTGAACACCCTATATGTTTAAAATATATGTTTGCTACTATAGCTTCCAATATTTTTCCAACTAACTATAATGAATGAAGAGTTTGAAAAATTATGTTATTAAGGACTTTGCTAACCCAATTTCCCCCAAATTTGATGGAGTCAAGTAAAGGATTATGTTCACTTTTATTAGTAATCACATTAATCAAACCCATTGATTATTTAAGTGTATGATTCATGGTGGATTATGTTAGAAATACAAAATGTGAAATTTATAGAAGTTTTTAAAATCAAATTTTTCGAACCCTAAATCAACAAACCTAAAGTCCATATCAAAGAAAAAAATATGGGTATGTGCACTGAACACTGTGAAGAATGGTGAACAATAAAAATATACTCACATTTATTGAGTGTTCTTTGGATTTTTGGCTTGGAAGCAGTTGTTTAAATGGTAGATTTCATTGCTCAGTAATGCTGTTTGGGAACTGAATTTGATGAGTCAAGTTAATGTTCAATCAAGCCAGCTGGGATTGTGCTCAGCAGGTGATGCCCATGAGAATATCATCTCCTGATTAGTGACCTAGTTTCTGGGCTACAGGGTACACCCATATTGAGGATTAAACAATTCTTTTGTCAAGAGATTCACAACACACCACTGTCCATAGATATTTACACTTAACTGTCACCTCCCAACAAGCAATGTTTGGCAAATTATTCTACCATTTGTAAACAATATTATTGGTTCTTAGAAATTTTATCAAAGAACGCTTGGTAAATATGAATATTATTTTATTGTTCATCATTCTTCACAGTGTTCAGTACACGTTACCATATTTTTTCTTAGATATGAATTTTGTGTTTGTTGAGTTTGGGTTCGAAAAAATATATATTTAAAAACCTCTATAATTTTCACATTTATTATTTCTAACATAATCCGCCATGAATTATACTCTTAAAATTTTGATTAATGGGTTTGGTTACTGTGATTACTAATAAAAGTGATCAGAATATGAACATCAAATTTGGGGGAAATTGGGTTAGCAAACTCCTTAATAAAGTTTAAGTAACAGCTATATCTATGACTTACCTCAAAAGCGCTTGTCATATTGAGTCGATATAACATGGGCATATACACAAAAGCTCCAAAAACTGTGGTGAACAGCCAACCAATGGTGGTAAACCAATAAGTTATTCCAAAATAGTAGATCTCGGCAGGAGTTCCCATCATGAATATTGACGACTCGAAGGTGACGACGAGGGAGATGGCCACCGGGATCATGTGCATTTTCTTGCCACCCAGATGGAATTCTGCTCGTGTGTTTTTGTTCCGATTTCGAATCGCATAGAACAAGCCGATTAACAGGGACGTGGCAATGGAGATAGCGAAGACTGAGTAATCAGCAGCAGTGAACCCCGAATGCCGTTTCTTGAATTCCATGTTTCTGTCGGAAGCTTGTGAAAAAAAATCAAACTGAAGTTACTTTACAATAACTACAACATGCGTAATTTAAAATATTGCTTTAACCCTTTCATTTACCAAATACTCATTGATGAAGTTCCCTTATAGCACGGTGGGGAATCACGTGGTTTCGAGTTGATGAGTATCACGCATTCAAAATGGCCGAGACGATCTAAAACGCGACCAGAAACGAGGAAAAGAGTAATAAACTAGGATAATTATATATTACCTAGTATTTTGGCAGCTGCAAGCATATGCCACACTATTTTTCAAACAAGCTGATATCTCATTTGTGTCCAAGTTCATAGTTGTTTGTTCTAACATTCTGACCAAAGTTGTAAGTCGAAGGATTCTCCTAGATGTATGGACTGGTGTATTCCACTTACATCCGACTGGCAACTTTGGTCAGAATGTCATAGAAAACTACCGCGTATTTCGGAACAAATAATGTATGCACTTGTTTTTAAAATAATCTGTTATATGCTCGTAATAGTCAAAATTCTGTGTTTTGTGTCAGTTCCTCATACATTATGTTTTTGCGCGTTTGCATATTTTGAATGCGTGGTATTCACCAATTTCAAAACCACGTGATTACCCACCGTGCTTCGGGTAATGTTCAGATAATGTTTAGTAAGAATTCGCGAATTCGTGACTTTTCAAAAAACATGTTATAATACTGTCGAACAATACAGATTATGTTACAGATTATGTTGGATTGTTTGGGAGAAGGACGAACGCATTTATTTCATTCCGCAGACATCTTTTAATCCTCGTGAAGCATCTTGGGTATTTCCCATTACATAAACGGTGTTCCAAATATAATATAATACAACCGCGACTGATTTCTCATCTGAGCGTAGCCATGCAATTCTTTCATTGGCGGTGGTTGACCAACTACCAACGCTTACTATTATATTATAACTTGCTACAAAATGCACGTGAACATGTTCAATACATTGTATTATGTTAAATTACTGTAAGCATTATGACTAAGAATTCGACCTTAAATGGCACACGTGGCCTGGGACAGTGGGTTTGTGCCTGTCATTTCCCATGTTGCCAGTTCAATCACAATGTGTTGTTTTGTTGTCGCGGTAATATTGTTGACACAATCAATTGATTTCAATTCGGGGATTTGTAGCTTATCCCGAGAACTCGCTCGTGACAATCAGAGCGTGTGTCTTAATAGTCTGGTCGATAAAAGGTTTGACCTAGAACAAATTTGGACTAAGTTGGTTTTTATTCCATTTTGAAGAGGAATATTTCCTCTACAACATATCCAAAATCCGCTTTGAGCAAACTTTTTTACAGAGATTTTGAAAAATGCACATTTTTCGACCTTGCGAAGTACGTTTTTCTACAATATCCCTCATCGGCGACACCAGAACGTATTAATCCTCCATCCGATATATACCAGTTTGTGTTAAAGAGTATAGGGGGCGAATAGAGTGACAAGGACAGAAAACAATGCAATCGCGGTGATGAAATGGCTGTCAAAATGGCCGCAACTACAATCCATGCTACGATGAAAGCAACATATTGGATAACCCCATATAAGCGAAAATACACATTTGTAATTTACAAGAATGTTGTTATATATCTTTAAAGGTACACATATAATTAAAACAGATCTGTCTGAATGATTTATCGATCACTGCTACGCACGTTAACCCAATGATTTACGTTCGGGTATTCTTATTATAATACATCCAACAGTCGGACTAAAAACAGTTATTTCGGGCATGCAACACACGAAGTAATATTTCGTCACACAGTGCGTGGTAGTTTCCTTTTGGAATGATGATTAATTATTGAATGTAAAGCAGAAACTGAAGTGCCAACCCTATCTGTGTAAATACTAGTTATATTTCCAGAATTTTCAACACTCTTCGTGACAATAAACCATACACGTATGTCGTAATGCTGATTATACTGTCAAGAAACACTTATCTCTTCAACAGAATAGTACCCTATCTCACTAGATCGAAGAGACTGTACATCGTACATTTTATTTAGTACTAATTTTCATGGTGCTCCCAAACCGGTTTCTTAGTAGACAATTATGTTCAAATTACTTCAATCGGCACTTTACAACATGAATATGTACCACGCAATACACACTATTAGTTGTCAGTATCTTGTTGTTTGAAATTATGTTACCATTGCCACCCACATACTTGCGCTAAATATCAGGTCATCAACGTGTACAGTTATCAGTTCTGCGTTTACCATTCACTCAATGTTGCTATTTATGGTTTTGTATGCAGCAGATCTGTGTAACATTAGGGAGAATGGGTAAACGCGGCGATGCGGTTGCAGAAAAGGTCGTACGTTTCGCGTATATGTGGCCTTAGTGCATTTAAGTACACATAATGTCCAGGTATAAAGACAGTCTCTGCCATAGAGTATGTAGGCAAATTGGGTTATGTTGAGAATTTATTGAAGATAGTCTATTGTATTCCTTTGTATTTTGATAAATTGCGTTCATGGTATACCACCATATATTTGTGTGATAAAAGTGAGATATTCGTGTTTAATCACTTGACCGGAGGCAACTATGACTACTATTTTAAGACACGGACAATAGGATCTACACATTTTACCTAGTACCATATGAATATCTATCATACTGTTCTATATTAGTGAATTTTGACAGGCTGTGTGTTGTAGATTCAAAAATAAATGATTATCGGTCACATTCGTGAGACTGTTTTCATTACATATATTTCTGCTTCTAGAAAAGGTCACACAATGAGTACATCCCTATTAGATCACATTTAACTGTTTTAATACACATTTATTACACGATTCAAGATAAACAGTACAGATAAAACTGCGTTATTCTTCTATTTCTTGGCGACCAAAAAGTCCACATTCAATCGTTGTATGAGACCTGGCTTTCGGTTGCTCTCTCGCGAGATATATTAGAGAGAATTCTTACATACTATTATTAATAGCTCCCCTTATACTCTGAAATCATTCTTCCTCGTATAATTCGACGGCCTGTTCGTTCTTGTATAACCAGCTATTCAATTTTCTGCAAATTGTAAATTTCATTCGATTTTGTCCATTTTGGCGGCCATTTTGGACAGACATTCTACCGATATGGTTTACGACTAAGGATTTTTTGTGTGAATTTTATTTTATTACTAATTTGGTATTTGTTGGCGCTCCTACCACCGAAATTCAGGTTTTTTCTATACCAACTGCCATCATGGACGCCATCTTGTATTACAGAAAATGTTCATAGCGGATTTTAGCGGATATTGGATATGTTATAGAGGATATGTTCCTCTTCAAAATGGAACATAAACCAACTTAGTCCAAATTTTTTCTAGGTTGACCCTAAAATTTTAGTTTATCGACCAGACTATTATCACGAATCGAACAGTAAATATTTTTCTTGTATCAGTTGATCCGCGAACATCATCATGTCGGTAATATATATAGGCCAAAATTCTATGGGATACAAAAAAAAACCCCACGAAAACTAATTTCTCTGAATTTATTGGGTATATATGAGACACAAACGTGTCCAAAATAAGCCAAAAAAAAAAACCCGCCTGTTTTCAACTGGCATCCAGCTTTAGAACTTTCAAACTTGACACCCATAACTGGTAGCCATATTAGTACAAGAATTTTGAGGCCAAAATCGGTCAACCCGGAAATAATTGCAATAGAATTTTTCTCTTTTATTTTGAGTTACATAGGTATTGTTTTAGATCATATCAAAAATCTACCAACATCTGAGTACGGGAACATTATTTTTTTTTACGTTAATTGGATGTACTCAATTTGTGTACGTTCCAAATTTTGATGGGGTAGGGGAAACATTATTAGCATAATATATATCTTCTTGTTATTGGATATTAATAGTTTATGTGTCATTCTGAAGGTATTGGACCACACTAGCAGTTGCATACAAATATTTCGGATTTGACCTTTTTTGAGGTCATCAGAGGTCAAAATGTCACATGACGAGTGTGAAATCGCGAATCGATAATCAATTTGATGCCTTCCAAGTGGGACAAAAAAAAAAAATATTCCATTTAGTGAACTTGTTTGGCGATTTTATGTACTACAACATGTACTGGTAAGGAAAACATATGATACTAGCTTCAATGTTGGGTCTTAGGATATATATAGGGTCAAATTGTAAGCATATAGCCGGAGCACGTTTTCAAATTTTCTGAAGAATTATAGCATCAAAAAGCGATCAAACGGGAAATAATTGCAATATCATTTTTCTTTCTTAATTTATGTTCAGTAATATCCCACCCAAAATCTACCCACATTTGAGCATGGGAAAGTTGAAAAAAATGCATTTTTCAGACATAAAGAGCGTTTTGTGATGAAATTCAGTATATTTCATATAACAAACATAATTACCAAACCATCAGTAAATATTGTACTAAATTGTAATTGTTATATCACTATAACATATATTAACCTCATTAAATAGTTAATATGCATGAAACCATAACACTAACATGTTATTGGTCTAAATGGAATATTGTTGTAACCATGCTTATGACTGATCTGGGTTTCCATAGTTTTTTATTCTAGATTTTGCCAAAACAAAATATCACCAAGCTGTCTGCTCGAGGTGACAACATTTTTAGCACAATAATGACAAAATAGCCAACACAACTCACAGGTAAGCAGTCATATAGTGTACCATAAACATCATAGATTGACATATACCATATCCCAATATAATTGACAGTAGCATATATGTCAAAAACAAGAGAAATAAAATCTAAAAATAAATACCTTGAAAATAGGGTATAAGCTAAATGTCACACATCAGAAGAATCCCCATGTTCTATTTTTAGAAATAAATATGGAAGACCGGAAAGACAATAATTATAACCTAATATTCTAAATATGGCCATTTTTCAAGAAACTTATGCATATATAGTGTATGAATATTCATATAATTAAGTTAGTGTCTCGTATTATTATTTGGAGCTTTGTCACACATGTTTGAATGCACATAATCAATGTTTTAATGTATTATGTTCATCATTTCAGATGCCTGAGGAATGTGCTATATGCAAATGTCCGGTTGGTGATGGTCTGCTCCAAGATGTGACATTAACTGAAAAGGGTTGCAATAGTGTAAACAGTGCGAGTAGACTGAGGTGCGACACCATAGTGGTTGCCATTGGCCAGACTGTTCATGTGAAGTGTCGTTCTAAATATACAAATCATCGAACTCTTGCACAGGTCCTCACAAACTTTCAAACTAGTTCCAATAAACGTTCCTTGCGATCAGAAACACCAGAATTCACATTCAAGTCACACTGCTTCTTCTGTGGACAAGCGGCTGATACGGACTACAGAAATCGAAAGCGCACCCGACCTGACGCCTATGTAGTCCGCACAAAAGGAATACACCAGACAATTCTGGATATATGTGAATGCCGAAATGATACATGGGGTAACACTGTCAAGGAGAGACTACTTGTATGCCCGAACAATGATCTCCATGCAGCTGATGCTATATACCACTCAGAATGTAGCGTCCACTTCCGCACACACAAAGATATACCAGCAACTTATGTGCCAGTGTGTGGTTAGTAATAATTTAATTTTATCCAATAAGTTATCTCAGATGGAACTGAATTCACTTCACTTGTTTTGGCCTGTACTAGACATGAATTGTGAATGTATTTTATATAGGAAATGTTTGCATATCGCTTTATTGTCACATTTTAATATTCACAAAGCAAACATTCTGGATCTGGATATGTACGTCCAAGTAACCAATGTTGGTATGATTCTTATTATATGCTATTATACAATTTATACTAAAATATCATTTGTCAATAAATCATTATTTGTCATGAAATTGAATACTATGAACTGTGTAGTATGAAACATATATTTGAATGGCAAATTTATTTAGTTTGACTAATTTACCAATTTGCAAGAAATAAACATCTGCTTTGTTAGTTGTAATGCATATGCAGATATCATATTATAATGATTACATATACAGTTTATACACTCTTACATCCTGCTCAATATTTATAATTATTAAAACACATCAAGCACAGTGTATATTGAATTTATGGTTGAAGTCATGATGTGTTTATATTTGTGTGTCAATAACATTAAGTTAATGGAATGTATGCCATATTATTTCAGGGTCAACCCCGAATAAGACGGTCAAACTTGGCAGGCCAACGAACGCTGATCAACATGATGCTTTTCTCGGAGTCATCCAGATGTTGAAGGAAAACCCGGAAGATGTTATCACATTAACCGATTTAGTGCAACACATGACGAACGTCCTATTGGCCAGCGGATCTTCTGCACCTGCATATAGTTCAAAAAGAATACAACAGAAACTGGTCGACCAACTTAGTGACAATATCGTGTTTGCATCATCTGAAGGTAAACAAACTATTGTGACATTCCGAAAAACAGCGTTCGATATCATACAAGATTATCACAAGATACCAAAAGCGATTGATTTCGAAGAAGAGAAAAGAATTATCATTGGGACTGCAGCACAACTCATCCTCGGTGACATAAAAGACGTGGAACAGTCAGAAAAATATTTCCCATCCACACATGATATGCTGCTTGATAATGCGCTATCATATCTACCAGATTCTTTGAAGTTGTTTCTGAGCTACTTGATCACTTCTAAGAAGCCCGAGATCAAGGTCGCTTCCATCGGACAGTGCATTATGCAAGCGTGTCGCCCGAAGAAATTAACTGTGCCATTACAACTAGGATTGGGTGTTCAACTCCACCATGACTATGGATCCAGATTTATCATCGATTCCCTACACAAGCATGGTTTCTGTTCATCTTACGATCTTGTGAAAACGTACGAGAGATGTGCTGCAGTTTTCAACAACACAGACATTCCAGATTTCAATTCCAAAAAACAATTCGTTCAATTCTCTGCAGACAACGTCGATCACAATGTGTGCACGATAGACGGGTACAACACATTCCATGGCATGGGCATGATAGCAATGGTCACCCCAGCCGTTCAGAAAAGCAAGCCGATTCCTCGCATACAAGTATCTCTCAATGACGTTACTGAAGTTGGAAAGATCAACGTTCAATTTTGCGAGAAGTACAGCTCAATGATCGACACCAAGTACATAAAGTTGGCGGAAATTGTCGCGCACAACCCATTATCGCAGACTAACGCCCTCTGGAAGGCCTCCATGTTGATGAAACCCCCGTGGATGGCTTGGTCCGGGGTCATGAAAGCTGTGACCGATGGTGGTGATCATCCTGGGAAAACGTCCGTTCTATTTCTCCCGTTAATAGACATGGACCCAACAGATATGTCGTGCATATATTCAACACTATTATTTATCAAAGAACAGGCCAACAAGAATAGTGTTGCCCCGGTGCTCACCTTCGACCAGCCACTGTGGTGGAAAGCTCGGATGATTGTGATGAACAAACAAACTGATCTAAAATCAATTGTGTTGCGCCTTGGCGGCCTGCACATCGAGATGAGTTTCTTGGGGAGTATCGGCCACATCATGGAGGGATCCGGATTACGAGAGCTATTAGAAGTGTTGTATGCTCCAAATGCAGTGTCCCACATGGTGACCGGTGCAGCCATCGCACGAGCCATCAGGGGGCATGTCCTCATATCCGCAGCCCTGAACACAGTCATACTATCAAGGGTATACGACCTGTCCCTGGCTGACCTTCAGAGTGACCAAGATGTTGCGTCAGTCCCCGATGAATTACAGAAAGCATACACTCAACTACTCCAACACGAGCAGACATTGGAGCAGGTATCACGCAATGCATCTTTATTGCAGATGAAAAACGATGTAGCAAAAGTCAAACGTGAATTGTCGGAATTGAAGACCTCGCAATTGTGGCTACAATACATGGACATGGTTGACATTCTTCTCGACTTCATAACAGCGGAGCGAACTGGAAACTGGATGCTACATTTACATTCCTTAAAAGCAATGCTCCCATACCTCGCAGCATCCGGACATAACTCGTACACCAAGTCTGCCCACCTGTATATCCAGGATATGCTTGCATTAGAATCATCAAACCCAGATCTGCACAAATGCTTCTTGAATGGACTTCATGTTGGTCGTCGAAGTGAAAAGTTGTGGGGTGGTATCTCATCCGATCTAATGATTGAACAGGTGTTGATGAGGAGCATCAAAAGTGTTGGTGGCCTAACACGGGGCAGAGGCATGACGCCATCTCAATCGACCACATGGCTACTAGCAATGCCGGATTGTGCCGCGATGGATGCGGCTATGCAAGAGTTCACAAATATTACGTCATCAACCAGTGAACAGAATGTCGATGAACGGAAATCCAGAGGTATCCGCGACACAACAGATGTGAGGAAACTTCTCAAATTCCTTCAAGCAATGGACCCGTTTTGTGAACAGGCTACTTTACATAACATTGCAACAGGTGTGTCAGCCCACAAGGATGTAAATGTTCACGACGCCAAATCTGTTGGTGACAAGATAGTTAATTCTATGGATGGTGTGGTGCCTGATGACTACAAGTTTTCAAAAGCCAATGCCTGCAAGACAATGGCCTCCACCACACTCTCCCGGACGAATGATTCGATAATAATAGATCCGATTCTGATGTTCCAGAGGCTGGTGACGATTGCGCGAGATTCTGATGAGCTTGATGGCGTCAATCTGTTTAAATATGAACTTACATCATACCCTTCTTCACTGTTCGACAGCAGTGGGACAACTAGACTAGCCGACAAATCTAATCTTGCCGATGCGTTATGGAAATATGATCGTCAAGACACAGTTGAGATCCCAAAAGACACCAAGTTTGTCATTGACGGTGGATCGCTATTGCAACGAATCCCGTGGAAGATTGGCGAATCATACCATGACATATGCCAATTGTATCTCAATTATGTGGACACCCATTTTGGTTCTACATCATGTATAGTATTTGATGGATATTCCTCAGGACCTTCAGTTAAAGACCATGCACATAGTCGACGATCGAAATGAGTCATTGGTCCAATCGTAGAGTTTCAACCCGATATGCAGTTGGCCATCAAAAAGGAATTGTTCCTGTCCAACCCCAGAAACAAACAACGATTCATCAACCTACTTTCAGATAAGTTTCGGGACAATGGTACTGCGACATGTCATTCCGACGGAGATGCTGATTTATTAATTGTACAGACAGCCATCCAAACTTCAGAAGGATCCTCAACAACTACAGTGATCGGAGAGGACACTGACCTGCTCATACTTCTGATCCACTACAAAACCACGTCCAATAGAAATAAATTATTGATGTCATCGCAGAAGTCGTCAGACAAGAAGGGCAGGATATACAACATAAACAGAATCGCATCAGCACTGGGTCCCGCTACCTGCAGTAACATGTTATTTCTGCATGCGTTTTTCGGGTGTGACTCCACGTCGCGAATATACGGCATTGGCAAGAAGACGGCATTGCAGAAGAACAAATTGCCAGAACTCAACAAGTTTGGCCAAGTGTTCGCGGAACATGACCAAACTCATAAGAACGTGTCAGATGCCGGTGAGAAGAGCTTTCTGTGCGCGTATGGTGGCAAGCAGGTCATCTCACTCGATACATTAAGAAAAACATTGTTTTCCAAGAAAGTGTCATCCAGTATGACATATGTGCACCCCCAGGTTCTACCACCAACGTCAGATGCTGCAAAACAACACAGCTACCGAGTCTACTGTCAAATCCAGCAATGGCTTGGTCGCGATATCAACCCTTTAGAATGGGGTTGGGAACTTCAAGATGATCGTATGCACCCCACATCAATGACAACCGACCCAGCTCCAAAGTGTTTGCTGAAAGTAATTAAATGTTCTTGCAAGGAGAACTGTTCCACAAAGCGATGTTCATGCAGGAAATATGGACTCAAGTGTACATCTGTCTGTACAGAATGTTCAGGAACAACCTGTACAAATGCAATACAAGTTATATCCGAAGAGAGTGGACATTGTTAACCTGGCATGGCACATAATATGTATAGCTATAAATTGTTCACTCAACACATACACCATACATGTATCATGTATAAACTTAGTTATCATTAAACACTCTATGTTAGTGAACTATATAACAAATTACAACCTAGACAACATTGCCAATATCAGTAGTCATGTTTTGGTCAAAATTTATGGAACAATTATGTCCAATTATATAGAAGCTAAGAATTTAAATATTTGCATATAACATATATTAAGCTATTTTGTTATCAGTTAAACGCTCTTTATTTACAACTGATGTAATGAAATACACCTTAGACACCATGGGAATAAGAATAAAACATGTCAAAGTCCCTTGATGACATTATGCTATGAAAATATGCCCGATTATGCGTCCCAAAACTACACATATTCACTTAAGATATATACTAAGGCATTTTCTTATCATTAAACGCTCTCTAAGCCCAAATAATAGTAAAATATATACCCCAGATACCATGTACATCAGTATAAAACAGGTAGTGGCTGTTTGTTATCGATATAATGCCAAAATTTAGTCAAAATTTGATGAATGGTGTGTTCAGTGTCAGTATTTAACTTTTTATTAATTTTTGTCACTAAACGCTCTTTAAACGTAAAAAAAATAATGTTCCCGTGCTCAGATGTTGGTAGATTTTTGATATGTTATATAGCTACACCTATATAACTCAAAATAAAAGAGAAAAATTCTATTGCAATTTTTTCCGGGTCAAACCTTATAATTCCTGCACTATATATGATTCCAAACATTTAACATAAAGTAAGCAAATACAACAAACTTCACACTGAATACTGGTTGGAAGATCAAACTATTAAAACAATTTGAATCAAATTTTATATTTATATTTCCAAATAATGTTAATAGTGTCGGGCATGGAATTTCAATCTGTTGAATTTTGATACCCCACCTTCTAACGTTTGCCACGCCCTTGTGTTATAACATTTAAAAACATTACTGGTGATCCACTTTGCCAATAGGCGACGTTTAACTGGGAATTGCCAATTGACCCCCTGTCCCCAAGGTAGCAAACCAGAATTCCCTGGTCTAAGAAATCACCATATGCAGCACTCCCCTGAACCAGACCGAATTTGCCAAGTGTGGTATATTCTATCTGCGCCTCACCCTATAGGTTGTAATTTTCCGACAAGTACTCCAAGCAGGGGCGTAGCGAGAGGGTCGCCGTTGATGGGAGATGGTCCATTTTGCCATTTCCAACTGCGTCCCTTGGACCAGAACCACATTCCCAACTTCATGATATTCATTTTCACCGCCCTCATTGTGGGTTGGAATGTTACAAACTGGCACTTCAAACTCCCAATATTGGAAATGTCCAACATGTCGCCTCCTGTGTTTAGGGTATTTCTAACTGATTGCAATTTGAATCGAAACATTTAACCGAATGTGGGATTATATACAGTTTAAAAAAAAACACAAAATATTGGTTGCTGAAAAACGAACTATCAGAAATATTTTCAATTTGTTTTTTGTCTAAAAAAGTGCAACTAATGTTATCAGGCATGGAATTTACAACGATATTGAAAAGTTTGGCTAAAGTTGGGGTGGAGTGTTTGATCCATCATAATCCCACACATATCGCCACACCCAACCAACTCAACCGTTTTCAGCCTAGCATACCTGTGGCTGAAAATTTTCCAACTACATAAATGCAATTTCAGTCCAACAAAGACAAAAATATCTGAAAGTAGTGGAATATTCTATTAGTTTTTTCACCGAAAGTTGAATATTTCCCTACTTTTGGTCAAATTATTTCAAATCATATATGGGGAGTGTAAGATTAGAATTTCCAACATTTGGAATGTTTTAGTACCAGTCGGAAACTTCCAACCACTAATTGGATGGGGAGTGCACATGGACACTCTCTGGCTTAAACATTTCGGTCTGGTTCAAGGGTTGCAGTTGACAGTTCTAAGGTGATCACCATTACCACCCCACACATGTAGCTACGTCCCTGTTAGGCATTCTTCTTTAAAATCTTTCACGACATTGCCGGAATTATTTAATTAGCTTCCCTGTCATTTACGCCACAGGTGTAAGATGTTTTGGTAATTTTATTTACGCGTGGACCAATTGGCGAATGCATTATGGGTGATTAGGTATTTTGTACTTGAGTAAACCGTACCGATAGATTCATGATAGTCCGACACAGATTAGCACATGTGTTTACGCCACCGGTGTAATTGGGTGATATGTCTCTATTCCGAAGGTTCGCTATCCCGAAGATCCACTATTCCGAAGGTTCTATATTCTGAATATTTGAATAAAATACTATAATTCATCACCATTTGAACGCAGAATACTACTATCTCCTAGTTTGAAACACCTTTAAAAAACCGCGCCAAGTCGTGCGTCGTATAACTAGCAATTAGCAACTAGCATGTCCCCTTCGGCTTTCCATAGATTTCGACGTAATTTGATACTTAGGGATGCTTGTGTCCGGGAAGTGTTTTGGACGGATCAAATCGTGACCCTGTCCTGGACCTTCAAAATGGTCAATTCAAGGTCAAATCGGGTAAAACGGACGGATTTCGACGAAATTTGATACCTAGGGGTACCTTTGTCTGTGGAGTGTTTTGAACGGGTCACATCGTGACCCCGACCTGACATTGACCTTTAAAACAGTCAATGCAAGGTCAATTTGGGTAAAACGGACGGATTTCGACGAAATTTGATACCTAGGGATACTTTTGTCCGGGAAGTGTTTTGAACGGGTCAAATCGTGACCCCGGCGTGACATTGACCTTCAATGTGGTCAATCAAAGGTCAAATCGGGTAAAACGGATGGATTTCGATGAAATTTGATAGCTATGGATACTTTTGTCGGGGGAGTGTTTTGGACGGGTCAAATCATGACTCCGACCTGACCTTGACCTTCAAAATTGTCAATTAAAGGTCAAGTCTGGTAAAACGGACGGATTTCGACGAAATTTTATACCTATGGGTACTTTTCTCCGGGGGGTGTTTTGGACGGCTCAAGTCATGACCCTGACCTGACCTTGACTTTCAAAATAGTCAATTCAAGGTCAAATCGCGCCTTTCGTCGGAAATCAGATGGGAAACAGCCCGGACGAGGTCGGGCCCATCAGCTAGTGTAATAAAGAAGACAGTTTGAAGAATGTAATGTATAACACGAGAAACGGGAAAACTTGATATATGGAAGTATGCAAATTTCCCACATGAAATTTGAAAGCTAGTTTATATTATAATTATATTATAATTTACATTTATGGCTAATAATATGATCTTGGTGGCGTTACCATTTCTGGCTATGGTTTTCTTGTGTTGTTATGAGAACAACTTTTACAGCTGGGCAAGTTTGGAGTTTGGTATGATACCCGGGAAGATTTGAAAGGGCCGTACTTTTGAGTGCTGTAATTCCGCTGAAGAGCGTTTGTAGGGTTTGTGAAGACTTAAGGTCGGTCGGGGCTCCTCAACTCTTGGTGGTGCAATGCCCGCCTTACACTCCTGTGCGAATGTCAGAACCCGTTGACCTGGTTATGTAATGCGGTCGCGGATTTACAGCTGGGCGAGACGTCGGCCAGGTGAAATTGGTCATCGCGAGGACGCGGTTGATTGGCGAAGTTAATAGGCTCCACATTGAGCGACACACACCTTAATGTCGCCACGGCATGTCGTTGCGCGACGATAGGTTGGATCAGACATTGATAAAGGATAATGATTTTTCCCTTCAAATTGATTGTTTGGAATTGAGATTTGTTGAAAATTCACGAACGGGGCGCTTCTTTAAGTTGTATTCTACCTCCATGCATGGACATTCAATTGTACGGTTTCTAAAAAATACAATATTTCTATGAAAATTGGGACTTATCAAAAGCGATTGGAATATTGGAAGCCTGAGCTCTCCCTAAATGCAAACTGTTCAGACAAAATACTCATGGGAGCAAGGGGCGTTGCGATATCATAACCATCCCAATGGCGACAGATAAATTGGTGTATGCTATCTATATCGCGATAAACATGAACTGATAACATTAGCGAAATGTTATGATCGCAAAGGACGCAAAGCGAAATCGACTCTCAAAAGTTGTTTGAATCATACAATCGTGAGCTGGGACCTTCACCTATTGTGAAATATATTATTGAGAAACAGATATTAATTAAGAAATATATTACCTGTGTTATGTTTTCAATGTTATAAGTTCCCTTTCAGAAATCCCAAAGTTTCCAGGTTTTGAACTGGTGGCATATATTGTCTCTACGGGCGTAGCAAACGTAAAAACTCGTGACATAATACACTAAAAGCACAGCATACAGATAAAAACACTTACACTTCGTAATATTTCAAAAATAGTTTTGAATTTCTAGGCTCATGGGCTTGGATCCCTGAACTAATATTGAACACGGACCAGTGAGCTTAGAGTATAAATCGACACACCTACATATACAACACACAATTATGGTGCGGTGTTTGAAGGACGAGCAGGTTGAACGATCAGATACCGCATCACACATATATTTATGGTTTAGAAATCACACATTCTATAACACTCAACATAAAAATAGAGTCCACAAGAATGAAGAAGATTAAAGCTTATACATCTATTATTATTGCTGCATAAAACATACTTTAAACGTGGCGATTACTATCATGAAACATCATGCTTTAGTGACTGAAACCAATTAAAACTATAAAATGTATTCGAACATCTTATCGTATGAGTTGATATAGACTGCGTATATATGAATACACATGGGACTAGTATGACTCAACATTTCACATGACCTTGCAATATTTTAAACCTTTATTTACTAAATTATAATTGTCGAGTATAGTTCCCTTATGAACTGTCGAGGCCGTTTGTTGAACTTATCATATCAACATTTCCCACACATTAATCAGGGGGGGGGGGGGTCGGAAAAAAATTACAGGATACAAGGATCGGGTGGGTGGGTGTCCCTGAGCCCGGAATGCAGATTTTTTCTGATGTCATGCAATTTTTTTACAAAATCATTTCTAAGACAAATTACAGCTTCAAAATGAATTGAAACAATCAGACTCATATAGTAGTGCATGCTCTAGCCCTATACAAGTGAGGGGGGGGGCTCTATATTTTAATTTTTTGTCCACAATTTCTCCCATTAACAGTTGAAACCATGGGGTGGGTCCGGTTTTGGTCGAGGAAAAAAATTGCAATGAAAAAAAAATCCATTCTCATCTTTTCTCATAGTTTATCATGGCTTTTTTAAAACTTATTATACAGTATTATACAGAGGATACCTGCGTGTTTTGAGTGAATACTGGAAGTATCTCATGAGTGGTCACAGTGAGATACTGGAATCATCACGAGTGGCCTAAAGGCCACGACCTCGAGTGATGATTCCAGTATCGCTCTGTGACCACGAATGAGGTAATTCCGATATTCACTCAAAGCACGAAGGTTTTCTTTTTATTATATGCACTATTTGCTAAAATAGAACGAGGAATTAATTCAAAATGTAAGACCCATTAATTAGATTGATTTGCTGTCAAAAAGCAGAAAACCGGTCAAAAACCGTTGGCCTCATTTGTTTATATTAATGATATCAGTCAAGATATTGAATACACGATAAATACAGTGATCCCGACGTGGTCGAAGTACATGGTCGATGCCAATAAATGACTATAGTGACTTAAGTCACAAAATAACATGTTGTTCACTGATTAAAAGGCTCCAGATTCAATCTCGGAGCATCTAATATTAAAAAAAATTCCGCAGGAGGCAGGGGGAGGCCCTCTGACCCCCTCCCGTACCCCCTCAGGCCTTCGAGAGATGACTTTGGCATCTCCTGTGGGATGCTGCTCGCCTCAACATTTTTTGGGAGAGATACTCGCCACTCGCCTAGAATGATTTTAAGAGGAGCTCCTCAATGCTCACCAGTGATTTCCCACATGGAGACAAAGGATCCAGGGGGGGGGGGGCGCCCCCGGCGTGCGCCTCTATTTTCGCCAGAGGAAGGAATTTTTGCGAGGTGTCCTGGCGCCATTTGTATCGGACGCCCAAAGATTCTGCACTGAATATTGCTAACGCACATGCAAATACAGCAGTTTACATGTTTTACATTACTCAAACGTATAGTTTTTTTTAACTGTGGGTTGAAATTACTTCAATTTGGTATTCCACGATATGTATAGCCATGCAAGGGGCGAATCCAACATCCCCGAGATGAAGGCACGCAGGCTATTTTTCGCCACGCAGAGCAAACAATTTCTGCGACATTTTGTATCGGAGTGTCGGAAAATATCTCGCCCGGCACTCTATAGGTTATACAAAGTAGTCCGATCAACGCCCGGACTATAAAACGCACTGGCGGCAGTATCATCGTAAAGAGATTATCTAAAGGCACATATGCCATACTACTATGGTATACATACATGTACCATATACATATAATATGGTATATTTTCGAATTATTAAAGAAATACATTGCTGGTTCGTTTCCAATGGTATATATGCATGGCATTTAAAATTGGTTATATCTTCCATCACATGTTGTGCCACCCTAATTGGACCGACTATGTGATAACAAGACATCTTCAGGTCACGACAAATACGCACCTTCCATTGCTTAATAAAAAAAAGTCTGACACGAGTCCTTCAAAGCATCGATTTCCATGTGTCGTTATCGTCATTCACATTTGCACAGACTTTCAGAAGATAAGTACACTGTTCAAAGAAGCTTTGATCTTTCATCACTAACTTTCCATAGTATACCGTAATTGTACTGAATGTTATTGTAACTCGTTCCATATATAGGCCAGTCTGAGTAAACTCATACCTAAATATTCATTACAACATTGAATATAAGGTCTGACGGATAACATCGATATTTCATTTCCAAGTCCTCGGGATTCCGTAATCTGATTGATTGCGTAAATTATTTTCCGTCCAATGAAACCGTATGGGTTAATAAACAAGTGTCAGTGGGCGGAGCTAGACTCCCATAATGTCACCTCTAAATATAGTAACAGAGCGGAATTTCTCCGATCGAAAGCGATGCTTGCAAATACAAGACAGAAACAATGGCTTCGAAATTATATATTCGGTACGATTCGGATTAATTTGAAGGATGTGCTAGACCTGATAGATAGGCCTGCGCATGGTACCAACTTGGCCTCCCATAAATATAAATAGAACTCACTCACGTCCGTGTATTTGATTTACTTTATTGTACCATGGTTTGCAAATCAAATTATTTGTCGTAAAAAAGTCATCTGAAAGTTAACACCGAGGAAATGACTTAATTTTATGCTTTTAAATAGTTCTAAAGCATCATTTTTGATGACGACCTTATTTTTTGCTCTCGGATGCAGCTTTCCGGTTGATGCAGCGAGTTCATCTCCCGAAAAAGAATAGTCGCACACACGACAAATATTATCTGCTGTAATCTTATGTCGCGACACAGGCCATTACTATTATTGCGAAGCACAACAAATAACACGTGGGGACACCTGTCAATCATCGATGTATTTTTTTAAATCCGTGACGTCATTTTGGGGAAGCTCTTCGCTGAATAGAAATGGTTTTGGCTACATAAGCTCCAGACTCTATATTTCAAATATAGAGTCGACGTTCACCCAGACTGTATATAGGCCTAATATAATGAAATATAAACTGGGTCCAGAACACAGGAAAACACGTCGTTTTGAATGTAGTATACGAAAAATTTCCCCGGACCCCCACATACTAAAAGGGGGTTAAACCCCCCTCTCCTGCTCTCCCCCACTCGCCGCTATAAGCGGCTAGGATGATGCCACGCATCATATATATAATATTAAATACATAGCGCCCCCCCCTTTCAAATTTTCTGGATCGCCACTGGGAGAGGACTGGAACTGTGTTTATTTAATCAAATTGATGGTGTTTTACATGTACTTCAAACATGCACATATTTTAACCTATTGCTAATAAGGGACAGAACTATCCTGTTAAAGTGGGTATTTTACCTTTATAACCATTAATGTTTGGGTTTTTTAAAGATTTTGTTGGCTTATTTTTCAGCCATTTGCTTTGTTTATTTTTTGTGGGTGTACTTGATCAGCGTTCTCTCAGTTCTGGTGCAGACACAATGAGAGACCTGCCAACAACACATTATTTAGTAGAATTTACATGACTTTCATAAATTTTGGGGGTGGGTGTCCCAGACCTGTGTGGAAAAAACATACGGTCCCGGGTGGGTGTCCCAGACCTGGGTGGAAAAAACTTACGCTCCCGGGGTGGTGGGTCCCCAAAACTGAAAAACACAAAATTTCCACCTTGTATCCGTCATTTTTTTCCTGACCCCCCCCCCCTGCATTAATAGGAATCTTTCTGCACTTAAATAATTGTGTTATCGGTTCTTTTGTCTGTCGTCTGCTCATATCTCCTGACCATCTCTCCCGGTGAATAATATACCGTTCCAATGTATAGTTTTATAGCTCATGCGAGAATCGATTTAGTATATACAAGTCGGGCACACAGTTCATCGCTCTGCATGTTTTTTTTTTATTTATTCACACGCCTGTTAAGAAATCAGTCACCCGAAACAGTTTACTGATTATCCTTATATACATTCTCCATACTGTGAGACCAATTTCGTACAGAAGGTCAGGAAGGTGATATCTTAATTGGATCATTGACGTTCGAGTACAATACTAATAATAATACCCTTACAGCTGAGCCATGAAGGGAAAAGTGGGCATTAATAGTGTAATCGAGAGCGCCAGGCACAATGAGATATGCGATACCGAAGTGATTAGACAAAATAGTGCGGAAGGAAAGTGAGTTAAAGTGTCTGAATGAACTCAATGTACTTGAGCTATATTGTAAGGTCATTAACGAATCCGGTTTGGCGGGTGTGGGGCTAATACGCTCCAGTATAAACAAAATTCATGTGACCCCTAACAATGAAAAAAATTATTATATCTGCTTCTCGAGGTGTTCAAATTTTATTTATTGCCAAAACCGTTATGCAAAGTGCCACAATGATTTCTTTTGTTTTAATACAAAGAAAATAATATGAGGCGACATCAATGGCATAATCCGCGTTTATCTGTGTCATATCCGCGTTTATACATGTCAGTATTATTCGTTCCCGAAAACTTAAACACTTCTGACTGTTACAGTGTGTGTTTACAAACAATGTTTCAACATGCGGAATCTCGTCAATTGAGGATTATTGATAATAAAAGTAAGAAAAAAAACGTTCTATTTTTTTTCTTCTTGGTAATAATGGTTTAACAAATTGGTGTGATCTTTCAGTACACGCAGCTTTAATATGGGACCGGTGTTTAGTATTCCCCAAATGAAGAGCATCAGTATTTACAATTCTTATTAAAAATCAGTTTTACCTACAACTAATGCTGGGGAAATGTAAACATAAGATGCGAATCTGGGCGTAATTAATTATATTTGTTGCTTCCACTCACCTTATTATGATGAAAACACAAATCAATACAAAATTCCTTCGTTGAAAATTACAATTTCAGCCCGAAACATTATTATACCATTCGGTAGACCAGCATTAATCTTCTTTTTAAACTACCGTATATACAACATGCAGCTGATTGCTCCTTCCGATATAAACCGGTTGGTTGGTATTATAAACAGACATTTATTAGGATATACTGTACCAACGAGAGGGCAGTCAAGCTTCGTGTCACATGCATTTAACATTCTAGATCACTAACTAAGACTAATTTGCCGATCATATATTGTTGGGTCCAACTTCTGTTGTATATATATTTATGCAATTACTACATATCGGTCATGCGGTGCAAACTTCGAACAAGGGGAAGCGTTGCTAGAATAGTTCGCCGTATAATTGGTATGCTCAAAGGCAAGGATTCTATTTATTGTCGTGTATACACGGTATCATCACTAGATTATAGCTTAGATCATTATTTGTAACCACCATAACCCGCTGGAATCTTATATGGCCAATAGTCAACTGGCTCGGAAACCCAGATCATGCCACGAATCTCTATACTCTTGCTATGCCCGTAGAGATAATAATAAAAAAGTCTATAATCTGGGGAATTATTTGACGTTTTTTTCCAGGGAAGTTTATAACATTGAAAAAACAATGGAGGTAATATATTTCTTAGTTAATACCTGTTCCTTAATTATTTATTTCACGGTATAGGTGAAGGTCCCAGTTCCAGATATTAAGATTTGGGAGACTTTTAATAGCCGATTTTACTTTTCGTCGCTTATAATCATGGAGTTTCTCCCGGGTAATCAATTCAATGTTTATTGCGATATTGGCTCTCAAAAATCATGCTGGGACCATGCTCTTCTGCTGTGGAATAGATTTATGATGTCCATAACTATTTAACGATCTGAATGATTATTTGGAACATGAATAAACGTAGCGTCTTGATTGAGGAAAAGCGGTATTTCTCGAGTACCGGATGAGCCCCCGTGGCAGGAGACTTCATAAAGGCAGAAAAAGAGCTCCTTTACAGCAAGTTAGTCTACACTGCAGACGACGCGGCAGATCCGGTCAAAGTAACATATTGAATCTATACGACACCAGCACATCTTCCTCTGATGCCCCTTCGTCAGCACCACCACCGGCGAAGAGGAAGAAAAACAAGAAAAAGACGTTAGCCAACAACAAATTGACTCTCCCTTTTCTTGTACTTTCTAAATAAAGGCGATAACATGAGGGTTTAAGGAAAGAGATATAAGTTTAAGAGAATTCCGGGGTTAACCATCCCCCACATACACAACAAACACCACACAGTTTGTTTTTTTTTGCGTCCCCAGTTTATGGTATAATTTACCATACGAGTCAAATAAAGTAGGTCTGGAACAAGCCTTTGACGAGTTTTGTAAATTTCGGTATAAACTTGGGACGAGTTGTAGATTCTATTTGCTACCTGAATTTAACATCGGCTTCTATAAGGTCTAGCTGTCATGACGTTTCACGCATAACGATATAGTCGCAGATAAATAAAGATTTTTTGACGTATTAAACTCATTCAGTGCCAGGTCTCCTGAGGGGGGGGGGGGGGGGGCAGATATATGTGCGCCAGGTCTCCTGGAAAAAAAGAAGAACACTATTTACACTAACTATATATTTACTTTGACTATTCAATATAGGAAAGAATCGAATTGACAGCTGGCATTTTGGCCCTACCCATGAACTTCTTTAAAACTCCATGTCCGTATCATAGGTCAAAAATGTCATGTTGCCATGTCAACGAGGACTTAAAATAGACACCGATTGTGTGAAATTACAAACTTGTTGTTTTATGTGACCATCTAAATAATTTATTGAGTTTAGTTTTAGACATTAATTTTGCTGGTGGAAAAACATAGCATTTTAGTATGGCAATTATGATCCGGGATGGGGTAATCGGTGTGAGAAACGAATTTTCTGAATGGGATGACGTTTACAATGAACGATCTCCAAGAAAAGCAGATTACAAAACTGAAAACTATTTGGAAATGTATTGTTTCGTTCTTTTTGGCCTAAAATAGTCGCACTTTCCGTGGTGCGGCGTACTTCCAGTTCGTACTGCATCTGGGGTGTCAATGCCACATATTGGGCTATCGGATTAACCCGGTTGCGATTCTATCTGATTCAGCGCATCGACCCCTCCCCAATACAAAATTTCAGTTCGATATCGTAAACACTGTAAGAGCAATATATCGACCATGTTTTTTCTATAGTACATTCTCATTGTAATTTGGCGAACCCCTTAAGGTACAGAGTTTGATTGACATAATGTGTACGTTGTCGACATCAGCGTTCCAGCGTCGTTTGGTGTCAAACCAAGTATACGATTGGCCAGGGCATGCCCCACCTGATAGGAATCGACCTTTACGCAATGAAACTCGGTTTCCAATTAACAGATGTGCACGCCGTATGCGTTGACCTCTCAGAGAGTTTGAACTCTGCAAGTCTTAGTCACGCCCACAGAGCACATCAATTTCCATACGACCGTATCTCCTTTAATGTCTCGACATGCGGAGCTGCCTGGTGCGTCATTTGAACGGAGACATGCTCGGCTATACCATGATGTACAAGTTGAATCTGCGCGTGCGCGTATATACAGATCCCCACCCCCGTTGAAAATTGAACAGACTCATCTCCCAAAATGTAAGTTGAAGGGTTCTAATCATGTGCAACCAGATTGAAATTGTGAGATTCGCTCAAAGGGCAGTATGTTATAAACGTGGTGTGTTGGGCGACGAGTTATCTCGTCGCCGGCGCTCAGGTGGCGTCTTTCGGGCGACGAGATATCTCTCGCCGCGCTGAACGAGTTAATGGTGTAAATTATGAGATAACTTTTCGAACTTTTTGAGATGTGGTCTTCGGAATGTAAACAGACAACGAACCGGAAGTTAAAGGTCACGTTTGCTCAATACAGGTGGGTAAACCTTGAACTATTTGCTGTTATGCAACGGACGTTGCGTACAATAATTTATAGAATGGGTTTATTGAATGGAATAAAGGTAGGATCATGTAATAAAGAAAATGTATATTCGAACAAGTTTGTCAATTTATGATAACATGAGTGAGTTTTCATCATGCGTTCGTCGCTCTCAGTTGTTCGTAAAAGCCGATAGTTCAATGTGAATTGTTTGCACCTCGCTTATGACCTGGGACTAATATGACAGGAGGCCACCAAATAAAATAAACAGGCCAACTGAAGGCTGGGTATTAGCTACATTCAAACATGTGCATCACACGCAGATGAGCAATTTATAACCAGCATCTGGCTTGTTTGACAAAGACGGATTGATTGTCGTCGTCTTGAGGCATGTACTCGAGCTCGTCAGCTGAATGATAGTTGTCTTAAATACTGTTTACGAAGTAAAATATTTTTATAGACGTTCGTCTTAATTCGTTTGAATTCGTATCAGTTTCCGGGCGGCGGTCAGCTGCACTGTTAATTTTTAGGTCAAGTTATGCCCTCGCAAAAACGCCCTTTTCAAAGGTAATTTTAACACATATACAGCATCTGCCGGAAATCCCACTATATTGCAACGGCATTGCAACGGAAACGCCGTTGTGTTTGCGGATTATATTTTGAAAGTAGAGACTATTTATTTGGATGCAACACTCGTCAATCAATGTAAACCTAGTCGTGCACGACGACAATCATCGGTCGCGGCGTACTATATAAATCGTACAGTAGTAGTAGTATGTTCCGTTCGACCCAATTAAACATAATTATGTCTTCAAAATGTCACGCCATTGAACTTATATACTCTGTCTGAATCAAACAAGGTATTCTTATTAACATTTAGTGACTTTAATTCGACTCCGCATGTAACAAAAGGGTATTAGGGGGGGTGTATGTTATATAATGTGACGAAATTGTGTATACGTGTCGATTTACTAACAAAAACTACAGTACGTAAATGTGCACCATCACCTTATATGTGCATTGATGTGGCGGAGGGTTCGTGACTGGTAGTGCCTCCTTGGGTATCACCATTCCGGATGGCCAGTCCCGAAAAGTACAACAAGTGTGAGCTTGGAATTTTCCGACAGGAACTCACTGGCAAACGATTTGAGAAAATTAGTCCTCTCCATTGGTAAATCGATCTAGTAGTTTCACATTGAAAATGTCCAAATGTGGGCTAAATTTGAGTCGGAAAAATCAGCTTTCAAGAAAATGGGGGCGGGGGTGGTAGATAGCGCTCCCATATTACCAAGTCCCTGGATGCACGACCATTTATTTATGGCCACATTTTAGATAACATATGGGCGTATATTGACCAAGATCACCCGCGAATTTGATATTTTTTTTAGAATTAATAGTTTTGTAGCAAACATTTGATGGCATTTTTACTCGAAATTATACATTACCATACAACATTTCTAGTAAAGCTGCCAGCATATTGTTTATAGAATAACGAATTAAAGGCATGGCATCGTTACTATATAAAAGCCAATTGTGTGTCCGTCTGTAACGATTGGTGGTACATAAATGTCTAGTTATGGCGTGCGAGGGAAACCATTGAAATGGATAGAAAATTATCTAAGAAACCGCCAGCAGCGCGTATTAGTAAACGACAGCTTTTCTGATTATGAGATCATCCCAGCGGGCGTCCCTCAAGGCTAAATTTTAGGACCTTTTCTATTTTTAGTTTACATAAATGACCTACCAGACAACATCAGTTCCGTGACCAGAATGTACGCCGACGATACCTGTCTTACAAATAGCCACCACGATCTGAATGAGTTAGCACGGATTATGAATATTGACCTTGAAACCATAGCAACATGGTCAAAAAATTGGCTGGTCAGCTTTAATCCCTCAAAAACAATGATCATGTCATATTCATTGATTGGCACCTCTGGTGATATCCCTATAATTTAACTTTTAATAGTGACACAATATCATTTGTTGAGACACACAAACACCTTGGTCTTGAGCTCCAATCAAATATGTCGTGGAACAATCATATAAATGCAACTATAAAGAGAGTAGCATCCCGCTTATCACAACTTAGAAAATTTAAATTCCAACTCGACAGGAAGACATTAGAAAATATATATAAAACATATATACTGCCTCTATATGATTACTCGGATGTAGTCTGGGCATGCGCGCCAAAATATCAATTGGATAAACTTGACCGATTACACATTGATGCAGCCAGAATTGTCAGCGGCCTCATGCGTTCAGTATCAGATACAGACATTATGACAGAAGTCGGCTGGCCCCCGCTAAGAAAAAGGCGCGAACTTCATAAATTACAAACTATGTGTAACATTGTAAATCAGAGGGCCCCTACTTACCTCACTAAAATAATACCACCCAGGATAGCCGATATATCCGAGTATGAATTCAGAAACCCCGCAAAATTTTACACATACTTCAGCAATACCGAGCACTACAAAAAGTCATTTTTTCCCTCAACAATAAAAGCGTGGAACGACATGCCTTCCGCAATAACAGAAGCTCCGACGATTTTCGATTTTAAAGATTATCTTAGAATAATTGATCCCACCGCTAGACCTCCAATATATTTCTATACAGGTCGTAGGAAATATAATGTATTGCACGCCAGACTAAGAAACTATTGTAGTGATCTTCAGTCTGACAAATTTCAGAATTATATTGCAGGAAGCCCACGTTGTACGTGCGGCAACCAGTGTGAAGATGCCTATCACTACTTCTTTATGTGTCCCCACTACCAGTCATAACGAACTGAGATGTTTCATATGCTACACAGAGAAGGAATTAAATTAACGCACGTGAACAATCTACTTGCTGGCCTCCCGAATGCTCATAACAAACAAAATGTGAAATTGTTCAAAATAGTCCAGCATTTTATCGCGGAGACTAAACGTTTCTAGTTAAATTTCAAGATAAGAAATTAGTTTATCAATTATCACATGTTTTCCTTTCGCCTCATCATAGAATGCAACTCGGCGTTGGCACCCCCCCCCCCCCCCCCCCCCACCAATCACTCTCACTGACTCACTCATCCTTCCTCAATGATTTGTTACAATCTGCCATCATCATCTTTCTCATTCACCACGTGCAGCTGTAAATAAGTTACTTATTGTGCCATTTTGTCAAACAAATAATTGTTTGTATCAATGTATACCGGAGAGGGGCTCATTAAGTTTTGTAACTTGTGCCCCAATCCATTTTGTATTATACTACAAATAAAATATGTTTAAAAAAAAAAAAATCCATGGTTGTGTCATAAAGGGTAAAATATATCTTGTATATGCTCATGGTGACAGGTATAGCCAAATACATTTACGGGATTCCACGTTGAGTATCTCGAGATATTGCCACCAGTAGTTGGATGCAAGGTTGTTAGCGATTTTAAATATGTGATGCAATAAATTATGTTCGCGTCCATTGCAGAGAGTGCCAACCGATTTAAATGAGTATATCTTTATCGGATACCGATCGGTTGATTCCTGTTATAATTCTTGCAGAATCTTTGAATTGGTTGAAAAAGTTAAAGTTTATCAGTCAAGTATTACGGGGCATTTGTCCAGACAATATCAGAATAATCTATTATAGTGTAACGGATAAGTGCAAAGTAATAATCCAGTGAGCCCGATCTATTGACCGATTTTCATCTCGATGCTTACCAGGATTTCTTACCATAACATGTCAGGAATAACAGAAGTGTAGAGTCTTGATACTATTAATTTCAAAAGCCTGGCAATTTTACTCTATATAAAATCAGAATATGACACAACTAGCTTGTTATGACTGTATCTACAAACAGCCCCTCCACTCGGGAAATGGGCACAATGGAAATGCAATATCTGCTTGCTTCATGAAAATTCTATTGAATTTTCCATTTTTTCCAGATACTATTGTATCTATAACATTAGTGTAATCTACGAAGTATTTTCACATTGAAATACGATCATTGCTATTGCAAAATATTGAGAATGTGAGGTGCTCCTATCCAACAATGTGATGGGAATCAACCCCACGAACTAACCACCAACGTATAAATATAACTTAATTCGCCTGAATGCATGTCGTCGATAACAATTGATTAGTAACTTTACTAGCGAGCTGAAGAAAAATCAACAACGAATATGATAATGTCCAATTATCAGAAAGTGATTGTCCGTCATCCAGATAACTTATTTTTCTGATTTATAGCTTGTGCTAATTCCATAATGCCATATTGTTTACTAGGTAATTAAACAATAACGAGTTGTTCACAAAAGGAAAGAAGTAACTCCACATAAAGGACGCTAGAGTCACATGGGATAATAGTATATGCATCATGGATTTCACGAGACTTTGGGGATAACACAGTTAAATGCCAATGCGGATGTTATGTGACTTCGATATGATTATACGCTATGATTCCATGATATGCTGGCCTAACTATAATTTGTTCCGGTATTACGTTTTTGCCCAACAAATAACATAAAATTACGAAAACACCATGAAGTGGATGGTATCCAAATGTTAATTTGTTGTACCATGAAGCAGAGTGCCTCCAGTGACGAATGAAACAACACGGATTCCAGTGAATCATGAAGCAGAAGGCTTCCAATGGTAAATGAAACACCACGAAGCGACAGGCTTCCAATAGTTAATGTAACACCACGATGCGGAAGGCTTCCAATGGTTAATTAAACATCACGACGAGGAAGGCTTCCAATGGTCAATGAAACACCACTAAGCGGAAGGCTGCCAATGGTTAATGAAACGCCACGTCGCTTAAATCACCCAACGGTAAATAAACACCACGAAGCGGAATGCTTCCATTGGTTAATGAAACACCACGAAGCGGAAGGCTCCCAATGATTAATGAAACACCACGATGCGGAAGGCTTCCAATGGTTAATGAAACACCACGAAGTGGAAGGCTCGCAGTGGTTAATGAAACAACACGAAACGTATGGATTCCAATGGTAAATGTAACACCACGAAGCGGAAGGCTTCCAGTGGTTAATGAAACGCCACGTCGCTTAAATCATCCAATGGTAAATGAAAAACACCACGAAGCGGAAGGCTTCCAGTGGTTAATGAAATACCACGACGCTGAAGGCATCCAATGGTAAATAAAAGGTCGGCCGACTAATGCAGTGTCCCCCGACAACGTCGATGCCGCTTTGTTAAAGAAATTTAAAACAAATGTTGAAATGTTCCAAGTCGAAAGGGTTAATAATTCCGTACAAAAATATTTTTTCCGCCATCTATATACATGTTGCATATCTCCAATATGTGGGTAACAATACTCTGAAGTTTCAAATACCTATGATCAAAACTGTAGGAGGAGTTGTTTACACCATGAAGGTATCCCTCATACAGAAAAAAAATAAATAAATTCAAAGTCGAAAGGCCCATAACTCTGGGAAAAATCATTGGATCAAACTCAAATTCGAACTTGACCTGTAATTTGATATGAACGACCCACAAAAAAACAGAATTTCCAATTATACAAACCAAACTTGAGTTATCATTCGGAAACCAAAGAAAAATACAAGACAAATTGAATTTTCTAAGTCGAAAAGCCCATAACTCTGAGAAAACTCATCGGATCAACCTCAAATTCGAACTTGACCTGTATTTTGATATCAATGACTCACACAAAAAAACGGAATTTTCAATTGAACAGTCCAAACTTGAGTTATCATCCGGAAACCAAAGAAAAAAGAACAAAATGAATTTTATTTTTTGTATTTGTAATTAAAGGATCCAAACTTGAGATATCATCCGGAAACCGAAAAAGTGAGAAATTTTCTAAGTAAAAAAAAAGTTGAAAAAAAAAGGAAATAACTCCATAACAGAACATCGGATCGAACCCAGAATTGCAAAGCACCTGTGTTCTTGGTTGCCACACCTACATACCAAGTTACAATCAAATCGGATGATCATTACTGGATTTATAACTCCGGACGCTCGGACGGACGGACGGGACGCACGGGGCTGATTACAATAGTCCCCCAAAAATAATTTTCTCGGGGGACAATGAAACACCACGACGCTGAAGGTATCCAATGGTAAATGACAGACCACGACGCTGAAGGCTTCCAATGGTTACTGAAACGCCACGACGCAGAAGGCATCCAATGGTAAATGAAACACCGCGACGCTGAAGGCATCCAATGGTAAATGAACGCCACGACGCTGAAGGCATCCAATGGTAAATGAAACACCACGACGCGGAAGGCTTCAAAACGGTAAATGAATTAATATAATTACATGTTCATGTAGTAGTTCACACAGATTATATGTAAACTGGCATTTGAAAAAAAAAACAATTCATCAAATAATAGGACTAAAGGCAGTAAAGGGATACGATATCAGCTCCCGGCCTATGTGTCCCACATGCAGTTGCAGTTGGGACTCTGACATGAACCTATACTTATTCTACGTCTTAAGGGTCAGTTGCACCTTTTGCTAAAATGGCTTAAAACAATACAGTTGTATAAGCCAAAAGTGACAATGGACAAAAGAAAAATGCACAGCAACCACATATCTGAGAGCTCCGGATTATACATAGAATGTGTTGGTGAGCTATTATAGTGTGGTTACTTTTAAAAAAGCAGTTTGGTTTGACAAATTTGAGAAATATATGGGGAAATAAGATGTCTTTCGGTACCAAGAACCCTTAAATAACTAATAATATTGTCCCAAATAATGGACCATTGTATGATATAGTATGTGCTGTAGATGAGAGTAGTATTGTGAATTTAGTTCGGGAAATGAAAACATCGTCTGAACTTTGCTCAATTGTAAATATTTACATCTCGATTCGGGACGCAACTGTCTGCGATAAACTAACACAAATGATTTCGCCATCGAGAGTCATTCCATTTAATTAATATGCAAGAATGGCGGTGCGTGTGGTGTGGTCAATTTGAATTAATATCCGAAGAAATAACTTTGGGCAAGATTATTCTCCATTTCCATTTCATTACCCACTCTAAATTGTCAATGTTGCTCACAGTTAGGGCGCGTACACATGAAGCTGCAAGAAAATATCTGCAAGAAAATATCAGGTACAATTGTACTCTGATATTTTCTTGCTGCAAAGATTACGCCCGTGAGAAAGCGACTGGTTATATGGCGTTGGTTGAGCTCAATGTGACTAGCGTTAGTCGTGTTTGTTGAAGTGAATTACTGCGGACAAACAACCTATAGTCCATATCGAATATTCATAGAGTTATAAAGTGTTATGGAAAATGTTAAATGCCACCTATTTTAACGAGAAAGGAACGCGCCCTCGTCGTTGGAGTAGGGATGTGTGTTCTTCATGAACACACGAAAGGACATCTAAACAGACGTTGGTGGGTTCGGCCCTGGGCCACATCCCACATGCGAGAAGAGCGAGGAGTCGCCAACAATTTCTTATTCGAAACGTACATACAGTCCAAATTAAAGTAAAACAACTAAATCAAGGCATGTGAGGTGCCAAATATAAAGCATCCCCATACACGCAGGAACGTGGCTATATGGTTTCCGTTGGGGGTATCCACCTTGGGAAATTCCAACTGCACCCCCCCCCCCCTTGAATCAGAATCAGACCAAACACAAGTTTTCCATAATTCCATTTGCACCCCCTTGCACCTCGGTGCTCTCATGCCTAATATTAGACCATGGTTCGGCCCGGTGTGCGAAAAGTTTGTAATCTTAACAAGAAAATAGCAAAATCCTATCATCTAGACTATCCTCAAGCATTCCTAGAGTTGGAAATTTCAAACCTGACACCCCACTTAAGTTGAAAAATTTACAACTGATCACAATTCCAATGACAATGTTGACCAAATGTATGACAATATTGTTTTATTAAATTAACTAGCAGTGTTTTACTTTTGACTGGCCACGGGGGAGGGACCAGGACACAAGCTTTCCAAGTGTTGGAAATTTCAAACCTGTCACCCCCCTGAGGTTGGAAAGTTTCCAACTGATAACCATTTCAGACCATATTTTTTTTTACCAAAAATAGGAAAATATGCAAATATTGGTCCAAAAACAATTAATTCCCCCAAGAAGTTTTTTGAAAATCAAACTACAAGAACATTTTCAAACTATCTCCATACCTATGTATGTATAGGTTTATGAGAAATAAACTGATTGATTGTTGGTGTGAAATTTCCAACTAATGTTTTGGCAGGTATGAAATTTCCAACTGTTGACAATTTTGACCAAAGTTGGGGGTGAGACACCCCCAACACCCCCACCCTGTCGCCACGTCTCTGCACACACGTATATACATGTATATATCTAATACATCGGCGGTTCTGACAACCAATATAACATGGAATACGTAGTATGTTGAAACAGACGATACCATTGATGGATCATAACTCGAGCGTTTGAATTGTTACGATCATATCCCCGCGAGATTAGTTAACGGATACCGATGGCCACCTATCAAGGTGAACACATATCACCAATTGGCGATAAAATATCAGCGCGCTGCCTTCGTCTGATATTTTCCGGTATTATTTATTTCATTGGTCAAGTAAGTCACATGGGGCATACCTGATATTTTCTTGCTGGCCATGTGTACGCGCCCTTATGGTGTATTATGTGGCACATAGAATACGAAAATATACGCTTTCTGTGTAACATACGGGAAACTATATAACGCGGTATACGAATGTGAGTCATCGTGTACTACGTTTCGAGAGTCCAGCGAAAAAGTTAAAACCAAATTGAAATGTCTTTTTTGAAGCCACATTATTTCTTTTGATTTTTTCCCTGTGTCGAAATTGGTCGATACATATCTGAAATACCTTTCTACGAGCATTATGTTAGCCAAAACAGACGCATTCGTAATGCGAACTACAACCATGAGCACGGTGTTTGGGTCCCAAACAAAAAACATACATTTGCACGACATGGAACAGAAAAGAGCGTTCCGTGTTATTCTATTCCTAATACGGTAAAAATAAAGAACGCTTGTCTGACTTCTGGTGAAAAAATTGAAACGGCTGGAAAATGGCTGTGACTTTAGCAAGTGTTTTTCAGAGAATATGAAGCCGGTATATCAATAGTTAGTGTATTGATCGACCTATCATGGGGCGATGTGCACTCTCTATACTGACACCAGAACTTCTAAGTGGCTTAAATTATCAAACCTTATATAACATTGTGTAGAGTAATCACCCCTACCCCTTCTTATTCAAGAGACGTGATAGTACATACTAAACATATCTATCTTAACCGATGGGGGAGACAGGAATATAATCGAACTATAAGTGACCCCAACCAAATTACCAAGGTCATACTCGAAGAGGCCGCGACCTATGGGTTATGCAAGTCTAACCACAAAGGAAGGAAGTATTAGGTAATATTTCCAGTTCACCCATGGGTCAGTACAGACAAAGAGATACACTAATGACTGCTATGTCATTAGCTAATATATAAACCAGACATTAATTTACTCTTCAACCAGTTTCGGCTCTTCAGACTAATTAGCAGATGTCAACATCCACCCGCTAAATTAATAAGCGGCGTTCCTGTCTTTCCATCCATCCAAGATGATTCATAACATTGCTGTTGACTATACATTGATATTAGATGTGAATAAATGATATACAAGAACTGACTTCATTCTTCCACAATTGCAGTAATATTTCTTGAGGACCTTCTTATTGGTATTCCATGTTACAAAATGAAACAAACGGCCGATTGTTTGAAACTGTTTAGTTCTTCATTTCAGTCTCTTGTCGTTTCGCACAAAGAAATAATCGGCCACCACACATGTGACCTGAGATCACAGCCAACTACTTTGGAAGCAATAAACCCTTTTCTTTTTCCTTTCAATTAACAGCGCCGCAACATTTCACCCATCTTGATAACACTAGTTTATCCATCTCGACATCTACATCAGTGTTTTCATGTTAATAGGGAGAGGATCGATTAGTAAGTTTGGTAACTTGTGTTCCAATCCTATAAGTCGGGATTTTTTTTACCCTGTGCCAATGCATTCTCTTATATATGCGAGTCGACCATAGGTCGCATCGCATATATAAGAGAATGCATTGGCCTAACAATTTTTTATCATTTTTTAAAAATAAATGTTTCTTAAAATTTGTAGGACATAAAATAAAAAACATCCATTACCCTGCAGGGAGCCCCACACATATACAGAAGCATATAGAAGAGTGTCGTCTACTCATGTTTGTCTGGGGCTCTGTATGGGTGAAATTATAAAATTGTTAAAGAATACAAGAAACAATTATTAAAATTGTAAAAAATTGTTAGGCCAATGCATTCTCTTATATATGCGAGGCGACCTATGGTCGACTCGCATATATAAGAGAATGCATTGGCACAGGGTAAAAAAAATCCCGACTTACGACTGGATTTGATATGGCGGGTCACATATGTGAACCGATATCATCATATTTATGTATTAGAGCCAGTATAGAAAGAAAATCCATGCTGCGTTAATTGACAGCCCTCGTTGACATGCACTGATGGTCCGATGTGCTATTATTTCTCTTTAAAAATCATACTTGTCGTGGAAAGCCTTTGTTCACTGTAAACATGGGCATATTATATATGGCATTCTGCCCAAATGCACATAACGCACAACCACGCACTGTTTTTCTTCTGTTCTGCTCCACACTAAACACAGTTTTATTTCCACCCCAACTACCATATATACCTACTGTCGCGCCCTCTGACTACTAATATGATAAACGATTTATAATTAATGAACACGTATACTGTGTGGGCATCGGGACGAATACAAAAAGCTCACACTTACTCTCGTTCCTTTTCCAACCAAATACATATATCTATACATATATACATAACTATATGCAAATGGAACAGAGTGAAATTTATTTATTATGTATATAAAATTTGTAAATTAACATGTAATGAATTGTGTTGGAAAATAAACTATGTAAAAACTAAACATGGGCATATTGACTTATGCAACCTGGAGGCGGAAATATTGGAAAACAACCTGCTGTGTGGACTTCTATAACCGGGTGTCCAACCGACGAGTTTTCAATTGTTCTAGCAGCGGGGATTTGAAGACACGAACATATTGTTTGATGTCTTAACATGCTGATGCCTCAACCGCTCCGGTGTTTGAGATGGTTTATGGTTCTCGTGGGCGACGCACAGTAGCATCAAGTTTGGCAAAATTACGTTGATCTGCTGACCGTCTATTTACTGTGCAAATTCATTATTGTGTTTTCTGCTTATTTGCTTGGCTCACAGAATCAGTTGAGATGTAAGTACTTTGTTTCCAATATCCTGAAAAGAACGTCAAATGGAACGTATATAAAATAATCATCCGCACACCAACTAGCACAAGAAAGTTGAATTATGGTGACAACTTTCGTCGTTGTTTCTTTTTCATCTCTAAAATAATTTCTGATCACCGAAGCAGACGATATAATGTGACGTTGGCGGCTCATAAAAGTTTGCGATGTTGTCCGTTTATATCTCCAGACAAAAATCAGTGGAGTATGTTAATTAGCGCAACATTTCAAATTACATGTGATCAGGAATCCCTCTCGCTATGCTTCTGATTTTGTTCTTGTGCCAGGGGGGGGGGGGGGGGGTGAAAAAAAAAATTCCGGCACGTATGCCGGGGTGGGTGGGTGGTCAAAGCGCACCAACAAGCAATTTTTTCCGCAACTAACAGGGGGGGGTGAAAAAATTTCTTCCGGCACGTATGCCGGGGTGGGTGGGTGGTCAAAGTCACCAACAAGCAATTTTTTCCGCAACTAAAAAAAAAAATTCCTGCTTGTTTTTAGTGTTTTGGCAATGAGTTGGGCTTCAAAACCACTTTGAATCAGTTTGAATGAGAGAAATAATGTAATTCTAACTGGTAAACTGACTGCAGGCAGTTATCGTGTTGTATTTTGTTGCAAATTTTGAAATCCAAGATGGCCGCTGGCAGCCATGTTTTTTTGGCCGAATGACCTCAAAATTACTCATTCCTATTTACATGTCCATGTTAACATCCATGATAAATAGTATGCACAGAAATTCATATACAGCTGTTGACAGTGAATTCCCCCCCGCAAATCTCTGTTTTAGTGTTAAAAGGGGGGGGTGGGTGTCAAAAAATGGTCGGAAAAAACTGCCGAAAACGGAAAAAAATTTGGCGGTGGGGGTGGGTGGGTACAAAAAATGATCGAAAGGGAAAAAATGCCATACGTGCCTGAAATTTTTTTCCGACCCCCCCAGGGGGGGGTGAAAAAATTTCTTCCGGCACGTATGCCGGGGTGGGTGGGTGGTCAAAGTCACCAACAAGCAATTTTTTCCGCAACTAAAAAAAAAAATTCCTGCTTGTTTTTAGTGTTTTGGCAATGAGTTGGGCTTCAAAACCACTTTGAATCAGTTTGAATGAGAGAAATAATGTAATTCTAACTGGTAAACTGACTGCAGGCAGTTATCGTGTTGTATTTTGTTGCAAATTTTGAAATCCAAGATGGCCGCTGGCAGCCATGTTTTTTTGGCCGAATGACCTCAAAATTACTCATTCCTATTTACATGTCCATGTTAACATCCATGATAAATAGTATGCACAGAAATTCATATACAGCTGTTGACAGTGAATTTCCCCCCGCAAATCTCTGTTTTAGTGTTAAAAGGGGGGGGTGGGTGTCAAAAAATGGTCGGAAAAAACTGCCGAAAACGGAAAAAAATTTGGCGGTGGGGGTGGGTGGGTACAAAAAATGATCGAAAGGGAAAAAATGCCATACGTGCCTGAAATTTTTTTCCGACCCCCCCCTGCAACTAAAAACAAAAATTCCTGCTTGTTTTTTAGTGTTTTGGCAATGAGTTGGGCTTCAAAACCACTTTGGATGAGAGAAATAATGTAATTCTAACTGTAAACTGACTGCAGGCAGTTATCGTGTTGTGTTTTGTTGCAAATTTTGAAATCCAAGATGGCCGCTGGCAGCCATGTTTTTTTGGCCGAATGACCTCAAAATGACTCATTCCTATTTACATGTCCATGTTAACATCCATGATAAATAGTATGCACAGAAATTCATATACAGCTGTTTACAGTGAATTTCCCCCGCAAATCTCTGTTTTAGTGTTAAAAGGGGGGTGGGTGTTTAAAAATGGTCGGAAAAAACTGCCGAAAACGGAACAAAATTTGGCGGTGGGGGTGGGTTGGTACAAAAAATGATCGAAAGGGAAAAAATGCCATACGTGCCTGAATTTTTTTTCCGACCCCCCCCCCCCCCCCCCCTGCTTGTGCCGCATTAAAAATATCAGGGCCACGTTAAATCGGACGAGAAGTTGTTTCACGAACATATTTTGAAGAGGTAGGCAGTTGGAAACGAAGACACCTGAGTGACTTTGCTGAATTTCTGTCTGAAGATAAAGAATTAAAAGAACGAGGGGGGGGGGGTGCATGTAAAACCCAACCAATCGTGCTGCCTATGATTGCAATAACGCATGGGGTGTAATATATCATTTTAAGCGGTATAATGCAGAGAATATGAACATGTGATCCCTATCAAGGATCAATGAAATTACATATCCTTTAAAGTGACACCCCAGTTTCGAATGATCAGTAGGAGTAAAATTCTTAGAATAGAGTACCACCGTTTTCTGACACCATGGGTGTGGCATGTTTATCGAGAGAAGATTAGTTATGAATTTGTGGATATTTAGAGGATGTCTTTGAGTTTTTAAAAATATTGTTTCAGGTGACCTTGACCCCAACAGTATTAAGTAGTAGCCATTTCTGCGAAACAGTGGCTTCAGATACCATGCAGCGTGACCTTTTAGCACCTAAAATTTGTCATCTGCATGAAAAATACTTTTTTGGAATTCACAGGGGTGAGAAGTTTGAATGTTTTGGTATTATTGTGAGGAAACTATGTTCTTCCAGACAACATAGGCGGCTATGCTCCGAAAAATCTTGTTTTTGTGTCCCACGGGCCCGAAAATCGCTTATTTTGGTCATTTTTACACCAAATTTCTTTTTTCAGGCACACATTCTTAATGAACTTTGTTCGTCCCCGTTCATCGATTACATGGAATCAATTGTCTGTATTTTTCATTTCGCTCAGCATTTGGAACAACGAGTCGGCACAGCCTTGACTGGTACCCAGACTATGCATCTCACAAACGCCCAGCATCGGCCATCGCTATATTGAAGGTGAAGACATGTTACAGGGCGATAGCAGCGTGCGTATATGTAGTGCGTAACCAATATTAATCAGGGAAACATGTATGACACAGAAGACATAATTGAAGATTCTTTGTTTCTGCGATCTTCGTAGTTGACCGTTTGCTAAAAAAACAAACAAACAATTTACTCATTAAAGTGTCGTGTATTACGGTTATGGGAAACGCGACATGGTCGTTGGCTTCGACCACCACTTGCTGTATATGTTGGATCTGTGGCCTGCTGACTCTGCATTCAACGGCTGGTGATGTGTATTTTGAAAAGAACCCTGCATGGAATGACAGATTCGGTTTCGATGGTGTGTTAGAAATAATCAGGTAGGTACCCATTCAATTAAGTCACTCAACTATTACGCTAAAAAGCAGAGAGAGAGAGAGAGAGAAAGAAAGAGAGAGAGAGAGGAGAAAGAGAGAATGCTAGTCGATGTTTACGCATGTTCATGTACTGACATGTATACAGTGGGGCCCAATGGCCGAAAGAAAAACTCCAACTTGATTTTCTATCCCGAATTGTTATAAGAATACACCATGAACTGCTTAATTGACTGATTGATGAGTTAGTACGTTTGAAGTTGGCAATATGCCAGGACAACTTTGTCCGAACTTGTATTCCTACATCTTTCAGTAATTTGTGTTATACTTGGCACATATATATAAGACAATGCGAACCTGTACACATGCGGTTATGCGATCGATCCGGCTATTTTAGAGGAATTATTCCACTTTTTCTGCTTAGAAATTTTCGCAACATATTTGACTAGCTGAAACAGTTTCCATTCGGGAGCCTTTATTCAGCGTCGGAGGGGCATGCAGCCCCTTTGTGTTTTAGCAGCCTGATAATTGATTATAAATTGATAATAAATATGCTATATACTTCCTTAGCAACGGTTCCTAGGCAACTATCCGACATCGAAGAAACATACAAATATGACTGATATTATGGCAGTTTTAACAATCTGAACTAGCATTTTTATGGTGAAAATAATATTAGTTGTTGTTAGCGTGATCTGGCTGGGAAAATTACCATATTTCTTACTTACAGGGTGGTAACGGTTGCTAGGGACATAACCGACATCGAAAAATGCCGAGCTGAATTATATTATGGTAGTTTTAACAAACTAATATAAACTACGTCATTATCATTTTATGGTGAAACAATTGTAATAGTTGTTAGTGTGAGTTCGACTTAAACAAATACTATATATTTCTGGTAGCGGTTGCTAGGGACATACCCAAAATGCACATATTACTGATATTATGGTAGTTTTAACAAACTAAACTACGTCATGTCACATTTTCATGGTGAAAACAATTATTATAATTGTTGTAAGTGTGAACATGACAGTAAACTTTCCGCATTCGTTAACTAACGGGTGGTGTAATGGTTGCTGTGGACATAACCACCTTTGAAAACATACCATATGTATGAATTTCTGGTAACTTAACTGATATAACTGTTTCATAATATGGTATGAGTTTCGGGCAATTTACATGATATAATTGTTTCATAATATACCATATTATGCTTATATTGACAATAATGCTTCACTAAAGGTTGTTGTATACTGATGCATTCTCATGTGATTCCCATGTGGCAGATTGGTATTGAGGTTTCAATGTTGCTAGGTAACCACTACCATTGACAAATCTACATAAAAGTGACAACCTATTCAATTTTTGTTTATCAGAATGACATACCTGTGTGGTGTTTATGATTGTATCTTCCATCAATCGATTGTTGGAATACATTTTAATGAGACATGTACAAATAATGGCCCAGATTTATGTCGATACCACCTGACCCCCCCCCCCCCCCCCATGACACATACAACGCACACGTTCTTATATAACCGTGTATAATAAAACACAGTACTGGCATTATGTATACCTCAGTGAACTATAGTAAAACTACAGTTGATTCTAGAAGACATTCAGACTGAGAATTGTCCTACCACGAAACCATGGTAAAATCATGCATCGGACACGAAAACTATAGTAATATCTTAAAACCATACAGACCACATCCGATCATCACCAAACTGTATCTTCGGGGTGACCCCTATGTGGTAGTCATAATTTTTTTTGCGAATTTCGTTTCAAAAACATGGGCGCCATCTTGGATTTTATTCTTTGCATCACTATATCCTTCGGCACACTATACAGGCCACATCCTTAATCTGATCGTCACCAAACATCATAAGGATCTTTGTTGGTGCCCACTCGAATAGACGCCTTTCTTTTTTTCTAAATTTAGCTAGCGGCCTCCTTGGATTTCAGCTTTGAATCTATTGGCACATGCCCCAATGCAGCCCACATTTATTGGAGAAATGTTATGGATATTAACAGGCATTTTTTTCTGGTTCACTTCTAGATGGGAGCTCTCGAATTTGAACAACATTCGCACAGAAGCATGGCTGCCAACCAGGCTTGGGGCAATTACTTGTGAATGTAATTAATTAAAATTACTTCAACATTTTTCAATTACAATTACAATTCCCATTACATCTATTTCACAATGTAATTAATTACAATTACAATTACTTTGAAATGTAATTCAATTACAATTACAATTACATTTCAGCACATCATTGAAGTAGGAACACTTTTTATTTATATAAGCTCTATTTGATAACAAAACATAAATTTAATACAAGCAAGATGAAATACACAGTGAAGCACAGTAGCACACTTGGTACAGAGCAGCCAATGTACTGAGTCCAGTATAGGTGTTCGTAGAACTGAGCGAATCATGATTTATAGCTGGCAATTCCAGCGTGTTGCATTGGCAGCTTGTAGTCGGGGTTGATCATCTAGAAATTGGAATGATATTGTAGTTGGACAAAGTTTGCACTTCGCTTTCATAGGACACGATGTGTCTTTCTGCAAATTAAAATGCTGCCTGTAGACATGTTGATAGCATTAGCCATGGTTGGTATGAATTTCTACGATAGCATATATACCATAACAGATGGAAATAATGAAACATGATCATAAAAGTGATATATTATAGTGATCTATTGTCAATTATTTGAAGTTGGTTTCTCATTGTATTTATCAAAACAAGCCTTCTACCACAAGGGTTAACCAATGCTTAAGCAAACAAACAGGAGGTGTCAACAGAATTCACCACTGAGACACAGTGGATAAAAACTCAGTGTTGTGACAACATAGTGATAGCCAGTCACCAGTCTTACACTTTGAAATTTGGAAAAAAAACATTTGAAGAAACCATTGGATGAATCATGAAAGAGAACTTTGAGAAGAAACAAGTACCTGTGATTTTGAAGTAATTGAAATTAGACCCTAATTACAATTACAATTACATCCTAACCAATTACAATTGCAATTACATGTAATTGAGAATAAACTCAATTACCAATTACATGCAATTACAATTACAAATTACAATTACCCCATCCCTGCTGCCAACATGTCACCAGCCATCTTGGATTTTACTCATTGACACACACTGAAGTGATCATCACAGCGCTATGTTGAATTATAACAATATAGGAACGCTGGACTATGTTAAGTGTGAACTGTTTGCTTGACGTGAGTGAACTGTCAAACTCACAGTGTAATCTTGCATAAATGTACACATTATCCACCAGTACAGGTAATCTTCTATAAATTGATTTTGTTTCATCCCAGTAATAGATTAAACTCCTTTGCGACATGCCGAAAAAAACTTAACGACCATCCCAGGTCTTGTCACGCACATTTGCCAATCTATGCATACCTTTGCATTTTGTCAATTATTTCGTTGAATGTCGACCGAACTACGAAATCAACGGAAAATACACTCCACAATTAAAAATGATTTCACATGCAGTACATTGCGTGTTTGTTGTGTTATTGTCGATATCGATGTAATGTTTTCTCGGTACGTTCGATATATCTCTCAAACGTTTTTGATGTAACCTATATTATATCAGTTATATAACGGTCAATTCACTTTCATCTCGAAATGAGCCAATCAGCACGACAAAGCGCAACAAGATCACCAAAAAGAAAGTCACTTCATGCACAATTATACACCCCACAGTCAATTCATATAAGGTATATTATGCTACTTATTATCCCCTCTAGATCCGCCCTTGATAAGCAACAGGAAATTCAAATAAACATATTAGACTATTTTCTTATATCTGCGGACCTTCAGCCATTCATTATGAGTTCGAAAATACTCAACAGATATAAATCCGATCATAACCCTATATGTATACATTTTCAATTTGTTAATCACCCAAGAGGAACAGGTTTTTGGAAATTTAACAATAGTCTATTAAGAGACCAAGAATATACAAATATAGTAAAAAAGACCAATTTGTGAGGCAATTAACCAATATTTTGAAAATAATGAAGCCACTAAAATAAATGACCAACTTTTCTGGGAAACATTAAAAATCATGATTAGAGGTGAAACGATAGCATATTCTTCAAAACTAAAAAAAACAGAGTGATAAAAGAGAAAAAGAAATAGAAAAAAGACTTTCCGAACTTAATATAAAACTTGACAATGAAGAATGCTTGGGTAATTTCGAAATAGATAATTTACAAAATGAATTGGAATTAATAAGAAAAAAGAAAATACAAGAAATAATACTAAGAACCAAAGTCAAATGGAAAGTAGAGGGTGAAAAAGTCACAAAATATTTCTGCAATTTGGAGAAGAGACACTATACGGAAAAACTTATCCCAAAAATTGCAAGGGCCGATGGTTCTGAAATCACAAACTTTTCTGATAGAACAAGAACATTTCTATAAAAACCTTTATAAATCTAACTTGAAATAAATAAATAAAGAAACAGAGTCTGAATTTTGGGGAAAAAATAACCCGTTCGTAAATTTCCTAGAAAAACATGAGTCAGAATCAATGGAAGGATTATTATCATAGTTTGAATGGGCTATAGCACTCAAAGCGATGAAAAATGACCGTTCTCCAGGAAGTGATGGATTTACTGTAAATTTTTATAAATATTTTTGGAAAGACTTGGGGCAATATTTGATAAATTCATTAAATTACAGTCAATTATCACAAGAAATGTCAACCACACAAAGATGTGGAATAATTACTTGCATTCCAAAACCTAATAAAAATAAACTCCTATTGAAAAATTGGAGACCGATTACACTTTTAAATCTAGATGCTAAATTAACATCAACAGTTATTGCTAACCGCATAAAAAAGTACCTACCAGAACTTTTATCTAGTTCACAACTTGGATTTATGTCAGGGCGCTATATTGGAGAGTCAACTAGACTCATATTTGACTTGATAGAGAAGAGTGGAAAAAAATCAGATTTCGGCATACTTGCAACTCTTGACTTCGAAAAGGCATTGACTCGTTGGAATGTAGTTTTATTCAGAAAAGCTTAATTTTCTTAGGATTTGGCCCTTTATTGAGAAACTGGGTAAAAACTTTCTACAACAATATATATAGTTATGTCATTAATAATGGTAATATAACAAATAAAATCGACATTAACAGAGGAGTAAGGCAAGGCGACCCACTATCACCTTACCTCTTTATCCCATGCGCGGAAATACTTAGTGCCAATATTAAATTTAACCCAGAGATAAAAGGTATACAAATAAAAGGATCAGAATACACTGTAACCCAATTTGCAGATGACTTAAACCTCTTCCTCCAGGATGATCAGAAATCCCTCAACACAGCATTAAATACTTTTGAAGTTTGTGCAGCCATCTCAAACCTAAACATCAATTATGACAAAACACAAGCCATATGAATAGGTACAAAACGGGATTGTGGTGAGGAATTTATTACGGATAAAACAATAATATGGAACCATAACCAATCTATTACAATCCTTGGAATTGAATATAATCTATTCAGTGAGAATTATATAGAAAATAATGATCACAAAAAGAAAAGAAAAAATAGATAATTTGTTAAACGATTGGTCATTCAGAAACCTTAGCCTATATGGTAAGACAACTGTTGTAAAGACACTGGCCTTGCCTATGTTAACACACTGTTTCTCAGTTCTACCTTCACCATCTCAAGAGGTGTCTGAAAAATTAAAAAAAGTTATTTTCAAATGTTTATGGTCAGGAAAGCCAGACAAAATTAAAAGAAATGTAATGATAAACAACTGGGAAAATGGGGGAATAAAATTCCCCCACATTGACTCATTTTATAAAGCATTAAAGATGACTTGGATTAAAACAGTTTTAGACCCACAGACAGAAGCTGGCTGTAAAACATTACTGGTAGATGACCTAGAAACTTTCGGTGGCCACATAATACGGAACCTTCATAAAGAAGGGCTTAAGATGTTGAGTAACACACTAAATACATTGTGGAAGGATGTGATAAATGAATGGTCCAGTTTGGATACAAATATTACCATAACCCAAGAAGTAGAGATATTAAAAGAACCGCTATATTATAATCAAAACATATTGGTGAATCAAAAAATGTTCTTTAATAAAACATGGATTAAAAAAGGCATATACGTTTTAAACGATCTTATTGAAGAAAACTCAAGGCTATTGGAATACGAGAGTTTCTGTAAACAATATGATATAAAAACTCCCTTCACCACATATAATGGGTTACTTACAGCATTACCAGCTTCCTGGAAGCAATATGCTAGAAGAAACCGGGCTCTTAGCACCGTGATCACACAAAATATAGATATGTTAAATAAATCTGAAAAGACTTGTAGGACTTTCTATCCAATATTCTTATAGCAATACTCTAAACACCCAGATATATCTAACAAAAATGGGAAGACAGATTAGAGATAAAGTTCACGATAGATGAATGGAAAAGAAACTACACATAAACTAGTAAAATTACAAATGACACAGATCTATTGTCTTTTCAGTTTAAAATAAATCATAACATTTTATATACTAACACAAAGCTCTACAAATGTAATTTGTCAGAAACAGAAATATGCCCTCTTTGCCATACAGGAAGAGAAACGATTCTACATCTATTTGATGAATGTCCAGTGACAAAATCAATTTTATTAAATTTTCAACAGTTATTGAATAATAGGTGTGATCTAACCTTTGAAATACCCCCTGAAAAAATAATTTTTGGAACCGACATTATTACAGGAAATAAAGTAGATGACAACTTAATAGGCATATGTATACTTTTATACAAAAGATATATATATTCAAATAGAATGAGAGCAATTGAACTAAGTATCAATGGACTATTAGAATGGATTAAGATCTATAAAGCTATTGAAACTACAAGCTTATTACCAAAAGGTCATACATAAAAAAGACCAACTTTTCTGTGACAGATGGCACAGAATAGAAAATATTTTTACAAAAAGTGTTCACGGTGCAAAACGCAAAAATTTGCAATGATAAATAAACAAGATAACATAATTGCCAAAACAAAAACAAAAACAAAACATACAAACAATCATATAATAAAAATATATAACCCATATTATCTCTTTTGTTCTCTTATTCTGAGGAAAGCCCACGACTTATAAAGAAATTTCTAAACGAATAGCTATAGTATATTTATAAGTGGATGACACTACATTTTAGCTACCATTATATTCATTTGTTATATACCATGTATTCATGTTTATGACCTGAATAAAAATTAATTAAAACAAAAATTAAAACAAAATTCAAATAAACATTATACGATATAAACAGCATACAGAAAACTGAACTGCAAACATCGGAAAATAATACAAACAGAAATTTAATCTGAAACACTCATTAGGACTGAGTATGGTCCACTCAACCACCCGCCTTGAAGCAACACGGGGCCGAAGTAGACCGCGAGCTGAGCCATACCCGCAGATCGTCCCCTAATCCGCGGGGTTAAAACCAGCTTCTCTACTGGACGGCTTACACGTATATTGGCTCAGTGCGTCATGCATTTTACTAACTGAGCCACCGGGCCACTCCAATCTTATGTACCTGTTCTCACAAAGGATGTGTACACTCCACCACATTCCGAAAGGCTGTGTACCTATTTCCATGTTTCTCAATGTGATTGCCCACATCCATGTAGACGTGTTAGCTGTAAGCACATCAAAATAAGAAGTTCCCGGCACATTATACTGCATTTCAAGAATCCTGGGACTGACACCGATTTCCGGGAAATTGAACACGTATATTCAGTATATTAGGACAGGTGAGGTGAGCTACTATCGATCCACTGAGTGCTGCGTGCATGGGTGAGCACTAAGTCAGTCGGTTCTCCCGAAAATCCGCACATTTTATCTGCTTAGAATAATATACTGGTTTTATGTAGATAGCCCACTTAGAATCGCCTCATTTTGAGTCGATAATGTGCTGAAAATGAGACGTTTTAGTCACATTGTCGACTCATAATGAGGCTAAGCAGATTATGTGCGAACAATGACACAAGTAAGCCAACTAACGACTTTTCAGGTGTACGCTCTTTAATATTTGTTTTCAGTGTGGCCCGCACCATAAACGAAATAACGGGTATGAGTCCAACTATCTGCTTATTTCAGAATCAAATGATCACATTATGTACGGTACCTATTTCTCATTATAGGTCGATTATGTCCGTATTTGCGCGAGGATATGTTGACGAAGTGCTCAATTCAAAAGTCGCGAAACCGTTATGAGGCAGAAAACTAATTTAAAGATAAGATTAGTTGGTCACATACAAGATAATATTTCCTCAAAGTTTCACCACATTCTGAATTCCATACCTGCTGAAATATTCGCGAAAATATCGTGTGGAACTGACTTTTTTTTTAGGTATTTAGTTGTATTTTGTTTTTCAATGCGAGTGGCCCCTTCCACACTACATATATCTAGCCAGTTGCAATACTGTATCACTTTCTCGTTGATTCAGAGATATGTTTCTGGAGGACTGTTCGGCTGTGTGCTTCGAGAGACAGGAATGCGTGTCCTTCTTTTTCTTCGGAGATGGCACATGTCAAATCCACAACTGCGTACCGAACATTGGCAATACACCGTCGGGAATATACACGGCAGTTGGATCCAGACATTTCAAAAGGAGAAATGTTGGCGGTAAGTCTTCTCTCATTACGTTTAAGGCGCATGGAGTAGAACGAACAAGAGGTTGTACCACGGGTTCTGGCATACACAAGGCACAATATAAACAAATGACAAGTCTTGTAATATTAGCGGGCATCACACACACACACTTCTTTGAAAGCCATTGTGATGATGAATATCCACACCAAATTTAACAGAGAACCTATAAACCTGAGATAGTCAGGATGAAATTTAACTTTCACAAATAGACAAAGGAATAATCTAGAACGGAAAACGTCAAAACAATAATTGAGCACTGGCAAACATGCGTACTCACTTTTGTTGAATCAATGAGATGGAAATTATGTATGTACACTTTGTGTCCAACCCTTCAACTACGATATTTTATATAGTTTGAAACAAATGTGTCCCTCTTGTGTATGTTTTTGTCACAGTCCTAACCAACAGGAGAACAACTATCAGATTTATTTCCGGAATTGTCACCCCCCATTTCGGACGCCAACATCATGGGCATGCCACATTGCCTGACATCTTATGTAGGCAATGATTAGTATCAATCGCATAAAAATGATGCACGTAAATGTTGTTTCCAATCATGCCACTGTGATATGTTTATGTCGTTTGACTAATAATACGTTATACATCTTTGGTATGTTTTTGTCACAATTTTTATACCGAATTTCTGATTTTGTTTAGAGTGTTCGCATGCTTGGAACCTAACTGTTTGCCCATTTCACAGTCTGTGTGATGAGAAACAAAAACACATATCACAATAGATGACCAGTTCTACCCAATGGGGAAACAATTTATCAGAAATAGTCACTTTTTCCAACGCCGCCATTGTGCCGATCACCTTGGATTAGGAGTACAAGTGCTATATTATAAGTTAATGTCCATATAATGCAGACGCCGATGGGAGCGTTGCCAGTGTTCAATACATAACATGGCGTTTGTTTACATATAGAGCACTAACTTGACAATACCATGCAATTTATGTGATATTTATGATTGGTATAAAAACTAAATTAGTCTATAACATTAAGATAATATTCTTTCTGTGTATGTCGGTTTTAACTGATGTGTCTATTTTAACAGCAATGCACACCGCCAACGCTTACCGCATCTTAAGTTGTGGATTTTACTTCGTCGTATGTGTGAAAACTATGATATTATTGTGAAAATCTTGTAATACATACTATATTTTCTTAATTGGTACGCAGGTTTATACATACATGTTGTATTCAAGATTCAGGGGTGCACGGGGTGACACCCTCGGAGTATTGTTGTATAATACTTCGTGCTCTTGCACTACGATAATGATTTCCTCGGCAGACATTTAATTAGAAGTAGCCAGTTTAGTCACTTAAAATGGCATTGGTAGTGTTGGAGTATTCCAAATCCTGTGACTTATTCGTCTATCTCAGTTGTTCAAAAAGACGGAAACACCAGAGTAAACACAGACCTTTACAGCTAACGTAGTACTGTGTTTGCTGTCGAGTCTGTGTTTTAACCAGACCTGGCGATAGAAATGCACTTTGGTTGCGACGCCATTTGAATGCTTCAGTGATATTACGCGTGTAGCCTACTGATTGTCAGTGATTGAACGTCGTGCGCAGGAGTCACCGATGTCGCGTCGCCGTCTTGATTGACCTTAGACAGAGGCGGCCCATTTGTGCTCCTTTTAAAAAAAAAAATTTAATTGAGCTCCTTGCTCCTTTCTTTTTTTCTTTAATTAAATTTTTAACCTCCGCCAGGGTGCCCCGAGTCACCACACCAAATTTGGTTGAAATTGGACGAGCAGTCTTGGATAGAAAAAATACGGACATACAGACAGACGGACAGACATATCCTACCTTTTTATATATAGACTAGCTGAAACAGGCTCCCTTTAAGAGCCTTTATTCAGCGTCGGAGGGGCCCTGTGTGTATTAGGGGCATGTGGCACATGTGTGCGCTTCGCGCACATGACAGACATATCATATTCTTTTATTTAAATATGGATCATATTATTATGCTACTTCAATATATCATCGGGCAAATAGGTTCATATTGGACCTAAATATTTTATTCTGATATAGGCCTATAGTGTACTTACACCAGTTGTTCTGATGGATGGCGCGAGTGAGCATATTTGTTTTTTGTTTGTTATCTATTCAATTAGATTTTTTAATCAAAATTTTGGAAAACTAACGCTGACATGAATTCTGCTTTTGATAGTCGATATCTGTCAATCAGAATCTCCTATTAATAGGCCCATTGTTACGATCTATAATGTAATTATATTCTGCTATTGAAAACGCGGAACGTGGATCTTTAACCCTTCCATGACGGGAGCTTCGCTGGTGCAGCATTAAGGATCATTTGCCATGTATTATATTATATATGCGAGTCTCCCACAGCCTGTCGTATATAAGAGAATGCACTGGCTTACAAGGTCAAAGTAAAGTTAATTATTGTTAAGCCAATGCATTCTCCTATGGGAGACTAGCATATATAAGAGAATGCATTGGCACAGTGTTTTTTGCAAATTTCAAGAAGCTCCAGTCATGGTAGGGTTAATAATAAATGCATATTGTTATGGTTGTGGGACGGGTACTACGCATGTTATGTTAAATTGTTTCTACACTTTTACTTTATTTCGAGTTCTATATAAGTGGTTTTCAATTTCAATTAATCTTGCCAACGGTTTACTATATACTGGTGGTGGCAGATCTCCAGTTGCTGTCGCTCAAGCGGTGTGTATCTAAATTGAATGTATTACATCATCCCTTTCGTTACTAAATACTCACTGACGAGTAGGCTCTTGTTGTTCAGTTCCACAAACGGCCTATTATGATGTATCTGAACAGTTCCCACCAATGAATAGGACTCCTTCTGCACTTGTATTATATTTCAGATATATGGTATATCCTTCTAATTCCTGAACATTCCTAGATATTATTAATAGACCATTACAATGACTTTTATACTGAATGTGAGAATCCATTTAGTAGAGAAGGGGTTTAATGTTATTATGCAAGCACCACTCCGTTTACTCTCATTCCTCGCATCAAAATGTAAGGTTAGAGTCCAGTCCCTCGCTCTGACTACCATCGCGTATATACACGTAATTAAATATAAAATGTTTTTTATTTATTCTGATTTTAACTAGCCAATTTCCAAATTAATATGAACAGTTCGGTTTCTCAGAATATTAAAGAATTATTTGTAACATGCAGAGCAAAGTCTCAGATAAAAAAAATGAGAGATTTCCTCAAATGATGTGTACGTGGTGGCATTGGTCGGGTCAGCTTAGCAGGGGGTTTAACTCTGCCTTGAAGTTTGTACTCACATTTCAGAGACCTCATGTGTCAAGAATACACATATCGACCAATATACCCATGTGCAGCTGCAGGACCAGGAGTCGCCGTTTTTCTTCACTATACTACCAGAAAACCGCAACAGGGATGACAGTCAGGCTCGATGTCAGGAAATAGGAGGGAATCTGCTTCTGATAACCAACCAAGCGATGAATGACGCAATTGAAACAGCAATAAGAGACGGAGGTAAGCATCACCTTTCGGGATAAAGGCTAATTTATTTCCGATAAACACATATATTCGTTATTATTTACATATCCCGTTCGTGTTACACTAAACGTTGTTCGGTGATTTGTCGACTGCCAAGTGGGTCACCCATTTCATAGTCCAATAACACACAGACCGTAACACAAACACGACATTACATATTGTATACATAATCTGACATAATCACTAAAAGGATCTAAAAGCGGTCAGCAGAAAAATTGGGCGTGCTTTTGAAAGTTCAGCTGAATTGTTTACATATGAAGCCAGTTATTTATATCAATCACGATGTCGTTGCTAAGAGCTCGGAAATATTAAATTTCACTACGTCTGCTATTCTCAAATTATCGGCAGATTTTGTGAAAATAAATAAAAATACACTCAGCTTTTTTATGGAAATAAATAATCAAAAGACCTATATAAATATAAAAAATGAATGTAGTGGGAGTGTGTGTTATTGGAGGATACAGCGCTGTTGTCGTTGGGGGCACATATTTAGTGAAAACCGATTCGCAGTTCACACAATGTACCCCAACAATCATATATCAATTGATAGTGTAGTGTTGAGGATCGGACTACATGCACTTGCAAAAGCAGATGAATGATATTCAGGACATCAGTATTTGCAGGTACATGTATCTGTACATTAATGCCCTAAATAATCGACTCCTTAACCACAGCAGAATTATGGGTAATTTTTCAGGATTTAGTAGGAAATATGGCTTGTTACATTCATTTCTTAAATAACATAGAAGAAGACAAACAATAGCAGAATTGTCCAGTATATTGGGGGGGGGATAGCTTAGTCGTGGTTTACGGAAATTTATAGGCTGCCCTGTCCTATTTGACATAATAAATTCACCATCTATAGTTTTCAATACCAGCAAATAATTATATCTCACATACGAACCCATTAATTGGACGATTTGATGGTCAGATATCCACTATCAAAAGAGGTTGTTTTAACACGTTTTGAATTTCTGTCAGCCAAGCAAAACTTCCAACGGTCTTCTCTTATAAAGAGCGTCCATGCATCTGCCGCACAATAGTGGCATATAATAAAGAGCGTTCTCAACTTTATACTCGTCTTCGACGTAAAACCTATGGGTGATTTTGCGTATTTTCCCGACCGATGTGATACCAATGATCGTGATTGTATAGATATAAGCGGAAAATATATACTTTCAAAATTCTGAGTTATTTTGTGTCAAATCTTCAAACCGCCGTCTGACAACTAAACCATAGGTTAAACTCGATACCGCAGGTCTAAATGACGCATTCTTCATCTATGGTTAAACTCAATCCAGCCATGCGCAGAAAATTGTTCAGAAGTAGTGCCTGTATATCGTCAAGTAAAACAAGCCTACTTGCCTAATACGGACCACCGCGTTCTACCGACAGCGAAAATCCACAAATAATATAAATTTTGATTGGAAATTTAAAAGCCAGAAGCGCTCATACCTTTTAATTTTATGGGGACCATTTTGTGTGTCAATTGCGGTAATTTTTTGTAACTTTAAACCGATAATTAAACCATATCATTCGACCGTACAGAAAATCGGACTTTATGGAGGCTATCCCTGGGATGATGGACCCGTCTTTTCTGGTCCGCGATATACAATTAAATAGTCTCGATATACACTGTTAGAAAAAATACCGTCGCTTTAACGGTCTGAGCCTGCGCAACATCGCTGCCGACATTTGACCGTTAAACATACGGTCAGGCCGTAGCATGTACCGCGGTATAAAACCGTTTAAGTAACTGACAGACCGTAACCAGTAACTGTCACACCGTTGTATGTTTTACGGTTCAGCACCGTTTTATTAATATCAAGACCGTAACTAATAAAGGTCATACCAATGGTATTTTTCATGGGTCAACACCAATATTTTGCTCTTAATTTGCTAATTTACCATAGAATTAGCCAGGTTCCCATGGTGACAATATGATTTCCCGGTAGGCATTACGATTCATATGTTTTTGAATGGTCGAAACTAGTATTATTTGTAACTGAAAAATACATCTTAGTTCTTATGTTACGATCATAGTTTTGATGAAATGTAAATCATCAATGCATAAAGTGATAGACAATACTTATGAAACTTTGCAGTTTGCAGAGGATCAAACTTGTTATCTGCCTCGTAGAATTTAATCCGGAAAAGGCTGCGCACGCGTAATGTGTTCGCCTTTCACTAACTACTGTATAAATATGGCTGTAAATAAAAAACGATACTAGTAATAGCTGATAAGCCAACCCATCACTATTCAGTTATGAATAATACTAATTTCGACCATTCTAAAATATGAATCGGCATGCCCTTTTAAGCCATAAATAGAACAAAGCTACATGTTTCACAGTTAAAACTCAAATGTATGTACATGTAAAAGTTAAATATCTTAATGGCATACTTTTTGGTAACATATAAGGCGTGAAATTGTCCAGTCACTTGTAAACACAGTTTTTGTTGTAGCAGGTGAATCCGTACATCATGACAATACAGTACCAGTCATAAGAAGTGGTATGTTTAGGCACACCTTTATTGCGATATTGAGCATGCTTAATTTCGAAAAAGGCGTGATTATAGCACAATACCAAAAATCTGTTGCGCTTATTATTGCAATATTGCACGCAAAATATTGTTATACTAAGCGCGCTAAGTTTCATTCAGACCCGATAGTGTTATATTTATATTAGATAAATACTGTGCATATAGTGTACATATAGCATTTACAATTATAATTATATACATATCTAAAACATTGTCTCTATTTATACAATAAACAATATAGAAGAGGCAATAATTTGATTTAAATGTCACAATTTTGATCGCAAGATGTCGCAATATTAAGCGCAAAATATTTAGATATTAAGCGCAAAATATTGCAATAATATCACAAGCGACATGCTTATAAGCGTTTGCACTTGCAATATTATTGTGATATTGGGCGCGAAAATAGCGCGCTTAATATACCACTTCTTTTGACTGGTACTGTATATCAATAACAGCTAGTTGGGATTGGAACCTTCAAGACAACAGCAGATCCCATAATAACTGTGCACAATGACTTGGCGACAATGTTCTCCTGTAGTCGCACATTTTCCATGAAATTTTAAAGCATGGTGCATCAAACTGTATACTGGTATCACAACACTTAGTATCAAAATCTGTGAGTCAGCCAAAGATATTTTGATAAGAACATCCAACCAATAGTGTACTCCCGGTAAATGTCGTAATAACTTGACGATAACATGGCGAAAAGTGACAATGTCTCATATCCACACGTTTCACTGAAAATTGATGAACACGGAATGAATTGGTCCGTGTAATTGTAAAGTTGGAATTGTAGATATGTGATCATCCGTCACTGCGCGGCGTCAGTTCACTGTTTACGGTGTTGTTGTTGACATTGAAGCTCTTGTGAATTACACTGGTGCGCACAGTACATGTACATGTATATCCTCTCTTGTAAATGTACATGCATGTGCTGTGAAACAATCAGATTCAGAACACTGTCAACTGGATTGTCAACATTCTAATAGCTGCTCGTTGAGTCGTTGTTATTATTGTCACTATTGGTTGACATCGAAGCTCGTGTTAATTGTACCTGTATCCTCTTGTGTCAGTAAATGTGCGAGTGTTTTGATAATAAGTCACAACACAGCACTGAGTCGAATGAAATCAGACCACGGATCATGCCATGAATCGATTGGCATGAATCTCTACTCTCGAATTTAGTGGAAATTGTCAATGATTAAGCCAGTTTTCGCAGAATTGAAACTTGTCCGGTTATCAAAGGAACCGAACTCAGATCGTCTTAACAACTTTCCATAATCGAAAAGGTAACAGTTTCCCAAAAACAATAGTTTACGATCAAATATGCAACGCCAAAGAAAATGGCGAAAAAAATATATGAGTGCTAAAGCGGGAACTTAAACCCGGAATGAGAATAACGTACACTCATCAATATACATGTACGTACCGATCCGCATAACACATGAATGCCGGATCAATAATACATATTAAATATCAGCAGAGTAAGATTAAGTCATACTGTATGGAGTCATTGCCGTATATAATATGGTCGCCGATAAATATACTATTGAATTTTGACGGCATGACTTTGAATCACGAAAATATTTAATTTAGACAATTTTCATGGGCACATAAAATAACGGTAAAAAACCGTCAAACTGATGAAACGGTATGGGACCGTCGATTATGACAATTACAATTGATTCATTCTCTGAGTTAATTGAGGGCGTGTCAATACAGGTTTATACCGGCCTGAGTGTGGTCCGCCTGGTCAGTATAACTGGGCGGTTTTGATTGCATGCTCATTTCAACGAATAGAGTTGTCCATCGGCTAGCCATTGAACTAACACAAACGCCTCCTTAGGCCAGGTTTACCAACAGACATTCACATCGAACGTTTGATAATTGAGTAATAATATGTGCACAGATATAGAAACTCTTGCCGTTATGCTTCCGGGCAACATACTGTAGCATTTAAGTTCGAAATACGGACTGTAAAAGCAGATGGCTTTGACTTTTGGCACCTCTATCGATTTGAAAATCGCGTTTATCCAGTTCAACTTAACTATTGGAACTATGCGACAATCACAGGAGAAATATTTCTGAATTATACTTGGGCATAAAATTTCTCGGCCCAGGTTGTATTTCTAATGAATTACTTCCAGTATTATATGTAGATGTCAGAGGGTTAAACCCTCTTTACTATCTACCGCTTTATTGTGAATGAATTATGGACGCTCATTGCATCCATGCTTTATTTTCCTAGGCTGACAAAAATTCAAAGGTTAAATCTTCCTCTTTATTTTCCTAGGCTGACAAAAATTCAAAGGTTAAATCTTCCTCTTTATTTTCCTAGGCTGACAAAAATTCAAAGGTTAAATCTTCCTCTTTTGAAATTCGATGTCTGGCCATTATTGTCTGGTATAAAAACGTACAGAGGTTTATGTCATCAACTCCGACAGGGTATTTTCAAGATAATACATTTCAACTAGATAGTGCATGGTTGGATACTTAGACTATCAGATATAGCCGTAAGGGTGCCCGAATTTTTAGTGGGGCTGAGACTTTTTGCCCGAATTCTGTTTTTACATGGTATGTTCATGGTTGTAACACAGCTTTTGTATAACGTACCTTGTATATACACAAAATATAACAAAATCGATTAAAATTGACCTTAAATATGTATAATTCTGGCAGAAATGTGAAAAATACTGTAACTTGCCACAATTTCCCCTCAAAATACCATTCAATTTTCCCGAAAATTACCAGAATTTTACTGAAAGTATCCCGAATAATGAACTTTCAAAACGTTTGGGGGGCTGCAGCCATCCCAGCCCCTTATCCATACGGTTATTCTATCAGAACAATATCCACATATAATCGATCTGAAAATCCACTGCATGTCGTTGATTCAGACTGTTGAAAATGTTTACCAAACTTGTAAGGGGGAGACATCTCCCCAACAGAACCCCTATCACCACGACCCTGATCTAAATAGTATAACATACATGTGCATATTGTTCGCAGGTCACACCGGATGTTTCTGGATAGATGGCAGCGACCGAAAAGAGGAAGGAGTGTGGTTGTCAAATGACGGTGACGTGATGTCCTTCCTCAACTGGGAGAGTGGAGAACCAAATTCATCGGGCGGCAACGAAGACTGTATGAATATTCTGAATGATAGACAGTTTAACGACCAAAGCTGTTATAAAAGGTGTAACATTATTTGCCAATTATAGTCATATCAGACAATGGGCTAATGACATTTCGCATGTCAAAACCATTATTATGTAAACACTACTGTTACAGAGGAAAACATTACAAAGATGTATATACTCAAAATATATAGCAAAGCCATTTAAATGTATAATTCGTTTTCAACTGTCCACATATAGTTGATATAAACGCTCTTTGTTGTTGTCATATCAGGAAAGGACTAACAAAAGTATGTTACCGATAAAAGTCAAATTAGTCCAATAAGATACCAAAGTTTAATAAAAACTTGACGGTAAACATTGGAACAGGTCAAAGCATTGAAAAATATTATGAAAATCATAGAGAACCCAGGCACTTTTGCCATCTGTTCGAATGTGGCGCTCGATTATTCATATTTTAAAGATAAAGTAAGCGTTGCCGGTGTGTATTGCTGTTCAAATAGTCACATCCGTTAAAATTAATGCCATTAAAACGAAAGAGTATTATATTATAGACAAACATTGTTCTTATACCAATCATAAATATCGCGTAAACTGCATGCTATTGTTATGTTAGTAATCTATGTAATCCCATTGTCAAGTTAACAACCACAGTAGAACATGATGACTCTCAAAAACAATAACGCCGAGCAGCAATTTATATACGGCCAACCGACACGCATAAAATGGCTAAATGCGCAGGGGGTCTTGAAAAAATACACATGTACAGAGTTGAATAAAATATATTTTACGCTAAATGACCACCCACCCCCACTCTCTGTGCAATTTTATATATGTTTGACAGGCTAACATTTTGGGACCCCCCCCCCCCCCCCGTCGACAAATTTTTTTCAGTAAATAAATATAAAATTAGTAAATAATATGTAACAAGATTATATCAGCCTGGTTCTTTCAAGCAATTACTATTTAGCAAATTCCAACATATTCAAACAACCAAAAACAGTGAAATGGTAGTAGCATGATCGAAGCAAGATCGTACAAGCAGTTCCCATATGTACCTGCTTACCATCGTTTTGCCAACATTTAAAGGCACGGGCGGCGTTCGTTGCAGAAATATTCATATTTGTTCAAATCGCCATCAACAGAAGGAATATTAAAAAATATATAATTTTGTTCATATGCCAAACATAATCAGCGCTTAAATAGTATATTGTCGTCAAGACGTACGATGTTGTACGTAAACAAGAGCCTGCTCGTGTTACAGAAGTTGTCCTTCTGTTTACATAACACAGCGCAATTATATTGGTTAATCACACACAAATGATATAAACGCTCTTTATTATTTCCATATCAGGAAAACAGTAACAAATAACGCTCTTTGTGTTTACCATATCCGGATCTAAAGAAAAGCCAGGTAACATAACGTTTTTTGCTTTTGTTAACATAACAAAAGAAAAAAAATGACAATAACATTCTGTTTATGCCCAATTTCTGATTGGTATAAGAACAATGTATGTCATCTATATATTATGTATTATGTATATGGATTTCATCTTCTGAAGACCTATCATATTCACCTCATAAATTCTATAGTGGTGCATGTGCACATACAGTGTTCAATTTTGTTGGCGGATGTACTCCATGTGGCATCCTAATGGAATGGGCAGTATGTCAGTGTTTGTTTGATTGCGCTTGTGTGCTCTACAATAATATACAAAGTAAGATGGTTATGGTAACCAGTGATTGTTGTATAAGGCTCAGAGGGCAAGATGATATTTGCAAATGGTATGTTATAATTTTATATTGTTGACATGCGGATGTCACATTTTGTCATTAAAACTGTGGCGCTTCAGTGGAGTTCTCACACAGGAAAATCAAAGTTGTTGTATTTGGGCCCTCCCAAAACTGACGTCACACTGAGGATAGATTATTTAGACATATCGCCAACGTAGAAGAAGTCTCACATATGGGTATTATTCAGAGCTCGACTGCTCAATAGAACCCAAAAGTTGAGATATCTGCTGACATGCTACGCAAATGCTTCTTTTCAGCTTGTTGCTCATCGGTTTCAACCGAATTATCACCATTAAAGCAACGTGGCGGGTTGCGCTCCAAAATACACCTATACACACCTAATAATATTCGCTTTTGAATTTATCCCGGTATCGAAATAGGTCGACAAATACTTGAACTACATTTATACGGGTATTATATGTCACAGAAAGACGCATTGCAGTCATTAAAGGCACGGGCGGCGTTCGTTGCAGAAACATTCATATTTGTTCAAATCGCCATCAACAGAAGGAATAAATAGCGCTTAAATAGTATATTGTCGTCAAAACGTACGATGGTGTACGTAAACAAGAGCCTGCTCGTGTTACAGAAGTTGCGCTTCTGTTTACATACCAGCTCAATTATATTGGTTAATCACAACAAAATTATATAAACGCTCTTTATTATTTCCATATCAGGAAAACAGTAACAAAAAATACTATCAATTATATGAGGTGGGACCTTGATATAATTAATCGGAATAAACATAAATCATGATTGATATGATTAGCATTTATACGGATGAGTATTTTGTGAGGTAATGATTTAAAGTAATTTTTGCATGTAAACAAACAGGTGTGAGCCGATTATTACAACTACCCCCTCCTACAACAATGTTGTGCCCACACAAAATATCACCCATAACAAAACAAATTACGCACAAATGATACAAAGACTAAAGACAAATTACAACATGATTACTGAATGTGAACAATATTATCTTTCCGTACGCATTTCCTAAGAAATTTCTGGATGACTGATTTTTTTTCTTTCTGATTACCCTTCGTCTTGGCGAGTCCTTTATAATCTTCATACTCCTCAACCCTGGCGGTCTGATCTCGTCATCAGAATCTGACTCTACATACCTCTGTTGCTCTCCAATAACATCTTCAACATCTCTCACTCGTGGCAGAACCCATGAACTGGTTGCACTCCTACTTTACATACCTGGTTTGGCAACGTTCGCGAGCCTGCATCGATTTTCATATCACCCAATTTACTCGCAATATAGCCAACAGCATCCGGGACATCGAATGTGACCGGATCATTCAGAAAGTTAGTCCACGGATCGTCCATGTCCATTGCTGACTCAATATCAAAAGTTAAGGTGCCTGAAGGAGTATTTTGACACATGATACTCTCGACTGAGCCACGTGGTGGCGTGCTCATTACCACGGTCTCACTTACAATTTCACACTGCTCTGCCTGTTACGGTGCAAGTTGGTTCTACGCTACCGTGGGTTGACTCGGTCTCGATGCTCTCACCGCCTACGCCTGGTTACTGATATTTTGGCTTGCTAAAAGAAGTCTCGCCCCCCCCACCAGCACAACATAGTATTACTGATCAAATAATCGATTTCCCAGATGGATGGATTAAGAATTATCATCCTGGCCAATCTGTCCACGTGACCCCGGTTACTTCTACGGGACTTCATTTCTGTCTGATGCTTCGTTTTATAATTACATAGTCTGCACATATACGGTACATTAATTGCTCAAAGGGTTTTGACACTACTTGGGGAACATCATTGCGGCGCTCCCCCGCAAAGGGGCACCCGACACAATTGTATAATAATCCACGCTTGCTGTGGGATGGCATGATTTATCTGAAAGCGAATAACACAAATGTTCCCCCTCCCCCTACTCTATGGAGTGGCCTTTTTAAGTGATACTTTAACCCATGTTGATACGTTTTCCCCTTGATAGAGCTTTACTTTATTGGCATTAACAACTTTTGTTTTTCCTTTAGAATCAAGTTGTAAAATATAGTTCAAGTCAGAAATCTTTTTAATCACTACAAATGGACCCTGATATATAAGTTGGAGTTTTGGAGATATTCCAATACCAAACGAGATCACCCGCTTGGAATTTAATAAATCTAGCGTTCAGGTCATAGCTTTCCCTTTGCCTTATACTAGCCTTGGAAGTGCTGACGAGCTACTTCGTGTGATTTAGTCAATTTTGACTTAAGAAGTTTAACATACTCCCCATAAGTTTCAAAAGGTGGTTGCATACTTTTAGACCCAACTTGGCACATTACTTCCGATGGTAATTTTACTCCACGACCCAACATCAATAAGTTTGGAGTGAGACCGGTACTTTCATTGGAACTATATGCTGCCGCTAAACAACTCAAATGCAGATCCCAATCGGTCTGTTCACCTTTAATAAATGCTTTTATCATTCATGATTTAGGACTGACCATTACAAGTAGGGATTTTTTAGGTCGTCCTAGTTTTCTTTATATTCAACAAAGTACAGAGCTCACTGAATATGTGGCTCTCATAATTTCGACTTTGATCTGAATGTAGGTTTTGGCAAATTTCAAACCTGACTAATAATTTATTTAATATTTTTCTGCAGATTGATCAAGTAATGGTAACACTTCAATCCACTTTGTGAAAGCATATACCACTAACAAATTGAATCTATTTCCCTTTGAGGTCCGTGGTAATGCCCCCAAAATATCAGTATACAAACGATCGAAAGGGGGTCCCAGTGGCATTTCCCTAATGATGCCGTATGTGTTTTAATTGGAGGTTTAATGGATGCATATTTCAATATCAACTCTGATTTCAAACCTATAATAATGTTGCAATGTGTTCTGAATAGTTTTCTTGTTACCCAAGTGTCCTGATATCAGAGAATTATGCATTTGTAACATAATCTCATGACGCAGTGACTTTGGAACTATGAGTTGCATATAACTATCCACCCCGTTGGACTTATAACATTTCTTTAAAAGCAAACCTGCATGGACTTCTAAAGAGTCCCAAATCAACCATAATGCCTCGTTTCAGGGCTGACCCCGACAACTTCATAATGTTTGGCTTTACATCCTTAATTTTAGCTGACACGATTGGCGATATATTTGTATCCGCCATCTGAAGTTACTGGATATTTTGAAGAGAACATACCCACCCAATGTGAACCTGGTGAGTGACTTTGTGGCTGGACATTTTGTGAATTGGATTTAGACATTTTGAGAATTAGACTGAGAAACAGAATCTGAATTTGGAGAACTTTTTCAACATGCAGACCTAGAATTGAACTGCCCTGTTAATTGGTTCATTGTGTCCATGGTCTAGTTCTTTGGATGGTAATGATAAAAGCTCACTATCTACCCGTTTACTTCATATTTATATCGACCGCTCGTTTGTGCCACTTTTTACAAGGCCCACATCTCAATGGTTCTGACATGTCTTCTTTCGAACAATCACAATCAAATGGATTTTAACATTGTGACATAGCGTCCGCATTATTGTGAGATTTACCTTTGCGATAAATAATTGAGAAGTCATAACTTCATAATATTTCAATCCACCTTGCAAATCGACCTTTTGGTTCCTTTAAACTGAAAAGCCACATTAAAGCTTGATGATCTGACCTAACTTAAAATTTTCGACCCAACAGATACTGACGAAAATATTCTATGAAATATCGCAACACGAGGAGCACACGGTCAGTGACCCAATAATAGGTTTCATCACGATTCAGGGTTCGATCAGCGTATGCTATGACCCTTTCCCCACCATTTTGGACTTGAATAAGAACAGCGCCAATAAAAATATCTGAGGCATCTGTGTCTAAGTTGTATTTGCCTTCGTCTAAAGGATATGCCATTATAATTGGGCTAACAAGTGCTTGTTTCAAAGTTTCGAAAGCTGCCTGACATTTATCTGACAACACAAAGTCTCTATTCTTCCGGGTAAGCTAAGTTAAAGGCTTGTCAATTTCCGAAAAACCTCTAATAAATCTTCGATAGTACAAAGCTAAACATAGGATCTGCTTCACGTTGGAACAGGCCAGCCAAGGACTTTGGAAACATTATTTTGATCAGGTAACACACCCTAATTGGAAATTATATGGCCTAGAAAAGTTACAATTGATCGCAACAAATGACATTCACTTTGGCAAAATTTTAGTCCTGAGTCCTTGATTCGATGCATGCACATTTTCAACATGATTTTGGAATGATTTACCCACCACTACTATGTCGTCGATATAGATTAGCAGAGAAAACCACGGAAGATGAGCTCCATTGTACGTTGAAATCGACTTGCAATATTAGACATTCCGTATGGCATTGTAACGTACTCGTGCAAACCATATTTTGTTACAAAAGCTGTCTTACAAATGTCAGATTTGCGGACAGGAATTTGATGATACGAACTTGTGCAATCAAAACTACTAAAAAGACATGAGCCAGCTAAGTCAATGCCGTCTTGTATTCTCGGAATCGGCCACGCGACTTTTCTGGAGACTGCGTTTAAAGGCACGCGAGGCCTTAGTTGTCGAAAATATTCATATTTGTTCCAATCACCGTTAACAGAAAACATTAAAACTCATACAGTTTCGTTCATATATACCATGACCATCGCGTAAACAGCATGTTATCATAAAGATTTACTATATTTTACCTAAGCAAGGGCCTGATTGTGTTACAGAAGACAACACAATGCTGCTGGCTAATAACACACAAATGGCATAAACGCTCTTTATTCGTTCCATATCAGGAATTCACCCACAAAGAACGCTCTTTATGTTTACCATCAAAATATAAACAAACACCAGAAAAGTAACTTTTTATGCTTTTGTTTACATAACAATGGTAAAAAATATGACAATAACATACTGTTTATGCGATATTTCTTATTTGTATATGGACAAAGTCTGTCTACATTTTGTTGTTCTTTCTGTTTGTGGCGGTTTTTGACGGGTGGAAATATTTTCACAGGATACCCACCGTCAAGGCCAACCGTACCTTTAAGGCACGATAATCAACACATAGGCGAAATTCATTACAGTGAGGCTTAGGAACCATAACAATTGGACAACTCCAAGGGCTAGTTGACGGACGTATCACCCCCTCTAATAAAAGCTTATTATTTGTGGTCTCAAGTTCCCATGCATAAGCCATTTGTACACGTCTTGGTAATTGACTGGTGGCAATTTCGTGGTCCGTTATATAAGTCGTCCCTATAGCATCCACATTTTTAGAAAAACTTCCTGAGACTCCTATAGTAATAGCCTCATAACCCCTGCTTATTCGGGTGTTATATTTTTAGTAGCATCATCATACAACTCTTTCAAATGTTCAGGCACTGAATAGTTTTCTGATTCACTCCCATCGAGGGTAGGGTTCTTCGATGAAGGCCCACTAACATGGTATTTGACACTCAGATTGCGAGACAAAACCTGTCTAATTACTGCATTCATCGGTGGCATTGGGATACTCATGTGTGAATAGAACCAAAGGCCCTTCTACAATTGTGGCATGGCCTATAACTTCATCTGTGTAGTTGGTTTCATGACCCTTAATTTACATGTGACATGATGCTCTAAATATACTAATGAATTGGCAACAAACAGTTCAGATTGTTCTAAAAAATGGATTGGCTCAATAATTTCTTCGCCCATATTTTCATATTGATTCCTCGGGTTCAATACAAACATCTACTATGCACTCTGAGAAAAGCGGAATACAATGATCAGCGGAACCAACTCGCCTAATTAACAACCACTTGGATACATGGTAAAGGTGTATCTTTAAGATAAATAACCCCCTCACTTAGCATTAAGTCGGCTGGACCATCTTCTTGCAGCATTTTAAGAGACCATCATCTGCTATTTCAGTCACTATTATTTCTTTTCAAGTTTCAAGTCACAAAAACTCCTTTGCCACATTCACACAATGGATCGCCATTAGCATTAAATAACATAGAAGTTGATTGCATTTTTGGTTGTTTACTCTTTGCTATTTTATCAAACACATTTTTGAAAGTATTGTACGAGTGGCCCCCGTCTCGACATAAACTCCACCCAATAGGCAATGACAAATTCCTACGTACACTTTCACTACAAACATGAAGACTTACTGGAGCAGTGGTCTCTGGAACTGACCGTTGTCCTCTCTCAGTTCTGAAGCATTTAAAGGCAAACCATTTGGTTGAGTTAAATTTGCACCTTGATTGGCATCTTGTGATTTATGAGGAATATGAACTTTTTGTCTGAAAAAAAAAATGTGTTTGAGACATGCTATTGGGTCCCTGGAAATGCCCTGCTGGACAACAGTTAGCATAACGTCCCTGTTTTTGACACCGGAAACAAGTTACCTCCCTTGGGTATTTTGACTAACTTTGATATCCTTTCAACGCATCACATGACCTGGTGACAGACACATCACATCACAAAATGTTCCGACTTCATGACGATGAGCATTATGGATCACTAACTTGCATTTCCCCTGCATAAGATTTAATCGAAACGCTGCAGGGGTAGTTCCTGTACGATAACGTGCATAATTCCTGTGCATAATATTAAATAAGTATTGTCTTAGTGGGTTAAACCAATAGTCTCGTACGAATAGATCTGAACACCTACCACGCCTCTCCAGTTCGAGAACCGAGGTTATTCGGGTCACACCATTAATAATTAAAATAGCGCGATCCCATACTGAGTGTACGAGTAAAATCTAACTGTTTCGAACTTGCCTGATAATGAATGTCACTTCTGTTAATCTACGTGATGTCTTTACAACCTTTTCGAATCTGGCCGAGATTAATGTAAAACATTTGGTAAAAGTGTCATGCATGTTTCGATAACGTGCATCATGTAGCCAACGTCGGATAGTAGAGTATTGTCTTTCCCAGGTCACGATCGTGTTTGTCTCAATACATCGAACCCTATCTAGTTACATCCATACCCCTATGCTTCGACAATTTCTAAATGATGTTCATTAAATATAAAAGTTTATTGTGAATAGGAACATATTAATCGCACTTCACACTAGATATTGGTTAGATATTTATATTAACAAACATTCTATCTTTGTTTCTTTCCTAAATTTCCGACTGCTGTTCTTCCCGCCACAAGTTTACAACTTAAAATGTTTTGACCGAGATCGGTGGGTGTGGTTTAAACAACCCAACCGATGCACATATAGCCACGATTGAACGTTTCTAGTTACCTGTGTAAGATTATTGATTGACTGTGCATCCGACGCTAAGTTTTTCAGCTGATATTGGCTGGCACCGCCAATATTCTTCATGAGTTTGTTCATTTAGAATTGGAGCAATCAATAAACAGTATATCTATTATATATTTTGGAAGATCTGTCTGTGGGTGGGTGTGTGTGTGTGTGTGTGTGTGTGTGAGGGTGTGTCTGTGTGTGTGTTCGCGATGAACTCGAACACGGCCGACCCGATTTCGATGAAACTTCGTATGTGAGGGTACTATCGGTCGGGAAGTGGCATAGGCATATTAATTTTCAGATCCGAGGTCAACTTTTCACGTGCCGAGGTCAAATCTGTTTTTACGCTGCGTTACGGGACTTTCATTTGAGTTCGGTGCTTACAAATCGATTCGAAACAGCGCGAATAATAAAATGCCAGTCATAATAATGACACTGTGAGAATCTTTCGTGTTTCCTCTTTCCAACGATATATAATGTGTATGTATCTGTTTTAGTTATCTGTCTCAATTATCAAGAAGAAGTGGTACTATCTTCCATCAGGATAAAAACAATGCGTAACTTCTATGACGTCGTTAGAGGTCATAACGTTAGATCACGTTAACGCTTAACCGGCCGATGCATTTGACTGTTTCAGACGTCTTGGCGATATATCGGGCACCGATGGTAATTTATCTTTACGTTGAAACTTGATAATTAATGAGCGTGTGTATGACGTGTATACGAGGCGCGTTTATATACTTGAGTGGAAATCAAATCGGGTTAAACTGGCGGATTTTTACGGACGAAATTTGATGCATAGGGTATCTCGGTATCCGCTGGGCCGATTTCCACCATTTATGGGGTGTTGGTGTTTGACCAAACCTGACCTTGACCTTCAAAATGGTCAATTCAAGGTCAAAGCCCGGACGAAGTCGGGTCACCTTCTAGTCTATTATATATTTTGGAAGATCTGTGTGTGTGAGGGTGTGTTTGTGTGTGTGTGTGTGTGTGTAATCGATGAACTCGAAAACGGCCGACCCGATTTCGATGAAACTTGGTATGTGGGGGTATTTTCGACCGGGGGGTGACATAGGCCTATTGATTTTCAGATCCGAGGTCAACTTTTCACGTGCCGAGGTCAAATCTGTTTTTACGCTGTGTTACGGGACTTTCATTTGAGTTCGGTGCTTACAAATCGATTCGAAACAGCGCGAATACTAAAATGCCAGTCATAATAATAACTGTGAGAATCTTTCGTGTTTCCTCTTTCCAACGATATGTAATGCGTATGTATCCGGTTTAGTTATCTGCCTCAATTATCAAGAAGAAGTGGTACTATCTTCCATCAGGATAAAAACAATGCGTAACTTCTATGACGTCGTTAGAGGTCATAACGTTAGCTCATGTTAACGCTTAACCGGCCGATGCATTTGACTGTTTCAGACATCTTGGCGATATCTCGGGAACCGATGGTAATTTATCTTTACGTTGAAACTTGATAATTAATGAGCGTGTGTATATGATGCGCGTTTATATACCTGAGTGGAAATCAAATCGGGTTAAACTGGCGGATTTTTACGGACGAAATTTGATGCATAGGGTATCTCGGTATCCGCTGGGCCGATTTCCGGTATCCGCTGTGCCGATTTCCACCATTTATGGGGTGTTGGTGTTTGACCCCAACTGACCTTGACCTTCAAAATGGTAAATTCAAGGTCAAAGCCCGGACGAAGTCGGGTCACCTTCTAGTCTATTATATATTTTGGAAGATCTGTTTGTGTGTGTGTGTGCGTGCCTGTGTGATCGCGATGGACTCGAAAACGGCCGAGCCGATTTCGATGAAACTTGGTATGAGGGGGGTATTTTCGGCCGGGGGTGGCATGGGCCTATTAATTTTCAGATCCGAGGTTAACTTTTCACGTGCCAAGGTCAAATCTGTTTTTACGCTGTGTTACGGGACTTTCATTTGAGTTCGGTGCTTACAAATCGATTCGAAACAGCGCGAATAATTAAATGTCAGTCATAATAATAACTGTGAGAATCTTTCGTGTTTCCTATTTCCAACGATATATAATGCGTTTGTATCCGTTTTAGTTATCTGCCTCAATTATCAAGAAGTGGTACTATCTTCCATCAGGATAAAAACAATGCGTAACTTCTATGACGTCGTTAGAGGTCATAACGTTAGATCACGTTAACGCTTAACCGGCCGATGCATTTGACTGTTTCAGACGTCTTGGCGATATCTCGGGCACCGATGGTAATTTATCTTTACGTTGAAACTTGATAATTAATGAGCGTGTGTATATGAGGCGCGTTTATATACTTGAGTGGAAATCAAATCGGGTTAAACTGGCGGATTTTTACGGACGAAATTTGATGCATAGGGTATCCACTGGGCCGATTTCCACCATTTTTGGGATGTTGGTGTTTGACCCCACCTGACCTTGACCTTCAAAATGGTCAATTCAAGGTCAAAGCCCGGACGAAGTCGGGTCACCTTCTAGTGTATATATACAAAGGATGAGGTGGTAAAAATAAGGACATGAATCATGTCAGTGTCATGCTTTCTGCCCAATCAAACCCTCTATTGTTACTATGTCTTTATTCTATGCAATTAATCTTCATTCATTTGCTTGATTTAGATAAATAAATATGTTGACAGTAACTTGACACAAAACGTTAATCATTGGAACAAATTAACATCATTCAAACAAAGTGCACACATTCGTTTTGTGATTTTCATCCTACCGGATTGTTTATTGTTTTATTTTCTCAAATTCAATACGTGAAATGAAGCGATCAATGTTTATACCGGACCTTCTTTGATGTATTACCTTATGGTGTGAGTGGTCCTAGAACAGTAAAGGAAAATTTTGATCAATCAAAAATATAGATGTTAATCTAACATAATTACAATACATATATATGATAATGATACACGTCTCATTTGTGTCCTTGACATTAAATATCATTTGGGGGTTAAGGTTAAAGAGGATCTCATCATATAATGTTCAAAAAGTCTTGAATACCACTCCAAAATATTAAAACCTATCTCTATTCCGTATGGTCGTAGATTTACGGTGAACGACCGACTCCCAATGTCTAGATGACAACGCTATGCCTCAATCGATCAAGGTTAGTCCGAAAATGTATGGCTCAACAGCAGGGCGACACGTGGATGGACCTTCCTGGAAAGAGACCTGACTGCAACTCCACCGAGTATGTGTGGGCCATGCTTGGCGGGAGAGTAGTCAGCAAACAAGAACGTCACCGTCAGGCAACCCTTGATTATCTGCAACATGGTCTGATACAGGAATGGACCATATTGACATTTCGGAAATTCGAAAGGAGATTAACATCATGTCGTGCGGTATCAAAGACAATACCGGTACACTAGGTGATCCCACTAGATATTGATTGTATGTTGTGATCTTCTCAAGCACACATTTGGGGCATGTGTAAGGACACACATTTAACAATAAATGGTTTATATAAGATCTTGGTTTTTCGTGGCTAGGATGATTTATTTCTTTACAACATGTATATACTCCATGTACAAAATGGTAGAGGAGCTTACATCATTTGAACAGTATAACTTAAGGTATAATTGGATATGGTTACAGTGGGTGATCAAATAATTCCCAACAGACAGCCCCGTATTGTTCAATAATTAGACTTTAAATCCCCTATTTCATTTACATAACTATTCAACAGTACACAAAACGCCAGAACAAGCATGCATAATTAATGAATAATTTGCATTTGCGAATATATATTCATGTGAAACTTTGGGAAAATAATTGGCATCAAAACGAAACGTTTCTGGAAAATTATGTGAAAAGTTTTTGTACGTTTCAATTTTTGATTAGTTCGAAACTCTGTTCTTAATAAAGTTGTGTATATTGTACGTAAAAAAGCTGGCTATGACTGGGCTCTTTTGACTTGTTATTCGGGTGGATAGAGTGAATACTTGCACCAAACATTTCCAAGATCACAGAGATAACATCAACTGCATGTACAATTCAGTTAAATGCAGAGTAATCAAACGACAACAGTGCAGAACTAAACCGATTATGAAATTCACTTTAATGTAATACCTTGCGGACAGCAATAAGCATCCAACTCAACTAAATGTTACCTGACGCGGACCAGTACCGACTTGGACAATAGGTCACTTATAATTAAAGCAAACCTGCTTCCAACTTCACTCATCACATACTCCAACCTGTTGTTCCACACTTGGAGAAGTCCACAAAGTTAATTTTCTCGTCATTTTGATCCAGCGACATTTCTTCAATGTATACTAATTACCACCATTTGGAAACGTGTATGACTCATATGTCATTCGCCTTGACGTATTTCATGTTTTTCTTTTTAACAACAGTTAATTAGTCAGCTTGCCGATCAGGTTCAGAAACATCACCATTTCATGACAGTTTATATTTTGAATAGAGCAATTCTGAGTAATGGATTCATCATCTTCATCTGTCTCAGAAACAATCAAGATCTTCTGTCTCAGAAGGCTCCTCCTGATTGCTCAGTATTCCGTGTTCCATTGGATATATGAACGTCGTTCTGTGGTACAATTCTAGATATTCTGAATTGTACCACACATTTTTGGTACAATCAAAGCAATGCTGCCAACGCCTAAAACCTTCAGAACACGCATAATTCAAACCTCAGACGAATTGGTTAATATCGTGCTGGAATGAAGAAAGAGACATACAATGGCTAAATGCTATAATACTGATTTTTATATAAGATATAACAGAAATAAGTATAATCTTCAAAAAGAGGCAACGAAAGGAGCCAGCGTTCAATAGTGACGACATGTTAACGTTATAGTTTGAAGACAAGAACTGTTTGATTCAACATCTTATAAAAAAAACTAGGCTATTATTTAGCGGGTTTCGGAAATCAAAATATTCACGGCTGTCACAATGACCGCGAAAACATGCAGAAGAATTAAATGAACGTGTCAATGACACTGTAACTCAACTTGGGGAAGCGTTAATAATTTTATGCTGAGCAGTCAATAGAATGATAAAGAAGGAAAGTCAAAAAGTTACAGTAAATGGATTGTATTGTGTTAATGAAATTAATTTCATTTCAAATATGTTTTGCTATATATATACGTTTCATTTCAATACAGGGGCGGCAGATAACGGCCTAGTTGGTCATATATACCGCTCCTGTACAATATAATCATGTTTATTTCTGAATACTTCACTGTTAGCATTATGTTTGTAAATGGTGTACAAAAACAATCAAACATTTCTCAACTAAATATGGGCTGCAGTGTGTGCCGATGGAGTCAAGCGTGAAATCCAAGATTGCTTCAGACGCCCAGATTTTTTAAAACAAATTTTGGAAGAATTGGACAGCTTCCATCTAGAGGGCACACCGAAGAACCATATGAAGTTTGGACGAGGGATGTGGGGTGTGGCTTGAAAGGTCGTGCCAAAGGATTTTAATCATGAAAAGAGTAAAATCCAGGATGGCCGCTGGCGACCATGTTTTTAACGAAATTCGGAAAATATCGTTGGCTCCCATCTGGAGGTCACCATGAAGGTCCTTATGAAGTTTGGGACGATCGGACGAGGGATGAGGCCTGTAGGTTGTGTCGAAGGATTTAGTCATGCAAAGAGTAAAATCGAAGATGGCCGCTGGCAGCCATGTTTTTCAACGAATTTCGGACAAAATCAATGGCGGCCATGTTTTTGATCGAAAATCGTTCAAATTCGATAGCTCTCATCTGGAGGTGATCCTAATGATGCATGTAAATTTACAAAACAATTCATAGATATATGCGGGCTGCAGGGTATGCCGATGGATTCAAATCTGAAAACCAAGATGGCTGCTGGCGGCCATGTTTTTCAACGAATTTCGGAAAAATTGGATGGCTCCCATCTAGAGGTCACCCCGAAGATCCATATGCAGTTTGGTGATGATCGGATGAGGGGTGTGGTCTGTAGAGTGAGCCAAAGGAAATAGATGACGGACGCACGCACGTACGTGCATGCGCAGGGACGACGGACGCCAACCCACGGTAAAAGCTCAAACTTTAACAAAGTAAAGTTGAGCTAAAAAGAAATAAATACACTGCACATCGGCTTGTATTTATTTGGGTGCGCTCATACATATTATTGATGCATATAATACATAAAGCAAGTACATTTAAATTCGTAAATAATATAACGTGGAAACCAACTTCCATAACCGGTGAATTTGCGGAGGAGACAACGATGACAACAATAAATAGCTAAATTAAAATAGAAGTTCTCGAAACATTGTTCAGTTTTGTATTAGATCCTATATTAGTGTTTGAATAGAACTACCACCAACAGCTCTTTACGAGTTATCCCTCTGCGGTGCGTGTGATCGTTCCGTTATTCACACACAAAAAGATCCGTTTAAATTGTACTGTCGATCCATGAGTTCAATTTACCATGTACTAATAACCGCACGCAACAGGGGGGGGGGGGGGGGGGGTCTGCAAAAAAATTGTGCTTGTAATTTTTTTCCAAAATGGGTTTTTTTCAAACAATTTACAAGTACTGACCATGTAATGTTGTTTGTAAGCATGTTAGTACCATGCTTGTTGGTATAGGGCTATATAGGCAGCTATAGTGACTATTTAGCCTCAGATTTAGCATCATTCTGGATTTCACAGGAACCCGGCCCACTTCACAGTGGACCACCGTAATAGCGTTCAGGAAACTTATGATCAACGGAAGAAATATTTAGTCGAACAGGGCCCATAACTCTGGTAGGCATTGATGGCCACAACCCGTGATATTATGCATATTCGTTCCCCATTTCTGGTCCGTCACCATGCCATAGGGCATCAAAATATGACAACCGACTCTTGAGTTATAATGCAAAATATTTGTACGGACGGATGCACGGACGGCTCGAGACGTCAACTATATACCCGCCGACTAATGGTGGGTATAATAACCATATATCTATGTGTATACCTTACCAAAAACAATTCCCCTCCCCCACCCCACCCCAGTGGATAATACTAAAGAGTTCTTTGGTCATGCACAAATAATTGTGGAACCGGCCTTGACCTGTTTAACACTGTTTACACAGTGTTCTCTGTCAGACAAAACACACTCGATATATTAAGGCTATAATGGGGTCTGGGGCGATTTGTGACATACAGTGTACCTACACAATGCTTTATTATTGTTGTTAGATACTGAAAACACCAGGAAACACAGTTTCTTTTTCATTTTTCTTATCTGTGTTTACCAATTAAGCATGTTATTGCTTGAGTCTTAATGGTACACAGCATGAGTTTGCACCAAAAAAGGATAGTGGGATGGGATTGAAAGGCAGTTAACACAGTTATTGAAAAACGGCTAAAAAAACCTCTGAAATTTTGATTAAAACATGAGAAAGGGGGGGGGGGGGTGGTCCCCAAAATGTTTTTGTTTTATTTTGCACAAATGGGGTGGTGGGTCCCTCGGGGTCGGAAAAATACTTTTTGGGCCCTATGTGTGCAATTTTTTCCAGATTCTGTTGGAAGACTTGTTATTTTTGAACAGAAAGTTGACTAATAATCTTCAGAAGATATATTATCTGTATTAAGTAACTGGTCACCAATTCTGCTTAATGATTTGGACGTACACACTTTTAATATATGCATGATACATGGTAGTTTATTGTGGAACAATTTCTGAATTTGTCATGAAATTGTGTGTTAGAAAATATGTGGGTCAACCAAGCTAATGTTTTTATCCGAATCCAACAATTACATAATTAAATATGGAGGTAACTTGATAATTATTGAAATAAATATTGAAGTTGCCAGATTTTTTTGCATAATAAAGACCGTTTACACTCAATTTTCTTTGTGGAATATAAACCTAGTTCATGCTATATTTGGTGAACCTCATTGCCATAATTTAACAAAGAGTGCGCGTGTCTCAGTATTAGCTTATATTTATATTAAGCAGGCCATCATCAGCACTGCTGTCTAAAATAAAGAGCGTTTACCATTTGATATATATACTATTCAGCTTTTCTATCAGTAACTATATTTATTAATTATTAAACTAACGCCCACTGAATAAAGATGGTTCATTATATGTATAACTTAGTTAGCTGCGATATCATCATCCCTTGTATTAAGTTAATTATTTTCGTGATAGGCCCTATACCAAAAAATAAAGAGCTTTTAATCAGTACATGGCATATGTGTGCTCTGTCAACGAAACAACTGATTACTATATAATAAGTGGGTGTTTAATATTAATTAAAATTAATTGATTTCTGAAATTGTGACACCGATCAGTGCGAATTTACTAGATACATAGAGACTAGTGTCAGTGTTGTAGTCCACTGAGTCCGGCAATATTAAATAAACGCTCTTTAATATATTGTGATAATCGTACTATCTTATTTGATTTTCTAGCACATTTGCACAACAAAAATGTCGAATAATACATATAATGTCTGTAATAAAACCTCTTTAAATGCATTAATATACAATGCGTCAAACGCGTACGGGCTAATATCATGGACATTGAAACCAAACTTGCAGATAAGCTGATGTTTCGACCGCAGTACGCCAACAGCGTATACGCCAACAGCGTAGCAAGAGGGAAAACTCTATTTTGCAGGATTACTTACTGTTGGTGGACGACTAATCCAATATCAATCCTCCTGCTAACCGCACAACGCGGAAGTAAAATAAAATTGTATATTCATTTCCAGCAAATTTACGCCTTGTTATTCCGTCATCTAAGTGAGTATAACACCCATTCACAGGGATTCGGGTTGTTGCTACAAATTGGATGCATCAAGGAAGGCCGGGACACAATAAACAGTTCAGGATTCGTTAAAGTTGAATTAGACTACTTTCGTATGATCATGTTATATGTCTTATATGTTATTGGGAATCGAAACCGCACAACGCGGAAGTATAATGAGTATAGCGACAGAGTATATCGTTTTTTAGCTCAACTTCAAGAAGTCTAGTTTGAGCTATTGTCATGGGTTGGAGTCCGTCCATCGGTGCTTTCGTCAACAATTTCCTTTCTCGTACCCTGCATGTCACATTTCTCATCCGATCGTCACCACACTTTCATATGGATCTTCAGTATGACATCTAGACGGGAGCCATCGACCCCCCCCCCGAAATTCGTTAAAAAAATGGCCGCCAACAGCCATCTTGGTTTTCAAATTTGAATCCACCGTCACACCATGCAGCCGACATTTATTGGAGAAATTTTTTGAAAATTTGCAGCAATATTCAGGATCACTTCTAGATTGGAGCTATCGAATGTGAACGATATTCTAACAAAAATATGTCTACCGGCGGCCAGTTCGGATTTTACTCTTTGCATCACTTCGGTTTGACTTCCGATATTACTTACACATTTAAAACGTTCATCATTGCTTATTGCTCCATTGAATATAATGTATGACATTATCCGATCTCCAAGTTGAGCTGCGGTGTCATTGACACTTTTATTTATGTTCAGCATTTAAGTGAGCCCACCACACTCATAGTACACGACCAAAGTGACATATAGACCACACGAGAACCTAGGCGGACATCTTATAATGGCAGCTCGCGGGCCATATTTTACTAATAAACACATTGAAACTTCAAAGTTTGCATGCCTTCCCACAACTATCCCATTTTTGCAAGAAACATTCAGTATAAAAAATACACCTTCCCAACCCTACCCTGGCGTTCAGTGTGGAAACTTAGCTAACAATTACACAAAAATAGTTTATAAATAAACATTTCCTATGAATTTATTTTTGATTTCAATAAAATTTATAGAACAGACAGAAGGAAACAGAATGAGTACTTGTACTATATGATGCATCTTCCCACGTGTTATGTTGTGATAAAATCCGTTGAAAACTGAAACGACGGTAAGCTATATATATATATGCATATGCATGGGGGCGTGGGCGCTGCATTCTAATGGGCACAACATTTGAGGTTAAAATAGGCTTAACCCGTCGCCGATGGGACTTATATAGTTAAAGATACGGGCGGCGTTGGCGGTGGGTATGCTGTTTGGACTCATCGCATTGGGAAATTTGAGCGTCTTAAAACGCGTGTGTGTGTACCTGAAGCTATATTTAAAGGAATATGATTGGAGATAGATACACTCAGGGTTCGCAAATATACAAGTGTACAATTATACATATACAACATACCTGACATTATATTATTCGTAGATATACGTGACATATGGCTTGACATAATACAAATTTACTTGCCTGTCGTGATAACACGGACATGTGGATTTACAGGTAGAGACATGTCTGAAGACGAAGACAAAACTTGCGTGTGAGAGAACAAGACATTATATTGTGGTAGCCAAGTGCTCTGCCCAATCAAACACAGTCAATCAAAGGCAACCAACCGCGATCATCGTGATTCCGATTGATGAACTGGCAGATAGATTGACTGAAGCCGTTCAATGGTAAAGTAGTCTGCACTATTTAGACACGAGAAATTATACAGATGCTAATTTAAAAGTCCTAAAATGTTATCAGATTTAGGCGCTTCAATAATTTGCGAACCAGATGTACACGAGTAAACACATGTGTGAATTAGAAGATAGATGACATACCGGGGAGGGGGTGTCCGGGGGGGGGGGCGGGGGTCCAACAATGTAAATAAGTGTATATACCACCATAACCACAAATATATCATCTTCATCACCATTACCATAATCTTCATCATCATCATCACACATCATCATCGTCATCATCATCATCATCATCGTGTAACTAATACTGTTTTGTTAACTTACTAATGCGCTTATGTAACATATTGATTTATGGCTAAGGCATAATAAAACATTGTTAAAATATCCACCTCCGTCAAATACCGCCACAAACAGAAAGAATAATAAAATATAGACAGACCTTGTTCTTATACCGATCAGAAATATGGCATAAACAGTATGTTATTGTCAATTTGTTTTCCTTTGTTATGTGAACAAAAGTAAAAAAAACAGAAATATGGCATACACAGTATGTTATTGTCAATTTGTTTTCCTTTGTTATGTAAACAAAAGCAAAAAACGTTACGTTTCCTGGCTTTTGTTTAGATCCGGATATGGTACATAGCGCTATATAAATGATATGCATTATTATTATTATGTACACATAAAGAGCGTTATTTGTTACTGTTTTCCTGATATGGAAATACTAAAGAGAGTTTATATCAATTATGTGTGATTAACCAATAGAATTGCGCTGTGTTATGTAAACAGAAGCACAACTTCTGTAACACAAGCAGGCTATTTTGTATGTACATGTAAACTATTGTACGTTTAGACTCTTGAGGACAATATACTATTTACGCGCTGATTATGTTTGGCATATGAACAAAACTATATATATTTTAATATTCATTCCGTTGATGGCGATTTGAACAAATATGAATATTTCTGCAACGAACGCCGCCCGTGTATTTAACACTGTCGCTAATTAGTTGTTTGTAACCTTTAGATCATGCCATGAATCTCTCTTCGCCAGTAGATATCATATTCCACCAATTCAAAAACGGGAAAATTATAACTCAGGTAATCTATTTTCTAAGCTAATACCTGCTCCTTAATAATGAAATGCACAGTATTGAGGTGAAGGTCCCAGACATATTGCATAATTTTTGTGACTTTTATGAGCCGATTTCGCTTTATGTCGCTTACAATCATACTATTTTCCCCAGCTAATCAATTCAAGTTTATCGCGAATTGTAATTCAATTCTAATTCGAATATTTGTCGCTGAAACAGACATTCTGATTGGCCGAGAGCTGTTAACTTTAGTTTTCGATTCACCAGTATCGGTCGCTGAAGCATTCACAAATATTGAATGAAGCACATTGTTATTGACAACGCGCGTAAAATAGGTCACCACGCTACTACATGTACATGTAGGTATCATATTGCACGTTATAGAGTCAACCGGAACATTGTTTACTATAGACTATAAGTAGAATTACGTCCCTTTGGCTTTTTACACGGTATCTCGAATACGAGTTAATTAAACAAATCGTGCACTCAATTGGTGTATAATACAGTTCAAATAAATTTACAAATTCAAGATACGTAATAACCATGGCATTTAAAAATGTGGGTTTTCCCCCGTCTGATATACATTCGTATTCAAACAAAGCCGGGATATTGTGGCTTGGTATATTGGCTTTCGTCAGCCTTTCAAATTTTGATGAAAGATGTCGGAAGGGTTGGTCAACGACCTAATGATTCGTGCACTTCGAATAGAGCTGATGTATCGTGAGTCTGGCCAAAGGTTAACACTGAGGCCTATGGAAAATATTTAGTTCCTTCTAACATAAGCACAAAAAATCGAGTTTTTCGTATATCGATCTATGACGAAGAAATCTGGTGGACTATAACATTATTGTGGTTTTATTTGCGAGGCATGCATACATGTAGTTGGACATTACAATACCACAGGATTCGTCTTTTGTGGCCATTTTTCACGACATGGGGAAATTTTGCACCTATAATGACGTCGGTGTGATTTTCACATATTCATCGTCATTAAATAGGTAAAGTAGACACGTGGGTAGGGTGAGACAGATGGCACGTGTTGGGTGAAACAGGGAAATCTCATCCAGCTATCCCACATAGGCTGACTGTGGTAAGATGTGTATAGGGGTGGGATATATGTGTGTCTCAAACAACCAGTTTGTGTTAACCGGCAAATTTGTTCTCGTTCAAATAGTGATGACGGTTCAACTAAATTTGGAATAAACCAAGAAAATATAATATCCGTTCAGAATGTGACTTATATTTATATTTATTTAAATTATTTAATATATGCAGATGCATATTTATTTAAATTATTTAATATATGCAGATGCATGGGCCAGTGTTTGCTCATGACTATATAATACTGTGCAGATTCATGTGTACTACTTTGATAGATCTTTGATCTGTTCGATTGGTTTAGATGCATCAACATATTTTACATAAACCTTTCCTCCTACTGACCAAGTGTCTGCAACTTCTTTTCTTTCTTTAGATTTCTTGATTAGGTTAGTATTGTATTCAGTTAGGTCTTCTTTGATCACAATACATGAGCCTTTAAGAAGTTTTCTATTACTAATAGCAGCATGGTTTGTTCTTCTTAATACAAGCTGACATACTATGCTTCGCGAATACCCAGTCTCCTGTCCTGGTTGGAGTTTGCCTATTCTATGAGCAATACTTATATCATCCTGTGATATATTCATGGACAGTTTATTATTCATCAGATCAACACGTTTCTTCTCACATTCATCCACTGATTCCTTAATGCTGTCCCCTGGTATGCCAAATATCATGATGCTATCCTTTCTAGTTTGTTGCTCCAGTTTGTTGTGTTTATCCTTCAAGTCTCTAATTTCTGACTCAAGTGAATTTACTTTGGCATCCATGTCATCAATATCATTCTTGAGGCCATGCATTTCAGTGTCTAGGTCGCCCATCTTTTTTTTCACATCAAAGACTCTGCCTCTGCACTCATCTTTAGCATCTTCAATTTTTTCATCAAAGTCAGATTTTAGTTTGTTTATTATCTGATTTAGACTGTCCAGTTTCACAAGTGGTTCTATGCTCCTGTCATGATAGTCTTTAGTAACCATTGTGTCTAGCTTGGAATTTATTTGTGCTAGTACTGCATCAAGACTGCTGGGAACTATGTCAGTGTTAGACTTTTCTGCTACAAACTGTAATCTCTGTTGAGTTTTTGAATTGTCAGTCATTTTTATTTTCTTTGATGGCATGGCTTTGTTTCTAAATGCAGGTGGGTTCTTTGAATCTCCATGCATGCTATCATCGCCACTGGCGCGAGACATAGAACTTGCTAGGGGACGTTTTTTTTATCAGCCATTTTACTTTCTACGTTTGTGGTCTATATCACGAGAATAGGCGTTGTAATGTAGGCTGAGAATTCACCTTCAAAGTTCACTTTTAACCTTACTTTAAGAGATTAATTAGTACTGTGATGGTTTTTCTGTCGGTTGTTCATCTTGTGTATCAAAAACGAGTGTCGATCACGTCGGATAATTGATCAGATTTAATTATTTATCTGCAAAATTTGTGTATTGTTTACGGCGCCATCTTGGATGGCTCGAGTCTAGTGGCTCGATCAGTCATCAGGGAAATTGTTGAAACATAGGCAGTTATAACCCAGTTCAAATTGTGGTGAAGCTTGTTTGATTTTATTTAAATATACAACTATTCATAAAAGAAAAGGGGGAGCTCGATTGGTGTATATCTAGGCCAGTCTTGTCAGTGACTTAGTAGCATAAATGTTGTTAAGAATGATGATGAACACCAAAAATAAAATAAAATGCTCCAGTTAGCTTCATCTTACATGTAGGTACATTGATCACACACATGTTTAATCAATGCAAGCATAGCAGTATTAATACATTGGAAATATGATAAACAATTATCAATTGTTTCACTTTCTTATTCCTAATGCTTCGTTGTTGTTCTATTTGCAGATTGATATCTTTGACTTCTTCATGAGTGAATTCAATTTTGATTCTGACGTTGATCTGTTGGAGGACTACTCATCACCTGATGTTATTATTATCACAGACTCTAATGATTTGAGTGATAGTGATGCTACACAGCCACCATCAGATTACCATTCAACAGATAGTGATGCCCCATAGCCGCATTCAGAGTTATTTGTAGATTCAAGAGCCAGTGCCACTACACAGCCGAAACCAGAGTTACCACTTCTTGATTGTTTACCAAGTGAATTCATTGATTTTGGTTGGCAAGTCGGTGTATGTTGTGGAATTGTAAGTATATATTTTAAGAGAGTCACTTGTTTGTGACTGTATACATGCTTATATATTTTGACATATAACAGTCACATAAATAGTGCACTCTCGGATCGTAACTAGTGGGTCTTCAATGCTTCTTTGGAAGTGGATATGTTAACCTTTCATTTTCAAAATGTATGTACCCCTCCTCTGAACCAGACAAAATTCCCACTTTTTGAATATCCCAACTTTACGCTCATGAGTGCATGATGACAGCAAAGTTAGATTGTGATACTACAGGGTTTTATATTTTGAAAATAATTGCAAATGACTGCAGGAGCTTCTGGTTACATGTAGGCCTAAAAATAGTGATGTTTCCAGCTTCCCAGTCATGACAAAAAATAAACACCAAAAATGCATTAATAAAATCCCGATCGTAGTAAAATTTTTAGCTGTTAATGTCACAATAATTGTTTATGCTCATTTGCTGCTGTGATGTCACTTGTGGTGCCAGGGCCATATATTCATAATGAATATATTTGATATATTGAAGTTTTAAAAAAGAGAACAAAAATGTGCATACCCACCCATATGTGGAAACATCTCTCCGTTTTAGGCCTTTATATGTACTGATTTTAATTCGGAATTATTACCAGGTATAAAAGTGGCAAGTTACATGCTCATTGTGGTATATTTGCTAGATATCATCAGTTGACTGACCTTGTTCAATGGTGTTTTTTAGGATTGTAAAGAATCAGCAGGAAAGAAATCAAGGGTTGAACAACAACATATAGTGGAGGTTAGTGGAATAATTGTTAAATAATTTTTTTCTTAACCTAGACCTGCGGCTTCTCGGTTTTGGTTTAGAAGTGAGAAACCTGCAACTACAACAGTTTAGCAAAATCCTGTATATAGAAATGTTATCTAAATACCCACTGTATAGGTAGCTATAGCATAATTAGTGCATGAGGATTAATAATAGTCCAGGAGATCGACCCCAAGAAATAACAAATGTTGCTCATTTTGACGGACAAGTGCTATCCGGTCTAATTTTGTAGTAAAATATATGTAGATTACGAAAATCCATGATAGCAGTGGTGAATTTGTAGCTTAATTGGCAAAAAACGTGTTTTTATTGACCTACCCGACGACCGAAAATGAAAGAATTTTCCGACGACGTCATAGTACTACTAGTGGTCCGGGAGCTAATATGGGTACCCTTGCACCCCATGGGACTTAACTTCTCCCCACTCATTTTGTTCCTTATTATGTCCTTCAACTTTTAAGCAATGTTAACAAGAAAAAAAAGTGACCGTATAGACTCCAGACAAAATGGCGTCCATCATGGCCGTCGTTTTTCAGACCAGATCCTAAGTCTGTTTTATGCAAATTATAGCGGTGAAAATCTTGTAAAATGTATACAAATGTATATATTTTCGTGAAGCTAAGACATAATGTCACTTTTTTGGGGCAAAATTGAAACTCACCATCCAAGATGGCCACCAAAATGGCCGCCGGAAGTTGAAAATATGACTTTTTTTTACAAATATCTTCTAGATCGATTCATGCTGTTTGGAACTGGTTCAGTAATGCGAATTTATTTTGTATAATAACTGATCATAGGGGCAATTAAATATGCACTTTTTGGGGGTCCTAGCCCCTTCCGTTCCCTCAAAATTTGAATTTACAGAACGCGGTATAAAATTTCCCAAAAAAATCACAATTGGGATTATAGGCATATTTTAACAAGAAATGAACAGAACTTTGTAATGTAATTGATGCATATGATTATACCTATGAATATTCCAACTCACTGGAACCAAAATTCTTACTTTGGCTCAAAATAGCTGCCAAAATATGGAAAATGGTAAATATTGCCCCAGCGTGTCCTGCAATCGATTAAAAGTTGTGGATGATGTACAAAATTGGCTATTCTGCCTTCTATACATTGAATACTAACATGTCTGATGTACCATGGTTTATTGTTACTATTGTCACCACTGACATCACCAAAAATATTGGACTAATTTTCTCTCAAAAACTTGACTTAAATATCGGCAAAAATTCACTTTTCATGTTTGGACCTTTTTTTCAATTAAAATGTAACTATCTTTGGGTTGAAAGGTGTTTATTGTTTTGGTCTATATTAAATGTGTCACACTACGGGATTTATAGACCAAATTGTTCGCCCGATTTTCAAAGAACTGTATACTCTCATTAAGTAGACATGGATAAACTTTTTATATGCAGTCTGTGTCAGGGAGGACGCAGTTATATAGGGGTGGGTGTAATATAGTGTGTCATTGTGACATATTTCTCGATGGGTTAATATATAATGCTATGCTAATTATGGTCTGAAATGACTAATATCGAGATTTATGGTGACCATTCAACGTTTGATACCATTTGATGTCCCGATGGGGTATATTTTAGAAGTTCTGACACGTCGCCAAGCTTCGGTACATGTCACGAAGCTTCGGTACATAGGATGAAAAACCGCCACAGATTTGGGGTTAATGATGCAAGGTCACATTTTTCGCCAGATTTCGACAGAAGTATATGCTCTCATTAAGTAGACATGGATAAACTTCTTGTATGTATCACTGTGTCAGGGAGGAAGCAGTTTAACATATAGGGTTGATGTAATATAGTGTGTCATTTTGACATAATTACACCATGGGTTAATATATAATTCCATGATAGTTACGGTCTGAAATGACTGATATCGAAGTTTATGGCGACCTTCGGTAAATTGGATGAAAAATCGCCACAGATTTGGGGCTAACGATGCGAGGTCAGATTTTGACGGAACTGTATACTCTCATTAAGTAGACATCGATAAACTTCTTATATATAGCCCTGTGTCAGTGAGGGAGCAGTTATATAGTAGGTGTAATATAGTGTGTCATTATGACATATTCCTCGATGGGTTAATATATAATGCGATGCTAATTATGATCTGAAATTATTAATATCCGGGTTTCTGGTGACCATTCAATGTACCATATGATGTCCTATGGTGGTATATTCCTGGAGTTCTGACACGTCACTAAGCTTTGGTACATGGCATGAAGCTTCGGTGCATTGGATGAAAACCCGCCACAGGTTTGGGTTTAAGAATGCATTGTCAATTTGTTTTTTGCCACAGCGCTGGGAGATAAGTACCCAGGGCCACATGTTTTGTTCTGATTTTGATAGTACTGTATACTGTTATTAATAAAGATACACCTTGATTAACTTCATGTTGAATGAACCGGTCACAGTATAATTTTCTATTATTGAACATTTAACTTGAATGTCACGAATAATCGGGATATTCATGTTTTTGTTTCGACGCCGACTGTATGCATAAATATGATTTAAATATAGTAATATACGAATACTAATTAATGTACCTAAGCTTCGTATCTATAGGTTACTAACACCTAATTATTTTCCATAGGCGACAGTGTTAACTAAAAGTCTCACCGGCTATGGGTTAAGCCTATTTGAACTTCAAGTGGTCAATTTTCCCTTAGAACGTCATCCGCTGCACAAGTGTGTTACAACAAACGTGCCCTTTTCGGTATTTTTTTCAAACGATAATGTTGCATTTCCACAACTACCCCATTTACTGCACAAAAATCAGCAGCATAAACATATCCAGACCACTTCCGTAACTTCTGGACACCACCAGACTCTTCCTGGACATCTAAACATACAAAATCGCCATATTTACGTAGGCTATGATTTCTGTTCCCGATTAGGGATATTTCCCTCAATGATAATCAACCAATCAGCAGCCAGATTTTTTTGTTATGCTGACTCGAGTTTCAAGAAGCGTAACTCTATATAATTAGTTGCTTGTAACATATAATTGTAAAGAAAATCGAACTTTGATCGTGTAAACCGCGCCAATTTTACAAGAAAAGCTTTACTGTGATACGATATAAATATAGGAGTCATTGGACATCCTATTATCTCCCAGTGGTCCTTTGACACACATACCCCATTTTAAAATTGACCCATTTTTTTGGGGTAAGAAATAACACCGATACTCGATTCCTGATAACTCTGGAAGCACAGTTTAGTAGAAAGATACTAATGTCTCATGTCATGCTTGTTATATACATATATACTGCACAGTGTCGTATGGCCCATGTCCATCCACTCTCTAATCGGAATATTATTACCACAAATGTGACCACACCCAAAATTCAGGGTTTTTCATCATAATTTAATTTGTAAAATCCTACTCGCGTGCATAACGCACAGGATAGAAAGGCATATGTATACGTTTTGAAAACTAGTTACGTATATCTACCATACGCCTTAAGGAATTTATCTAATTTTGAACAGTACAATGTTTAATTGGATTTGAATTAGACCACCCCTCAACTTTGAAAACAAGTAGAAACCTTCTTAATTCCATTTAAAAACATTGCAGAAGCCAAGTTGTAAATTATTTAACAATATTAAAATAATTATGGTGAATTTAACCTTAAAATATCATACTAAGATGAAATGGTTGCAATTTTGACGATTTTGCGTAAAAAAGTTAAAAAAAAAATGGTAAAAAAAAAACAAACCCCATTGAAATTCTTTTTTTAGCACAATTAGTTATTTAACATTATTAACACAATTACTATTCAACTTAATCACCAAAATCATACTAAAATGAAATCTTTACACATTGAAAAAAAAATGAAAATTTTGGGCTTAAAATGTAGAAAAATGCCCAAAATATCGAAAAAAAACAAAGAAGGCTACAAATTTGTTCTTGCTATCATGATTTTTCTTCATTACCATACCTAAAACATTAAAAATAACATTGTCGCAGCTTGTCCGTCAATATGAGCAACACTACCTCCCGATCTCCTGGACTATAATGACACAACTGTGTCAGTTAAATATTTTGTATGCACATTGATAGTCTCAGTGAGTGTATGGGGCCACAAATTGATATGATTTATATAAAATAATTATCAGAAGATTTGTGAATTGTAAATTAATAGCTTTACTACCCTTTAGGCACAATTTTCCATTCTGTATCTTCTGCACATACATGTTCTTGTCTATTCCATACAATAAATTATTCACTCTGAAAACACCAACATATTGTATTCCAGCACTGATTACATAGTTCAGTTGCTTTAAGTGTCGCAATTCTTTTATTAAAGTATGCACATTATAAATATAAAGATACCAGTTAACAGATATTTAACATTCTCATGAAGAGTTACTTATCGTACTAAAAATCATGTCACTCATCCATGTCGAAATTGATGATTGTCTCATTTATATGTTATAAGTTTTATTCTCATAATTTCAGGTTAAAGGCACGTGAGGCCTTAGTTGTCGAAAATATTCATATTTGTTCTAATCACCGTAAACAGAAAAACATTAAAACGCATACAGTTTCGTTAATATATACCATGACCATCGCGTAAACAGCATGTTATCATAAAGACCTACTATATTTTACCTAAGCAAGAGCCTGATTGTGTTACAGAAGACAGCACAATGCTACTGGCAAATGGCATAAACGCTCTTTATTACTTCCATATCAGGAATTCACCAACAAATAACGCTCTCTATGTTTACCATCATAATATAAATAAACACCAGAAAAGTAACTTTTGATGCTTTTGTTTACATAACAATGGTCAAACATATGACAATAACATATTGTTTATGCGATATTTCTTATTTGTATACGGACAAAGTCTGTCTACATTTTGATGTTCTTTCTGTTTGTGGCGGTTTTTGACGGATGGAAATATTTTCATAGGATACCCACCGCCAAGGCCAACCGTACCTTTAACCAAGAAAGTTTACCTAATTACCCGCATTGTGGCACTTCCAGTTCCAATGAGAAAACTGCTGAAGCTCCAATCATTGTAAGTTGTCTTTTTACATAGTTAAATTGCATTGTGACACACGTCTCATCTGTACACGTTATACCAGCAGTCAGTGTTATATGCATATAATGGGTGTCTTGTTGTTGACTGTGTATTAAGTATTGGTCTAAGAAGAAGAATAGTCGACTCACCTGCAGGTGAGAGTATTTTTCCTCGTTCGGGACTATTATTTTGACATAAACAACAAGACATCCATTTATTATATAGAACACTAGTATACATTTTTTCAAAAATAATATCTACCATCACCCTTGAAACCAGTTTAGCTTCTACAAAGATATTTCTGCAAAATTAGACAACTTTTCCTTCAAAGTAATGAAGAAAAGTAAGTTTTTATTTTAACTAACTATCATATATTTTTCTGTCTATCAAGACTCAGCCAAATGCGAAGTTTATATTAATATAAATGCTTTAACCATTCCAGGTAACTCAGTATGAAAACGAATTCATTGTTATCCTTTGTTGAGTCTATTAATGCACCTATATTGATCCAAGACATGTAGAAAATGGCTTCCGTTTGGCCATCTGTTCTGTCAAGTGCGCCTGTTACATATACTATGAATAGAAAAATAAAAAATATTTTCCGATAGTAGGGCAGCAGGTCTATACGGAAAAGTATAGCTGTATTTAGCCTATTTTATTGCTAGAATGTTTTGTGAGATATCATGTTTATATATATATATATGTACCAACTTTCGGTGTCAGGTGGATAATCGTAGTCTCACAATGGCCTGCAATACGTTTCAAACCCTTTGGTCATTTCGTACCAATGTTTTGGTAATTTCGTACCAATGTTTAGGTCGTTTTGTACCATTGGGGTAAATATTTTCTGACAATAATTATTGATTACTATGATGTCTAGTTATGGTAAACCTGTGTTAAGATATGTGTATATACTAATCTTGTTTGCCAAATGAAGGTACCTGTACGTCAATTACTTTCATGAGAAAAATCCATCCTGCATGATGCTTGTTTTGGTCTGCATATTTAAAACAAATTTTGATTAGAATTTGCTATACAAATAGTTTAAATACAAGATGCGAATAGACACGTTTGCACCAAGCACTTCTTTTCCACCTTGCACTATTATAAAAATTTTCTAACATTTCTAGCCTGCACTTATATTCCACCCTGCCCTTCTATTTGGCACATGAGTCGGTGGTACAAAACATCTTTGTGCCAAATGACCAATGTATGAAATGTCCAGAAGACGTTTTGGTCCAATGCCCTGCAGATTATTTTTGCTGAATCATATTGAATCAAATCACAATTGTGTATCCAAATAGAATCCAAATAGAATCCAAAATTGAATAAAAAATAATGCCAGAATCGCAAAGCCCTAGGCTACATCACAGTCAGCACACTTAACAGGCAGGTAGGTATATAGCCGTTTCTGTTCTACAGGTTTCTGTCTTCAAAAGACTGGCATCAGATGTGTTCAGATTGATAAGCTAAAGATTTTTAGCACAATATACAGTGGACCCCTCGTGCAAAACTTTTCATTTGTTGAAGAGAACACACTAGTAGATGACTTTGCTCCTGTTTATGTTGATAAACTAGTTCAAACCATAGAATCCAGAGGAGAAGCAGTGGACTCGTCAACACAAATAACCTCAAACATCCACCATCCCAAATTTGAACTTTTTACTGAAACAGCCTTATCAGAGACATCTTCATCTTTAATTACTTCTGCTGATTCTTATTCCCAGACAATTTAGGCAACAAAATTATCACATAATTAATTAACAACACAGTAATCAAGCACATTGTTGAAGACGGGCTCTGTGAATGTGTCACTTGGTCACATGAGCTGTGCCATGGGTTGATATCAAAAGATAGACTCAGATACCGCTGCAAGAAAATATATGATCGCCATAGAGATTTTCAAAAACGTATCACACGAATTGGGATTCAAGAGGAATATGATGTTTTTTCATCCCACACATTCGACATAGATATACAGCCACAACCACAAAAGAGAAAATTATCTAATGATTCATCAGAACTGACATCATTAAATCCAGATGACTTGACTTGCATGAGTATTAATACATCCTTGGCATCTGATCTCCTGGATTCTCGAAGTGAGGTGGATACATTATGCATGAAGGCCGCCCAATCCGAAGACAAGAGTAAACAAAAGAAGAAGAAATTGTATGCCACAATAAAAGATTTAAAGTACCAAGTAAAATGTTTGAAGAAACTGGAGAAAGTCTTGAGATTCAAACTAAAATGCAAAGATGACAGTATAAAGAGGCTGAATTCCAAGAGTATGTATTATAGTGACACCCTTGAAAAAAGCAGTAAAAATCTATCTGACACCAACAAACAATTGGAAACATCTCTCTCAAATTTGCAACTGTCAACAGCAGAAGATGAAGTTCACCTCCGGGAATTGAACAGACGTTTATGCGAGCTGAATGCAGAAGGGTCAAAGATGAAGTTACGACTTTTGATAACGAGACGAAACGGTTAAAACGGATATGTAATCATGTGTATTGGTGCTTCTACAACATAATGTGCCAGAGGAACATGTTTCTCCAGTCATAGAGTGTGTTCTTAATTTAGTTCAAATTAAGGCCAACAAACTTCCATCAGCATCGACTATGAACAACATGAATTTTCAACGTCTGAGTCTCTGCCAGAAACAGCTTGCTGAGGAACTCCCAAAGAGAGACAATCTGTGCATTCCAAGTGATGAGACAAGCAGATATGGCCACAAAAGAGAAGGGATGCATGTTCTGATGACGAGGGGAATATTCTGGTTCTCGGACTACGAGAAATGACGACAAAGTCCGGAGCAGATATTCTACATACACTACAAGACATCCTCGATGATATCGACACTTCGTCCAGTAATCAATCACCATTAGCAAAAATTGTAACCAATATTAAATCAACAATGTCTGATCGTGCTGCAACGTGTTATTTGAAGATTTCAGAAATGACCTCATCTCGCAAGAGAAGTCTACTACTTTGGACAGTCTCAGCAATACTGATCAGACCTCTGTTAGCCGCCTTTGTAACTTCTTTTGTACACTTCATGCTCTCGTACACATGGCAGATACCTTCAAAAGCTTTACTGGAATTTGATAAAACTGTCTTCACTGAGTCTGACTCTCCTATATATAATCCTTCCTTCCGAGACAGATCCCAACCTGGTACCACTCGGCTCATTCGGACCTGTTGTAAAGCTTTTTCCAGAGGTGGAGACGAGAAAGGTGGACAGTATTTGCCATTTCTAACATTCTAACTACAAGACCTTCTACAAAAAGAACACTCCAATCAACTCATCGCTTCTGTCCAGCATGACCTCTCAGTAACTGAGTACCTGGCAGGATACAAAACTCTATGTCTCATTTGTCATTTCATTAATAAGCCATTATGGGCTTTCGTGGAAAAACAAGATTTACATATTCGCGACAGCTGTGACACGTATCAAGAAATTGTCAACTTTCTCTCTGGCGTTAAAGACCATGCATCCGACTTCATCCAGGGAAGTGCGTCCTCTCCTTCCTTGACAAAAAGCGACTGAAACACCACACATCACCAAAAGCCTTGTTGCGCCAGGGCAATATGATTCAACAGTCATTTCACAACTTCTTGTCATCATTCCATCTCTGTGTACTCTCCTAAGAGACCTTTTTGCAGACTATATCGAGGGAGGAATTCATCTAGTACCAATTACCATAAAACAACAGGAACTCCGAAGCACAATAAATTCTCTGAATCAATTTTGGACACCCGGATCGACTGCTAACTTTGAACCCAAATTTCATAAGAGGCCCATATCATGTTCATCCATACAAAAACACAGACTGGCTGAAAAAGAAGTCTCCAAAGGATAAGGAAATGCTATTAAATTATGTCCGTCATGAAGGTAGAAATCTCCACAAACTCTTCAAGCAGCGTCAGCTAAATATTGACAACGAAATGAAGGAAATATATGCTCAGAAGTTGAGGAAAGAAGAAGAAAAGAAATTAAAACAGCTCAAACAAATGGAAGACCTCACAACAAAGATCCAGCAGTATGGTCTTTGGCAATCATATGAAGAAATTGATTCAGGAGTTGCCATCATTTCATCCAAAACAGAAAAAGAAGCTGCATTGAAGTGCCAACTAACATTCAGAAAAGTTGTACTAAAACAGGCCACTGGAAAAGATGAACCTGCAGAAATGAAGGAGGCATACAGAGTGACAAAAATGGATAGCGGCAAGCGAACAAAACTGACAATTTGTGAGCTATAATTGAGCATGTGAAACGTCTGGTTCATCACTCGTTCTCAACAACTGGTACAAACTTTGAATCATCAGAGCCATCGCCACTTCTGCTTGGGAAGAAAGTAAATCATGCCTTCAAGGACGATGGGGAATTGATGTGGTTTGTTGGCCAGGTTATATCTCAGGTATATTGAAACGTTGGAACAGTTTCAGATTACTACTCAACCAACTCAAGTTCGATGCATTGTTACACTACTGACTGGAATTATAACAAAATGATAGGAAACAAAAACTAAACAATTACTTACTCTCACACTGACTGTAACAATGCATGCTGGAAAACTAATAAGAGTATCCTTATTCATTAACAAAATATGTTCTCTTTCAGGTTGAATCATAATACTACTGTAACAATCCTACTATAATAATGTAGCCATTAAAAACATGTTCTTTTTCAGGTTTAATCATAATACTAATAATACTACTAGAACAATACTACTATAACAATTTTTTCATTAACACATTAATGATATGTTCTTTTTCAGGTTGAATCATAATGCTACTATAACAATACTAGTATAACAATTTATCCATTAACACAAATATGTTCTTTTTCATGTTGAATCATAATACTACTATAACAATACTACTATAACAATGTATCTATTAACACAAATGCATGTATGTTCTTTTTCAGGTTGAATCATAATACTACTTTAACAATTTAACCATTAAAGATGGTCTATTTCTTCCTATATTTCATTTATATAGTTTCCGGTGTATAAAATAAAAATATGAGACAAAGACATGTCCGAAAACTCTTTTATCATTTAATAGTGTTATTATGTCAATATTTGTTATATAATTCGATAATCAATTGGGACATATTTTCATTACTAATTTTAGAATAGAATGTCTTGGTAATTCGTGTGATTGTAGCGTTCAGGGGGGGGGTCGATATCTCACCCGGAACTTTATTTCCCACCCGGAACTTTACTAGGTATTACGGCACTGTTTCAGAAGACCGACTCGCCACGTTGCTACGGCGAAACAAGGACATAAGTCAACGTCAAATCAACCATCTGTTATCGTTCCAAATCACACTTTATGATAATTATTATTATATTATTATAAGAAATATTATATAAAGTGGCAATATGAGTGTGTTCTTGGTTCAGAATTGCTGGTTTTGAAGCATCGTTACTTGATATATTGTCTATATTCCCAATAATCAATGGAAGACCGGGTTGTGTCAAATGATGATTTATCCTGGCAAAACAGTTGAATGATTTGATTCGGGAGATAAACTTGGGTGCCAGCAATTCAAAGGTATTTATGATCTGATGTTCGATCGAAATTACGGCCAAACAAAAAGAGCGATGACATGTCTCGCATATTACAAGAATATGAGTCTGCATTCCGACTCGTGATACCTGTCCAAATTCAAATTATATAGTTGGCTATAAGTCAGGCTCGTGCTGAGCTCACTCCACGTGAATACCTGCCTGATGTGGACTTTACACAGGTCGGGCAGCCGCGTGGAGCTTTTTCTGGAATCACGGGTTACGCCATCACGGTCCTTTTCGTGACCCTCTGTTGGAGGTAACCACCAGCAACACACCACCACCGGAGGGGCTACCAAGAAGAACCGCTCGCGACGGAAGAAGACCCCATCGCAGCGGAGACGAGATCCGAGAAGAATGGAATCTTGGCGTTCGAAGAGGCGGACAGCAACACCACCAGCTGCACAGGGTGTGACTGGTGTCACCAAGACACCCCTACCACTTCTTCGACTAACATCAACATCACTACGCCACAAATGGAGACGGGAAACCTAACCATTTCAGCTTCCAGTGAAGAGACCCCGGATCCAACCCGAGTCTTCCTTCACTATGGAGACTCCAGAATTCCATCACCCGGAGTCTCCGCCAGCCGAGGAGACAGAAGCTGAAGAATTCGCCGGTCTGAAGAAAGAAATGAATCATCGAGTCGGAGATGCCCATGGAAATTACCAATTCACCAGGGCAGACGAATACATCATAAGAAAAGTAAAGATCTAGACAGGCTCCGATGCAGGCGAACCAGCTGTGGGGCCCATTGAATACTCCCTGCAGGACAAAACCTACATGTACACCTATACCTCTGCCACGGTGCCACCTCTCCTTCGGATGCCAGCTCCTCTGCACCATCACCTGCACAGAGAAAGAAGGCAAAGGCAGAAATTTATGTATAATGTTCTATGTCGATGTTTTCTATATATTGTTTTTGTTTCACATTAAAGGCATACATATGAGGGGTGAAGGAAAGGGCCTATCGGACCATCCCAGGGCAAGCCCCCCCCCCCCCCAAACAACAAATTCGCGATTTAGTCAGTTTTAGTTTTAGATCAGTTCAAGATAAGTTCAGTAGTAAGTTCTAGTTCAGAGTCGGCAGCTGGAATCGGAGCTCCAATTTCGAGGCTTGGGTAGACGCGGAGTAACACGAGTTACTCAAATATGACGGGATTGGCGAAGATTGAGTAACCACAGAGTTATTCAAAGAAGATAAGTTGGCAAAGATTGAGTAACCATTGAGTTATTTAAAGAAGACGACTGAAAGAGAGGTAACGACAGAAGACTAGTTGGCGAAGATTGAGAATCAAAGAAGATGATTGAAAGAGACAGTAACCACAGAAGATAGCTGGCGAAGATTGAGTAACCACAGAGTTATCCAAAGAAGATATCTGGCGAAGATTGAGTAACCAAGAGTTATTCAACGAAGACGATTGAAAGAGACAGTAACCACTGAAGACTAATTGGCGAAGATTGAGTAACCATCGAGTTACTCAAAGAAGACGATTGAAAGAGACAGCAGCCACAGACGACTAGTTGGCGAAGATTAACCAAGAGTTATTCAACGAAGACGATTGAAAGAGACAGTAACCACAGAAGACTAGTTGGCGAAGATTGAGTAACCAAGAATTATTCAAAGAAGACGATTGAAAAAGACAGTAACCACAGAAGACTAGTTGGCGAAGATTGAGTAATCAAGAGTTATTCAAAGAAGACGATTGAAAACGACAGTAACCACAGAAGACAAGTTGGCGAAGATTGAGTAACCTACAATCATTCAAAGAAGACGATTGAAAAAGACAGTAACCACAGAAGACTAGTTGGCGAAGATTGAGTAACCAAGAATTATTCAAAGAAGACGATTGAAAACGACAGTAACCACAGAAGACTAGTTGACGAAGATTGAGTAACCAAGATTTATTCAAAGAAGACGATTGAAAACGACAGTAACCACAGAAGACTACATGTAGTTGGCGAAGATAGAGTTACCATCGAGTTACTCAAAGAAGATGATTGAAAGAGACAGTAACCACAGAAGTGTAGTTGGCGAAGATTGAGTAACCAGGGTTTTACTCAAAGAAGAAGACCACTGCTTCAAGACGAGAGATAGCGAGAGAACCACAGATTTGAGTTATTGCTGACTTTTATTTAATTATTATACTTAGCAATCGAACTCAGTGTTCTTATTTCGTTCCTGAAAGCTGGGAAATACTTTTAAGGCAAGTCCTGTAGCAATGAATCTCAGGCGAACATTTCTCCTACACAATTGGGTAACAAATGTAACACCCCACAACTGACCACTTGGTTGTCCTGACATACAGTCCGAGGGGTGGCACGTTACATGATCTCAGTATTCTCAGATAGAGATAAGAGTTCTCCTGCTAGCTACGCTCCACGAGTCACGCCATTCTAGGAAACTATATAAAACTTGATATAGATATAATTTGACCATCTTAACAAAAACATACTCTTTTTCATGTTGAATCATAATATGTGTATAACAATTTAATACCTTTAAAAAATAACATTCCTTAATTCTTTTCTGTTCATTTCAGAGATTTGTGTAACAAAGTATCAGCATTTACATATGTCACAATACTGATTTTCTTCATCATGAATTTAGCGATTGCATTTCACAATTTATTGTTTTATATGTCGCAATAATCTCCACTCTTTTTCAAGTTTTGTGAAACTATAAAGGAATTCTCTTTGGTTTAAAGGTACGGTTGGCCTTGGCGGTGGGTATCCTGTGAAAATATTTCCACCCGTCAAAAACCGCCACAGACAGAAAGAACAACAAAATGTAGACAGACTTTGTCCGTATACAAATAAGAAATATCGCATAAACAGTATGTTATTGTCATATTTTTTACCATTGTTATGTAAACAAAAGCACAAAAAGTTACTTTTCTGGTGTTTGTTTATATTATGATGGTAAACATAAAGAGCGTTCTTTGTGGGTGAATTCCTGATATGGAACGAATAAAGAGCGTTTATGCCATTTGTGTGTGATTAGCCAGCAGCATTGTGTTGTCTTCTGTAACACAATCAGGCCCTTGCTTAGGTAAAATATAGTAAATCTGTATGATAACATGCTGTTTACGCGATGGTCATGGTATATATGAACGAAACTGTATGCGTTTCAATGTTTTCTGTTTACGGTGATTGGAACAAATATTAATATTTTCGAAAACTAAGGCCTCGCGTGCCTTTAAACAGTATTTATTCCATGAATATCACAAAAATTACAATACGTCAGAATATAACACCATGGACCTGATTCGACATCAAGCGTGTGTGCTTATGTGAGTCGTTTCCGGGAATCAGTTTTATCCACCCCACCCAGCGAGAGAGCGAATGTCTGATTTATATAATATTGTGTCGTATGATATACTATCCTTAATCAAGATTGTACTGTCGTTCCATGTAGCCGATTATTACTCTCGCGAGGTGGGGTGGTTATATGTACGTCATGTAATGGCATTGTGTAATTGTGTATAAGCATGAAGAACAAATTAATGTTTATAGATAATGATGGTGTATCTCTTCCCTATGTTTCTGTATATATACATATATATACATGTAGAACAAACTTCGTGTCGCAAAAGCGTCCAACATATTTCTTTTCACTGGCACTTCTTTCCACTTCTTTTCATTAACGTGTTATTATATATGGTATATATATATTAATAGATATATAAGTGAGTCTTTTGAGTCTATTTTAAAGGAAATAATAATAACGCATCATGTTCGAAATGCTGCTGACAATGTTGATGGGAAGAGATAGATCATCAGTAATGGTAATGGTAATATGGTATAAGTCTAAGTTAAGGATAGGAAAGAAGTGAGCTTAGAGTAGTAGATTGGGTTATGTCAGTTAGGGTTTAGGGGTTTTAGAATAATTTTTTAGTGTTTTTAAATGAATCGGTGACCTCGTACCAACAATTGTCTTTATGAACTATAGCTTATTTCAGAAGACCTTTTCATGGACCTAGAATACAATACTTCCTTTATTGTATACCACACCATATCTGAAGTTAACACCTGTTAGTTATTTCAACATATTGTGTGGCAGTTACACCGTGTCAGTTTGATTCCATTTTAATATATGTATGACATCGTATGAGGTTGAATACTGATTTTAAAACAATTGGTGAAGTTTATATACTTATTATCTGCATTATATTACATTTGCCGGTAACAGGATATTGTCTCTCATTTGAATATGCCATGAAAGCAGCAATGTTTTCTCAAGATCCATTTGAAATTTTGACACTTAGTTTGTTTTACAGATAAAATACCATATGCCAAAACTTCGAAAATAAAAAATAATTAAATTATGTGCTCATTGAGCATTAACATGTGATATAACCCTTTATATCGGCTCTCATTTGAATATGCCATAAAAAACAATAATGATTTTTCAAGATCCATTTGAAATTTTGACTTAGATTGTTTTACAGACAAAAAATACATTTGTCCGAACTTTGAAAATTTTGAAGAAAAAAAAATTCGGTCAAATTTTTTTTTTATATTTTGCTGGTGACCTATACACAACAACAAGACCAAATATTCCCAGATTCCATTGTTTTTTTTTCAAAAACCTTCGAGGTTGCTAGTTGTGGTTGAAGTGTTTATGCACTCCGGTACCGGTACCTGGACTATAGCGGGGTAGTCTTTGTTTGGACGTTTGGATATACAGGGAGTGCCCTTGTGGTCAAGGATGGATGTATATGAAAATAACTGGTGGATGTATTGTCATTGGTGTGTGTATTGGTATACATATAGTAACTGTATGATCATGGATTGGGTTATGAGTATACATCAAGTGACTGAATTGACGTATGTGAGTTGTATAGACAAGTCTGGAGAGGATGCATGTTCGTGTGTGTGATGTATTGGTACATCTCGAAGGGATGTATGGCCATTGGTGATGTGTATTTGTATACCTGGAGTGAGTCTACGGTCATGGGTGGGTGAATATGTATATCTTGAGTGGGGCGAATCGGTATACATGTCGGGAGTGACTGTATATGGTCATGAATGGGGTGTATATACATGTATAACTCAAGGATATGTTAAATAATCGATAGGTCATATCAGATAGTCCCCCATCTTGATGGCATTTGTGCACTATGGAAAAAACGTTGAACGGTTTCCATGATAATCGATCATTTGTTATGCTAATGCATGGACCAGAGTAGCCACATATTATGGTTCCTCTAAGTCCCATTTCAAGATTCTACCCATATCCTTTCAAAAACATGGCCAAAATCCCAAAAGAAGTTTTCAGTACAATTACACACTGTTTCCTTTAAAATGAATTAAGGTATTGGGACAACCAGAATGGAACATGTAATTGATTAAGTAACATGTTTAACAACCAAGTGAGTCACAATTTGCTACTTTTCGGAACAGCTGTGACACATACCTGCGTAAATATCGTATCGTTTTCGTGCGTAAATTCACATATGTTGTACGCATACGTAAATACGCATACGATAGTACGCAGGTATGTGTGCCTGGCTTTAATGGCTGCACGTTAAAGAACCCTAACGTAGCGAAGAAGTCACGGGTAAACGTCAAAATAATCATGTCAAAGTTGAGTTATCGTTCTCACGGGACCACGGTTGAAATAAGACACTAATATGAGCATTTACTGTGCTACCCGGGCTTTGCAAATGGTGCCAAATATATAAACACTCAATATTTACGTCCATAGCCGACAAGGACCATAACATCCGGTAATTAACCTCACCCGCACTCAAACTTGATATGTGCCCATAAACAGTAAGGTCACTCACCAAATATTGTTTAATGTCATTAATTAATATACAAACCGGAGAAATTGATACCATATCAGTTAGGACATCACGGCTACAGTTAGAACGGGTGCATAATTTGTTGACGTAGTTCCTTACTATTATGACGCACATGTAGTACACTAAATTTAGTGTTAACGCTATATATGTGAATTTTTGCGAAACTTCTCTAAGCATGCAACCATTCGTTGAATAAAATGCATACACCTATACTATACATTTCGCGAACTTGGACGACTTACTTTGCATAAACCATTTATTCTATACTGAATGTATTCTCACATTCACTTATAGAAGCATACTTTGAAATGGCATTTGGATGAATGTTCAGGCGACAAAAGCAGACGACGCACATAAGAAAATATAATACAAGTGCAGATGAATTTCTATAAATAAGTAGGAAATGTTCAGATAATAAGTTCAACCTATATACCTTACTCGTATTTAAATTCAAAATTCAAAACTGACAAAACATTTTTGTAAAATACATGGATCTTAATCGTTATGAAGATACGTGTACATATTAAACACAATCACGAAGGAATAACATCGTGTATAATTGAACATAACTGCATTAGCAATGTGCTGTGAAGGCGGGTGTTTATACGCTCCAAATAATTATGATGATATTGAAATAGTTATAAACATAATTGAAATGAACTCGATAGAAGTAAAACCACAACCGCGTACATGTATACAGAAAACTTACATAAGAAAAAATCAAAACTTGGCTGTGGGTTTTGTTGACATAACTAACTAAGACTGTTTGGTCACGATATCACACCAGTGTTGTGAATAGGGGGACGTGCTTTCGTGCACCTTCAGTCTGCAATATGTGTATTTCTTACAAGTATTTCAACATCAATGATGTTACCATGGTATGTTGCTATATAATTTTTTCTTACATATCAGTAATGATTTTGATGTTGGTTGCCCGCATGTAAATTATAGTCCTACAATCCTAATATTCGGTCCAACCTTCCGTAATGTATATATGTGATTCATCAACATACAGTCTTCTTGTTTCCCTGTGTTTTGGTATAAACTCAGGAGTGGTACTATTTTTAGCTCAGTTTTAAATTCGCGCACCGACGGGTGCACGAAAAATTGTACTGCGTGAATTTAAATACGAGTAAGGTATGGTCGTTTGTTGAACCTCTTATCTGACATTTCCTATAAGGGATCAACTCGACAATGAGTATTTAGTAAAGAGAGGGTTAAGATTTTATTTCGAGCCGTAGTATGAAGGTGTGGAAAATAACGTTTATACTACAATGTTTCCACACCCTTCCGTGGGCTTAAATATACTGTATTTCGTCCTTACGGACCATGCATTCGACCTGTTCAAACTTTGTGGGCAGTATAGTTATGTCGATGCTCAACTTAACTAATATATCATTCCAGTCAAATCAAGAAATGGCGTCTACAAACAGACAGTGTCGGTTCCACAAGGATATTGTGCAATCTTTCTGCCTAAATCATGGAACCTACTGCTGTCCTAAGTGCCACCAGAGTTCCTATCCAGATTGTTCAGTACTGGCGAAAGATGACGCCATCACCCATTTTCAAGGAGCGCTGAACACGTCGGCATCTAAGATTCATGACGTCATGCAGAATTGTCAGGCTTTGTTAGTTTCGTTACAAGATAAGCGGAATGATATGCGACTCGAACAAGATGTGGCGATCGATTGCGTGACGACATTTTGCGACCAATTGCAAACAACAGTCGATGGTTTCCGACATCAAAGTCTCGAAAAGATCAGAGTGATATCTGCCGAGCGAGATAGTCGCGTAACTGACCAACTGCAAACATGCGAAGACCTAAAGGCTTCTCTCAAAGATCTTGAAGAAACAGCTGATATCAACGGCAAACCTGGCCAGATTGAGACGATAGGCACGGATCAAATCCCGCATGATCTTGTTAATTTGAATATGGTGACGACCGAACTTAGAGACGGATTGATATCGGCAGAGATTCAAATAGGCGACGTCAGCAATGATGAAACGGATCACGCCGTTCCAATCACGATCGATTCGAGTATCCAAACGCAGCTATGTAGCCAGTTAACCGGCATTCATGAATCTATTGGAAATATCCGGAAGGTTGCCCAGTAAGTATAGCTATCGGTCGACCGGGATCATCCCTGCATTCTGATAATGAGATTGGGGGGACAGTCGAGAGGCGTGCTGATAATCAACATATACTTACTGAAAGGGGCACCCCGTGCGCGTGCACATTCAGGAAGCATTCCATGTCTGATTGCAAGATTAAGAGGGCTGCCAAGAAGAGGCGTGCTGCTAATCAACATTTACCAACTGAAAGGGGCGCTCTGAGCACATTCCGTGAGCATTCCAGGTTCTCTTCTCTTGGTTCGAATTGCGTTGTTCGATATGTTCACACGCCGGCTGGGCTTCGTATATTGGTATCTTCGATGAAACCGGACCGAATATCTATTGTAGATGAGAAAGGACAGTTATCAATTACCAAAGAAATGGATACCACAATTCACGAAATTTGTGCTACAGACGAGCACGTGTATGCGACTACTGATCGGCGCACAATACGGGTGTACAGACTGTCCGACCTATCCTATGTTCGTCAAATTACTACAATGGGTGTTCCTATCAGCATTATCTGCACAGGCTATGACATTGTTGTCTCTTTCTTTCATTGCAACACCAAGGTGTGTCGAATGAGAAAGACAGGCGCGGTAACACACACTTCATCCTGCAAGATTACTACCGCGTACAGTATTCAGGAGATATCGCGTGGTGGTAATATTTTGATATCAGACACGGACGCTCACGCCATTGTGGTCCTGTCGGCGGACCTTTCCCATATGACCAATATAACGGGACCGCACATGGTAAGCCCTTGTGGTTTGTGCCTTGTTTGTGAATCAGTGTTTGTCGCATGTAAAGGATCTAAATCTGTTATTGAGCTCGATGACCACGGCAGATATAAGAGAACTGTACTTGGAGAAAAAGACGGACTGGATCAACCAGCTGAGCTGTCATACGACAGTCTAGCAATGAGACTTGTCGTCACCCCACATCATGATTCCCCGACAATTTTTGTTTTTGCTCTTGAATCATGAATACTACGAAGGTCTTTGTACAGCCTGTGTACAAACAGCCTGGGGAAGTAGGAAGACAGCCCGGCAAGGCTATATTACTCCCATCATTATACTGCATTATTATTTTGTTATTATGCTAAATATACCATTGTACTATTCATATGTGTATTATATCATATCCTGCCCATGAATACATGGCCGATAATTAGTGTTAACAATAATTTATTATCATATATTATTTATTATAGTATCTCTGAATTGTGTTACGAAAATGAGTTAGACAGTGAAGGTGCACCTTTTTGTTCCATGCGTCTCTAATATTTTAATATCCAGTATAGTGAAACAGTAATGTTCTATTTCGAAATGAAATCCAATTTCTACAAACTTTCTTCAGTTGTCAATGAGACACGAATGGTAACATATTACAGTCAACATGAGCCCGCTACACGTGCATAACTACAAATCAAAGACCATTGGCTATGATATTATGGGATTACTAGAGTTACATATACGTTGCTGCTTGACGGTGAATATAACAATTTCCAATCTAAACCTGTCCATTTTTAAAAACATATTTATTTTTAATATATAGAGGATATCTAGTATTTAATGGATACCGAAAATTATCTCACGAGTTACCAAGACGTCTATTTTTCGCGAGTGGCTTGCAACGTGGTCACTAATGAGATAATGTTCGGTGTCCACTCAAATACACTAGATTTTATTTTTATTTTACGCGTACTGTGCATATACCCATTATAGCCGGATCACATTCAAATATAAAACTTCATAATAGAATTATACTAATGCTACTATGTCATGGTTAATGGACGAGCTACTGGACATTCGTAAACTAGATGGTCGAGGGCGTAGCCCGAGACCATTTAGTTTACGAATGTCCAGTATAGCGAGTCCATTAACCGACTTAAAACAGAGTTTTATAATATACAAGGAGAAATTACATTGACACGGGTGAAAAATTCCGATAAATATCGATAAATGAGACGTTTACTTACGAATGTTTTTCAGGGGGGGTGTATCGTTCGGCGCAGTAGAACAGTAACTATATAATGATGACGTGTTATGTTTAAATGTGATATATACAATTATTATACCTCATATTAAAAGCCTATGCTAATTTCCCATAGGGTGTGATTTTACAATTTGCAATGTTTCCCGCCCATGAAACATTGCCGGTCACCATTTTTTGCAATGTTTACCGCTCCGACCGAAAGAGCCCGAACATGTTCACGGAAGCACCCGAACGAAATTTTATGACGTATTTTGACCGTGACATTCAAACTGGAAACCCCAAATTGTCACGATTCAGACGACTTCCGCATTCTTCAAAGTAAACATCATGGATGCCGGTGTCAAATCGAAGCGATTCGCGGATGTTTCACCCGATGATATGACATGGTTATTCGGTATAATAAAAACAATGGTAACGTGGCTCGAGGGAACGTATGGACTGTTGGTATAAAAACATACATGTTGGAAAATAAAACCAAACTATGAGAACAATTCTAACCTATTTTTTATGTGAACATCTAATCTACAACTAATGTTATACCAGGCATGAAATTTTCAACTGTTTAAATTTTGATCAAAGTAGGGGGTCAAAACCCCACCCCCTCTACATTCCTTCCCCATTGCCTCAAATATTGCCCCCACCCAGGCTGCCTAGAAATAAATACTATTATACCAGTACCAAACAGGATAGAGTAGAGTTAAATCTCTTATCTATGCCCCTATTAGAACAAATGTGAATCCCCATCTATGAGATCCATTCATCTAGTAATATCAATATACCCCCCCCCCATATCCAATAGGGTATGATTTCACCTGGATAAGTGGTGGTTAAGAAAATAATATTGGAACAGCCAAGTCTGTATTTAGTATGTCTGATCTTTGCAGAATGAGGTCCCCAAAATGTGAATTTAATGACACTATTCCCCAAGGTGGAAGAGCATCAACAAATTCACCCTATGGGGACCTCATTTCCTAAAAATGACCCCATTTGAACAAATCTGAACCCGGTCATCCAAGGCCCATCAATACCAAATATAAGCTAATATTGGGTCAATGGGTGGCGGGATGGGGTGGTGTGTGGGCTCTCATAATACTACTTATTTATGTGGGCAGTAGCCTCTATACGGGCGCCTGTGGCGCATAAGATACTATGGGTGGCGGGATGGGGAGGCGGGTGGGCTCTCATAATACTACTTAGATTGAATTCCTTGCTCAATTAAAAAAATATATATAAATAAATAAATTTAAAAAAATTATAATAAAATATTATTTGTTTAAATAATTAAAAACAAATTTGTTTTTAAGTTAACAAAATTTGAAAAACTAACACCATTATAACTCTGCCAAGGGTACACCGAGTCACCACACCAAATTTGGTTTAAATCGGTCCAAAATCTTGTGTTATGTATTGGTAAATTTGTTTGGAGCGACTTTAAACCCAATTCACCAATTCCATCCCATGTCTTTGGACTACTTAGCTTTTGATAAGGCTATATTATTTTCTGATGTCTCTTATGCCAATGTGCAGATAAAGAAAGCTATGGTATCTAATTTTAAAACGTTTCAACAATACACATCACATGATATTAACAGTAGACTAGAACATCTGTGCTTCATTGCACAGCTGAGTATATCACTATATGTCATTATAATGGTATTGGTTTAATAGAGACGCCAGACTTCAATATAAACAATGCCTGTAATTTGTTGACAGCCCTGCTATATAATTGATATTAATGGGTCATCAGTGAGATGTCTTTGGAAGGCAGCTGAATTAGCTCATTGCATGGTCAATAATTCAAACTGATAATCAAAATGACATTGAAAACATAAGGAAGAATATAACTTATGTGATTACACGATTTTTTTAAAGAACAAAATAAGGAACAAGGAAAACAAAGAAGAACAAACTACACGTTTGTAGGGAGGGGTCTCATTTTCATCATGTATATATTGTATATAAAATATTGTATATATGTTTTGCATGTTACTCATTAATTTGGGTCTTCGCAATAAAGCATTCATTCTTTATCTTGATGGGTGTTGTTGGTAGAATTTAATACATTATCATTATAAACTTAAATTGGACTCTCTTAACCCAAGTATTCCATGTCCAGGTCACCTTTTTCACATTTAACCCAAGGCTCTGGTGGTGCAGCATTACATATACTGTACCAGTGCATTCTCTTATATAAATGCGAGGGACCCATACATTCCAGTAATTTTTGTTATGTAAATTTGTCTATAATAGTACGTAACAGTATACTCTATAATTCAACATCAAAACTCTCATTTATGATTCCGCTCATAGTAACTTACTATCGCCAAGGGATGGGTTAACATATGCCGATCGTGATCGGCCTCTCGTTTTAATAATTATATCATATCTGCCATATTGTGAGGGTGAACAGGTGCTATTATAGTATTATAGCATACATTGGTTATAGAGGATAATGAATTTTTCCTTCAAACTTATAGTTTGAATTTGAGATATTTGGAAAATTAACTCTCTATCGGCTTTCTTAAATGTTCTGCCTTTATCAAGCTTCGGTATTACGGCTGGTCTCATGTGACGTGTTCGGGGCCGCGGTGGCGCCGTCGGTAATGGGCGTGGCGAAATAGGCCAACATAACCCGACCACGCGAAAAGTGACTTAATTAAATCATGTGATGTAGTAGTTATAACCCGACCATCATTTGTAAAAATAATTTGACAGAAATATTGAATGGTGTGCGAGATATTTGTATTTAGCCTCCCCTCCCATAAACACGCTTTGGTGAAAAATAACACATTATTGAGAACAGTGTTCGCGCTGGACCGAAAAAAACTTTAGCCAAAGTTTAGCCAAATGAAAATTTTATTAGCCAAATGAAAAAACTTTGGCCAAATGTTTTTTGGCCAAATTAAAAAAAAATTTGGCCAAATTAAATCCTCATTTTCTGGGCGGTTCACAATTAACGACTAAAATATTTGTTTTAAACTTTATTTAAAAACATAATTAAAACAACACAAAAACAACTTTAAAGACAATATTATACGAACATATATCACACAGGCAGATCAATTCATAAAACATTAATATAGAATACGGCGGGATTTTACATCGGACCATACGCAGAAAGCCCGGTGAAAATCAAATTCAGACATGGCTGGGCCAACAATGGATAGTCTATTTCTTAACTTGGTTTTGATAATGTTCTGAGTGGAGAAGGCTCTCTCACAATCTACGATAGAAACAGGCACACAAACGAATCGTTCAGCTAACTGCCCTACCACTGGAAACAGTTCTCTGTATTTCAAAGCACATTGGCAGCCATCGTCTACAGCATTGATGTTTTTCTTCGTTTTACAAAACGCACGGAAGGAAATGATTTCATCAGTGACCACATCCGCAGACAATGTATCATCTGTCAACTGTGCATACTCTACCAGGGTCGTCAACTCCTTGGTCAACTGCTTATCGGTTGTCCGAATGTCAAACATATTTGTCAAACTAACAAGCACAGAAGAATCTTTGTCATCCGCGAATCGACTTCTCAGGTTTTTAACTATGTTTGTGGCAAACTTAACTACATTTGACGAACTATCCTTTCGAAGTTTGGCACCATCATTTATGTCGTGGCCAGAAATGGAGAAGCTAAACTCAAACTCGGAACCGTCATCTTGATGTGGCACTTTAGGAATTTCAGACAGGAATTTCTTCAATGACGGTCCTGGCGTTTTTGTGAATTTCTCAACTTTGGAAATTGTTGCTGCTATGAGTGGATTGATGTCCGTATAATCGATCACAGAGCATTGGAGCAACTTACAGAGACTGGCTGTCTCCTTATGTACATCCTTCAGGAAATGTGAAACATACAAAAATTTGTAGGAAGCTATAGACTTATACAATCCAGCGGATTTAGCTGACGATTCCTCGTGAAGCACGGTGAGTAGCACAGGGAAATTATTAAGAATACAACTGACACTTCCTTCAAAAGAAAGCCATCTTGTTGTGCACGTCTGTTTGATCTTTGTCGAATTTAAGTCGAAGAACTTCTGCACACTCTCTAATGTACGCTGATTCTTATGCGATGCTGAAGTAGGAGTATATGGAGTTCAACAATTCCTGGTATTTGATGAGATAAGGGATATTGTCGGCGGCATCACAGCTTGCTAACGAGAGACGATGGGCGATACAATGCACAGACAGAACTTGTGGGAAATCGTTTTTTATCCGCTGCGACACACCACTGTGACGACCAGTCACCACACTAGCTCCATCTGTTGCTACACCACACAAATTCTTGCCTTCGAGGCCATAACTGTCCATCAGAGTATTAACAGCCCCAACAATATTCGCGGCATTTGCACTGTCTTTTAGCTCCGTGATACCTAACAACACACTTTTCGGTACAAAGCGTCCTTCCGCGCGAACTAGATATCTACCGAATATAACAACATTTTGTGATGTAGTAATGTCTGTCGATTCGTCCAAAATGATGCTGTACACGGAATACTTTTTGAGTTCTTTTAAGTAGTCGTCGTCTATTACGGAAACCATGGCTTGATGAAATTCTTATACTGTCTGGTGGTGGGTGTAGGTCGTGTGTTTGTCGACTTTTAGCGCAGCAAGAACGTTGTTTCCCTGGTCGATGCATAATTGGTTGAGGTCTGGGAGGAGGCTGTTCGGAAGATGGTGTTTTGCTAAGAAGTACGCATTTTTTCATAGAGGAGACGATGGATTGTTCTGCTTTGACAATAGTTGCTATTTGTATTTGCTTCATGTTTTTGCTCTCCTTCACCATTTCTTCGGATGAACTATGGGAGTTGTTACCTGAAACGAAATTCGCAAACATGAAACCAACATTCTATATAATTATAATCACATAAATCCGCTAAACTAATTGTAATAACTCTATGTATATTGACACCATGACAATCGCTAGCTATTGCTTATTATAGTAAGGTGATAATTAACTGTTGAATATCTATTGTATTCAAATCTTTTATTATGTGAAGCCAGGTTATTAGCCGGGATGCAGTTTATGGCACACATTACGTAACCATTGAGTTAAGAACTGCTCTTCTGTAAGGAACAAAGCATTTAGGTATTTTATCTTAAATACTGCCTAATCAACTAGAATGCAATCAGAGAGATGCCAACGTGCGCAAAAATGTAATAAACAATAATTAAAAAAATAATTTCACTGTATTTTACTTAATTTATTTTATTTTATTTAATGTTAGCAAAAAAAGACAATTACCATTTCTCATTTCATCACAGATAAAAGGCAAATTACTATATTAATCATTTAAGTAATTAAAACCAATTCCATGTTGCCGAAATGATGAGACTTTAATGTCGATTACATTTTTTTCAGCGGCATATTTTCATTTTCATTTTCCGATAGTCAAAGTTGACCAAAGGAGCAATTATAAGAAATAATTAATACTATTTGTGAAAATATTGATAGCAGCCAATATGCAACAATAAATATCAATAATTAATCAATAATTAATCAATAACGATCATTTTATGTAATAATAAACTCTTCAAACGGTGTTTGTGTCAACAAATGCGTTTTGTTTTGTGTTACATACCAAAAATGATAAAACTTCCCAATTATAAGTAAAAATACCCAAATGAAGGAGTCTATATATGTCCCGAATGAGTCTATAGACTCTTTGATGTAGAGTTCTGATGGAGAAAATGTAGGTCGATCAATTTTTGTCATAACTCTGACGTATTTTGACCTGGGAGAACAAATCGAAATCGAGGCTCACTACGAGCATGCCAGTTTTAAATATAGAAACAGGGAATCCCGACAAATGGCGATATCGGCGACAAACAAATAATCGAAAACAACACATAAAATAAACATAGCAAAAACGCGGGGCACAGTAAAAATGTCAGAACGCCACGAGGTTTTACGTCGTTTTTTGGTGACGTCATGGAGTGAACCGGAGTAGGGTGACACCAACCTACGAATCTGTCTGATCGCCATACTGTTGCGCGAGCGCACGTAATTACATAACCAGTATACAGCTTATGTGGTTTGACGATTAGATTGGTTAAATGTTAGAGCTTACCTGTTGCTGTCTCGTGAAGTTTGATTATGTGCAGTTTCAATGTTGGGCAGCCAGCCACGAAAAGGTTATTCACGCCAGCCTGAATGCACACACTACAGAACATCACACCATTCTTATTGTCATACGTCAACCAAGGTCTATTCGTCGTCCACACGTCTCTAAAAGCACGTTTCGTCAACGGGGAGCCCAATGTCTGAACATCAGAAGTCTTTTTAGGCTTCAGTAAACTAATGTCATTCGGTCTCAATTTGAGAACGACCGTACACAATTTTGATCCTAATGGTACCAAAAATATCGCATTTTATTAAAGCCGGGCGAGTAGACACTGTTAATGTGGTAGAAGATGTGTTCAGGCTTCCAGTCCAGTTACAATAACACATTATATTGATAACATTCAATTCTACATTAATAGCTACTTTGTAGAGCTGAAGTATTCGAAATAAACACCACATGGTAGTATCACAAATAATACATCACAATAATACATAATACACAAATAATACAAATACACATAATACAAATAATACATAATACACAAATAATACATCATGGTAGTATCACAAATAAACATCACATTGTAGTATCACAAATAATAAAATCAGTGTTGTCGGCACATTTATTGTGTCTCTTTAAATCATCAATAATAAACAAAATAAATGGAGAAAGATATGTAATTTTTCGCCCAAAAACGTTTATCTCCCAAACCGTTTAAAACTGGTGCCAAATTAACATGATGATGGTCGGATAATTACTACACCATGTGAAGTGATCAATTTGGCAATAATGCGATATTTGTTTTTTAAAAATGCGATTTTCATGAAAAATACATTCGTTTGGTTCCAAAATGACAAGGACATCCCTATTAACCAAAACTTTTTTTTTATTTTAAGTAGAGCTGGTTTGTGATGTAGTAGATTAAACACCAACACCGTTGATAAATAAATTATTACTTATCCACAGACTACGACTTCGATGTATAGGAAATTCACGAATTCTTTTAAAGTCACCGGTGGGTATCATACATCATTAATCGATTTGGCCATAGCCACCAGTGGTTTAATTAATTGCTTCTACAAACATTGTTGGTTTCAACAAGTTCTATCGTGGGTATGTGGTATCTCAACATTGAGTGAACAACTATAGAGCTCTTTTTCGATTTGGCCGCTGCACTACTATATAGAATACTTGCTCGTGTCGCAATTCGGTCTGATTCCGGGGATAGAATAGGCCAATGAGTACGTGAAATACTTTTAGACCGACTGTATCTGCCGCAGTAATACAATTTGGAACAGGGCGTGGCAAAATACGCCCGTGATCATTGAAACAAAGGGTCATAAATATATTGAAAATTGACGGGTTTTTAGATTAAACATATTTATTTGTCTAATTTCAATAACACATATAGGAAATAACACATACAGTTGTATACAGACAATGGGATTGGAGGACAAGTGCTGACTCACTTATGAGTACCTCCTCTCCCGTTGTTATTACACTGAAAAATAAATCAAGAATAATGACATTGCAACATGATTACCAAAAGCAAGTTGAACATATATACATGTACATTTCACCGGGTGGAGCCCAAATTCAAAGCTAACCTGTTCTTTTGGCTAGTAAATAGAGGATATCTAGTGTTTTTGAGTGGATACCGAAAAATATGTCATGAGTGAGCGAGACAAATGTTTATTTTCGCGAGCGGCTTGCCGCGAGCGAAAATAAACATTTGTCTCGGTCACGAATGACATATTTTTCGGTATCCACTCAAAAATACTAGATATTCTTTTTATTATACGCATATCCAAAGAAATTCACCATTTACGACGATAAATGATCTCACAATCGTCTTCAAAATACACCATTTTTGAAGCCATCAGCTGATCGGTGCCGCTTCACGCAATACTGCTTCACCATCCGCGGAATTTCAAAATATAGTTCCCGTATTCTTCCCTTTATTCCCCCCATAAAATATGTCCAATTTCAACATAACATAGATTTTAATTATAACTATAATAATATGAGTGAATATTATGTAAATTAAATAATCACAATAACTCCCTTCACTTTGTTGTTCTTCAGCACAAACTTGAACTTGGAATGATAAATTAAACCGGAAACGGTGGAAACACCGACCAGAAATTGTAAACACAATAAATTCAATCACTGTCGCTGTCTATCACCCGAATGCGTTTGAAACGCTTTTCATTCCCGTTGAGGTTCATTTCATTTGTAATGCTGTGCTTCTGTGAGGCCTGGAAGTATACATTAACGGCTCCATGAAATGTATTACCACTGAATACCGACTTCGGCAACTGTCCGGAATTGTCACAAATTTCACCATGACTTGGAAATGAGATTTCAACAGGACCTGGTCTCTTTACACAGAGACTGGGGGTTGGTACAGCTACACAGGTACATGCAATTTCACTGCTTTCAGGCTGAATTCTTGGAGAAATGTTGTTTGAATTCCTGTCATTGTCAGATAGAATATCAGATATTTGCCTACTTTGTTCTGGATTTATTTTACTGTAATTCAGGAGGCTGTTAACATTCTTATGACCCGACACCTGAATTATTTGATGGGCAGGTACACCTTCATCACACAATGACTGCACAAGGTGTTTCCTCACACTGTAAGCTGTTATTCGCTTGTCGGTTTCTAGTCCAGCATCAGTGAACATATTCTTCATTATCGCATAGATGTTATTTAATCCAAATGCATTTTTTTTGTACCACGATTTTCCCAGTTTCATCCAGCCTTGATGATTGATCGCCAAGACAAATGGTGAGTCAGACGCGCACATTTCAGCTGGTCTCTTTTCTGCAAATAGCTGATATAATGTGACGGGATCTTTCAATTTGTCTTCTGTTGAATACGCTCTGGGTTTTACTTTCCTCACATCCCTTGGGTTTTCTCCAGTCCTCGTTTTCGTTTGTCGCTCTTGGGTGTATATCACATAATTCCTGCCCGCCTCATCTTCTCTTACTTCAACGTCACCCCATCTCAGTGAGTAAGTTTCTTGGCCAGTTCGCATGCCGAAATGTAGCGTACACATCAACCACATTGAATTTAGCAGTGATTTTGGATTATGAGGTCCAAGTACTTTTGCATCAAAAAGTTTATCTATGTCAGTTTGAGACAGTGGATCTGCAGCATGTGGCTTGTTTCCTCGACCCATAGATTTTAACTGCTTCTGTTTGTTTTTCAGTGTTTGTCGGCATTTGGCAAATCTGTGGTCGGTTATGAGTCACGCTTCATAGTTCTTACTCCTTAAATATCGATCAAAAGATGATATGTAGGCGCGCAGTGTTGTTGGCTCAAATTCACAGCCGTCCTTCTTCCGCACCGACAGCAGGAATTCAGAAATGAGTTCACAAAGTTCATTCGGTGGAATTTGCTCTATCACTCTGGTTTCACCACTTTCCAAAGCATACAGACTCAACAACTTCAAGTCATACTCAGTCTTTCTTTTTGTGTTCACATTCTGCTGCTCTTGGTTGAAATTATCAACATCACCTCCAGACATTTTTACAAACCTCAGATTGTCCATCCTTCCCTGGTTTCCAACACTGTACACAGAATGAGCTGAAGCTGAACTTGAAGGTGCAGTGATGACAGGGTGAGGGTTAATTCCGTCGATTTCATCAAACAATATACCGCTAGGCCCAGGGTCCAACTCAGTTCCACTTCCAGCATCACCAGCACAAGAAACTGTTCCCGTTTTTGTCGAATCTTCATTAATCTCTTTAAATAACTCCTCAAGTGATATTTCTTCATCTAATTGGAAATTCCCCCAAAGATCATCTCCGACGAGTGTAGAATGGCCTTCCATATTTTCCGCAAAACGTAAACAACGCAGACGTACAAGTATATAAGAGGAAAGATAACTCTACTGCTGCGCGTGGATTTTGAAATATTCCGGTAGCGCATTTGTACACGCAAGTGAATCGGTCGCACGCGCGAGCTAGTGTGAAAGTATATTCTTCTATATCCCCTTCTGGGTGATATCGATATTTATCTAAACGCGTTTTTTTCTATAATTCACTGTCGAGCGTATAATAAACACATATACCAAATTTCATTTCATTCAGTTCAGACATACTAAAATTGTCACCGGAAACGACAATTGAGTGCAAATTCCAACAAAATGCTCCGCATCGCCCTTGTAGGGCTGGTGAAAATTGGCGGGCGGAACTCGATTTCGAACAAGACCTATATTTTGTGCTAGTAAACCCACACACCCATTTTCATTCCATCCAGTTCAGACTTACTAAATGTATCATCCGGAAACGAAAAAGCGAACGGCCGGACAGACGGATGGACGGACGGACAGCTCAATAACATAATACGTCACTTTTGTTTTCAAAACTGGCGTATAAAAAAAATTCCTTTGTCATGAAACAATGAAAAGAGTGTCTTCGCTAATATTTGCTATAGACTGGTATATATATCGGTATTTCCTATATCTATTGACATATAGTGTTGACCATATATACACTACCGAATTGCGCATACAAACTTCTTAGGCTCAAACGAGCCAAGTTCGTTTAAAGCAGTAACTAAATTGTTAGTGACGCGACTATACCAATAAATATATCAGATACATTAGGTAATATATACACAAGAAACCATAGTCAGAAATGGTAACGCCCTCAAGATCATAATATTAGGCATATATAAAATATATTGGTTTCATGAATGCACCACCTCAAAATCCCGTAATCACAACTAAACCTTCAAATGATTACAATAACTACGGCCTATCACTGAAGGTTTCTCATTCACCACACCAGAAAGCTGACAGAAAATCTAATAATCGGATTAATATACCCCCGATACTTCGCAATACGACATTTAGTCTACATACCAACTGAGACACACTTTATCAGCAATGCAAGTTAGCTGTTATATTATGCATTGTGTTCCCGCAATAAAATCTTCAAGAGTAAGCCATTGTTCGCAGCTAAATATCGAAAGCAATTAACGCGGTCATAAAAGTTACAAACTGCAACAACAAAATTTATGAGGCTCGCGAAGATACATCCGAGAATACATGCATCCTCCAAAAAGTATCTATCCGGTAAGCAGATAGCGAGTACGTATTTAATCAAAGTTACCCCATAGCTCCCTTGACATCGCCATATCAGCCTCGCACAAAAAAACACCACATTTGGCAGTATGCAAACACGTTTTCAATAATAAAATGTACATACATACGTTTATGTGTCCGTTTTTAAAATGGTATGTAAATTTTCGTACTGGGTTTAACCATCACACACTGCAAAGAATTAGCTCATTGCTTAATTAATTTGCATTTTAATCTACATATGTCACTACTGTCATTGCGCATAATCTGTCGGAATTGTTCGTCTCCTTTCTATTCGCTGAATTTCGGGAAATATGCATTCAATTCGTGAAATAGTACCCTACGCAGATTGGAGTACGTATATATGCAAGTCACTCTATAACGAAATGGCGTTCATCCTCTAAGATGTTCCCAGAAAACTGATTGCATGTGAGCTCGGGAAGAGGCGTTGAAGGTCGAGTATTCCAGCTCTTTTCTTTTGCAAGTTATGTGAACTTATTCTCAGGCGACCAAAGAGTTCTCTGTTACCACATTTCATATAGACTAGATATGATTCCCTGCGGAAAAAACATCTTTGTACAATTTATAGGTTCGGAGTTTACTATTCGGTTCATGTACATTTTCGAAAGATTTGTTTATATAGGCATGTATGTCCTTCTATGATTATGTTTATGTTTCTATCATTCAAGTACGATTCACATGTATGCATTCGCGATCATATTGAGTCCAGAAGTCTCTTCCCCATGCTATGAAGGGAGGTTCATGTAGAATTATATTTTGGTGATTTTTATGCCTCGCTGACCATGCAGTGAGACCTAAGCAATTTAATTGGTAATAGCAGAGATCAATATAGATAGATGGGTACTCCCCCAGTGGATCTTATGGCGAGATGTCCTTGGATGATGTGAATAGGGGTAGAGCTATGCGATTTAAAACTACATGTATACCCCACCAGTCGTGCAGCGTGGTTTACTGCTTTGGAACCTACCTTCAGAGCCATTTTACAAAAAGAGTGGTGTACCTTTGCACAGGCTGCTGTGCGCTTCGTTGAAGGTTACACCCGGAGCTATGTATCCGTTTTTGCTAGTTCACTGTGAATCCCGACCCAATATATTAAATATATGACTGTTGAGAAGATATAAGTGTTCATGTGTCTTCGGTCACCATTTTTCAGGGTTTTGGGAAATTTGAACGACAAAATCTCCTGAAAAAAAAAAACAGATCTATTTGATATCGGGTTTTTTTTATTTTGAAGTATCCGAGAAGAGTTGATGGGATAGCTCAATTATTATAGTCTAACAGCTTGCTGATATATTTTGAAAATATAGAAAACATGTATGCTGAAACTACCAGGCGTGATATCTAGCCGCAATTTTCGAGCAAAATTATGGCGTCTGTTAATTACCGGCTCGGATTAGAGCGGAAACAGTAAGCGAACAAAAGAAGTCTATACATTGCCCATAATGGCGGATATCGGGAATCGGGAGTATTTATTATATACAGCTCCCCTATTCTACGACATAATATATAGATAACAGCATAGTACTAATTAGACTAGATGATCCCACGTCTCATAATGTAACCACAAGCATGAACGGTAATTTAAAACCTACTGTTCATAAAGGGAGTCGTTGAAAGTAAATAGATTCACGGTCATTTCAATCGAGTACTAGTAATTATTGGACTGCCGACAAAGAACTCGTCACCGAATTTGCAATCTATTATTGTTTGAGAAGAATAGACTATAGTGCAAGCGTGCGGGGTGTCTAACAAAGGTTGTGTTTAAGAATAAATTTCGTTTGGCGCGTTTTAACAGACTTTCCCTGGTGGACGATCATGGACTGAATATTACTGACGAATCTAGACCGGGATTCGGGATTTACTTTGATTAACGCGCACTGAAACCCGCACTGCCCACCCACCCCCCTCAATTAGGAATTAATTAACCTCTTGACTGCTATACGTCAGTACTGAGTACGGACGTAAAATGTCACGCTGTGTGTTGTACGTCCGTACTGAGTACGTACCTACTTCAGCACACCGACAGTCGGCCATTATTCATAACTGGAACTCAGAGATTGGTGCATCGGAACAACGGTATCTCGAATATGATGTTCCACGATTGTGAATGATAATAATAGCATTTCAACTGGGCCAGTTTTATGGTTTTCGTGATATTCCCTTTATATGTTTCCACTGGAAGATGGTCATAACGTCATCGACCCCAGCACTCGACGTCATAACGTCATCAGCAATGAAGGGGTTAAGCATGTTATAAGACTTGGATATGACGGGACTCGGAAGTAAAACAGCAACTCGCTATACATATTTCACTAGCTGTTTTGCATACGAGCCAACTTGGACAACTTGGGATTATTTTTCAATAATAATACATATATGATAATTTCACACATTTGCTGAGGTAATGTCTAAAACTTCAACACATCAAGATGTATGAGCCTCAATTACAGAAAAATATGTCATTTTGGCTAAGAAATAATGTATATTTAATCAATTTGATGCTATAACAGCTGCATACTACCCTTGTTCTGAATCCTGAATACAGTTAAATCGGCATTGGATTCCAGAATACCAGTTAAAGGTACTTAATCCGATCAGACGCTTTTAATTTACTATTTATTTGGCTTCGGGAGTAAAACATATTTGATTCGAGTCGAGGAACCCACCCATCAAAGCTCAGAGTGATCAGATATCGATTTTTGAAGTTTGTTATTTCTCGAGATGTGTAATAATATGTGGCCCAGAAACACGTGGTCAAACGGAGGATCTCGGACAAAATTGCGGATGAAGATGGATAACTTTAAAATCAAGTGGTAATACGGTCAAATTTCGTGATACTTTAGTGATAATACGGCCATAATTGAACAAAATGTTGATAAATAACAAGTTTTGTGGAATCATACCATAGTTGACAGTGGTTAGCATTATTTTGTTGCAATAAATCGATTCTAATAACCAAAGCGTATTGTGAAGAAATGTTGTTGTTGTTGTTGTTGTTGTTGTTGTATCTTGATGGTGTGGGGTACGTCTGATCGGATTGAGTACATGTAACAGATGCGTATGAATTCTGCGTATCACTTCAAAATCACCAGAATCCCGTGTACGAGAAAAGTGGGTGACACCTTGATATTCTGCCCACAGGTCCCCAAAACAAAAATTGACCCCACCCCCAATAGTACTTAATCCTATAGAAAGGTATCCAACTTGGCCCGGCCTATTTTTTTGTTATCATTTTTACAAAAAGTACACAATCAGGTTCACAATACACAAAAATAATTTGTGTGCATGCATATATGCCTCATATATAGTTAGAAATATATGTTATTACTCTTCAATTTGATGTATCCCCTGTAAAAATTGGTTAAGAAAAACTCCGGTTATGAGCACAGGTCTGACGCAAAGCGGCTGTAAAATTTCACTCGTTCGAGATGGTGTCCGCTAAATTGGGTCAAATAGTCCGGTTTTTACACCGACTTTCGCTTCAAAAATACGCTCAACGGAAAGTAGAATATATATTTTATACATCATTAGAAGCGGAATTGTTTACTGACCCACCAACACCAATTACGCTACATAACGGCATCGTATCTCTCGTATTTATTGAAAAATTCAGTTTCATAAACCCGGAAGCAAAATGAAATTTTCCAAAGCCAGCCATTTTGTCAAATATTGTAAGCAAGCAGAAATGACGTAACACTAATTTGTCATGGGCCAAATATAAATCAAATATATAACGAAGAAGTAGTGTATATACACTCTAAATATTTATGAAGTGATATTCTTGTCCATATGTATGTTTTCAATTCGTGTTAATTCAGTCTGTGTATTTATTTAAGTTTTATAACTATATATTGTGTTGCATAAGAACTATAAATAGTACTCGCACAAAATATCCCCAAAATGGCTGGTTTTGGAAAATTTCATTTTGCTTCCGGGTTTATGAAACTGAATTTTTCAATAAATACGAGATACGATGCCGTTATGTAGCGTAATTGGTTTTGGTGAGTCAGTAAACAATTCCGCTTCTAATGGTGTATAATATATATATTCTACTTTCCGTTGAGCGTATTTTTGAAGCGAAAGTCGGTGTAAAAACCGGACTATTTGACCCATCTCGAACGAGTGAAATTTTACAGCCGCTTTGCGTCAGACCTGTGCTCATAACCGGAGTTTTTCCTAACCAATTTTTACATCAAATTTAAGAGTAATAACTATATATGAGGCATTTATGTACACAAATTATTTTTGTGTATTTTGAACCTGATTGTGGACTTTGTGAAAATGAAAAAAAAAATTAGGCCGGGCCAAGTTGGATACCTTTCTATAGGATTAAGTACTATTGGGGGTGGGGTCAATTTTTGTTTTGGGGACCTGTGATACTGCCCGTAGAAAGGTAGTTCATGTATTTATCCACCTATTTCGATACCGGGGAAATCTCAAAAGCGAATATAATTGAGTGTGTTTTGGGGCGCAAAACTCTTTAAGTCAAATAACACAAAATTGGATTGGGTGTGGAAAGTCCTCAATTACATGTACTATCAATTATCATATAACTTAATACTAGTCTCAAATTCTCGGCAGATATACTCTTTTCAAATTTATAAATATTATTAAGTATCCATCCCTTAACTTACACTATTTCTGATTGGACAAAAGCCATCACGTGATAATCCGGGAAAAATTCATATTGGACTTCGGAATGTCATATTGGATTCCCAAGTGTGCAATATGACTTTTTATCGGGACTCTGTGACGTCACGAATTAACTATTGCGAAATGAATCGGTGAAATTTTGGTGCGCTATCGAAACTGGTGGATTTAGCAGACGTTTCACTTCCGCATTGAGTTTTTATTTTCATTCCGTGTTTACTTTTCCAAATCATGCTTTCTGCCGATCAAATACAGGCTTTTATAGAGATTTAAGTGGCGACAAATACCAAAAATAACCACAAAAGTGTTATTCCCAAAATTTGAATAAACATATAGATGGATAAAAAATGTCATTATACAATGTCGTGTACAGTATGAGTTTTTCTTGTACTCGTCACCTCAACCTGGACTCGTACAAGAAAAACACGTACTGTACACAACATTGTATAATAACTTTACAGTATTTCATATATGTATCGACATATTTGTTATCGCCGCAACGTTAATAACCGCTAAAACCCGGCCTGTTCTACCTCGACTTTCTATTTCTCCGAATGGGCAAGTCGACATTCGCAATCTTGAATGGGGACCTCTATTCGAGAAATAATTCAATTCTAACACCCACACACAATAAGAAACATCATCTACATAGTGCTTATAGACCCCACGTAATACAATTCCTTGTCAGAAAATGCAGCATATTAATTTGAATACCAGTTGTATTTATCACATTCAAACATAACACGCCATCATAATAGAGTTAGGGCGCGTACACATGGCGGGCAAGAAAATATCAGGTATGCCCCATGTGACTTACTTGACCAATCAAATAAATAATACCGGAAAATATCCGACGAAGGCAGCGCGCTGATATTTTATCGCCAGTTGGTGATATGTGTTCACCTTGATTGGTGGCCATCGGTATCCGTTAACTAATCTCTATAAGGGACACGCTGGTAACCGTTCACGCACTCGAGTTATGATCCATCAATATTATCGCCTGTTTCAACAATTGACTTCGTAATTCCATTTTGGATTGTTTGACATAATCGCTGAGCTATTATATGGATATGTGTGGGGACATATATCTTTTGAGGGTTTCCGCTGACGGAGAATGTCCATGGATTTCCAACTGCACCCCCTCTTGAATCGGGCCAAAGACCCAAGATCACATAATTGAATTTGCACACCTCCCATCGTCTTTGAATTTCCCATATGGTACCTCACATACCTTGAATTTTGACTGGACACCGGGGAGGGAGGGGCCTAGAAGAAATTCCAAACCAATAATTTGACCAAAGTAGGAAAAATGCAAATGTTGGTCTAAAACCACTAATTCCACATACATTAATGGTTGAAAAATCAGACTACATTGCAAGAACAATTTCAAACCATTGTTGGTGTGAAATTTCCAACTAATATTGTTTCCGAGTTGTCCCCATGTCCCCACATGCACCATGTAAGTTCGGTAACGTAATGTACACCACAGCCCCATGCACCAAGCAACAATCTCCTGAAAACTTCATATGGGGTCTCAATGGGGGTGGGGTCATCCGATTTGCCACAAAACCATAATAACATTTGTCACCCCACATATACATGCACTATGAAATTATAACATTTCCAAATTTCCAAATAACGTGACCACTTTCTTATTATGCAGAAGGTCTTTATGCATGAGATCATCAACGTTGCTACAGGTTAGTGTCTAATCCCACCGACTTCGGTAATACATGTCAACTTTACAGTTGGAAATTTCACAAAGCTATGAATTGCCAAAATGGACTATATGTTATTTACCGGATGCAATTCACTTGAACCAGCATGACTAATACTGTTCTGATTGAGCTCAATCAACGCCGTCTAAACCGCCGCGTTCTCACGGGCGTAATCTTTGCAGCAAGAAAATATCAGTGTGCAATTTTACCTGATATTTTCTTGCAGATATTTTCTTGCAGCTTCATGTGTACGCGCCCTTACTCTAACGAGATTACTTTGATAAATCGCGAGTCAAATTTTCCTAAAAATGCATTCGTGCCCAAAATACAGATAATTTTGTCGACAGGATATATTACGTATATACTGCGCTATGTTTACTGCGAAAACAAATATTTTATTACGTTTGCGTATATCGTATATCGTATATCGAACTTTAATTTTGAACAAATCTGTACTGGACAGCTGTATATGCCTGGAGAATTGTTACCGCGACAAAATCCACGTTCAATTTCCACTCACATGAGCCGTGTCAAGGAGCGAGGTTTTTCTGTCTGCCAAGGACTATTTTCCCCCAGAAAAAAAGCGTTCGTAAACGACTCAGTATCGATATTTATTCGGAATTTGTCATCTGTATCAATGTAATTTCTCCTCCTTGTATATTATAAAACTGTGTTTTAAGTCGGTCAGTGGACTCGCTACTGGGCATTTCGTAAACTAAATGGTCTCGGGCGTATACAGCTTATCCTTTTTCTTACTTCCACACGGGATGCTTTCATAATTATAACTCACAATGCATACTCATATCAACGAAGCTAATTGGATATGGAGCTTTCCACAGAGGCCACACCCACAGCGGTAGTCCCGCCCACTGGTAACAATACTTTATCCACATAAATATTGTCTGTTACCCGAGATCGACTTCCGAAGTGAACACATCAGCACTTGCCCTTATGTTAACTAGCTGAAACAGACTCATGTATATCGTTCAAATTTGATCTTTTAACCAGTTTGATTTATAAAAAAAAAAAAATTAAGTAAATTGTTTTTTTATTTTATTTTTTGATTTTTTGATTGAATCTTTAAAATTTGTTTTAATTTTTTAATTTAAATTTGTTTTACTTAATTAAAAAAAAATATATTTAATTTTAAAATTTACTTTTTAGATTTTTAGATTGAAACTTGCTAAAAAAAAAAAAAAAAATTTAATTTTTTTTATTTGTTTAAAAAATTTAATTAAAATATAAGTTCGTTATAACATCTGCCGAGGCACCACACCAAATTTGGTTAAGATCGACCATGGGCTCTGGAAGAAAAATTGCATACAGAACAGACAGACAGATCACTGAACTCTAATATATCTAAACCAGAGAACATACATTCGTTTTGCCATTAAATGTGAAATTTATGACAAGTGTCGTGCTAAACGAAAAACATTGTTATAATCACGGATAAATTTATAACATCATGCCGCAAATATAAATCTCAGTATATTATGATTTGACAACAAAAAAGTTGTTTGAATATAGCCAATTTAACACTGAATGTATGCATGGATATCAAAATTAGGGTGAAGAAAGATGGCGTCGAAAAAGTCTCCGCAGCCAGCGGCCGGCTCGGCATCTGATTGGTCGAATATAATCAAATACATTGCCATTGGGCGGGACTACGCTGTCGGCGTGGCCTCTGTGGAAAGCTCCATTGGGTTTGGTTATTGAACACACGGATGTGCGTCATTGGAATGAATGCCTACACACTAAATCTCGAGTAGCTAAATTTGGGTGGTTAGAATATTCCAACGACTTTTATAGCATTATAAGCTACTTAAATATGCTATTTTTGCTACTTGACAAGTAGTTACAAGACGGATCGGGGATAGTTAAGCGATGTCTATTCGTGATTGGTTCTATAACTGCACGTGACAACCTATTCAAAATAATGGCGGCTTCCCAGTCGAGTCGAGAAAAGGCACAATTACTGTTTCTGTCAATCCAGCTAGACTAAAATTTGAAAGGCGTAAAATGTATAACTTCTGTGTGACAAGTCATGGTTATTTATAATCTTAGGTACATGCAGGACATCCGGTAACGAATTTACCAATTATTGATACGACATTTAGACGTCACCAAATTGATCCAAATTCCCAATTCAGATTCAGAATAGTTTATTTTTGAAATTTGAATCTGTGACAAGGAGAGGTAATATATTTGCGCTCATGTCGCTTTTGTTTCTATATTGACGTATATCTATATGTTCTGTGTTCACATTGTAGCCTACTGGTAACTGTAATCATATAAACATAATTTCACTAGTTCAACAGGTCTGGCAAATGTGAGAATACAGCTACAATAGCTGTATTCAGCTAACCTAGCTGTATTCAGCTATATATTATACTCTCAAACGGGCTGTTTTTCGATAATAAACTAGAAGCGCTAATTTGCGCATCAAAATTAGGCTACCCTATTCTCCGGCCACCCTCAACGAAATCAAAATCGTCGCGTGTGTTCTGACAAAGTATTGCCTTTTGTCGGCACGGCGATGGTGATTATGTGTGAAAACTTACTACGGCGGTCGATGTCGGTCATAACGGTTAATAACTCTCTTATGCAATGCGGAATACCTTGAAAAATACATTAAATACAATATTTATCACCGAAGATGGAACATCTTAATCATTCCTGGAAGTATCAATATGATGCTGCTAAAACGCAGTTTGGTTGGTGCGTTAAAACAGGTAAAAAGGGGAACATCTCTAGCCAGAGTTTAACCGAGCGAGTTCCACTCACTGCTTGAGCTGATTCTCTCCAAAAATACGGAAACGCATACTTGTATGTCGAATCGTGAAAATACAAATACCAATGTTATGTTTAGTAAGTTTTCACACATTATATATTTTCCCGCCAAAACAGATTGAATAGTTCTGACTCGCTAACGACCAGGACTTCATGTTTGAAATACTTCAGAAATTATATAAGTCGCATTTTCATTTCAGTTGTCCCTATGTTGTGCCATACATTTGCAATATGCCGCACAATATCTGTATATACAGTTATGAATAGTTACTGGGAGAGGACTTACAAAAAAGCCACAATAGGCTTGTTGTCTCATCCCTTTCCAATCATCCATACTCATCCATTAGCATTTTTGTAAAATATTCATCTTGTTTTGTATTGGGAATAAATATTGTTTACAGATCCAATAGTTACCAGTATCGCTCACAAACCGCTAGTGGTATGTAATTCTAAATGCTTGATATAGGTACACCATTCTAACGCCCCCTACCGGTTTAGCATCGGGAAGAAGTAAACGAGTGTTTGGGATGAATTTGATCTTTATTTTATAAGTTAGTTAATGAATGCATTTGCAGAAAATAGTCCCCAGAATATTTACTGACATCGACCACCGTAGTAAGTTTTCACACAAAATCAGAATTGCCGTGTCGACAAAAGGCAACACTTTGTCAGAACACAAGCGACGATTTTGATTTGGTTGAGGGTGACCGGAGAATATGGTAGCCTAATTTTGATGCGCAAATTAGCGCTTCTAGTTTATTACCGGTTTGAGAGTATAATATATAGCTGAATACAGCTAGGTTAGCTGAATACAGCTATTGTAGCTGTATTCTCACATTTGCCAGACCTGTTCAAGTAGTTGTATACAAAATCCGCGACAATAGGTGAAATCAGCTATAGGGCCTACTGATTCCAGTCTGTATAATATTTATGTCCCAATGTTTCCCAAAATCATGCCAAATGGCCTCACCAGGCCAGATAGCATCCCTATGTTGATCCAATGTAAAGACTAAAGTAAACGGTTGTCTCAAATTTTGTTTCAACGTTGAATTTGAAATAACGTTGACGATTGGTCCAGTTTGTTCGTTGAAGTGAACATAGAAATATTAGAATATACATTTGAGACAACATTGAAAAACTAACTTTGAACATTGGAATAATATTGGGAAGCTAACGTTGAATTTTTTGACATTCGCTCAACGTTAAAATAATATTGGAATAAAAAAAAGTATTTTTTTTGTTATGTTCGCTCGATATGATCAACAACATTGAATTGAAAATGGGATAATTTTGGAAAACTAATGTTGAATATTGGGACGATCACTCGATTTTGAAATAGCATTGGAATCCTAATGTTGATTTTGTTTTATGTTCGCTCAGCGTTGAAATAACGCTGGAAGCCTAATGTTTAATTTCTGGACATTAATTTAGCGTTGAATCGACATTGGGATTACGTTTGAAAGCTAATGTTCACTTTTGTCAAGTTTTGTGATGTTCGATCAACATTGAAATAATGTTAGAAATCTAACAGTTTAAATTTGGACAATCGTTCAACAATGAATCAATGTTGAAATAAAGTTGGAAACCTAATGTTGAATATCGAGATGTTATCTAATGTTGAATTAAAGGTACTCAATCCGATTCGACGGTCCCCATATCATCAGATTCCAACAACAACACCATTTTTTTAAATGCCATTTCAGTTATCAGAAAAGATTAATTGCCCAAAACAATGCTTTAGAACCACAGTCAACTATAAAATTGCACAAAACCTGTTATTTATCAAAGTTTTTTTCAACAAAATTTTATTGGTTGTCAAATATCTGACACAAAAAGCCACTCCGAAGCCAATGATATTGTAATTCGTGAGTGTTAATTCGGATTGAGTACCTTTAATGTGGGAAACCTAACACTGAATGTTAATACATGCTGTACGTTGAATCTAAGTTGAAATATCAATTATCATGCCCTGACCGAGACGTTGCATGCAATTTTTTTATATGCACGATTTACTTTGCATTATACACAAAACTATAGTCCATTGTAATTGTTATAAACCACTATCTGGTAGTTTGATGAAACTTTTAATTTCCGATTCGATTCCTTTATTTAGGAACCACCGGCGGTCCATCGTACATTCCTACTTTTATATTGTTTGTATATATTTGGCTATTCATAACACTGAAATTAATCGCTATGTTCATTCTAATGAACTCACAAATATTATAACCATAACATTGCTGAGAACTGTGATGCTAATGGTATTCAATACATTGTGCTCATTATACCCCCTGCAACAATGTTGGGGTGGTATAGTGAAATCAGCTCGTCCATCGTTCGTGTGTGGACACAAATTTGTCCGGAGTTTTTCTCAGACAGTCGTTTTTTTTTATCAATTTCCGTGAAACTTGGCAGAGACATCAACCACCATGGGAACCTGAGCACCTGCGATTATGGCGTCTGTCAGACTTTTTTGGTGGAGTTATCCCCCTTTTTCAACTTTAAACATATGGGGTACCGTTTGTGAGTCGTGTGGTCAAAAATTGCACAACATTCTCAATCTGTCAATTAAGCCATGTTCCGATAATTGGAATCGGCTGCCAATGGTCGATAATAGCCCATCGAATATTAATCGTTACTCGCAATCAAATCGATTGCCAAAATAATAAATCTGTTATATCAAAGCGCAATATGCATGCTTTAATAAAGCGTATACACAATACAACCATTGCATTGACTGTAGAAAACATTTACATGTATAACAGTCTTAAAAGAATCATTACTAAATTCACCCTATGAGAATCTCATTCTGAAAATGCCAGACAAATTATACTCAGGCTTGGTTAATAATAACCCACTACATTCATGAGATAATAAACAACCAGATCATTCACTTTTATATATATCATGACCAAATAATAGTGATGGCCAGCATATTCTTCCAAAATTAATAAGCGTGCCAGCACGTTTATTTGGTACCCAAGAGTACTATTTTTTGCGCACCCAATATCATCCGATTTACATGGAAAAAATCTTGTTTGGTACGTCTGTATTATCAGTGCTATCTTCTGTAATTTTTGTGTGAACAGAACTGAAGAAATCTGTCAATTATTTCGACATGACAAGTTGACAACAAGCACAATGCTGACATCTGACAGCATTACCGGAATTTCCAAAACCTACATCGTACAACACTGCCTGTTTTTAGTCTCACGATCCACGATACACAAGTTTTACGCAACAAAATTCACACAGAAAAATAATTTCGATTTATAGTGCCGGTATTCTTGCAAAAAGAAGTCGCTCAACACGACAATAAAGGCTACCCAAACAACCACATATAAAAACTGTTCAAATATAACAGATGAGCATCACGACCAGCGTATTCAGATTTGTGTCGGGGAAATAATAATGGCAATATTGAATATACAGTGTCAGCGCTCAGGTGCTTAATAGCCAATGCAATTTCCGTCCAGGACAAAACAGAAGTACATGAGAAGGTACAGGTATTGCAAGTCACCCCGACAAATACGATGGTATCACCCCCTCCCCCTGAATTGGTATCGCAAGCCACCCGACTAATACAGAAGGTAATGCTATCGCGAGGGGCCCTGATTAAAACAGAACATAATGCTATTGCAAGTCGCCATGACTAATCAATCCCATCGACAGTAGCACAAACAAATAAAGAAGATAATCCAAAACTGAATCACCCCATATAATACAGAAGATAATGCTATCGCGAGTCAGCCCAACTAAAACAGAAGATAATGCTATTATGAGTAGCCCTGACTAAAACAGAAGCTATTAAATTCTATTGCGAGTCTTCACGATTAATAGAGAATGTAATGCTATCATGAATAGCACAGACTAAAACAGAAGGAAATATGTTATTGTGAGTCCTCCTGATTAATACAGAAGGCAATGCCATACTGAGTCGGCCCGATTCATACAGATTATAAAAATTAATGCTATCATGAGAAGCCCCGACTAAAACAGAAGGTACTGCTTTCGCCCCGAATAATACATCAGGTAATGCTATATCGAGAGTCGCACTGACTAAACCAGAAGGAAATGTTTTGTGAGTCGCCCTGAAGGGAATGCTATTATGTGGTGAATTTATGATAATGGAATAACCCACCTATTCAGGGAGCAAATATTACATTTGAAATTTTGATTAGCAAATAACCTCATAATAACATAATTAGATAGCATTGTTCTGAAATCATATAAAATTCATACCAAATTGCATAGCTATTATCTAAATTTGGGTAGCAAATTGCGATGCGATACCAGTTAATTTTCTCCATGCACCTATTCAACCTAACTTTAATAATAATAATAATAATTGCGCTGAAGCGCAATTGGTGGTTATCCCATATGAATTGATAATGAAATAACCTATCTATTCAGGGGTGTAAGCTTGTAAAAGAATTGCGCTGAAGCGCAATTGACATGAATCAAGCTGGATTGCGCTGAAGCGCAATTGAATTGCACTTCAGCGCAATTGGATTGTGCTTCAGTGCAATTGGATTGCACTTTGACAGCGCAATTGAATTGCGCTTCAGCAATCAGCCCAACTAAAACATAAGGTACCAGTAATGCTATCGAGAGTCGCACCGACTAAACTTAGCGCAATTGAATTGCGCTTCAGCGCAATTAATAATAAATGTGAATTTGGCCTCCCATATAACCGGTCATGAATATCCCGTACGTACCGTACAGTAATGCCCTAATTAATCGACTCCATAATCACAGCAGAATTATGGGTAACTTTTCAGGATTAAGTCGGAAATATGGCTTGCTGCCATTCATCGGAAAGCTTTCGCCGAGAGCTTTCCGATGAATGGCCGCAAGCCATATTTCCGACTAAATCCTGAAAAGTTACCCATAATTCTGCTGTGGTTATGGAGTCGATTAATTAGGGCATTAAGTACTGTAGGCCCTAACCATTTCAGCCCTACAAATACATCTTTTTCTTTTCACTTGTTGCGACATAAATTATAATTGCATTCATGTCTTCGAATATTGTGTTGTCACATATTACTTAGTAGTCATAACTGGTAATGGGCCTACCTCGAATCGATTCATCACTACCATTCCATATAGTAATGATAGTAGTATGTATATAATATTCAGGGTTGTGGTGCATTTAACACACTGTATACTTATATCTGGTTCTATTTTATGGTACTAAGAATACGAACATTCTGTTGCATGAGATTATCTAAATTGTACCCTCAGACTATCACCCCATGCCATCACTATTATAAGGCACCATCACTATAAAAAAATTTGAGGTAAAATACCACCTATCTATGATTTCAGTTGTTTTTTATTTCTCTGTTGGCATCTTCTGAGACATAGATTTTTTCAAATGGTGATATTATAGTGTTTTAATCATATGTTATGGCATAGATTGTTATTAACCGTATATGAAGGCTCTATAAAAAAAATAAAATAATTAGTGGCTCCAAAATTAGATGGACCTTTAAAGTCACAATGTCACAATTGCTGTTCATCTCATACCGGTCTATTCAGCTACCGGTATATTCTGCTAATCAGGATGTTATGGCACTCCAGTATTCATTATATATCACAACTGTTATAACCCATAATGACATTAAATTGCATGGAAACAGTAATTTATGGGCTGCGTGACGTGAATATCTATTGAGAAATAACATCATAATGTAATTGCGAAAACCAATAAAAATCAAATTTTTTGTTTTAATGTATTAAGTTATTTCCTTCATAAAAGGACTTTGTGATAAAGATCCTCTCAATACTAGTTTAGAATATAGAATTAACTTTTAAAATAACAAAAACCTTCGGAATAGCGAATCTTCGGAACAGTGAACCTTCAGAATAGTGAACCTTTGGAATAGCGAACATTCATAATAGCTAGAGAACCTTTGAAATAGTGAACTTTCAGAATAGCAAACCTTGGAATAAAGAATGTCCCCAATATGGCCTACATGTATCACTAAAGTATCATGACATTTAACCGCATTACCACTTGATTTAGAGTTGTCCATCTACATCCATAATTTTGTCCAAGACCCTCCATTTGATGACGTGTGTCTGGGACACATTATTACACCTCTCGAGAAATAACAAACTTCAAAAATTGATATCTGTTCAATCGGAGCTTTGATGGGTGTGTTCCAAGACTGGATTAAAGTATTTTTACCCCCGAAGCCAAGAAATGGTATTTGATTGTATGGAGTACCTTTAACTTACATTCTATGTGGGGGAAGGATACGCAAACCGATGAATAGAGCTGTGTTTCAGGCCAAGTCGAATTTGGTCAGGGTCCAATGATATTTGACAGAGTTATGTCAATTTTTTCGACTTAGAAATTTTTACATGTATTTCATGCCATAAAAGTATAGTAAATTTGATTATAATTTCAAACTAGTTGGAAGTTCGTACATATATTGTGTACCAAATTAAAAAAAATAACTTCCAGATAGATTTTGAGAAATTCCATTTTGAAATATAATTTTGGCAAAACATGCGCCTGACCCATAATTGGGTCACATGGTGTGTTTTTGGTTAACCCATTGCTTGTTCACACCGGATAAAATTGTTAACCAAATTTTTTATATGCCAGTTGCAGCCCTCTTAATTCAGATTGTTTGGCTTCGGCAATCTGCTACAGCAACAGTATGCCGTGGCCCAGTTTGCTTCAGCAAAATGCTTCGGCAATGCTGATTGCCGTAGCCAATTATGAAGGCTGCAGTTGTATTATGTTATTTGTCTGTCAGTCCATTTGTTCATCCATGCTAACATTTGGCAACTATGGGGTAATTATGGTATTTTGTCCAGCCCGTCATGGTTTTTTTATTTTTAAACTTAGCTCTGCGAATCTGAGTTTACAGTCAAATCAAATTTTGAATTCAATTGGGGATGAGGTTCGCGAATCAAATCTCAATTCGAATATATACAGCTACATGTATGCGCAAAATAATTGACCCCTTTAACGTGGATGTAGGCCGGTAATTACCGTTCGTACCACCAGTAAACCACAATCAAGTGGTATTACGTCGAATAATAGCGACTGACATGTGGTGTCCATCGGTAGTCTTACCACGGTAATGATTTTTAACTGCGATAACCCAGTAAATAAATGCCAAATACATTTTTTGTGACTGCAATAACGGTAAATTCAATCTAGAAACTTTTAAACTCATCCACATTTGACCTACTAGTATGCCATGTTCAATCGCAAAGTATTTAGTTCACAAATACCATATCAGAGTATCTTTATTTTCATGTTAACTAAACACCTAGTAATTCAGTTAATACATGTACATTGTTTATTCAGCATAAATGTATATTGTATGAGGTTGGTCACTGCAACATTGCAGCTACGATTGTCCGTGTCTTTGAATATGTCAGTGGCTTGAAAGACATCTGACATTCAATTTGGCAGGTGTAGAAAAGTCATACCCACTCGCTTTTTGAAGCCTATTTTTCTGAGTTGTATTGCTATCTGTTGTTAGGAGCATACCACCATGTGTGGCCAGGCTATAATCACAGTATAAAGGGTGCAGGTCTTATATGTCGGCGAGAATCCAATTCTAGATTCTCGTAAATATTCTCGCAAATTACCCTGGATTCTCATGAAAAAGTATGTATAGATTCTCACAAAATCAGATGAAATATATGCCCTGGGGTGATTGTGTTAAATTTGACACATACTAGTACCAGTACCTGTCCATTCTGTTTTTATTGATTTAAATGCCTGCAGCCTTATGAAACAAAAAGTTCTGGCCATAGAGGTGGCCTTGTATGCCAGAGACTGGTCTTGTCAGCCAGAGAGGCAGCACATCGAATGGTAGGTGTGGTACTACCATGTGGAATTAGCTCAGTTAAATTAACCCGTAAATACCAAATGTTGGTTCATCCGTCCATATGTTCGCTTTTGGTTGATAACATTAGATAGTCTCAACTGAAGGGAATGAAATTTGGTATGTGGGTTGTGTCCACAAATTTTAACGCAGGTAAGTCCCTTTTTGTTCAAATTCGCAATAAATTTTCATCTCTCTAGCCCAAAAATACAAGTCAAGTTTAAATATTTGGGTTTTGACCACCAATTTTCACCAGGGATATGCCATTTGTTGGAATTGCCACGACCAAGTCTAAATCGCCTGAGATAACTTGAGCAACACTTTTGAAAAAATGTTTAACTATCACATAACATTGCACAGTGAGTTTATGTGGTCAGCCATTCAAAATGTATCCACATGGCACATATTACTAATTAGCCCCTTCTAGATTTCAGTCAATGCTCAAAGGGGCTCGAGAAACAAATGATGAATAAATTTGCCAATAATATAAAAGTCCATATAACCATTAGTACATCTCATATCAAAGTAATAATACCCTGTATCTCCTACGATATGTGCCCGATTGGGTTAACATTTTGAACATACATGTATGTGGTAAATCCAGTACATGGAGTGAGTAAATTATCCAATTTGATTTTCTAACTTTCTTCTAAATGTCGCTTCATTTGAATTTTTGCCATTATCAAAAACAAGTCTGGAAAATGTTTGTCATTGCTCCCTATGGGAGACTCGCATATATAAGATAATGCATTGGCACAGGGTTTTTTGTAAAATTTCAAGAAGCTCCATTCATGGAAGGCTTGTACAGTAAAGTCATTGAGACAATTTAGTTTTTTGATGATCGGTTGTCCGTATCATTTCTACAACACAATTATCACCTTATATTTACTTGGCTACACAATTTTAATGTGTGATCGCCACAGAACATTTTTTTTAAGAGTACATATATATATGTCCATATTTTGCTGTGGGTGTAGAGTATTCTCGGATAGAATAAATATACTCAAAGCAAAAACTAAGCGAGGGGCACCTAATGGTTGAGTCTGGGATATTTGGCACTTAGAACGTGGCTAGATGGTTTGGTGGGGAGGGTCGACATCTTGGTACTTCCAACTGAACCCCCCCCCCCCAACCCCTTGAACGACACAAACTAAGTTTGCGTAATTCAATTTTTCTGAACTTTTCCATCACAGACTACTACAGTAATGCCCTAATTAATGGACTCCATAACCACAGCAGGATTTAGTCGGAAATATGGCCACATTCCGACTGAATCCTGAAAGTTACCAATAATTCTGCTGTGGCTACGGAGTCGATTAATTAGGGCATTACTGTAAATGGTAGCATATTCTAAATGGATCAGTAGTCTTGTGGCCACTATCCTTGCAGGGGATGAAAAGGATGGTTCGGCCCAGTATGCGAATTTATTTAGATCTGAACCTGAAAATTACAACACCTAATTGTCTGTGATATTGATGAATGCCAGGAAAATTCGCACCCCAATTTATTGTGTTTTAAAAAATTAATTAACAGCTTTAACTGGCCACTGAGAACATCACAAGACAAATAGGTCGGACGGCCCGGTGGTTCTGAATATGAAAATTGTTCATTCTTAGCATCTAGACTGGCCTCAAGATGTTCAAATTGGGGGAAATTTCCAACCTGATACCCACCCAAATGTTGGAAAATTGCCAACTAATGGCCATTTGAGTCCAAAGTTTTGCAAATGAAAGGAATATATGCAAATGTTCTAAAATAAACAAATATGTCACTAATAAATTGAACATTGGAAAATCAAACCTAATTTTGGTATAATTTCCAACTAAATGTTGTGTGAGGTTTGGCTATAGGGGGGGGGGTAAGACCCCTGCATAACCAGCCCTTGTCATCACGCCCCTGTCTGGCACCGCATAACAAAGGTGTGGTCTTGCATTCACTGATGATGAGAAATCATCAATATTAGATTTTGTTGGAAAACAGGATGGGACCACAACCCCTAGCTTGTCCATCGGGGAGATTTGCAGTAATCTGCCCGGTAGATATAATTGGGAGATATCCTGGTGCCACCCATATTGGAAAAGATATATTTTAAAAGTAGAAAACATACAGAAATCAAGGGGACAATAAGAATGTGCTCTCATAACCACAAAACTACATGAAAGTCATCACAATCAACTCAAATACTATATACCGGTACATATATAATTTCATTATCTCTATATAATATATATTCGGTCTCTAAAAGCCCTTAAAGTGATGTGAAACACTCCGGTAGGGTGGTCAAATAGAAGTGGAGAATAATCTTGTTCAAAGTAGTTATTTTTACAAATGTTATATCTAAATTGACAACAAACACTGTCATTCTTATATACTAATTCAATGCAGTGACTGCCGATGGCGAAATCATTTTCGTTAGTTTACCGCCGATAGATGCGTCCCGATTCTAGTAGTAAATATTTACAATTTAGCCCAGTTCAGACGATGTTTTCAATGGAGTGGTACGGTAGATTTGCTTGAGATTTTCGATGTTAGTAGAATGTTACATTCCTCCAGTTGGTGTAGCACCTGCATACTAACTTATCAGTTTCACACACCCGAACAAGTACATAATATGTCTTTAAACACACTGGACATGCGATGTCCTTGCGCTCCTGTTGCGCAAATTCTAATATAAAAAGTGTTTTCTATTTCAGACAAAGCTCAAACATACCGGTAACATCTGACCAGACAAAACATAGAAACCGCTAAACTAATTACCAGTCAAACAAGATAACCCTTCAAAATATAAGATAACACGGCCAACCACAGCAACATACACCATGGATAAATACACTGTCAAAAGCACAGCATTTTTTTTTAACGGTAAAATCTGGCATATACCCATAGTTATATATAAACAGGCTACGGGCATCTGACCACAGGTCATTTGCATAAAAAAATTATATAATTCTTTCATTCTTTCATTCCATCAAGGTACATGTATCTTCAAAGGATTAAGTTGAAGTTTTGGGGCTGAGTAAGATTCTAAGAGAGAAGGTGGAATATTGACTTGAGAGCATAAAATATAACAAAAAAATGACAATCATAGCCCAAATTGCGAAAAGTTGCCGAAGTGTAAGTATAGCAACATAGGCCTAAAACAAAACAAAATTGTTTCCGGTAACATATGGTAGAAAAGTAGGGCAGGTGGAATTCAATTGTTTCATTGTTTTTTGGAAACGACCACAATAAGATCATATGTGGATTGTGGAATATATTCATTCTGAAAAATATGCCCATGGCAGCACAAAGTATATAACGGGACACAATTGGGCTGAATGGGCATATCGCACATGTATTGGGAGGAATAAATGAAACCTATTATTTTTAATCAAAAATGATTGCGACATCAACCTCAGATTGAACCAGGCCTATCAGTATGGAACCACTGTAATTAAAACACTGACTGTCAGAGTAAATAATATAGATGATGACTGATCGGCACATGTATTAAGTACTTCGATCTGAGATATTTTGCACCAACATCATAAGGATCTCCTGGGCATTATCTCTAGTTGGGAGCGAATGATAGCTTCCGAAATTTGTTAAAGAATATGGTCGCCAGTGGCCATCTTGGATTTTACTCTTTTCATGACTAAATTCATTGGCACACCCAACAAGCCACATCCCTCATCACTCATTAACTACAAAACACATAATTATTCTCCTCATAGTCATACTTGAAACCATTTTAATTCAGCTCTTTCTATACTAAATATTCACTAGCTACTAGTAGTAGTTTCCTCATATTATGTTTAAAAAAAAATTCAACAATTTGGAGTTTTTAAAATTACAAAGAAGTAGATGAGTTGGGTGCCAAATGGTACATGCTTACCTCCCCAGTCAAGAATCAAATTATATGGCATGAATTTGTGTCAAGATGGCAAACACATACCCTCATTCAATCAGGTTTGAGTATTTTCAATTTATAGTGAGAAATAGTAGGAAGTGAAAATGAAAAAATAGAGTAGTTTCTATGGTGTTGAATTGATTGGGGAATTTGAAGAGTGCGAAATGTTTGAATGTTTGACCTTTGTTATTTCCAGGAGAAAGGACACATGTGCTATATCCCTAGTTGTTCCAAAATTGAAGCTGCATGCATTTTAAAGAATGTGATCAAAGGATTGTAGACTTGTTTTTGAGTTTTCATACAGTAAGTATACATTTATACTTTACCATTGGGACAGGCACACCACCGGCAGCTTTACCTCTTTTTATACTAAATACTTGTGTTGTCCTGTCCAACACCCTGTTTACTATCACATTCCTTACTCCTAGGAAGAATGTCACGTTTATTGTGGTCTGATTGTTCAGATTGGCTTTCGTGTTGGTGTTTATGAATGTCACACGCAAGTGGATATTTGATAGAATCAATGTTCAGCCTCACAATATCAAGCTTTTCACAGGCTGGCAATCCCAGAATAGCAGGACCAGGCACATCTACAACATAAAACTTCTGCAGAAATGTGTCTGGTGAATCCATCACGGAAACTTCAAATTTGATTGAACCAAAACACTTGATAGCTGTACCACTATATGATGTGAGTTTCACAGTAGGTTCATTCTCCAAAACACAGTTGAATGGTTTATTGCCAAACATTTGTCTGTATGTTCGTAATGGAAGAGTGTTCCCCCCTGAGCCCGTGTCAACTTTAACTTTGAGGGGTCCTTTCACATGGTTGTGTTTGTTTTCCACAAATACTGTGGTATATGCTTCGACACGGTTATGCTCTACAAATGACAAGTCACTGAGGGTGATGCAATAAAACTGCTGGCTTTGCATGTCATTGGGAACTTGCTGATTTCTTGAATCGATATGTATTTCATCTTGTGATTTCCTTTGATAATGCTGGCTTTTATCTCTATTATGTCTGCTTGTGTCTCGCTGTCTACTATATGAGCGTCTGCGATTCTGAGAGTGAGAGCGATTTCGTTGTTGTTTTCCTCGCGGATCATCTTGACGCTGTCTCTTCCTGCAAAAACGCTTCCAATGTCCCTTTACTCGGCAAAATTCACAAGTGTCATGAAATGCTGGGCATGATTGAGGTTTATGTTTGAGCCCACAATTTCCACAAGCTGTATGATTCTTCACAATAGTATCAATATTCTGGTGTCCAGTATAGATTCTGCTGAGTGATTTTTTCGATAAACTCATTGCTTCATACTCGCACCCTCTTTGTAGAGCATCTTTGATTGTGTAGCCGCGCTCTTTTGACAAAAGTTCTTTTCGAAAGTCATCAAATGTCGTACTGATGATCATCATTTCAATGATTCGTTCAGTTAATTCTTCTGCAGAAAATTCACATTTCTTGGATTTTCCTCGTAACCTTGCGACAAAATCTTGCAACGACTCACTTGGCTCTTGTCGCATGTGCGCGAACTCTAGTCGGTGAACTCTGAAACTGATGTTGATAGTAACATCCAGTTGTTGTTCCAAAAGCTGCCAAATTTTGTCAGGCACTTTGAGATCAGCATCACTCAAACCTGATGCCAATAAACGTCTCATTCCTTCGTCTCCAACGGCTATCTTTATTTGTATTGCCTGCTTTGCGGCGTCTGTGACTTCATTGTCATCTAGGAACAGCTCCATACGTGCTTTAAAAGCTCTATATGAGTCCAAGAGTGGTTCATGAGACCAGTTTAGCTCCGGCATTCTCGTCGCCATTTTGCTTCAATTCTCTCACCTCGACACTTTATAACGGTCTGCGTGTTTAGATAAAACAACTTTTTACCGCTGCCACCATGTTGTATTATGAGGGAGGACTTAGTTATATGTGGAGATGTTGAAGAGATGATTGTTGCTTATATATATATAATGGCGTTAACCACGCGGTCGATTTATTGTAACATAAAATATAATAACTGGTTCCTCCAAACAGCACCCTTTGCTGAACGTTAGTTATAGTTATTCAACAATACTCATTGATGAATAGTTCCCTTAGAAAATATACAGATAATAAGGTCAATAAACAACATCTGGTTTGTTGGAACTTATTATCTGAACATTTCCTTCTATTAAATAACTATTTTGGCACTGATATTATCTGTTATTATGTGATGATTATTCATGAACACCCCTCCAGATTAATAACAAGGAATTCCAATGTATACTTTCATAACTGATTAGGGAAAAGACATTAGTATAGAAAGGGTTAATGCTCTGCAAATAATACTAAGTAACAACTAACAACTGACTTTCATGTCAAATCCCAAAATCATCAACAAATTCTTCGTCTACTAGCAATGGAGCAAATATATGCCTGAGAGCTTTCCGATGAATGGCAACAAGCCATATTTCCGACTAAATCCTGAAACGTTACCCATAATTCTGCTGTGTTTAAGGAGTCGATTAATTAAGAGCATTACTGTACCACCGCAGCTCCCGTCATGAAAGGGTTAAGTACTGTCAGAATAGCTATTGAATTTATGTCGACAACAGATATCTGTGTAGCTATCACTTTGTCCGAATAATGATGTTCAACAATATAATTAGTAACTACAAAACATAATTATTGATGTATTATTCTACCCATATTATAAGTTACAGATGCTTAGTGGTCGGATATGTTGTCATGTTTTTGATTCAATGTTTATTATTTTATGCCCTGGAAACTATATACAACTTATTCTCGAAGAATATATCGTCATTAAAATTGAAAAACATTTTTGGATATATAGGCAATGATCCAGGTTTCATGTTTGGGCACCATTTAGGTACTGTCCCGATGGCCACAGTCCTATCGCCAGAAATGGTGATGGCTTGTGGTTGGGGGAGGGGGTGAATCTGTGTATGTTCAAAAGCCTTAAAGTATATTGTGCTATTATGTTGGTAGATTGTCATATTTTAGATAGCAAATTCTTAACCCAAAACCCAATGCACATATGACCAAAGTTATTCCCTCCAGCCAACATTTAGCCATAATTTCTTGCAGCGTCATTTTGACACACAAAGAAATAACACCATTTGATTTGCAATGTCATTGATGCGCATTGTTAGTCATTGCGTAATTATGATAAGTGGTACTCTCAATTAACAAGACCCAAACAATTCTGTCACATATTTACTAAAGTATCTTTTATTATTCTTTTCAGTATGTCATAATATTATACTCAAGTTGTATCATCAAATTGTTCATTTTCCCAAAATTTGATTTATTATCAATGGCTTTCAATATATCAATTAACAATGAATCTTACAAAAAAAAAAAAAATAACTTCACAGTTAAGTTGGTAATATTAAGGAGTATATATATAGACTCAAATTTCCGATAAATAATGTCTCTAAATTTCATTTTTATTTGATTAATTTATTTGATTTAATTCACGCTGATGTAAAATGGTTCACACTGGCAGGGCAGAACATAAAATAATTGCTAATGGCAATGTTTAATGAGTTATTTACTATGTTTTATGTCAAAAGTTCTTGATCATTTCACATATGTGTGTGGCACATTACTTCTATTATATTAGTATGTGAATGCTCAAACAATTGTGCTTTATAAACCAAACAGATATCAATATAATTATTGATTAATAATTATTCAATTGTTAAAATCTAGCTCCTTTGTTCTACCTCGACTTTGGGCATATTTATCCACTATTTTCAAATATCTTCTCGTGGCTAAGAGATATCTCCTCGTGATTAAGACACGACAAGATGCAATTTAAAAAAAAAAATGATCAGTAAATTCATCGATTCATATCCCACGTCAGTGACTTGTAATAACCCATATGTATGTATGTCATTTATACAAATCTACAATGCTCGACCGATCGGGACGAAACTTGGTACGTGTGTGTATTTTGACCAGGCGGTCGTCGTTGTCGTATTGGCGAGCCCGTGCGGCGCCCGCTTCGCGCATGCGCAGACGAGATCTCGGAAACGGGTGGAGCTATCGACTTGAAATTTGCTATGTGAATGTATCTTGCCCCGGATACAAATTTTATCGGGTCGCCGAGCCCGTGCGACGCCAGCTTCGCGCATGCGCAGACCAGATCTCGGAAACGGGTGGAGCTATCGACTTGAAATTTGGTTACCAGATCTCGTAAACGGGTGGAGCTATCGACTTGAAATTTGGTTTTTGAATAGCCTGGGCAACGTCGGGCTCATCGGCTAGTCTATTATATATTTTGGGAAATCTGTCTGTCTGTGTGTTCGCGATGGACTCGAAAACGACCAAACCGATTTCGATGAAACTTGGTATGTGGGGGTACTTTCAGCCAGGGAGTGGCATGGGCCTATTAATTTGCCCGTGCGAAATGACCTTGACCTTGAAATCGGGTCATTTCAAGGTCAATCGCCCGAGTATCACAGGATTTCGATGAAAATTAGTGTCTGGGGATACTTTAGTATGGGGAGTGTCGTAAGCCTATTCGTTTGCCCGTGCGACATGACCTTGACCTTGAAATCGGGTCAATTCAAGGTCAAATCGCGAATATTGATGGGATTTCGACGAAATTTTATACATAGGGTTACTTTTGTCCACTGTGTTTTGGACGGGTCAAATTGTGACCCTGACCTTGACCTTCAAAATGATCAATTCAATGTCAAATCGGGTAAAACCGGATGGATTTCGACGGGTACTTTTGTGGGGTACTTTTGTCCGGACAGTGTTTTGGACGGGTCAAATCGTGACCCCACCTGACCTTCAAAATGGACAATTCAAGGTCAAATCGCGCAATTCGCCAAAAAGCAGAGGGGAAACAGCCCGGACGAAGTCGGGTCCACCTGCTAGTGTTATATATAGCTACAATGGCACTGTTTATTGTTACGTCCAATGCTTTTTTCGCATTTAATTAGATCTTTCAGTGTTTTCCCAAATAAAATTAATGTACAAAAGCATGACAAATTCTGAATATTACGGTTCGGTTTACTTAATTTTGGGAACCCAGGCTCAGGGCACCCAAACTTATTATAACGGGTCGGCATAAGGCCTAGAACCGTGTGTGATATATCATGAATCCGCTTAACAGAGGGTATACTTCCATCACTGGAAATTTCCATCTTTCCTCCATCATTCCATGAACTTCTGTGAGAATTATATCTCATGTCCATGCTGAGCAACATTAGGCCAAAAAAGAGATACTATGTTTCCATACATCGACCGAACATAAAAATAACCCGCCGATCCTAAACTTTTTATTGATATTTTGAGAAAAAGTCAAAATTTAATGCTCATAAATATTGATGATCTTTAGTGTGCAAAACACATGTTTTCTAACATATCCCTGTGAAAAGTGACCACGAAGTGACAACTGTCTCAAAAGCCCCAGGTGTGTGTTGGGTTGTGGATTAATGGGCATACATTTTGCAATTTTAATTTCCTGAGAGTTGATCTCCTGCCTGCTTTATGTCTTGTTTTGGGACTTCTGGAACACTATCAACAGACATGGTGGGTGTGTATCTGTATATATACATGTATATAGGTTATCACCACATATGTTAGGGGTATAGCTACTGTTTTAACAAACCAGGCATGCTCGGTGGGCATACTGGCTACCCCCAGAAAAAGGGATGTAGTTGTCACAATACAAGTACGGTATAATGGCAGTATTATTGGTAAAATTCTTATAAAAAGTTAGTGACATGAATTTTGTACCAAGTTTATAGCAAAATTTATAAAAAAATGTGGTATGTGAATGATAAAAAACTTACTTAATATGAAGTAAGTTTAATCTTATAATGTATATTTCCACTGTTAATCAAGTAATACTTTCCCCACAGCATGGGTTAGCATTTTATGTAACCGGAGTTGACAAAATACATATTATGATGGGGTCAGCAGGAAGACAGCCACGTACGAGGTTATGCCTACACCAGGCTGAGTGCACCCCATTTGGGAGTCAGCATGATGTGGATCGTCATATATCCATATCTTGCTGACCCTCAACTGGGCAACATCAGTCGAGGTATTTCTGCAGTTGGCTAAAAAATATCGAAATAAAATAAAAATAAAAATTCCTTACCTACCCTAATTTTTTCGCTGGCCTTAACACTTTTATTAATCTATATCATCTCTTTTGGCCCGTTATTTGCAGGTACAGTGCAGGAACATGTTTGGAACTACATTGGAACTACAGAGAATAATTCATAATATGATCCCGATCTGAGCTTCAGGTAGTGTAGTTCGATGTTCGTACTAAGAATCATACCCACAGGTTGCATCTATGTACATGTACCTGTGTATGTACAGCAGGAAATTCTTTAACGTGGTGACCAGGATGAAATTCATACAATGTTCCGCTTCCAGTAAGAAACCGCATCTTTTATTGATCGGAGAGTCGCGCAGCATATCCCATGTTTACGCCTGGAGCCATCAAAATAACGGAAACATGTTTGGAACTACAGAGAAGAAATTCAGCGCAAACGCCTAATGTGATCCTGAGCTTGAGTTTGATGTTCGTACTAAGAATAAAATGTTCAGCATCGTACCCACAGGTTGCATCTACGAGTATGTACATGTGTATATACTGAAGGAAATTTTCTTATGTGCTGACCAGGATGAAAATCATACAATGTTCTGCTTCCAGTAAGAAACTGCATCTTTGATTGGTCAGACAGTCGTGCAACATATCCCATGTTTACGTCTGGAGCCATTAGCATAACGGAAACCAAGACCGCTTCATCGTCTCTCGATGGCCGTTTCATGTCATATGTTGGAGAGAGGTTTAGGAGATTTTGACATTTTCTGCTGATCATTATGCGGAATAAGTGCCAAATTAATGTGAATGACCAGGACTGTTGGCAGAACAAATACATGTACGCCATTGTGGTGGATTGATGGTAACATGTCATGACATTGACCACTTTTAGCCTGTGTTCAACCTTGTCGCTTTGTGAATCGGTTGAACATAAACCCGAAGTTGTCAATGTCACGCCATGTTACCATCAATCCACCACAACTAAACTTATATTAATACAGGAAAGTTTTCAAAATAACATGTAATCACATATTGAATGCATACAATGTGTTCAATTTATCTCAGATTTAGAAACCTGAACAATACGTTGAAAATGTTTGGATCTTTAATCTACAGTTAAAGGTGACATATGCAACCGGTTTGGCTAAATAATGAATTTAATTGGTTGCCATTTCGGTCAGATGCGATATTTTAGAAATGCTCCTATCTAGTGATGTTTGGTGTAACATTTCAATGTTTTGAGATATGTTTCGCATTTTGAGCGAAAAATTCATGACCTAGCTATCTCCCCATATTTTGTCACATCACCGATTGAGGATAAAGCCTTCGCTGTTGATTTCTACCAACACATAGCATATTTCTGCAACATGAAAAGTCAAGTGATACATGTATTCATTCTTTTACAAAGTATATCTTATAATTCTAATTGAATACAGAGCCAATGATACGATTTGACCAGAAAAGGAAGAGTTTACGGACTGTCTCAAAATTGTTTTAAAAATCTGATATGATCAAATAGACAATTTTGGGGCTATCCCCTATTGGGCTATGGGCCTATTGTGCGACACGGATATTCCGCATGTGAAATAGTATTCCTTGAACTCATAAAATATGGGATGGATTCTCATCTAACTGAAAAGTGTGGTAGTTACACAAACACAACCTACACTTTTCCACTTTTTGAGATCAGATGTGGGGGCCCAGATCACTCTAAAACTGTTGCATGTCACCTTGAAGAGTTTTTTTCTATTATTTCATATATTAATTTCAGTATCATCGAGATGTGTGAAGCGTGTGTATTACATAAATACAACAGTTCTAACTAAATTACACTCTTGAACAAGCTATATATGCATTAAAGATTCATGAAGAAAATATCTGGTATTTCCATTATCCCCAAGAATCTTTACATCAATGTCAGTCAATCACAACATTTAACAGTAAAGTGATGAAGCCAATCAGTATATTGACGATTTTCATCGGCTCCAGAGTTTCTCGACACATAGCTAAAATAGCATAATAAGTTTCCTGTCATATCTGGTCACAATGCTTATTTCAGTGTTCACAAATTTGTGATTACAACTAATTTAACACTAATGTGTGTCCATTTGAAGAGTCCAGAAATTATCAATAATAGCCATCAAGGAGAATAGAATTAAGTATTTCCAAGAATTTCAACAGTTAGCACCCGTTTTTCTTATTCGCCAAAATTCAAGTAACAGGAGATAACATTCTGTCAATCGTAAAACTGCGCTTTGATGTTATACAACAGGAATTGCATGCATAAACTATTTATAGTGGCGGTTATGTGACTTATAGTTACATGTGTATATTCATTAGGACTATTATGTGTAGCTTATTCCAGCCTGAGAGCCTAATTTTAATGAGAACTGATTATACACATGTGTATCCAGGTGATATACACATGTAAAACTTGATCGTTCTTTTGTATTGACAAAACGCAACAGGTGTATCCTCATGTCATGGCTGATTGTCATCTGTATCAGTTGATAGCACATGCATGTCATGAACATCTGATTAGAATCAGGGACATTTTCATTGACTTTATAAGCTCTTTGTAACTATACCAGAAATAACAAATTCTGAATGCAAAACATTATGGGCGCAGTGCATGTTCAGCTGAAGTTAGATTGAGATAAAAATAATATTATTCATCCTGACCTGAGGTGTGGGGATGGAAAGATCTCACCCCGAGAGGCAAGATATTTCGGCCGATTGTCCGGACCCAATAGCTGGTCCGGAAGATGAGATTTTTCTATGCCCACATCCCAGGTCATGGATTATTTTTCTCCCAAACCCAAGAGCCACATACTCAATGTTTTGTCTTATACCCAATTTTGGCACATTTCAGTAGTTTCATAACGGTACATCAGGGGAGAAATCTGATGTCACATTTATGATTTTATTTGATGATTTTGGTATATACTGGAAAAGCAAAGCACGATACCCACACAAGCTTGGTTAATTGGTTAGAGTGAAATATACATGGCTAGTGAAAACGACATGGCTATGTCATCATTGTCCCTAGCATGAATTAAAACACATCTAATCATATATTTAGACTGCCAGTCATTGTTAAATTTTCGGAATGACGTGTGGTACCATGTCATTGACCAATATGGTACTAAAGGTGTCCTCTACCTGGACCAATTACCTCGTTTGCAGCTGTTGTCCACAATAATGGGATCTCCAAGAGATCTCGCTCTACTATCAGATGTCAGATCACTGACAACAATTGAGTCGCTTGCTGGTTAGGTCGGCCCCATTTATGTGGAAACAGTTTTCTTTTGATAATGGTGATTGGTGATGATGTTCAATTGCCCTTATACATTTACTTGTTGGCGAATCTTTACCCTGCGTAATTCATCCCCAGAGAATAGCGACACAAGGGAAGAGAGGTACGACTGTTGTCACTCCCGGGCAGCGCATCGGTGAGTTGGTTGAATGGTTAAATATAGAATATCCATACAGTTTTATGAGATACAAGGTTTGTTTCGCGAGTATGATACAGCAAATGGGGAACCAAGCTTTAGCAAGGTCCCCATTTGGTGAATTATATATACGAGTGAAAATAAGCCTTGTATCTCGTTAAACTATATGGGTATTATTTTTATCCATTGCCAAATTTTAAATATCATAATGAAATTATGTCAGCCTCTGTGCAATTGTTGGCAAAAAAGTATGTTTTCCTTGTAAACATTAAGGCAATTTGGTAAATAATATTTTTTTCATTGCATATAACAACTAGAGTGGTGTGTTTTACCTCCAGTGGACTACACAAAATTATAAAATTATCTTTTGGCTAATGGCTATGCGAGGTGCGAGGGCTGTTGTGACTCTACTCGACTGAAATGGTATGAAAGAGGCTACAATACTATTTTGGATGCCACGCACCTGGTGTCTCGATGCTCGTAATGAATGATACGGGAGAGTGGCTCCGCCCAGTTGTGACGAGGGATACTAATCCATGCCCGTAATGTTCTCTGGGTTGAAGACTGATATCATGTCTGAAGGGTGCTTCCGTCTTTTTTATTATTGGTTAAAGCTATAAAACAATATTTTGAACATGAACATGTTATGTTCTTTGGAATTATTTATCGACTCTTGTGTAGTCCACAACTGCATATAAACAACACAACCATTAGTTCATGCACTCCCATTAGTATTGCAAAGCCCACAAAGTGAATATTTTTAATATATATAAATATGTTTGAACAAATAAAAATCTCTAAAATAGATAAAAACGTCCCAATACGTGATTTTTTTGGAATAAAGTAGAGACCCAGTGAAAGACCAGGAATTTTTTATGCGGACCTTTCACATGAAAATATCAATTGAGTTATAGCCCTTAGTATGTCAGTTTTGTAATGTTATATATGACCTTTGGCATGATAACATGAACAAACTTCAACAAATTCCATTCATATTGGTTATATGGATCTTTCACAACAATATCTCATTTGAGTTCAAAAGTAGGGATTGTCAGATATCTTTTCTACCAGAGTTATGGCACTTAGTTCTTCCATTTTTTTTATATATACATAAATTTATTGATTCTTGGTAAAACAGATTCACTCTAATATGAGCAACCAAAAAAAACTTGACCTAGGGCAATTTTTTATGCACAACCTTAGCTGGGTAGCATCAGTGCTCATGTTAAGAATGCGTTATTTGCGACCCTTCAAGTCATTTAAATAATTAAGTATCTAGGATAAACAGCAGCTGAAATATAACACCTGATAAAGTTACATCTATGTTTTAAGAATATAATAAAGCTCTTTATTGCTGATTAGTAGCCCATTTATAAATAATTTGATGCCCACAGCACCTATCCAAAATATTAACCATGCATTACTAGTTTTACTTTTGTCCAATTTTGCTACATATGTTTAAAGGAACGCTCTTTATTGCTCATTTTTGCTTTTTAAAGACGTCTGAGGTCAAATGACACTCCATTTCAGTTTATCGCTGTTTTTAAAAATTGACAAATCAGATTGCAACAACCATTTTGGTTATATAATCAATTTGGATGAAATAAGTTTTAGTGTCCTTTTAAGACATTTGAAGTCTGATGAGATTCCCTGGCATTGGGTCAATTTTTCAACTATTAGAATCCATCGATTTTCACAAAATTGACATTGTTTTGTGCAGGCTAATGTACTTATTCCTGGTAAGAAACCTTGTATTGCAATTTGCTAAAAGCACAAATGCTCTGAACTATATATATAAATATTTATGTTTTGTTTTTAATAAATATTGAAATTATTTTCTGCATTGTCTTATTTTGTGGTCCACATGTCATTACTATCTTTAGAGGTAAAATAGCTACTTGGAGTGGTTAGATGGGACACCTTTGAATTACCAATTAAAATAGTTAGAATAACCATTCTAGGTAGAAAACTTTCCTACCAATAGTAGTTATCAGATTAACTACCCGTAGGTAGTTAAAATTCCAACCACCCACAGGTAGTAAAATTAACTACTGGGTAGTTCGTATTCATCCCCCTACCCAAAGTAGTTAAAAATTTGCCTCCCGTTGGGTAGTTAAAATAGCCCCCGGGGGTAGTTATTTCAACTACCGAATGTAGTTATTTTAACTACCAAAGGTATTTAATTTTTTACCTACCCATCAGGTAGTAAAATTAACCACCCAAGGTAGCGGGATGAATACGAACTACCTAAAGTAGTAAAATTTAACTACTTTTGGGGTTAATTTACCAACTTTGAATTTAGTGTGTAAGCTGCATTAATTACAGACAGTGGCGAACAATTATAACTATTCATGCTGCTCGATGGTCTACATATCTGTGTTGTTGTGATATGTAGTTCAACATACACCACTTATGTTGCCTATAGTTCTGTGAACCAAGTGACAGTAATATATGGCTTCAAATAGACAAATAGCGTCCCTTTTACAATACATTTTTGCTTTTGAGTCGCGATGCGTTGATTGGGCGTGTGTTGGGAGTGTTACCGACCTGTTCAGTACACACATGGATGCTCACAATACAAGACCATGATCCATACCCCATTTTCACCCCCTCGGGGTTGTACCCCCGGGAGTGATGGGTGGGGAGGTAATCAGGTATTGGATGTTTCTAGTGGGTATTTGGGGCGGGCCACCCACCCATGTATTCAAATCGGCCGAAATCCTTACAAGTTCTCGAAAATGGTCCATACCCCATCAGAGACGTGACGACAGGGAGGGAGGGGTGGTCAAACTTTTCAACAGTTGGAAATTTCATACCTGCCAAAACATTAATTGGAAATTTCACACCAACAATAGGTTGAAAATGTTCTTGTAGTTTGATTTTCAAACAATTTATTGGGGGGGGGGGGGTAATTGTTTTTGGACCAATATTTGCATATTTTCATATTGTTTGTCAAAATTTTGGATTGAAATGGTCATCAGTTGGAAATTTTCCAACCTTAGGGGGGTAACAGGTTGTTTTCGTTTGCTTTCTCTCTCTCGAAAGCAGTGGATCGTTTGGTACGGTTAGGCAGAGCTTAAACAAAAAATTAAATCCGGTTGGTTACCCCTCCCCCCACCCCCACCCCCCCCCCCCCCCCCCCCCCCGTGGCCAACACAAAACTGTTAATTAGTTTAACAAAACAATATTTTACTGCATTTAGTCAAACTTGTGGACTGAAATGGTCATCAGTTGGAAAATTTTCCAACCTGAGTGGGAGTATGAGGTTTGAAATTTCCAACACTACGGGAAAGCTTCAGTGCAAAATTTTCTCACACCGGGCCGAACAAACATGGTCAGCCCGGTGTGTCCTGGTATCTTGTCCGTATATAGCCGAGTGCATTTGTCTGGAGTTAGAGCACTAGATATTAGGATTTATGCAAGTTTTCAGGTTAAAATTTTCTCATGTCGGGAATATAGAACGATGGTGTATAATATATAGGATATTAGGCCTGAGCACTGAGGTGCAAGGGGTGCAAATGTAATTATGCATAACTTGTGTTTGGTCTGATTCTGATTCAAGGGGGGGGGGGGGGTACAGTTGAAATTTCCCAAGTTGGACACCCCCAACGGAGACCCTCTAGCCACGTCCCTGTACCCTATGTTCATCCCTCTGGGTGATGCTGGGGGGTGGGGGCAGGGGTGTTTCTATGGGGTATTTACCCATACCGTCGGATGGGTTAAATGAAAGTTCTTCTATAACATTCATAATTTCACGAATTTGCTGAAAATGACTGCAAGATTTCTGACATTCCTCACCTCGAATTGAGTATTCATCGTTGTCTTCACCTGCATGTATATAAACCAAAAAAAGAGAAAGATATTGAGTTATGTGTCATATTTTGAACATTTATATAACACTAGCCGATGAGCCCGACGTTGTCCGGGCTATTCAAAAACCAAATTTCAAGTAGATAGCTCCACCCGTTTCCGAGATCTGGTCTGCGCATGCGCGAAGCTGGCGTCGCACGGGCTCGGCGACCCGATAAAATTCGTATCCGGGGCAAGATAAATTCACATACCAAATTTCAAGTCGATAGCTCCACCCGTTTCCGAGATCTGGTCTGCGCATGCGCGAAGCTGGCGTCGCACGGGCTCGACGACCCGATAAAATTCGTATCCGGGGCAAGATACATTCACATACCAAATTTCAAGTCGATAGCTCCACCCGTTTCCGAGATATCGTCTGCGCATGCGCGAAGCGGGCACCGCACGGGCTCGCCAATACGACAACGTCCACCGCCTGGTCAAACTACACACACGTACCAAGTTTGGTCCCGATCGGTCGAGAATCGTAGATTTGTATAAATGACAAACATACAGACAAACATACAAACATACAGACAAACAAACAGACAGAGGTCTTCAAAATATATATGAGACTAGCCGATGAGCCCGACGTTGTCCGGGCTATTCAAAAACCAAATTTCAAGTCGATATCTCTACCCAGCCCGACGTTGTCCGGGCTATTCAAAAACCAAACTTCAAGTCGATAGCTCCACCCGTTTCCGAGATCTCGTCTGCGCATGCGCGAAGCTGACGTCGCACGGGCTCGGCGACCCGATAAAATTCGTATCCGGGGCAAGATACATTCACATAGCAAATTTCAAGTCGATAGCTCCACCCGTTTCCGTGATCTCGTCTGCGCATGCGCGAAGCGGGCGCCGCACGGGCTCGCCAATACGACAACGTCCACCGCCTGGTCAAATTACACACACGCACCAAGTTTCGTCGCGATCGGTCGATAATCGTAGATTTGTATTAATGACAAACATACAGACAAACATACAGACAAACATACAGACAGACATAGGTCTTCAAAATATATATGAGATAATATAACTATAAATATTGTTGAGAGGTTATGTGTTCCAGTGAATTCGGTCACTATTTTTCGAGGTTATGAAATTTGAAAGCCAATATCCCCTTAAATGAAATCTGTTCGATATCGGTTATTTTCGGTATTGGAGTATAGTAATCTAATCGTGTGATTTAAAGACGCCATATTGGTGCTGTTTGTGTGAGAGATGGGGAGGGGAGGGATGGGCACCAAATTTGCTAAAAAAAAATTTAGTCGCCGATTAGGACCAAACTTATAAATAATCATCTCCATGATATCATAAGTGTAATTGTGTGGTTTAATGATGTCACAAGTGGGGTCATTTGAGTAAGTGGTGTATAGAGGTGAGAGGGACACAAAAAAATTATAACAATATGTTTAGCGCCGATTTTCACCAGATTGATACATATTCTTCTCCGTGATACGAGGAATCTTATCACGTGGTTTAGATACACCGACTTGGTGCCCTCTGAGTGAGAGATATGGGGACCTTGAATTTGATACGAATTTGTATACTCGCCAATTTTCACCAATTTTCTATATATGCATCTCTAATCTCTAATGAGTCTAAGTGTGTGGTTTAACGGTGACAAAATTGGCACCGCTTGAGTCGATAATAGGGACGGGAGGGTCACCAAAACTCATAAAAAAATATTTTTAGTACCAATTGCCACATCAAATTCAGACACTTTCTTCTCAAATGATACGAGAAATCAAATCGTGTTGTCTGTCTTTCTGTCTGTCTGCATGCGTTCTGTATATAACTTCACGGTGTGCAATCGAGATGGCGCCAAGGCGTTCTAAGAGGGGTAACTTTTTACGAGGAAGATAGTGGTGCGGGTTAAAATTTTCTAAAGTGCCGCTGTTGGTGTCAGGGGAAGAAAAGGGGGAGGCCGGCAAAATTAAAAAAATATGGTGAAATAGTTTTGTCGCCGATTACATCATCATTTATTGTCTAACATCTATATATAAGACATTCAAGACAAATTACAAATAAATATATACAAATAATATATACAGTCACGTGTGCATCATCACGCATAATATAATCATAATACATTGAATTAATTTCCCTGTTCATTTAAGATCTTTCTAAGATGTATTAATCTATAGTCATTTAATTAACTTGATTTATATATATCATATATGTGGTTATTATTTGGTGCGTATTTATATAACAGGACACTTTGCCGGGCTGGTCCGGCGCGCCAAGAGTAGAGATCGACGCTGGGCGAGCATGACCAACTCGGGCCCATGTCAAGTTATATGTTGTATACGGACCCAAAGCCTACGCTCTATGGTAGATATAATACCATTTACTGCCGAATGAGTTGGCTATGAGTGGGATGGATCCACCGCATATGCATACACTGTTCTACATTTCTGAAAATACGCGTCGATTACTGGCATAACATCACATCAAAACGATACTTCTTTGATCGCCCCCTCAGTGCACCCCTGTCGCAATAAAACATCGCGTCATTTTGACAAATGCATACATAATCACCTCCGCGATATGGCGCTGTTCGAATCAACAATTTATTTAATAAACTATTTTTAGCGCAGATTTCCACCAAATTGATATATTATTCTTCTCTATGATACGAGGAATATAATCGTGTGATTTAAAGACCCCAAATTGCTGCCGTTTGGGTGAGAGATGTGGGGGGGGGGTCATTCTAAGAATTTGTTTAGTTGCTGATTACCACCAAACCTATATATAATCATCTCCGGTATATCATGCTTCCATGAGTCTTATGGACGTGGTTTAAATGTGTCAAACGTCGCGCCGTTAAAGTCATTCATGAGGATGGCAGTTGCACCAAAGCTGATACAAATATATTTAGCACTAATTTCCACCAACTACATACACGTTCTTCTCTAATGATACGATGAATGTCGTTTGGGTCACGGGTGGCGAGAGGATATGCACTATCATTGATAAGATTGCTATTCGCCGATATCCATCTATAAGTTATATATAGTCACCCAGACCATCTCCATATAATTTTAAGGAGTTTTGGACGTTGAAATTTCACAATCTCGACAAATGGTGACCCAATTAAGTTACTTGAACAATTATATCTTCTCAACTGTCATATTTATATGGGGATGGCAATCAGGGCATTCACATAATAAGCTAGCATAAATGGATACATAGAAGAAGAGATGCACATATTCTTGCAAACTGAGAGACCTCAAACCGTCAGAGGATTGCATATATATTATAACACAATTGATTCCATTCAATACAGTTTCCACAAAAAAGTTACAATTTGTCAAAAGATATGGAAATGTATCGAAGGCCTGTTCAAAAATAGTGGTCACAGTGTGCAGTCAAATATATTTTCTTCTGATATAAAAGAAAACGCAGTCAGGAGTACATGACTTTTCAGGGTATATCTGCACGATACAGCGGCATTTTTAGAACAGACTCATCGACTGACACACACAACTCAAAATCGGTCTGGCACAGGTAGCTGATATACAAACGTAGCAACATTTCTTTTAAACTGAGAATATTTAGCCAATATATAGCATCATGAACAGAGGAGCACCTGGAAATTTCTTTAAAACATCTGTATCTTCATGGATATATGATAGCAAGGTGTCCTCAAGATCTTAGTCCAACCCACTAGATTTTACATCTTGTCGATTGTCATTTTATTTATCGCGATTAATCCGTTCCACCAATAATGAAGTATTTTTTTATTTACAACTGCGTATACTTCAGACGTTAAAATATGATACATGAACATCATAAACACATTAGTTCGCAAAAATAAAAGACGACAATTGGGTTTTACATATAGAGATGTATCAATCAATCTATAGTGGGTTAGACTAAGATTTTTAGGACACCTAGCTATCATATCTCCAAGAAGATACAAATGTTTTAAAGAAATGTCCAGATGCTCCACTGCTCATGGCTCTATATATTGACGAAATATTCTCAATTTAAAACAAATGTTGCTATGCGGTATATCAGCTACATGTGCCCGACAGAGCGATATTTTGAGTGGTTTATTGTAAATTATTCTGTGGAAACTATATTGAATGGAACAGACTCAATTGTGTTATAATATATACATGATCGATTCTAATATGCGATCCTCTGACGGTTCGATGTCTTCCAGTTTGCAAGAATATGTGTATATCTTAAATAAAATGATAAATATACGCTTTCTTCTATGTATCAGTTTTGCTAGCTCACTATACGTTTTTAACACGCACGATTTGATTCCTCGTATCATTTAAGAAGAACGTGTACGCATCTTTTATCAGTTTTGGTGACCCTCCCGTCCCGATTTCAGACTGAAGTGGTGCCACTTTGTCATCATTAAACCACACATTTAGACTCATTATGGAAATGCATAAACAATTGGTGAAAATTGACGAGTATACAATTTCATATCAAATTTAGGGCCCCCATATCTCTCGCTCAAACGGAACCAATTTGGCGGATCTAAACCACACGATTAGATTCCTCGTATCAGGAGAAGAATATGTATCAATCTGGTGGAGATCGACGCTAAACATACTGTTTATCGTTTTTGTGTCCATCTCGCCCTCTATGCATCCCTGACTAGAATGGCCCCACTTGTGACATCCTTAAACCGCACAATTACACACCTGATATCATGGAGATGATTATTTATAAGTGTGGTGCAAATTGATCAAATTTAGTGCCCACCCACCCCATCTCTCACCCAAACAGCACCAATACGGCGTCTGTAAATCACCCGATTAGACTCCTCGTGTCATGGATAAAAATGTGTATCACTTTGGTGGATTGGCGCTAAAAATATTGCGTATCAATGTGGTGCCACTCTGCCTTTCAGTGAACCCCTGACTCGAATGACGTCACTTTTGACAGATTTAAGCCACACCATTAGACTCCTCATGCCATGGGAATGATATTGTATAGGTGTGGTGGCAATATGCGACTGAACCTATTCTTATCAAATTTAGTCCTCCCCCCCCCCACAATCTTTCATCCAAACGACAACAATTTGGCGTCTTTAAATCACATAATTAGATTCCTTGGAGAAGAATATATATCTATTTGGTGGAAATCGGCGCTAAAATTAGTTTTATCAATGTTTGTTCCTCTCTCCCCTTCCGTGCACCCCTGACGCGAACGGCGCCACTGTTGACAAATTTAACCCACACCATTAGATGCCTCATATCATGGGAATGATTATATATAAGTTTCGTGGCACTCGGCGACAAACATTTTTCTGCCCTCCCCCTTTTCTGACCCTGACAACAACGGCGTCACTTGAGAACATTCTAACCCTCACCATTATCTTTCTCATAAAGAGCTACCAATGGTAGACCCCTTTGGTACCATCTAGATCGCCCCTCGGCGCTAAAATTAGTTTTATCAATTTTGGTGCCCCTCTCCAACTCCGTGCGCCCCTGACTCGAAACGCCACTTTTGACATATTTAAACCACACTATTATAATCCTTATATCATGGGGATTATTATAAGTTTCGTGGCAATCGGCGACAACAAAATAGATCTGCCCCTGACAACAACGGCGTCACTTTAGAACATTCTAACCCGCACCATTATCTTTCTCGTAAAAAGGTACCCCTAGTAGACCCCTTTGGTGCCATCTAGATGGTCCCCTGTGAATTTCTATACACTCTTAAAAATATAGGTTCTTCAGAGTACCTACGTAGGTACTAAGCTTTGTCCCAGGGGGAGTACCAACTTTTTGGTACTCTGGAGTACCAAAAGTTTAGGTACTCTAGAATACCAAAATGTTTGGTACTCTGGAGTACCAACTTCTTGGTACTCTAGAGTACCAAATTGTTGGTACTCTGGATTACCTAATAAGTATTTAAGTTCTACCCGGGCATTGTGCATATAATACCCACCCCGCATTTATGTCACCCAAGCCATGACGCTCACGATATGAGGTGCCAAGAAATAGATGCTTTCATGATACGCCCTATATATTATCTGAAGTACCAAAATATCAAGACAGGTACTCTGAAGTATTTAGGTACTACGCATAGATCCAGCAATTTGATACTCCAGAGAACAAAACAGCCCTGATACCGGCAAATTTAACAATGTGACATGTTACATTCCAAATTATGCTGCCGCGTTTAAACATCCAATTAAGTACAAAACCACAAAGACTCCCTTGCATAGTGCTAAATGAAATAATCCTACAGATCTACGACCGCGAGTCGACGGGCGGCCATTTTTCACTTTAATTTAATCGTTTGCACACGGCACTCGATATTGACACACCCACGGTCTCACCCAATCAGCATGGAGCCAACGATTGGCACTCTGTGGAGTACCAACTCATGTGGTTCTATAACGCTAAAAAGGCTCTAAAGGCTTATAGTACCAAACTGTCTGGTACTATCGCGGCTTTAGGTTCCATGGGGTACCTAAATCAATTGCTTTATTTGAGAGTGTATAACACAGACAGACAGACAGGCAGACAGGCAGACATTCGCAAATATATATTACTAGCCGATGAGCCCGACGTTGTCCGGGCTATTCAAAAACCAAATTTCAAGTAGATAGCTCCACCCGTTTCCGAGATCTGGTCTGCGCATGCGCGAAGCTGGCGTCGCACGGGCTCGGCGACCCGATAAAATTCGTATCCGGGGCAAGATAAATTCACATACCAAATTTCAAGTCGATAGCTCCACCCGTTTCCGAGATCTGGTCTGCGCATGCGCGAAGCTGGCGTCGCACGGGCTCGGCGACCCGATAAAATTCGTATCCGGGGCAAGATAAATTCACATACCAAATTTCAAGTCGATAGCTCCACCCGTTTCCGAGATCTGGTCTGCGCATGCGCGAAGCTGGCGTCGCACGGGATCGGCGACCCGATAAAATTCGTATCCGGGGCAAGATACATTCACATACCAAATTTCAAGTCGATAGCTCCTCCCGTTTCCGAGATCTGGTCTGCGCATGCGCGAAGCTGGCGATGAGCCCGACGTTGTCCGGGCTATTCAAAAACCAAATTTCAAGTCGATAGCTCTACCCAGCCCGACGTTGTCCGGGCTATTCAAAAACCAAATTTCAAGTCGATAGCTCTACCCGTTTCCGAGATCTGGTCTGCGCATGCGCGAAGCTGGCGTCGCACGGTCTCGGCGACCCGATAAAATTCGTATCCGGTGCAAAATATATTCACATACCAAATTTCAAGTCGATAGCTCCACCCGTTTCCGAGATCTCGTCTGCGCATGCGCGAAGCTGGCGTCGCACGGGCTCGGCGACCCGATAAAATTCGTATCCGGGGCAAGATACATTCACATACCAAATTTCAAGTCGATAGCTCCACCCATTTCCGTGATATCGTCTGCGCATGCGCGAAGCGGGCGCCGCACGGGCTCGCCAATACGACAACTCCACCGCCTGGTCAAACTACACACACGTACCAAGTTTGGTCCCGATCGGTCGAGAATCGTAGATTTGTATAAATGACAAACATACAGACAAACATACAAACATACAGACAAACAAACAGACAGAGGTCTTCAAAATATATATGAGATATGATGACCAAGATAGAGACATCCAAAGGTGTTATGGGCAGGAGGAACCCATTCCTATATATATATATATATGCATGTGTATCGATAACTCAGAAAAGAAATAATTGGGATCGAAAAATATACGAAATAATGTACATGGGCATTTAGATTCATCTTTCCAATTGTTTGTGTATATAGAATCATAGGAGCTCTATACTTGAGGTGACGGGTCATGATTATGATTGAATATCAGGAACTGGTAATGAACCTTGTTTAAAGTTGCAATTTCCGAGTTTACAACATAAAAGTTCAATTTGTAGGATAGTACTCGTTATATACCACAACATGTACACGTATCGTGACAATGAGCCCATGTATACACATAGTAGGTTATGGCACATACCCTGGGAAACATTACTAAAATACCAATATAGACTATACCAGTGAACGCTATTCTCTATATTGGTATTTTAGTATTTTTACACATAACATAACATAACATTTTTATTGACATAATACACCCACGCGGGGCAGTTGTCATAATACAGATAATTTAAACACAAGTCAAGACAATTTCATATAAAATATATATATAACATGTATTTGTAACTCAACACTATATTCTCATTTATTTGCGGAAAACTGCCGAACCATGTTACAGATCAGATTGCATATACTCGGGTGTTCAGCCTTCATGAGGAATATGAACTTTTCTATTTCATCAAAGTTTACGAAAATTGGTTGGTGAACTCCTATTTCAGTGAAAAATCTCTTCCGCAAATGGTTATGTTTTTCACATCTCATTATAAAGTGTTCTTCCGTTTCAATTTCATTTGCTTCACATTGTTTACATATGCGTTTCTCGTAAGGTATTTTTGGCTGAGCGTGTAGCCCAACCTCTACCTGCAACTTATGAGCCTGTGTGTGATTCTTGTCATATATTGATTTTGAAAATGGGAACACGTTTTGAATTTTTAGCAGGCTAGCAAAAATTCCAATTACCGTCTGTGATAAAGAGCGTTCATGCTTTCAGTGTAAAAAAAAAAACAGTATGTAATAAAGATCGTTATCAATTGATATATATTGTACTCGTTTTCAACGAAAATCTTACCGATGAGTGTGGATGTTCGTGATCTGTTTGTCATAACAATTATGATGGTAGGCTGAAGTTACCTTCGGAATGTCAGTCTTATCTTGTCAAAATGTCGGACCTTGGATGTTTAAGAACCACACAGCTACGAGACCGGGCGCAGTAGAAATATTAATGTTCATATTGTAACTAAAAAACTCCTGGCCAAGTGGTCCTGCTAATTTGCTATGATATTGGTGGGGCCTGACGAATTACTATGATACTGTGGGTCCTGTTGAATTACTATGATGCTAATAGGGAAAGCGGTCCCATTAATAAAATGTACTGTTATTTTTATCTAAAGTTGTCATTTTGCGGATATAATAAAAACATGACGGTAAACATTGCAAAAAGTCAGAGCACTGAATAATATTTTGAAAATCATATTTAGACTAAAATATTTGAACTAACTGCGCGACCAGCGATGTTTGTTGACAAATTACTGTAATAGTTTAGTTTAATGGTTTCAAAACGCAAAATTCCGTTATATTTCATGTATCAATAATTAATATAAGAACAACATTTATCTATTTCTTCGTGTGCTTCTTGGTGGTGATGTCTATACGGATGTTTATAATGGCTACATAGCTACCCACTGTGAAGACCATATGTCCCTATACAACTATTATATATACAGTGGTACCGGGCACGGATCCGCAAAACAAGAACATTTTCGGAGAAATTCGTATCCGGGTCCGGAGTTAGGATAGGATATGATAATTTTATTTACAATTGGACACATATGAATAGTACAATGGAATTAATATATAACAAGACAGTAATGCAGAATATTGATGGGGATAGGTTTCCAGAGAATTTCATGTCCACACTTAACTGTGCTCTTGATAATTTGAGTTTTTCTTCTATATATGTAATTATTTAAACCCATGCAGTTTACACATGGCGTAAAAATAAACAATTATTGTGTAATAGTAAAGTGTACGTGACCTAGATGGTATATACTCGATTGCCAGCCCTTTTATCAATCCGTCAATGCACACATTCCCCAACGGGGATATATAGTTCCCATATAATTTAATGCCGCGTCTTAAATGCCATATTGAATGCGAACATGTTACTTCTAATAGTAATACACAGCGGGTGTGTTGAAATGTGGCTCAACTGGGTAACATGAAAGGTGGCTTTGTTGAGCGATTGATAATTATTGACAAGATATATAATGATATGTTCCGTTCTAAGAACATTTTTGGCAAGAAACCAATTTTGATTATGAAGTTCCTATTGTTCAATACCATGACACGGGTTTGATTCAACCCAATGTCGTGATCAGAGTTAGTCATGCGTCCGTTAAAAGACACGATGTGGATAATCATCGCGGGTCTCGCGAACTTGGGTACACTGCAAAAAATAATTTCCTATAAACGCGTTTAATTAAAAACACCTGAGAGACACACTTATAAGACATGTGGTCTGTTTTAGTAAAAACACACGTGTTTTATAATTAAAGCACCAGTGTTTATATAAAAACATGTCACAGTGTTTTATAATAAGCACTCCATCCAATTAAGAATAAACACCAGTGTTTATATAAAAACACGTCATAGTGTTTTAAAATCAACACTCTATCCGATTATGAATAAACACTAGTGTTTATATTAAAACGTGTCATAGCGTTTTATAATAAACACAAAACGTGTTGATTTTCCAGACACACTTTATAAACACTATGACGTGTTTATTATTATGAAAATAAAACACCCGATGTGTTTATAAATATTTTATTCTCAAAAGCAAATTTCGGTACAATTCAACAAATTGTTCAACATCATCTTCAAAATGTTCATTGGTTAACTAGTGTTTCGATTGGTCGTCAATTTGATAAGAACACAAAATGTTCTTAAACTCATGGAACTAGGTTGTTTCGAACTAGTTCGATGTGATCCTCGTGCATGTGCATGCAAATAACTGGTCGACATTGAATGAATGTAGAATATTATATACATTTAGAATTAAAGATGGATTTGTTCGCGGAGATTGAGATTTATTTTATATTTGACTATAATTATTATTAATTGTCATTTTTGAATCCACCTTGTTTCTTAACACTTTCATGACGGGAGCTGCGCTGTTGCAGCATTAAAGATCATGTGCCATTGATTCTCTTACTTATGCGAGTCTCTCACGGGGAGCATCGCATATATAAGATAATGCATTGGCTTACAAGATCAATATTGATTGGCCAATGTATTATCTTGTATATGCGAGGCTCTCTATGGGAAACTCGCATATATAAGAGAATGCATTGGAATATGGTTTTCGCAAAACTTCAGGAATCTCCAGTCATGAAATTAGAGTAAAAACCATAAATGACTCAAATGTCGTATAATGGCACGAGTCTTTGGTTTCTTGTAAATCCATATTATAATATTTAAAGTCACGTTGTTTCTGATAAATCCATTGTGAGAATATTAAAAGTCACGTGGTTTCTTTTAATCCAATGCTGTGAATTAAAAAATGTTTTGATAAATCATGTGTATATAGTTCCTGATATAATCCAGTGATTCTTTATGTGTAGTCCAATGCCGTGCAGTTCCATATACTGTATATATCTAGTTATACGGTATAGGCCATATTGTATGTGGAACTTCTATATATATATATATATCCTATATTTCGTCGTATGTAAAATCCATGTGTATCCCGTATAATGGCTCTGAATCCCATATTTGGGACCATCTCCGAGGTTTTGGAGAGAAGTGGTAGTTTAATCTTCTGGCTCTGTTTTGAGTACAAGATGACTGATCATCAGATCACTGGTGGAATCTCTGTGCACAGAAAGCTTGTGTTTCAGTTTATCACTGCATGCTCTTCATAATATTTAAATCATGGTTTCAAATCTCAGCTCGTGCCGTTATACAACTCGTGTGCTCCGTTAGTCCTCCATTTGTGTACACTAACTGCGTAATATCTCGCCAGTTCCTTAACTTTCCCGTCTCCTGTAATATTGCCTGGTCATTCAGAATCCTGAAACAATGAACATTTAAAATGAATTAATTAAACTTTAGTGAAAATATCTGAAAAGCAAACAGCAACTTAGATCATTCGTATATATAGCGGTCATATTATAAACCGTTTAATACGGATACTTGTTGATATTCTGACTTGTGTTGACAGCGAACTTTGTAATATTGAAAAACTAATGCAGGGACCATTGAATTGATTAATACACGGGACATTTTCATCATTGTAAGAGACGCAAATCAAAATCGCTCACCAAAGTCACTTAAATCATGCAATCGCGAGCTAGGACATTCACCAACCCGTACGTGCAAGACAGATACATAATATACGGTCAGTAATAATGATTTTATAATAAAGGGTTTGAAACTTATGTGCCGCTTTAAATTTTGTTTTACCACTGGTGAGACTAGCCCCCAAAACGGATTCTATATTCTTGCAACTCAAAAAGATACACGCGTAACTGAGAGAGTTTGAGATTTAGATAGTGTCACCCTATCCATTTCAGATGACATGCACATATACAATATATCCTTTTCGTTTCGATATAGATCGATTATATCTGCATTACTTCTGATATAAACTTACCTCAATTTCACGATACCACAAAATCCAAAGAAGACTGTTATTCTATGAAGAATTGATTGAACATTGAGTTATAGACATCACAGACAAATAGTTACAGTAAACATACACAATGCAGAGTGTGATTTAAATGAGGCCAAACTTAACTGGCTTTCCATGCGTGGTAATTTAGCACAGATGTTATTCCATCCAAAAGTCACCGAATTCTACCATATCAATGGTATTGTATTACACCCAGCAGACTATTGATAGACAAATCACAGCATGATACATGTCGGGAAGTCGCTCTGGCGTAGACACAAACGGTGGTGTTTAAGACATACATCAATATATAAACGCTGGCGTTTTATACCATACGCAACAAGTGCAATTAGCCGTAAATATTTGTTTAAGAACATTTATTACCACATATATTTATTTTAAAGGTAATTTGTAGTTGAATTAATAAATTGGACAATTGTATTCAGGTTTTAAATTACAGTGCTGCACTGTCGAAGATAGTAATGCAACTGTTTAAAACATGTCGAGTGTTTTATTATAAACACTAGCGATTTCATATGTTACAAATAAACACATGATCCGTATATTTATAAACACTACCAATTTTAATAAAACATGTGACACGTTTATATATCTTCAAATTTTTAGCAGTGTATGAAGAGAGAATCTGTAATTGAAAGCATGGTGTGCTTAACTTGTATATATACTCTGGGTTCGAAGCCCAAATGTGGCTATTTATTATAGGCCTATACAATAGCGGAAATTACCTAAAAGTATATCGTCGCATGTATCCCTTAAAGGCACGGGCGGCGTTCGTTGCAGAAATATTCATATGTGTTCCAATCGCCATCAACAGAAGGAATATTAAAATATATATAGTTTTGTTCATATGACAAACATAATCAGCGCGTAAATAATATATTGTCGTCAAGACGTACGATGATGTACGTAAACAAGAGCCTGCTCGTGTTACAGAAGTTTTGCTTCTGTTTACATAACACAGCTCAATTCTATTGGTTAATTACACACAAATGAATAAACGATCTTCATTATTTCCATATCAGGAAAACAGTAACAACTAACGCTCTTTGTGTTTACCATATCCGGATATAAACAAAAGCCAGGTTCTGTAACGTTTTTTGCTTTTGTTTACATAACAAGGGAAAAACATTTGACAATAACATACTGTTTATGCCATATTTCTGATTGTATAAGAACAAAGTCTGTCTATATTTTACTATTCTTTCTGTTTATATGGCGGTTTTTGGCGGAGGTGAATATTTTAACAGTATACCCACCGCCCACGCCACCCGTATCTTTAAAAGCCACAGTGAAATACGATTTCGTTATTTCACTGTAGCTTCCGTTATTTCACTGTAGCTTGCAGGTGATTTACGCGAGCAGCAGTACATACCGGGCTCCTCCATGTTTGTTGCTGAATATTCTGAATATGTGGTTGGTGTGGGGGGGGGGCTAGCCCCTGGGTGGTCGAAATGGCCGATAGAAGAAACACAAGAAAAAAGAAAGAAAAAAAAATCAACATTATATATAAAATGTTGACAGTGAGGGGCAGATGGCAAGCCTCATCTCTTCTTATTTTTATTTTTCCTCTTTGCAGGTGGTGGTGCAGAGGAGCTGGCATCCGAAGGAGATGTGCAGAGGTGTAGATGTACGATTTGTCCTCAAGGGTGTATTCAATGGTCCCCACAGCTGGTTCGCCTGCACCAGAGCCTTCTAGATTGCCTCTTTTCTGATGACGTATTCGTCTGCTCTGGTGAATTTGTAATTTTCAATGGCAGCTCCGACTCGAAGTTGCAATTCTTTCTTTAGGTGGGCGAATTCTTCACCTTGTGTCTCCTCGGCTGGTGCCGATTCCGGGTGGTGGAATTCCGGAGTCTCCGGAATGAAGGAGAACTCGGGCGGATCCGGGGTCTCTTCACTGGAGGCTGAAATGGTCAGGTTTCCCGTCTCCATCTGTGGCGTAGTGATGTTAGTGATGTTTATGTTAGTCGAAGAAGCGGTAGGGGTGTCTTCGTGACATCAGTTACCCCCTGTGCAGCTGGTCATGTTGCTGTCCGCCACTTCGAACGCGAAGCTTCCATTCTTCGTGCATCTCGTCTCCGCTGCGACGGGGTATTCTTCCGTCGCATGGGGTTCTTCTTGGTGGCCCTCCGGTGGTGATGGGTTGCTGGTGGGCTCCAGCATCAGGGTTACTTCCAACAGAGGGTCCTGGAATTCCAAAATTCCAAAAATGCCCGACCTGTGTATAGTCCAGGTCAAACAGGGATCCACGTGGAGTGAGCTGAGTACGTGCCTGACTTCAGCGGGAACTATAGAAGAGTCCATAATCCGCTGAAGCCAGTAATCCGATCGCCGAGCGGGCAAAGTCTGACCCCGCCGGCCGGCGGAACACGAATGACAAAGACACAGGACATGGGAATGTTTTATTTTTATCTCGTTTAAACGAGATAACTGATCTCGTTTAAACGAGTTAGCAGGTGGGAAATTTTATTTTTATCTCGTTTAAACGAGATAACTTATCTCGTTTAAACGAGATAGCAGGTGGGAAATTTTATTTTTGTCTCGTTTAAACGAGATAACTTATCTTGTTTAAACGAGATAGCAGGTGGGATATTTTATTTTTATCTCGTTTAAACGAGATAACTTATCTTGTTTAAACGAGATAGCAGGTGGGAAATTTTATTTTTATCTCGTTTAAACGAGATAACTTATCTCATTTAAACGAGATAGTTATAATACAACAGTTACTAGTGGCCAGTCCTACGGTGGCTTACGGTGGCTGCATGAGGACATGGGAAATTTTATTTTTATCTCGTTAAAACGAGATAACTTATCTCGTTTAAACGAGATAATTGATGGGAAATTTGATTGTTATCTCATTTAAACGAGATATCTTATCTTGTTTAAACGAGATAGCAGGTGGGAAATTTTATTTTTATCTCGTTTAAGCGAGATAACTTATCTTGTCTAAACGAGTTAGCAGGTGGGAAATTTTATTTTTATCTCGTTTAAACGAGATAACTTATCTTGTTTAAACGAGATAGCAGGTGGGAAATTTTATTTTTATCTCGTTTAAACGAGATAACTTATCTTGTTTAAACGAGATAGTAGGTGGGAAATTTTATTTTTATCTCGTTTAAACGAGATAACTTATCTCGTTTAAACGAGATAGTTATAATACAACAGTTACTAGTGGCCAGTCCAGACGGTTGCGCTCGTATATAGGTGGTACCCAAACACCACCCCATCCCATCACCCATAGTATCTTGTGCTCCGCAGGCGCTCGTATATGGGTAGTTACCCACCCACCACCACATCCCGCCACGCATAGTATCTTATGCGCCACAGGCGCTCGTATATAGGTAGTTACTCACCCTTCACCCATAGTATATTGTGCGCCGCAGGCACTCGTATATAGGTATAGTGACCCACCCACCACCCATCCCATCACCCATAGTATCCAATGCGCCGCAGGCGCTCGTATATAGGCTGTACCCACACACCAACCCATCACGTCACCCATAGTGATGGGATATAGTGGTGGATGGGTACAAGAAGTTCCCTATACATTCCCGGTGCAACCGCCTGGACTGGCCACTAGTAACTGTATTATAACTATCTCGTTTAAAACGAGATAAGTTATCTCGTTTAAACGAGATAAAAACAAAACTTCCCACCTGCTATCTCGTTTAAACAAGATAAGTTATCTCGTTTAAACGAGATAAAAATAAAATTTCCCATGTCCTCATCCAGCCACCGTAGACAATGACATAGAGCTGTAATTTGAAAATTCACACAAACACGTCGGAGAAGAGTTTCAAAGTAATTACTTATGGGACGTATATATTACTTGTATTTCTAAGAAGACTGCGTCTAGATTATCACAGTTGAGAAAGCTCAAATTCCTCATGTCCAGAAAAATACTAGAAACATTATACGCACCATTCAGTACACCTCGTTTGGAATATGCCAGCCATATCTGGGGTGTGCTCCACTGATCCTACTAACTAAACTCGTCGATATTCAATACGACGCCACAAGAATTGTTTCTGTATATGAATACCCGTGCAACACACAACGAACGCATTTAAGTGAATTTGGTTGGCAAACGCTGACGGACTGAAAACAAATGAATAGTTTTCAAAGAATAGTGCACCACGACGCCACGAAGTACCGAATTGACCTACTTCCACAATAATAATTAACTACGCTTAAGCGCAATAACATAAGCATATACATGTATAGCAATGGGAGGCCAAATTCACATTTAATAATGAATTGCGCTTAAGCGTAATGAATTGCACTTTAGCGCAATTGTAACTACTATCTAACCTACCCCTAAACTATTGGCATGACCAAATGTGTCACCTAGCAACACAAGATGATCATTGGGCTAATTATAACCTGTTTTATTAGCGTGAGTACCCAACAGTCAACTGTGAGTATGTGTACACTAATGATAATCCCTAATTACATATTATCAGCATCCCTATATCCAAAGAATTGCTGTCCTCCTTCCCGGAACACTATATAGCATGCATGTGGCATCACTTCATGAAGGCTTGCTTACCGCATATGGTTTACTTATTGACTTAAATCAGGGGGAAAACCCTATTTTCATATTATCAGCATCCCTGCCCAAAAATTGGACAGGTGTCTCATTCCTGGAGCTTTGGTGACTCAGTCCTTGTGTTTTTTTATTAAATCAGCATCTCTTGCGCAGATCTATTGTATTTCAATAGTCATATAGTAAAATGCTATCACGAGTCGTCCCGACTAAAACAGAAGGTAATACTATTGCGATTCAGCCATTTTAATACAGAAGTTAGGCTATCTCCCTACCCATCCAAACCAATGAAAACAATAGGTGATATGTCAATAGGAGTTAAGGCTGAGTTATGGATAAACCTATTTATTCACCATGGGTGTTTTTAGTTACATATAACCATGAATTGCGCTTAATTCAATGCACTTAAGCGCAATGATTGCGCTTAAGCGCAATTAATTGTGCTTGAGCTTAAGCGTAATTATTTGCACTGAAGCGCAATCAATTGCGATTAAAGGCAATTAATTATTAAATGTGAATTTGGCCTCCCATATATAGATAATTGATAAGCCAGTAGACGTCTAAGAAAAATATAACTGCCAAGTTACTGAGACCCCACCCCCCCCCCCCCCCAAGTATTATTTTAATCGCGGCAAACGTTAGATAAATGTTACCCTATGTACAAAACCGTTGTGGCTGTAGTGATTTGAACTGAGCCAAATTCCGCCAAATGCCGAAAACGAATTCATATTCCTAGCTGTCCGCAGATTCATTTCCAAAACAAATCGTTTTACTTAAACATTGAGCTCACCGACATAAAACTTTGTTACCCTCCTCCCTATTTTCGACCCATGTCCTGTCACGTGCCGGGCGACAAATCACACTGTCGCCCGCTGAACCGGGAGACATTGTTTTTGTCGCCCGCCTGATGTTATATTGCAAGAATATCTCCAAACATTCACTGCAGTAAGATCTATTTCACATAACTACGATGTACTAAAATCATAGATCTTATATACCCCACGGATTCGCAAAACACACCAGTTGTGGTGTTGGCTAATTTGCATATATTTAGTGAAAACTAATATTCGAACTTTTAAGTTGATACTTTTATCGGACAAGCGTTATTATGTCCTTTTTACATCGAAACATCTCGGTGATTCAATAGGTTCATGTTGACATTATGTTGCAAGATTGAAAGAGTGGATCCCTTGAGGTTGGTTGGTTATAAATGTTTGCTGGTGGACAACGTAATGCATACGTTTGTCGCGAATATTGAATATGCAACATTACAGAAGGCGATAACATACCTTATGAAGTTATGGCTTATTGGTTTACATTGCATGGAACGATATTGACGATTATACCACCAAAATGATCGTAAATAAACGCTGATTGTCAAACACTTAACGGCTTGACGATCGTTTAGGGAACATAAATCCTATAGGACGATAAGTAGTTGCTGAAAATATACATAATCTGGAAAAATAGCACTCGTGACTCAGTGCAACATCGTGCGTGTGGATGGCAAGGATTTTGTCCTATGGTATAATCGGATAACAAAACAGTTGTTGCCCTTTTTCTCGGGAGACATTACGTTCTCGAGCGGGTGACAAATCTCAATGTCTCCCTCGACAGCGGGCGACAACTGTATAGTGTTCTTCATGTATACTCTGCGACGTTTCAGCCAATTCCGTTCTCCCCTGTGTGTATATACAGCTTACAGAAGAATTATCTCTTGCCCAAAACAAAATATACTTTTTCTCTTCCAATGTTCTTATCTGAACTCGAACAGTAAAACTTACTATAACAAAATTATACTACCCTGGACTGCTAAAGCTGTCTTTACAGACATTAATTTTATCGAATTATTGCGCCTCTATTTCTCTGTTTGGTATGATATTGCACAAAAGTAGTCAAACGGTAACGTAGAAAGTACTGATGTTGCTGAAGCAAGTTCTTCCGAGAAGAGGTATAGAATTCTGTAAGTTCTTTTCGCATCCTCAATTGCAGTTACATTATTTTTTCATTTGCATGTCCAGTTATTTATCACCATCATTTATTGTCGCATGATGAATTTGTGTTATACATGTCGGAGCGGGGCAAGCCTAGATGACCAACACTTGTTGACCAATCCATATTGTCATTATATCGGCAATAATTAAAAAATATATTCAACTAAACCCGACCTCGCGTGGTCTCTGATTGATCGCATGCGATATAACCTGGTTGTTATGCCTTTAATGCGACTCATAATCTTCATTTCTCCAATTTACAAGGGATGTTCGAGTTTTTCCCCGCGACACGACAAAGGCGTGCAATAACAATAACATGTTAACACAACTGTGTTGTTATGTGTTCATTGCACACTCTGGGGATTGTAGTTGTGAATGAATGAATGATGCTTTAATCTCAGCCATTTTTACATGGAACATGAGCGATGGTTAACTATTTACACTATTTACACATATAGAACATTATATATAATGATCACAATAAACTAGATGTTGTAAACATACAAGATACATTTGACAAATTGAAACAAACATGTAAAATACTGAAATTTAGGTCTACATTTTTTTTAATTGAACAAACGTCGGCTTTTTTTGTAGACTATACTTCAATAATTTAGTGGAAACATGTTCTGTTAACGTTACCTTCGCCAACACCGTTGTTGGCGTAATGGGTGTGTATTGTTCAAGGACAATACAAACAATTTTATTGAATGCTTTGAAATCTTCTGTATTTTTCTGTATTTCTCATAAACGAACGGTGTGTGCAATAAATAGTTTTATTACATGATCCTACCCTTATTCCATACAATAAACCCATTCTATAAATTGTGATATTCGTTTAATAACAGGAAATAGTGCCAGGCGACTTTTGACTTCCGGTTTGTCGTCTGTTTACATTCCGTACGCTATGTCTCAAAATACTATGGCATACATTATTTTGCAACAAAACTCTAACAAATGAAGAGTTTTAAAAGTTATATCAGTAATTGTACGCCATGTGTGAAAGAGTCTTTATTTAACTGGGACTATTTCTGTACGCGGGCAAACAATGCATAGTTACGTGAAACGTCATCGCAGGCCTTATAAAAGCCGATGTTAGTATTCATATCCCATTTGTTTATTTAAGTATGTTTTATTGAGGTGTTGGATCATGTCATAAATAGATTCAACAACTCGTCCCCAGTCTGTAGCCAAATTTACAAAACTCGTCCAGTAAATTAGGTCTGGACCTCACCAAAGGCTCGGTCAAGATCTAATTTACTAATTTGTAAATTACGCTATAAACTGGGGACTCGTTGTACATCCTCTATGTATTCAACTTTAATAGTTGAATGTGGATATTGTTGTTTCATGGATTCAACACAAGAGGCAAATTATTTAAAATAGTGTCACAAGAACATATGTGTCACATATGTTTCTGTATCAAAACAGGAAGAAGGTGGATGTCACCACAAACATATTTCCTGGTGGTGCTGGGTGATTTTACGAATAGTCAGCTATAACCCAAAAGTTCTGAATTAGTCATTGTGCTTCCCAATTAATGACACCTAGAAAGAGATACCCGTGTCGTTGTTAAATTAATTAATCATGCGCTAAATGGTTCAAATATATCGTCATATTTAACTACACTGTATATATATAATCACTGAATCTAAAGCACTGAAGCTGAAAATATAATGGACGATCAATGTATCGAGCTGAATTGAATTGAATTGTCAGGGAAATAAATTGTTGGATGTCTGGGCTATTTCATTTCGATAATGTTTGTGGTTTACCAAAAGGGTGTGAAAACATGCATATTTTGGCTTCTCCGCTATATAACCCGCTCAGGTTATACCGGGGTGATACTAGTTATAACTATCTGACTATAATAGTTGAATACATGAAATACTTATATACGGAATGTATTCAGTCTTTCTCCGAATTCACGATGTAATGATAACATCACATCTCTGTATCTTCGGTATATATGTAACAATAACGGGAACTCTCTACTGGTTTCTTTATTGCAAAGATCGTTCGCCTAACTTAAAGGGGTACTGTACGCCATTTTTAATAAATTCCAGGTGATAACAACGATATAATATCGATAATATACAGAAAACTAAGTAATTCGAGTCGAAGATGTATTCTGTAAACGTTCAGGTTGATATGTTATCTTAAAATCAAAGTTAATAATTTGATATAAAGTTAATTTATGGCTGGAGCCATAAATTAAACTACGATTCCCGTGTACAAGACGTAGTCAAAATAATTCACGGATAGTGGATTTGGGCAACGCGTGAAACACATGATGATCGTGATACGGGGCGTAAACTCAAGCCACTCACTGACTAGTGACTATACAATGACTTAAATGGGTATATGGGGCAAGTATGCATATAATGTAACATTTATTTGATACATTTGCTGAAAAATTACTCAACAACGAGAATTGGTATTTTCGCATTCCGACTAATCTGCCATCCGTAACATTAGTTCGTACTAGCTAATAAACTTCATGACTCCATTAAGTCGGTCTGGACCTTGTTAACTATATGTATTTCGTTTATATATTGGACTATTATGACCTTCGGAACGCGACAAAAGCTACATATATTATAATTTTAATGGGGAGATGCATAAAGCCAGCCAAAAATGGAAAAAGATTTTCAACAAAATATTTCTCTGGATCTATCTGGCGAAAAATGTTGGATTTCATATATCATCATCTTCATTCTATACAGAATCTGAGCAATTATTAAGAGATGACAAACAATGGATTGTAATAAATTTGAAAGGTTGAAAATATTATTTTATTTTTTGTCCCTTTCGGTACCAATAACTGCTAGAATAATTAATATTTTCACACAACACCACAATCACCAAATAGCTTATAGTCTTGGCTCTTTGAGAGGAGGCTTCATTTGTATCATCATTTTGAGTTAGATTTTAATTGCATAATATTGCATCATACCCCATATATTATAATGAACAATAAAGCAGTCACAAATATTCCAGCCCAATGAAAACAAATGTTAATAGGCGTTGTGGTCCGCTCTAGCACTCTGGTAAACGTTCACGCACTCGAGTTATGATCCATCAATATTATCGCCTGTTTCAACAATTGACTTCGTAATTCCATTTTGGATTGTTTGACAGCATTAAGCTTCTATTCTATTCTATATAGTTACATATGTCGTCTGGCGCATTAATCTTCTATTCTATTCTATTCTATATAGTTACATACGTCGTCTGGCGCATTAATCTTCTATTCTATTCTATTCTATATAGTTACATACGTCGTCTGGCGCATTAATCTTCTATTCTATTCTATTCTATATAGTTACATACGTCGTCTGGAGGATTAATCGCTGAATTATTATATGGATATGTGTGGGGACATATATATCTTTTGAGGGTTTCCGCTGACGGAGGATGTCCATGGATTTCCAACTGCACCCTCTCTTGAAACGGGCCAAAGACCCAATATCACATAATTGAATTTGCACACCTTCCATCGTCTTTGAATTTCCCATATGGTACCTCACATACCTTGAATTTTTACTGGACACCGGGGAGGGAGGGGCCTAGAAGAAATTCCAAACCAATAATTTGACCAAAGTAGGAAAAATGCAAATGTTGGTCTAAAACCACGAATTCCACATACATTAATGGTTGAAAAATCAGACTACAAGAACAATTTCAAACCATTGTTGGTGTGAAATTTCCAACTAATATTGTTTCCAAGTTGGCGGGGGTCTCATGTCCCCACATGCACCCATGTAAGTTCGGTAACGTAATGTACACCACAGCCCCATGCACCAAGCAACAATCTCCTGAAAACTTCATATGTGATCTCAAGGTGGGTGGGGTCATCCGATTTGCCACACAACCATAATAACATTTGTCACCCCACATATACATGCATTATGCAATTATAACATTTCCAAATTTCCAAATAACGTGACCACTTTCTCATTATGCATACGGTCTTTATGCATGAGATCAGCAACGTTGATAATCCCACCGGACTTCGGTAATACATGTCAACAGTTGGAAATTTCAAAAAGCTATGAATTGCCAAAATGGACTATAGGTTATTTACCGGACGCAATTCACTTGAACCAGCATGACTAATACTGTTCTGATTGAGCTCAATCAACGCCGTCTAAACCGCCGCGTTCTCACGGGCGTAATCTTTGCAGCAAGAAAATATCAGTGTGCAATTTTACCTGATATTTTCTTGCAGATATTTTCTTGCAGCTTCATGTGTACGCGCCCTAAGAGATATGGTGGTCAGCTTAACTTGTTATGAACACATGACTCTGAACTCATTTCAGCCCAATTTTTCATTGATCAACAATCATGACATGAACATTCTCAAATATAGAAAATTATTTATGGGTAGATTTAACTTGAAAGTTGAGGACGTATGTATATATTGAGTCGATGATATCCAATGCATAGAACAGTTTCGGACTAAAATGAAAAAGAAAAGTCCCGTGGGGTAAATCTTGGCTAACAGATAATCAGTTCGTTCCACTTGGGTTCATAATTGTGTACACCAACTTTCAATAAACGATAAAATTCCCATTCACCGAGACACTTTATATTACGACGCACCGCACCATTGAATGTAATATCGACTAAGATTTAAATGCCACAATAATGGTTCTGTTGGGGCCCCTGAATACATTATGAACACTTATGTCTTCATTAAAGTGCCAACATTGTCATCGTTTGAATAAATTTCCATCCTGGTATAAGATTACCCAGAGAAGGTTTTCGGACTCGTGTGGACAACATGAAGCTCATCGGGATTTATCTCGCATGTTTAACTCTTGGTTTAGGTATGTATCATTGATTGTAGATCATGCCATGATTCTTATTACTGGCTACGTCCGTATATATCATATTTCACCCGTTCAAACCCTGGGGACCTTTTGATGTGCTGACCTTTTCTGACAGGGAACTTTATGACAATCTACGCAGGGAATATATTTCATTATTAATGTATACCTGTTCCGTAATAATCTAATTCCTAGTAGGGGTAGTCCCAGTCCGATATTGCATGATATTTGTGAGTAGATATCGCAATAAGTATTTAATTGATTACTCAGGAGAAATTCCATGATTGTAAGAGAACCAAAGGAAATATGCAACAAAATACGCTCTACGTATCTCATGTTAAGTAACGCTGGTATGTATGCCGGTGGCATAACACCCCTCAGCTCAAACACTTTGTACAACACTGTAGTTTTACCCAAAGGCCTATACGGGTCTGAATTCCTTTGCGGCATATCTTTGACAAATGAAAACTCGTTGGAAAAAGTTCACAGGTTTTGCTTAAAACAAATTCAAGGACTCCCTTATAGAGCGCGCACAGATGTGGTACAAGGCTTACTTGGACTGTGCCCTCTATCAGCAATTATCGACAAGAGAAAACTTAGTCTGCTTGGGTCTCTTTGCAGGACGGCACATGAAAAGACATCGAAAACGATTTTCATGTTCCGTCTTAAGAGTCACCTTCAACAATCTAATTGTAATGCATCGTTTATTTCAGAAATCATTAAAATTCTTGACAACTATAACCTCACATCCTATCTAACATCGTTTCTAGAAGAAGGACACTTCCCATCCAAGGATGCATGGAAATCCCTCATAGTAACAGAAATCAAACAAGCAAACGAGCAGTCATGACAGACACGATTACGCAATGAACATGCCCTAGTCCCATTCGCAAATAATCATAGTTCACTGTCAATTTCACCTCTTTGGCTAGCATGTAGAAGCTATCCTCAACATAAGCTTGAATTTCTAGAAATAGCCAAAATCCTGGCCCGGGCCTTGTCCCCAGTACACGGAAAGTGTCAGATATGTCATAAACTCTTTGAAAACGAAATCGAACATGCAATCCTCTTATGTTCCGCCTTTGCCGAGACAAGAATCGAAATATGGTTCAATGTCATAGAGGACTTCGGTATACCTTGTATCTTATATATTGACAACTTGAACCCCGTAGATTAGTTGATGATATTTCTTGCTTGCATTCCGCCACCCATGCGGGACCTCGTAAATGATATTAAGCAATTTACCATGTTTCTTGTTCGAAATTCATTTAAACTGTGGAAAATGTATACGGATCTGATCCGGTTAGAATCTATCGACTAAATGGATCACTTGTAAACCGCTCACGAACCGCTCTGCTCGAAGACAGAAACAAGATATACATAATTAATTTGTATTTAGTAGCATCTAACTAAACATGATATACACATGTACTTTATAACGCAAATAAAGCTATATCGCAGACAACTCAGTCTCGCTCCATTCGACAGATACTCGTATAATTATCCAGTTGAAGTGTTTCGTGAAATCAGAAACACACGAGGCCTACAGGTGTAATGCTTATACCTCATTGAATTTGTATTGTGCATATTTTGTGTATAAAACCATGTGATATATTGATGTTTATTTTTGTCAACTATGTTGAAACACTAATCTTGTGTATGATGCATAATGTTTAAACTCTCCGTTTGCGGAGGAAATAAAGGTATATATATATATTGGTGAGGTAAATGCAACAAGCCCAAATTTACTAAGTGTACGTTGGAGCGTGGCGTAATACGACCGCTGTTTTCTTGTGATCATTGACAAACACCAAACTGATATACGACGTGTTGGACATATATACCGCGAAAACAAAATCAACCTTGAACCGGGGTTTATCATGAGAAGACAAGCAGACGTCCCCCGAAAAGGTGGCTCATTAATCAACACATTTCCCGCTCAGTTTCCCATTGTTGCCTGACCCCATATGAGAACTTGACCTGTGCGTTATGTAGACCATGCCATGAATATGCACTATGGCTAAAGCCCGTAGAGATCACAATCCATCAGTACAAATCCTGGGAATTGTTGAAGGTTGGACAGAACCAAATAAAGTCCAAAAAAAACACAGGGAATATATTTCTTGGTTATTTTCTGTTCCTTAATAATGTACTTCACATTTGGTGAAGGTCCCAACTCGAAATTTCACGATATAGGTGACTTTGTGAGCGATTTTACTTTGCACCGCATACAATTATGGAATTTCTCCTATAGTAATTAATTCGATGTTTATTATAACGGGCGTAAGCCATAGTACATATTCATGGTATGATCTTTTTCTTATGGTGATTAGATCAAATATATACATTTTGAGTCAATCAAAAACGAATACTAAAGTTATATCGGAAACGAAAAAATTGGCCTATTCCGAGTCCAACAGGCTTAGAGCTTTAACTTTTTTGTCTGACCGACTCCACATTCACGCTGGACATGTCCGGGGGGGGGGTAAAAAGATCACACACAATGTTGATTTTTCCCCACGAATTTTGGGACCCATCTACGCTTCCGTGTAATTTTTATCTGTCAAATGTTTGACACCCACCCTATCCATTTCCAAATTCGGTCCAGTCAAGCGTCCGCCTCCTATTCCAACCGCAATTATTGTTACTTCCTGTTTAATTCCAAACAAGGAATGGCAAATTTATGTGCACAAGGGCATTATTCAAACAAAAATGTCGCGGTTCGAAAATTAGTCCTCTAACTCCGCGTGTATCATTAAGCATATCTGAGGTGATCTCAGTATATGTAATTATGGTTATCATCTGGGACGACATGCCCCAGTTAGTACAAAAGTCTCATTCAGCTTCATTACCACTACAGCTTTCTTAACTCATGAATAACGCAGAATACCAAATGCGAGATATAATACTTCTCGTCTGCCCGGCCAGCCACTTGTTTGATATTAAAAAAAAACAAGTCACTGAACAAGATTTAAAAGAACTATAATAGCGGCTATGAAACAAAATGGCTAGTTTTTCGTGTTCTTTTGATATGATTAACAATTTTGATCAACCTATTTTTTTTCTATAACTTATAAGCTACACTCTTGTCCGGGCATAATCTTACAATAGCACCGAATGTTGAAAGTTACTGATTCAAATTTCCAGAAAATGGGTTACCTTTGGGTTATTATCGCTTATGCGTACTTAGCTTAAGGGATCTTGTCCAAACTCATCACCACAAAGCAATGCTATACCAAATGTAACCTTTTCATCGCATGAATCGGTAACCGTCAACTGGCCATCTGGCTGTGCTATTGCAACATTATACACTTGTCCTTATATAGTTGTACCAGTCTGCATATATGCATTGCTGTATGCAGATATATGCTTAACACATACACAGTTTTCACTTTTGGCGTGTAATGAAACTGAATGTCATTTAATGTTACAGGAAATTGTTTGTTTTTGTTTGGTCTACCAAAATCTAGTCTTTATTAAAATATGATAAACATGTGATAATTGACATTATTCTTCACAAATCTTAAATAGCCATGTTGACAGCTCAGAAGAGCTAGATAGGTCACAATCACATCCCAACACCATTCATAACAACATAGTGACATGTTTGCAAGCATAATAGCTGGTAGTTATGGGAGAAAGAACCAGAAGATCTAAATGACCTAAATGACGATAGACTATGTGGTATTCAATTACAGTTAGATAACTTGCAATACATTTATATTATACAGGTCTATCTGCCCTCAACGAACTACACAGTCGCATTTTATCGTGACTATTTAAATAAGCTGGACATTAAGATTGATTATTACTCATCTATGGGTACAGTTATTGTCATGGGTGATTTTAACGGCAATATCCAGAAATCGGATGCCAGAAATCGCAGTTTCAAGAAACTTATCGCACGTAGGAAACTCGTTTCTGTGAATCAGTTTGATTCGGTCACACGTTTGGTTGCTACACACATTCCAGCTTCTGTCGCAAGCGATTCAGGCACCACGATCGATCATATATTTATACACAAATCAAATCTGCACCGTGTAAACGAAATAAGAGTCATCGACGACTCTGCCACTGATTATTCCAACCACCGTCCTATCAAAATGCTCATCGAGCTAGGTAATCACCGCACTCGTCCAAATTCCGAGCGATGCACTGTCAACTGGAAGAAGTTTTTATCTTCAGAATCTTCAATGGCTGGTTATCAAAATTGTGTCGATGAACTTCTACCCAATAGTCCCATTACGGACTCTGCTAGTCTTGATAAATATTACTCAGGCATTATCGAAGCTATTAATTCTGCGTCGTCAATCTTCATTCCAAATTTTTTTTACAAATCGCGCGTTAAACCATACTGGAATGAAAAGCTGAAGGAACTTCATAATCAAATGCGCAACTTCAAACGTATATGGAACGTTGAAGGTCGCCCAAGAGGTCAGGGTCACCTCTCGTATGCCCAATATAAAGCAGCGAAGTGTGCGTTCCGCAAGGAACTACGACATAGCAACTTGAAATTCTTGTCAAGCCAAAACGACCAAGTTGACAATGCTGCGGAAATCAACCAAGAGCACTTTTTTCGGTTATTTAACCAAAACAAATCTAGAACTAGGGCAACTAATAATAACTTCTTCGAGGTTGACAATGCTATGCTCCGTAATCCAGAAGAAATCACAACTGCGTGGGCTGAGTATTATGAACGATTATATTGCCAACTTGAGTCGGACGCATTCGATCATCATCATTACGATTATGTCAATAATTCAGTTGAAGACATTGCATCTAACATAAACAGTAAACACACATGTTGTCTCTACCCCACTTGATAGACATATGTTATATCCTATTTCTATTCAGGAGCTAAAGGAAATTCTCAAGTCAATGAATATGGGGAAAGCTCCTGGTCCGGACATGATATGTTACGAGCACATTGTGTATGGAGGCGAGTCGTTACATGAACGGTTAGCGTACGTCTTGAACAAAATGCTAGATCTACAACATATATCCGCTATGGCAAAATCTGGCCTGATGGTTTCCCTGTATAAGGGGGGTGATAAGCCAAAAACTAAATTCGATAGCTACAGGGCAATAACTCTTCTACCAGTTCTGTATAAGACACTAGAAAAAAAAATGTTGTCTCGCATGGAACGCAATACGCCAAATCTAATTAAAGTTCACCCCCTTCAAAACGGTTTTCAGAAAAATGTCAGTTGTCTTATGTCGTCATATGTATTGCATGAAAGCATGAATTTCACAAAAGAACAACAGTCTAAACTATTCGCCTGCTTCTTGGATGTACATAAGGCATTCGACACAGTATGGATCAACGGCTTATTGTTGAAACTACACCATCGTGGGTTCCAAGGCAAAATATGGCTCCTCCTAAGAGAGTTTTTGAGTAATATATCATGTGTAGTCAAACATACAGACATTCTGTCTAAGTCAATTGCGATAAAACAAGGCGCAAGGCAAGGGGTAATTTTATCCCCTCTGTTCTATATATTGTACATAGGTGATCTGTTGTATGAACTTGAAGCTTCAAACTTTGGTTTTCGACTTTTATCCTCCAACTGCTCGTCTCCAACACAAGCTGATGATATGACATTGTTGTCCCTCTCAAGTTACGGCTTACAACGTTTATGCGATATATGCACATCATATAGTCAAAAGTGGCGGTTCATGTATAATTCAAACAAATGTAAAGTCATCGTTTTTAACGAAACTTCTCGCCAGAGTTGCAACACAAGTAGACGATGGACTGTCGCTGGTAGTACTTTGACCGAAACAGACGAAATCACTCATTTGGGCATACAAGTAAATAAGTACAGCTTTGTCAAAGAATTTGTTGAAGTCATTGTAGACAAAATCAGGTCATCTTTTTTCCTCTTAAGTAATGCTGGACTTTATGCCGGAGGGATCACTCCGTCGAGTTGCGCAACTATATACAAAACGATGGTGCTGCCAAAAGGATTATATGGATAAGAATTTCTGTGTGGCATGTCTGTGTCAGATACTACTTCGCTCGAGAAAATCCACCAATTTTGCTTGAAACGCATTCAAGGACTGCCTGTAAGGACGAGAACCGATATTGTCCTAGGTCTCATGGACCTGGGCCCTATTTCCTCTTTTATAGATGCACGAAAACTCAGTTTGTTTGGTAGCCTTTGTCGCATATCGCCTTCCAAAGTATGCAAGGAAATTTTTGTATCAAGACTTCACATGCATCTTTCTCGTAAATATAATAATCCTCAGCCATACTTTGCTGACATTGAACGAATTCTTATTTCTCACAACTTGAACAAATATCTTGAGCAACTCGCAGTAGTCGGTACGTGTCCAATCCGCCCGGAGTGGACCCGACTAGTCAAAACGGAAGTCAACAGTAAGCGCGATATCGACTGGACGCAAAATGTTCAAAACGACCCAACACTAACATGCTTCTATCAAATCCAAAGTCACTTACAGATGTCTCTCCTTTGACGTTGTTGTCGGCAATATCCAGAGCGGAAGAGATACGTTTTCACCGTTGCCCAACTTATAGCGACTACTGCTACCAAACACGAGGGTACTTGTGCGTTATGTCACTTCGTTTATGACGACGTGGTAACACACGTTATGATTTATTGCACTCATCATATATTGTGCTCTCGTCGTAATGACTTGTGGTACCAAATGATTGACACATTTGGATTACTGTTCTATCTTTGGGTGGATGAGCTTGACGATGATGAACTTGTTATGCTTCACCTTACAAAACTTCCGTCTGAATTATTTTCTTTCATTGAAGACCCTATGTTTTTTCGTATTATTTATAGTTCACCACACCCACATATTATGGCTATCACACAAAATTCTGTCAAGTCTTCATTCTGAGTAATCTCCAAACGTATCAACGAAAATCCACAGTGGTATATTAGGACCAATTATTAACTGATCACCACAGAAATCAAATTCCAATGTTCGGATCAAAAATGCAAAGGAAATAAGCTTTCATTCCCAATTAAGTTATATTACCACATCAGACGAAAGGCCAATTACGTTGATACAGGTAATATGTTTTTTTCGAAATTGTATCTCTGTTTATTGTAGTCTGTCGGTGTAGTCATCATCACTCGTCCATGCGGATGTGATGTTACCGGTGTGAATGTAAAAATAGCAGTTGTGTGCGCTTTTGTATTCCTTGCACTTATGCATTGTGGTATATCAATTGTATTTGAATAGTAAACGACACAATACTAACATTTGAATAATATTCCAAATTCTAACTGATTGCCGCCAGTAAATTAGCAAATGCGAGTGTAAGCATTTATTCTCTGTACGTTTCGGATTTTATCGCATTATGTAAATATGTTCAGGTTTAAAGTTATGTTCGCGTGCCTGTGTTTGTCTATCTGCATGTACTATGTCCGCATGCCGGTATGTCTGATTGCATGTCTGAATTTATATCTGCCTGTGTGTAAGGCTTCTCAATATTTGACCCAACATGTATACCATGTCTTGGTGGCACTTGTGTCATTTTGTGTATATATATATACTGCTATTTGTTTATTGTCATGTTGGCTAAAATGTTAGCCTACCTTGATACTGTATACATGTATAACATTTGATAAACTCTTCAGTTATGAAGGTCAATAAAGATATATATATATATATGCATTGCTGTATGCAGATATATGCTTAACACATACACAGTTTTCACTTTTGGCGTGTAATGAAACTGAATGTCATTTAATGTTACAGGAAATTGTTTTGGTTTTTTTGGTCTACCAAAATCTAGTCTTTATTAAAATATGATCAACATGTGATAATTGACATTATTCTTCACAAATCTTAAATAGCCATGTTGACAGCTCAGAAGAGCTAGGTAGGTCACAATCACATCCCAAGACCATTCATTCATAACAACAACATAGTGACATGTTTGCAAGCATAATAGCTGGTAGTTATGGGAGAAAGAACCAGAAGTTAACCATATTTTGTGTACATATCTTGATCAATGACAATTATTACATTCATTTTTTAAACTAAACCAAATTAAAATATTGTGTATTTGAATAAAAATTGCAAGATCTAGGAGACTAATTGTTGATGCCTCCGAACACCAACCCACACATGCAGGGGCCATTATGTATCGCATTTTTTACCCCCCCCCCCCCCCGGACCTGTATGAGTTTTCTTGTGATTAAACCACATTCCAAGTTTTGAGTTGATCGAAAAACAAAAAAACAAATATCAAAATGTGTATGATACGATCGTATATATTTTCTATTTAAAATCTCTGCTTCTGATTTTGGTTAGTAACGATTGTAATGAGGTCGTTTGGGCGACTAGTTTTCTTCTATGATAACTTAGACTTTGTGACAATTTGTGATACCTGTATGCGCATTATTATATCAGTTATCATGACAAATTCAATAAATTTACTTGAGGTTACGTTTAAATTGGTGTAGATCTGTATAGAGAACTGTGTGAAATCTTGTATTGCGGATTACTGTGATCACAACATGATTACTGGTGTTGAGCGCGCGCTCATCAGTACGCAGGTAATGGACAATTCACTGCGCGTTCACGTTAGTTTAAGGCAGACAAAAAAGATTAATCATGCACTATCAGCAGACGAAACCTATTTAGGCTATGCCGAACAGGGACGTGCCTATAGGGTCCACGCTGTGTGTGGGGGGGGGGGGGGTCGACATTGAAATTTCCTACATAACCCATCCCATTAACCAGACCAATCCCACGAGCTTTAAATTTCAACATAGTGTTGGTGTGAAATGTTCAACAAATTTTGTGTCAGGTATGAAATTTACAACTGTTCAAGAAAAAAATTACCAAAGTTGAGGGCGCCACTTCCCTTGTGCCACATCGGCATCGTTGTTCATAGATTCAGCCGAGTCTACGAGAAGCATGAAAGACGACGCGCAATTTCAGAAAGCATTGACGCCGTATCAAAAGATACTGTGATTCATGGCTTCTGGTTGCGAACCGAGTTTCTGATTTATAATTCAGCAATATGCTAAATCGTCCCAGATGTTTGCTCGGCCATATACCAAGTACTTAATTAAATGTGATCACCTTCACGGACCACCTGATGTCATGAAATAACTTGAATACGTGGGTTGAACAAACAAATATTAAGCACATACACAACAAGCACCAGTGAAAATTAATCAAATCCGATTTGCCTGTCGCAATGCCTCGGTGTTGACCGTGACTTAGGGTCTATTCAATTTGCACACGCACTGGCGATTAATCGCCGCGTGTTTTAAGGTCGAGCGGCTCTACACCCGCATGCGTTCGATTGCATTCCTTCCTCCAAGTGCAGTTTTTTTCCTCCCCAATACAGGGGTGGGGTCTTACGAAAAAAATCATACGCAGGGCTGGGGTGGGTGGGTGATAAAGAACTTTTGGTAGGGGGTGACCACATATATGTTAACATGCATCAACTTAAAGTTCCTCTGTTAGATTGAACTGAGGTATCAAGTCCACTCATGTATAGTGAGTACCACGAGCCATGCCATCACAATGGCAGCAGATTTGGCGGAACAATTTATAATTAGCTGGATAAATATTTACTATAGGACTATCATAGAAATAGGGGGGGGGGGGTCAATTACATGCAGATGGGAATAAATATGCATATTTTATTCCAACATGAAACGCATAAAACACAATATCGTACGATCACAATGCAGGAAACCGGAGTTTTATGTACATAATTGTTACAATCACTCAAACCAAGTACGTTCATTTTACATGGATTAACGTACATGCTCAAACTCGTCAAAAGTGTACGATTCAAGTGGTTCGATCAGAACTTTCAAACTTTTACTTATAGTTAGCTGAGTCTGACACACATCGTCTTTCTACATAGGACTCTTTTAAAACATGTACACTTAAACATATGATATCCAGAACAAATTATGGGGAAAGAGGGGTTGTGCCACCCCCCCCCCCCCATGTGTTAGATGAAAAAAATAGTTGTGCATGTAGGGAGGATGGTGGCCCTATGGTTGGGAGGGATTTTAATTTTCAACCCTGCATGTATACGCCATTTGTTTTTCCTTTTACCCACCCCCAATCGTCGATTGCTCAATGATATAGCCGGTAGTAACAGTGACTGAGTGGCTCTAGAATTGATGAACCACCACGAGTCAAATAAGTACAAATGATAATAAGTGATGGGACTCAGAATTCGACCTTAACAGTCTCAAACGCGTCGTTTAAGGTCGAATTCTGTCGCAAGGACGCTGTTCACATGAGCGATTGGTTTCAATTTGATCATCAATGGTGGCTTATCATCAGTGATCGCACATGCCAAACGGCACACGCCAATAAATCTTGGCCAGTTATTTGATCTATATATTATGTGAATGTTCTATCAGTAATAGTTGATTCAGTTGTAAAATTCCGTCTGTCGGAGTTATCTGCAGTCGAAAAAGCGGAAATTAATTGTCTTGTGGTTGGCAGGAATAGCACACAAACGTGCTTTGAGCCAAATAAGATTCTGAGTTCATCCGATTTGTCCAAAAAAAAAAATCCCGGCTGAATTGTCTATCAGTTGTAAATATTCCGACCATATGGATTGCAAGATCTTAATATTTCCAACAGTTGGACATTGTTAGTACCAGTTATAGGAAAATGGCAACATATATATAAGGGGATTGGGTGAATAGCATTTAAAGTGGTTTCAAAAATACACCAAGCGAAAAATGTCAACCCATGCAAGGGAGTGGGTTGAATAAAGATTCACGCATTGTGGAATTTCGGGTTCCAATTAGGGAGTGGTGAAGATGGACATTGCGCGAGACTGACAGGTAATATAACTCGATTGAATTCTACAAAAATCACCACTGATGCCAGCTATACGTTGGAAACTTTGTTCTAAGCCATTTCCTTTCCGTACTTCATTTATTATTTTGCCGCCCATCAGTTATGAGAATGACTGTACCCGGATAGTATATGGTGGCCGAGTGAACCATGCAATTCTCTGTAACGGCTATCTCGATGACGAGGTTGATTGCAGAAGATGATTGGTCACGAATAGGACGTGATTGTTTGAGGAAGGTAATAATTGGTCATGAATAGATCTGCGTTCTGTTAACACGCACCTTAAAAAACGCGGCGATTAATCGCACGCGCGTGCAGTTCCCCCCAATAGGGGTGGGGGGTCTGACGAACAAAATCATACACAGGGCTGGGGTGGGTGGGTGATAAACTTTTGGTAGGGTGACCACATATATGATAACACATCAACTTAACTTTCCTCGGTTAGATTGAACTGATGTATCAAGTCCACTCAGGTATGTTGAGTACCATCACGAACCATGCCATCACAACGGCACCAGTTTTGGGGGAACAATTTATAATTAGCTGGATAAATATTTACTGTAGGACTATCATGGAAATAGGGGGGGGGTCAATTCCATGCAGATTGGAATAAGTATGCATATTTGATTCCAACATCAAACGCATAAAACACAATATAGTACGATCACAACGCAGGCAACAGGAGTTTTATGTACATAATTGTTACTATCACTTAACTCATAAAAAGTGTACGATTCAAGTGATTCCATCAGATCTTTCAAACTTTTACTAAAAGTTAGTCTGACACAAATCGTCTTTCTATATAGAACTATTTAAAAACAGGTACACTTAAACATGTGATATCCAGTAAAAATTATGGGGAAAGAGGGGATGTGACTCCCCCCACCCCCCCCAATCGTGTTGGAGTAAAACATTAGTTTTGCATGTCGGGAGGATGGTGGACCCATAGTTGGGAGCGATTTTTATTTTCAACCCCCCCCCCCCCCCCATCATTCATCGATTGCTAAGTGATATAGCCGGTGGCAACAAATACAGAGTGGCATGCACTAGAATTGATGAACCACCACGAGTCAAATAAGTACAAATGACAATAATTGAAGGGACTCAGACTTATGATTCCTCGGTTAGCTGTTGAGCGAACAAGTCGCAAAGCTTTTTGCTCTGTGGCTTGTCTCTGTTCCGGCTAGCTGAGCCCGGATCGCTTGTGAGTTGTGTGGTCGTTCTGAAAAGAACATAGCCACTCGCGCGATTCGGATAGAGCTGTTTTGGACTTGGCAGAGGATTATGCAGCTAATCCCCTCTGCCGTGGTCGCGGCCTTGGATAGATTGCGCATTGTGGACACCTTTAGCTGGACTCTAACCCAGGCTAAAGGGGGCTTTGTGCATCTATCCTTGGAGTACCGGATTGCTCCAACAGTTCCCTCTGCTGGCGGTACCTCGGAAGCTGGACCCCACCAGCGACCTACCATCCGGTACGGAGACCTGGACCTCTGGAACCTGGATCCGAAGAAGAGGCGGAAGAAGAAGACCCCCTCCAGGAAGAGAAGGGACGCCGAACGAAGAGCCAAGTGGAGACAGGGGCGAGCTGAGAGACGTCCAGCCCCCCCCCCCCCTCCACTTGGCTGTGGAATCGGTCGTCGACGACATCACACCAGCTAGCAGGGACACCGTTGATCTGCCGGAGGTCCCTGCTGTCGTCATAAAGGCAAGCGGAGACAGGGACGCCGACACCACCCCGAACGTGCCTGCCGCTAGCTTCGGTGTGGAGATGGGCACTCTACAACCTCGGACACCGGAATTTCATCTTAACCCGGTGCCATCTCCACGGGCACCAACAACAACAGCGGCAACTCCACTTACTCACCGATGGACGACCCAATCGTCCGGAGGGCACTGGAGACGTTAGAAAGTTCAAAAAGGGCTATGGCGGAAACGGATGCCGAGCTTAAAAGATCAGCAGAAGCGCGCATTGCTTACAAAAGTCACATGTCCTCAACAACATCAGCAACAACAGCAACAGCACCCAGGAAAAAAAGAAAGCCAACTAAAAAAAAAAAGTTAGATCATTTTCATTTCACCTTCACCATTTCATGCTTATGTACATACCATAACATGTTATAAAATAAAATTCAAAAGTGGGTTGTAGGGAATCAATCGTGGGCAGGTATTTGACCTATTATGTAATAGTTGATTCAGTTATACAATGCCGACCAGTCGGAGTTATCTGCAGTCGATAAAGCGGAAATTAATTGTCTTGTTGTTGGCAGGAATACCACACAAACGTGCTTTGAGCCAAATAAGATTCTGGGTTCATCCGATTTGTCAAAAAAAAAATTAACAGTTGGAAATGTTTGGCACCAGTTATATAGGAACATGGCAACATATATATAAGGGGATTGGGTGAATAGCATTTAAAGTGGTTTCAAAAATACCCCAACCGAAAAATGTCAACCCATGCAAGGGCGTGGGGTGAATAAAAATTCACCCATTTTGGAATTTCGGGTTCCAAGGGAGTGGTGAAGATGGACATTTATGTGAGACCCCACGCCCCAACGGAGAGTCTCTAGCATTACATATCCCCGTATATATAGATTCACAATCTCGGGTAGAGTTTTGCGCGAGACTGACAGGTGATATAATTCGATTGGATTTTACAAAAAATCATCACCGATGCGTTGGAAACTTCGTTCCAAGCCATTTCCTTTTCGTATTTCATTTATTATTTTGTCGGCCATCAGTTATGAGAATGACTGTACCCGGACATTATATGCTGGTCGAGTGAACCATGGCATTTCATGTAACGGCTATCTCGAGGGCGAGGTTGATTGCAGAAGATGATTGGTCACGAATAGGACATGGTTGGTTGATGAAGGTAATTGGTCACGAATAGCTCTGCGTTATGTTAAAAAACACCATAAAAAAAACGCTGCCATTAATCGCCAGCGCGTGTGCAATATGTATAGACCCTTATAAAGGATACGATTTTTACTCACACGAACGAATACCGTTTTTTTTTCTGTGCGCATTTCTATATATACACGTTTACACTAGTATGCGTGTAGATCTGTAAACAATGTAAAGGCACCCTAAAATTAAACCTATTGTCATTTAAATTCAATTTTAAATTTCTTGAAAAACCCTGTCCACGTCGAGTAACATATTAAGGAATGACATGCATATAAGAAATTGATTGGTGGTATCATATTAAGCAGTATTGGAACGAGTCGTTGATAACACCACATTACATTATGCGACGGTGTCGCCGTATATGTGTAAAGTAAGTAATGCTTTATTCCCAGCCAATTGGTAATTTGGTACATGAGAAAACATATAATACACTATGTACAAATGAGAACACTCCGGTCCAAATATTTGAAAATACACATGCAAACAGTAAATACTGAAAAACAATCATCACACCCAATATATAACAACAATTATGCATACATACACACATACAATTATATATATATGCGTGAAACTATCTGTACTTCCTTAAATAATTACAACATAAAAAAGGACTGTTAAATGTATAGCAGAACTTTCGCTTATAAGAATATGAGACTATTAAATGCATTTTAATAGAAATTTGAAAGCAAATTATTCAACATTTATAAAAATGCAATTAGGTTTCGTTCTATTAAATTTTGTTGTATATATTAATATCTGCGTGAGTTATGTGGGAGAAAAAAAAAAAAACAAAAAAAAAAAAGAAAAAAAAAACAAACAGTTGGAACCGTTATCGAATTTTGTTCAATCCAATTTTGATGAAAGTCGACAGTTTGCGGAGCTTCATCGTGTCGTCAGAGTACAATAAATTGTAGAAAGTGTCTCTCGATGGGCTAGTCAATTGCCATTTGTCGAAGTATTTAGCTCTAAGCTCATTTAATTCTGGACAGACCATTACAAAATGAAATTCATCGCACATGGTGGCACCGCATAGTTTACATGAGCTATCTGGTGACTTCCCTTTTGATTTGGTCTTAGATCTAGACCATTTCATAGTTTCCACACCCAACCTGTGATTCGTTGTACGCATTCGCTGTATAGGAATAATAACATTGAAGGGAAGTTCAATATAATAACGATTAAGTTATGGGGATTCCTTCAACCTACGATAGAATTCTCCACGTGAGGATTTCGATATGTCATTATTCCATTGACATAAAAATTGGTTCAGCAGTTTACCATGTATAGCTTGAAGCATACCATTTGTAATTGGTGACTGTGTTTTCCAGCTAACCTCGCAATCTGCGTATATCGTATATCTTTGCCTCCATCTTTAATAGCTAATATTAGCTTGTAGAGAGTAAGTGGCAAGCATGTCTCTTTCTTCAGTAAACGACCCCAGTATGCAATTATTCTCTTTTCAATTTCGATACGCAAGGGCCATCTTCCCAGTTCACCATATACGATATAATTTGGTGTGCTCATCTTCATGTTTGTCAAAAGTTTGCAAAATTTTAGGTGAACGGCTTCAATAGCACGGGTATTTTCAAAGCCCCATATTTCGCACCCATACAATAAAATAGGTTGTATAAGGTAGTCAAATAGTTTTAGCGCCAAATCTACAGGAATTTGGAGATTTCTCACCTTGGACAGAAGTCCGTACATAGCTTTTGTCGATTTAATTTTTTGTCGCTGATAAGTAGACCTCGTAATGAAAGTCATTTCTCGTACGTCATTCTGGAACACTGCCCGTTCTCACACACCGGTTCCAAGTAGGTTAGTCAATGAAACAAAACTACATAGCTAATGTACATCAAAGGCGGGCGTTCTCACGTTAGAAATGTTTAACACTCATGCCAATACTTTTGATTCAGAATACAAAGGGAATATACAAATTGGCAATTTAGCTAAGTGTAATTGCACCCCATGAGAGTACTATTTCCTATACACCCATAACTGAATCGCATTAATTGAGGCTATTATTGCGCATGATAAAATCGTCTGATCCCCCACTGAAATAATGTAAAGGTTCATGGAATCTACAATCTACGTCGATAAGTATAGCTGAATTGGTCGCTGAAGCTATTATTTTTGTAAAGAAGAAAAGAAATTTCAATTTTAAATTATCAATTTGAAGGACAAAATAATTATCCAATATAAGCAATGTATGCGATAGTAACAACATATATATAACATATATAGATGTTTTTGTTTTTTTTGCCGTTTGTGTCAGAGATGGGGATGTGACACAACATTTGATAAGAATGTGTTTAGTCGCCGTTATCCACCAATCTTGTATACAGTCGTCTCCGTGATATCAGAAGTCTAATTGTCTGGTTTAAAGATGTCAAAAGTGGCGCCGCTCGAGTCAGGGATGGGGGTTAGGGCCACCATAATTGATACAAAATACTTTCAGCGCCGATTTCCACCAAATTCATACATGTTCTTCTACGTGATGCGCGAAATCTAATTGTGTGGTTTAAAGACGCCACATTGGTGGGCCACGAGGGACACTGACATTGATAAGATGCTTTAGTCTCTGATTTCCACCAAAGTTATATATATTCATCTCCATGATACGAGGAATCTAATGATGTGCTTTGAAGAAACCAAAGTGGCCCTATTCGAGTCAGTTATAGGGAGGGAGGGCACCAACAGTGCATGAACAAAAATGTGTCGCCGATTTTCACTAAACATATATAATCATCGTCTATACATTGTTACATGTGGGGCCCAGAGATTGGGACAGGATGGCACCAGAATGCCCAGATGATAAAACTTTGATCGCAAATTATTATCAAAATTAGATTTACATGCAGGTATTCCCAAGACTTTAATATTGTTTTTGGTAGATACATGTGGGTGCCATGCACGACCAGGTCCCAATGTCATAATTTGGTCTAAATTTGAACATTCATTTTTTTTTCTTCTATATTTTCCAAACATATCAGCAATATATATATTGGACTAATGAGCTCTCCCAATAACCCATCGCGGATACTTCAAAAACCAGATATTAATAATTGAACACTTCGTGTTAAGAAGAGTTTGGCGATCATATTTCTCAACCTCGAAAATTGGTGACCGACAAGTCTCTTAAACACTTATATCTTCTAAACTGCCATATATATATGGGGACTGGAATCACGGCATTAATAGAGATCTTGTAAAAACAGATACATAGCTCATTTGCTATCTTTTTTGGTTGAGTTATTTATGTATTTGAATAAAACGGCGAGTAATCACTTCGATGTGACCCATCTTGCTGCCATTCTCGGGCAATTTATAACGTAATTTCCCGTCCATGAGTGACGTTGGGGTGGGAAGCTAGGGACACTAGAATTGATAAAACAGTGTTGGTCACGAAATTTCCTCTAAATTTATATCAGGCATTAACAAATACGAGGAAACTACTACGCGTTGGGTTTGAAGATAATACCAAAGTGACACCCTCTGACTTAGGGCGGTCGCGGCAGCAAAATTGATACAAAAATTGCCAATAGAAAATTTAACTATATAGAATGTTTTGTTACTTTTCAAAGGAAAACTGTGAGTACATTTAGTTAATCAGCAGTGATAATAAGTTGGTGCACAACTTCATGGTGAAACCTCACCAATACATGTAAATGTTAAAAGGTTTATGTGTTTATTGCTTGCTTATTTCTATTGTTTCAGTTGTTTCTTGTTTCCATGTTATGTAGTCATGTTTTAATTCAATCAAATTTGATAGTTTAATTTGATTTATTTCATTATTTATTCCTATGCAATCAAAATGGTTGGAAACTAACAATTGGTTTAAACATTGTTTATTTCCCATCAGATTTATAATTACATGAACAGTTTATACATGAGTTGACAAAGTAACAGAATGACAGTGATGGATGATTTATGAATATAATTGTATCTGATGAGAGGGGAGAACAACAGTAAGCACGTGGCTTTTTATGAATGTCGTCCTCCCGCTGTGTCTTTTGGGCCCTGTAAAATATTTCAAATTTGTATATGCGTTTTGTCTTTTAGATTCAGGGCTCGGCAGTAGATAGACATTATAAATCGGTTTGATTCGTGTACTGTGCGTACGAAGGTATGATTTGCAGAGAGAGGAGAGAGAGAGGGGGAGAGATAGAGAGATAAAAAGAGAGCGAGAGAGAGAGAGAGAGAGTAGTGAGTGAAAGGTGCCAGATTGTGATGTTACGCGTGATTTATTTATTTATTTATTTATTACTAACAATTGTAATCAGATGTAATCGAAAAGTAATCGATTACATTTACTAAAGTAATTGTAATTGTAATCAATTACATTGGAAAACATATAATCAGTAATCGTAATCGTAATCATGTAAATCAAAGTAATTGTAATCGTAATCGATTACATTGGCATGTAATCGCCCCAACCCTGAATTCAGCACACCTTTATCAGCCAGTATACAATCTGACAGAAGGTGATAATCATTTATTATTATCCATCCCTTAACTAACACTAATTCTGATTGGGCAAAAGCGGCCACGTGATAATCCTGGAAAATGTCATATTGGACTCCCGAATGACATATTGGACTCCCAAGTGTGCAATATAACTTTTTTTATCGGGACTCTCTAACGTCACGAATTAACTATATTGCGAAATGAATCGGTGAAATTGTGATGCGCGCGCAACACTGGTTGATTTAGCAGACGTTTCACTTCCGCATTGAGTTTTGTTTTCACTTCCGTGTTTACTGTTCCAAATCATGCTTTCTGGTTATCAAATACAGGCTTTTATAGATAATTAAGTGCCGACAAATACCAAAAATATCCGCAAAAGTTTTATTCCCAAAATTTGGATAAACATACAGATGGATAATAAAAATGTCATTATACAATGTTGAGTACAGTATGTGTTTTTCTTGTACTCGTCCAGGTTGTGGTGAAAAAGTCATATTGGACTCGACACTGCTTGGCTCGTCCAATATGACTTTTCACCACAACCTGCACTCGAACAAGAAAACACATATTGTACACAATATTGTATAATAACTCTATACTATTGCAGATAATTCCAACGACGTCGATTTTACAATAAAAAAGGTAAAGCATGAAGTACTCGCTGTTTTAAATAAATACTAATGCACTCGTGGGACGTATTACATGTAATCGCACTAACAAAATGGCAATCATTCCGACAAGGTGAGCCCCTGCTTATAACCCATGTATGGGAATGACGTTTTGTGATGCCCATTTGGGTAAAAACAATTATGAGAATAACAATTTGGGCAAGAGTATTCTCTCTTCCCACAGCGAAGGGTTCCACGTCAGAGCACCTTGCTTGTCTATCTATCTATACTATATATTTTGAGACTTCGTATATATGTGTGTGAGGGTGTGTGTGTGTGTGTGTGTACTTCATAGAATCCACAACGCGTGTACAGATTGAGATCAAACTTCCTATGTAAGTGTCAAAACTCACCGACACGACCGTGGTAGCGGTTTAGAGAAGCTCAGAGCACCCGTTCTCCAATCTCAAATCACCGCAAAGGCACGGCGGGGGTTAATCAAGTGATTATTTAATGAGCGTTTGTTTTTGACGCATCTCTATAAAGAGCGTCTGTTTCCCATTCAACGTTATTCGCATCTGCAGAGTTATACGGGAACGCAAACGTTATCGCTCGAAATTTATTCCCTGCGAGCACGGATGGCGCGCTTTGATTTTACAGTATATACCTTCGGTATCGGTATATACCGAAATCATCCCAGATAATCACGAATATAGCATCAGATTTCTCCCCAGATATACCGTTATAAAGCTACTGGAATCTGCCAATCTACGGGAAATTCCAGGGAATGCCGATTGAGCTCAAACTTGCTACCTACGGGAAGTGTCATATATATGAGTGTGTCCTTTATAGACTCTAACCGATTGAGCTCAAACTTGCTAAATAAGAAAATAGCCCCCAAGCCGTAAATATCAACAACAACGATATTACTAAATACACGTTTTCGGCAATGTGAGAGTTTTCGGGGAGCCGTGATGCCAACAACGACCCGAAGACAGATTTCCCGACGGGAAGCGTTTGTTTTAAATTCAATGCAATGTTATCGTAGAGAGATTTCACGAAACAAAGAATGCGTTGTCTGTCGTTCCTAGGAAGGGGGGATTTCTACGGGTAAATTTTTCCGCCAGAAACAAAAAATTTAATTAAAACAATTTAAAATTTAATTTCAATTCAATGCAATGTTATCGTAGAGAGATTTCACGAAACAAAGAATGCGTTGTCTGTCGTTCCTAGGAAGGGGCGATTTCTACGGGTAAATTTTTCCGCCAGAAACAAAAAATTAAATTTAAAAAACATTAAATTCAAATTACAAAATAAAAAACAAAAATAAATAAAAACAAAATAATTACAAAAATGTCATGTTTCTGAAACAAAGCCATGGGGCGAATGCCGCCAGTGGCGGGCTAACCTGCTAGTCTCATATATATTTTGAAGACCTCTGTCTGTATGTATGTTTGTCTGTCATTAATACAAATCTACGATTCTCTACCGATTGGGACGAAACTTGGTACGTGTGTGTAGTTTGACCAGGCGGTGAACGTTGTCGTATTGGCATGCCCGTGCGGCGCCCGCTTCGCGCATGCGCAGACGAGATCTCGGAAACGGGTGGAGCTATCGACTTGAAATTTGCTATGTGAATGTATCTTGCCCCGGATACTAATTTTATCGGGTCGCCGAGCCCGTGCGACGCCAGCTTCGCGCATGCGCAGACGAGATCTCGAAAACGGGTGGAGCTATCGACTTGAAATTTGGTATGTGAATGTATCTTGCCCCGGATACGAATTTTATCGGGTCGCCGAGCCCGTGCGACGCCAGATTCGCGCATGCGCAGACCAGATCTCGGAAACGGGTAGAGCTATCGACTTGAAATTTGGTTTTTGAATAGCCCGGACAACGTCGGGCTCATCGGCTAGTCTATCTATACTATATATTTTGAGACTTCGTATATATGTGTGTATGTGTGTGTGTACTTCATAGAATCCAAAACGCGTGTAAAGATTGAGCTCAAACTTCCTATGTAAGTGTCAAATCCCACCGACACGACCGTGGTCGCGGTTTAGAAAAGCTCAGAGCACCCGTTCTCCACTCCCATTCATCAAAATCAGCTCAAACGGCACGGCCGGGGTTAATAACGTCATTATATATATATATGAAGTCAGAGTCTCCAGAGTTATACCGGAACAAACACGTGTTTACGTCGTCTTGGGGGTCCACGATGGGAGTCTGACTTCAATGCAATGTTATCGCTCGAAACACGTGTTTACTTCGTGTTGAGGTTCACGATGGGAGTCTGACAATTGTTATCGCTCGAAATAGTACAACGGCTGGACAGATTGAGCTCAAACTTCCCATCTAGAGGTAAAATACACGTACGATGTCGTCCACGCGTTTTCCAGAAGCTCCGAGCACCCGTACTCCACTCCCAGTCATTAAAATCAGCTCAAACGGCACAGCCGCGGTTAATAACGTCATTATATATATATATGAAGTCAGAGTCTCCAGAGTTATACGGGAACAAACACGTGTTTACGTCGTCTTGGGGGTCCACGATGGGAGTCTGACTTCAATGCAATGTTATCGCTCGAAACACGTGTTTACTTCGTGTTGAGGTTCACGATGGGAGTCTGACAATTGTTATCGCTCGAAATAGTACATTAGGACGGGTACGAAATGCATTTATCTCGATTAAAAAGGCAGATCTCGGAAACGGGTGGAGCTATCGACTTGAAAATTGCAATGTGAATGTATCTTGCGCCGGGTACAAATTTTATCGGGTCGCCGAGCCCATGCGACGCCCGTGCAGCGCATGCGCAGACGAGATATCGGAAACGGGTGGAGCTATCGACTTGAAATTTGCTATGTGAATGTATCTTGGGCCGGGTACAAATTTGATCGGGTCGCCGAGCCCGTGCGAAGCCAGCTTCGCGCATGCGCAGACCATATCTCGGAAACGGGTGGAGCTACCGGGTACAATTTTTTCTTATTGAAACGCGTGGAGCTAAAAATTAAAAACAAATATAAACAATGTTTCGGACAAGCCGCCGGTGGCGGGCTAACCTGCTAGTACTATATATTTTGAGACTTCGTATATATGTGTGTATGTGTGTGTGTACTTCATAGAATCCAAAACGCGTGTAAAGATTGAGCTCAAACTTCCTATGTAAGTGTCAAATCCCACCGACACGACCGTGGTCGCGGTTTAGAAAAGCTCAGAGCACCCGTTCTCCACTCCCATTCATCAAAATCAGCTCAAACGGCACGGCCGGGGTTAATAACGTCATTATATATATATATGAAGTCAGAGTCTCCAGAGTTATACCGGAACAAACACGTGTTTACGTCGTCTTGGGGGTCCACGATGGGAGTCTGACTTCAATGCAATGTTATCGCTCGAAACACGTGTTTACTTCGTGTTGAGGTTCACGATGGGAGTCTGACAATTGTTATCGCTCGAAATAGTACAACGGCTGGACAGATTGAGCTCAAACTTCCCATCTAGAGGTAAAATACACGTACGATGTCGTCCACGCGTTTTCCAGAAGCTCCGAGCACCCGTACTCCACTCCCAGTCATTAAAATCAGCTCAAACGGCACAGCCGCGGTTAATAACGTCATTATATATATATATGAAGTCAGAGTCTCCAGAGTTATACGGGAACAAACACGTGTTTACGTCGTCTTGGGGGTCCACGATGGGAGTCTGACTTCAATGCAATGTTATCGCTCGAAACACGTGTTTACTTCGTGTTGAGGTTCACGATGGGAGTCTGACAATTGTTATCGCTCGAAATAGTACATTAGGACGGGTACGAAATGCATTTATCTCGATTAAAAAGGCAGATCTCGGAAACGGGTGGAGCTATCGACTTGAAAATTGCAATGTGAATGTATCTTGCGCCGGGTACAAATTTTATCGGGTCGCCGAGCCCATGCGACGCCCGTGCAGCGCATGCGCAGACGAGATATCGGAAACGGGTGGAGCTATCGACTTGAAATTTGCTATGTGAATGTATCTTGGGCCGGGTACAAATTTGATCGGGTCGCCGAGCCCGTGCGAAGCCAGCTTCGCGCATGCGCAGACCATATCTCGGAAACGGGTGGAGCTACCGGGTACAATTTTTTCTTATTGAAACGCGTGGAGCTAAAAATTAAAAACAAATATAAACAATGTTTCGGACAAGCCGCCGGTGGCGGGCTAACCTGCTAGTACTATATATTTTGAGACTTCGTATATATGTGTGTGTGTGTGTGTGTACTTCATAGAATCCAAAACGCGTATACAGATTGAGCTCAAACTTCCTATGTAACTGTCAAAACTCACCGACACGATCGTGGTCGTGGTTTAGAGAAGCTCAGAGCACCCGTTCTCCAATCTCAAATCACCGCAAAGGCACGGCGTGGGTTAATCAAGTGATTATTTAATGAGCGTTTGTTTTTGACGCATCTCTATAAAGAGCGTCTGTTTGCCATTCAACGTTATTTGCATCTGCAGAGAGATATACGGAACATACATTAAATTTAAAAAACATTTGTTTCTGAGCAACCCTGCGAGCACGGATGGCGCGCTTTGTTTTTACAGTATATAGTTATATACCGAAATCATCCCAGATAATCACGAATATAGCATCAGATTTCTCCCCAGATATACCGTTATAAAGCTAATGGAATCTGCCAATCTACGGGAAATTCCAGGGAATGCCGATTGAGCTCAAACTTGCTACCCACGGGAAGTGTCATATATATGAGTGTGTCCTTTATAGACTCGAACCGATTGAGCTCAAACTTGCTAAATAAGAAAATAGCCCCCAAGCCTTAAATATCAACAACAACGATATTACTAAATACACGTTTTCGGCAATGTGAGAGTTTTCGGGGAGCCGTGATGCCAACAACAACGACCCGAAGCCCTGAATGCCAACAACAGATTCAATGCAATGTTATCTATTATGCAGAGAGACGACATTACGACGGGTACGGCAGACTCAAAATATTATGCAGACAGATTTCCCGACGGGAAGCGTTTGTTTTAAATTCAATGCAATGTTATCGTAGAGAGATTTCACGAAACAAAGAATGCGTTGTCTGTCGTTCCTAGGAAGGGGGGATTTCTACGGGTAAATTTTTCCGCCAGAAACAAAAAAAATAATTAAAACAATTTACAATTTAATTAAAACAATATAAAATTAAAAAAAATTAACAATAAAAAAACAATTCAGAAACAAAATATATTAAATTTAAAAAACATTAAATTCATATTCAAAAATAAAAAACAAAAATAAATAAAAAATAAATAATTACAAAAATGTCATGCTTCTGAAACAAAGCCATGGGACGAATGACTTCGTATATATATGTGTGTGTGTGTGTGTACTTCATAGAATCCAAAACGCGTGTACAGATTGAGATCAAATTTCGTATGTAAGTGTAAAATACCACCGACACCGCCGTAGTCGTGTTTTCGAGAAGCTCTGAGCACCCTTTATCCACTCCCAAATCACCGCAAAGGCACTTCGGGGGTTAAGGCAAAAACGCTCTTTATCTATACCTTATACGGAGGTTTTAACAATTAACGCTCTTTATTGCAATGGACGTGGCTAAACGATACGCCATGCGTCCGATGCGGATTCCAATGGACGTGGCTAAACGACTGACCCCATGCGTCCGAAATACGGATGCGGACGAAATGCAACTAAAAAGGCAGAATTGATCTAAGAGCTCGAAATATTATGCAGAGGGATTCACGACGGGATTAATTGACTGTCCGCTCTGAAGTTTAGGACGGGGAGGACGGGTACCATGAATTAACTCATTGAAAAACAAAGAATGCGTTATCTCGCAAACGGGTGGAGCTATCGACTTGAAATTTGCTATGTGAATGTATCTTGCCCCGGATACAAATTTTATCGGGTCGCCGAGTCCGTGCGACGCCAGCTTCGCGCATGCGTAGACGAGATCTCGGAAACAGGTGAAGCTATCGACTGGAAATTTGCTATGTGAATGTATCTTGCGCCGGGTACAAATTTTATCGGGTCGCCGAGCCCGTGCGACGCCAGCTTCGCGCATGCGCAAACCAGATCTTGGAAACGGGTGGAGCTACCGGGTACAAATTTTTCTTATTGCAACGCGTGGAGCTAAAAATTAAAAAAAATTATTAAACAAATGTCATGTTTCGGACAAGCCGCCGGTGGCGGGCTAACCTGCTAGTCTACTATATTTTGGGACTTCTGTTTGTCTGTTTGTTAGCAATGGCCGGGAAAACAGCCGGACGGATTTCGAAAAAATTTGATACCTAGCGGTACTTTTGTCCGGGAAGTGTTTTGGACGGGTCAAATCGTGACCCTGACCTGACCTTCAAAATGGTAAATTCAAGGTCAAATCTGGTAAAACGGACGGATTTCGACGAAATTTGATACATAGGGGTACTTTTGTCCGGGGAGTGTTTTGGACAGGTAAAATCATGACGAAAACGGGCCCACCAGCTAGTATAATATGTAGAGGATATTCACATAATTAAACTATGCGGGTACGAAATCAACAAATTAATTTGCCAAAATGGGTAAATGAATCAAATTCCCCTAAAGCAACATCTGGCATGCCAATAGAAATAAAAATTGAATTGAATTATCATTAATATGAAAATATATTATATGTATATATCTCACGAACGTGAGCACATGTGGTGCTTTCTGTCAAATATCAGAATTAATGTAACGTGTTCACATTGAAGGAAATTGGGGTCACATATGAAAAGTATTGAAATTCCTAAATTCAGGCATCTCTGCTTCCAGGATACGCAGCTAAAGGAGCCGGTAAGAACTCAGGAGAGGTGGTTGAGAACCTCATAGGGGTCGGTGGAGAAAATGGCGGCAACAACGAAGTGGTCATAGACGGAGTCTACTGCTTAGACTTTAAAGAGGGCGGAAGTAAAAAGGAGTCTGGATGCTATTACAAACCCTGCCCAAAGAACAAACAGGTGGGTATATACAGGGACGTAGTGACATGGTATAGGGCTGGTGAGGGAGGGGTCTGCAGCCCAACTTTGATCAAATATTTCAATAGTTGGAAAGTTTGTGACCGAATCAACGGTACATCAAGCATATTATAACAATAAAAATGACAAATAGATGACAGCGTTCTCAGCAAATATACATATTGAGTGAAAATTAATAACTGCTGTAAAAAGTACATGAATTGAACAAGTAAATGGGTGGAATGGCAATTTAATTGAGTTCAATACTGCTTCAATAATGTCAATATTATGTTTGGTATGTGCAGGAACATTTTGACAAGCCATTACCATGAACTGTTACATCAATGAACTTGCCCAATGTCAGTATTCGGGTCAGTCCACTCAAGCTGGGAGCAATCAGCAATAATAGGTCACAGTGTTAGAGATAGCTGGTGAGCTGGGAATTTGGCTATGGACCTAAAACTGAGGCTAACACTCATCTCGGCCCAAAGGTTTATATCAATTCTTGCAAAATGGATGTCCATTTTTCAGCACATACCTAACATAATATTAAAATTCTTGAAGCAGTGTTGAACTAAACTAAATAGCCATTCGACCATTTTACCAGCTATTGCCATGGGTTGACGACCGTCGTCCGTGCGTGCGGCTATCCATCCGTCCGTCCGTCAACAATTGTATTTGGCTCACCCTAAAGGCCGCATCCCTCATCCGATCATCACCGAACTTCATACTGATTTTTTGGGTGACCTCTAGATGGGATTTTTCCCGAAATTCCTTAAAAACATGGCCACTGGAAGCCATTTTGGATTTCAAATTTGTATCCATCGGCACACCATGTAGCCCGCATTTATTGGAGAAATGTTTTGTAAATTTATAGGCATGTTTTTGATCACCTCTAGATGGGAGTTGTCAAGTTTCCGCGAGTTTCGATGAAAAACATGGCTGCCAGCATCCATCTTGTATTTTACACTTTGCGTGCCTATATCCTTTGGCACACCCTACAGGCCACATCTCTCATCCGATCATCACCAAACTGTATATGGATCTTCGGGGTCACCTTTACATGTGAGCCATCGATTATTTCCGAAATTCGTTAAAAACAAAACACGGCCGCCAGCAACCATCTTGAACTTTACTCTTTGCATGACTAAATCATTCGGCCCACCCTACAGGCCACATCTCTCATCCGATCATCACCAAACTGCATATGGATTTTCGGGGTGACTTCTAGATGGGAGCCTTCGATGTGTTCCGAAATTCGTTAAAGCATGGTCGCCATCAATCATCTTGAATTTCAAATTTGAATTCATCGGCACACCCTGTAGCCCGTATTTATTGGAGAATTGTTTTTAGATCAGCTCTAGATGGGAGCCACCGAATTTGAACATTTTTTAATGAAAAATATGGCCGGCGACAGCCAACTTTTTGCATGAATAAATAATTTGGCACAACCTACGGGCCACACCCTTCATCCGATCGTCACCAAACTCCATAATTATGGATCTTCCCGGTGACCTCTAGATGGGAGCCATCGATTATTTCCGAAATTCGTCGAAAAACAAGGCTACCAGGCCACCTCCCTCATCCAATCGTCACCAAACTTCATACGGATCTTCCGGGTGACCTCTAGATAGGAGTCATCTTGGATTTCAAATTTGAATCCATCGAACACCCTGCAGCCAAAATTTATTGGTGAAATGTTTGAAATGAAAATAATTTCATCTACACAATACAAGACTTTTACTGGAACTGTTTGACTTTTCTTATTCTGTATCATTCTATTCTTTTCTCAGCAAAAACATTCTTCAGAGTAATATATTCCTTCAAGCGGTGAAATAGCTGAACAATTAAATAGTTTTCTGTGTAGATCCATCTAAACTTTCCACCTCCTGACATAGCTCAGGCGTGGAAACCACGTAAACCCCCCAAATAAACCAAAACAAACCATGAGTGTTGTAATTATGAAGACGGGTATAATACTTCCTGTATGCACAGCAACCCGAAACAAATGGACAACCGGAGTAGCTATATGAGCAGTGCACTAACTGTACTACCAATCATGTGTAAGCTATTTGAGATGATCGTTCAGGAAAAATTACTCAGGTCTATGGGTTTCCTGGTTTCCACAATCGCATACAAAATGGTTCCAGAACGTCTTGGCTGTATACAATCGCCTCATGAATCCCCCAAGGAATTGTACGCACGCAAACAGCTTTAATGCATACGCCACATTATTAGACTCACAAAAGGGAATTTTGTAGGATATGGCACACAGGCATGATATATGCGTTAATGAAATGATATCTTTCTCATACAGGTATAGTATTGAATAAGGCACCTGACAAGGGGGTAGTAGTCGCCTTTCATATATCTCGTCTTATTGGCGTCATAATAAACTAACTTGTCAAATAACAAGAAGGGCTTCATATAAGCAATATTTCATGTTCAACAATTGCAGATGGTGTATGCACCCTGTAATATTCCGAAGGCAATTTGAAGAGATTGTTGGAAATGTGTTACAAAGAGAGTAAACTGTGGAAATTTTATTATTCGTTTGTCAACAGTGAAATAGCGAGTAGTACATATAATAACTCTAGTGCCAAATCCGTTAATATAAAATGGCTGTTAGAACCACAGCCTCTAAAGGAAGCTGTCACCGTTATTCATTTGGACATTCTCCAAAATAATCGATCAAATAACTAAACAAATATCGACAAGGCATGCGACATGATGAAGCGAATGTTCTTCGTTGTAAGCAGCCCCCCCCCCCCCACACGCACTCGCCACATTTATCACACCTTCAACTCGCATTAATATATTTAAACATGTTGTTAACTTATACCGCAGGCATTTTATGGCTGTGAAATGTGGTACGATCTCAGCGAAGCACACTACCTACTTCCCGAACGAGCATATCGTATGCGACTAACTCTGCTTTACTTCGAGTTGAAATACATAAGAGAACATTGTTATTTATGGGTTTGTCCTACAAATATCCGACATCAATGTGTATGGTCAACTGATGCTAATCGGCATTTCAATGGCTTCGCAATGGATACGTATCAAATTTTACTTCGGTTGTAACCTATACCGATGTATCATTACTTTTGTTAAGTCCGGAAGTTTTCCCTTGAAAAGGCAATTGAAGGAGCTCGTGAACATGAAGATTAATGGTCGAACGTAACAGCTACTGCTGACTTCACGAAAGAGCTCCGCACGGTAATACATCGTCTAAATTCAGTATGGAGAGATTGGTTGTTAGTTAGAGAAAACTCAAAAATTTGCTGAAACATGTAGCTATTTACATGGCAAATCTCCTCTCCAGCGCTATATATAATACAAAACTGCAGCATACAAAGACTGTCACTCTTCATACTCATGTCAGATGTCACATATCTTCCTTCCTTACTTCTCCCCTCACATACAAGTAAACTGGCAAATGCCTTTGGTGCAAAATTATAAATAAGGAGAGAGTTCAATTATATTAATTTCTAGACTATCTCACACCACACCAGCAATCAGACAATGCTTGTCGGGAGTAAAGATTTTGTTTATTTTGACGAAAGACTATCACCAAAACTATTTACATTGACAGGCGTGTGGTTACAAGTTCAAATCAAAGACCGGACAACTTTCTGGGGGTTGCATCCCACCACCAAGCGGACAAAATCAAGATAACACAGGATGCAACGAGAACTCTGGTCATTTCGATTTCAGATGTGTCGGCAAGGTGGATTGTGATCCAACCACATTCAGTAAGTTCTCGACCTATATATGAGCGTTTCATATTACAAAGCACGTATTTCGTGAAATATGATAATATTATCTGTGTTGGTTGTTGCAAACCGATCATGTCTTTGGTGGATGTTCTTGTCGTTTTTAAAACACCAGCGCCGCCATTATTAAAATAATAAAAATATATATGTTCTTTAATGTTTCCGATCATCTAACAGTTATCAAATCGACTCATATCGTCAAAAATCGCGTGAGAAATAAAAATATTAATGTTGATGTTATTAGCAACCACAACGCGCGCAGCAGACGCGTTGTTGCTTTTCAAGTTTAGGCGTGAATGACGTCATTAATTTTTACAATACCATGAAACAGAATTTCGACGCGATGAAAAACGGCGCACAAAAATGGGTTAAAAATCACGTGACTTCCGCTCCGCTTTCGCATAGCATCCTGGGAACAATAATGTCCCAAAAGAAATGGTAAAATCACAGAATCGGAAGTGGACCAACGGGATGGTTATGAAATTACCAACTTCAGTTTTTCAGAACAATTCCTATGTGATTTAGGCCTATAGATTAGTTTCATTTTTACCAATTTCGTTGGTTAGCTGAACGAAAACCAGCGAAGACCACATGACATGGTCCATGACGTCATTTACGTCATATGGCTTTGTGGGCCAGAATCCAGACACGTTTGGTCTCTACCGGAAACACTGATTTCACATCACTAGACTATAGACGCAATTATATATATACGAAGTGGCTATAGGAATCACTGAACTAAATGGTTTCCCATAGGCGACAGTGTTAACGTTTCGGCCAAATTCACTGAATTGAAGCCTGCAAGCCATACCAGTGATATTTACCCAGCTAGATTGACAACAGTTGATCACGAAAATGCAAGAAAAATCATAGGTCATGTGTTTACTTTTTAAAATATATCCCCAAGTCTACGACAGGGCTATCTCACAGCCAAATTTGATCTGGAAAAACCCAGGACTACAGCAGCTAGTTAAATAAATTTCCCGCTCACAAAAATCCATTCCCCCATTCATTCACCAGTTTAAATTATTTAGATATTATGTACAAATCAAATAAACGCGATGTCATCCTTTAATAACGTGTCGCATGTATCAGGTGAAAGTCATTCTTCAGTTACCTTCACCTTTATCATTCCACGGTGTACTCGCTCCCCGACTCTAGAACACATTTAGCTCCCTGATTCCTTTAGCACTGAGGGCTCAAGAACGGTATGCCGCTCTTTAGCGATGATGGCTAAGGAGCGGTATACGGCTCTTTATAGTCGAACACTGGAGATCGAGCAGAACGGATGATAATGTAAGACCGTTCTTTATCGCACCAGGACCATTTATAGCTAAATATTGGTATATACTGATGTACACCACTCCTGTGCCCCGTTCTTTGACGTTTGTCGCTGAATAGCAGTATACCGTTCTTTAGTGCCAACGCTGAAGAGCGGTAGGCCCATACCGTTCCTTGGTACCAACCGATACAGAGCGGTATAGCCTACCGTTCTTAAGCGTATCAGACCCATAAAGATGAAGAGTGGTATACCACTCTTTAGCGTTTGGTACTAAAGAACGGTATAGCGTGTCGGGCCCATATATGACATATAGCTAAAGAGCGATATACTGCTCTTAAGCCACGGCCTTATATATACACATACACGCTTTATTGAACGTACTAACACGGGACATAAATAGAGGCTCTATCAACGTATAATCGCTTTTGTTAGAAGTTAGGAAACAGCGTATATAATGTATATTTGACTTTGATAAGTCTTTTAGTCACAAGTACGCAAATCAAAGCTTTATTACAATGAAACAAATTAATGAGTAACACGCATAACACATATACAACTTTTTATATACAATATGCACACAATAAATATGGGATCCTGGATCCCTCCCTACAAACGTGTTGTTTGTTTGTTTGGTTTTCATTGTTCCTTTTTGTTTGTTCTTCTTTTGACCTAGTGTGTATATATAAGATTATATTCTTCATCATGTTTTCAAATGTCCTTTTGACTATCAGTTTTAATTTTTGACCTGCATGAGCTAATTCAGCTGCCTTCCAAAATGTATACACTTAAATGCAATAAGAGACGTCTCTAAAGACCATTTTCTAGAAAAAAAATACAGACTGGATTCAAACGAGGGATCTTTTCTATTGACAAGAGCCCATGAAACTGTTCGTGCGAAAGATTTGCCCAGTGATGTTTTGGGATAATGCGCTCATGTAGTCATTTATATTTGTCATAGATAAACGTGGGAAATTGCTAGGTTTAGTTTGGCATGGAGGTGTATGAGTTGCTTTAATGAGAGATGTGGTGGCAGGGTGGTTGTACTGTAGTGCTCCGCGGAATCCGCCCCTCCAACTTTGGTGATAATATTCAACATTTTGAAATCCCATGCAGTGACACAGCTACAGTTGGAAACTACTAGATTGAAATTGTTGTGACAGTTTGATGTATTTGTGTGGTTGCTCAACTACGTGTCACGTGCGATCATATTAGATATTCGTACAAATCCAAATGATAGTGGTGTCGGCTTGGATGCAAAAATGCTAGGCCAGAACACAAAATTAGTGTAGAAATTAAAAGCAATAGCTTATCATTTACATTCTCCACCTCCCCTCCCTATACTGCATATCAGACTCACACAAACGTTTGATATGTCTCCTCACACTCTTGTCTATACCGATCTATACTTCGTTCCGCTATACTAAATCTATTTTCAATCAATTTCTTTCTATTATTCCATAAGAAAAAAATCTCATTTTGATATATCTATCGATCCAGCCCACACTGTGAGTAGCTGAGTAACATATACCGACAACGATCTTCGAAAATTATTATTAACACAATTACCTAATATTATGTTATCATTCTCACAGCGTGGGCTTATTCACACGTAATCTGAAACGACCCCCATAAGCTTTATGCTTGATGTCGGACCCCTCCATAAACCAATATTCATATTTTTAATACACTGTATTTGAATTATATGGAATAAATACTGTTTACATCAAATGTTTCCGACAGACACTGTACTGACTTTTGCTCATATCGTCGGATTAGCCGAACACCGCAAAGTGACACGTTTTGAAAAAATTAACGGTACTTTTTCTTAATCGCATCGCTTTGCCCTATCAGCATCACACATCACGCACGTAGCAATTCTGCAGGGCACACCCGCATCATATCAATACAACGGGCGCTTAGAGCATTATGGTTCCGGAGACATAACCAGTGAACTCGCCTCTTTGATTTTTGTTTTTTGCCGGCTCTTCAACTCGGATGAATATTACCGTTGATCTGCCACAATGATTATAATATTAGGCTACCGACACATTTGTCAAATGAATACGTTATTATATGAAATTACCATGGCAACTGAAGACCTAGTCCAATAATTATATGACCCGTTTTCATTCAGGGCAGACTGTGTTAAATGGAATCAGAGACTGTGGAATCGACAGTCTGGACGCGGGCCTCCGAGAGTCTGTCAAGGAATACGCAGATGATGCATTCCGCAGATCATCTTGCGAAGCCACCTCCAATGTCAGTCGAGGGTTTTCCTGTCCAACAATGGACCTGAATGGAAACTTCGGCTTCACGCAATGTGCAGATAATAAGCAGGTAAGCATAAAACATGACCACACACGGTATGCATAATTTGCATGTACCTTTGTCATATATGTCTGCCCACTATACAAATTAACATGAGACTATATAGATCAACGTATATATTGGAATGATTTATTTCTCATTTGGTGGGTGTTCATGAAAAATGAACAGACGCTGGTATTATAGCGTTGTGTTTTAGCTCATCTTGACGAAGTCAATTTTGAGCTATTGCCATGGGTTTGCGTCCGTTGTCAGTCCCTCCGTCTGTGTTGGATTTCAAATTTGAATCCATCGGCACACCCTTCAGTCGGAATTTATTGGAGAAATGTTTTGAAAATTTACAGGCATGTTTATGATCACCTGAAGATAGGAGCTATCGGGTTGATTCTCGATGAAACACATGGCGGCCGGCAGCCATCTTGGAGTGTACTCTTTGCATGACTAAATCCTCCGGCACATAATGTTGGCCACACCTCTCGTGTAAACGTTACCACACTTCAAACGTGGCCAGCGATTTGTTCCAATATTCGTCAAAAAACATCTCCTCCAGTTGCCATCTTGAATTTTACATCTGTATCCATCGGCACATCATGCAGACAACAGTTATTGGAGAAATGATTTGAAAATTGACATGCATGTTTAGGATCACATCTAGATGGGAGCTATCGACTTCGAACAATTTTACTGAAAAACATGACCACAGGCAGCCATCTTGGAGTTTATTCTTTGCTACTTCAGAACGCCCTACAACCAACATTTTTTGCCCAATTGATCCCAAACTTCATGTATTTCTTCGAATTGATGTATTAAGTATATAAATGTTCGCATTCCTTATCGCTCCATTGACTGTAATGTATGACATTATCTCCTATCCAAGTTGAGCTACAGTGTCATTGTCACTTTCATTTGTGACTGATATCGGGTTGAATATGCTTAAATTTGTGAATTTACACGTACGTTTCAGGCTTGTGAACTGAAATACTTGGCAACTCCCGGTAAACTTTCCATCAAATGCGTCCCTCCACCGTCTATAAAGAACAAGGATGCAGTTGAGTGCAAACCACACGCAGATCATTTTTACATCCGCTGTGCCGGGAAGGAATGCAGCAGAGAAAAGATGAGTATGTTTCGTTCACTGCCTTTTCTTCCTACTCAGATGACTGAAACATATATTAAAATATCACCACATATATTACTAGGTTCTGGAGATGCTTATTCCTCTTCATTGCGAGGTACACGCAATTGGTGTTTTCCTATCAAGTTTGGAGTATATATGTGTGTTTTTTTCACGAATGTTCGTGCATTGCAAGACGCGCGCGACACACACGTTCCCCTGCACTGTAGTCGAACTGAATGTTTCCATATTTGTTTTTAATCTATGTTTATTCGTCCTTTGAACTATGCCACGATTTTACGCATCACCCACGCGGCAGGGTTTTGTATTTCTGAAAGTAAAATAACATTATAAGTCCCGGTAAACTTTCCATCAAATGCGTCCCTCCACCGTCTATAAAGAACAAGGATGCAGTCGGGAAGGAATGCGGCAGAGAAAAGATGAGTATGTTTCGTTCACTGCCTGTTATCTCTGCTCGGATGGCTGAAACATATATTTAAAATATCACCATATATGGTACTAGGATGGAAATGCTTATTCATCTTCATTGCGAGGTGCACGGAATGTGTGTTTACTATCAAGCTTGGAGTCTATATGTGTTTGCACGAATGTTCGTGCATTGCAATACGCTCGCGAAACACGTACGCTCTCTTGCACTGTTTCCAGAAATCTAGTTGTATTTGACACGAGGTGCAGTGTGTGTATTTAAGGACACCAAGTAGCTGGGGTTTAAGACAGATATTATGCTCGCTGTCGGGTATTCGGCCAAATTAACACCTATTATTCGCCTTGGTGAATTACGGAATGTCTGTCACGGCCCAAACAGAACGAAACCGCAAAAGGCTAAAAATGCAAAACAGGCACATTCTAGCGATTATGTACCACAATGTTTCGCCACCAAAGTCCCTTACCAGCCTTTTATTTGAATCCAGAATACCAGTTAAAACGGGGCGTGAATCCCGCATATATCGCCTAAAAATGGCCTAGATATCGCGTACCTAAACCTGGAGTTATGTATTGAGTTTGAAGTTTCATATAGTTGGGTAATAGTTTGAGTAGTTTTTTTGTTGTTAAATATTGAAAACTTGAATAGATTCACAGTAAGCCGCTAATTCGGTAAGCGGCCGATGGCTCCTAATGTCCGTTCATCATTGTCAATTCGTTCTTATTCTAGTGCAAAGAATGCTAGCGACTGAGACACCTGAAAACTGTGGCCTAGATGTAATTCAAGAAATTCTAAGAAGGCCGTTCACTGCTATACTCTTCAAGAAAGACAATTGTGATGCTAATTGTACAAATGTTCACAATCGCGGAAATGGCGGTGGAGATGGTGGCACTGGTGGCACTGGCGGAAATGGCGGTGGAGATGGTGGCACTGACGGAAATGGCGGTGGAGATGGTGGCACTGGTGAAAATGGCGGTGGAGATGGTGGTACTGGAAGCACTGGCGGGAATGGCGGCACTGTCGGAAATGGCGGAAATGGTGGTGGAAATGATGGTGGAAATGACGGTGGTACTGGGAGCACTGGCGGAAATGGCGGCGCTGGTGGAAATGGCGGCACTGGCGGAAATAGCGGTGGTACTGGGAGCACTGGCGGAAATGGCGGTGGTACTGGGAGCACTGGTGGAAATGGTGGCACTGGTGAAAATGGCGATGGTACTGGGAGCACTGGCGGAAATGGCGGCACTGGCGGAAATGGCGATGGTACTGGGAGCACTGGCGGAAATGGCGGTGGTACTGGGAGCACTGGCGGAAATGGTGGCACTGGTGGAAATGGCGGTGGTACTGGGAGTACTGGTGGAAATGGCGGCACTGGTGGAAATGGCGGTGGTACTGGGGGTACTGGCGGAAATGGCGGCACTGGTGGAAATGGTGGTGGTACTGGGAGCACTGGCGGAAATGGCGGTGGTACTGGCAGCACTGGTGGTGATACTGGGAGCACTGGCGGAAATGGCGGCACTGGTGGAAATGGCGGTGGTACTGGGGGTACTGGCGGCACTGGTGGAAATGGTGGTGGTACTGGGAGCACTGGCGGAAATGGCGATGGCACTGGCAGCACTGGTGGTGATACTGGGAGCACTGGCGGAAATGGCGGCACTGGTGGAAATGGCGGTGGTACTGGGAGCACTGGCGGAAATGGCGGTGGTACTGGGAGCATTGGCGGAAATGGCGGTGGAGATGGTGGCACTGGCGGAAATGGCGATGGAGATGGTGGCACTGGGAGCACTGGCGGGAATGGCGGCACTGTCGGAAATGGTGGTGGTACTGGGAACACTGGTGGAAATGGCGGCACTGGCGGAAATGGCGGTGGTACTGGGAGCACTGGCGGAAATGGCGGTGGTACTGGGAGCACTGGTGGAAATGGCGGTGGTACTGGTGGAAATGGCGGTGGTACTGGGAGCACTGGCGGAAATGGTGGCACTGGCGGAAATGGCGGTGGTACTGGGAGAACTGGCGGAAATGGCAACGGTACTGGGAGCACTGACGGAAATGGCGGTGCTACTGGGAGCACTGGTGGAAATGGCGGTGGAGATGGTGGCACTGTCGGAAATGGCGGTGGAGATGGTGGTACTGGGAGCACTGGTGGGAATGGCGGCTCTGTCGGAAATGGCGGAAATGGCGGTGGAGATTCTGGTACTGGCGGAAATGGCGGTGGAGATGCTGGCACTGGCGGAAATGGCGGTAACGGTGGGACAGGGGTCGGGGACGGAGATGGCGAAAACAACGCTGCGTCTGACGTTTGGTGCCTGGAATTCGACCCATTAACTATACAGACTGGTTGTCTTTACAATAAATGTCCACCTAACAAACAGGTTTGTGGCATTCTGTTAGACGTTAGTTTTGATAGCAACGTATGTTTATTGTTATTATATTCTCTCATTAATCAGATCAGCTAAAGGCAAATATTCACGGCACCATATTGGCTCGATGATGGCTAATGTAAACACAAATTTAAATTGTCTAAAAACTAAATAATTTCAGCTGACTTTATGAAAATAAAGAACCAAAAAGCAGAACAAATACATTTATAAGAAATGAAACCGTATGTATGTGTTATTGACGTGCGGCTGTGACTGTTGGAGCACATTTCGTGTGATCTGCTGCACACAACGTGCCAATCGACCACAGCATATTATCCCTTAAAAACCACACACCCCATGTATGTGGTCATGGGATTTTTATCTCAGTAGAAAGCTATTGCACAACAATTTGGTCGTTGATGATGTATAGTTGCATACCTGATTAAGTTTCAAATGCCAAGTTTTTCAGATGATCATTTTATACCATTATTTTATTCAACGAAATCCGCGGATTTGCTAGTCTCTCAATCTAGCCAGTCACAAAACAAATTAGCACCGTGAGAGATTCACCCTTGGTCAAGTGCTCCTGCTATAGTCTGCTATTATGCTGGTGCTGGTAGACAATAGGTCGCCTCGCATATATAAGAGAATTCATTGGCCTAAAACAAATTATATTATTTTTTATAATTGTTAAAAAATGTAAGAAAAATGAAAAAAAAATAAAAAATTGTTAAATAATAATAATGATAAAAAATGATAAAAAGTGTTAAAGAATGTAAGAAAGAATTATAAAAATTGATAAAGAACGTAAGAAACAATAATACAAAATTATAAAAATTGTTAATGAATGTAAAACAAAATGATAAAATTGTTAAGAATATAAGAAAAATGATAAAAATTGATATAGAATGGAGCAAAAATTATATAAAATGATACAAATTGTTAAATAATGTAAGAAAAATGATAAAAAATGATAAAAATTGTTAAAGAATGTAAGAAAAAATGATAATAAATTATTAGGCCAATGCATTCTCTAATATATGCGATGCGACCTATGGTCGACACGCATATATATATGATAATGCATTGGAACAGGGTCTGTGATGAAAGGGTTAACAGTTCTGACAGGACCTAACGTTTTAACATGATTATCTTGGTAGGGTATAACATGGTAAGGATCGGGTGAAATGTGTCATTAACAAACACCCTGACTGGTACATGATATTTGTTTGTGTTCCGTGTGTGTAATTTGCTTGATCACATGTCTTGTAAATATTAATTTCACATACATTTATATTTCATCTTTTATCTCAAATACTGTATTATGTGTACCATTTTATTGAGATTAAACCAAAAAAATCATATCTGTTTTAGGCATGCGCTTACAAATACATGTATAAAGGCACAAATGGTCAGCTATCAGGAGGATGCGTGCCACCACAAAGTAACAAAAAAAAGGACCCAGTTTCGTGTAACCTGAAGTCACAACAATTCGACGTGATGTGCAATGGTGAAGATGAATGTGACAAAGATGCATTAGGTAGAAAACATGTTATAGATATTTCGCTTGTAGATCACATGTCACGAATCTCTACTCTGGCTACACCAGATCATACTCCACCAGTTCAAAACCTGGGAACTTATTGATATTCCAACCTGTTCTGACAGGGAACTTTATAACATTGAACACACAACACAGGGAATATAATTCATTGTTAATACTTGTTCGTTGATAATCAATTTCACAGTAAGGGGTGGTCCCAGATCGATATTGTATGATTTTTATGAATTGTATGAGCCGATATCGCAATAAACATTGAAACTGCATTATTGTAAGCCTCAATGACAAATCGCTAACCAAAGTCACTAAAATCATGAAATATCAAGCTGGCCCCTTCACCTACAGTAAAATAGTGTATTAAGGAACATGTATTAACTAAGAAATATATTACCTGCACTGTTTTTATGATATAAACTTCCCTGTCACAACAACAAAATTTAGTGGAATAGGATCTCAAAGGGCAAAGTAGAGTAAAGATTCATAACATGGTCTATTCCGCTTGCAGCGATTGTTCAAAGTATGGGGTTTCAACGTGTGTACCACTAGTAATTGTGTACATAGGTATAATTCCTTGTGTATCGCATGGATAAGACGTCGCTAATGTTATTTGTAGTACATATGAAAGACGAAACACCAGTTTCAATAAAACAAAGTGAAAGCAATAAAAATGTCCAATTATTGACACAAAACCGTCGTGTATGCTTGGAACCGCAACTATACCCGACATTACTTTAATACAGCATGGCATTTTCCAGGTTTTCTGATAAGATCTGATCGTAGCTATGGTGCAAAATACACTCATGTATCACAAATTCATTGTCAGTATAATTACCATGTTGTTTGCATCGTTCATAGAGCACATGTATTTTGCACTAATCTACGGCTCAAATTCATTCATTTGCTGCATATATTCTGTTGATTATAAAATGAGATGGTCCAATAAATGGTCTGATTTAGTGTACAGCACCCCTTTAAACGATAATGTGCATCGCTCATTTCGTCCAGCGATTGCGAAGCTGGTTTGAATCCCGGTAAGTGGATTTTGGCACAATTTGTAAGTTACTTTCCGAGGATTGATGATCACTGTACGTACACAGTGGAGTGATTCATTTGTGAATTGAACCCTCTATGTGGTCTTTCTACCGCAAATTGACATTATCTTGATATGGCCTACCATAGATTCGATTATATATCATATGAACCCCCTATTAACCAAACTTATACTCATTTCAGTGAGTTCGGTATTAGCCGAGGCTCGAAATTGTGCAATCAATGGGCTTATGGCTGGTATAAAGGGAGAGCTATCGAAATACATTCGACGAGCGCTGTGGAACAGCAATTGTGGTGGAACTGATGATTTCGTGTGTCCATCCTTCGGCAGCAGCAACTTTGGAGGATTCAACAATCAGATATGCAGGTGGAACAAACATGTAAGATATCAACGCGCATAAATAGCTGATGATATATATTTGTTTTGTATTTTTTATTTATTTTATTATTATTTTTTAAATCAAAATTTTGAATAAAACTAACGCCGTTATTACCTCCTCCAGAGTAACCCGAGTCACCGCACCAAACTTGGTTGAAATCGGACCAGCAGTCAAGGAAAACAATCCGTACAGACATACCCTCCTAAGCTTGTCGTAAGCTTGACTTAAATTGCTCTTATATACATAACACGTGATTAAGTACCACAGTAACAAGCAATACATCCTATCCCAAAATCAGTGAAGATATAATCCCTATGATCCCCAAAATATGTCAATTATTCGAGACTTAACACTTCCAGGCGTGCGAACTTCGCTACAGAGGAAAGGTTGGCAAATTATCTGTCAGGTGTGTGCCGCCCCAGAGTATCGAAAACAAGGAAAGACTTGAATGCAACGAGAACTCCCAACATCTCATCGCACGATGTGCTGAAGAAGATTGTAGCAACGAAGTGACCAGTGAGTATAAGCAGCTTTCAACCGAATTTGATGTTGGCTTCAAAATAGTAAGAAAATATTGAACTCACGGATTCGCTTTATATAGATTTTGTTTTGTCTCGAAGACATGTTGGATGTAATAGGATAATATATAGGATAATTAATATTTACAATATCCATTTATACACATGGAAAGTACAACAACAAATAGATATAACATACTGTATATCGTTAGGGGTGAAATAGTCATTATTGACTGTCTTCCTTTCACCCCCTCAATTTGGTGACAGATTATAGAATGTTGACGGCCGAATTAAATGGCTTCTCTCTTGGGGTATGTTCATCGTGCGCAGACTGGATTTTTAATAGGACGATGGTACGTGGTCCATAGGTATATACACCTCCGTAGTCTATAGAATGGATGAATACTATTAATATACATGTGAGTGGAACGGTGTAGGTATAATGTGAGTGAGGTTTGGAAATGTTCTAGATAACATAAATACTTCAGTAAACACACGGAATTATGAATACAATAGTGTGTGTGGAATTTTGTTATTTTAAATGTATTTTATGTTTTGTTTTTTGTTTTGTTTTACATTACATTTGTTATCAGAAAATTATGCATCGTTCATACAATCGTTTAAACGGTTAGAAAAGTATATATTTGCCCCGTGTACGGTTCTGCTAAAGTATTCGAAGTCAATATATTTAACTCTTACCTTTCTATCTGACGCCTCTTGTCGGCACATGTGCATCCTGGCATACCCTGTTCTTAAAATATATTAACGATTTACCTGCCGAAGCTACCTGTTTGTGTGGAATTTGATGTGAAAATTTTAGAACACGATATTTCCAGAACTATTGAGACAGTGAGTATTGAGCCAAGCCATGATAATAAGTTGTTTGATCATTTAGTGACAGACCTGCTCAGCCAAGTGTCCGGGTGCGGAGTCGAAGACTTATGGAACCGAATATTAATAGATATCACCGGGATACTATTTAGAAAAGACAACTGTGTTGCACAGTGTGTAGCCGAGACAACTGATAGCAACGACAATGACGATCAGAATGGCAACGGTAACAATACTAGCAACAACGGACAAAATGACGGAAACACTAACATTGACCAAGGAGATGGTGGTACTGGGAGCACTGGCGGAAATGGTGGTGGAGATGCTGGTACTGGCGGAAATGGCGGTGGAGATGCTGGCACTGGCGGAAATGGTGGTGGAGATGCTGGTACTGGCGGAAATGGCGGTGGAGATGCTGGCACTGGCGGAAATGGTGGTGGAGATGCTGGTACTGGCGGAAATGGCGGTGGAGATGCTGGCACTGGCGGAAATGGTGATGGAGATGCTGGTACTGGCGGAAATGGCGGTGGAGATGCTGGCACTGGCGGAAATGGCGGTACCGGTGGGACAGGGGTCGGTGACGGAAATGGCGAAAACAACGCTGCGTCTGACGTTTGGTGCCTGGAATTCGAACCATTAACCATACAGACTGGTTGTCTTTACAATAAATGTCCACCTAACAAACAGGTTTGTGGCATTCTGTTAGACGTTAGTTTGGATAGCAACGTGTGTTTATTGTTGTTATATTCTCTCATTAATCAGATTAGCTAAAGGCACCACATTGGCTCGATGGTGTCTAATGTAAAAACAAATAATTTTAAATTGTCTAAACACTAAATAATTTCAGCTGACTTTATGAAAATAAAGAACCAAAATGCAGTACAAATACATTTATCAGAAATGAAAACAGTATGTATGTGTTATTGACGTGTGGCTGTGGCTGTTGGAGCACATTTCATGTGGTCTGCTGCACGGCCAAACGACCACAGCATATTATCCCTTAAAAACCGCACACCCCATGTATGTGGCCATGGGATTTTTTTTATCTCAGTAGAAAGCTATTGCACAACGATTTTGTCGTTGATGATGTATAGTTGCAAACCTGATTAAGTTTCAAATGCCAAGTTTTTCAAATGATCATTAACACCATTATTTTATTCAACGAAATCCGCGGATTTGTTAGTCTCTCAATCTAGCCATTCACAAAAAACAAATTAGCACCTTGAAAGATTCACCATTGGTCAAGTGCTCCTGCTAGTCTGCTATTATGCTGGTGCTGGTAGACCATAGGTCGCCTCGCATATATAAGAGAATGCATTGGCCTAACAAATTTTATATTATTTTTTATAATTGTTAAAAAATGTAAGAAAATGAAAAAAAATAATAAATTGTTAAATAATAATAATGATAAAAAATGATAAAAAGTGTTAAAGAATGTAAGAAATAATTATAAAAATTGATAAAGAACGTAAGAAACAATAATACAAAATTATAAAAATTGTTAAAGAATGTAAAACAAAATGATAAAATTGTTAAGAATATAAGAAAAATGATAAAAATTGATATAGAATGGAGCAAAAATTATATAAAATGATACAAATTGTTAAAGAATGTAAAAAAAGGATAAAAAATGATAAAAATTGTTAAAGAATGTAAGAAAAAATGATAATAAATTATTAGGCCAATGCATTCTCTAATATATGCGATGCTACCTATGGTCGACACGCATATATAAGATAATGCATTGGAACAGGGTCTGTGATGAAAGGGTTAACAGTTCTGACAGGACCTAACGTTTTAACATGATTATCTTGGTAGGGTATAACATGGTAAGGATCGAGTGAAAACACCCTGACTGGTACATCATAGTTTTTGTGTTCCGTGTGTGTAATTTGCTTGATCACATGTCTTGTAAATATTAATTTCACATACATTTATATTTCATCTTTTATCTCAAATACTGTATTATGTGTACCATTTTATTGAGATTAAACCAAAAAAATCATATCTGTTTTAGGCATGCGCTTACAAATACAAGTATAAAGGCACAAATGGTCAGCTATCAGGAGGATGCGTACCACCACAAAGTAACAAAAAAAAAGACCCAGTTTCGTGTAACCTGAAGTCACAACAATTCGACGTGATGTGCAATGGTGAAGATGAATGTGACAAAGATGCATTAGGTAGAAAACATGTTATAGATATTTCGCCTGTAGATCACATGTCACGAATCTCTACTCTGGCTACACCAGATCATACTCCACCAGTTCAAAACCTGGGAACTTATTGATATTCCAACCTGTTCTGACAGGGAACTTTATAACATTGAACACACAACACAGGGAATATAATTCATTGTTAATACTTGTTCGTTGATAATCAATTTCACAGTAAGGGGTGGTCCCAGATCGATATTGTATGATTTTTATGAATTGTATGAGCCGATATCGCAATAAACATTGAAACTGCATTATTGTAAGCCTCAATGACAAATCGCTAACCAAAGTCACTAAAATCATGAAATATCAAGCTGGCCCCTTCACCTACAGTAAAATAGTGTATTAAGGAACATGTATTAACTAAGAAATATATTACCTGCACTGTTTTTATGATATAAACTTCCCTGTCACAACAACAAAATTTAGTGGAATAGGAACTCAAAGGGCAAAGTAGAGTAAAGATTCATAACATGATCTATTCCGCTTGCAGCGATTGTTCAAAGTATGGGGTTTCAACGTGTGTACCACTAGTAATTGTGTACATAGGTATAATTCCTTGTGTATCGCATGGATAAGACGTCGCTAATGTTATTTGTAGTACATATGAAAGACGAAACACCAGTTTCAATAAAACAAAGTGAAAGCAATAAAAATGTCCAATTATTGACACAAAACCGTCTTGTATGCTTGGAAGCGCAACTATACCCGACATTAATTTAATACAGCATGGCATTTTCCAGGTTTTATGATAAGATCTGATCGTAGAGATGGTGCAAAATACACTCATGTATCACAAATTCATTGTCAGTATAATTATCATGTTGTTTGCATCGTTCATAGAGCACATGTATTTTGCACTAATCTACGGCTCAAATTCATTCATTTGCTGCATATATTCTGTTGATTATAAAAGGAGATGGTCCAATAAATGGTCTGATTTAGTGTACAGTGCCCCTTTAAACGATAAGGTGCATCGCTCATTTCGTCCAGCGATTGCGAAGCTGGTTTGAATCCAGGTAAGTGGATTTTGGCCAATTTGTAAGTTACTTTCCGAGGATTGATGATCACTGTACGTACACAGTGGAGTGATTCATTTGTGAATTGAACCCTCTATGTGGTCTTTCTACCGCAAATTGACATTATCTTGATATGGCCTACCATAGATTCGATTATATATCATATGACCCCCCTATTAACCAAACTTATACTCATTTCAGTGAGTTCGGTATTAGCCGAGGCTCGAAATTGTGCAATCAATGGGCTTATGGCTGGTATAAAGGGAGAGCTATCGAAATACATTCGACGAGCGCTGTGGAACAGCAATTGTGGTGGAACTGATGATTTCGTGTGTCCATCCTTCGGCAGCAGCAACTTTGGAGGATTCAACAATCAGATATGCAGGTGGAACAAACATGTAAGATATCAACGCGCATAAATAGCTGATGATATATATTTGTTTTGTATTTTTTATTTATTTTATTTTTATTTTTTAAATCAAAATTTTGAAAAAAAACGAACGCCGTTATTACCTCCTCCAGAGTAACCCGAGTCACCGCACCAAACTTGGTTGAAATCGGACCAGCAGTCAGGGAAAAAAATCCGTACAGGCATACCCTCCTAAGCTTGTCTTAAGCTTGTCCTAAATTGCTCTTATATACATAACACGTGATTAAGTACCACAGTAACAAGCAATACATCATATCCCAAAATCAGTGAAGATATAATCCCTATGATCCCCAAAATATGTCAATTATTCGAGACTTAACACTTCCAGGCGTGCGAACTTCGCTACAGAGGAAAGGTTGGCAAATTATCTGTCAGGTGTGTGCCACCCCAGAGTATCGAAAACAAGGAAAGACTTGAATGCAACGAGAACTCCCAACATCTCATCGCACGATGTGCTGAAGAAGATTGTAGCAACGAAGTGACCAGTGAGTATAAGTAGCTTTCAACCGAATTTGATGCTGGCTTCAAAATAGTAAGAAAATATTGAACTCACTGATTCGCTTTATACAGATTTTGTTTTGTCTCGAAGACATGTTTGCTGTAATAGTATAATATATAGGATAATTAATATTTACAATATTACATTTATACACATGGAAAGTACAACAACAAATAGTTATAACATAATGCATATTGTTATTAATAGTAATATACATGTGTGTAGGTATAATGATTGAGGTTTGGAAATGTTCTAAATAACATTAACACTTCAGTAAACACACGGAATTATGAAAACTAGAGTGTGTGTGTAATTTTGATATTTTAAATGTATTTTATGTTTTGTTTTGTTTTACAATACATTTGTTATCAGAAAATTATGCATCGTTCCCTCTTACCTTTCTATCTGACGCCTCTTGTCGGCACATGTGTATCCTGGCATACCCTGTTCTTAAAATATATTAACGATTTACCTGCCGAAGCTACCTGTTTGTGTGGAATTTGATGTGAAAATTTTAGAACACGATATTTCCAGAACTATTGAGACAGTGAGTATTGAGCCAAGCCATGATAATAAGTTGTTTGATCATTTAGTGACAGACCTGCTCAGCCAAGTGTCCGGGTGCGGAGTCGAAGACTTATGGAACCGAATATTAATAGATATCACAAGAATACTATTTAGAAAAGACAACTGTGTTGCACAATGTGTAGCCGAGCCAGCTGATAGCAACGACAATGATGATCAGAATGACAATGGTAACACTAATAGCAACAATGGGCAAAATGACGGGAACACAAACAATGGCCAAGCTGACGGAAATACTAACAATGGCCAAGCTGACGGAAACACTAACAATGGCCAAGCTGACGGAAACACTAACAATGGTCAAGCTGACGGAAACACTAATAATGGCGAGGCTGACGCACGTAGTGGAGGATCCAACAATCCAGTATGTACATATTTAATAACTCCATGTTTCTAATGTTTGTGCATTCTGCGAATTTATTCCAAAGTTCGGATAAAATCAATCAGCAACCCAACCACAGATCGGAGCATGTGATCACAGACGTTATTGTAGCGCAAGAGCAACTAGTATCATTACCCACGTCTTCTTCAACTTGACAAATTTGAAAAGTTGTTATTGTCGACACACTGGTATCATGGTGCATGTAGTCAGCATTTATTCAGTTGTATGCATGTTGTTTAAATGTCGAGTTCTTTTATGTTATTTACTGTTTTCTGTCTGCTTTGTCAAAAGTTTGATTAACGGCTTAACGGTAATGGGGGGTCTGCAAATAAATTACAGCCACACGAGGGGTGCATGTGTGTTTCTAGCTCGGAAATAACCGTCCTAAAAGTTGATCCTGGAAATATGTTTTAATTGCAAGGATGGCAGATGGTGGGCGGCGGTCAGGGCGCGGAGTAAAATCCGACTCTGTGTCTGCAATGTTTTTTCAGGTTTCGCCCCCTGCTAACGGGTGTCAACGTAAATTGAGGGTATCCAGTGCAATGCGTTGCATATGAACACAACAGTGACAACGGATTTTTTTTTATAAAACTGGTTTTTAAAACACGTTTGTCTTATTATCTCCGAAGAACACACAAGAAACATTCGACCATGAATATTCGATTTAGAAATTATTGATATGCCAACCGTAAAGCACGACAGACCAAAACTCAGTTTCGTTTAAAGCAGACAACAATATTGTGAAAATATTTATCGTCGTATAGATTGCGTATTTCGCTGGAAATGCGTATAATAAAATATATAATAGAATATCTATTGTTTTGAGTGGATATCGACAATTGTGTTATTGGTCAATGAGACAAATATTTATTTTCGCTCCCTCACTCATGACATAATTTCCAGTATAACACACTATATATCCTCTATTTATTCGGGATAGTCGAGTAAGTTATACGGATATGTGTAGTGGCAACAATTAAACCGATCCTTTGATTTTGATAAATGATGATATAAGAAACCATGCATTTAATATGGATTATCTCTTCCTATAACAAGTTTACATATCATCATGGGTATTAAATAATATATATGAATCGAAGACCCTTGTCCGGAAACGCTTCGATCAATTTACAGTGATTTTATTTCGAATTTTCTGGTATAATACATACGATCAATATGTGTAATTTACTGCTCGCAGCGTGTAGTAAGCGAGATAACTCTATATATCTATCTGAGATTGCATGAGCGTCTTCTATCACGACATATTCTAAAAATGTCCCACTTGATTATCGCATTATGTAAGAAAATATCGATATAAATTTAATTGACAGAAGCGTTTGCGGACAGGTGTCTTCGACTCATATCTATTATTTCATACCCCGAAAAATATATCAAACCTATCTGATAAGAGATAATCCATCTTTGAACTTGGACATTGTGGACAGCAGTTCGGACATCAGTTCGAATTTTTCCATTTAACATTAATAGGTAGGTTTAGAGTTAAAGCACTAGTAGCAGTGTTATTTAATGCTGACTAACGTATGGCATCGTTCGTATCTTATTGACAACTGACGAAATCGCCGTATTGTGCTCCACTGGACTTTGTTCGGAAATAACATATAGCTGTCTGACTACAGGATATTTTCCATCCCCGGACATAGTTAATTATAGTCTTTTATGGCTGACGGCCGCCGAAGTATTTCTATATAAACATGCATACAATCAGAATACATACATGCTTGTGTTAAAACATGGCTATGACGTCACTCCTTTGTCCATCGAGTCCAGTTTTAGGATAATGGATGGTTATTGTCGAGATCGTACATTATTTTTCAAACAACGATTCATTATTTTAATATCGGACGCTCAGTATCAATTTTAATGAACGGTTATTTTGCTGCGGACGATTTCATTTTATATGACGTGCATGTATGATACCATAATGTATGCACGTAGCTGTCTATAGACAACGGTTTTCAAGTATAATATCTCTCTGATTGATTGCTAGAACAGGACAGGGGATATATACCTATATATAGCCTCGTCACTCGGGTTGGGGTGAAATGTGGGGGGGGGGGGGCATACAACTTCAAATTTCATGCATGTCGTTTCATGAATAGGCATTGAATTTGCAACTGTTAAAATTTCTCGAATCTGATTCCGTTCCCGGGTGGCATGTTGTAGCACCACTCACGATAAAACGTAAAATATATATAGTAATTTACATGTAAATGGTGTCCTTCGATCTTCAGTATTACCCGCGATCTCAAACCAGAAGATCGTCAACTTGAAATATCCGATGTTGCACACCGCTCGCACCAATCTGCCATTCAATGTATAATTCTCCGCAAAATCTGAAATATGCCGCATAATTAATTTAATACAAATGCCGAAATGTAAGGGCAAAAGGAACTCAGTGTCGGTACGTCGTGTTCATTCAACGGTCGGAAACGCAATGGTGTGCTGCCTGTCCGTTTAGTTGACAATGAGTTAAGATGTCACGCCATCCGTGCAGCCAATGAGCGAGTGGACAGGATCAAACACATGGTGTCTTGACCCAATTTCTGGTTAATCCATTCTGATAAGAGATGACGCATCAAACAAATGGACTCGGCCATGTTTTAAGTAAAATAATAGCTTCAAATGGTACATTATTTCAGCGAATGGAACGATCTCGACCTGTGGTCTCGATCGATCCATTCCATGAAATAATGTACAGTTTTCAGCCATTTTCCTATACTTAAACTAAAAAAAAAAAATAACAAACTAACAATTTATTTCCTACTTCTTAGCTTCAAATCAGATATTTAAATGCAATGACTTTTATTTGAGATTTAATTATTTTTTACTACTGTGTATAGTGTTAACGACTCACTTAAAAAAAAACTCCCACTCAGTATTTTAAATTCTTTGTTGTTGGCCAATTGTTTTTTATTGTGAACTTTGGTGTACCTTTTTATGTAAAGCGCATTGAAACTAATTGATGTCTAATGCGTTTTAAAATGTATATATAATAATAATAATAATATTCCAGGCTGGTACCGATCAGCAAACCCAAAACGAGACACCTCCAGAAAATACGGCATCCGCATCGACAGACGTCGCTCCCATTGTCGGTGGATGCCTGGCTGCGTTGGCTGCACTTGGTATGGGGCTCGGGGTCCTCAGATACTTCAAGATGAAGAAGGGTTCTGCAAACATTACTCCAGATAACGATATAACACGGAGCACAGCAACACTAATAAGCCACAATTCAGGAATGAGTTCCAGATCAGCCGGAAACGTCAGTCTCGCTTGGATGGGAGCTGATGCAACAACCAGTCCGGCTCCGGCAGGATTTGCTTGAAGTGGTGCGATGTTATGGACCTTTCTGAACCATATCATCATTAAAGATACGGGCGGCGTTGGCGGTGGGTATGCTGTTAAAATATTCACCTCCGTCAAAAACCGCCATAATCAGAAAAAATAGTAAAATATAGATATAATTTGTTCTTATACCAATCGGAAATATGACATAACAGTATGTTACTATCAATTTAACGTTATGTTTCCTGGCTTTTGTTTAGATTATGATATGGTAAACATAAAGAGCGTTTCTTGTTACTGTTTTCCTGATATGGAAATAATAAAGAGCGTTTATATTATTTTGGTGTGATTAACCAATAGAATTGCACTGTGTTATGTAAACAGAAGCACAACATGTGTAACACGAGCAGGCTCTTGTTTACGTACACCATCGTACGTCTTAAAGACAATATGCTATTTACGCTCTGATTCGTTTGGCATATGAACAAAATTATACATTGTATATATTTTAATATTCCTTCTGTTGACGGCGATTTGAACAAATATGAATATTTCTGCAACGAACGCCAAAACCTTGCTTGACTATAAGTATGACACAAACATGAGAGTCGAGTAATACAGACTGTGCGCAAATATAATGAAATGCGTGTTTAAAGATGTCACATCGGATTTGATCTCAGATGAATTATGTTCTAAGCTACATGTGTGCTAAATATAGGCCAATACAAAATGGAAGTCATTCAGTTGTAACAGTATACTTTGCATCTTCAGTTAAAAGTCAGTCTGAGAAATAAAAACAGTCATTAACGGTGAGATTAAGTCAGTTGACTTGATATGCGATTTTAAAAAGGTGAGTTTTTAAAGTTTGCGGAATTTCATAACATCACTAGTAAGTCTAAGATCGTCGGGAAGATTGTTCCACAAGGTTCGGCTACTACTTGTAAGTTCAACTATAATTAGGCTGTATGTTGAACGTATACGCTGAACATCCCTACAAATGAACTACTGGGAATAGAATAACTGCTCCGCAGCAAGCATTCGGCTATCATTATTTTGTCACCGAGTGTGCATATTACTAAACAACACATTTTGTTTACTGCTAAAGCTGCCTGCTGCAAAAGTTCATCATATATAAATCATGTTAATTTTCGGAAATATCCGGAGGGCTATTATTAAAATGCAACGCTCAGTCCTTGCTTGACTATAAGTATGACACAAACATGAGAGTCGAGTAATACAGACTGTGCGCAAATATAATGAAATGCGTGTTTAAAGATGTCACATCGGATTTGATCTCAGATGAATTATGTTCTAAGCTACATGTGTGCTAAATATAGGCCAATACAAAATGGAAGTCTTTGAATGAATGTGGTTCCCAACAGATGCATCAATAAACAACTACCAGTGCGATAGCACTTCGTAGGGTCAATCTTTTTATGTTGGTGTTTAGAGAACGTATACATAATTTTATTGCGCCAAATCTGATGTGACATCATTGACTTATTCTTTTCGATTTTGAAGTTGACATCGAAAAGCATCTTTTTATCACCCGGTGACGCTGATAGAATAAAGTTACTACGACTTGGGTAGCTGGTTCAATTGGGGCAATGACCAGTCTGGTGTGCGAAATTCGACAAAAGCTGCTTTCGTTTGTACTTCGTGGAATGTCACATTGAAGTATATTTGAATAATATACTTTCATTTCGAAGTAAATGCATGTACACATGTATAGTGATTGAACATTACTATCTATTCTGTCATATGTCATTGGCACTGACAGACACTTTTCTTTTGAGCTATTACCCGCACTCAATTTCTATTGTTGAATAGACATGATTCTTGTTCCAAAACTGAAAACAAACGTCAAAATGTAGTAACGTACCCTATCAGCCTCAGCGATCGCCTTCCAGACCATCCCAGCCTCACTCAGATTCCATACTCCACGACCGCTTTTTGCGCAAACAATTTATCTGGTTTATGAATGATGTTGGGATTGTAGTATATATATAGTCATATATTCTTGTTATCTGTTATACATGTATATCATTCCATTGTCTCTATATGTTCTAATAATAGCCAAATACCAGTTGTTATGTTGTAGTTTGGTGTTTGGACTGTAAAATTATCTTTATCGTTGGAGAGTATTCAGCTAACGTGCGTTCTTGATATTTAGAACGTGATTTTCACCAGTCTTATATAAATCCAGACTCAGTCTCATTTCCAATTGACTACCAATATCTACCAGAGCGCACCAGTCATACTTCCTTTCTGACTCTGAGGCTGTAACCGGCTCGGTACCAGTCTAATAAAAAGTTCGGCATTCTATATTTAGCGCTGGTGTTTCCCTGCAAAAAATGGCTGATTCCACATGTTTGCAACTTAAAAAAAAAACAATTCTAATTTGGTAACAAATTTTCACTACATTACTAGTTACAGTAATGCCCTAAATAATAAGACTTATCAGCGATGTTCGAACTGAAAATGATAAATATTTTCTATGATATTTTGTGGACTCACTACGGGTAATTTATAGCGCTATTCACTTGGTGCGTGTGAATATACGACTATCGTGCGGAAGTCCACAAAATGTGGGTAAAACGTTCTCGATGGCAGCGGTCTTTTCGATGTATTAAGGAGAGATAAACCCTGAATGGAGTTTGATCGAATACATGTATATTGAGTCTGGATTCATTTAGACTGAAGTTTCACCAACCTCGTTAACTTAGGAACTTCAATCTGGCATAACTTTTGTTGAGCTAACAAATATTAGAATCTAAGTGGATAATATTGATTTTTAAAATCGAATATGTTTTACCCCCGATGCCATAGTAAATTATGGGTTAAATCTGACAGTACATCTTAAATGAAGTAAACAAAGACCTCACTATGTGGAGAATAACCTTTTATGTATGTGCACACTATAAGTATGTTTTCGTTCAAAGCCTAGCAAGATACAGCCCACTCGACTAATTGCATGTACAATTGTCAGGCATGTTTGCCAGGATGGGAACGTATCCCTAATAATAAACGTTTAGATGACGGAAATTTGCTGTGCCAATGCCTTCAGCACAAGATGAAATCGAAAATGTGTCAATCCAGATGTTTATCGCATGTGTCGGATACGAATACCAACATGTCTCCAAAATTAGTCTCGTTAATATATTTTGCTGCATGTTGTAAATATTGTCCGGTGTATGTATATAAGTTGGAATATTTGTTATCTCGTCATTTATTTACCATATGTGCCACCAAAAGTTATGTGATACACATGTATATGTCATAGACGTGTGATATTGTTTCACTGTTGTTATTTTACTTTGTTGGACAACGCCTATGTCACAATTCACAAAATAAAAATATTTTCTTCATAGTTTTTCCATGGTTTTGTAGGCGGTCGTATGACTGACATCAGATCATATCATATCAGCCAGCTCAGCCCATCATCTATACTCTTAACTATTATAGTTTTACAAAATTATTTACTGTATCGCGTTATATTAAAGGGGTACTGTACACTAACTCCGGGAATTTATGGGACCATTTCCTTCAAATCTCAAAAGAATATATGCAACAAAAGAACGAATTTTAGCCATGGAGTAGTGCAACATACACTCATGTTCTCACTCAATGCATTCACCCAATAAACCTACATACTTTCTCCCGATACAAACAACGTATATAAATAACAACACAATGATTAGTTACTACATTTATTCAAATTTTGGAACTAGGGTCACAACGACCACAAAAAACGACCAAGACGTCTAAAGGCCTGGCGATTTAGAAACTGCAAGGTGTTTGTTAAGATCGTCAGTGATATGGCCATCTTTGGCACGTTCGCTGCGCCATCGCCCATGCCTTTTAAAAAGTATAACTGGTATACCTGAATTTGCTGCAGTAGTAGCGCCCCCGGAACGCAAAGAATGAAAACCATATTTATTTATATTTGGAACATAGGGTGCAAATGCATCCTTAAACAATAATTTTTCACGAGCTCTACTATATGAAAGTGGAACATTTTGCTTCTTTAAGTGATATCCGTGACTAGCATGAATAATTTGTCTAAAGATGAATTCTTCTGAATCTTCCGGTACACTTGCTAAAGATAAGTATACCTCTAAATTACGAACCGAGCACACGCTACTTTGAGAACGGGCGATGACCACCCAACTGCCATCACAATACACATCTGTTTTATATTTTTGAATAAAGATAGACATGTGAGTTCTAAAACATACAATGTCATATTTACGAATTGCCAATAATTCTGACACACGTAAAACCCAGAAAACGACAATAAACACTTCGTTAAAATTCTCTGATTATACAAATTAATGCTGCTGCTAAACTCAGTTTGAAGTTTCATAAGCATTTCTTTGTCACAGGTTCTTTCTTCTGAACCTGCTGTGCAAGCCGTCGTTTGGCACATTCAAACACGTTCTTAACCAAACTATGCGAAATTGGACTCTGCTGTCCAAGCAATTTGTGAATATATTTAACACTGTAAAATGCCGTAGTGACAGGAGCGTGAGTTTGAGAACTCGGAGTCAGTTGTAACAAATACTTACTGAAAGGCATCACAGCAGCAGGGAAAAACTCTGGCACGCCATTAGCAACAACCCATTTGCTCCAGCGTTCAAAACCTCCAATGTACTTTTTACATGTTCCATCCGCTCTCGACTCTTGCAGCAAGGTCGTCATATCAACAACTTTGGCTTGCAGACCCTCAGGTAAAGCTGATATGTCCCTCTCAAAATGTTCATTAAACAAATCTATAAAATTCGAAAACAAATTAATATGAAGCATCAAATTTTATTGCAATCATATTGAAATTGAGCTTACTCTCACCGAAAACACCACCACGGATTCTACTTTGTGTGTAATATTTCTTAAATGTAGGTAAATACATCCAATTTTTTACAAAATAACGCCAAACTCCTTTTTCGGTCAACAATGGCCAAAATGAACCAGAATGCCACATATGTATTATCAGGGTCCCACACGCCTTGTCTTTCACAATCTTGTGGATAACTTTACATATAATGCTAATCGGAGGCACAACCCAATTTGTGGTAATACTCCAACCTGTAGAAAAAGAATCTACAACATTACAACCCGGATTCCAAAATCGAGAATTAAATTTTGAAACTTTATAATTAAAATAGGATGCAAAAAGGTCAACATCGTACGGTCCCAAGACCCGATTAAGCATATCGTAAATATGAAAATCAACACCCCAATCACCAATATCCACAATCTTGCTCAAAGCGTCTGAACGCGCATTCATTTCCCTTGGAATCCACGCAGGAAACAAAGATATATTTTTTTCTCAACATATCATTAACACTTGATAAGCCAAATCTTGCAACTCGATTTTCATACTGCCCTTTGCCAATATGGAAACAATGCTCTGATTATCTGTGTTCCACTTTACACACGATTTTTCTAATATGTCACACATAGTTTATAAAACATGTAATACGGCTTTCAACTCTCGCCAGGCAGAACTTTTACATCGCCGTTCAGCAGACCATTGACCATGGACGACAGGTCCATTGCTATCTGCGAAAAACCCAGCAAAGCCCGTTGAACTGGCATCAGAAAATAAAATATGATTGTAAACTGAATGCAAATTCAATATTTTTGTACGAAAATTCATTGCATTTTGTTTCAAAAATTCCAGCTGTGCAATTGAATCTACATATAATTTCACGTGCGCGTCATAACTTTGAGTACTGATAACATCAACGGACATGTATTTTGTCATCAATAGTGCAATATTTCCAAACACTAATTTCATTAGCTGACCGACAACACTGGCCAAATATCTTACCAGACAATAATTTCTATGAGACAACACATAAGATAATTTACTCAAAAGTTAAATTTTTCGTTCAGGAACGGATAATTCCATAGACTTAGAATTAAAATAAAATCCCAAATATTCTATATCTCTTGAACAGGAATCCAATCCGACTTCTCCCGTTTTGGGACAAAACCACTATCTACTAAATCAGCTTTAACTCGCATCGGAATGTCAGAATTGTCATCGTCTAAAATCAAAATGCCATCATCCAAGAACATCATTATTTTTAAACTTTCTGAACGTCATTTCGAAATAAGCGCTCTAGTGACCTTTGTATAACATACGGCGCCGTGGAACACCCGAATGGCAAAACAGTAAATTCATAAAAATACTGCACATCTTTGGAATCTTTCCAAGAAAAACCACAATATTCTGTATCAAGACGATCGCAAATTTAAATGGTGATATGCTGAATAAATATAAAATTTTACCATGTAACATTCCTTTTCTATGAATTCCATTGCGATTTTCCAATCGTCGTAACGAACAGGGGTCAATACTATGAAACTTTTTCTTTGTAAGAATCTACAATTGTTTGTAAGAAATAACAATTTATCATTCCGCCAATACAAACATAAATCACAAATAGTACGTGTTCTTTGTATTTACAAATATCTCCAATCACAAAGAATGTTCGAGTACTATGAAGCATAATCGATTCACCCCTCGTGAAAATATTTTGTCAGCTGGAAATCTCAAGTACAACCCACAGGGAAGTCGCGACAAGGGGGTTGGGTTATGTTTCTGGCCCCAAACATTTTATCAACACGTTCAACAGTTGGAAATTTGATACCTGAAACAATATGAATTGGAAATTTTACAACAACAATAGGTTGAACTTATTCTGTTATTTTGTTTTTCCAACAATTTATTAGGGGGCATGTGTTTGTTTTAGACCAACATTTGCATATTTACCTCCTTTGGATTGAAATGGCCTATATTTAGAAATTGTCAAACCTTAGGGGGTGTCAGCTTGAATGTGAGGTAGCAGTATCTGTTCCTTGTAACTACTGAAATTACCCTATTTATTGAAAGTTACAACGTTAAGAAACTTGCCTAGAATGTCTATATAGGGTGTCAAACATAAATTGTCGATTTTCACACCCTTAAACCGGAGCATATAACCATCTGATTCGCAGGAATGTAGCGCCCCGTTATGAAAATGTGTTATCAATGGAAATCTCATAAACAGGGACATGGTGATAGTGGTCTTGGGAACACGATGCCTGGCACATTACACCCTAGTAATTTTGATTAATGTTATGCCTCAGTCATGTTGGCTGAACTAAGTCAGGCATCCTGAGGAAAAACGTTTGACTAACAGATGTTAGTCATATTGACTAACTTTTGTTATCAGCGTAGAAAAATTAAAATACTTTCCTCTTGATATACGATTCCATCGCTATGTGGAATTTATAGGCATTTTTTTTATTCAAAGTGTGCATATGGAAATTATAGGATGGACACCCCATCGCCAAACTGAGCCCATATAGCCACGTCCCTATCTAGATATATTATAAGATATCGGAGCAGTTTGAAATTATAAAATGACCACCACTCCTATTGGTTTGGTTTATTATGGTTTATCGTCGTTCTAGCCGCTAGGCCACACACGGCGTTGTTAATTTTACAGGTGGAGGAAAGACCACGCAGAGGCTTGATTTCACCGAGAAATCGTCCCACTGCGTGTAGAAACCACCGACCCCCGGGAAGCAACTGACAAACTTGCTCAGATACAGGATTCCGGTCACCCTCCCTATGACGGGGTTCGAACCAGCTTCGTCAGCGCTGGACGACATGTGACGGTGTAATACACCTGGCACTCTACCGACTGGACCACAGGGGGCCCCCACCACTCCTATAACCGAGACCATTAGCACGTCCCTGATTCGATACACCCCCTCCCCCGATAAAATGGAGCCACGTTACTGCCTCTATATGTTATGATAAGAGTAGCGGATCAGTTTTAAATCATAGGATGGTCACAATATATATAATGCTATACCATCAAAATAATATTTTGTTTTCACAAACTGAATGGTTGTAAATTTGTAATTTGTAAAAACAATGATACCAAATTGGTTGTAGTACTCGTTATTACACTGACTTGTACTTACATATACACACAACGAACGAACAGTTTATTTGTTAACTTTGCGCAGACAAGTGGTCATCAACTTAGCAACCCGTGAACCGATTGGATAGCTCTGATAAGCGACCACATCTTAACTTATGATTGGTTATTTCTTTTGTAACTTTGGCTTGCCGTGATTCAATATATTGTGAATCACTCACATGCAAAGGTTTGCCCGTAAGCAATCTACAATAATCAACAGTAGATCTTTGTGAAATTTGCGAGATTTTGTTAGCTCACCGTTTCATAGTATCGGCGTTATCACTAATCACAATATGATAGCATGCATTGTAACTTCCCCATATAAATTGTTGTCAGTTATTTTAGCTCTATATACATGTCCGTCTAATTTGAACTGGCATTCAGATAACGGGTGCATGGGAGGAGAGTTAGTTTTTTCTAAGATTTACAGCTGCCTTTTAGGGGTTTCACCTCTCGCCCAGTCTAAGGTATTACAATAATACGGCTAAATTTTCCCTGTACTATGAAACCACTGTGATAGTTAACACAAATTTGTAATTACAAATTAATAAATACAATTTGTATTTACAGGTATAAAATTGTTCATAGTATTGACCCCAGACTGTTTTGCATCAAATTGATTGACAAAACTCATATCGAGAATCAGCCTTCGTTTACCACCTCGCTGAACCGTGACAGATAACGGATTAACTACTTTTGGCTGCGCAGAACGTTCAATAAAAAGACATTTCCGCTTAAGTTAACAGATTTCATTGTCAAAAAAGTCCCGCTCGTTTAATGCTGAACGATTTTAAGAAGCATTACAGAAGGGGGCGTGTCCACAAATGGTATTATGTAACCATTTTAAATTGTGTTGATCATGTCTTCATGGTGGAGTTTTTCTCAAATAAAAGCGACAACTGGTGTAATGGAATAAAAGAAATATTAACAAAGGCGAAGCTAACAGAAGTTTTTGACTATTTGAAAACGTGTGACTTAGATATATTGTCATCTCAACTCAACGAAATATCGCAGAATCAATGGCTAACCGACATTACCAGACTGAGAAAGCTGCGAACATACATTATATTAAAGAATGAACTCATATTAGAAAGCTATGTTTCTTCGCCCGTTTTAACGAGACGTCAGAGATCATTGCTGGGACAATTCCGCTGTGGTATTTTACCTCTCAGGATCGAAACTGGACGATTTCGTGGTGAGGAAGTAGCTGAACGTGTGTGCATGATATGTGATACGGGAGACGTGGAAAGTGAATTACACTTCTTTGTCCGTTGTCGTGTCTACGAAGATATGCCCGCAGTACGCTAATGACGCGTGTTGGTGATATACATCTTCTATATAGAAACTGACGTCGATGTTATGGTTCACTGTATACAGAAGTTCCCTGTATATAGTGCTAAATTTATTTCAGAAGCTTATGACATAAGACAATCAAAATCCACACATGTGCACAAATAATTAATTGTTTGTCGTATCCAAAGTGATTTTTTTTTTTTTAGATAAAAACGGCCTTTGATAACTTCAGAAAATATTTTTTCTCGCAGAAACGCCTTTAACATATATACACCATCTATCGGAAATCCCACTATATTGCACTAAATGTACACTGCTAATATCCAGTCTTCGACTTAGAAATAGCAGTTTTTGGATTGTCCGGATAATAACTCGAGCAATATTCAACCGAATTTCTTGATATTTGGCACGTATATAGCTAAAATTTGAGGCGACACAGATCAAGATAGAATTTGGTCACGCGGTCCAATGCTTTTGACGGAGGGAGTTATGCCCCTCTGTCCGACTTAGAAATCACAATGTTTGTGTTGTCTAACAGATAACTTTACCAATCTTCAAAAGAATATCTTGATATTTGGTGTGCGGTTCACTTTTCATAACACGCATGTTGGTCACCGTCAAGTTAGAATACATTATTTGCCAGAATTTGACTTCTTTGTCCATAAAAACAAAACACCAACGTCCACAAGTCATCTGTTTCCCGAGGACGTGTGTTTAGCGATTACCTTTTAGTTAATCAATGAATCGCGGTTTCAAAGTTAATGTGTTCGTTGAATCTATATATATATATATATATATATATATATATATATATATATATATATATATATATATATATATATATATATCGTTAGTTCTTCAAAATTTTGATTGGGCCTAAAGAAAATTAATTAAATAAAAAAAAACACACAAACAAATTAAATTAAGCTCACTATGGGCCTATTTCAGAATCAAATGACTGAATATTTAGGTTCAATATGAACATGTTTGCAGACCAGATGTACCTCTTTATATGTATGTTTTCACTTTGGCCAGCGCCATCCAACAGAATAACGAGTATAAGTCCACTGTGGGTTTGGCTTATTTTAGAATCAAATAAGTCGAATATTTAGGTCAATGTGCGCGAAGCAAAACACAGGGGCTAAAGGACCCTTTCTGAGCGGGCCGCAGATGATTGAGATACGCTTCTGGTGTCCCTATGGTGAGACGATCAGCTAGATATGGCCGTATATTTCCAACTTCAGCATTATTTTTCAGATGAACGTAGACGGAATAAACCACGATATTTACGATATTTGTAATTATACAATCACCAGACTATCTATCGCGTTTCGATATCATTAATATCGCCAGCCGTTTTTATTTAGTCATGCTTTTTCAAATGCGCATTTGCTCCGACTCTTTTTTATCAAAGGCTCCGACTTATATCTCGAAAAATGATTGGCTCCGACTCGTTTGCATGGGAAGATCGTGGCAAAATATTTTTAAATGCACGGACTCAGATTATTCGTGCTTCAAAGGCTCAGACTCTGATATCTCGAGCAAGGACGGTCTCCGGCTCTTTTTGATAAGTAAATAATGTGTAATTGCGAGCTGACAGCGAGGTGGTGAACTGGAAACAGGGGGTCTGTCGCTTCGTTGTTTGTTATCGATAAAATTGCACAATTTACCCCCTCATTAAATGAGACAAATTTGTAGCTCAGTTTCATATTTATAAATATTAAATTTATCGATCCTTGTAATTATAGTAGAGGCTCTTGTGTACTCCCTTGTGCATTTTGTGAAGAAATATAGCGACTATGCTAATGACGTTGCTTGATATCTCAGGCACCAGAAAACAAATGTTAGACACCTGGGGGTCACGACTGGGTGTATTTATGACGTCATCAAGATGGCCGCCATCCAACATTTCAGAGTATGCACTGAGTCAGTTTTATTAATAGCTACTACTGAATTTAGGATATAAAATTGAATATTTCACCACTGATGAGAAACTAATATACAATACGTCCACTTGATAGAAAACGTATCCACCATAATCCAAGATGGACGCCAAAATGGCGACCAAAATTCGGAAAATTGATAATTTTTCACACTTTCCTTTTGAATCATTAACTGCTGTTTGAAATTTGTAGCCAATAGCGACCTAAGTTTGAATAAATTCTAGTATCCAGCCATTTCGACAACATAATATGTCATATTTCGGATCTCATTCCTGCCAACTATCTTTAAAATCTGAATACAAAAATGTGCTATGAAAGTTAACCAAAATTCAATTATGTGATTCTAACCAAGTGTTAAACAAAATAACTGAATTTGATGAAGCTATTGTAAAACTGTTCTAAATATGTGTATTGCCATATAATTATACTGAAAATAGAGCATTTTCATTTAAGATGGCGGCCAAGATGGCTGCCAAAATGGAGAGATCATCCAAATATGTCCAAAATTCATTGATTTCACTCATATGCTGGGGAAAAGTGACTATATGTGAATGTATGTGCTCCCTGTTCGCGGAATACCATGGACTTATGGTATAATGTGTACATTTGGAGAAAAAAAGCTTTTTATACCTGAGAATTCAACAGAATGATACCACGAAAATTAGATCAAATCATCATCATGGTAGCCACAAATAATTGCAGAATGGGCACTGAGTGAGGAAGAAAGTTGAACACAGAAAAAGGAAAATATTTCTAAATCAATGATAAAATTGCACCAAACTTCCTTTTGAAACAACAAAATTGATTTAAAAAAAAAACAAGATGGCTGTCAAAATGGCGACTGAAATATAGAGTTTTCACACATGCCCCTTACATCATTTTCAGTTATTTGTAAACTGTAGCAAGTAGGAATTGTCCTTTTTTTAATCAGTTATGACATCTAGTACTTTGGAAAAATATTATGTTGTAATTTGAGTCTACTTGCTGTCCATACTCCGAAAAGTGCAAATTAAATAATGTGCTATTTAATTTCACAAAAACTTGCTTCTCGATATTCTAGATTAACCTTGGACAGAAATATGCAGAATAAAATAAACAAACGTGTACACAGTTTTAAATATGTTAGTGTATTCATTTACACTCGACATTGATCTATTTGACCCAAGATGGTCGCCAAAATGGCCGCCAAAACTCACAATTATACAATTTGACAAATGTTTATATTCTCAAATGCCATTTAGCAAATGAGGTGGATATATTCGCCCAAAATAAATTAGATACTATCATGTTAAGGTATGTTGTGCCTATGTTTGAACAAAATAGTTTTTTATGACCGAGAATATATCAAAATGGATTCTTAGAAACTTAACATGAAATTGCCCAATATAATTTAAACGATCCTGCCCGTGTTGGGAAAGAACTCAAACCGGATATGTGCTGACTGTATCATTATAAGAGCATAACGAGTATTCGGACGCAAAATAATTCCTGCCATCATAACACAGAGAGAACTCCAACTTACGGCGATATTATTTCGTTTGGAGCAGATCTGCTTTTTCGTTGTCTATGCTTGACGAATAGTTGACCACGTTGATTTCGTCAGGCCACAAACATTTAGAATATTCAGGAGCAATATCATAAATTGACTTCATCGAAGTCGACGTCTGTATTGCTATCATACTGCCAATATATAATTGCTCAACTTAGAAATACGGGAAACACACATGCATTACATATTTAGTGCAAAGCATTATAACCTTATTTCATATATGATTATGAGACGGTTGTGTCGAATAAGATACATTAAGGGCAGATGGCATTTACTAGTTTCTTGTTTTGGCATATATGTGTGTTTCATCGCCCGAAATTCGTTTGAATAGTTGAGACATTGTCACACTCCCCAAGACGTGAGTTAGCATATGTACCACTCGTGTTACTTCGTCCAATATATGGTCGCAGTGATGAGAGTCTATCTACAACCAACTCGCCCCAGCAACTACAGTTGAATTACAAACGCATCCGGCAGGCTGACAGCAAAGCTCACAAGGAAACTCTCTGACCGAATATCAGAACTATGTTATCGCATGTTTGCTTCGATGGTGGCATGGAGAGTACATAATACAGATGTATTAATTTCAATACGGCCACTGACTTCGTAGCAGATACATTGCAGATTCACTTCGCTGTAGTCTAACAGAACTGTGCACATAACCGAGTTAATGCTGGTCAGTTTGTTTTAGAATGTAACAAAGAACATCAGTATCTGGAAAAAATAATCTAAGATTTGGCATTCTCCATGTCGAATGCAGCAAGTGACAGTAACGGTTCCTCCACTTCTTCCTGGTTGTCAACTAAAAAATATCGTGAAAAGCAAAATGCCTATGATATGACATCGAAGCAACTGGATACAGTGACGGGTCATCGAGACCACTCAATGGAACGATTATGAGTTCTAGCAAAACTTCCACTTGTGGACTTTCATTAGCATTATACAGCAACTGTTCGGGAAGTTAAGATCTTAGAATCACAGAAACTTAATTGTCAATCCAACACATGTAGTTTATATAATTTGCTGGCAACCCGTACATTCATAATAGTCGGACCAAACAAGAAGGCCAATTACAAGCTTAAAACATGAGAATATAGATACTGAATGGAGGTAATATATGACATATCCATGCTTGAATTGAGAGAAGATTGTGTCCATAACTGAAACTGACTTCAACTTATAAGCTTTTCAACGTTTAACGACCTGTGTTTTCTGCAGACCAGAATTCATTGCAGTATGAATACAAACATTACTCTAATACAGCTGGAAGCATACTACAAACTTTCCACCCAAGAATAATATATCTCAACATGTCGGTGAGTTCAATTGCCTCTCCAGCCAAGTCGAACAGTGCGTTAATGCGGGAATATATATTCTGTTAGTTATATCTGGAACGTTGCTGATAGCCGATACAATTACAGAAGTGCATGCATTTGAACCAAATTTGGTCTGAACATGTTTCTTGTATGCAATTTTGATGAGACTCTATAACGCAAGTATGGAAGAACTTCGATAACACATGTGCTGCACACGGAGATGGGGATCATACACGGAACGAACTTGCAGCATAATTATGTGATGTCCAGAGAAGTCAAATATACCAATGGTACTCATTATATGAGGCTGTCTTCCTATCCTAGCTCTAGCGATCAAAATAGCCACTTTCGCAAATCTTGGGTGTGGAGTCAGTGAGCTGGCCTGTGGACTTTTCAGTGCTCCACATCAGTTTCTGTTTTGGCACGAACCTGAATATAATTTATCTCTAGTCGCTATTGTTCGCATGGAATAAGCAGATGTCTGGTAGAAATCCCACAACGCATTCTTCTTCGCAGAAGACACATAGGACAAATCTGAAGGCTCTCGTTTTGTAGTCTGCAACAAAGCCCTTAGAGTCGTATAATCCCATGATGCACTCACGGAATGCATTGGATTTGAACTAGATGTTATACGAGGACGAGCAATTGTAAATTTTCTCAGTTTCACAAACGTGTGCCCTGTGTTCGTACATGTATATTAATATCAACGACGAATCCCACAAATAGTAGCTCCTATTCTTATATTTGGACTTAGTATACACTAATTATAAAGCAGGTTAACATGGGAGCTGTCTGTATTATATGCTGATACTGTTTTGGGTACGGTCCAAATTTGGATGATTTCTCCATTTTGGTAACCATCTCAGTCATGATCTTGAATTTATATGCATATGTATAATAGTATGTCAAGCTAACATATCATTGTTGCCGAATGACTAAATATTATAATTTTTTCAATATAAAGTTGTTATTAGCCGCCGATTTCAAACCGCTGTGAATAATTTAAGAGGCGAGTGTGAAAAATCATCAATTATTATAATTTCGGTCGCCGTTTTGGGAGCCATCTTGGATTTTGAGGTCCAAATTGTACCGTCAAGAGGAAGTGTGATGCATTGTCCTCCCAGACTCAATGCCAACTCTGAAATTGTTCATTGTTGCCATTTTGATGATGTTATCTCATTTTCCTGGTTTCATTCTCTTGAATTCTTGGGTATAAACATCCATTGTTCGCAAAATAATTTTATTGTTTCATAACTCCATCTTCTTTCGCCAACATGGATCAGATATATTCACCTATATTTACTAAATCGCACATTAGGAGGGATATCAAATAAAATTGGACATATTTTAGTGATTTATCTAGTTTGGCAACCATTTTGACCACCATCTTGAATATATATGCATTTTATGTTGTAGTTATATGGCACTCTATATATTTAAAATTGGTTCACATTTTTTTTTATTAAATTCAGCTTTTTTCTGGCTAACACTATGCTTGTCACAAAATCTATTTTTGGTAAAATTTCATAGCATATTTATGAATTCACATTTTAACGATATTTGGTACCAATAAGACCCAAAGTAGCAGTGAAAGTAGCACATATTAGCATGTTCAAATGGTTAGGTATTCAAATTTATTTAAAATTAAGTTGCTAATAGCCACCGCCGAATTCAAACAAGCATGAATGTTTTAAATGACAAGTGTGAAAATTCATCATTTTTCCAAATTTCGGTCGTCATTTTGGCGGCCTTCTTGATGTAATGTGGTCAGTTGTTATGTCAAAGTGAAGCCTGTTGTAACACTATCACTAAAGTAGAGATACATTATAATTCCTATCATAAATTCACTACTAGCTATTAATCAAACTGACTCAGTGCCAACACTGAAATTATGGATGGCGGCCATCTTGATGACGTCATATATCCACCCAGTCACGACCTCGGGTGTCTAACATTTGTTTTCTGGTGCCTGAGATACCAAGCAACATCATTAGCATGGTCGTTATATTTCTTCACAAAATGCACACGGGAGCCAAAAAATGGACATAAGAGTCTCTACTATTAGTTATATATTTATCTTTATTTCCATTCTGATTTCCATTGCGCAATGACACTCCTTCTAAAATGTTCAGCGATTCAGCTGAGCGATTGAGAAAAATAAATATATAAGAATAAGTTTCACATACATCTATAGTGGTGGACACGACACTATATAATCAGTGTGCATATATTTATGTTAATGCCATCTGAACATGTCGTTAGTGGCCTATACGACAATGAACATTATTTATTGGTCAATGAGATTTGAAGTTAAATAATGTATATCCGTAAAGTGATTGATGCCAACATAAATCGATCGAACTTGAACGCTGCATGAAGGTTATCAACATATTGTCCATCTTCTGTCTGATCATTTTCACGCTAGTCATATATAGGATTTTGTTAACATGTGTCAGGAGATATAATTCAAACATTTTCCTTATTTTACAGAAAATCTATAGATTCTACAATTTCAAGAAAAACAACCCAGTAGTCATGAGGCTTTGCGTCATATTATCCCTGCCCCGACCGACGAGAAGCACGAAGGTTGCTTCCATTCCTTATTCGAAATTTTGTATGTTTCGCTAAAATAAATGGGTTTGTGTGGTGGCACCAACGACACGATTTCCTCACACACCACACATCCCGCCTCTTAAATAAATAGAATGTCTTGGGGCCACCCTAAAACACCATATTTGACCTAAATCGGCATAGGGGCCGAGAAATGACATGGGTGCCGTGTTTGAACCCCTCTGGTCGGCTGTAATTTTGTATCGGTGGAGTGTGCGGAATGATAGTATTGGTGGCCACCCTACAACATCCTTTTTTTTAGCGAAATATAAAAGAATCGAATATGGAATAAGCAATGAAAATCACATCCGTAAGGGTCGCCACACAGCGAAGATTATAATGCCTATCGTATGTACACACGGGATTAGACAATCAGTATTAGACAATAATATGCCCAATACAAGCCTAACCTCTAACAACGCTCATGTGAACATAATATACTCATTTCGAATCGAACGAAAGTGTCGCGATCATTAAATATCCATGGTTCACCGACGGATAAAGAACCTGATCTGAGTCCCAAAATCGGTAACGAGTTGGACCAATTTTGGAGATTTAGTTTTGAGCTCAGACAGACTGAATGATCAGATATATGCACACGTTATTATATAATGATAGAGTCTTTTATAAAGAACATATAACCATACCATTGATATATAAATTGAAAAAGCTTCGTTTGAAATAAACATAGTGCAAATTTCAATGGTAAATCACACAGATAAGCGCGTGTTTCAGTGATGGTCAATATCTATATACATGTATATTGTCCAATTTGCGGGATCGAACATAGCTAACACAACAGTACGAACCCGATTAAGGATATGCACATACAAAAATATCGAGAGATTCACCTTTAAACGATGTTTTTCTCAAAAGTTTTTTTTTAATCAAATGGAGTCGGGTCCTGATCACAAAAGAGTCGGAATGAAAACGCTAAAGGTCCCAATGTGGGGAGCCCGCTGAACCCCAGTGAATGTGTTCATGCACATGTTGCTGAATTTTTTATCGCGATCAAAAACTCTGTACAAATGTACGATATGGGTTTATGCAACGTGTACACAGTCCAATCGCAGATAAATCATCGAAGCCATGCCAGTCCTCATAGACCACCAAGGTATATAACCCGTCGCTTAAAAGTGAATCTCCATATAATGGCTGCAACAACAGAAGTATCCCGATACCGAATGAGTGAATATTTAATGAAAGATCAGAAGAAGCGAAAGTATGGCCTCAAGCTATATACGGAGTCTGCGCGCTGGCGTCGTCAACATGAAGTCTCAAGAACTCGGGAATCAAACAACGTGGTCCGGTTGATGTGGAAACGGAACAATAGTTTGTTGAAATTAAGAACACCGATTGATAGCGACTTTCGTTGAGCGAAATTCTTGTAATGAGGTTTATTGGATTACTGCCATATCTCGCCTTTGCTATATCGCTGGAATTCACGCCAGGTAGGATGAATTGTTTTTGTTAAACTGTCTTGTGATTCCGCTGACTATATATGCAATTATTTGAAGAACAAACTAAAAACGTAAAACGACACATGCAACGCGTTCACAATGGGTAAATGTGCAAAACAATATACATCACCCCTAAGAGGAGAAATATATAAACAAAAATTATTTTCATTATTATTTTATTTTTTTAAATATTTTTTATTCGGGTCTAAACAAATAAATACAGACAGACATGTGAGGAATCAAGGACACAATACATGCACTTGGTTAAAACAAAAAAAAAACAAAAAGAATTTAAATATTTTAAAGATATTGATATGAGTGGGATAAAATATAAAGTGTTTTGTCCTAGGCTGAAATAAACATGTTCAATTAATTTTATATGATTGAGTATATATTAAATGGTATAAGATATTGATCAATTTAGACTCTGCACCGTTGATACTTTTGTGGGTTTTTCGTCTCTTATGTTTATGCTAAAAATAATTCATTAATTATATTCCATCTCTCTTGAAAAAAGATATCTTTTTTTGTAGAATAGCCCTTTAATGGCACAATTTCAATTGTCTTATAAGTTTTTAACCATTCTATAAAACCATGTGAATTAGGGTTAGTAGCTTTTATCTTACAAGAGTAGATATATCTCTTAAATAGAAGTATGGCAATTTCTATTATTCCTTCATTTGGATTTTCATCAGGTACACCAAATATAATGTTATTTTGTGACACTTCAAATTGCAGGTTACATTTATCTTTAATAGTCTGCTGAAATTCTAGTAATACAGATTTTGTTACATGACATTCATAAAATAGATGTAGGCATGTTTCTTTTCCTGTGTGACAAAAAGAGCACATTTCTGTTTCTGATATTTTACATTTCATAAGTTTGGAGTTAGTATATAAAATATCATGATTTATTTTGAATTGAAAAGACAATAGACTAGTGTCATTTGTAATCCTACTTGCCATTTTATAAATTGATTTCCATTCAGTGGGCATGAAAGTTTGCCCAAGTCTTTCCTGCCATTTTTTTGGGGACATTTCAGGAACTGTGATGACATGACTCAAAAAACTGGGGTAAAAGGTTCTGCATGCTTTCTCGCAAATTTTCAATTTCTCAACATTTTTTGATGTCACGTTGCAGAGTCTTAATTGATTTTCCTTTATACATGTTTTCCACGTTTTAGGTAAAGCTGCTAAAAGACCCTGTAGGTGGTGAAAGGAATTTTGATGTCATAGTTTTGACAAAATGTGTTATAATCCAGAAAGGTGGAGGTGGCATCAACAAGATCATTCACAAAATAAACATCTTTTCTAATCAAGCTTTTGTTGATGAACATTTTACCATTTATTATAATTTTTGGGTTGTAGAATATTGGTTCTGATAAGATTTCTTCAGGGGTTGTGGTGACTTTCTCATCTAAGCTTGCCCAATCATTAAAGACATCTGTCCAAAAGGGATTGAGTTTTTTACCAACTATATTAATACCTTCTTTGTGTAGATGCCATACTTTGTAACCCCCAAAGGGTTCTAAATCATCAATTAACAGAGTTTTCCAATTTGCTTCTGTGTGGACATCTAGAAGCTTTTTAATCCAAGTCATTTTCAATGATTTACAAAATGAGTTTAAATGAGGGAATTTCAAACCTCCGTCTTCTAAAGTATTAATCATTACGCTCCTTTTTATTTTGTCTGGTTTTCTAGACCAAAGAAATTTGAATAACATTGATTGTATTTTATCTGTTAATTCTCGAGATGGAGAAGGTAATACAGTGAGACATTGGGTTAGGATTGGTAATGCCAGAGTCTTAACGACTGTTGTCTTGCCATACAGACTGAGGTTTCTAAATGACCAATCATTTAGCAGATTTTCCATCTTCTTCAATTTTGTCCTATAATTATTTTCTATATAACTATCATTAAATAGATCAAATTCAATTCCCAGGATAGTAACTGACTGACTATGGTTCCACAATATTTTTATATCCGTTGGGATTTCGTCACCACAACCCCTTTTTGCTCCAATCCATAATGCTTGTGTTTTGTCAAAATTAACCTTTAAACCTGAAATGTTAGCAAAGGCATCAAATAAATTGAGTGCAGCGTTAAGAGTATATTGATCATCCTTTAGGAAGAGAGTTAGGTCATCAGCGTACTGAGTCAAAATATATTCGGAATTGTTTATTTCTATGCCCTTTATATTGGGATTGAATTTAAGGCTGGCACTAAGGATTTCAACACAAAGAATAAAGATGTACGGTGACAGGGGGCCACCCTGTCGTACCCCTCGAAAGATGTCTATTTTATTTGTTAAGTTACCATTATTTGTAACATAGCTGAAAATATTAGAGTAAAATGTTTTTACCCAACTTTTTATCGATATTCATTATTGATAGTTCTCCAAAGCGTGGTGAAACCATTGTCATGTAAACAAAACTCTTATACGGTTATCGTAAATGTGATCCAAAGGGACCTTCTATGTGATGGATGCATTATATCCTATACCTTTATAGTGGTCTATATGTTTATACTTCAGATATATGTTTGAGTAATATTCTTCGCCATGCAGTGAATTATCCATAAAGGTGGCAAGTTCATCCAGTGTGTACTGGCATTCGTCATTACTTTCTAAAAATGCACATTGTTCGTCAAATGCATGAGCCGCACTGTCTCTGGTGGGTCCATCCGGATAGCGATGCTGTGTACATTCTGTATCTGATAGTTCAAATCCGCGAGACGCTTCATTTGAAATTTTGTAAAATAGTTACCTCAATGAAATCTAGTACGCCTAATTACATGGTTTATGCCGAACTTGGTAGATATCCTATATTTATTGACATAAAATACAGGACAATCGCATGCTGGTCCAAGATAGTTTCGCATGAAGGATCGGAGCTAGCCAAGAATATATTTCTTTTACTTAGATATATGAGAGGGATACACAACTGCAAAATAAGATGAATTGGGTATGTTTTGTAGAAGGAATTCTACATGACCTACACATGGAACACGTGTGGACAAACCAATCAGCGCTGAACAAAGCAGATTTTGGAAACATAAAATCGCTACTGATTAAAGGCACGGGCGGCGTTCGTTACAGAAATATTCATATTTGTTCAAATCGTCATCAACGGAAGGAATATTAAAATATATATAGTTTTGTTCATATGCCAAACATAATCAGCGCGTAAATAGTATATTGTCAAGACGTACGATGGTGTACGTAAACAAGAGCCTGCTCGTGTTACATAACACAGCGCAATTCTATTGGTTAATCACACACAAATGATATAACGCTCTTTGTTATTTCCATATCAGGAAAACAGTAACACATAACGCTCTTTATGTTTACCATATCCGGATCTAAACAAAAGCCAGGTTCTGAAACGTTTTTTTGCTTTTGTTTACATAAAGGAAAAGCATTTGACAATATCATACTGTTTATGCCATATTTCTGATTGGTATCAGAACCAAGTCTGTCTATATTTTAATATTATTTTTGTTTATGGCGGTTTTTGACGGAGGTGACTATTTTAACAGCAACCCCACCGCCAACGACGCCCATATCTTTAAGCATCAAGAGCGCAACCTCGTTGACAACCTGAATGCTTCTACTTCATCGCGTGCCATATTTCACAGACATAAATCAGTCCATGAAAATGAGTCGCTATTTAGTTTATTTGCCATCTCATTTGTCTAAGTACCTATTGAAAATCAGAACATCTAATCATAAATTACCAGTAGAAAAAAATAGATGGACAAAAGAAACCACAAATTCCGCAGACAATTTAAGGTGTGTTTTATGTGAAAACAGTCCTTGCGACGAATCTCACTTTATGATCCTTTGTCAAAAGTTACAAGATTTACGCGAAACACATCCCCAAATATTACTGGGACTACCCTAACAGAAATACATTTCATTGTTTACTCTCAATTGAATATTTGAGCCTTCTTTAAAAAGTAAGCATATTTATAAAACTATCTTTAGAAAGGATACTACGTTAATGTAAATTGCATCATGGATTACAATATAATTGTATGTGTATGTATTGTTATTTTTATGACATATGTTATGGGTGCCTTGTGTATAGTATGTATATATTTTATAGCATGTTCCAACTTAACTGTTGGCTTTGCTCATAAACAATCACAATAGAAAACCGTTGATGCGACACTCGTGGTGATACCTCGCTCCTATAGCTACCAGGTCATATTCGTACCAACACCATTCTCCCCCAAGCATCACCACGTTCTCGGCACGGGATTTTATCCGGTCTTGAAATTCTAGAGTTGCAACCTTATAAACGTTCCGCCGCCGCTTAAAATGAACTGTTGGTTGTAAATCAGAATTCTCTCCACACTCCAATACACAATTATTTTTTAAATATCAGTTTTAATCAAAATCCGATTCATTAGATCTCAGTGTCGACGCAGTTTGTTCTGTACTCGAGGATTCTATGTGCAGCGAATTCCGAGCACGTTTCCTACTCTGGACGTTACTAGGGCGAGTATAATTCTTTCTTTAAGCACGATTGATGTATTTAAATGTTCAGATTTTCCGTCACCTTGGTCCTCACTGGCTAACATTAAGAATGTCAAGCCCTTATTTGTCAATGGATCAAACCACTATCTGGTTCCTCTTCCACGTCACGAATACAACAACGCCCCATCAATAAGTCCTCCAATGATGCTCTGTATCGTGCAATAATAAAGAGCGTGAATTTGTTCTGTTTCCTTGTATAGTCAAAATAAAGAGTGTCCAGTTCGCTGCTGCATGCCATACGGTTATTGGTTATATGCGTAATTATATAGCTATTATATATCCACCGTATTCCACTCCATGTTAATTTACAAATAACACACAAAAAAAAGCGAAAAAAGGACTCACACAAGTAAACAAACAGCAAAACAAAAACAAAAATCCCAACCAAAAAAGGAGAACCCCCCCCCCCCCCCACACACACACACACACACACACACACACACACACAAACCCATATAAAAATATTAAAACAAAAATCTCAAATGGATTCACAATTTTCTCTGTCACCAATTGTCCGATTCATTCCGCACCCATGAAAACTCCTCATTTTTCCACAAAATAACATTAATGATGTATGGCGAATAAATAACAAATTTTGTAATATTGGGGAGGGTTAGTATATTGCAGATTTTGCATACCATTGTTAAATCAATTATACTCCAAATTGTATCCATTTGGTTCCAGGAGGCCGTTGTAGTTTTTAAAGTTGAACAGAGCCCAACAAAATGTGTATTGAACACAATGCGAATGATAACAGGCGGTGGTTTGTTTGAAAATACAGCGTGGAAAACAATATTTGCATCTTATACGCAACACAACCCTTCTTCTATTTTGGAAATTCCGGTTTATGACACCACACATCTGCTGGAACCTTCCAAACGAAAACATTTTCATATTTGCACAAGTTCAGAAATTCATAATACTGAAGATGAATAATTCGATTTAATGCTCCCAAATTACAATTTCTTTGGCTTGGGGTGTGGGTAAACATATTTGATTCGAGTCGAGGAACCCATGTACACCCATCAAAGCTCAGAGTGATTTTTGATATTTGTTATTTCCCGAGATATGTAATTTTTGGTGGCCTGGCAAATATTCGTCAATCCGGCTATCTTGAAGATGGAAAACTCTAACATCAAAGGGCTTTGGTGTTAGAAATTTTACCATTAGGCCAAATTTCGTTGAACAAAATGTTGATAACTAACACTTTTTGTGTAATTTTATACTATAGCTTATATAGCTTATATTAACGAATAGGTTCAACATAAACCACCAAATCCATAATTATAAAACAATATACTTATATTGTATTGTGCACCGTGGTTAAAATTTCCCCGACTCAAATCGAGATAACTTAGGGATGGGTGTGAACATTTCCCACCAAAGAATATGAATCCTTCTGCACTTGCATTTCTTTATGTCATACCATTGCGGCTCATTTTTCCTGAACACCCCTCCAAATGAATAATAGACATTTCCAAATGTATATGTTTTATAGCTGATTTAGTAAAAAGAAAGGGTTGAAGATTCCCCTTCAGATTTGACGCATTTATAGAACTACTAGTAAGTCTTGTTCTACGCCCGGAAAAATAATTATATCACAATCAATGACTGCACATGAGCCCATCAATATAGTTTTGTGGGCAGATATTGTCTGTCAACAGATGGATTTTTTAGTTATTTTAATAGGGCGAGCAAAAAGTCCCAAAATGATCGTTTTTGACAAAGGGCGCCCGTGCTTCCGTTGCCTAAAAGCGGCATATATATGATTGATACTGTGATATGAATGATGGTGAAGTGTCTTTCATTTTTATTTTGGGTGGTGAACAGTAACTGTCTTCAGACATTTTGACAAATTTTGTACGAAAGCGCATTAGGGCCATCCAAAATACCACCGCACCACCAATATACAAATACACAAAGTGCTATAACGACTTGCAAGTCATTGTAACGACTTCCATCAACTCGTTATAAGGATACATACACAGAACGACACGATGTGTAAATGAGTTTGTCAATAGGGCACGAGTGCTGTCGCGGAAGGATAGAACGCAGGAAATTCTTCAAGGATTGGCCATTTATAAACGGACAATCCGTACCTAAAATGTTCGTTAATTAAGGACAATCCGACCACGCGTGGCACGCGAGCTTGGGATTGTCCACTAAATGACGACATGTATAGCTAATCCTGCATGTTAGCTTCATATTTAATATGAAGGGCAATAACTCTATAAAGAATGTTAATTTACTAAATAACGGCGATTTGTATGAGAAGAAGTGTTTTTGACGAAATAACGGAGATATTTGAAGAAGAGTTTTTGACGAAATAACGGAAATATTCGAAGAAGTGTTTTAAAAAAAAAGTGCGTAAAACGAATTATTGGACACTTTTGACCCGAACTTGTTAATAATTATTGCTATGATGTTGATGTTAAATTTACTCATGACGTCATCTATATGCCGTTACAGATACTATCCAAAGGGTTAAATAGTTCCAGTTTCATGGTTGAGGCGAACGTCATGTACGTCATGTACGTCATTTTACGTCAACGAGATGCGTATGGAACGTACGTCCCATACGGATTTGTAAATATGGAACAGCAATAACACTGTACTTCTAGGAACAAGCGTGTAATAAATAGAGGATATGAAATGAGTGTTTCTCTCATATGATATTTATGAAACGAGTCTAAGAATTTTCAGTTTTCTCGAGCCTCCGGCGAGAGAAAACTGAAAATTCGTGATGAGTTTCATAAATATCATATGAGAGAAACACGAATTACATATTCTATTTATCATATGACACCTATAAATTTATTATGATGTCCAAAATGCACCCAAATCACTAAATAGCTATATGACATCGGCTGCAAAAGGTTAATGTGACGTCACTTCATTGCACCGGAAGCCCAATTACACCTGGTGAACTAGCAAAAATAATACGCACGCAAAGATATAGTGCGCTATTCTGTTCTCAGTTTGTGACATTATATCGTATATGATAAAAGTATTTATGACTCAATCATTATTTACGTTGGAAAGTATGTCATAAATCAATTTCATATGAACTACTAGTTCATATCACCTTCCGATAATTTGATTGGTTTGTTGACAAAAAGTGTGTTTTGATTGGCTGAATGGCAGCCGGGACCGAGCCGTATCTCTAACTAAATGCAGGTCAAATTCGTGCGCGTCAATCAACGCGATGCCGAAATTCTCGCAATTATAATCTTGAAATATATAGTTTTGGACATTGTTATACGATAAATAGAATATGTAATTCGTATTTATCTAATAAACATACGATATAATGTCACAAACTGAGAACAGAATAGCGCACTATATCTTCGCGTGCATATTATTTTTGCTAGTTCACCAAGTGTAATTGGGCTTCCGGTGCAATTAAGTGACGTCACATTAACCTTTTGCTGCCGATGTCATATAGCTATTTAGTTATTTGTGTGCATTTTGGACATCATAATCAATTTATAGGTGTCATATGATAAATAGAATATGTAATTCGTGTTTCTCTCATATGATATTTATGAAACTCATCACGAATTTTCAGTTTTCTCTCGCCGGAGGCTCGAGAAAACTGAAAATTCTTAGACTCGTTTCATAAATATCATATGAGAGAAACACTCATTTCATATCCTCTATTTATAACATTATAACGACTTCCAACTACTCGTTATAACGAGTAGCGACTTGTTATAAGTTATAAGTCGTTATAACGACTTGTAGAAAACTGTTCAAGTCATTATAACGTCTTCTGACAACTCGTTATAACGACTTGCAAGTAGTTATAACGAGTTATAAGTGGAAGTCGTTATAGCGAATTGTGTAGTTTTATATTTGGGGGTGCGGTGGTGTTTCGGATGGCCCTTTCGTAAATTTTGTGTTCAATCCTACGAGACACATTTGATCAACTGGACTAATATGACCTAGCAACCGAAAAGACACTAAGGCGAATAGACAGAGGACAATATTCAGTAATTCAATATAAAGTTAATGATGTCGATTCACTAAAGTTATGCGGGAGATGAATCTATACCATCGGTCAGAGAGAGAAAAACTACGCATATTGCCCTACTTTCCAATCAAACAGAATACGGAAGCCATCTTCGACATATTGTTGTTTCAATAAGAAATGAGTGAGTCGAGGATGAAAGTTAATGGAAAGCGACATGGGCTTAATATTTGAGTGATTTCATTCTTGGAAAAGGTGCAAGTCTGTGGACAATTAATTATTGATAGAGGAATTTCCCCCTTGGATTGTGACTTCAGCGCACGCAATATGAAATGTGTACTGAATCGCCCGAATGTTTACCTGCGGCCACTTCATATATTCTCGAACCTTGATATCGGTATCTAATGCAGTTAACCATTTCTGTACTAAATGGATTCTCCCAGTCAGTTATAAACGTATACACAGGACTGGTTTGATATTCATTTGAAGGGATGCTAATGATTTGTAACCAGACGAAATGATAATACAAGCGCAGAAGAATTCATTTCAGCCAAACCTTGGCTGTTTATTTCACACCTGTTTCTGGGATAACCTGTGTGTCGACTGAGAACCTGTGTGTCAATTGAGGAGAACACACGGAGGATTTGTGTAAATGTTAGCCCAAACGACATTTCGAAGTAACGACGGCTTTGTTGTTTATTTCGAGGAATAATACCGCATCATATGAATTCAGCCCAAATATATTGACAGGTGTCAAGGGTCTAACTCTATACTGAGCAATAAAAAACTAATATTAATAAATACCGAGTATATTTAATTTAACGCCAATGGGTCGTTTATGTGCGTTTAAGAGTGTATTTATGCCTAAAGCAAAGTGAAATAACGATCTTAAAATGAATTGGCCGGTATATTTTATTAGTTATCAGGGTTACCAGGGTCGTAGTTGCATAAATTACAATATATTTTATGTTTATGCTAAGATAACTTGATCGGTATTGAGGTTAACACAAATCCCATATATGGAAATTCCAAATATGGAAAGTGACGTGCGCAAAACAGATACAATGGTCTTACTAAAAACGAAGCAATAATGATAACAACAAACACCGACCCAGTTAAATAATGACATTAAATGGCGCTGTATTGCGTCTTTAAGAGTGTGTTGATGTCTCTATCATGTGATTAACTAATTAAAAATTATTTCGCCTACATATTTCGATAATTATCAGGTCCGCAGTTCGATTATGAAACGTTAAGATTATTGCTTGGTATTTGTTTCAAATCAGATAGCTGCATCTCGGTTATCTGGATCAGATATATTTATAGCGTCGAAGCGAAGACATGTTGTCAAATTCCACGTCTGAATACGCGTCTTATTCTCACTTATACCGTGTTTATATCAGTTTTATTCTATGTGTTGTTGTGTATTGTATTACTTTGATCAAGGTTGCGCTTATGTTATTCTCACAAAAGGTAAATTTGATGCGTGTTAGATGCGTGTTTACATTTCAAAATTGCGTCTGCCATGTACAGTACCACTAACAGTGCGACGGAATTCCACATGTCCGAGCGCCATTGATTCCTTAATTACGAGACTAATTTATCGAATGAGGTCAAATTTTCGCATATAACAAGACTCGTATGTTATTCTTCACCATTCTGACGAGTGCCGACTTTCATTTCGCATTATTTTCGTTTTTATCGAAAAATAATCGTTCTCTATGCTGTTGTATGGACTGGAGATTCCCATGTAAATATTTCAACCAAAAAAAATTCATTGTTTTGCCAATTTCAAGCTAGTTTATAGCATGGTCATGGCATAATGTGGCCTAGCGAGTGTCGGTAGACGTTTCTTGTATTCATTGGTGGAGAATATAACATGTTCTGAGGGGACTACTCACCATTGACTGTTTAGTAAATAAAGCGTTAATCTTTAACGATTTTCTGGAAGTGTATACGTAGGGGGTAACACAAGAAGTTATAACGTGTTCTTGACATGCATTGGAGCTTTAATAAAGTTCACATAAACCGTTTGCACACGCGATTGTCGACATAACGCCCACGTGCGTTTAAATGACTTGTATATGTGAAAATCATTCACGAGAAGGGATTTAAACACGTTATCATAAATCCAATCAGTGTAATTTATAACGAAACAAAGCTTTGTTTCGTACATAGGCTATCTGATTTTGTGACGTCACCAATTTTTTATATAATACGAGGAACGGTTTTTGGGAGATGCGAGCGCTTTTGTCGCACAGTATAGCGGTGACCTTACATCATTAATGTCGTAATCGGCGTTAAAGAGGCCAACCCAAATCAATCGACGTGCAACATTCTCCTATTTATATAAACGTCATAAAATCATTTAATTGTTTTTCATTTATAAGGGTCTGTCATGAATTTTGTCGTGACAGCCACAACACGATATGTATACGTGCATCTCAAAGCTTTATTTTCCAACTAATGCACAGCTGCGGGTTGAGCATAAACCATCCGCCTCCTATACGTACATGGTTAATGGGTCCATGTATAGCGCCTCCCATGTACGTACATGGTTAATGGATCCATGTAGCGCCTCCTATACGTACATGGTTAATGAATCCATGTAGCGCCTCCTATACGTACATGGTTAATGGGTCCATGTAGCGCCCTCTATACGTACATGGTTATTGAATCCATGTAGGGCCTCCTATACGTACATGGTTAATGAGTCCATGTAGCGCATCCTATACGTACATGGTTAACGAATCCATGTAACGCCCTCTATACGTACATGGTTAATGGGTCCATGTAGCGCCCTCTATACGTACATGGTTAATGGTTCCATGTAGCGCCTCCTATACTTACATGGTTAATGTGTCCATGTAGCGCCTCATATACGTACATGGTTAATGGGTCCATGTAGCGCCTTCTATACGAACATGGTTAAGGACCCACGTAGCTCCTCCTATAGGTACATGGTTAATGAGTCCATGTAGCGCCTCCTGTACGTACATGGTTAATGAATCCATGTAACGCCCTCTATACGTACATGGTTAATGGGTCCATGTAGCGCCCTCTATACGTACATGGTTAATGGTTCCATGTAGCGCCTCCTATACGTACATGGTTAATGGGTCCATGTAGCGCCTTCTATACGTACATGGTTAAGGGTCCATGTAGCTCCTCCTATAGGTACATGGTTAATGAGTCCATTTAGTGCCTCCTATGCGTACATGGTTAATGAATCCATGTAACGCCCTCTACACGTACATGGTTAATGGGTCCATGTAGCGCCCTCTATACGTACATGGTTAATGGTTCCATGTAGCGCCTCCTATACTTTCAAGGTTAATGGGTCCATGTAGCGCCTCCTATACGTACATGGTTAATGGGTCCATGTAGCGCCTTCTATACGTACATGGTTAAGGACCCACGTAGCTCCTCTTATACGCACATGGTTAATGGGTCCATGTAGCGCCTCCTATACGAAAATGGTTAATGGGTCCATTTAGCGCCTCCTATACGTACATGGTTAATGAGTCCATGTAGCGCCCTCTATACGTACATGGTTATTGAATCCATGTAGGGCCTCCTATACGTACATGGTTAATGGGTCCATGTAGCGCCTCCTATACGTACATGGTTAATGGGTCCATGTAGCGCCTTCTATACGTACATGGTTATTGAATCCATGTAGGGCCTCCTATACGTACATGGTTAATGAGTCCATGTAGCGCCTCCTATACGTACATGGTTAATGAATCCATGTAACGCCCTCTTTACGTACATGGTTAATGGGTCCATGTAGCGCCCTCTATACGTACATGGTTAATGGTTCCATGTAGCGCCTCCTATACTTACATGGTTAATGTGTCCATGTAGCGCCTCATATACGTACATGGTTAATGGGTCCATGTAGCGCCTTCTATACGTACATGGTTAAGGACCCACGTAGCTCCTCTTATACGCACATGGTTAATGGGTCCATGTAGCGCCTCCTATACGTACATGGTTAATGGGTCCATTTAGCGCCTCCTATACGTACATGGTTAATGAGTCCATGTAGCGCCATCTATACGTACATGGTTATTGAATCCATGTAGGGCCTCCTATACGTACATGGTTAATGGGTCCATGTAGCGCCTCCTATACGTACATGGTTAATGAATCCATGTAGCGCCTCCTATACGTACATGGTTAATGGGTCCATGTAGCGCCCTCTATACGTACATGGTTATTGAATCCATGTAGGGCCTCCTATACGTACATGGTTAATGGGTCCATGTAGCGCCTCCTATACGTACATGGTTAATGAATCCATGTAGCGCCTCCTATACGTACATGGTCAATGAATCCATGTAGCGCCCTCTATACGTACATGGGTAATGCGTCCATGTAGCACCTGCTATACGTACATGGTTAATGAATCCATGTAGCGCCTCCTATACGTACATGGTTAATGAATCCATGTAGCGCCTCCTATACGTACATGGTTAATGGGTCCATGTAGTGCCTCCTATATACGTACATGGTTAATGTGTCCATGTAGCGCCTCCTATACGTACATGGTTAATGTGTCCATGTAGTGCCTCCTATGCGTACATGGTTAATGGTTCCATGTAGCGCCTCCTATACGTACATGGTTAATGTGTCCATGTAGCGCCTCCTATACGTACATGGTTAATGGGTCCATGTAGCGCCTCCTATACGTACATGGTTAATGGGTCCATGTAGGGCCTTTTATACGTACATGGTTAATGGGTCCATGTAGCGCCTCCTATACGTACATGGTTAATGGTTCCATGTAGCGCCTCCTATACGTACATGGTTAATTGTTCCATGTAGCGCCTCCTATACGTACATGGTTAATGTGTCCATGTAGCGCCTCCTATACGTACATGGTTAATGAGTCCATGTAGCGCCTCCTATACGTACATGGTTAATGGGTCCATGTAGCGCCTTCTATACGTACATGGTTAAGGATCCACGTAGCCTCCTATACGTACATGGTTGATGGGTCCATGTAGCGCCTCCAATACGTACATGGTTAATGAATCCATGTAGCGCCCTCTATACGTACATGGTTAATGGGTCCATGTAGCGCCTCCTATACGTACATGGTTAATGGGTCCATGTAGGGCCTTTTATACGTACATGGTTAATGGGTCCATGTAGCGCCTCCTATACGTACATGGTTAATGGGTCCATGTAGGGCCTTTTATACGTACATGGTTAATGGGTCCATGTAGCGCCTCCTATACGTACATGGTTAATGGTTCCATGTAGCGCCTCATATACGTACATGGTTAATTGTTCCATGTAGCGCCTCCTATACGTACATGGTTAATGGATCCATGTAGCGCCCTCTATACGTACATGGTTAATGAGTCCATGTAGCGCCTTCTGTACGTACATGGTTAAGGATCCACGTAGCTCCTCCTATACGTACATGGTTAATGAGTCCATGTAACGCCTCCTATCCGTACATGGTTAATGAATCCATGTAGCGCCTTCTATACGTACATGGTTCAGGATCCACGTAGCTCCTCCTATACGTACATGGTTAATGGGTCCATGTAGCGCCTCCTATACGTACATGGTTAATGGGTCCATGTAGTGCCTCCTATACGTACATGGTTAATGAATCTATGTAGCGCCCTCTATACGTACATGGTTAATGATTCCATGCAGCGCCTCCTATACGTACATGGTTAATGGTTCCATGTAGCGCCTCCTATCCGTACATGGTTAATGGATCCATGTAGCGCCCTCTATACGTACATGGTTAATGAGTCCATGTAGCGCCTTCTATACGTACATGGTTAAGGATCCACGTAGCTCATCATATACGTACATGGTTAATGAGTCCATGTAGCGCCTTCTATACGTACATGGTTAAGGATCCACGTAGCTCCTCCTATACATACATGGTTAATGGGTCTATGTAGCGCCTCCTTTACGTACATGGTTAATGGGTCCATGTAGCTCTCCTTTACGTACATGGTTAATGTGTCCATGTAGCGCCTCCTATACGTACATGGTTAATGAGTCCATGTAGCGCCTTCTATACGTACATGGTTAATGATCCACTAGCTCCTCCTATACATACATGGTTAATGGGTCCATGTAGCGCCTCCTTTACGTACATGGTTAATGGGTCCATGTAGCTCCTCCTATACGTACATGGTTAATGGGTCCATGTAGCGCCTCCTATACGTACATGGTTAATGAATCCATGTAGCGCCCTCTATAGTACAAGGTTAATGGGTCCATGTAGCGCCTCCTATACGTACATGATTAATGATTCCATGTAGCGCTCATATACGTACATGGTTAATGAGTCTATGTAGCGCCTCATATACGTACATGGTTAATGGGTCCATGTAGCGCCTCCTATACGCACATGGTTAATGGATCCATGTAGCGCCTCCTATATACGTACATGGTTAATGGGTCCATGTAGCGCCTCCTATACGTACATGGTTAATGGTTCCATGTAGAGCCTCCTATACGTACATGGTGAATGAGTCCATGTAGCGCCTCCTATACGTACATGGTTAATGAATCCATGTAGCGCCCTCTATACGTACATGGTTAATGTGTCCATGTAGCGCCTCCCATACGTACATGGTTAATGGTTCCATGTAGCGCCTCCTATACTTACATGGTTAATGCGTCCATGTAGCGCCTCCTATACGTACATGGTTAATGGGCCCATGCAGCGCCTTCTATGCGTACATGGTTAATGGGCCCATGCAGCGCCTTCTATGCGTACATGGTTAAGGATCCACGTAGCCTCCTATACGTACATGGTTGATGGGTCCATGTAGCGCCTCCTATACGTAGATGGTTAATGAATCCATGTAGCGCCCTCTATACGTACATGGTTGATGGGTCCATGTAGCGCCCTCTATACGTACATGGTTATTGAATCCATGTAGGGCCTCCTATACGTACATGGTTAATGGGTCCATGTAACGCCTCCTATACGTACATGGTTAATGAATCCATGTAGCGCCTCCTATACGTTCATGGTTAATGAATCCATGTAGCGCCCTCTATACGTACATGGTTATTGAATCCATGTAGGGCCTAATATACGTACATGGTTAATGCGTCCATGTAGCACCTGCTATACGTACATGGTTAATGAATCCATGTAGCGCCTCCTATACGTACATGGTTAATGGGTCCATGTAGTGCCTCCAATATACGTACATGGTTAATGTGTCCATGTAGCGCCTCCTATACGTACATGGTTAATGTGTCCATGTAGTGCCTCCTATGCGTTCATGGTTAATGGTTCCATGTAGCGCCTCCTATACGTACATGGTTAATGTGTCCATGTAGCGCCTCCTATACGTACATGGTTAATGGGTCCATGTAGCGCCTCCTATACGTACATGGTTAATGGTTCCATGTAGCGCCTCCTATACGTACATGGTTAATTGTTCCATGTAGCGCCTCCTATACGTACATGGTTAATGGGTCCATGTAGCGCCTCCTATACGTACATGGTTAATGGGTCCATGTAGCGCCTTCTATACGTACATGGTTAAGGATCCACGTAGCCTCCTATACGTACATGGTTGATGGGTCCATGTAGCGCCTCCTATACGTACATGGTTAATGAATCCATGTAGCGCCCTCTATACGTACATGGTTAATGGGTCCATGTAGCGCCTCCTATACGTACATGGTTAATGGGTCCATGTAGGGCCTTTTATACGTACATGGTTAATGGGTCCATGTAGCGCCTCCTATACGTACATGGTTAATGGGTCCATGTAGGGCCTTTTATACGTACATGGTTAATGGGTCCATGTAGCGCCTCCTATACGTACATGGTTGATGGTTCCATGTAGCGCCTCCTATACGCACATGGTTAATTGTTCCATGTAGCGCCTCCTATACGTACATGGTTAATGGATCCATGTAGCGCCCTCTATACGTACATGGTTAATGAGTCCATGTAGCGCCTTCTGTACGTACATGGTTAAGGATCCACGTAGCTCCTCCTATACGTACATGGTTAACGAGTCCATGTAACGCCTCCTATCCGTACATGGTTAATGAATCCATGTAGCGCCTTCTATACGTACATGGTTCAGGATCCACGTAGATCCTCCTATACGTACATGGTTAATGGGTCCATGTAGCGCCTCCTATACGTACATGGTTAATAGGTCCATGTAGTGCCTCCTATACGTACATGGTTAATGAATCTATGTAGCGCCCTCTATACGTACATGGTTAATGATTCCATGTAGCGCCTCCTATACGTACATGGTTAATGGTTCCATGTAGCGCCTCCTATCCGTACATGGTTAATGGATCCATGTAGCGCCCTCTATACGTACATGGTTAATGAGTCCATGTAGCGCCTTCTATACGTACATGGTTAAGGATCCACGTAGCTCCTCCTATACGTACATGGTTAATGAGTCCATGTAGCGCCTTCTATACGTACATGGTTAAGGATCCACGTAGCTCCTCCTATACATACATGGTTAATGGGTCCATGTAGCGCCTCCTTTACGTACATGGTTAATGGGTCCATGTAGCTCCTCCTTTACGTACATGGTTAATGTGTCCATGTAGCGCCTCCTATACGTACATGGTTAGTGAGTCCATGTAGCGCCTTCTATACGTACATGGTTAAGAATCCACGTAGCTCCTCCTATACATACATGGTTAATGGGTCCATGTAGCGCCTCCTTTACGTACATGGTTAATGGGTCCATGTAGCTCCTCCTATACGTACATGGTTAATGGGTCCATGTAGCGCCTCCTATACGTACATGATTAATGATTCCATGTAGCGCCTCATATACGTACATGGTTAATGAGTCTATGTAGCGCCTCATATACGTACATGGTTAATGGGTCCATGTAGCGCCTCCTATACGCACATGGTTAATGGATCCATGTAGCGCCTCCTATATACGTACATGGTTAATGGGTCCATGTAGCGCCTCCTATACGTACATGGTTAATGGTTCCACGTAGCGCCTCCTATACGTACATGGTGAATGAGTCCATGTAGCGCCTCCTATACGTACATGGTTAATGAATCCAAGTAGCGCCCTCTATACGTGCATGGTTAATGTGTCCATGTAGCGCCTCCCATACGTACATGGTTAATGGTTCCATGTAGCGCCTCCTATACTTACATGGTTAATGCGTCCATGTAGCGCCTCCTATACGTACATTGTTAATGGGTCCACGCAGCGCCTTCTATGCGTACATGGTTAAGGATCCACGTAGCCTCCTATACGTACATGGTTGATGGGTCCATGTAGCGCCTCCTATACGTAGATGGTTAATGAATCCATGTAGCGCCCTCTATACGTACATGGTTAATGGGTCCATGTAGCGCCTCCTATACGTACATGGTTAATGATTCCATGTAGCGTTCCTATACGTACATGGTTTATGGTTCCATGTAGCGCCTCCTATCGTACATGGTTAATGGATCCATGTAGCGCCCTCTATGCGTACATGGTTAATGAGTCCATGTAGCGCCTTCTGTACGTACATGTTTAAGGATCCACGTAGCTCCTCCTATACGTACATGGTTAATGAGTCCATGTAACGCCTCCTATCCGTACATGGTTAATGAATCCATGTAGCGCCTTCTATACGTACATGGTTCAGGATCCACGTAGCTCCTCCTATACGTACATGGTTAATGGGTCCATGTAGCGCCTCCTATACGTACATGGTTAATGGGTCCATGTAGTGCCTCCTATACGTACATGGTTAATGAATCTATGTAGCGCCCTCTATACGTACATGGTTAATGATTCCATGTAGCGCCTCCTATACGTACATGGTTAATGGTTCCATGTAGCGCCTCCTATCCGTACATGGTTAATGGATCCATGTAGCGCCCTCTATACGTACATGGTTAATGAGTCCATGTAGCTCCTTCTATACGTACATGGTTAAGGATCCACGTAGCTCCTCCTATACGTACATGGTTAATGGGTCCATGTAGCGCCTTCTATACGTACATGGTTAAGGATCCACGTAGCTCCTCCTATACATACATGGTTAATGGGTCCATGTAGCGCCTCCTTTACGTACATGGTTAATGGGTCCATGTAGCTCCTCCTTTACGTACATGGTTAATGTGTCCATGTAGCGCCTCCTATACGTACATGGTTAATGAGTCCATGTAGCGCCTTCTATACGTACATGGTTAAGGATCCACGTAGCTCCTCCTATACATACATGGTTAATGGGTCCATGTAGCGCCTCCTTTACGTACATGGTTAATGGGTCCATGTAGCTCCTCCTATACGTACATGGTTAATGGGTCCATGTAGCGCCTCCTATACGTACATGGTTAATGAATCCATGTAGCGCCCTCTATAGTACATGGTTAATGGGTCCATGTAGCGCCTCCTATACGTACATGATTAATGATTCCATGTAGCGCCTCATATACGTACATGGTTAATGAGTCTATGTAGCGCCTCTTATACGTACATGGTTAATGGGTCCATGTAGCGCCTCCTATACGCACATGGTTAATGGATCCATGTAGCGCCTCCTATAAACGTACATGGTTAATGGGTCCATGTAGCGCCTCCTATACGTACATGGTTAATGGTTCCATGTAGCGCCTCCTATACGTACATGGTGAATGAGTCCATGTAGCGCCTCCTATACGTACATGGTTAATGAATCCATGTAGCGCCCTCTATACGTACATGGTTAATGTGTCCATGTAGCGCCTCCCATACGTACATGGTTAATGGTTCCATGTAGCGCCTCCTATACTTACATGGTTAATGCGTCCATGTAGCGCCTCCTATACGTACATGGTCAATGGGTCCATGCAGCGCCTTCTATGCGTACATGGTTAAGGACCCACGTAGCTCCTCTTATACGCACATGGTTAATGGGTCCATGTAGCGCCTCATATACGTACATGGTTAATGAATCCATGTAGCGCCCTCTATACGTACATGGTTAATGGGTCCATGTAGCGCCTCCTATACGTACATGGTTAATGATTCCATGTAGCGCCTCCTATACGTACATGGTTAATGAGTCCATGTAGCGCCTCATATACGTACATGGTTAATGGGTCCATGTAGCGCCTCCTATACGTACATGGTTAATGGATCCATTTAGCGCCTCCTATATACGTACACGGTTAATGGGTCCATGTAGCGCCTCCTATATACGTTCACGGTTAATGGTTCCATGTAGCGCCTCCTATACGTACATGGTTAATGGGTCCATGTAGCACCTGCTATACGTACATGGTTAAAGAATCCATGCAGCGCCTCCTATACGTACATGGTTAATGGGTCCATGTAGCGCCTCCTATATACGTACATGGTTAATGTGTCCATGTAGCGCCTCCTATACGTACATGGTTAATGTGTCCATGTAGTGCCTCATATACGTACATGGTTAATGGGTCCATCTAGCGCCTCCTATACGTACGTGGTTAATGGATCCATGTAGCGCCTCCTATACGTATATGGTTAATGGGTTCATGTGAACTCATTTGGGAAAATAAAGCGACGACCGAAAAACTTATAAGGCCCGTTCCAAACGACGGATTTTTGTCGACTCGAATCGAATTGTATTAAATCCGTCGGTGATGCGTCTGTGGTCGATTTTGTTACAGACGGAAGCATCTTTGTCGCGTCGAATCTAATACATCGGTCGATTTATTTAAAGGTGGATTCCCGGTTACCGTCAAAAATTGGTCACGCGTATATATAGAGGCCTATATATACCGGTATATGTTATACATATATATATATACTAAACTACAGTATAAATTAATATATTAATAATAAATTAATATATGTGCTCATGTATATGAGGATGTATATAGTACATATAGGTATATAATATACTATAATAGGCGCTACAAATAAATGTTATATCGTGCAACCAATTGCCATATATATATATATATATATATATATATATATATATATATATATGTATACCATGCATGTAAATACCGGTATACAAGAATTATTATAAATCAGAGACTACCACCCCCTACCCCTTATAATAATGATTACCGGAATATTAATTATTATAAATCATAGGCTACCACCCTATATCCTTTATAATAAGGAATACCGGTATATATTAATTATTATAATTCATAGGCTACTATCCATACCCCTCATAATAAGTAATACCGGTTTATATGAATTATTATAAATCTGAGGCTACCACTCTGCCCCTTATAATAAGGAATACCGGAATATATTGATTATTATAAATCATAGGCTACCACCCTATATTCTGTATAATAAGGAATACCGGTATCTATGAATATTATAAATCATAGGCTACTATCCCTACCCCTCATAATAAGTAATACCGGTATATATAAATTATTATAAATCATAGGCTACCACTCTGCCCCTTATAATAAGTAATACCGGAATATATGAATTATTATAAATAAGAGGTTACCACCCCTATACCCCTCATAATATGTAATGCCGGTAAAGATGATTTATTATTAATCAGTGGTACCACCCCTACCCCTTATAATAAGTAATACCGGTATATATTAATTATTATACATCAGAAACTACCACCCCTATCCCTTATAATAAGGAATATCGGTCTATATGAATTATTATAAATCAGTTGCTACAACCCATGTCCCTTATACCGGTATATATGAATTATTATAAATCATTGATAATATATCCATTATAAGATGTGAGTCAGTGACATGCCATCTTCGTTGAGAAATCAAACTGCCATAATAATTAAAATTTTCACAATGTTACCTAAGCAATTCTTATAGATATATCTTTCTTTATAACAAAGAGAGCGTGCGACAAATGACGTCATGTTGGTATCATTATCATAGCATTTGCATTCGTTATTCGGAAACTTTCGGCTCTTCTCGTCACATGTATTAGATTCGAGTCGACAAAAATCCGTCGTTTGAAACCAAGACGGATTTCAGACGCATCACCGACAAAGATTCGTCTGAATTGGACGGAGATTCGTCTGTGGTGCGTCTGACACGGATCTAATTGTTTCAAACGTCGCATTTTAGACGCATTTAATACAATTGTGGGTCTGGTATTAGATTCGAGTCGACAAAAATCCATCGTTTGGAACGGCCTCCCTGTGTCACAGTAACCATGGTGGGCAATTGTCTCCAAACTCCAGCACCGTAAAGAAGCACACATATTACAAGAAAACCATAGTCAGAAATGGTAACGGCACTCAAGATCATATATTATATACCCATAATTGTAATTATAGAATATAAAATATATTGGTTTCGCGAATGACCAACTCAGAATTCCGTTAAAATAACAATAACAACCAGCACCTAATTAACGAACCGGCGGCCGTCTCCGACCACAACCATCAGTGAGCTGCAGAACGAAAAATATCTATAAAAATCAGCATTATTGACATAATATTGTAAAGGACAATAAACGAAATTGAAATTCCCACCTACACCTATTACCGGACTCGGCCTCTTGGTCGCGCAGTTCGACTTTTAAACCGGAACAAAACCATTATCTATAAATAAAACACTCAGCTAACCACATCTATCTAGAATTTTGACAACAGTATACACGCGGGGCGCGCGTAATGACATCTCTATTAAGAGAAACCATTACTCGAATGAGAACACGAAACAACCGACTCCCCATATAAGTGGCAAGTTGGGAAAACTCAGAAACCTCGACAAAGTGTCAAACATGAGATGGGAGACGAATACCATTATATACTTGTCTGCAGTTCATTAGAATCGGCACGTCGCACAAGCCAATATTTTACTTTATATTTTATTTTATATGGCATAAGCCAATATTTTCACACCCACACAACAAGAGATAAACTGGTCGCATTATTCAACTCAACAAACAAGAAAAACTTGTCAAATTAGCGAAATTATGCTCAATCATTTTTACAACTGCTGCTTTAAATACGTAGCACATCGATGTGCCGAGATATGGCGCGATCACTCAGTTACTCTCACAGCATACACCCCAATGACCCCACATTTTACCAAATACTTTTTTTCTTGATTCATTACATTATATTATTTTGATGTTTACATCTATATTTCATATATTATTTCTTGAAACCTCCAGTTCCAAGATACGGAAGGAGGCGAATACAAATATTGATTGATTGACTCATTGGGCAAATAAAGCGACCGAAAGACTTATAACTTGCCACAGTAACCATGGTGGTCTCAAAATTTATTATCCATTATATAAGAACATATCTATATAAAATCTTCGTACTATGTATTAATATACTTATATCTTCATTATATATGGAGGATAAATAAATAAATATATAAATATTTATATTTTTATATTGAAATCCTATCACTGTTTGCAAAGAACCAATCGTAAGGGAGCTATCATATGGTGCTAATAATGACTATACATATATGTTATATATATCATATAGTTATGTATAGGGTATACACCTTATATGCGGGTTATCGAAAAAATGATGTTTAAAGTGATGTTAAACACTCCAGTAGGGTAATCAAATAGAAATGGAGAATAATCTTGCTCAAAGCAGTTATTTTTATGAATATTAATCAAAATTTACAACACACACAGTCAGTCTTATATATTTATTAAATGCAATGAGTATCGATGGCGAAATCATTTGCGTTAGTTTATCGCCGATTGTTGCGTCCCGAAATCGAGATGTAAATATTTACAACAGAGCGTAGTTCAGACTATGTTTTCTATGGAGTTGCATGGTCGATTTCTTTGAGATTTTGGGCGATGTTAGTAGAATTATACATTCCCTCAGTTGGCATAGCGCCTGAGTACTAATTTATCAGTTTCGCGCATCCGAACAAGTCCATAATATGTCTTTAAACATTAAACCTATAGTAAAGCTCACATATCACATTCAGTTCTAGTGCCATGGAATAATTTGGTTAGAAATATGTTAGATGTTTTATACGGGCTTTCTATGCATATACATCTTAAAAGACTAATTCAAGTCATAAAATCTACCAAACCTTCATCACATCTTCAGCATGGAACAATAATGAGTTACTCTTTTCACAGTCATTGTAAAACAAAGAGCGTTTCTCTCACATCTGCGGATAATTGTAATCCCCTTCTGGCTGGTGCGGATAAAAAATAATTGGAAATTACTCTGAAACGGAACAAGGCAATCATACCACGTATACACTTACTCTAGTGTGCCCTAAATATAGTTTGTGTTTCTTTAATATAGAATTTACTTAAATATGTATTCGGGGTTACTCATATCGCGTTAACAATCTTGCTTGATAAGCACCACAATGTATAACTGCAACACTACTTGGAGCCCACATTTGAAAATTCAGAGTATTGCACTTGAGAAGGTTCAGCGAAGAGCGACTAAATTGGTCACATAAATACAACACCTTAACTACCGAGATCGCCTCATAAAACTCAACTTAATGTCAATGAAATATAGACGATTTAGGGGCGATCTTATCGAGGTTTATAAATACCTGAATGGAATGTATAACACGGACCCATGTAATTACTTTGTATTCGCTGACTACACAAGGACCAGAGGACATCAACTCAAATTACAAGGGACAAAATACAAAAAGGACATCCGGAAATATTTTTTCACAAATCGTGTAATTTCTCATTGGAACAGTTTACCTGATTTCGTAGTCGAAAGTGGGTCATTGGAAGATTTCAAGAAAGGCATAGACTCATATTGCTATGCCCGTAAATACAGCCATGATTTTGAAGACCAGTGACATTTAATTTCATTTCTGATGTATGATATTTAACTGATCCGGGACAAAGAGCCAGAGGCTCGTTCTGGTTATATTTGATATATTGATATTGATAACACACGTTTGTATTGGGGAAAATAATCAGTCAAGTCTAGAATTAATGTTATTTAGTGGAATACTTGAGGGACAATTAAATTGACAGAACAAAAACAATTGTCGATTCTGCTTATAGTAAAACTGTTCAGCGCCACAAACCTAGTGGCCTTCCCAGAACTAGACTTTATAAAATATATTGGTGCCGTATCTAGAGGTATCGAACCCTGAATACATCTTTGTATTCATCCGCCATCCTTATGTTTATATATCATTCAGGGGCAACATGAAGACGACCAAGAATGGTCATGCTGCTCCTGTACAATACTTATCATATAATTGTTCATAATTTGTTTGTTATATCATTTGTTATTGTACAAATAAAAAATCAATAAAAAAAATATTACTGCCCGGATAGTGACTCGGAACACCAAAATAACAACGAATAACCACAGTACTCGAGAACTAGAATGCACTCAGAGAGATGCCAACGTGCGCAAAATTGTAATAAACAATAATTTAAAAAATAATTTCACTGTATTTTACTTAATTTATTTATAGAGAATAATAAATCAAGATACCGATATCTATTATATATTTTGAAAGATCTGTGTGTTTGTTTGTGTGTGTGTGTGTGTGTTTGAAATCGATGGACTCAAAAACGACTAAGCCAATTTCGATGAAATTTGGTATTTGGATGTGTTTTCGGCCGGAGACGAACATAGGCATATTTATTTGTCCGTGCGAGGTCAACTTTTCACGTGCGGAGGTCAAATCTGTTTTTACGCCGTTTTTGCGCTAATATATTTCAGTTCGGTGCTCACAAATCGATTCGATATAGCGCGAATAATAAATTGCCAGTCATATAATTTGCACGGTTAGAATCTGTGGCGTGTCCTCTTTCCAACGATATATAATACTAGAAGGTGACCCGACTTCGTCCGGGCTATTAAAAAACCAAATTTCAAGTCGATTGCTCCACCCGTTTCCTAGATCTGGTCTGCGCATGCGCGAAGCTGGTGTCGCACGTGCTCGGCGACCCGATAAAATTCGTATCCGGGGCAAGATACATTCACATACCAAATTTAAAGTCAATATCTCAACCCGTTTCCGAGATCTCGTCTGCGCATGCGCGAAGCTGGCGTCGCACGTGCTCGGTGACCCGATAAAATTCGTATCCGGGGCAAGATACATTCACATACCAAATTTCAAGTCGATAGCTACACCCGTTTTCGAGATATATAGCCCAATGTCATTTGCGGATACCTCGGCCGGTGATGAGTTAACGCGACACAGTCAAATGCATCGGCAGGGTGAGAGTTAACGTAATCTAACTTTATGACCTCTGACGACGTCATAGAAATTACGCATTGATTTTATCCTGATAAAAGCATCGTACCACTTGTACCTAATAATTGAGGCAGATAACTAAAACGGATACATACATATTATATATCGTTGGAAAGATGAAGCCACACAGATTCTAACCGTGCAAATTATATGACTGGCAATTTATTATTCGCGCTATATCGAATCGATTTGTGAGCACCGAACTGAAATATAGTAGCGCAAAACGGCGTAAAAAACAGATTTGACCTCGGCACGTGAAAAGTTGACCTCGGATCTGAAAATCAATATGCCTATGTTCGTCTCCGGCCGAAAATACATCCAAATACCAAGTTTCATCGAAATTGGCTTAGTCGTTTTTGAGTCCATCGATTTCAAACACACACACAAACACATACACACACACACAGATCTTTCAAAATATATAATAGACTAGAAGGTGACCCGACTTCGTCCGGGCTATTAAAAAACCAAATTTCAAGTCGATTGCTCCACCCGTTTCCTAGATCTGGTCTGCGCATGCGCGAAGCTGGTGTCGCACGTGCTCGGCGACCCGATAAAATTCGTATCCGGGGCAAGATACATTCACATACCAAATTTAAAGTCAATATCTCAACCCGTTTCCGAGATCTCGTCTGCGCATGCGCGAAGCTGGCGTCGCACGTGCTCGGCGACCCGATAAAATTCGTATCCGGGGCAAGATACATTCACATACCAAATTTCAAGTCGATAGCTACACCCGTTTCCGAGATATATAGCCCAATGTCATTTGCGGATACCTCGGCCGGTGATGAGTTAACGCGACACAGTCAAATGCATCGGCAGGGTGAGAGTTAACGTAATCTAACTTTATGACCTCTGACGACGTCATAGAATTTACGCATTGATTTTATCCCGATAAAAGCATCGTACCACTTGTACCTAATAATTGAGGCAGATAACTAAAACGGATACATACATATTATATATCGTTGGAAAGATGAAGCCACACAGATACTAACCGTGCAAATTATATGACTGGCAATTTATTATTCGCGCTATATCGAATCGATTTGTGAGCACCGAACTGAAATATATTAGCGCAAAAACGGCGTAAAAATAGATTTGACCTCCGCACGTGAAAAGTTGACCTCGCACGGACAAATAAATATGCCTATGTTCGTCTCCGGCCGAAAACACATCCAAATACCAAATTTCATCGAAATTGGCTTAGTCGTTTTCGAGTCCATCGATTTCAAACACACACACACACACACACACACACACACACACACACACAAACAAACAAACACATACACACACAGATCTTTCAAAATATATAATAGACTAGAAGGTGACCCGACTTCGTCCGGGCTATTCAAAAACCAAATTTCAAGTCGATAGCTCCACCCGTTTCCTAGATCTGGTCTGCGCATGCGCGAAGCTGGTGTCGCACGTGCTCGGCGACCCGATAAAATTCGTATCCGGGGCAAGATACATTCACATACCAAATTTCAAGTCGATAGCTACACCCGTTTCCGAGATATATAGCCCAATGTCATTTGCGGATACCTCGGCCGGTGATGAGTTAACGCGACACAGTCAAATGCATCGGCAGGGTGAGAGTTAACGTAATCTAACTTTATGACCTCTGACGACGTCATAGAAATTACGCATTGATTTTATCCCGATAAAAGCATCGGACCACTTGTACCTAATAATTGAGGCAGATAACTAAAACGGATACATACATATTATATATCGTTGGAAAGAGGACACGCCACAGATTCTAACCGTGCAAATTATATGACTGGCAATTTATTATTCGCGCTATATCGAATCGATTTGTGAGCACCGAACTGAAATATATTAGCGCAAAAACGGCGTAAAAACAGATTTGACCTCCGCACGTGAAAAGTTGACCTCGCACGGACAAATAAATATGCCTATGTTCGTCTCCGGCCGAAAACACATCCAAATACCAAATTTCATCGAAATTGGCTTAGTCGTTTTTGAGTCCATCGATTTCAAACACACACACACACACACAAACAAACACACAGATCTTTCAAAATATATAATAGAATTGGCTTAGTCGTTTTTGAGTCCATCGATTTCAAACACACACACACACACACAAACAAACACACAGATCTTTCAAAATATATAATAGATGTATGTATCCGTTTTAGTTATCTGCCTCAATTATTAGGTACAAGTGGTCCGATGCTTTTATCGGGATAAAATCAATGCGTAATTTCTATGACGTCGTCAGAGGTCATAAAGTTAGATTACGTTAACTCTCACCCTGCCGATGCATTTGACTGTGTCGCGTTAACTCATCACCGGCCGAGGTATCCGCAAATGACATTGGGCTATATATCTCGGAAACGGGTGTAGCTATCGACTTGAAATTTGGTATGTGAATGTATCTTGCCCCGGATACGAATTTTATCGGGTCGCCGAGCACGTGCGACACCAGCTTCGCGCATGCGCAGACCAGATCTAGGAAACGGGTGGAGCTATCGACTTGAAATTTGGTTTTTGAATAGCCCGGACGAAGTCGGGTCACCTTCTAGTCTATTATATATTTTGAAAGATCTGTGTGTGTATGTGTTTGTTTGTTTGTGTGTGTGTGTGTGTGTGTGTGTGTGTGTGTGTGTGTGTGTTTGAAATCGATGGACTCGAAAACGACTAAGCCAATTTCGATGAAATTTGGTATTTGGATGTGTTTTCGGCCGGAGACGAACATAGGCATATTTATTTGTCCGTGCGAGGTCAACTTTTCACGTGCGGAGGTCAAATCTATTTTTACGCCGTTTTTGCGCTAATATATTTCAGTTCGGTGCTCACAAATCGATTCGATATAGCGCGAATAATAAATTGCCAGTCATATAATTTGCACGGTTAGAATCTGTGTGGCTTCATCTTTCCAACGATATATAATATGTATGTATCCGTTTTAGTTATCTGCCTCAATTATTAGGTACAAGTGGTACGATGCTTTTATCGGGATAAAATCAATGCGTAAATTCTATGACGTCGTCAGAGGTCATAAAGTTAGATTACGTTAACTCTCACCCTGCCGATGCATTTGACTGTGTCGCGTTAACTCATCACCGGCCGAGGTATCCGCAAATGACATTGGGCTATATATCTCGGAAACGGGTGTAGCTATCGACTTGAAATTTGGTATGTGAATGTATCTTGCCCCGGATACGAATTTTATCGGGTCGCCGAGCACGTGCGACGCCAGCTTCGCGCATGCGCAGACGAGATCTCGGAAACGGGTTGAGATATTGACTTTAAATTTGGTATGTGAATGTATCTTGCCCCGGATACGAATTTTATCGGGTCGCCGAGCACGTGCGACACCAGCTTCGCGCATGCGCAGACCAGATCTAGGAAACGGGTGGAGCAATCGACTTGAAATTTGGTTTTTTAATAGCCCGGACGAAGTCGGGTCACCTTCTAGTCTATTATATATTTTGAAAGATCTGTGTGTGTGTGTATGTGTTTGTGTGTGTGTTTGAAATCGATGGACTCAAAAACGACTAAGCCAATTTCGATGAAACTTGGTATTTGGATGTATTTTCGGCCGGAGACGAACATAGGCATATTGATTTTCAGATCCGAGGTCAACTTTTCACGTGCCGAGGTCAAATCTGTTTTTACGCCGTTTTGCGCTAATATATTTCAGTTCGGTGCTCACAAATCGATTCGATATAGCGCGAATAATAAATTGCCAGTCATATAATTTGCACGGTTAGAATCTGTGTGGCTTCATCTTTCCAACGATATATAATATGTATGTATCCGTTTTAGTTATCTGCCTCAATTATTAGGTACAAGTGGTACGATGCTTTTATCAGGATAAAATCAATGCGTAATTTCTATGACGTCGTCAGAGGTCATAAAGTTAGATTACGTTAACTCTCACCCTGCCGATGCATTTGACTGTGACGCGTTAACTCATCACCGGCCGAGGTATCCGCAAATGACATTGGGCTATATATCTCGAAAACGGGTGTAGCTATCGACTTGAAATTTGGTATGTGAATGTATCTTGCCCCGGATACGAATTTTATCGGGTCACCGAGCACGTGCGACGCCAGCTTCGCGCATGCGCAGACGAGATCTCGGAAACGGGTTGAGATATTGACTTTAAATTTGGTATGTGAATGTATCTTGCCCCGGATACGAATTTTATCGGGTCGCCGAGCACGTGCGACACCAGCTTCGCGCATGCGCAGACCAGATCTAGGAAACGGGTGGAGCAATCGACTTGAAATTTGGTTTTTTAATAGCCCGGACGAAGTCGGGTCACCTTCTAGTCTATTATATATTTTGAAAGATCTGTGTGTGTGTAAGTTTGTAAGTTTATGTGTTTGTTTGTGTGTTTGAAATCGATGGACTCCAAAACGACTAAGCCAATTTCAATGAAATTTGGTATTTGGATGTGTTTTCGGCCGGAGACGAACATAGGCATAGTTATTTGTCCGTGCGAGGTCAACTTTTCACGTGCGGAGGTCAAATCTATTTTTACGCCGTTTTTGCGCTAATATATTTCAGTTCGGTGCTCACAAATCGATTCGATATAGCGCGAATAATAAATTGCCAGTCATATAATTTGCACGGTTAGAATCTGTGTGGCTTCATCTTTCCAACGATATATAATATGTATGTATCCGTTTTAGTTATCTGCCTCAATTATTAGGTACAAGTGGTACGGGGATCTTTTATCAGGATAAAATCAATGCGTAACTTCTATGACGTCGTCAGAGGTCATAAAGTTAGATTACGTTAACTCTCACCCCTGCCGATGCATTTGACTGTGTCGCGTTAACTCATCACCGGCCGAGGTATCCGCAAATGACATTGGGCTATATATCTGGGAAACGGGTGTAGCTATCGACTTGAAATTTGGTATGTGAATGTATCTTGCCCCGATACGAATTTTATCGGGTCGCCGAGCACGTGCGACACCAGCTTCGCGCATGCGCAGACCAGATCTAGGAAACGGGTGGAGCAATCGACTTGAAATTTGGTTTTTGAATAGCCCGGACGAAGTCGGGTCACCTTCTAGTAAAATATATACCGATGAATGGAATAAACCACAGGTTACATGTAAAACAAGTAAACGTTTATTCTGGACACCCTTTTGCTAGATATTAGAGGCGAGACTTTACATTTTGCGTCGAAACGAAAGAAAGAACGACAGATGAAAGAAAATGAACTGAATAGATAAAAAATATTGCTCGAAATTGAAATAGATAACAATAACTTAGATACAAAAAATAAAGACGAATTACTAGATAAAATACAAAAAATTGACACTGATCTTTACGAAATAAGAAAAGAAGACACGAAGGGGGCAATGGTAAGATCAAGAGCCAAATGGATTGAACAAGGTGAAAAACCAACAAAATATTTCCTCAATCTAGAAAAACGCAATTCTATATCGAAAACTCTATGCAACTTTACCGACTCCACTGGTAAAAACATGACAATCAATCAGACATAATGCAAGAAGCTAGACATTTTTACGAAAATTTATATGCATCGAAAAACATAAACAATCTTGATATTCATACTATTCTTGAAAAAGACCATACAATATTGTCCCACGACACTGCCAACAGTATAGAAGGACCAATAACTCTAATTGAACTAACTTGTGCGTTGAAGCGATCGCAATATGATAAATGCAGCGGACTAGATGGATACCCATATGAGTTTTGGAAATTTTTCTGGCTTGACTTAGGCCCAATTCTATGTGAATCACTCAATGAAGCTTATGATAAAGGGGAACTCTCAATCACCCAGAAACAAGGATTAATTACTCTGATCCCCAAAAAGGATAAAGAAAGACATCATTTGAAAAATTGGCGACCAATTTCACTGTTGAATATATCTTACAAATTAGCTTCTTCATGCATAGCTGAAAGATTAAAACGTGTTCTACCATATATAATAAGTGATGATCAAACGGGATTCTTAAAAAATCGCTACATCGGGGATAATACTAGACTTATCTATGACCTAATTCACGAGACGAAATTGGCCCGTAAACCCGGGTTACTGCTCCTCCTAGACTTCGAAAAGGCTTTTGATTCAGTATCATGGAAATTTATACATAAATGCCTTAACTTTTTTAATTTTGGAGATGCCGTGAAGAGGTGGATTTGCATATTTTATACGAATATCAACTCATCTATTTTAATAAATGGGCATATATCTCAGAGTTTCAAACTATATCGTGGCTGTCGACAGGGTGACTCAGTCTCGCCGTATATTGTTTTGATATGCGCGGAAATCTTAGCTATTATGATTAAGTCCAATGGCCGCATTAAAGGTATCAACCTCGGCAATTTAGAATACAAAATTACACAGTATGCAGACGACACGACTCTCATCTTGGACGGCAGCGAAGGTAGCCTCAGGGAAGTATATACTGTTTTAAACTCATTTGCAGATTATTCAGGCCTGAAAATGAACAATAGCAAATGTCAGGCGTCGTGGATTGGCTCTTATACGGAGCGTACGGATATTATATGCCCAGATCTTGGACTAAAATTTGATAGTACTTTCAATCTCCTTGGAATATACTTTGACACCAACCTTCTTGACAAAATGGATATCAATTATGATAGAAAACTTACTGAAGTCAAACGTTTGATAGCAACATGGAAACACCGGTTACTTACTCCCATTGGTCGAATAACGGTGATAAAATCACTAATACTCCCAAAATTAACGCACCTTTTTGTAGCTCTACCAAATCCCAGTAATATTTTTATGAAAAATCTTGACACAACGCTGTTTAATTTTCTCTGGAACTCGAAGCGTGATCGAGTTAAACGCAAAGTTATTTGTCAAGATTATAAGAACGGCGGATTAAAAATGGTTGATGTAAACAAATTTATGCTGTCCATGAAAATAACGTGGGTGAGGCGCCTCGTAACCAAAAGTGCCAAATGGATCCCCTTAACAGATACACCTTTACGCGATGACCCTATGTTCCTTACTTATGACTATTCCTACATAGAAAAACAGGCAAAAAAATTAACCAATCCTTTTTGGCATGATGTCCTGATGGCATTCACAAAATTTCTAGAGAAAGACAGAAACAATCGCAAAATATCAGCATGTACGTTATGGAATAACCCAAACATAAAGCAGTACGGAAAAGTAATAAATTTCACCTCCTGGCGAGAAAAAGGGATTATATTTTTAAATGATATGCTGGACGATAATGACCGCTTTCTTACACGAGACGATTTACTAAAGATTTATAACATACGCACAAACTTCATCACTCTTAATAACATTCAACATCAAATAAAACTACTCACAAAAAAACTTGACCAGCCTATAACTCGAACTTGCAGCCCCTTTTTACCAAATAATTTCATTAAACTGCTTAAAAACAGTCGAGGAGGACAGGGACCTGTTTCATGAAGCAAGGTCATAAGATTATCTTAAGATGGACTTAATCTAAGATCTAAGGTGGATCTTAGGATGTAACTTTTCCGTTTCAAGAACGCGTCTCACAAAACAAGATTAAGTCCTACTTAAGTAGTAAGTTAAGTTCCCGCTCATTTAGACTGGTTATCGACAATTTTCTACAGTCCGGAACAAAACAATGTAGGCTTGTGCAATCTTTGTGTACGGCATAGAGAGGTTATCGAGAAAGAGCCAAGTCCGAGTTGACATTATTGTGTGACAGGGATGCTGGATAGCGGCTGTGGTGGGGGTGGGCGAATCAGCGCATGTATCTTAGTGTCTATAGTCAGTGGCCTTATATTCGCATATGGATCTTATACTTGTATGAGTTCCACGATGTGAATTCGAACATGAGTACATCACAGGCTCTTAAAATGACGAGCTTTGCGTTTACTGACGAGTGGCGGTGTCAGAAATAAGACAATATAATTATATGGATCGATGCATGACTGCGACCATGCATTCACGCCGAGTTAATCCACTGAGAGCAATGATCAGGCGGCGATTTTTTATGTGAGCCAACATAACTCGTGTATTATCGACCACCGCTCTCTACGTGTAGCAATAATCAAAATAAATCGGCGATGTCATCAGGACACACATAGGTCATTTTTCGATTCAAAGGGAAATGAAAAATATTTGTTAGAGTAACTTTTTTATTATTTTTATGTAGATGTTTTATGCGGTTGTCATACCATGGATATATATATAACTACGTTTTCATTAAAGACACGGTTGACCTTGGCGTAGGGTATCCTGTGAAAATATATCCACCCGTCAAAAACCGACACAAACAGAAAGAACATCAAAATGTAGATAGACTTTGTACGTATACAAATAAGAAATATCACATAAATAGTATGTTATGGCCATATGTTTGACCATTGTTATGTAAACAAAAGCATAAAACGTTACATTTCTGGTGTTTGTTTATATTATGACGGTAAACATAATGAGCGTTCTTTGTTGGTGAATACCTGATATGGAACTAATAAAGAGCGTTTATGCCATTTGTGTGTGATTAGCCAGTAGCATTGTGCTGTCTTCTGTAACACAATCAGGCTCTTGCTTAGGTAAAACATAGTAGGACTTTATGATAACATGCTGTTTACGCGATGGTCATGGTATATGTGAACGGAACTGTATGCGTTTTAATGTTTTTCTGTTTACGGTGTTTGGAACAAATATGAATATTTTCGACAATTAAGGCCGCACGTGCCTTTAACACACTCGTATTAAGGGGTGTCATCGTTATGGGTGTGTATATCATATATACAGTATGCTGTACAACGGTCATCCCACCCCTGCAAAAAAACATGACAAAAATTTGGACAGCCTTGAAAATCACGACATATGGGCGTGGGCATAAACTCAATAAAAATAATATTCTCTATAGAAAATTGTCACTATTTCTAAAACATATTTTGATAAAGAGCGTTTGTGTTACCTTTCCTATATGACATATCTGCTTTGTAAACAGCCGACGGAAATTTGGAAATAGGAAAGAATCGATACATTAATTGATCTCATTTTACCCCATCTCCCCACACACATATGGAATAACATAGAGGAGATTGTGAGCTTTGAGCTAGGCCATAATTTTTATTAAAAGTTTAATTCGTGGGTAATACAATTTTATACTATATATTATCTACACAGCTGATAATTGACTATATCCTACATTCGACTACGCTCGGTGGTGGCTAGTTGGTCTCTGTGGGGGGGGGGGGTACATCGTGCAATTTCCAACTGCACCCGTCCCTTAATTGAAGCGGGCCAAACTTCCATGTTCGCGAAATGCCATGTCCACCCCACCCGTTGGATTTAAACTTTCCAATTGGTATCTCAAATATTCCAACAGTTCGAAATTTCTAACCTGATTTTCGGTTGCTGCTGTTTGTCTAAAACAACACATTCCTTTACTAGTTAGAAATTAAAACAATTGAAACCTATATATAGTGTACGATTAATGTTGTTGTCAGGCATGAAATTTCCAATTGCTGAACATTTTGATCAAAGTGTGTGGGGGGGGGGGGTAGACAACACACAAACCCCATTCGCCACGTCCCTGATGATAAGCATGTGCTCTGAATTGTTTTTACCAAACTAACCCTATGGGGATACGGTGTGGGGGGGGGGGGTGCCCTCTCCAAACTTTGGTTTTGGAAAGTTTGAGGTACCAGTTGGAATGTTTAAACCCAAAGAGAATTTGGTGTTGTTTAAGGGGGTGTAGTTGGACATTTCGAGGCGAACACCCCCTCCCACTCTGTAGCCACGACCCTGTATACCAGAATACGAATTGCCCACCCAGACAATGTACAGATATCTCCGTAATTTGCAAAATAACATAGCCTGGCCGCCATACTTGTGATCGATATGCCACTTATCACGTTGGTCTTAACTTTAAGATTATCTTATGACACCTCACAGCAGTCTTAAAGTTAAGACCAAAGTTAAGACCATCTTAAGTTAAGACCTTGTTCGTGAAACGCACTTATGACTGAAGTTTGAACTTATGACCATCTTAAGTCCCAACTATGTCATAAGTTGCTTTCATGAAACAGGGCCCTGGACTTTTATAACATCTTAATCGATATTCCAACTTCTACAGTAGCACACATAAAATGGCAAGCGTTTTTTCCTGACAACACAATTCAATGGTGTAAACTAGATAAACTACCCTTTCTCACGACGCCTGACACAAAGCTACAATGCCTACAATTCCGAATAAACTCACGAATATTATCAACTAACAAGTTTCTTAAAATGTCCAATCTACGAGAAGATGATAAATGCGATAGATGTAAAAGCGAGACAGAAGACATCTCCCACATATTTTGGAACTGTGTTCACGTTCAGAAATTCATTAAGGAACTCAGCGATTGGGGTAAAATTAACAGCATTGATCTCTGTCCCCAGCAGATGACAATGATTCTCGGTTCATCGCCAACGAATCCGAACTTTATAACGAACATGCTGTGGCTTCTAATTAAACAATACATGTATAGGACCAAATTCAAGCCAATTAACTTATCGCTAAATGTTTTCCTCAAAGAATTGAATTATAGATACCAATGTGAGAAGTATACCGCACGATGCCAATCGAAACAACAAGAATTTTCGAAAAACTGGTTCCTTTTAGAAAAGGCCATAAATATACGCACGAGTCAACACAAATAAACTTGTCCTGAAAATTTTCTCTTCACCAGTTCAAAAACTCACTTAATTACTATACCCAAGAAATACTATTATCGCCCGCGGCCAATACCACAACGCCGTCCATAGTTAGATGTCGTACCGATGCGCCGTACACAGGAACAAAGTTCAAAAGATTTAAAATCTGGATTACTATATAAAACGAACACATTATTCGATTTATCCCTATTTACATGTAAGTCACTGGGAGTGCATATGACGTACGAAAGACGTGTAAATGAAGTGAGCAAGATGTGAGAGAATTGGAAGAATGTAACTTTATTTATAATAACATGTACCCTGTCTGTATTTACATTCTTCGTTGATGTCTGTTTATTCCAATACAAAAACAAACAAAAACAAAAACAAATTATTTAATTTAATGTTAGCAAAAAAAGACAATTACCATTTCTCATTTCATCACAGATAAAAGGCAAATTACTATATTAATCATTTACGTAATTAAAACCAATTCCATGTTGCCGAAAGGATGAGACTTTAATATCGATTACATTTTTTTCAGCGGCATATTTTCATTTTCATTTTCCGATAGTCAAAGTTGACCAAAGGAGCAATTATAAAAAATAATTAATACCATTTGTGTAAATATTTATAGCAGCCAATATGCAACAATAAATATCAATAATTAATCAATAAGTAATCAATAACGATCATTTATGTAATAATAAACTCTTCAAACGGTGTTTGTGTCAACAAATGCGTTTTGTTTTGTGTTACGTCATTCGTCGTATTTGACCCGGAACTCGGCTGAAGGTTAGGCTATTCAGCCTATTGCGTCGATTTACGAAATCGCGTTTTGAATGTCTCTCTTTTCCCGCACGATAAAAAGAGGTCTTCGCACGAACCAAAAATTATAAAACTTCCCAATTATAAGTAAAAATACCCAAATGAAGGAGTCTATGTAGGTCCCGAAGGAGTCTATAGACTCTTTGATCTAGAGTTCTGATGGAGAAAATGTAGGTCGATCTATGTTTGTCATAACTCTGACGTATTTTGACCTGGGAGAAAAAATGGAAATCGAGGCGCACTACGAGCATGCCAGTTTTAAATATAGAAACAGGAATCCCGACAAATGGCGATATCGGCGACAAACAAATAATCAAAAACAACTTATAAAATAAACATAGCAAAAACGCGGCACAGTAAAAATGTCAGAACGCCACGAGGTTTTACGTCGTTTTTGGTGACGTCATGGAGTGAAACGGAGTAGGGTGACACCAACCTACGAATCTGTCTGATCGCCATACTGTTGCGCGAGCGCGCGTAACTACATTGGCTTCCAATCAACGATTGTGTTAACTACAAATGTGCTCTGTTAGCTTATCGGAAATCGGACTGGGAACATCCTATGCCTGCATATGTATATTCATTGCCTGGTACCCAAACCGATCGCTATAAGCAAACCTGTTGGAGATTACGAGGCGTGACTTGGCAACTTATGGTCGAAGATCTTTAGAATATTTTGCTCCAACTATCTGGAACCAACTACCTAAAGACGTAAAACATTTCGGTGACCTAACTTGTTTCAAAACTAGCCTCAAGACGCATCTATTCAAGTCACACTTCGGTTCACCGTCATCAGAATCAGAATTAACATCCCCATCTCAGACCAAAACTAACTGATCATTTCCGTTTGAATAATTATATGTATCACTGTTGATTTGTGAAATATGTTAGATTCTGTGTTTGTCATATGTGTGTATGTGTGTGTCATATGTGTGCATGCGAGGGTGGCATATGGCATATCATAGTGTTATTAATTTATGTTCAATTGTATATGTGCAGCCTCTATAATGTCTGGTCATTTGGAATTTTCGTGTATTTATCGATCTGTGATTGGTCAGAGAGCCGCGCAACATATATCCCATGTTTACGCCTCGAGCCATCAACATATAAAGCGAAACCAAGAAACCCGTTTCATCGTCCCTCGCTGGCCTGCTTTTTCATGACGTCATTTACGTTAAACAACGTTATGACGAGAGCGATAGGAGATCACGACATTTTCTGCTGGTCATTCTTCGGAATAAATGTTAAAATTATAAGAATGACCAGGACTGTTGGCAGAACATGTGCATTATTGTGGTGGATTAACGGTGACATGGTGTGACAACGTTTAATAATGTCCCTGTATACCAATTACGTACACATATAACACTCGAGCTGCATATATATAATTCGAATGAGCCAAGTCCGAAAATTTAACATAGTACTACGCATGTACGCATGATCAACTGCAGACGAAAGAACACAAGAGACCGAGAGTTAATGACACTAATGCATGAGCCTTGGAACTACAGAAACGAACAACGATTCAATTGCATGATATGATATGTTTGACTGAATTCAAAATGGGCTTATGGCGTCTGATCTAACATTAGTAATGTTTCCATCGCCGCGTTTGCGATACTGGCAAACATGGTATGGTGTATACTCTAATTAAGTCTCTAGGTTTGCACGAGTAAGTTAAGCCAGAAATACATACTTGGGGCACTCTTTTAAAATAATCATTCACCAAGCTACAGACATATATATTATCGTGGACGTGAATTATTCACGATGCCCGAACAAGCCCACCCCAGTTTACTCAAGACGTGATGCTTCGGGAAAATTATAAACCCATCAATCTGAACTTAGACTAGATTAATTGATTGAATAGACCGTGGCTCAGAGTTACATACGACCACATATACAGTGCCCATAATGTTGTTTGGTTCCTGACACAGAGCAGAAGGAACTTCACAGTTGAAATGGGAACTATATGCGTGTGGTCATTGGTCAACGACAGACATACTTTATTCACCATATTGTGTCGAACGTTACCTATTTTATAATTGTTCCAAGAACATATATATATTCCAAGTGTACTTCGATAGATTGATATTACATATATCGCAGTTGTCTAATGATTAGTATTTCCATTTATTACATGATCCTATACCCTTATTCCATTCAATAAACCCATTCTATAAATTGTGATATTAAACGTTCGATTAATAACAGGAAATGGTGTCATGTGTCCTTTGACTTCCGGTTTGTCGTCTGTTTACATTCCGTACGCTACGTCTCAAAACACTATCGCTTCCCATATTTTTCCAACAAACTATAATGAATGAAGAGTTTTAAAAGTTATGTCATTAAATATACGCCATTAAATATGCACAAGGAGTCTTTATTTATCTGGGACTATTTCTTTACGCGGGCAGACACCATATAGTTACGTGAAACGTCATCGCATGCTTTATAGAAGCCGGTGTTAATTTCGCGTCCAATTTGTTAATTTAAGTATGTTTTGTCGAGGTTTTTGATCATATAAAATAAATAGAATCTACAACTCGTCCCAAGTTTATAGCGGAATTTACAAAACTCGTCCAGGAAATCAGGTCTGGACCTCTCCAAAGGCTCGGTCCAGACATAATTTACTGGACTCGTTTTGTAAATTCCGCTATAAACTGGGGACTCGTTGTATAGATCATCTATATATCACGCGAGAGGAATAAGGAATTCGTTATTATAAAATAGTAGCTATCATCACCCATATACCCTCTTTATAAAATGTTCATTGTAAACCGCTTTCGAATCAATCGATCAATACACTCTTCGATGTTATCCTTGAACAAAATTTGTTATAAACATCAATGCCGGGTTTGTCATCTCAGGTTTAAACCTGGTCTACGTAAACCTATAGGTTTAGACCACCATTTGGCAGCTAAATTCGCGGTTTAAACCCGAGACCGCAGGTCTAAGTGACGCATTCGTTATCTCTGGTTTAAACCTGGTCCAGGCAGGGGCCTATACTATATAATTACAATTGCCGTGTTTCTCCACGTGGACAAACTGTCGAATACTATGGATACGATAATTTACAAGTGTGTGCGACTCCCCGTCATTTACAAGAACAGACAAAATCCAGTACTATGGATCTTCATTTTCTACGCGTGGAGGCGAACGCTTGTTAATGGGTAAAGGGAACTTACTCTAAAATTATACATAAATGGATATAGTAATGCCTATATATATTTGAGTCATTTGGCGAGTGGTTTAGTGGATGTATAAAGTCAATGTTATGATAGGCAATGGGGAACACGAAAACTACTTGCGTGCACCATAATCCCAATGGCACAAGCATCGCGAAAATACACAAACGATTACAACATTTTACGCTGAACACGAGTACAAAATATCGTAAGCGAAAACGCTCTTTATAAGAGATAGATGTTTTATTGACCAACATCATAGAAGACAATATATAGCTTTTCATGACTTTCCTTGTATTTACATGGTTCGTGGTCAAATATATTTAACGATGTATGTACGAACACAAAGGGATAGAGACGGATAGAGTGATCACAAATAAACCCCATCGACAGAAAAACCTACACATGGTGATTATAGTGTCAGATTGAGCAGGGAAATTTTAACTGGTTGTCGTATACGTACGATTTCGATACATGTGCAATGTAATTGAAAACAAACTGAATTGCCGGAGATAATAGACTGATAAAAATATTTCCAAGTTAAAAGGGTGAAAATATATATTTCAAGTATATTTTCCAAAGGGTCGGTGTAACTTTTTGTTTAAGTAGAAACTTAGATTTAACAACCAAAATTACACTGAATGTAGGAAAACATAATACTAGTAGTATAAATTATAATTTGCAGTTACATTAGCTGGAAAATTTAGTCATTGTAATGATTATAACCTATTCTCCAGTCTTAATTTTTAAATTAAGTGCCATTTTCTACCATGGAATCGCGGTAACATTACGTATAAGGTCTCCGCTGCCCGAGTACACCTCCTCCCTGAACCAGAAAACTATATTTGCACCCCATTCGGTTGAAATTCTGCAATGGTTACTCAAGATTTCCAACTGTTAGAAATCCCCAAACCAACAATTCCAACCGATCGAAACTTCTGAACTAATTGCCATTTACCCCATAAATCAATCATCACTAACTTTGGGACGAAGATTATTGTGATGCGCCAACACCCATGGAACGTCCCTAAGTGACATTCCCAATTGTTGAGTATTTTGATGAGAATCGTCCCCGTCACAACATAATTTATGTGCACACCCTTATTTATCAAAGCCAATTTGTCTATGTTTATGAACCCCATCTCAAAATATATCTATCTACGCCCATGCGTAATTTGAACCCATCATCTCAATATGACTACGATTTTATTGACCGGTGAAACTTCGCACGTCGAGAAAGGGTTAATGCATGAGTGCGCAATAGACAAAGCGATAATCCGACATGCATATCGACATTCGCACGCGTTTCATTGCGGTGACAACCACTAATTCAGCCTCGTATACTTGTAATGTTAACACCGTGTTCTACCCGATTTGTGTTATGTCTGTACTATGGAACTCCCCAAGTTGGTAATTTATCAGCCCGTCAAGCGAGTTCTTGTTTTTCCCCAAGTTAGACAATTCGAGTACTATAGAATAACAAAAAGATGCAGCGTTGGGACACTCCAAACACCACAAAAACCGAGCAGCTTGCTGCTGAAATAAATCCCAGTTACAGAATGGCTCTCCCAGAACATTATATAAGTCAGTTCACAACGATGTATGGTGTGAAAAAGGGTAATCGCCTATTGTTAAATTCCAATATCCAATGCAAGGAATTTACAAGAACACAATTGCTCGAGTACTATAGAACACAAGTCTAGCTTTACAAGACTGGGAAATTACCGACTAACGGTATCCACGTGGAAAAACACGGCAATTGTAATTCTATAGTATAGGCCCCAGGCAGACCAGCGGTTTAGCAGTAGTGTCTCTGTATCGTCGAGATAATTCATCGTACCCAATGCGGACCGTCTGGTTTTATTGAATGCGAAAATAAGTAATTCAGTAATTCATCGGTCCAGCTAAACCAGTTTTACCTAGGCTAAACCTGAGATGACGAATCAGTCTTTTCTCGTTCGCAGTTTAGAATTGTAAGGGCGCGTACACATGAAGCTGCAAGAAAATATCTGCAAGAAAATATCAGGTAAAATTGCACACTGATATTTTCTTGCTGCAAAGATTACGCCCGTGAGAACGCGGCGGTTTAGACGGCGTTGATTGAGCTCAATCAGAACAGTAATAGTCATGCTGGTTCAAGTGAATTGCGTCCGGTAAATAACCTATAGTCCATTTTGGCAATTCATAGCTTTGTGAAATTTCCAACTGTTGACATGTATTACCGAAGTCGGTGGGATTAGACACCCAACAACCTGTATCAATGTTGCTGATCTCATGCATAAAGACCTTCTGCATAATGAGAAAGTGGTCACGTTATTTGGAAATTTGGAAATGTTATAATTTCATAGTGCATGTATATGTGGGGTGACAAATGTTATTATGGTTTGTGGCAAATCGGATGACCCCACCCCATTGAGACCCATATGAAGTTTTCAGGATATTGTTGCTTGGTGCATGGGGCTATGGTGTACATTACGTTACCGAACTTACATGGGTGCATGTGGGGACATGGGGACAACTTGGACACAATATTAGTTGGACATTTCACACCAACAATGGTTTGAAATTGTTCTTGTAGTCTGATTTTTCAACCATTAATGTATGTGGAATTAGTGGTTTTAGACAAACATTTGCATTTTTCTTACTTTGGTCAAATTATTGGTTAGGAATTTCTTCTAGGCCCCTCCCTCCCCGGTGTCTAGTCAAAATTCAAGGTATGTGAGGTACCATATGGGAAATTCAAAGACGATGGCAGGTGTGCAAAATCAATTATGTGATCTTGGGTCTTAGGCCCGATTCAAGAGGGGGTGCAGTTGGAAATCCTCCGTCAGCGGAAACCCTCAAAAAGATATATGTCCCCACACATATCCATATAATAGCTCAGCGATTTTGTAAAACAATCCAAAATGGAATTACGAAGTCAATTGTTGAAACAAGCGATAATATTGATGGATCATAACTCGAGTGCGTGAACGGTTACCAGCGTGTTCCTTATAGCGATTAGTAAACTGATACCGATGGCCACCAATCAAGGTGAACACATATCACTAACTGGCGATAAAATATCAGCCCGCTGCCTTCATCGGATATTTTCCGGTATTATTTATTTCATTGGTCAAGTAAGTCACATGGGGCATACCTGATATTTTCTTGCTGGCCATGTGTACGCGCCCTTACCGGAAAATATCCGATGAAGGCAGCGGGCTGATATTTTATCGCCAATTGGTGATATGTGTTCACCTTGATAGGTGGCCATCGGTATCCGTTAACTAATCTCGCAGGGATATGATCGTAACAATTCAAGCACTCGAGTTATGATCCATCAATAGTATCGTCTGTTTCAATATACTACGTATTTCCATTTTACATTGGTTGTCAGAACCGCTGATGTATTATATATACACGTATATACGTGTGTACAGATACGTGGCGACAGGGTGGCTTGGGGTGTGTCTCACCCCCCCCCCCCCCAACTTTGGTCAATATTTTCAACAGTTGGACATTTCATACCTGCCAAAACATTAGTTGGAAATTTCACACCAACAATAGGTTGAAAATGTTCTTGTAGTTTGATTTTCAAAAATATTCTTGGGGGAATTAATTGTTTTTGGACCAATATTTGCATATTTTCCTATTTTTGGTAAAAATTTTGGTCTGATATGGTCATCAGTTGGAAACTTTCCAACCTCAGTGGGGTGACAGGTTGGAAATTTCCAACACTTTGAAAGCTTGTGTCCTGGTCCCTCCCCCGTGACCAGTCAAAAACTGCTATAGTTAATTTAAGAAAACAATATTGTCATACATTTGGTCAACATTGTCATTGGAATTGTCATCAGATGTAAATTTTCCAACCTAAGTGGGGTGTCAGGTTTGAAATTTCCAACTCTAGGAATGATTGAGGCTAGTCTAGATGGTAGGATTTTGCGATTTTCTGGTTCAGATTACAAATTTTCGCACACCGGGCCGAACCATGGTCTAATATTAGGCCTAAGAGCACTGATGTGCAAATGGAATTATGGAAAACTTGTTTTTGGTCTGATTCTGATTCGGGGGGGGGGGGGTGCAGTTAGAATTTCCCAAGGTGGACACACCCGAACGGAAACCTTCTGCGTGTATGGGGATGCTTTATAATTTGGTACCTCACATGCCTTGATTTAGTTGTCTTACTTTAATTTGGACTGTATGCATAGAGGGCGCGTTCCTTTCTCGTTAAAATAGGTGGCATTTAAAATTTTCCATAACACTTTATAACTCTATGAATATTCGATATGGACTATATGTTGTTTGACCGCAGTAATTCACTTCAACAAACATGACTAACACTAGTCACATTGAGCTCAATCAACGTCAACTAACCAGCGGCTTCCTCACGGGCGTATCTTTGCTGCAAGAAAATATCAGAGTACAATTGTACCTGATATTTTCTTGCAGATATTTTCTTGCAGCTTCATGTGTACGCGCCCTAAGGGTGGAGTTGTTAATGATATCGAGTGAGGGCGTGTCTGAGTGGCGACTGCCGACTGGTGTTATCATGTCACGGTTGATTCATTCGCACGGAGCTTTGCTCAGATATGGATATGTTCCTTCAATATGATTTTTACAACTATCTTATTTGTTTTTTTGTTTTTTTTTTGGCTTGTGGCAATCACAAATACTGGTGTTTTCTACGAATTCATTTGAAGGGTTCAACGTTTTAATTTTGACACTAAAACGATGCTACTGCATGATCAGATATGCTATACACAGTTTGAAATCCAAAACTTATATTGCTATATGGGTCAAATTTGATAACATATTTGAAGTAGATCATACCGCAAAGCTCTACTCTGGCTACGCCCCATAAACTCCCATAATATTCCACCTGTTAAAAACCTGGGAAATTTATGACATTGAAAAAAGGCAAAGCATGTAATATATTTCTTTATTAAAGATACGGGCGGCGTTGGCGGTGGGTATGCTGTTAAAATATTCATCTCCTTCAAAAACCGCCATAAACAGAAAGAACAGTAAAATATAGACATATTTTGTTCTTATACCAATCAGAAATATGGCACAAATAGTATGTTATTGTCATTTTTCCTTTGTTATGTAAACAAAAGCAAAAAACGTTACGTTACCTTGCTTTTGTTTAGATCCGAATATGGTAAACATAAAGAGCGTTATTTTTTACTGTTTTCCTGATATGGAAATAATAAAGAGCGTTTATATCATTTGTGTGTGATTAACCAATATAATTGCGCTGTGTTATGTAAAAAAAAACACAACTTCTGTAACACGAGCAGGCTCTTGTTTACGTACACCACCGTACGTATTGACGACAATATACTATTTAAGTGCTGATTATGTTTGGGATATGAACAAAACTATGTATATTTTAATATTCCTTCTGTTGATGGCGATTTGAACAAATATGAATATTTCTGCAACGAACGCCGCTCGTGCCTTTAAAAGCTGTCCCTCTGCACGGTTGCCCACTTCCAACAGTTCAGATGCCGCTTCTGGTGTGCATTCATAAGCAAATATGCCTTTGTCGTGGGTATAGCTGTTAAAATACTCACATCCGCTAAAACCACCATAACAGAAAGAATATTATATAATAGACAGATGTTGTTTTATACAAATCATAAATATTTATTGTAGATTCCATGTTATTGTCACGTTTGTAAATAAACATAAAAACGTTACAAAACCATTTGTTTATAGACAAACACTCGGAACTACGGGATCGTCCAATGAAAATGGTTCCGTTGCGCTGTGGAAGACCAAGATAACATTATTGGCGCAATCAACAATCGCATTCAAATCGCGCTTACTTCATTATTACTTCATGATTGGGAAATGATCAGACAGAAAACGTGTACATAATATAATTGTTCTTGCAAAGAGATGAAATTTTTTCAATCCAGTTTGTATTTTCTTCTAACTTATTTGTCATGAAATGAACTATTCTGATTCTCTGACTTATGGTAATTACGTCACATACCTATAGTATGGTAATACATACCAAATAAGGAATTTACAAATGATGCTATTGTGATTTGTAAGTCGTAGACGCACCAAATTGGGGGTTTTACAACGGCAGTGGCTATTCGCCACCCGGGTGGCGAATAGTCATATAACATAGAAATCGCTATTCGCCACCGGCGAATAGCGTTTATATATTTAATTTATTTGCTCCACACACGGAGAGTATGGTGATCTCAAGCATCGGGATTAATGATTGTCAGTCCTTACGCAAAAGGCTGTGAGTTGGGTTGCAATATGAGAGGGGGTACATAACATTTTTTCTTAACAATGGAACTTCAAATACGGCATACAAGCATATTTTAGCTCAAAATTATGTGATATGTATGACATGTGGAGATGGAGGAGGGGAGGATGGGATGGGGTGTTGCATAACTGATTGAGGATTTTAGGGGGTGGGCGAAGGTGTACCGTTTTTTTGGTCAAAAAGATTATTTGTTGTGCATTATATGTAAGGATTTGTGTACTACATTAGGCGTTCTTTTCAAGGTTTAGAAGTACATTTCGGACAAATATTTGTCATTGGAATTTGAGATGGGGGTGGCGAATAAAAGTATTCTTAAATCTCTGACGTCAGTTAGATTTCTTCATTTGTGCATTGGATTAGCCGATCCAGCAATCATAAACAATCATTTTCTAGAACTGGTAGTGTGGAATTGCGAAAACAAATATGTGACCTGAATAGGTTGGGGGAGGGGGTGGGTGGCGAATAACTTTATACTTAAAACTTGGATGTCAGATGAGCAGATCAATCATTTTAAAGAACTGGAAGTGGAATAGCGATCAATAAATATAAAATCTGCGAACTGAATTGGTTGGTGGGGGGTGGGGGTGGCGAATAACTTTAATATTAAAACTTGGATGTCAGATGAGCTTCTTATTTTGTGCATTAGATTAGACGATCATTCAATCATATATAATCATTTTTATAAAACTGGGAGTGGAATTGCGAACAAAATTCTGAAATCTGAATTTGTAGGTGACGGGGGGGGGGGGGGGGTGGCGAATAATTTTATTCTTAAAACGTGGATGCAAAACAATAAGAAGCTCATCTGACATCCACGTTTTAAGAATAAAATTATTCGCCACCCCCCTCACCAACCAATTTTTTTTCGCAATTCCACTTCCAGGTCTACAAAATGATTGTTTATGATTGAATAATAGTCTAATATAATGCTTAAATAAAAAGTTCATCTGACATCCAAGTTTTAATATTAAAGTTATTCGCCCCCCCCCCCCCCCCCCACCAACCAATTCACATTTCACATTTTTGTTTGCAATTCAACTTCCAGTTCTATCAAATGATTGATTATGATTGCAGGAACGTCTAATCTAATGCAAAACAATGACAAGCTCATATGACATCCACGTTTTAAGAATAAATTTTTTCGCTACCCCCCTCCCACCCACCAACCAATTCAGGTAGCAGATTTCACAATTTTGTTCGCAATTCAACTTTCAGTTCTATCAAATGATTGATTATGATTGCGCGATCGTCTAATCTAATTCAAAACAATAACTAGCTCATCTCACATCCACATTTCAAGAATAAAATTATTTGAGCTAAAATATGCTTGTATGCCGTATTTGAAGTTCCAGTGTTAGGAAATGTTATGTACCCCCCCCCCCCCCCCCCTCCCCCCTTCTCATATTGCAACC